>JARWMC010000015.1:5000000-7500000 GCA_029959065.1 Colias behrii
AGAAACATTGTACCTAGTGTTTGTTTTTCTACGTGTAAAAAGTTGGCGTGTTTATGTTCTAAAATTCTTTTCATACGTCGAATAGTTATTTAAATACCCATTTCTTTGTTCAATTATTTTTATATTTTGAAGCGACTTCAAAGCTTTATACCATAACATGACTTAAATCACATAGATGAACTTTTACGGGTCAGTTTACCATAAACATTACGATAGAGAGAGCAATAAAGCAACATTTGATGTATGAATATTTTAAATATTAATAGATAGCTGTAGTATCTGTACGTTGATAACATGATAAACATGGCAATTTATACAAAGTAGGTTAACATGAGCATGCTTCGAAAAAATTGCGCACGGTATTTTGAGTAGCTGCAAATACGCTTAATGAACTTACAATTTTTTAACCTTAATTTTTGTTTGTATCGTGTAACACTATTTATTAATTAATCAAAAAAATATTATCATCATTTCAAAATTTAATAAAGACATTTGTGACTGCAATAATATATAGATATCTGGCATCTTCATGTCTTTTAAAATTAGCATTAGCATTAAGCATAATTGGCTATCATATTTAGGTAACCGTGCATCTATATCGTACATACTTAAATTGTCAGTAAATCAGTCAGTCAGTGTGACGTGTGAACGACGGACTCGAATGCATAGCAATGCGCGCGACCCATCCGTCGTTAGGCAAATAGGTTTAGTGTTCACATTTAACGAGCTGCTATTATTAATGCAAATTAACGGTTTCAATTGATCACAAATAGCTGAAACCACAATTCGTATCTAAAGCAAATTTATTCGTAAATGCACTGAATAACCCAGCAATTACGTAATGTCAAGCGATATTATATACTGTGTCTGTATAGCAGAGCGCCAAATGCAATAGCTTAACGATTTTGCCGAATATTGTGCTTGTTTTAGATGAAATAGTATTCAGCATGTAGGTCGTTCAACCTGTCTATATTCATCTATTTGAATGCAGGCTTGAAGCGTGTAATGAAATGTTTGCTTTAACTTTTAATGAGATCTGTAATCTGTTTTGTTCTTATGGTACATTTAACAAACTTTATAGCAATTTTATGCCGTATTAAATATACTATTTTTATCTTAGTAAGGCTGATTCGTTTCAATAAAGTAGATATATTATAAGTATTAAGTGAGATATTATTTCTTTCATTTTGTCAGGCGTACATCCGCTTACTATTTCTTTTCTTTCTGTATGTACAATAATTGTACACTATATGTATAATGATGAAGGAGCATTTCAAAACTTAGATATCTAATCTAAATACGTCGCGGTTTTGGTGCAAATAATACCAAAACGCACGAGTTGATATAGCTCGAATATTTGATTTAGTCGAATCTATTTTAAGAACAAGCTTCACTCAATTGAAACCTAGTGCAAGTTTACATAAGTATATATAACATTGCGCAATTAACCCCAAGCGATAGCTCGGAGCTTAACTACGATGCTCAAACTGCACACAGTATATGAAACATATTATCTACCTTAATCCAAATTACCCAGTACCACACTTACATGTAAATTAGAATCTTGAATTAATTATTCTAGCTGCTGTAACATCATTTTACGTACATTATTTTTCGATTGATCGTTAAACCTATGAAGCTTATTTCAAATAAGTAAGTAGGATGTTGTAGATATTTATCCAAACATATTATGGTGAATTTTGTTACGTATTACTATCGTAATGATAATAATCAAAGCGATAATTATTTATCTATATTTTGTTTGACATTATACAAACACTAAGCGCAAATGAAACACATCTAAATCAAAGAAATATTTAATAACATATTTCATAATCATTATTATTCTTGTAGGTATAGTTTTACTTATATTTTTACTGATATCAGGAGAGTTTTATAAATGGTTATAAAAACAATTTTGTTACATAGGCTGGAGACAATTTATTCAGGTCAATATTTTATACATGCGAAAGCAGCACTCAAGCTTTTGCGGTTGTTCGAAATATTTTATAATGTTATTATAACCCAAATAAACATAGTACTGCGTAATTGGTAGTAGCTAACCGTGTCTTTGTTTATAATAGCAACACGCTCCATTTCTACTATGACCAATTTTCACTTTATATATATATAAATACAGCACAATTTCAGACATTAAGTTTCTGACCTACTTCTTTTGACTTCATTGGAGCGCAATATTTTGATAAATCTGTTTCTAATTAAACCGTACAGAAAAACTTCGAGAATCATTGAAAATAATGATTCTTCTATAACTATATATATATATATATATATATATATATATATATATATATATATATATATCTTCTCATTAGTGATTGTACAAAAAACGATAATGAAGCTGCAAATTCAAGGAAAAAACAGAATCTTTAAAGCTATATCTACAGGCTACGAAACTACGCGCGTAGCACCATGCAAGACAGTTCGTAGCGCTGTATAATACCGTGCTCTTATGTAAAGATTTCAAAGCTCTTGGTTTTAAAATATCAGTGACGCTGGCATACACTATAGCCTCATTGTGTAGGCGCGTCCATAACGACCGCGAACAAATGCGTGATATCTTAACAAAGCGTAAGAGGGTGGAAGTGTGAAAGTGGCGCGAATCGCAACTCTACCTGTGACGCTGAGCAAGGACATGGTGGGACGTGTGCCCGTCTGGGCTGGCTGGCCCGTCGACCCGAGGCGGTCGGCGGGGCCGGCGCCTCACCGGCCGCCGCGGGGCGCCATATCTCGCACACGCGCGCCCGGCTCTCCGCGGCCCGGCGACCGACTGACGCCCGGCTACTCGCCGCCGAGCCATCAACCTACAAACCGCAGGACGTGCCTCCGCCGGCCGGCCTCCTCGCACAACGCAACATGCTCACTCATCGCATCGCACAGCCGCGCACATACAACCCTCGGAAATCACCACCAGTACAGCACTCGCGAGCGCGCCACAAATCCGTGAACGACGAAAGCTCGTTGTGTTAGCTCGAGTCGTAATAAGGCTTCGAAAGCGCATCCACACATTTTTACGTTCACGTTTAACGCGCATGCGCGCTCGGGATGTCTTCTGACATCACCGGTACCCGGATTATTTTCGCCCGGCGAGGTAAATACCCTCACATCGATCGAACCCGGTTAAACTGGATGCAATCATTGCACTGGCCTAGTCCTAGAAGTGATGCAGAATGTACTTAAAACATTGTATATACTGGTGCCAGCTTTGCAGAGCTTTATTTAAAAAAAGCTGTAATTTATACGAGCTTAACTTATGATATTGCGTAATAACGGAACGTAACAAGTAATAAGTGACTACGCGGTAGAAAATATTTGAATATCTTGAAATAGAGCAAGATTTTTCTATTCCTTTTTAGCTTTTTTTTTTAACATTATTCGTTTTTAGTGGTAGCTTATAATTGTAGAAGAATTGAAACATTACAACAACAATTCTCATGTTGCCGAATACTCTCGTCCGCCGCTAGAAAGAAATTTCAAATGCAACGGTCGAACGAAGTGGGATGAATAACGATAGAGCTCTCATCTTTTTTGAGACAAAGGGTCTGCATCTATATATAGCAGCAGCTTATGTAAAAAGAAATAATGTATACGTCGACGATTCGGATTTCCTTTTTGTATTTGTTTATACGTAGACTCGGTAGATATTGTAAGTTCGAGGGAGAACAATCGAGAATTAGAATAGAAATCGAGTATTTCCAAGAAATAGAGCATACCTACTACAACTCTGATAATTTTTCGTTAAATTGGTCAATTTTTGAGTTTTCGTCTATACTTTAGTAGTAATTAGTAACAGTATAAATACATAAATACCTACATCTATCTTTACCATATAGCAGATGTATTAAATCAATACTTAAGGATGTTATCATCATGTCTTCATAAATTAACTTTAGTTGATAAAAAATTGTAATCAACAGATAAACATACACATATACACACAATAATTAATTTAAATTCATTTGTACGCCTTATTATTTAACTTAGTTAACAGAATTTTAAAGCATTTGCAAGAAACCCGTATCGCATTCGTAAGAAAATTACGCGAATGCACATGAAAATAAAGTTAACGGAGTTATTTTATAAATAGATACACAAATATTTAATCAAAATGAAAATAGCAAGATCCCATAATAGCTTTATAACACAAAATTAACATCTAATAAGAAGTGGAAATTTCATAAGGAATAAAACGAGTGTACCGAAATGCCTACCGGGTTATAATTGGAAAATTCATTGCACGTAGTCGATGGAAGAGGGCACGTAGCTGGGGTATTTGCAGTTTCCTGCGGCGGTGCCTTTACTCACTTGCCCTAAATTACTTTATTTTTATTTTTAGGGTTCCGTACCTCAAAAGGAAAAAACGGAACCCTTATAGGATCACTTTGTTGTCCGTCTGTCCGTCCGTCCGTCCGTCCGTCCGTCTGTCAAGACCCTTTTTCTCAGGAACGCGTGGAGGTATGAAGCTGAAATTTATATCAATTACTCAGGTCTACTGTCCCTTGAAGCTGTGAAAAAATCAAACTTCTAAGCCAACGCAATCAAAAGATACAGCCGTTTATGCCGCAAATTTTCGACACTTGCAAGGGAATCAAAACCTACAGGGTGCTTCCCGTGAACTCAGAATCTTGAAATTTGGTACGAAGCAACGTCTTATAGCATAGATAAAGGAAAAATTACGAAAACCATAAATGTTTAGTTACATCACGTAATATATTTTTTTTTAATAATTTTAAACTTACTACCCATTTCCTCATAAACGCGTAGAGGTATTAAATTGAAATTCATACCAAATACTCAGGTCTATAATACCTTTAAGCTGTAACAAAATCAAACTTCTATGTCAACGCAATCAAAAGAAACAGCAATGTACGGAACCCTCGGTGCGCGAGTCCGACTCGCACTTGGCCGGTTTGTTTTCTAATGTTCTCTGCTATTTAAGTAACTGCCTCACAGTATGGTACAGGTTTCAATAATAATAGTTGTTGGTTTTTTTTTTTTTGTGTTGTCGATTAATAAAGAAATTTTGAATATTTCTCGTATTTTTTAAAATTGTATGTGTATTGTAACTTTTAAGAGATCATTCTTATTAATATATACAAATTAACATGAAAATTATACCCAGCGTACATATTCACAAATCAATCGCAGAAAAAAGCCGAACATTTTGCAATAATTTAGCACACTTTTAGTCCTATTAATACACTTTTGATCCAAACAGACGTGCGCTGAAAACAGGACCAAATATACAATAGAGTACTTTTACTTTGATGTGTAGATTACTTTGATGTTACAAAGAGATGACGTATTAAAGTGATTCATTTATAGATTAGAATTTCCTAAGTGTCCAAGTCCAGAAACAAATTTACAAAGAATCCGATTTTAAAATAGATAACAAAAAGTTATTAAGTATATACCTACAGTCGATCAATATCGGCATACCCGAAAATAAACTTAAATATATCTGATCCAAAGTTTAGTAACATTAGCACAATTACTAGCACCTCTGCACTTAGAACAGCATTTATCAAACAAAAATCTTAAGAAGAGAAAAGATTTTATAAGGAACGTAAGACACATATAAATTAAGATATTTGTTTGAAATATAGCGAATTTCCAGAGTTCTCACAATGGACGTCATTCTGTTAGCACGTAGGTGCACTCTGCAACTATTTTATTTAGGGAAAATTTTCTCGTTATTGGCATGCGTTTATTAACAAATCCAAACACACACTTCCTTTACCTAATAGAAATAAGAAAAAAAAAATATCTTCAATGATTGATTAGATTTTAATATATACTTCAGTGATTAGGCTTATTACAGATATTCAATATTCGATGTTACACAAATAATCTTAGTCAATGAGTTGTAGCAATTTTAGTTACGTAATTCGCACGTGGTGTCAGTCTTGCCTCCTTCCGATTTGCCACGGAAATACTCGAATCCGAATACGATATCGATCGAGAACCGGCAAGCGGGGGACACGGTTGTGACGTCACAAACGACACATTTCTTACCGTGATATATTGCGCTTTTAACACAGCACTTTCAACCGTGCACGTACACATTAAAGTTCAATTTAGGAGAGCTTATCTGTTACTTGGATCTGTTTTGTTGGAGCGGAACCAGAGGCGCTACCGCGTATACGAACCTCCTGACCCATATAAAGGCCAGTAGACTGAAGACTATGTAATGCGTATGCAATTTTAAATCGTATGTCCTGAATCCTGGCAGAATCCTTTTATAGAAGGCTTTGCGAAAGCAATTACGTTCTCATTTTGATGTAAAGGGATGTCATGTTTAATGTAGGCATAAGAAAATAGGATATAGGTATAAAAGAAAATAGGTACTTACATTATTTTATATAAGTAATTATTTATTACATCTTCTTATATATAAAATTCTCGTGTCACAATGTTAGTCTGCATACTCCTCCGAAACGGGTGGACCGATTCTCATGAAATTTTCTGTGCATATCGGGTAAGAATCGGCCAACATCTATTTTTCATATGTACCACGGGCGAAGCCGGGGCGGACCGCTAGTATGTATCTATATTAAATGTACCTACCTACATCACAAAAATTACTTGTACTTGTACCACGAGTAACTTCTTAAATAACTTCTTAAATACAAGTTGCCAACAAAAATATTAAATATTATTAACGATACATGCACATATTTCTTTCATACCTGTCTACCTATATTTCGTTTGTGTGTATAACAACCTAATAAAGACGTTTTTCACAAAGGTATATTTTTTGGTTCGTTAACTTTTCATAACATAAAGTCATAGGGGAATAGAATATAACATTCGTTCGAAGATAGCGTATATGAGATGAGTGGAAACTGGAAACAATGTTTCCGTTTGATATTAATGATATTATAGCATGTTCCGAAACTAGTACCATATTATGTATCTGGCCGACTACAATCAATACAATGTTTTACAATAGAACAGAAGGTATTTGCATTCGGCCGTGCTATTTTAGAACTTTGTAAAGCAAATGGAAAATTGAATACCTAGCTAAACGATTTGTGAGCAAAACATTATCTCTGAAAATCAATTTGAAAATCAAGTAAACTTTATTGTTTATAGCGTTTTAACTTTCCTGTGTATGTTTTATTCTAACAAAGCTTGAAATGTATATAAAATAAAAAATGAAATATAAAGAAATTAAAAATCCAATATTCACACAACGCCATCTAGCGTAACACTAAGCAAAACATATTTAGTTCGAAAATTATACAGCTGTTTACTATTCTGTGTGAATAATCATACTCTACGTAACATGAACTATTTATTTTCTAAATATATTATTTTGTATATATTACGATAAAAAATAATATGAATTCATCTTCACAAAATATTTTTCCGAAGAGGACATTGATCCCACATCATCTGGTGCAAGACAAGCTAATTAATACTATCATCTTTAAGGCAGCATTAATATGAATCTGAACATTCTTTAAGCACCTACGTAATAGAATTTAATTTAAAGTAATTTGCTTATGACCACCTTGTACTGAAAACTAATAAAGTTGAATAATTTTAGCTTCTAAAATTTTATTTACTTGGGATCGGGGTTATGAATTGTTGCCAAAGAAGGAAGTTTAAACAAATTTTTGATATAAAAAATTAAGCACAGAAAAGCTAAGTCCACGCTATGGCAAGTTTCCCGCCTTAAATAGGGTCATATTATAACCTAAGCATATAAATACCATAACCCTGGCAACACCCACTCTAAAGTTTTTTTTTTTATATGAACAACCAAAAATTGTGAGTTGTGACAATTACCTAATGGTGTACCTAAACAAGAAACAACATCTTAAACTAAACTACGGGAAGAAATAAATAAAAGACAGTATCAACTTACATAAATGGAATCATTTTATTATATTACATTATATAAAAACAGTAACTTAATTTTAAGATCAGATTTATTAAAAATCTAAAAAACTTGCAATATACATTATAACTAGGAGACCACGTTTATTTATGAGCAATATAAGTACTCACTAAATACAAAACAATATATTATTATATTTTAGTAAAAACACTTATACTAGATGTCTCTAGCATTGCCTAAATATAAGAGTGGAAAATTGAATATACCACTTGATGGCTTCATGCAGCTTCCAAATTATTTGTTATAGTGAATAATTTACATTCTAAAACGATTATATTTACTGAACGAAATAAATGATGTAAAATAATTATTCCATTAATTTATTTTAAATAGCCTCAATTGTTCTTTTTAGAGATCTTCTAACATGAATTTGAAAAGTAACATAGCATTTAAACACAGATGTACATACTACCTATGATGTTTATAATAAAATGTAACACAAATCTTCAACATCTTAATTTCATATAAGTAAAATGAATACATATGTTAATTATTAAAATTTCAAATTTACATAACATTATTGAGACCTTCAACAAATTTTAAATATTTTTCATGTCTTTCAGCATAATTATCTCCATCAGTCTGTCTTTCTTCAATGAATTTATTTTCATGATTTAAAATAACTTGAAAAAGTACACTATTGTATATACAATTACTATCATATCGAGAGATCTTTGCCTGTTTTTGCCTCATATCATTTAAACTGCAATGTTTACAATTTTTCTTCACAAGAATGCCATTATTTCTAAATAAACTAAAATGATCATACATCATTGCAATTAACTTGTGCAATATAAACCGTCTATGATACCATAATGTTTCATGACTTTGATAAAATCTTATAAGCTCATTATTAAGAACCAATTCGTGACATATTACCTCTAACTTTCTACATAACGCTACATTATTTACAGTGCAATTACAATTCTTTACATTACAAGAGAGAAGCAAATTTATTAAGTTTTCCTCTGAATATGAAACTAGATTGTCTTCTGACGCTTGAATTGTTCCATCTTTAGGCAAATTACTAGCTATTAACCTTACAAGAACTTTTCTTAGATTTATATCTATTGAATTTTCTAATGATTTCCATGATGAGTTGACCAAACTAAAAATATTTTTAATACAAAATTGACGGTAATGGAAACAGCTATAATCTGATACATGGCTGGAAATACATTTTTCAGAAAATATATACTCTTTAATATACAATGAGTTCATATCAAATTGTTTAAGAACATTCTTCATGTTGTTTACAACCCAAAGTCTATGACTCCAACTGTGATAATTATTGGGGCTCTTGTCTGAAGTTTCGTCACATATTCTCAGCTCTGAATTTATTAAATTTTCTAATGAATTTGCCTGCACATTATCACCTGAAAGGAAGAAAATTTTAGCAAAATAAAAAAAAACATAAGAACTGCAACAATAAATAGAGAATTACATACTCAGTAACAATGCACCCAAGAGCCATCTTCTATATGCAAAGGCATCATTACATTTAGGTTTTCTTGATAATACTAATTGGGAAAATTGCAATTCCGACACTTTATCTAGTAAAAGTATTTGTACAATTTCCCTTCTCTTATTCCAGAGAGTTGTTACATCAGGATTGATAAGTAATGTAGCATTTAATAATTTTACTAGGCGTTCAGAATCCAGTGTGGAATTACCACCTATCTTGTGTTTTCGCTGAGAATTCATACCATATTTGTCCCTTATTTCAGAATAGCAATACATGTATACGTGTTTTACACACCATGACTCCAGTCCCAGACAATTCTCTACACATAATACAGGTGACTTATTTCTGTAATTTGAGTCAACAGGGACTATATCGAAAGCATACCTGTAAAAACAAAATATAAAACGTATTTACAAACTTTCATTTTCTTTAAGTTTATTGAAATGATGCCAAAATAGGCGAATACTCACAACTCAGCTGTTTTCGAAAGTACATTGTGTATGTCTTTCACGATTTTTTCAACTAAAGCGTATTTATCGTCATCCATTTTATATGGATCAATGATCAATAAACTTTATCCTTATAAGTAATATGATTTTAAAGAATGAATTAACAGCCATTAAACCATTTTCAATAGATTTTGATTTCAAGTTTTGACGGTTTTGACTTTTGACATAAAATTTTGCATTATCTTGACTTTCTACAGACCAACGTCAAAATTTGATTCTGACAAATGATGAACAAAAAAGATCACGAACCACAGAGTACAAATAAGTAATTTATTAAAAGTTCGTACAACTTGATATGGACACTAAACAGTCACTGTATTTTTAAGCAGACATGGCTCTGAAAACTGATCACCTATTTGTTCATGACATACAAATTTATGAAATAGATACAGCTTATCAACTGCCTCATAACACGGGACTTCTTAAAGACTTGTATTTTTTAAGTTTTGGAACAGCAATAGATTAAACGCTTCGCTTTATTTCTTATACGGCATAATACTTAGATCATTAAGTAATGGATAACACTCACAGGCGCTTCCCCTTTTGCCGAGGTATAAGATTATTCGAATCGAAAAATCTTATGCTTTCATAAAAACTACTTGCGTAATCGATTACAAACACTGCGTATTCGTAAAACATGGAAAGGACGTCTGCGAGTGCTCCGCTAAAAATGCCGTTTTGTACTGTCAATCTTGCAGAAGCAATTCAAACATGTCGAATATTAAAAAAGATGGAATAACCTTTCATTTGTGTATGTTTTTTTATTTTTTTAACGTACATTTCTAATAAAATGCAATTTATAATAATCGTCGATGTATCGTTTAGCGATATGATCAAGACAAATAATCGAGTCATGTTTACTCGATCATTGATGCGGCCCCACGAGACTATCATGGAAAGAAAATATACAAATTTAATCTTTATGCACTAAGAGATAAAGTTGAATTTAAAACGCGATAATTAACCGCATTCCTTACGAGACTATCTTGTAAAGAAATACAAATTTAATCTTTATGAACTAAGTGATAAAGTTGAATTTAGAACGCGGTATTGAACCGCACTCCCCACGAGACTATCTTGGAATGAAATACAAATTTAATCTTTATGTACTTAGTGATAGAGTTGAATTTAAAAACTCGTCGCTTAAAAGGTCGTAAATTTTTACGACTTTCGTGACACAAATTATTTTTGTGAATGTGTGATTGTGTTTCATTGTGTTTCATCAGTGTGAGTTACCCTCCCCGCACCAAAATCAGCAGAAAGTTTTGTTAGAACATTTGCCAGCGTACTCCATCCATTACTTAATGATCTAAGGCATAATATAATATAAAAAAATACGTGTGGCACTCGAGGACTGCCGCGGTAAAGCATATACATATAGCATCGCATCGCTGTGCCGGTTGGAGTGGGGGGCGTTAGGTTTTATCGGAATTTTTACATTCGGTCGCCGCGCTCAAAGTCTGAGATAAAAGCTATGCAATTGCTTAAAAGAAGTATATTAAATAAATATTTGTATTAGGCAGTTCAATAAAGAAACGAATCTTCAATGGCGGCCAAAGCTGACACTGACGTATGGTAATAGCATCTACAGACGCTCCGATTTGGTTGGTGCCAACCATATTGGAACCGACATGGCAACCATTCCGACATTGCTACAGATTGTCCGACGGTTGGCCTTCCAGCTGTCAGTTGACCATAGAGTTAATATAATATATGCAGTTGACTTTGTTATGAAGTAGTGAACGGACGTCTTGCCTCATGCCACCGGTATTATCGAAAAATGCTAAAATAGCGTTGGTTGCAGCAACCATTGTTGCTACAGCACCGCTGCAAAAGGAACAAAGGAAAAAACGAAGAGAATGGGCTAAATTCTACTATAGAAATAGAGAAAATTACAGTCATATGCGGCTCCTTAAGGAATTGGATGATGAAGATTTCCGAACATATCTTCGAATGACTCCAGAATCATTCGATGAAATATTAAATCTTTTGAAAAGATATATAGCGAAAACCGATACAGTTATGAGGCAAGCTGTAACTGCCGAAGAAAGATTAGTGGCAACTTTAAAATATCTCGCGTCAGGAAGAGAATATAATGATCTTAAATTAAGCACATGTATATCACCACAACTACTGTCTGAGATAATACCAGAGACCTGCGAAGCTATCATTAGAGTACTCAAAGATTACCTAAAGGTATGTATTCAATAAAACAACTTTAATAAAAAAAAAATAGTTTATTTATTTTTCTAAAGTAATAGTATACATAGTATAAAACAAAGTGTCTTTCTCTGTCCCTATGTCCCTTTGTATGCTTATATATTTAAAACTACGCAACGGATTTTGACGTGGTTTTTTTTCAAACTCAAATTCTTCTTCTTCTTCTTCTCTTAAATAATGGCTCCTAAAACTCAAACTCAAACATTTATTTATTCAATTAGACTTCTTCGAGAAGCACTTTTGAAACGTCATATTTTTAACATTTACTACCGATTCGGAAAGCAGCATCTATGGAGAAGAACCGGCAAGAAACTCCATAGTTGCTCTTTTTATAGATAGAGCGATTCAGGGGAAGGTTTTAGTATATAATTTATTAGGTTTTAGACAAAGGCGGGCGGAAAGCTAGTAAAAATTAAAATGGAAAAGTACGAATATCACTGAAAAATTACTTTTTAAAAATCAAATATTTTTTTAACTCCTTCCCCTTTCCTCTGACTACCTGTTGTTGATTGCTGCTAATGTAATTAATTAATGAATTGGAATCTAATTGTTGCTGGTATGATGATGGTGGAAGCTGAGGTAATGTTGATGACGTTGATGGCTGACTGAGTTGAAGTGATTGTGATGTATGTGAGTACTTATGTGATGGTGATGGCTGACGATGCTGTGGGGATGGTGATGGTGATGGTGCAAATGGTGACGGCTGGTGATGCTGAGGTGATGGTGATGGTGATGGTGCATATGGTGACGGCTGGTGATGCTGTGGTGATGGTGTTGGTGATGGTGCAAATGGTGACGGCTGGTGATGCTGTGGTGATGGTGTTGGTGATGGTGCAAATGGTGACGGTTGGTGATGCTGTGGTGATGGTGATGGTGATGGTGCATATGGTGACGGCTGGTGATGCTGAGGTGATGGTGTTGGTGATGGTGCATATGTTTGTGGCACCTGCTGCTGGTACGCGTACCCCTGACCTAAATATTGTACTGATCTTCTTTTAATATTTATTGAGGTTTCAAAAGTAAGCACTCCTAGTTTTGCATAGAACAATGTTTCTCCTATTAATTTTTCGGCGAGGCATCTTTGTACTTTTGGGAGCTCCTTGAGCTGAGAACTCACGGAGTTCCCGAAAGCATCAGCTGATGTGCCGTCACCAGATATTAATATTTTAGCAGACTCTAGTAATTCCGACTGTTTCTTTAAAATGTCATTTTGCTTTCTTCTCGTAACGCGTTCTCTTTTTGTTGCAGGTTCCTGAAACAGAAAATGACTGGTTACAAATAGCTAAAGACTTTGAAATAAAATGGCAATTTAATCATTGCTTGGGTGCTATTGACGGCAAACATGTTATTATCGAGAAGCCGCCAAAATCGGGTACACTGTACTATAATTATAAGGGAACTTTTAGCATAGTCCTGCTTGGTATTGTGAATGCAAATTACGAGTTTATTTATGTAAATATAGGTTCTAATGGCAGTATTTCTGATGGTGGAGTATTCAAACATACAACTTTTCATGAAAAAATGAAATCGAACCAACTAAATTTACCATCACCTTCTATTTTACCGCAATCAAATGTTATCGCCCCATATTGTTTTGTGGCAGATAATGCATTTGCCATTAATGAAAATCTTTTAAAACCATATCCAAGAAGAAATTTGACACATGATCAAAGAATTTTCAATTATAGACTCTCCAGAGCAAGAAGAATTGTAGAAAATGCATTTGGTATTTTAGCTGAACGTTTTAGAGTATTAAAAAGACCAATTCAAATTAATGTTCATAATGTACCCAAAGTTGTAATGGCTTCATGCACACTGCACAATTATTTAAGAAAAAAGTCATCAAACTATATAACAAGAAATTGTGTTGATACCGAGGATACTGAAACATGTACTTTTCGGCCAGGAGACTGGAGATTAAATGACAACTTAGTAGGCCTTAACAGAACAGAAAGGCAACGTACTGCAGATGGTAATTCTGTTAGACAAATATTCACTGAATATTTTAACAATCAGGGCCGGGTACATTTTCAAGAAAGAATGATTAATACTCTGAATATTTAAAGCTTACCTCATCATTATGTGACTGGGAAGAATCCGTCTCCATATTATCAATAACCTCTGTCGTCGGCGTGATTTTTTCATCCAAGAATAAGAGGTGTTCATAGTACCATAGTGATGGCGTATGCACCTCATCGTTTCCAGCGCCACTAGTCTTGCTAGCTTCCACCTAAAATATGTAAAATATCCAAATTTATTGTTTACTGAAACCCATAGTTGTTTTATTTCTTCAATAAAGTACTTAGAATATATTATAATGATTTTTTTACTTGTTAAGTATTGTCAAAACATGTCTTGATTTACCACTATGTATACTTGCTAGTCTTGCTACATCAAGACATGTTTCGATATTGCGCAGCCGTATATCACTTCATATTTCTCTTGTTATTTAGACTGTAGAAGCCAGTCTAGGGAATGGGCGAAATCCTTTAGCAATCATGTCATCCATACTAATATTATAAATGCTAAAGTAACTCTGTCTGTCTGCCTATTACTCAATCACGCCTAAACTACTGAACCAATTTTCATGAAATTTGGTATGGAGATATTTTGATACCCGAGAAAGGACATAGGCTACTTTTTATCCCGGGAAAATGATGCAATCCCGGAAATACCATGGGAACGGGAACTATGCGGGTTTTTCTTTGACTGCGTGGGCGAAGCCGCGGACGGAAACCTAGTTATCTATACTAATATTATAAAGCTGAAGAGTTTGTTTGTTTGTTTGTTTGAACGCGCTAATCTCGGGAACTACTGGTCCGATTTGAAAAATTCTTTCGGTGTTAGAAAGTTCATTTATCGAGGAAGGCTATAGGCTATATATCATCACGCTAACACCAACAGGAGCTGAGCCACGCGGGTGAAACCGCGGGGCTCAGCTAGTTCATAATAAAACGCAATAAAAATAACTACGTTAAAAACAACCGACTTGAAAAACGGAGAAGTAAAAAATAAAAAAGATTTGATATTATTAATTACCTACTACATATTATTTAGATGTGCTATTTATTAAATAGGTTTGATATTTATTAAATACTTTTTAGTGAATCAAAGTTTCTACATTTCATTTATATGTCATCGAGATCAGACAAAAATGCTCATAAATTAAAAACATATAAAACACATTATTTATTTATATACATAACAGGATATTTGACTTGAATTTGCTTACCTTTTTTCGCTCCCTCCTATAGGATGTACGCATATTATCTAACTTATTTTTTAATGTTTTTAATGTAGCCCCACTGTCAATTTTTTTTAATAGTTCTAACATAATAATATATGCTTGATTTCGGGCATCTCTGTTTGCGTAATCTTTGTTAGTTAAATCCCACAAACAGGGAAAGTCTTTATATACTTCCAGTAATTTTATTATAATATCACGTTCGGTGACTGTAACTCCCTCGGCGTTCATGTTGACACGGCGTTGCGAATGCGAATGAGTCAATTACCTATATTACTCTATGGAATGAGCCGATTTGGTCGGAACAAAGCTTCCAAACGTTCCAATTTGGTTGGGTCGGATAGGAAGTTGGTTTGGTCGGTATCGCTGGCGCATCCGACCACGTCAAACCAATATTAATAATAATTATGTCGGACCGACCGCTCTCTACACTTTCCGATTTGGTCGTGGTCGGATGGTTGGCACCAACCAAATCGGAGCGTCTGTAGATGCTATAAGGTCAGCAAAAAAGAAAATAAAAATAACGTAAATGGATAATTATTTTATTAATTATTTCAAATTGTTTGTTGACAAACTTTTTTGTTATGGTATTTGTGTATTTATATGAATTATCATATTTACGTATACAGAATGTAACAAAATCCCCATAATATTTGTAATGAGCCCATAAAACTGAACAACTTTTCCCAAAGAACATATTTTGTCAAATTCCAATAAAACATTATTTACTTTCGCAAATGCATAATAGGCATGACGACAGTATCCATAAAGGATCGTATTAGTGTTTTTAAGGAAAATGTATAATAAATAAATTAGATATAGTGACTTAGAAATCTTAAAAACATTAAGATTAATGAGATTATCAATAAAATAAAACATTGAAATTCTGCAGTTGGCCATTTTGACTAAAACACGCGTGACGTCACGCTTAAGTAAACAACTCACGTCAGATGTGTTTTGTTGTTATGAATATGTTGAGAATACGCATTTTTATTTATTTTTTATTGTTTCACGTATGCTTTATCGACTCAGAACAGAAATATAATTGCGAATTCACGAATACCTACATGGTTCGGGGTTCTCCGCGCCACCTTTATACAATCATTTCTTATTATTTTCTCGCTTGAAATAATTACTAACATTTTTGAGCATTATTTTTATGTGGATTCACACTGCAATACTGCACACCACTTATAAACTTTGAAATTAGTTTCTATAACACATATTAAATAAACATTTTTTTAAATTTCTTCGCAATGCGTACAAATAATTATGTATTTACTAAAGAGTGACGTCACGCCTACGCCATGACACCTGCGAGCTGTTTTGGCACAGTTAATAAATATTTTTTGAAAAATGGCTTTTATCTTCGTTAAATTTAAGTATATTACCGAAATATAGGGTTTTTCTTGTATAGTAAACGTATACACACATTATGGAAGAGGATTTCAAAATCTTTCGTCATGCCTATTGTCATTGTAAATTTATGATAAAAACTATTATAGGGAAAATCAAATACATTTTAGTGATTTTATTTTTCCATTTTTTTTTTGCATGCCGTATGGCCGTGTGTAAGCGAGAGGGAATGATAAGCGCCGCCATTGAAGATTCGTTTCTTTATTGAACTGCCTTATACATTAGGTTTTGTTCTTGAATCGCAATTTTACCATTGTTATAAATAATTATTAACATCAATAGTGACGTTTACCCACGTTTACCACACGTTTAGAGTCTGGCCAGCCAAAGCTGAACCCAGTAAAGGGCGGCAAATTTAAAAAATATGGACCTGGTAATATCGGCTTTAGTAGGAAAAAAACATTTTGATACTTTTGATATTCATAAAGGTGATCATAGTATATAGGTACATTAGGTACACAACACAGCAGGATTTAAACGATATTAAAGCAAATGATTTGAACCGTTTTCAACAAAACTGACAACTAACTACGCAGAAACGCCATGATGACATTCATAGTGTGGCCGCTACAAAAAACACTGGGTTCAGCTTTGGCTGGCCGCTGTTCAGACTCTACGACTTACGATCGACGATACGACTACGATACGATACGATACGACTTCAACATCAACAGGGAACCATCGCTGTCAGTGTCAGCTGTTGCTTATATTTTGGAATTTTGTGTATCGTGGAACTATTACATATAAGTTTTTAAATATTTTCAGAAATAGAGAATATACTTCTTATAAACTGACTTTCAAATACAACTGTAGATTTAAAAACCCAGCTAAAGTAGTATAGATGATTGAAGATTGATTAGTTTATAAAAAAACATACAAAATGGTAAGTTTGTAAGTATTTGTGCCGAATTCAAAATATTCCTACGTGCTTAATTGGATATCATTAAACATTATACGATTAATTCGTATTAGAATTGATAAGTAAGCGCAGTGTTGGAATATGAACAAATTTTGTTTTTTTTTTCAGAGTGCGATTTTTAACTTCCAAAGTTTACTATCTGTTATACTGCTGTTAATATGTACGTGTGCTTATTTGAGATCATTTTTCCCCAGTTTGATGGACAGAAATAAAACCGGGTATTTATAAGATTAATAATTATTTTTACCAACATTGATTTATGAATTGAATATGATTTATGTAGTTTAAATTTAGTGGTAATATTGTAATAGGTTTTTTTTATTATTTCAGCCTTTTAGGAACATTTTGGAAATGTGCTAGAATTGGAGAAAGGAAATCACCTTATGTTGCAGTTTGCTGTGTGATAATGGCATTTACAATTCTATTTTTAACATAATTTAATGTAATTAGGGAAATAAAGAAAACAATATATCTTTTTTTGGTACTTTATTTGTCAAATCTGGATCTAGCACAGATAAAAATTTAATAGAAAAACAGTACATACTAAGGTTAGAATATAAAAAGATTATAGAACAGTCACAAATCTAAAGCTAGTCTTGATTACATTTTGAATTTATTAATACAAAATAAGTATAATTCTCAAGTAACATGGGTAATCATGGTGAAACAAAAATGCCGTATTTCTTCATTATGTACTTTATCCACAATAAAATGCTGTTGTTAACAAGTGCACAATCAAAGCTATGCATTGATGCAGTTGCATATAAATAATGTTACAATTTTATAATAAAAGTGGATATATATGAAAAAGTTAACATTATAATAATAAAAATATAAGTTTCTACCAATACAATCACTAAATCGCACAGTACAAAATCTTATCAAACCAGCCAAATATGGAAAAAAATTGTTTACATTTTGTGAAAAGTAGTGCTATTCTTATATTTTTTAATCATACTTCTAATAATTGGAGCGTAAATCAGTCTAGACATTTTCCTATCGTAAGCACAGTACAGCAACATCCACTAGACCTACTTACTATTGCTAAATATATCTTAGTTTCGATGCAAGTCAGTTCAATCTGCAACTATTTTAATGTTATACAAGGTATATAAAAGATTAACAAAAATCATAATCTAAAATGCCATATCAGAAACTTATATATTATAATAAAAATGAAGTCAAGGAATTGCCTTATTATATATTATGATGGTTCTATAATGAACCTAAGATTAAGGAAATAGTTACTTTAAATAAGACTAGAAAGTTTAATATTCAAGCATTTTATATGATGGTGTTACAATAATTATAAAGATAATAAACATACATTCAACAGTTATTATGACATGATGGAACAAAATTAAAAATAAAATCTGAGTTTACCTTTCATCTTCTGTATTTGACTCATTGATGATTAATTGTCGACAATAAAGAATTATAGAGTGCAAAAATAATGAAAAAATACAAAAAAAAAACAGATATAAAAGCTTTGATCAACTTTCAAAGCTGCAACAGTTCTAAGTTAGATACTATGAAACTTTGCATGAACATAATTATTATGCTTTTTAAAAAGACGTACATTTAAAATATTATGATTAATAAAAATAAAATTTATAATCATGATAGAATATAATAAAATAATAGATGTGAATAACTATCAACGTAAGGGATCACTTTATAAGTTTATTTATTAGTATTGTTATATGTGTTATATTTTGATTTTGGAAAAAAGATTTCATTCTTAGTCTCATTCATACATTATCAAAAATAGTTTCCATAGCAATTTTCTTTAGTTATGGTAAAAGGCATCAAGGGAATGTCCGAATAAATGCTTTAGTTCTTTCATCAAAATTACGTATGAAACAATTGTAGACCAACAAGACAAAAATAATAATTCGGTTTATTAATCAAATATGGCAAGGAATTAAAATTAGTTGAGCATGAAGAATCCACGAAAATTAATAACTAAAGTACTTATAAAAATTTATAAAAAAAAAAGTAAAATTCAATTTTTGCAATGGATACATAACAGACAGATAAGAACGAGTCACAAAACATTACCCACATTTTAAATGAAAAGTCAAATACACATAATTTATACATTGACCCCAAGGACTTCAGAATTTAAATATGTAATTTTTTGTTCAATTCCCTAATTTGAGGTATGTATTGTTCTGAAGTATGAATCTGAATCTAAGTTCATATTGTATACCTTATTCAACTATAAGTATCCATTGTTTTCTGAAATATCACTTCTTTCTTTTAGCCAGATAACTTATAATAACCGAACATGTTTAAATCAACATAAAGAAATGGAGTAATGTAATGTGACGCAATAAAATAAAAACAGTATAAAAATTCTTTTTTTTTCTTTATCACAGAGAATAATAATTGTAGGAGGGTGCGGAGCGTAGAACACGTGAAATGTTCAGAGAACGAACCAACATCAACTGCCACATCCCAAACATTTACTCACTTATAATTTTTGGTGTTTCACGATTGACGACCGAATACTATCTTACTTCTAATAACCTAAATCTAAACGATACATCTTAGCCGAATCTCCATTGGGTGCTTTATAAATACTAGTCATATAAATTTTGAATAATCTGACCCAATAATTGTTACATCATAGGACAATGTATTTGATGAATAGGTACTTATTCATAAATGTGTGCTGTTATTAAATTTAATCTTAGAATAAGTTTGAGTCGTAAAAATAAATAAATAGTTACTTAATTTTAATCAATGTCAGTTTTAAAATTGTGATAAATGAAAATTGTATTATTTTGCGCTTTACAATTGGAATTATAGGCCCAAGTGTTCATGAAATACAAAAACTATGTATATCCATATTCTAGCGAGGTATTTGGTGTAAAATGGTTGTACAAAATCTTACCGATACCTCATAAGTTTTGAAATTCTATAATATTATTAAAAAATCAAAATCAGCTTAAAAAGCCGCCAAAAATAATTGTAAGCGAATAAATTCCGTATACTAAACAAACAGCTAGCAATAAATACGACTTAGATACTAGAGAGCTATTTTACGTAAATGTAATAGGCAGTGAAATAAAAGTTAAATATACTTATAAAGGAATATTAAGTGTGCAGTATGGCAATATCATAAAGATTGATGAGGTATGTATATTATTCAATGACTATAATGTGAGGTTCGCATTCAAATAATGATTTAAAATGAGGAAAAATATTTTAAGCATCCAGTTGGATCATGATCATTAAAATTACAATTTGGACATTGTTGACCAAAACAACCGTAACTCACGCCTTTATGATATTGCAATACAATAAATATTAACGAATACATTTGGCACGTTAGCGCACGGAACGACGCCGTTTCGAAGACATGAGATTTAATACATTTCTCTTTATGTTAAAATCATACCGCAGTATGTTTTAACATATGGAGCAATGTACTGCACTTCAAACCGAGTGACAATATAAATGCAGGCCCAAGAAGGTTTGTATTCGTTGGAAGTAAAATCAATGCTAAAGCTAACAATGACTACACGAGTACGACTAAGTCCCGAGGAACTCTTCTAGACACTACCTCTACTGCTTTCCTTAATGCTTTTTACCCTGCAAAAGAAGAATAAATTATAATATAAATATTATGTTTCTTACGAATGAACGAATTAACTAGCAAAATAAAGGCTGAATTTAAAAACGTTTTGTATTAAAAAAAAAAAAAAAATTAAATTTATTTATTTTTCTCATCACAAATGCACAATATATACAGGGTGTCCCGTAAGTAGTGGACCAACGGGTTATGGGGAGTAGAGGGACTTATTATCTAACAAAAATACTAAAATTTATTGTCCTAAACCATAAAGTTTTTGATTTATGCTTTATTTTCAAAATTTGATAAAAATATCATCCACGTAAGCTTAATATGAACTTTTACCATTTCTGTTTTTATTTTATTCTTATTTTTTTGTTCAAGGTTGTTAGTAATACATAAGTCTTCCTAATTAAAATGATACTCATGCATAATTAACAACAACAACAAAATTAGACCAAAAAATAGGTAAAATTTTACGTTTTAAAAATTTACGGACTGAAGTTTGAACAAAGCTGGTGTAAAAAAAATGTATGGTGACCCTGTGAAACTTTATTTTAAAAACTTCTACATCTCATACAAATTACAAAAAGGTATAATTGTGTGGTATAAAGTATTTAAAAAAATGTTAAATTGGCGTACAACATTCAAATTAGAAATTATCAGGTAGTCAACTCATTAAGTTATTCCGAGAATTATTGCCTTTATGGGCGCGCGCTGGAATTCTTTTGTATTGTTTCTGGCCAATCATAAACGATACTTGAACCCACTATTATTTTCTTTGACTTTCAACTATTTCAGTGACTTGCTTATAGCTCGGAACTACACGCGTGTTTAGCTTGAATCCGTCATTACGATATTATTCTTTGTTGAAGTGCGCTTGAATTGGACACTGATTTTGCTTGTGATTTGGATGTTGTTCGACTTTGGTTTTTTGAAGGAAATTGCCTAATACATACACTCCACGTGAATATGCAGAAATGTTAAAAAAATTATTGAGTTAAAAAAATTTTGATCCAAGCATCAAGCATCTCTCGACAAAAATTAATTCGTCGTTGATAATCACCTGGTATTAATGCTTGCTCACTCGTACATGATACGGGTGCAAATCACTTCTCTTCAATATGCGATGCACTGTACTTCTTGGTACACCAGTGCGTCTAGCAATACGGCGAGTACTAGTTGAAGGATCTTCTTCTACTTCTGTCAATATTAGACGATCATCGACTGATCTAGGTCTTCCTATTCGATTTCCAATTCCAGGAATACGACCTTCATGGTATGCGTTATTTACTCTGAGAAAAAATCGGTGATCAGGATAGCAATCCCGATTGGGATAACGCTCACGATAAACACGTGCTGCTTGTCGAGCATTTCCATCACTGAGTCCATAAATAAAAAACATTTTTCTGCATATTCACGTGGAGTGTATGTATTAGGCATTTTCCTTCAAAAAACCAAAGTCGAACAACATCCAAATCACAAGCAAAATCAGTGTCCAATTCAAGCGCACTTCAACAAAGAATAATATCGTAATGACGGATTCAAGCTAAACACGCGTGTAGTTCCGAGCTATAAGCAAGTCACTGAAATAGTTGAAAGTCAAAGAAAATAATAGTGGGTTCAAGTATCGTTTATGATTGGCCAGAAACAATACAAAAGAATTCCAGCGCGCGCCCATAAAGGCAATAATTCTCGGAATAACTTAATGAGTTGACTACCTGATAATTTCTAATTTGAATGTTGTACGCCAATTTAACATTTTTTTAAATACTTTATACCACACAATTATACCTTTTTGTAATTTGTATGAGATGTAGAAGTTTTTAAAATAAAGTTTCACAGGGTCACCATACATTTTTTTTACACCAGCTTTGTTCAAACTTCAGTCCGTAAATTTTTAAAACGTAAAATTTTACCTATTTTTTGGTCTAATTTTGTTGTTGTTGTTAATTATGCATGAGTATCATTTTAATTAGGAAGACTTATGTATTACTAACAACCTTGAACAAAAAAATAAGAATAAAATAAAAACAGAAATGGTAAAAGTTCATATTAAGCTTACGTGGATGATATTTTTATCAAATTTTGAAAATAAAGCATAAATCAAAAACTTTATGGTTTAGGACAATAAATTTTAGTATTTTTGTTAGATAATAAGTCCCTCTACTCCCCATAACCCGTTGGTCCACTACTTACGGGACACCCTGTATACATTGTTAATCTATATAATATCTTAACACTAACATTCGTGAGAGACTGGTGCCCGCGATAAGTATAAAATACTTGTGTTACGGGTCACCAGGCCCCCAAAGCATTAACAATCACATCTATAAGATAAACAATGAGCGTGAACATGAAATGAGAAAGAATTAATCGTAACTAAAGTTAAATGAAAAATTAAAATAGAAAAATTACCATATTGTATAAATTATTGTATAAATTATTTTAAATAATTGAAGAAATATCCTCCTCAGTTCCTCGGTTTGGTTCAACTGAGCCTGGCTAAATGAAAAGACTGACGGACACCATTTATGTTTTAACTTTTAACCCATTGAGCCCCAAGCGGCCCGATCGGTCCCAGACACAATAGATTTTCTATTGTGTCTGTGGTTCCGGGGCCTGAGTTACTACCATAATCTAAGATTGTAATAATCTATCTCGGAGCAATTATCAAGCCTGGAGAAGTAACAATTAATTGAACAATAAAGCACTAGTTTGGCCTTTTTGGCTTATGGCAAAATGTCATGCGAAAAAAGAGGACAGATATATGTCAGTTCGACAGTTTGAAATGACATGTAGCCATTTCAATTTGTTTTAGTGACCAGTCTGGTCACTAACGCATGGTGATTTTAATTATTGTTTTTGAAGTGAAAAACGTGTTTTCTAGTTTCTTATGTTATTTTCTGAAAAGATAATTTACTAAAGATTACATGGCTTGTGTTGTTCACGGCTGTAAAAGCCGTAGTACTGGGAAATCGGATGAAGATTGGAATTTGTCTTTTCACAGTTTAGTGTTTTGATCAATTTTTTTGTTAATTGTATTATAAATAAGTTAATTTACGTTATTTTCATAATCATCTATGTTTTATCTAACCGTAATCATTGAAATGAAATCATAATCAGCTTAGTTTTTAGAAAAAATGCAAAATATAACTTCCATAGTGTTGTGCAATTATCGATACTTGAGTAGGTACGAAGTACTTCATTGATAATGACTGCTTTAGGTTAGGAGAAAAAAAAAGGTATTTAAGTATGGATTTTATTGTTATTTGCAGGTTTCTGGCTTGAGAAAAATTAAAAGATGTTTGGGTTAAAGCTATAGCACAGGGAAAATTGGAAGCCTTCAAAACATTCTCGGCCTTGTTCAAATCATTTCGAATCAGACGGGAAGAAAAGTAAAGTGCTTTGCAGAGATGCTGTGCCACAAGTTTAAGGTGGCATCTATTTTAAATAATAAATATTGTAATTTGTTAATTAAGTATCGAAATAAAATGTTGTAAAAAAAAATTTAAAATTTTATTTGTTTTATTTGAAGCAATTTATTTTAAACTTTTACCAATTTTTTCCTGTGGGAATGAGTTATTTTCCCGCGGTAAATTGTAGCCTATATGTTATTCTGATGTTTAATCTATAATCTGTATAATTGTAAAGTTCCATAAAAACTCATTCAGTAGTTTTTTCGTGAAAGAATATCAAATGTCCATTCTTATATATTTTTGCTTTTATAATATTAGTAGGATACGATTATTGATTTGTAAAAAGATCAACCAGGTGGAAGTCAGATTCGCGCACGAAGGGTTCCGTATAATTCTATGAATAAATCTATGAAAACAGGAAAAAATACGTACCTTTTTACGAAACCATAAAAAACAACCTAAACCGAAATACCTAATAATATTTTTTTATAAATACCACTACCATACAATGCAAGGCAGTCAATACGCATCGTAAATGAATAATTCCAAATTAAACGAATCTTAAAATTTGGAATTACCTATCCATAATTCAAAATTAAAAGAATCTTAAATTATCTTCAAGCAATTTTATAACTTAATTTTTTTATTTATCGATATTTTAGTATTCGATAAAGTGGCAAGCACTACCTTTTTAGAACAAAAAGTGGCTACATGTGGATTTGAATGCCAAGCCGATAACAGTATGTTGTCTCTTTCTATCGCATTAATTAGGGTATTGAAAAAAAGAGAGCCACTATATAAGAAACGTTCAATTAATTGTTACTTCTCCAGGCTTGTTAATTGCTCCGAGTAATCTATACTAATATTATAAAGCTGACGAGTTTGTTTGTTTGAACGCGCTAATCTCAGGAACTACTGGTCTGATTTGAAAAATTCTTTCGGTGTTAGATAGCTCATTTATCGAAGAAGGCTTTAGGCTATATATCATCTCGCTAAGACCAACAGGAGCAGAGAAACGTGGGTAAAACCGCGAGGCACAGCTAGTAATTGAAAAATCTTTTATCACTATATTTCAGACAAAAACTTGAATTATATCCTGGAAGGAATCAGTGATAAGCAATAAGCTTGGCTTTTGTACTTTATCACTTTCTTATGAACTGGAGCATGCTTCCTGAATCTATATTCCGCGACAAGAATAATATGAGAGAATTTAAGTGTAGAGTGGACGGGTACCTACTAGGAAAGCACGAAACATCAGGCGAGATTGTGTTCGCTATTGCGCTTCCCTATTGACAATAAATTCTATTATAAAACCCACCTGTGTCACATAAAGGCGTACCCTATCTGATCATCTCCAGGTACTTGTGCTTGTGCTTGGTCAGCATTTCGGTGACGGTCACCAGCTTGCGTATCGCCGGTTGGCTCTTGGCGAGGTTCTGCAGCTCGCTGAGGTGCGACACGCAGATGTGGTGGATGGTGGCTAGCTCTTTTGCTGTGGTGGTATAAATAAGTGGTCATAAATTACTTTTTTAAACATTATTTTCGTTGTTGTTATTTTTTAATATTTTCTTAAAGATTTTTTAAAGCTGTATTAATGCTTGAAAATTAAAAAATCTTAGACTATTTACACACGTTTTTTAAAAAGCAAGTTTGATCAAGTACGAAGTTTAAATAGAAAGAAAGTTTTACAATTTAGACCGGGAGATATTGACACAAAATTTCGAGTCATTTGTAACAGGATGGCGGTTCTACAGGGGTCTTAGTACGCAATGACAAAAAGAAAAATGATGGTGTGAACGCTGGTACCGGCGGCTTAGTCGCGTGGGCGTTAGTCGAACTCGTCGGAAAAATAGCGAAAGTCAAACGATTTGTAACACAAAAATTTTAGATTTTACCGATAGCCCATAAAAAAGAAGTAGGCGGTAGTGTCATGCCATACTTTTCCGGTGTGACTTACAGCCCGCCATACCGACGCGAATGTGAAAAAACAATTCAACCATTTGTACCAGGCTAACTTTTGCACAGGTAACCATCGTCGTGCAGCCATTTACGAAAATCGCCATGCCATACTTTTCGGACGATTCCAAATGGTCGCCATACCGCCGAAAATCTGCAAATTTTTTTTTCTCGCCGAACGATTTGTACCACTTTAAATTTTTTTTTTTTTCAACAACTCCTGAATGATTATAAATAGAAGTGTGATAATGTCATACCTGTGGGAGGTGGCGAATGTGTATAAGATTTCTTTTATTGTAAGATGTTATTCGTATTTTGAACGATTTGTAACAGTATGGCACTAATTTTTCCTGTAAGTTTGAGGATCAACGAATATAAATACAAAATTTCAAAGATCTAGGTGTTGGAAATCTTCACTTATATAAATTAATAATAAATTAATTTTTCAAGTATGGCAGCACTTTTTCCCCCTACTAGAAGTATGGCAAATAATATAATGATGGTCACATTTTATCAAATACTCTCCAAAAATCCAAATGCAATACTGGTACAAAAAGTTTGGCGAAAAAAAAAATTTTTGCAGATTTTCGGCGGTATGGCGACCATTTGGAATCGTCCGAAAAGTATGGCATGGCAATTTTCGTAAATGGCTGCACGACGATGGTTACCTGTGCAAAAGTTAGCCTGGTACAAATGGTTGAATTGTTTTTTCACATTCGCGTCGGTATGGCGGGCTGTAAGTCACACCGGAAAAGTATGGCATGACACTACCGCCTACTTCTTTTTTATGGGCTATCGGTAAATTCTAAAATTTTTGTGTTACAAATCGTTTGACTTTCGCTATTTTTCCGACGAGTTCGACTAACGCCCACGCGACTAAGCCGCCGGTACCAGCGTTCACACCATCATTTTTCTTATTGTCATTGCGTACTAAGACCCCTGTAGAACCGCCATCCTGTTACAAATGACTCGAAATTTTGTGTCAATATCTCCCGGTCTAATTGCTGTAAATTTAAACCAGAGGTTTTAATGAATTATTAGTAAGTACTCACCAATATCAAAATTATTGTTAGAATTAGTTTGCACATTGCCAGGGTCTTGCACTGAGCTGAGCTGATCCAAAAATACAACCATCCGCTCCTTGTTCTTCAATATAAACGGGTTCACCACTTCCATGTATGGTTCCTAGAAATATTGTATGAAGTTAAATATTTGATGTTTTTACCAAATATAAATTAATGCTGAATATTGTCACACTTTGTATGCGCAGTGCTTTATTCGTAAGAAATTTATTGTAAAATATTTAATTATCTTATTCGTATTTATCTTATGGTATTTATTTTATTATTATGTGTATTTTAATTAATAAGTTTTTGAACCATGGTACAAAATTAATAGAAATTAAAATACCTATAAATAAACAGACATACTATGCGTGCCAACTAAGAATAGGACCGCGCTTGCTGCCAACTTCACACGAAAACTGTCAAATTAGTACTGCCAGCAAAAAAATGTGCGAAAAAGAATTTTCATATAATTATTTTTTATTGTTCATGATTATATTTAATTATTGTATAATCGTTATATTCATTAAAAAATACTATTTATTGAATTTCACTGATGGATTATGGATAAATTAATTATACAGGTATGGAAACAGTATTCATAAAAAGTTAACATTTTCATAGTTTATGCTACTGGTCACCCTAATATGTCGCCATTTTGCTACGCAACTGAGAAGCTACCAGTGTGCCGTTAGCTACGCTTTCGTGTATACGCGCGTGTGTCTTATATATGTTTCCTACTGGACTTCATTGTTATTGTTGTTTTTTTTTTGTTATCATCGTTGACTTTGTTATTCATATTTGTTAAGTTTGTGCGTTTGAGTGGACTTTCAACTCAAAATGAGTTCGAAGAGAGGTGCGGTGCTCCATCGTAGAGCACGAGAAATCGTTTTTAATGTGCACAAGTACTTCGAAAATGAAAAAAATCGTGCTAATGAACTTCTGCGAAGTTTTACATTAGCAGGAATACAACGCACTTCAGATGGTGATATATCTATATCTAGAGAAATGTACGACCAATTGGGTGATTTTTTAAAGTCTTCAGTGAAAGCTACAGAACGAGTCGCTTTGTCAACCGGCGTAAATAAAAATACTATTACGAGAATAAGGCGTGAAGGGAACGAAGCCGAAGCCGCTGCTATGGCTGCAGGCCCGAGTACCCAGGGCAAAGTAACAACGCCGAAAAAAAAACCACGTGGCAAGACATTGGTGTTGGACAGCTTCGACTTACGTGCTGTAAGCAATATAATAAACTCTTTTTACTTGGTAAATAAAGAAGTACCAACAATGAAAAAAATTTTTGTAAAAGCTCGGGACGACTTAAATTTCCAAGGAAGCATTACGACCCTGCGCAGGATCATAAAAACCCAACTTGGATACAGATTCAAGAGTTGCGCTAACAATAGGTCTAAGTTAATTCAAAGACCTAATATCAAAGCTTGGCGTGCAAAATACCTCCGGCGTATACGTCAAAATGATGCACTCGGTGCTGATAAGAAGCCCGTCATCTATTTGGATGAGACGTGGACGTGTTACACTGTTGCCAAGTGTTGGCAGTCTAGTGAGACCACTGGGGTCCTTAAAAATACGAGTGCTGGACCGCGTTGGATCATTGCCCATGCCGGAGGTGAAACGGGATTCGTGGACGGAGCTTTCCTTATGTTCAAAGCGAAAACAAAAACGGGCGATTATCACGACCAGATGAACGGTGATAATTTTATGAAATGGCTAACCCAGCAGCTGTTACCAAACATGCCCAAAAACTGCCTAGTCGTAATTGACAACGCTCCTTACCACAGCTTCGAAGAAAATAAGCCACCGACTATGAACGCAAGGAAAGCAGAGTTACAGGCGTGGTTGTCCGAACAAAATATTCAGTTTGAAATTGATTTCACAAAGGCCGAGTTATACGAACTAATAAAAAAACATAAGCCTCCCAAGAATTATGTAGTCGACAGCATGTTTGCCTGCCACGGCCATGAAGTTTTGCGTTTGCCACCATATAATTGTGATCTCAATCCCATAGAATACATATGGCATTTAATAAAAAGGCGTGTAGCAGACAAAAATGTAAGCCAGTTAGCCAGCGAGATTGAAGCTCCGACAAGAGAGGCTGTAGCTTCAATCACAGTAGATGACTGGAGACGGGAGGTAAATCATGTAAAAATACTTGAAGCAAATTATGCTGAAATTGAGCGGCTCGAAGACGATGACTTCAGTTTCATTATAAATACAGGTAACTATAATTTTAGATACTTCTGAAAAAATAAAAAAGGGAATAATAGAGTTTGAGTTTAAATTAATCATGTTTTCTCTTATTACAGGCGGAGATAGCAGTGACAGCGACAGCAATGAAGATTCAGAATACGACGACGATGACGCTGTGTTAAGGGAGTATCGTGCAAACGATATGTAATTGCGAAATAATTGCGTTGGTCTGTTCAATTGCTGTATTGTTATTACTAAGGCTTTAGTTATGAGATTTATATAATATATATTTGAGAATACCCTTTTTCGTTTATACAGTTCGAAAACGCAATTACTTTTAGTTTCCTCGATAGAAAAAAAATCCAAAGTTACCTCTGCAACCGATAACTAGAACCAACTGAAACATAACTACGGCTTCAATACTTAAAGGAAGGTTATGAGTTTTTGTATTATAATAAAACTAAAGATTTTGGATAAAGTATACAATTTAATTTTTCATAATATGTGTTTAATTCAATAATACGAAGAAAATACTAAAATTAACGCGTATTACGCCCAGTCTAACAAGAGCCGCCCCGTGGCCCCCGTATCCGCGTTAGTCTGGCTTCGACCGTCAGACGGGGAGGCTGTGTCGCTTGCGCTTACGCACGGATCTGCTACGTAAACAGAGTTTGGTGTCAGTTCACAATGGGAAACAAAGCTAATAAAGTAAGAAAAAGAAGTGGTTGGCGAAAAAATCTAGCTAAACAGCTGCATGAAGAAATGAAGTAAGTAAAACGTTTTACCAGATATCGTTCAGTATGTTAGGTTCATTGACCGGTCTTCGGCTGTAACACTGTGTAATTTTAATTTTTATTATTATATTTTTAGTAATGTGGTAAGAAAATAATAAAATAAAACTCTTTGTAGGGCAAGAAAGCTATCGGCCAAGAGTTATGAAAACAAAGAGAATACTCCTGTTGCTTCGTAAGTATACTCGGTACCTACCTATCTAGAATATTATCTCCATACCTTTACCTACCTACCAATGTTGCGCGTTCGCTGCGCGGTAACAAATTCCCTATATCTATATCCATAGTACCTATTCTCCTACCTAATACTTCCGCCTAGCTATATACTACCTATATATTTACTATCTATTTTACTACCTATATATTTACCTACCTACCTATCTACTGCTAAATCTACGAATTTACAATCACTAAACATATTATATAAAAAACAAATATTTGACCTCAGCTATAATATTTGACTTATATAAGTATTTTGTTCGCGACAAGACTGATCGATTTAGTAATGTTTGTATAAAGTTATAATAAGTTTAATTTATATTAATATGTTTAATTCGTTTGCGTAACAAGTTAGTTATTTGTTATAGGTATATAATATATATTCAATTTCTTTACATAACAAATTTAGTCGTTTATAATATGTGTGAATTATTGTTATATCTATAACTAGTTATAAGAAGGTCTAATTTTGTTATGTTATGTTTTTTTAATTGCGATAATTTATATAAAATATAGTTTGTGAAAGTAGTAATGTAAGATAACGTTCGTATAGTTCATAGGTAGTTTGTATATATATTTATATATTTGCATGTATGTATGTATGAATGTATGTATGTGTATTATAGTCTATATTTTCGTATTATCATATTAAATTTTTATTCTTCTATTTATTTATACCTATATCATCTTTTTGTCTGTTTTCTTTTTAATTTTATTTAATACACCACCTATCTCATTCTATTGCATAAATCTAATCCTATCTAAAGTTTGCCTGGCAGAGATCGCTTGAAAGCGATAAGGCCGCCTATTTAACATGAGTACCTATCTTATATTATGTTTTTTCTCTTTTCTTTTTCTTTTCTTCCGTATGTGTGTGTTAAATAAAGAATTTTGTATTGTATTGTATTATATTTACTCGTTACAACTGTAGCTTTCTTCTATTACTTATAGGGTAAACGTACCAGATGTTGGCATTTCTCTGCAGAATAAATTAATTACATCTGATCACACAGTGACAGAAAGAAAACAACAACCTGAAAATTTTGAAGAAAAAGAGGATAATGTAGAAATGTAAGTATAATTAATCACATATAGATGGTAATTCATTCACCACTTTATAGTCCTAACAGTAAATAAGGATTATTTACTAAAGCTTTTTTTCTTCTATTTTTTTTAGACTATCGCTTGACAAAATACAAAAATTACAGAGGCGTGCTTCAATATCTAAGACGACAGATAATACCAATGTAAGTTGTAAACTCATCAAGGTACCCTAAACCTAATCGTTTGATAAATACGAGTTTGCACAATACTTTTATATAATTAGTCTAATTTCATTATGTTTACTTTTTAGCTTTCTACATCTCATTCGCCAGCTGAATCGTTTGATGAAATACAAAATATTCAGAGGCTTGCTGCTATAACTAAGACGCAAAGTAATTCAAATGTAAGTTACAGACATTAAATTCTAAAAGGTTTCCTGAACCTAGTTGTAGGATAAATAGCACAATACTTTTATTAAATAGTCTAATTTGGTAATTTGTTTATTTCTAGCTTTCCATACCTCATTCGCCAGCTGAATCAAATGAAGAAGATCTTAAAGTACAACCAGAAGAAAAAAATGATGAAATCAGAGTCGGTGGAAATAGAATTGTAGATTTTATGTATTTATATGAACAATTACTAGAAATATCACATCATAACTCTCCATTAGGTTGTAACTTTAATCATTTAAAACTATTAGGAGAAAAAAGGAAGGGATTTGTGTCTAAATTTGAGTTTGTTTGCAAAATGTGCAACCTTAAATTGAGTTTAAAGAACTGTAAAAAATCTAACGATAAAAATAAACTCGACCTAAACGAAAATGTGGTAAGTGCTTTCATGTCTATTGGTTCTGGATACGCGGGCTTAGAACAGGTATCTGCTTCACTTGAAATACCTTCTATGTCGGATCGTTTGTATGCCAAATGTCACACAAAAGTCTGTGAACTATGGGAAACGGCAAAAGAAAAATGTATAGAAGAAGCAGCAAAAGAAGAATTTGATTTAGCTGTGCGAGATGGTAATGTTAATGCAGATGGAGTACCTATGATAACCGTTGTTGCTGACGGATGTTGGTCAAAAAGATCATTTAAAAAAAATTACAACGCTTTGTCGGGTGCTGCGGTAATAATTGGATATCGAACAAAAAAAGTCCTCTACATGGCTGTTAAAAATAAATATTGTATGATTTGTGCACGGTCCGAAAACAAAAAATTGCCAGCTCCCAATCACACGTGTTTTAAAAATTACGAAGGGTCGTCGAGTGGCATGGAATCCGTGGCATTAGTTGAGGTTTTAAGCACTCTTTACCAAACCAGGGCCTGATCTACTCGAAATTAATTGCTGATGGGGACTCCAGCACATATAAGAGCATTTTAGAGTCAAAACCATATGGGAACTTTTTGGTAGAAAAAATAGAGTGTACTAATCACCTGTTAAGAAATTTTTCAACAAAACTTGACGAGCTAACAAAAAACACTAACTACCCAATAAAATACCGTAAACTTCTTGGAAAGAATATACTGCGCTTACGTAGGTCTGTAAAAGGGGCTGTCAAACACATTAATACCAAAGACATAGATTTTAACCAAAAAGTTATTGAACTAAAACAAGACCTAATAAATGCACCAAATCATGTTTTCGGAAATCACAAGTTATGCAAACCTTACTTTTGCAAGAACATTGATCAAAATGAACAGGACTTTGTAGATGAAATGAAGTCTAGCAATATTTTTACTGCAATCTTAAAAATTATGACCAGATTAGTAAATAATGCCAAAAGCCTAATATATGATGTAAATAGTAACATTGCAGAAGTTTTCAACAGCGTCATCGCGAAGTTTGTGGGCGGTAAAAGAATTAATTATTCAAGTCGCCAGTCTTATACTGCTCGCTGTGCTGGGTCTGTTGTATCATTTAACTCTAAAGAACCGCAATCGTATATTTGCAAAAAGATCTTGATGCGAAGTCCTAACCCTACTGTAAAACGCTTAGAGATTACTCGCAATAAAAAAAGAATCGCAGGCTTAAGACGGAGATTATCAAAATCTTTTGTACCAAAAAAGTGTTCCAAGAGTACCACAGACAAACATTATGGTGACTCCTGTCAAAAGCCAGATCTAGAACAAGCTGACTTCGATTTTGCTAAATCAGAACATATGAAAAAACTTAATCTTTCTGATGAAGATCTCCAGTCTCTTGAAAAAAGAACTGTTTTGCAAGCAGATTCGATTGAGTGGCATCAACAAAGACAATTACGCCTCACTGCGTCTGCTTTCGGTAAGGTATGTAAAAGAGGCCTTATAAAATGTGCACCTCTTGTTAAAAGCCTTCTTAATGTGACTGGTGATCTGAGCCACGTAAAATCCATTCGTTATGGTAAAGAAAACGAAAATATTGCATTAGAACAGTTGGCAGAAGTTTTAAAAGAAGATGATGATAAGTTTGAAGGTATAAAGAAATGTGGATTATTTGTAGACCCTGAACTACCGTTTTTGGCAGCCAGTCCAGATGGATTAATAGAGAGTCCAGACGGTTCAAATGACAAAATTGTTGAAATTAAGTGTCCATATTCGGCTAGGGATATGACAGTCGCAGAAGGCATATCAAAAAAGAAAATTATTATCTGGAAACAGGACAAGGACGGGAACTTTAAAATAAATAAACATCACGACTGGTTCTACCAGGTCCAGGGTCAGCTCCATATTACAAGGAAGAAAATTTGTTTGTTTGTTGTTTGGACAGAAAAAGATATGAAAATAGAAGCCATAAAAAGAGATGACGAATTCTGGAAGACTAACATGGAAACGAAATTGAAAACATTTTATTATGATTGTTTACTACCAGAAATTATTGATTCAAGGCTGGACAGAAAAATGGAAATTCGTGAGCCACACTATATTTTGGAAGGAATAAACAAGAAAGAAAAAAAAACAGAAAAACGAAAAAAAATAATGCTTTCCGCCGTTTTGCCAGAAGTGAAGCGGAAAAAGTAATTTGCACTAGGCAATGCCTGTCCTGCGGGACCGTATAAAGTAACATTAGAATTTTATGAATAGAGCGGCGATTATTTTATGGTAAATATTTAAAATTCAGATTTAAATTTAATACATAAACATAATACAGGTTAAAAATTCAAACAAACAATAATTGTAAAAAATTAAATAAAAGGATATAATAAAATAAATTGTTTAATTTCATAGCAATACATAACTATGCTGACCACTGTAATCCCCGAAGGGGTGGCGCTTTTCGCTGTACATTTGTACTCACGTGATAGGCCCCGAGCCGTATGTCCGTTTTTTAATGAGTACAATGCACTTAGGGTACTCATCTAGAATCTAGATGTGCAGGTTTGATCACGATATTTACCTTCACCGTAACAGTTATGGTTTATTGTACTTAAATTGTCAGTGCCGGGATTCGAACCCGCACGGCGCAAGGCGGGCGCTTACTCGACTGAGCTACCACCGCTCAATCGAATTCCATCTTACAATTATAATAATGTATCTGTCGTACCTACTTTGAAGATTAAATAATTTGAATACAAAGGGTCCACTTCTGTGGTGTTTACCCTATTTAGCCGTTCTGTTATTTTACATTAGTTTATTCAGCCGATTTCAATAATTAATTATAATAGGTAAATATAGTAAAACACACCGACTGTAAATTATAAATAAGGAAATAAAATATGTAAAAAAATGCGTTACTATTTTTGTGAAGGTTTCCAATAAAAGTATTTCAAATATTTAGTTTCTGTTGTTTTATTTTGTATGTAAGTATTGGTAAAACCTTTATGGCCGTTTTCAATATCCTACTTATTCACCCAGTGATTTGGTTATCAACAGACCATTTTTTACAGATTCTTCATACGAGAACTGTCAAAATTTTACGTCGGTAAACAAATACATAGGTAGATAGGAAATTGAAACAAGCCTTTAGTCAATTGGCGAACATCGATTTTTTTCTTAGGTTTAATGTCAACTGTTTTTTAAAACGGAACCACTGTGCGCCGGCCGCCACAGCCGCCTCACGCACACATACACGGAGCGTAATTTATTCATAAAATCGATGAGCGCAAAAAGCTCGATACTCCCTTAAGTGGTGTAGAGGAAATATTATCCGATTGATAAAAACTGAAATAATATGTATATATGTTTTTTTTTATATACGTGCTTTTATTTTCAAATCCTACTCATTCATAATAAATTTGGCGTGAAATTTAATAGAAATACAAACAAAGCGTACATTAAATATTTAAACTGAATATAATTTCTTTATTGATTTTTTTGCACACCATACACTTTGGTAATGAAGTTAGCGCGTATTACTGAACAATATGGCGTCTTGACAGTCCTATTCTTATTTGGCACGCATAGTATAAGGTAATTGTTACATTGTTATTCAGAATACGTGTATTTGTGTTTACCTTAGCGCCAAACTCGACAAGATTAGCCAAGTTCTGCAAGCACTTGGCCACCATGAGCAGTGATCGTTGCGCGTGGGGCGGCGGAGCTGCACTCAGCAGCCCCCACGCGCGCGGCTCCACTAGCGCCGGGCAGATCAGACGGAGGAATATGAACCCTATGTACAGGTGATAGGGTACAGTTTAGATAATACAACAAACACATTAGTGTATGCTGGATAGATAAAACATAGCAATATGAATCCTAAGCTTAGGTGTTATGGTAGAGTTTAGATAATAGAGATGATATTACATAGACAGATTTGTATGCATAATTGGCCGTAGATAAGCGAAAAGGATCCAACCCACAACATGACCGAAAATGAGTTAAGTATACCAAACTGCTCGTCAAGGTCTATATTTTCGTTTAGCAAAAACAATCCTAGTAAAATATGAATATTTTGACGTTAAATTGACACAGGTTACCAACCCACATGTATGGAGAAACCTTTTTTAGTTTCGTAAAAACAATCCATTCTTCTTGGATCATATTGTAAAACGGTCAGTCTAAGAAAATGACACAACACTAAAATGTTTAAAAAAATCCAAAGCATGTGGATCCTTTTCGATTATTGTATATTAAATCAAACCTATGCAAAAGATAAATCGCTAAAGAGATTCAGAAAGCATGGATCTCTTTTGTTAAACTAAATTTATATTTAAAAAATAAAAAATGTATACTGGTTTAATAACAAAAACGATTCAGAACATTTGGATATACCGAATATTATGTATTTACAGCTTTAGGCGTTAGGCATGCATTAAATTCACACCTAACTATCTAACATTAAAAACGATTACACTCAAGTATCTTGAATCCGGTCACACATTTTTGCCGTTGTTTATACCGATTTTTCTAAAATAGAGGCACTCAATACCATGAAAAAATTTACACAGCTGACGAATATGTCAGAGGAACAAAAAAAAAGTAAAAATCTCGGACACCTATCGATCACGCGCTCATATGATCTTCATCACATTGAGTTGCCTATAGAAGACTGTTAGAATTGTTTGGGATATAAATTTAGACTGAAATCGATTGTATGTGCATGTCCAAAGACTAAACAGTCTAGTCGTGTGCGGAATTCAAGAGGAGAACACAACTCGACTGAACAGTTTATTTATTTATTTATTAAGCCCTTATATTCCATGACATTTAGATACAATTTACAACAAAAGATACATAGTAAGTACATGAAAATATTAATAATGCAATTCGGTTAAATGTCCTGGCCCCTTTCGGGTATAGGCCTCCTCCAACTGTCCCCATTTCCTCCTGTTTCCAGCTACCTTCATCCAGTCTTTGCCCGTCAATTGCAGAATATCATCAACCCAGCGAGCCCTTGGTCTGCCTTTCTGTCTCTTGGATCCTGGGCCTATCCATTTCGTGACCCTTTTTGGCCATCGATCTTCGGAGTAGCGGGCGATATGTCCAGCCCATTTCCATTTTAAGCGCTGTGCATGTTGTAACACGTCTATTACTTTGGTTTTTGCTCTGATTTTTGTGCTGTTGACTTTGTCTATGGTCTTGATGCCAAGGATACTCCTTTCCATAGACCGTTGGCACTGAACACTGAAGAACAGTTTAGTCGATGCAAATGTTGTATGTATGCGCGGGCTCGAAAGGAAAATCTTTGGAGGTATCTGACGATTTCCAATTACTATGGCCAAATGGTAAAGAAAAGCCAAATAAGACGATTTGGAGTCAATCTTGGACTATATACCTAAATACTGCCTGGATTTCTATAAACCTTTAAGGGACAATCCAAGACTTCATGACGATATGGCGATGAACCAGACTTCGCACACGAAGAAGAATAGTAAATCGGATAGAATAAATATGTTTTATATAAATAATGAAAAAAAAATTGAAATTTAGTTGTTTTATTAATGAAATAAAAAAATAAGGATTTTAGCAGCAATTAGATGCTTTGAATCGTTTTTGCGAAACGAAAATTCACTTAACATAATTGAAAATAGGTTTTATCAAAAAGGATCCTAACACACATTTAGCTGAATATTTCAAGAAATACAAATAAAGTCAAAAAAATTTCTATGTAAAAATAAAATATGCATTGACACACACATATTTTCTTAAGAAGCAATAAACGCAAGCAAGTCTTTATATGAACAATCACACGTTAAACTTCAATCTTCAATAACTCAAAAGTAACATTTTGTGGGTTGGATCGTTTTTGTTTATCTACGGCCAATTGGAAACAAGCAGATGCTCAAAAAACAATGGAGCCGGGCAAGGCACCTCTGTCAACCGCATTATTTAGATAAAATGTACTCATAGTTCTCGTAAAATAAATATTCAATTTTAAGGGCAATAAAAAATCTAACTTAAAATAATTGGTAAAGTTATTTGATAAGAACTTATAACTAGCAACGTAAGCTTTTTGAATTAAAGAATATTTTTATTCAAAAAAATAAAATGTAAATAAATCACACATACCGGAAACAACGCGCGTGCGTACAAATCTCTCATTAGGCCACTTAGCAACAGCGGCCCGCTGCAGACATCCGCACAGGTAGCGGATCGGCCGCGGACACGCTTCCGGAGATGTGAATATCGACAGCGTGATCTTTTGTAGAGTAAATTACGTTTAGATGATGTAAGGTAAGTGAAAAAAATAGGTAAAGGCAAGAAGTAAATAGAAACGTTTTAGGTGAATGTTTTGATTAAACTTTTGAAATTACGTTGTGATTTCATTGAACTCGTGTAGTGACGAAAAATATACAAACACAGCAACAAAACTTGCATTGAAGAAATTGAATAATAAACGTTTTTGAATTCGCAAAAAAATATTGTTCTTATTTAATTTTATGATAAACATCTGCCAGGAATTGGAACTTACCTGATCTAGAATCATAAGCAAAAACTCAGCATTGTTACAGGCATCGTCGGGTGAATCCATTTTTGTAGGATTGAGTTCAGCAGACTGCTTTGCATCAATCAACTTCTGTACTGTTTCAGAAATTGCTGCCTATAACATACAAAATTAGTAATTTAGCAAAATGCTCAAAAATAAGTACGGGCCGATTAAGAAGAGCTGGAACGTCAACACATTTACACATTGCACATGTCTAGTGTCTGTGAAGACGCGCGCGGCGTGACGTCATACCGCATACGCATCATGAAAAGTCTGCCCGTCTCTCTCGCGCGCAGGCTAGCTTATGAGAGTGAAGGGGACAATAATTGTTTTTATTTTGCAATTGTTTATAAATACAGGGTGATGTAATTTAAACAAAGACGTTAGGTATACTACTAACTATATTCGAGGAGATACTTCGCGGCACGCGGGTTAGAATATTTTTTTTATTTTACCTAGGTTAAATTATGTAATAATTTTAATAAGTTTTGTAAACAAAATGTAAACGCCGTAAGTTAAAATTTTCTGAACTAGCTGAACAATACAGCTTTTATTGTAATGCGTGCTAGGGTTTCGCTTGTATTGTTTCTTGGGAGTGAGCGCACGTGTTATTTGTATTGTTTTTATCGCTATTTTGAATATGACATGAAATTTAATTATTATTTGATAATTGAATGATTATCAATACTATATTACAATTGATAATGAGAATAAATAATTAAGTTCATCGATTGAGTTACTTTTAAATTGTAATTTTACATATAAATTATGAGAGCTTTCATATTACCTACAACGCACCCATTTTACAATTCAAGTCTACACTTAAACTAGAGTCGCATTTATTTTTGAACATACTGTATAGTAAAATTGCATAAGTGTGAGTACTGTGAAGATGCCAGCTTTCCTTAATCGGCCTGTAGCATAATGTAGTCAAATTGCATATAATTCCAAGACAAATATTACGACGATTCAAATGTGGTTCTGGAAATAATTATTTGTGTTTTGTTATGGTTTAAATTTGAGTTTAAGGTGGAGATTAAGTTTTTGTCAGTGTGTTATTTTTGCGTTTTCATTTGAGTTTGAGTTGAGTTTAAATTTGTTTGAGTTTGTTCCTTTTTATATTTTCGTTTTCAGCCGCCACTCCACCTGCAGGAACGGCTTGCAGAGCGCGTGCATGAACTCGTCCAGCACGGCGGTGGCGAGCGAGGCGCCGCGGAACAGCGCGCGGTGGTCCGGCTCGCGCGCCACCTCCGCGGCCGCCAGCTCGTGCGCCAGCTCCGCGCCGCGACCGCACTCGGAGAACGCGTGTAGCACCGCTGTGTGTACACGAATATTGAGTCAAATTAATTAAATAAAAAATTCGTAAAAATTATTATTGTAGTGAAATAATAAAGAAAGGAAACGACGTACTAAACGATTATTTTAAATTATCATGACGTCATGATAATTACTTACATTATAATAAGTTTCAATATGTAATAATATGATATGCAATCAATAATAATTAATTAATTTAATTAGTGGCAATAAAATAATAATGCTCGACTTGACGAAAACTCACAAGTAGCAAGAGGCTGCCGATCCGTACGACACAGGTCCGCGAGCGCCTTGACAGCGGGCAAGCCAGGCTCCAACAGCAACTGTCGAAGAGGGTTGTATTCTTCCCGAGGCATTACCAGCTCTTGCATATATCTAGAATTTTCAATATTGTTGTTAATATTTTGTTTTTTTTTTTTATGTGGAAATGCAAAACATTTCAATTGTTTATTTCATATTTATTCACCTTATACGCAGTCTAAGTGATCCCCATTCACCAATAGGTGTCATACCAGCCAGGGGATACCATTCTTCTACTTCTTCACCATTCGCGAGATTTGCTAACTCTATGGTTAATTCTGCAACCTGAGTCAAATATTATGTATGTTATCAATTATTTTAGAAGTAAAATATATTGTAAGAGTTTCATATGTATTTTACCTCAGATTCTTTGCCCCTTTTGCCAGTGTTGTGTACGGTAATAGTGAATGACGTGACATCTGGTGGGACATCACTGTAACAAAATATTGTTTCATTACAGTCTGCTACAACATATTTGTATATTATCTTATGATGTACGACGATGCTTAAAGCGTTAATAATTATCAATTACATAGAGCAAATAAACATGAGGATGATGTAATTTCATTTCATAAATGATGCTGAGTTAATATTTTGTCCATGGCCATGGCCAATTGAAAAAAAAATGAATATTTTAAAATTTTCAAATACACACTTGAGTTTCCCAAATGAAAGTCACCTCTATTTATCTTATACTAATATCAATAACACACGTACTCAAACACAAACTCGTCATCCCAGTGCGGGTCCGGCGAGGGGCGCGGGCGGGTGCGCGCGACGGGCGCGGCGCCCAGCGCGAGCCGCAGGTGCGGGCGGGGCGCGAGCCGTGCGGGCAAGCGGTGCGCTGTGACGCAGCGCACGCGTAACGCGCGCAACCAGACTACGCGGGACACCTGCAACACGTGATTCATACAAAATGTAATTTGATGTATAGTTTTGTCATAATGAGACGCCGCTGATCTTACATCTGCTCTTCTCGTGAAACAACATAAAAAAATGTACATTTTTATTTTAAATATTTTGATACTTTATGTATTCTAGGACCGGCCTCGGAGTTCTCTTTTCTTTAGAAAAATTAAAAATATAATTTATTGGATTATGTGAAAAGAAACAAAATAAACAATTTAAAAATTTTAACAGTTTAACTAAAAACAATCTATAGAAAAACCAAACAGTAACACCAAGATAAAATCGACCTTATTACTATAGCAATAAAGCTCACTTTCGACTGGTGCCTCGCCTGCTGCGGCACGCACAGCGGGCGCAGCGCGTCGAGCCATCCGCGCAGCTCCGTCGCGGACGCCGCCGCGAGGAACGTGTGCGTCGAAAGACACGGCAGCGCGCGCTCTACTAGTTGGAAGCAGAACTCGCGCTCCCATAGCGACTCGTGCACCTGTTGTTACAAAAATATTAGGTAAAAATCTGCTTAAAATTAAATTATCTCATTTTTTAAAGTATAAATTGTTCCAATTAATTTTCAGATTAAATAATTAGTTTGAAAACTATTAATAATTTGTTCAAATTAATCATTTCCACCCGGGCATCATTACCTGATACAAATAAGCGCAGGACAAGTCAATCAATCCTTTTGGCTTCGTCCTCTTTGGCGAGTCGTAGAAATACAAATGGGTGTCAGTTCCCTCTTGCAACAACACGAAATATAACGCCTTCCATTTCTTAGCGCCCTTATCCGACTTCTTGTGCAAGTATCCCTGATGTTTTATACCCTTCATTTTCTTCAGTCCAATTTGATCTCGACACTCCCTTAGAGTTGCGTATATCTTTTCAGCCGCAGCGCCTGTTGTGCTTTGCTGCGGCTCTATTACATGACCTTCAGCAATGAGCTGTAACAATGATGAACAATAGTTTATTATGGCAGTTAGGAATAATAATAAAGTTGTGTGTAGCCATTAAATATTCTACAACGGATTTTAAACACGATTTAATCAATCCTTTTTTACTAATTACTCTCAAATAGTATACGCGTACGCGGTTAGTAGAAATTTCTATCTTTTATATTTATAGGGATAAAAATTGAAGTTAAACATCAATGATATACATACAGGTTGTCCCAAAGTGTGTCCTTCGACAATCTGCTCCTTCCTATATCTATTGATCACTGCGTCCAAACACTCAAACGTCCTGCCGCCCATTAAGTACCGCACGCCCTTCTTCTCAATCCTGAACCTTTGGATTTGGTTGTTGATGTGGAAGAACAGGGAGTAATCGCCGGGAGAGTTATCTGAGGGCCTGGAAATTTCATTTAGTGTTTAGCCAAATGAGTAAAAAATGTCAATTTTCGGAATAATTCTACATTGTTATATGGTCATTTTACGAAAATTTTATGTAATATAAGCTAATTATAAAAGGAAGTGCGTATTTTAAATCAAATTTTCATTTTAGAAGTGTTATCAACAGATAAAATTACTTGTTCTTTCATCTATCAAATATTTATGAAAAATTTAAAATAAAATGATGGATGGATGGAAACTAACCTGACCAAAAAGCTACCTGGTCCAGCTTTGACCAGCATATCAACTGCCTCACTCTTGGTACAATTTGGGTGGAACCAAGAGAAGACAGTATTGGGATCGATTGATGGATCCAAGTCCTCGACTAACTCCCTGAAAATCATTCCTTGCTCGCCCGTCCTGCGAAAAAATTTCAAAACATAATTTATAAAAATTTGCACATACTGTTTGTAATATTTTGCTGGTTGTCTTTGTCGGTAGAAAGGATGTAGAAAGTGTAGAATTCACGAAAGATTCGTTCTATTATCTTAGCCAATAGTGAATTAATATGAAACTATTATATAGCATAATTTATTCATATAAGTAATGAACATTTACAGCATGTTTTTATTGACTAATAATTTTATTTAAACCTTCGATTTTAATTTTATAAACTTGTGAATAATAATAATAAAACGTCAAAGGATATACTAATAATAGATTTCAAGCACACCTCTTTGTACTCCGATTCAAGAGTCCCCTTGAGATCAGATTCTATCATAAGTAGAACATTGTCTTAATTTACTAGCTGTGTAGTGTTTATCTCCCTTCTACAACACTCTTTATAAAAAGTATTGAAATTATTGTGATAATATTGGTAAGTATATTATATTTGTGTGATCGTGGTAATAAATCAAACTTTCCTAGTATTATAAACGTGAAAGTGTGTTTAATGATTGTTTGTAATTATTTCACGTCGCAATGAAGCGGTTTTATGATACAATTTTTATGTCTGGGAGTGATAGAGGGATAGAGAGTCACATGTGTGCTACTTTCTATTGAAAAATAATATGTCATTTCAAAGAATAAGGCAAAAATTATTATCATGCGAATTTGAATTGCTCCGAAAATATATTTATTCATAGATAGATGTCAGAGACTACGTATTTGTTATTTGTTATACCTACACATGATAATTAATTGCTTCTCATGTTGATTGCTAATATGAAACAATATCATATGAAGCATAATCAATTAATCACACTATTATTATGCGAATAGTAAATCATAAATGTATCATAGTATTTTGCATTGTAACCTAACCATAACTAAATGTAGGCTGTCTCGAAACATATTTGGTAACAAAATACAATACAATTCCCGCTTATTCATACTTTATTTATAACTCTTTTATTCTTTATTTAAATTAAGTTGCTTTCTGCGTATCGAAATATAATTTGTTACTGAATATTATTCTCGATTCACATAAGTGGGTTAATTCATAAGGGGTTTATATTGCTACTGTATATTCATTAAGTGAAGCTATGTGATATAGAAATATGCATATTTATGTGTTTACAATAAACAATTGTGATCCAAACTAATCATGAAGGTCGGCAAACACTTCACTCTCCCTTACTACCAGTAATCATAGGAACTACGCACTCATTGTTCGCAGCGGAAATTAAAATTATATATAGCGATGTCAAGGTAAACTCATAAGATAATTTACAATTTCGTGCGAATCTAATTTTTTATGGTGTGAATGTGTACATGTTCCTTGTATACTTACGTGTTTTAAAAATAAAATGTACTACACTTTTAAATAATAATTTATTTTCGAAATGACAATCTGCTAATATAGGTATTATCTCCGTTAAACTTCTGTTCCATAACATTATTACATATAGAAAGTATATAACAGGAGACAACAAAACATTAAAATTTTAGGAGTTGTAGAAATCGTATCTTATTTTTACATTATATTAACTATATCTAGAATAAAATGTCTCCCTATTTTTAAGTTACGTATTTCAGTTAGTCACCTGTGTGCAGTGACCCAAAGCCAGCCGTCACCCATGTCATTGTGGACGAAGAAAATGTCGCCCTTCTGAAACGTGAGCTCGTCCGTGTCTGGCATCTTGGTGTAGGGTAGAATGGCCACCACGCGCTGTTGAACACATGTATTATTGGAGATTACAAGACTATGTATAAGCTGTTATGTTTTGTTTCAAATGTAACTATGTGAAGTCTATTGTATTTCGCCATTGTTAAGTTATGTGGTGTATTAACAATATTAACATATATTAGTGTTACAAACATTTTAAAATGATGTTGTTGATAATTTTTTTTTTTTTTTTTTTATTATTATAAACCAGATTTTAACGAATCTTGATAATATGATAATAGGACTCCTTCTGCTAGACATAGGCCTTCCCAAAGATCGGCCGACCAATATCCGACCAAGTCAACGGAATATTCGTACATGTCTTATTTGAATACCATATATAAAAAGTAAATTTTTCAGGAAAGTGAATCGAAAAAATCAGTAGCATGTTTATCTGTACTTAATATTATAAATCTGAAGAGTTTGTTTGTTTGAACGCGCTAATCTCAGCAACTACTGATCCGATTTGAAAAATTCTTTCAGTGTTAGATAGCCCATTTATCGAGGAAGGCTATAGGCTATATATCATCACGCTAAGACCAACAGAAGCGGAGCCACGCGGGTGAAACCGCGGCGCGCAGCTAGTATAAAATATGATTAAATTCATCAACATTATAATATTTACGTCAATTTATAAGAGTCGCGTGCTACTTTCAATGACAAGAGTTCGCATAGCACCAGCAAAGAAAAAGAAAGCTCGTTTCACAAAAACAGCTCTTCAGCCAAACCTTTTTATCGTTGACAGGTTCAGGCGGAGGAACCGGCTCGACGAGGCGCTCGCGTTTCAAAAGGTCCGAACAATGGCTGTAGAAACCCACAAGCTCAGCGAGGGAATCGAATTGACGGCCTCCTATGTAATAATCGCCGCATACTGCTGTTATACTAAAAATAAATAACATCATTAGAGTTATTTATCACAAAAAATTATTTATTTAAACTATTGTTTAAAATATCTTACCGAAAGTGGTTAATGCCAGTACGTCCTAGGTAACTCAGTACGTACGAGCCCGGCTTTCGGTCACTTTCTCGGACTGTAAAAATATTTCGTATAACTATTTTGTGTAGATTATATCATCGACTACCTACATTATACATACACGTATATCATATAAATATAGATTATTTTACGATACTCTAAAATAACTTCAAGCCTTTGTTAAGGAGATTAGTATCAAGTAGGTTTGTAAGGCTTCCGAGTCAACACTTGAGACGCTTAAGGTGCCTATTCAAATTGTTTAATTTAATACAAATATACAACGTTTATTTTTATTTTAAATACAGACCTAGTGTTTCAGCACGAATCCCGGTGGAAAACTACATTAGGCATGCAGATACTATCACTCGTATACCTAAAACAAAGTCGCTGTCGCAATCTGTCCGTCCCAGAGAATTCTTAAACCTTTAAAACCGCGCAACGGATTCTGAAGCAGTTTTTTTAATAGACAAGTAGTTCTTGAAAAAGGTTTTAGCAAATAATTTGTTAAGTTGTAAACAAAGCAGGCGACGCCGCTGGCGGAAAGCAAGTTTATATATGTCGCAGTCATCTGATTGGATCTGCTATATTTTGATTGAATGACTAGCGCGTTCATTGAATGACGACATTTTTAATTGAATGGTTATGAGCCCCACGAAGCTGGTCTCCGTCGGCTCGCAACAGTTTTCTTGACATATATAAACCTAAAACAGTATTTAATAGAGATGAAACGGATATCCGGTAACTATCCGGTATCCGGCCTATCCGGCCGCCATAATACTATCCGGCCGAATACCGGATAGCTACTATTCGGCCGGATATACATCCGGTCGATTAAAAAAAAATAGCTGGATAAAAGAAACATATTTTTGAGTAATTATTTGCTTTATTTAGCAAGAATCACATTTCCCCGAAATCAATAATTATTGAATATGTTACGAAACTTGCAAGATATTATTATTGCAATTAGATTATTTATTATTAGATACATTACCTGCTTTTTTCGCTTGTACAATTGTTAACTTCACTCATCAACCGTCAACGAAAAGACCCGAATCGAACCGAGTCCATCCTATCGTTCGCGCGACGCCTACGCAAACGGCTAAGTTTCGCCGGATATTCGGCGGCCGGATATTCGGCTATCCGGCCACTTGGTCGGCCGAATATCCGGTATCCGGTATCCGGCCAAACTGCTATCCGTTTCATCTCTAGTATTTAATCTATTCACTCTTATAATACAAACATTAATTTTGAAATGTCTTAAAAACCGGCAAGAAGGCAGGTAGCTCCTTACATTACGTAAGTCATGCAGAAACTTTTGCATGAGAACTTTTAATGTTGCACGGCACATTGTCTATTGTAACAAACTCTAATGTATGAACTGGAATCTTGCTTTTTGATTTTTAGTGTTTAAAGATGATTAAAAACACTTTTGGGTGTTTTTTATATCCTACTACTAATAATAATTAAAAACGTAATATAGTAAAAAAGAGCGTGTGTGCCGAGCACACGTGACAGAAGTGAAACTTCTTTGGCAAGATTCAAAGATACCAAAATCGTCGCCTTACTCCATGACGTGACGGTATTGCCATGACGCCAATTTGAAATTTTACTCTCAACACGCAGAAGTTTCACTTTAAAAAAATACATAAGTACCTATTATTTTCCGAATTACATCCAGTGAATTTAATGAATATAATTATAGAGATACATTAATTTTCTTTTATCCATGTAATCATTTACTTGACATTGATAAATTATGTGTGATTGCTTATTTACTATTTGACACAAAATTCAAATTATAACTTTCCAATAACTATAATTCTACTTCTCGCCTATCTAATTACCATAAACTTAGTGTTATTTTCTGATGCTCTATTAACTTTCTTATTAGAAATACTAACATTGACTTTTTCACAACAGTATCATAATTATATTAAGATGTATATCATAATATACATCTTAATACAATAGCAGCCTGTAATCCTCTTTTTTATAATTTTTGATAATGTATGCAAGTGAAAAATAAATATTATGTTACTAATTAGAAACAGTTGTAAGTACTTATAATAGTATCCAAATGAGTTAATTAATTTCCCGAAGTAATTACAAATGATTGTCTAATTAATTGTTGAACACAACAATCCATTAATTAACTTTTTTGTTTTGGCTTACAAGACAAGTATTTATTTTTAATTTGATTATGGGCCGATTTTTCAATGCTTGGATAAAACTTATCCATCCAATAAAGTATTACACGATAATATTAAAATGTCACGTAAACTGTCGTTTTATACATTATTAGTTTATATATAGTTTTATACATTATTCGACGAATAAGTTTTAACCAAGGATTGAAAAATCAGCCCTATTTCAAATAAATATTGTTATTTTACTAGAATAGGATGCTTTTAGGATCATCAATTAAAATTATAATTATATGAATTATATATATTAAGTTTTTAGAACTTATTTTCTTTTAAAACCTATATGAATTGAAATCAATGTTTTGATTATTTTCTGTTAATATATAGACAAAATAAGCTGTTGTTGTAATTGATTAAAGCAAAAGCATTATAATAAGTATTTGTAACCTCATTTGATTATTATCTCTGTTGTCATGAAAATTACTAATAAATAATAGAACAGTTAATAGATAATTTACATCACCATAATTCATTTTAATAATTTGGATAACAGACCACCTTAAAGACACAGACAGACCTTAAGTAGGTACCTATAGATTATTTGATTAATGAATAGGCAATTTTTTCTTGGTACACAAGTTAACATCTAATTATTGTAATTATTCAATCACTTCTGAATTAATTTTTTTTACTAACTGTGTTATTTAGTATTAGCATTAAAGGTACAATATTTATTATCATAATTAATTTATTGTGTCAGTATCTGAAAGTTCTTATTCAATTTATAAGTAATATTTTGATACATTCCAAAATGAAAATACTATAATTATTCAAAAATATAATGACTAGATATTCAGTGGATTGAAATTAGTTAAATATAAATTGTACAAAGTAAACTTAACTCATGACTGTGCTAAAGTACTGAAAGACTTCACAATAAAAATTTATTTATTTATTTATTAAGGGGAAAATATTATTTTTTCAAATGTTTCTTTGCCATTGATGATGATATAATATAAATATAAATAAAATGCTTACCTAAGTAACTTCCATGCTTTCCAGTTGCCCACAATCTTTCCTCAGAAGTATATCTATCAAGCCTTCCATGGTACCACTCACTTTCTGGAGGAGCAAGAACAGCCTGTCGCTCTCCTGAGACGAAAAATACTTCTATAAATATTTCCCCAAACAAACCACAACCAGATGGCGAATATCAAATGATGAATAAATTTACTATATTTAACGATTTTACCGTTAGTGCTCGGGCCGTCAGCTTCATCAAGCTCCAAGTCAGCCGTTAATTCTGCTATATCACCACCGCCATCCTCAGATTCAGTAGAAGGCGATCCTAACTTGTCCTTTATAGGGGGTCCGATCGGCGCCCCCATAGCTCGAATTAAATCAGCCATTTTTACACTATCAAATACACTTGTGGTAATTTACTGCACAAAATTTAAATATGACTCATACATTATTCACGAGGTTCATATAAACAATAAATTATACTTTTACATGCAGAAGAAAATAAAATTCCAAATCGGTGTTCAACTATACAATTTTATAGATATATCACTGCTAGTATTTTGTGAGCTGTGGAGGATTGACTAAAACGTTCAATAATCACTTCATAATCTTGTAAATAGAATCATACGATCTAAGACATTCAACTACGCAAAATCACTTTTTCAGTATACATACATCAATACGCCCGACTATTATTCACAAAAATCACAAAACAGACAGTAAGCACAAGACAGGCAGTTTATAATTTATAAATGACATTTCAAGCTATAGATAACACAATGCCAAAAACATACACAGAGCTTGAACAAAGCTAGAAATTTAGTTGAATTTGATATTTTTGGTTTTATGGCATTCAAATGCTTTACAAATATCTTAATACTATTATAAAGGCGAAAGTTTGTAAGGATGTATGGATGTATGGATGTATGGATGTATGGATGTTTGTTACTCTTTCACGTAAAAACTACTGAACCGATTACAATGAAATTTAGCACACATATAGAGGGTAACTTGGATTAACACATAGGATAGTTTTTATCCCGGAAATCCCACGGGAACGGGAAATATGCGGGTTTTCCTTTGAAAACGCGGGCGAAGCCGCGGGCGGAAATCTAGTAAATTTATAAATAATAGAAAAAGCGGTGTGTCCCTTAGACTCATAAAACTGAAAGATTAGAATAAATTCAATCGCTCTGGCGGGTCACGGTCACGTGGCTGAGTTGATCTCCGATGAGCTCCGCTCCTATTGATCTTAGCGTGATGATAATAATTGATATACATATAGCCTTCCTGGATAAATGGACTATATTATAAACACCGAAAGAATTTTTCAAATCGGACTGGAGCTGGAGCAGTTCAATGTCTGTGGTTCAAACAAACAAGCTCTTCATCTGTAAAACATTAGTACTATATAATTTAATATTTTGTCCTAAACCATGTACTGGTTTTATCACGTCACACGTACAATATATTTGAATGAAAACTCTAGAAAAATTACCATCGAATAATGTTTTCTTTTTGGAGCCCAGACACAGATAGAAGGCGTCGCGGCATGCCGAAGAAAAGATGACAGGATGAACTGGACCAATCTGGTCTACAATAGTACAAGCTTAGATTACAAAATAAAAGGAATAAAAGAGTATAAGATCGTGATTCATGGAAGCGCTTTGGGGAGGCCTTTGCCCAGCATTGGGACACAACAGGCTAATACAATACAATAGAGCAATTTTGTTGATTGTGTTTAGTATGGGAGAAAATATCTGAGCGAAGGCAAAATATTATTATTTTTGAATTTATCTAAACTTCTTAATTTTATCATCAATCATTTTTATGAGATAAATAAACTATCACTAAAAATAAAAAATAAATGTATTGAATGTTTTAGTTGGTTTGGGCTCCAACTTTGTTGATTTTATTTTTTAGCTCATGCAGATTTTTTTTTATTTCCAAAATTACACAGAAAATTACTATTATTTTGAATTTCGACAAAAATTAAAATTTTATAAATGAACGCGCATCATAAATTAGTATTGCTATACGCAATAAATACCATAGACAACAGCTCTACCGCTTCTATAAAAACTGAAATCTCCTTTCGCTTCCGTTATTTTTCGCTGCGCATTGTTGTGAATTTGTGTCGTAGAAAGTATTTGGATTATCTACTTTTAGAATAGATTTAATTATTTCTTCATATTTCGTAATAAGCTAAATTGGTATATTTTTAAGTGACAAAATCCAACTAATAATTCTTTTGGGCAATTATAACTGGTGAGTTTTCATAATTAGATTAATGCAATTCATTGTTGCGTCAGAATTAAAATATTGATCCATCATCGAAACAAAGGGCGACGCCATTTTGTGTACAGCTTCTTTGTTCTAGAATCTAGATTTAAATTTTGCGTCACTTACAGGAACATTACAACAAAACCAATAACTTCTTTGTCCTGAAACACAACTTATCTTTGTTACAGAAATTAAAATGCAGATTTTTGTGAAAACTCTTACGGGTAAAACTATTACCTTGGAAGTAGAGCCGTCAGACACCATCGAAAATGTAAAAGCCAAAATTCAAGACAAAGAGGGCATTCCTCCCGACCAGCAGAGGCTTATTTTTGCTGGAAAGCAATTGGAAGATGGAAGAACCCTCTCCGATTATAACATTCAAAAAGAGTCTACCCTTCACTTAGTTTTACGCCTTCGAGGTGGTATGCAAATTTTCGTCAAGACACTCACGGGTAAAACAATCACTCTTGAAGTCGAGCCTTCTGACACAATCGAAAACGTAAAAGCCAAAATTCAAGATAAGGAAGGAATCCCTCCTGATCAACAGCGTCTTATTTTTGCGGGCAAACAATTGGAAGATGGTCGTACACTCTCTGACTACAATATTCAAAAGGAATCAACATTGCATTTGGTGTTAAGATTACGTGGTGGAATGCAAATCTTTGTGAAGACCTTGACTGGGAAGACCATTACTTTAGAAGTAGAGCCCTCTGACACAATTGAAAATGTTAAAGCCAAAATTCAGGACAAAGAAGGAATCCCTCCTGATCAACAGCGTCTTATCTTTGCTGGTAAACAACTTGAAGATGGCCGTACTCTCTCCGACTACAACATTCAAAAGGAATCCACTCTACACTTGGTTCTGCGTCTGAGAGGTGGAATGCAGATATTTGTGAAGACTTTGACTGGAAAGACCATCACATTAGAGGTTGAGCCTTCGGACACAATTGAGAATGTCAAAGCTAAGATCCAAGACAAAGAAGGCATCCCTCCAGACCAGCAGCGTTTGATATTTGCTGGAAAGCAACTTGAAGATGGCCGTACTCTCTCTGACTATAACATCCAAAAAGAATCAACACTTCACTTGGTTCTGCGTCTGAGAGGTGGAATGCAAATATTTGTGAAGACTTTGACTGGAAAGACCATCACTTTGGAGGTTGAGCCTTCTGATACAATTGAAAATGTCAAAGCCAAGATTCAAGACAAGGAAGGCATCCCGCCCGACCAGCAGCGATTGATCTTTGCTGGCAAACAACTCGAAGATGGTCGCACTCTCTCTGACTACAACATTCAAAAGGAATCCACTCTACACTTGGTTCTGCGTCTGAGAGGTGGTATGCAAATATTTGTGAAGACATTGACTGGAAAGACCATCACTTTGGAGGTTGAGCCTTCTGACACAATTGAAAATGTCAAAGCCAAGATTCAAGACAAGGAAGGCATCCCGCCCGACCAGCAGCGATTGATCTTTGCTGGCAAACAACTCGAAGATGGTCGCACTCTCTCTGACTACAACATTCAAAAGGAATCCACTTTACACTTGGTTCTGCGTCTGAGAGGTGGTATGCAAATATTTGTGAAGACATTGACTGGAAAGACCATCACTTTGGAGGTTGAGCCCTCTGACACAATTGAAAATGTCAAAGCCAAGATTCAAGATAAGGAAGGCATCCCCCCTGACCAGCAGCGATTGATCTTTGCTGGCAAACAACTTGAAGATGGCCGTACTCTCTCCGACTACAACATTCAAAAGGAATCCACTCTACACTTGGTTCTGCGTCTGAGAGGTGGTATGCAAATATTTGTGAAGACATTGACTGGAAAGACCATCACTTTAGAGGTTGAGCCTTCTGATACAATTGAGAATGTGAAGGCCAAGATTCAAGATAAGGAAGGCATCCCTCCAGACCAGCAGCGATTGATCTTTGCTGGCAAACAACTCGAAGATGGTCGCACTCTCTCTGACTATAATATCCAAAAGGAATCGACCCTTCACTTGGTCCTGCGTCTGAGAGGTGGTATGCAAATATTTGTGAAGACATTGACTGGGAAGACCATCACTTTGGAGGTTGAGCCTTCTGACACAATTGAAAATGTCAAAGCCAAGATCCAAGACAAGGAAGGCATCCCTCCAGACCAGCAGCGTTTGATATTTGCTGGTAAGCAACTTGAAGATGGACGCACTCTCTCTGATTATAATATTCAAAAGGAATCGACCCTCCACTTGGTCCTGCGTCTGCGAGGTGGTATGCAAATCTTTGTAAAGACATTGACTGGAAAGACCATTACTTTAGAAGTAGAGCCCTCTGACACAATTGAAAATGTCAAAGCCAAGATTCAAGACAAGGAAGGCATCCCGCCCGACCAGCAGCGATTGATCTTTGCTGGCAAACAACTTGAAGATGGCCGTACTCTCTCTGACTACAACATTCAAAAAGAATCCACTCTACATTTGGTTCTGCGTCTGAGAGGTGGTATGCAAATATTTGTGAAGACCTTGACTGGAAAGACCATCACATTAGAGGTTGAGCCTTCGGACACAATTGAGAATGTCAAAGCTAAGATCCAAGACAAGGAAGGCATCCCTCCAGACCAGCAGCGTTTGATATTTGCTGGTAAGCAACTTGAAGATGGACGTACTCTTTCTGATTACAACATCCAAAAGGAATCTACTCTACACTTGGTTCTCCGTCTCCGTGGTGGAAATTAAAATGTATCTTTATGCTTAGCTATTGCAGTATTAGACAAAATTGTTTGATGTATCCATTCCAATATTAACATTCAATAAATAGCTTGGTATCTGAACAACGTTTTTAATTTCCCTTTTTTTATCCCTAACATATTATGTTTAAAAATATTAAAGGGACCAAAGTTTTTTTTCATTTTGTTGTCATTTTAACTAGGTACTACTTCCATGATACATAAGTTGAAAACGCGGAAATCTGTCCGCCGTAAAAAAAAGCTGAAGGAGATTTTGTTAGCACATATTATTCTGTACCAATGATAAAATTGAAGTTTCTGTTTTTAATATTGAAATAACCAATTTTTAGTAAATGCATTTGGATACACTGTACATACAAAATAGCAGTTTTTACATTTTTTGTCTGTTTCGGCTAATCTCAGGAATGGCTGGACCGATTTTGACGAAACTCGCTGACAGATTAACTACGATATTCTCACAGGAACATGAGGATTATATGGAAAAACTCCACGTGCGGGGCAGAGCTAATTAGCAAAAAAAAAATATGTCGGGGAAGAGTGTAGATTGCAGAATTCATTCATTTTCATTCAATTTTTATGCTGTGGGCGTTATAATGTAGGTTAACTTTACAGACAATTTTTTTTACATTGCTGACAAAAAAACGAAAAAATTTATATTTTTGATTGATTTCTGTAGAAAACTAAAAGTACTAATCCATTATCTATTTAACTATGTCGTTAGAAATTAAATTCGTAATTTTATAGAATGATATCAGCTGAAGTACATAATATGAGAACCAAATGGTTGATTTTGGGTTGATTCAAAGTTTAATTCAGAACTTGAGGACTCATTTCCTTTTATTCTTATCTGGATCTAGTAAAATGTTTATGAAATAACTGAATTAATTAATAACATGTCTGTGTGAAATATTAATAACCACTTAATAACACATTATACGTCATACGACACAGATTGGGGTAGGCTCAGGGGTAGGTATATTTTTATTAAAGCCGAGTCTGCTCATAATTCAGTTTATATTATTCAAGACAGTCGATAAAGCCGTAATTAATTAGAACAAATAGGTATATCAGTTTTAAAATATAATATTAGGTATCAATATCTGTGTCAATATCCCTGATGTATCTTGTTCTCAGTTCTAACATTGACATAATATACAGGGTGTCCCAAGAAGTATGGATATACTGAAGCCAGGAGGTAGAGGACCTAGAGGGCTATCCGAATCATCCCCATGATATGATAAGCGATTTTTCGTATTTTCGGAGTTATGACGTTTTTTTAAAATTTTCACCTATTGCCGAGTACGATGAGGTTTTTTATATTTTATGGTGACGTGACTTAGTGCGGTAGATGCTAGATTTTTTTGGTGGGCTAAGCTGAAAAATAGGCCAATTCAGTATGGTAACATTTACTATTGTTTGATCTTTGAATGGATTAAAAAAAAAGAATAGAATGCCAAGAAAGAAAATTACCCAGTATGTCCACAACTTCAAGGGCCCGTAAAAAAATAAAATCACATAAAAAAAGATTTTCGTTTGGCTTTTAAAAACTTGCTCTATCTATCAGGTAGCTACCCTGAAAATTTCATTTTATTATTCATATAGGGCTTCAATCGAAAAATTTAAATCTAAATGTGATAAGTGCAAAATTTTAATTTACATGATGATTTAAATAAAATCAAATTAAAACCAATTACAGATCGCGCGGCGAGTGTTTGGCTTTGACCTTCGGGTAGAGGGGATTACTGCGCAACGCACACAATACTTTTCCCCGCCCCGCACCCCGCTAATTGCCCGTTGATACCCAATTTCTGATTTCTGCGCAATAACGGTCAAAGCCAAACACTCGCCGCGCGATCTGTACAAGGTGTACAAGAAATATTGAAAATGGCCCCCCTGTTGCTTGATGCAAGTGCAACATCACCGGAAAAAGTTGTTTTTTAAACGTCTGAATGCCCTTTTATTGTTTTTAATGGTTTCTTCTGCTACTCTCAATTTCCGGGTTAATTCGTCTAAATTGTGGCATTATCTCGAGTAGACGAGGTCTTTGTAGTATTTCTATACAAAAAAATCGTTTCTGTAAATGTTTTGTGTGCATTGTACAATAGTGTTTACTATTCTATTCTATTATCTAGATCTTACAATACACACATCAACAAAGTCTAGGGATATTTTGTATTGATCAAATATCTTAAAATGTATGAAGAATTTAGACGTATCCTTGATTTTTGAAAAACAAACTTAAGTATATGTTTTAGTCAAAATTTTAAGTTTTCTATCAAGAAATGAAGATCCTTATCATCCGAATTTCCACCTAGGTGAGAAAAGTTAACATAAAAAAAAAATATGTACGAAATGTTTTTCGTTGTGTCGTTTCAATGTCGAAGTAGAGGATTATTTGTACAAGGGGTGAAAATAAAACAATCATGGTAATTGTTAACATTTTATTAGGAGGCGAAACGAGCAATAAGTTCAGGATATTTTTTTAATATAAACAAATATCTCATAAATTGTCAAGTTTATCTATCAATTACAGTACATAGATTTTTAAGATTACAGTAACATGAACAAGAATACATTTACGAAACATATATTTACTCGCACCGTTGAGTTTATGAATGTAGTGTTAGCATAACACCATAGACACTATACTTTGCATCCAGTTTTTAATGGTTCTATTCGTTCACTTTAGACACCCAGTTCATTTCGGATTTCGGTAACATTAAACATACAATCATACTATTCAAAAAAGTTTGATTTAAAGAGTTACGTTAGGGTAATATAATAAATACATAACAACAATAAACCCACTTCGTGGAAGGATCAACGATATGAGCGTTCATATTTCACAAGAAGAAACATTGAAAGACACATTGAAGACGGGCAAGTGTAAATGTGCTGAGACCCGTCGTCATATTACATCGAAACATTACATATTTTAACACCAATAGTAATTTATTATTTGCTCAAAATACTTATAATAATAGACACTTGAAGATAGAACGATTATCATTTATATGAACTTACATACACCTAACATTAGATCTAGGTATTGTCTTTTATATGCCAGAAACATGATCAATGGGGTCAATATTATGTACGAATGAAATGAGCTCAATGAATGAAATACAAATACGAGTATGTTTAACATTACTTTAACATCAATAAATGTCGTGAAACTTGATTTGTATCTTACGTTAACGTGCATGCATAAAGTATATTCAACAACTATTAAATAGAGGCCACATATGGATTTTTAAACAGATTTCTACTAAGTAAAATTAAAAATCTTCTGTATATATGATTTACAATTATTTTAATATATTTATGTCATGAAATAAAAACTGTAGGTAATAGACGTTAAAAAAATTGACCGTACACGACACAGCGTAAAATGCATGATTACTAATATTATCACAATAACTTCATGTCATAGTATAATTTGCCATAAAACATCAAACACCAAGTAGCCACAAACATTTGGCAAGATTCAACAACTCTTACGTCCCCATAATGCTTTGTGTATAACATACATTGTATACATTCTCCACTCTGATAAATTATCAGTTATCACTGTTACCCGCAAGATATTACTATGTCTAATCTCAAACCTAGTATACAATACTAATACGTGACATCAATATTAAATGGAGAGAAGTCTGTTACCAAATTAAAACTATGTATAATGGAATACTACTTTTTTTTCAAATATTATTTTCTAAACTAAACAAAAATATCACTTATCGAAATTTAAATCATACACAAAATATCATAAAGAGCCGAAGCACTATCTACAAAAGTTGCCTTGTTATAATGTATAAGCCTAAAAAAAACAGGTTCCTTGTTATAATATACGTTTTGGAATGGAAATAATTTAAATACTCTGAATCTTTAATTAAGAAACTAAACAGAGAAATATTATGCATTTTTATTATTCCATGTCCATTAACATAACAAAGAAAATAAATCGATTATTTTACAATATACTAATCTATAAGATAACTTACTGATAATTAATTTAAACTAAAACTAAATTTACAAAAAATATAACATTTTTTACCTTTCAGAGCTTAAATTCAACGTAAAATATAAATTAAATTTAAGCTCGTTCAAGTTAAAAGTTGAAAACAAAGTTCGTTGGGTTTGGCATAAATGTTTACCAGCTCACACAAAATGCATTGAAAATATGGATGTAAACAAAATGGAAGACCGGACCCAAAATAGTATAACGATGAAAACACAATTCACATTTAAACCATTGAGCTTTTGACACAATTTATTTGAAATAATTAATCGTCTAATGTAATATAATACCGAGACATGAAATTTGAGTATTGCAACACAGCCATTCATATTTTTTTACATAACTGAAATAACTTTTTGTATTTATTCATTGCAGACTAATCAAAAAACGTCCTGACATTAGTTTACGGATAACATATTTTAAAAACGAAATTCTTTGGTATAATGCCATTTCACATACATTTCATATCGCTACAAACGTGTTATTGTACTTATAGTCGCTACATACTTGGGAACAACATAAATTACAATATACCGAATACAATTTATTATTAGTGTAAAAGCCAATAATAGTGATAAGTATTATAATTTACGGCTATAGTGCGTGCACGATGCGTGTGGGGTTGGCAGATGCACATAATTTGAGAACTTTTTGTAGCCTGTTGTATTATGTATTATTTGCATTGAAGGTACACCCACACAGGTCGTGTAAGTACTATAGCGGAATGGTGTGTGTTGCAACGTGAAGCGTGTGAGTTTACATGTTGGGTAGGGGCACGTTCACCTGCACGTAGCTGATGGGGAAGTAGCCCGTCTTGCCGTTCAAGCTGCCTTCGAACCAGTTGTCGTCTACCTTGTTGATCAGTGTTATGATATCGTTTTCCTATGAAATTAAATTATATTTATACGAAAATATTTAATAGTTAGGTACATAAAATTACAAAAATGTAAACTGTATAATATGTTGTTGTAAACTGAGGTGCAGATGAATTACACTACATCAATTATGTTTAATAATAAATAAAAGGCTAGTTTTGTAATCGTAGTGTAATAAAACGTCATCACAAAACTCTTGTTTCCACTAATGAACATAAAGCTTTTATATTAAAAGGTAAAAAATCATTTTTTTTTTTATTTTGTCTACGAATTATTTATTATTTAAGACACACTCATTGGATAGTATTCCTAGCACGAATCAAATAGAAAAAAAATGATAGTCTTACCTTGAATCCCAGCTCACCCTGGTTCTCCGGATCGAAGTCGTACAGCGCCGTACAGCACGGCTTCTGCTGCACGCTCGGCGTCCGCGCGGGCGACTTCACGGGCGACGGCAGCGGGGACGCTACGCACGACACATTGTTACAACTACTGCTATGTTGTAAGCGTGGTATGAACGCTTTTGCCAATTACGAAACATTTTTATATTGATGATATTAAAACGTCTTGATACGGAGAGAAAGAGAGAGATAATGAGAAAGATATGTCAGAATACTCCCTTAGATTTATGCGGAAAAAAAGTGCATCTATTTTGTGTCGTAAAAATATTATAAGCTAAATTATCTATTTAATAGGCTATTGAAAAATTCAAAGCACTTTACACCGTTCAATTCAGTTATGTTTGGCAAAAACGTTCAATTACGAATGAACTACAAGCAGATGTGAAAAACACTACACACAATACTAAAAGTGAAAGAGGATTACAAAATGAAAATTCAATAACATTCCCAGATTATTTGCGAATAAAATGTCGTTTTGGCGCACGCATAATATTGAATGAAAAATAATTTAAATAAACCAAAAATTAAGCATGATAATATGATCAAAACATCACTAAGCTGGGTGATGGACATGCTCGTAACGTCACTTTGCGTTAACATAGGCGTTTGATGACGTTAGCATATGATTTTGACATGCACATGTATTTTGTAAACGCTTCTTCCCTAGCACTATGAAAATAGCCCTAAAAGCAAACTAGCAAGATATCTTGCTATATATATATATCGCGTAAAACAATCCCTACTCTGTTCATCTATTATTTAGTTTAAAAGAGAAGTTACATTGTATGTATTAAAAAATAGTGTCATTAAAAATCTTACAATATTGTGAACTACACTAAACTTAAGTATATTAAATAAAAGAGTTGAAGTATAATCTCTTTTCAACAAATAATTTAAGTCATTGAATCACTACCTTGACATAATTTTCGTCTTCATAACAGTAGAAAAACTAACCTTAAAACTTAGCAAACAACTATGCATCTAGCCTACATGTGTGTGTGTGTGTGGCATACGCAAACGTGTAACGTCTATCATGTGTGTGTGTGTTACCGTTATTGGAGCGCTGAGCGTTGCCCGGGAACAGCTCGAGGTTTGAGGGCGGCTTGTGCTCCGGCGAGCTCGCGCGAGACCCGCCTGCTCCAAACCATGCATACGTCAACACTTACCCGCCACTCAAACGGCACTCAACTTTGAGTTAAGTATAACCTAAGCACTTATAAACACGACTGTGTTGTCACTTGACCGATTTCTATGAAATTTTACACCTATATACGGTATGTCTTAGAAATAGTTGCTATTTTATACCCCTAAGTAGTAACTGGCAGAACAACGTTTGCCGGGTCCGCTATTATGTTCAGAAGATTCGCTACCCCATTTTGGAACTGAAGTGACTTTTTTATCATATTCTACCTTATCTATATAGTCGTAGAGTAGAGTGATATAAATGTTGTAAGACCCATTTTTAAATCACTTATTAACATCTAATATTCATGTGTAAATTATGTAAATGTCACACACTCTATTTAACAAGGCTCTAATGTAATATTTTAGATAAAATAAGTATTTACTTTATATTGCAATGTGCATGTCAATTTTTCGACTCTATTATACGACATAAACACAGCGGGAAATAGAGCGAATTATAAACCACATCTCTCTATTACTTAGAAGAAAAGTAGAGACATCGAAATAGAATAAAACATCAATAGTTGTACCAGAGCACATCGACTATAAAGTTTAAAAACACGATTATACAATAAAAATATACACTTCTATGCAAAGAATGTATCAAAGTCAAGTTAATAAAAACTTTTTTCATAGTAATTGGCTCTACATTTTTTTATTTACTCTTTGCATAGCGTTTTAAATCTTATAACTAATAGGAATAGGTTTAGGATAGGAATGGAAAGGATTCCGTTGTCTCCTGAAAAAGTGTAAATATTTTACGTCTCTCATATAAAAAGCGCAAATAAAATTGTGAAAAATTAATAATATTAGTTAAACAAAAATAAAATAGTTTGTACATAGTGTTTATGTATTTACAAATTGACTCACATCTATTATAGTCAGTAACGAATAAATTTACGTTTATTTACATTTCAAACTGTTCTCATAAAAACGCATTCCAGAAACTTTTCCTAAGGTTTGACATAACATTAGTGTAAATTGTATTAGTTTCTATATATTTTATAGTTCCAAATACCTCTTTTTTATGACTTTGTTAGTTAAATGTCAGTGTTGCTATGAAAAGCATTGTAAGTGTTCTGTTAATATGAAGTTTTGTAGTGTCGATGAACCGTGAACCGTGAAACATAAAACATAAATTAATTTGACCGTGGACTACTTCGCCATCATTTAGAAAACAAAAAATTTATGATTTTATCATTACTGTATTTTTAACCAAAACCTTGATCTGTTTTCATTAAAAACACACATTAATCACCGAAACTCTAGTAACATCGCCTTAAACCCTTATCAAGAATACAATATATACCCAAACCACACTACCCAAAATCTCCCTGTACCAGTAATCCACAGCCAACAAAGCGTCAAGCAAATCAAATATAAATCACCTGTCCACGGGTCGCGTCCGTTCGTCCTCGGCGCGGGGTGCGGCTTGAACGCGGGGCGGGGGTGCGGGGCGTGGGGGGCGCGGGGGTACAGGCTCTGCGGGGGGAGGGGCGTGTGGTCGCGGTATACGTTCTGCGGGTTGCGGGGGGAGTCCCAGGCGCGGTCCAGCGCGGACAGGTCCGCGAGGGAGGAGGTGAGGGGGGCGGGGACGGGGGCGGGGCGCGAGAGGCTCTGCGCGGAGCCGTAGCGTTTACCGTGGTTCAGCTCGTGTATGCCCTCGATGTGCAGGTCGGCGAGCGTCTTCGGCACGAACTCCAGCTTCGGGCGGCTCACCGCTTCCTCTTTCCTGGAATGAGAATTGCGTTAGTGTTAGAATGTCTGCGTCATATGTTTATACATTACTAGCTTACCGCCCGCGGCTTCGCCCGCTTTGTCTAAAACCTAATAAATTATATACTAAAACCTTCCTCTTGAATCACTCTATCTATTAAAAAATACCGCATCAAAATCCGTTGCGTAGTTTTAAAGATTTAAGCATACAAAGGGACATAGGGACATAGGGACACAGAAAGCGACTTTGTTTTATACTATGTAGTGATAGTGAAAAGTTAAAAATATACAAAAAAGATGAATTATTAAGGCCGTGTACGCGGTCCGTGCGCTGTTTGGCTCAAATATGTGATTTTTCAAACCAGATTGTCCATCAACCACTTATCTTACAAACATATGAATTACTAATAATTTTAGGAAATTTTGTTGTCTATGTAGTTAGTTAAGAGTTTTTTTCAATTAATACAGTATTTGTGAATACCATCAAGATAACTGAGCCGATGATTACTTGATTTCACTTTTAGTGTCAATTTCGAAGCTAAAAATATCTGAAATTGCTGACAGATCTAACACACAATTTTTTTTAACTAACTGCAAAAATCCTTATTAAAATAGTTAGTTAAAAGATTTTTTTATTTTGGACTCCTAACTTACGAAATTAAAATCCGAACAATGTGAATTTTTTTAGAAATTATAGTCGACAAAATGATTATTTTCACCAAGATATTTGACTTAATTGAATATAATTTATACATATTGCAATAAAAGAATGTCTTACTTATAAGATAAAATTTAAAAAATCAACTAAGGTACTTCTATTATTTTTCTACAATTTTTTTTAAAGTACTATAAAACACTGCGCGCGACCCGATTCAAATCAGTCGGCAGCGAGCCTTTCCAGAGAGAGGACATGTTGCTCGGTGCTCTCCTGTGGACCTATGCTGTTCATAGTAAAAGGATAGCGCAAGCCGCGATCTATCGTAATAGATCGCGGAGATTTTGACTTGCGTTAAATTGAATAAGCGCTCTTAAGTTGAAATAAAGATGATTACATTTTTTAATTTTGTCAGAATATAAAAATCAATTAGTACTTCTACATTATTTTATCTCACATTTATATAGTTAAAAAACGATATTTTAAAACCAATTTCTAACAGATGCAGAATTTAAATGAAAAAAAATATAGATACTTACTTCTCCATGAGAGTGGAAACCAAGCCCTTCAGTATCTCAGTGCACTGCTGATGGTACTCCAACAGACCCTCCGCGAAGAATGCTAGCTGCGCTACTTGTTCCACCTAAACAAATGTTTTGACAATCATATTGATTCATCATCATTTTTGAGAACTCTAATTTTCATTTGCTCGAAATTACCGCAATTTCAAAGAATTTGTGAAAACAAAAACGAAGAAAAGAGTTACATAGTTGAAAATTCAATGTAAACTATCCCACGTTATTACCAAAACAGTTACTTTGTTACAAATAAAATCTATTAACCTACTTCTAAGTTCTTTATCAAAGGAAACAAGAGTGTCTTTATAAAGTTACATTATACGCCGAGTTCAATCAATAGTCACTGCTTATACGAAGAAATGATCACATACACAATCTAAATAATACTTACGTCATTGTCAAGTAAGTTGAACATTCCGATCTGTGCGAGCGTAAGGGACTCTGCAAACTTCTCCTCAGCCTGACGGATTTCATCGTCTGGAATGTGAGCACCTGATGTATGTAAGCTCACAAAACATACCAAATTAAAAAAAAATGTAAACGAAAAAAATTAAAGTTTAAAAAAGAACACCACAAAAATAACCAAGGAATAATAATATAAAACATAAAAAAAAAACAAATACAGACCAAATGCAGAAATCATAAGGTGAACATAAACGTTGCGAACGAAGATACGATCCAAGAGCAGAACAGGAGAACATGGAAAAAACGAGCTGGTATTATAGAAAACGGTAAATATTATAATTTTAAATAGCTGATTACCAAACTCATAGCTACGCAAAAACTCAAAGTGAAGAGAAAGAATAATTAAAAATGTAAATTAGCAAGATCACAAGCCTTATACCCTAAGTGAAACGAAGTGAAAAGTAATGCGATATCAAGAAATATTGACCTAATTTCTCATTCCTGCGTGTTCCTTCTAAAATTACGTAATCACATACAAATAGCCTGAATCGATGCTCTTATTTTACTATTTCACTACATCAGCATGAAAACGCATTCGAAGTTTATCTTGTTTAATTGAAGATAACTGTATATGTTGACACTACTTTGATGACGTCGTGATAAGCATCGAAATCTTAATATCAGCATTTTTATAACTAGCATCCAGAGCAGAAAACTGGTAACACTTTTTGAATGATGGTAAAATGATATCCTAGCTAAATTAAATTCTCACCCCCTCTTCCATGACTCGGACTTGCGTAAGGGCCTATCCTGACACCTTTTTATATTAACAAAATGTTTAACAAAATAAATCTAATCTAAATAAGAATTTCTTTGCAAAATTACATTAGTCAAAAATTACTTTTAGGGAACAATTAAATTTTAACAATTTAGATAATAAAAAATGCAAAATAATATCACCTTTGGCTTGTCTTCGTCGTTTGCAGTCAAAATCCAGCCTTCGTCCTTGCAATTTCTTCCGGTGATGCTAAAATAAGAACATTAAAATAACTAAAATGAATATTCACATGTGCTCACAAAATTGCATAATTAAAAAAAACATATAGTAAAAACGTTAATTTTTCACATGCAAAGTAATTATTTAAAGCGAATCAAACAAAATTTATACTCTATATCTACCTATACCTCATTTATTGAAACTTATTATACACTGGTATAAAAACCGCAACATTACACCGAACATGTGTATTGTACCCGTTATTCAGGACAATAACACACTAATTGCATATATCCTGTCCTAAAAACCACAGACAAAGCGAAGTATCCTCACCATGACTTCCTTAAGGTCTTTGGTCTGCAAGTGGTGCAGCGGCTCGAGGAAGCTCTGTTTGATGTTGTCGTCGAGTGAGTACTTCACGTCCGCCATCTGTTTGAGCGCCTCGCCCATCTCGATCAGGCATTGTGCTGGAAAAAATTGTATGGACAATGTTTGTATGGATATGTGCGTTCTGATTGGTGCGTACTAATTGTTTGAAAGATCGTGATCGATCGTTAATTGGAGTTTGCTTAATTGGTCAATTAGCAAATTTTTGGTAAAATAAGTGCAAAATTGTTAATTCACAAATAAAAATATGATTACGTTACCACTTACCACAGATATTCTTTTTAAATAAGCTTTCGTTCGTGTTCCATAAAAATAATTGTAACAGGAAAATTTTCAGAAAAGTTAATTAATTTTAATTTAAATTTACAATCGTAACAACTACAATACTAACTACTAAGTATAATACAAATATACAAATCCACGTACAAAAATACGTACAAAATATGGTGTCCTCCCCCAGCTTCTTGCCATACATGAGCATACAGTCACCTAATACACCTTCAGGCTGCGGATAGGTGTTGCTCTTGGCCTGACCGCTCAGTTTGCTAATACCCTTAACAGCTGCCATCTTGGCGCGCGCCGTTGGGTTTGGCTGAAGGAACTCTTTGGTTTTCGCCTGTAACTCCTCCACTAGTTCGCATGTTACGTCAGTTTTCTGAAATTGCAAGAAAAAGATAAATGATCATAACACGTGGAAAGTGTAGAGGTAATTGTACAAGTTAATTTAATTATGAACTGCGGTAAGTATTACATTGTTTGAAAAAAATAATATGCAGTTTATTTTAATATTCCACTAGCAAACAAAAATAATAGTTACGGGAATCCGTAACACAACGGAAAATATTTTTCAAAATACATATTTGAGAAAATCGGAAGATGCACGAGGAAGATGTAAATGTATGTACTAGAAGTTCCATATGGATTCTCTGATATGAAAGTATTTTGAATTCGTTTTGATATGTTTCTCTCTTTGTGAAACAAAGCAAAACTGTACCTAATGTATTGATGTTATTTGTTTGAGAAGCTGCATTGAAGCTGCGCTCTATTATATAAGTCGTCTGCATCGATAAATCTTAGAACTTAATATAAGACACGTCGTAAATCTGCAATGCAGACATTATGAGCTACTGATATTAAATATTTACTTACTAAGTAGATACGTATATAATAACAGCAACATTATTGAAACAACAAAAAGTCCAGAACTTTTTACTAAAGCCTACACGCACGCTCTGCGGTCAACCATAAAAAAGTTTAATTACTCACTCTCTCCATTTCCATAAAATCCAAATCCAATTTTGTGCCTTCAGCACCACCCATTTTTTCTGTGACATACTGAAACAAAAATCATTTTAAGTCAATACATTCATTACACAAGTATCGATTCACAACGTTTAAAAGTAACAATCTATAAATATGTATTAATCCTAATACTATAAATATGCTACAGTAAGTAAAGGTAAAGAAAATGTAAACAAAGGCAATATTTTAAGTACCAATTAGTTAAAGCTTCAATATTATGCTTAAGTATATAATTATTATCGGCATCAATAAGTATCTCATTAACATAAATTCGAACAACCGAACAAACAATATTTTATGTAGGAATCGAAGCTCAAGAGTTGTGAATAAAACATAACGATGAATACTCTCATGACATACTAATAAATTACTTTAACATTTATATAATGATAGATTTGGATAGATCGGTCAATTGATATCGGACAATCAAGTTTATATTGTTTAGAGATTGAAGAATTAAAATTATGTAAAGTGTAGGACTCGTAACATGATTACTGCGGTAAAAGTTTACCAATAATAACATTAGGGGTATTCCGACACTATAAAAAGAGTGAAGTACCGGAACGCTCGTTTAAACACAAAAGCTTGGGTCGAGGTTGTTGGGGCTAGCCTTGACCGAATTGTGCTCAGTCGTTCGAAGTTCTACGTATAATAGATTAAAATTTCACCACAGATGCCTCCCGTAACTATGAATTGCAACCATAACAATTCAATATCGATGTATCCCACACCCCCGCGTCATCCCAAAAAAAAAAAACTAAAAATCAACCGCCCGTCCCAACAAGAAAATTTGCATATTTTCAAAGTTTATCGATTAGGGCTACCGAACTTGCGCGGTGAAATATATTGACTCTTTATATTCGAGAAGATAATCTGCAGTTAATTATACGCCATCAACAGAAGATTAGAAATTAATGAGAAACGGGAGGGGAGTTACGCTACGATACGCCGAGCAAACATTGATACAACCGATACCTATTTGTCATCGTGCTATTTTTCCACCGGTTTCGAATATCGCTTTCAGATGCCCTATATAACTAAACAAACAAATAGTTTTCAATATGTCTTACTCAAATATACACTATTACATAATAATAATACGCTAGAGCTTTCCAGCTTTCCGCGGCCACTATTTTTTCTGATATTGATATTTAATATAATACAACAGGTCGTTTTAATATTGTTGGTTCCGAAAACAGAAGGCTGGCTAAGCGATGTAGGAGGCACCACCCTTACATCAATTATCTAGACCAGACGGGCTGAAACATAATGTGCGTCTCGCTTAGCTGGTAATATCGTAGAGTACTTTATTTATATGCTGTACCCTTTTATTTAAATTGTCTACCGAAAATGTACTTAGGCCTTATACACCAGTAGCTAGATTAGGAAGTACATATATAGTTTCGAGCACATCTTTAGCTTCAATGTAGATTTAATTATTTAAATAATTGAATAAATAACGAGGGTGAAAGTGTAACATATCAATTTATATTCTTACAACAATGGATGAATGAAATGTGGAAAACTAATTAAAAATAATTTTCTTTTGTTTCATTGTATGTGTCACAATTTAACTTAACTGAAACAGCGAAGCAGTTCATTATTATATCAAGAATTTCATCAGCAATGTCACAGGATTGTGCACAACTGGAGGAAGGCTACAATAATTAGGGCACATCGACAATATAGGGTGCGTTGTGGGTCATGGTCACCCCCGACCCCTACCCCGCGGGGAGATAAACCGAGTTTGCGAAATGCGAACATCATCCCTCTATTTCATAGATCACGTGCACGCTCAGGAAATTGTGCAAGTTCAAATTGCGGAGATGAATGACAATTCACAGAAAAATGGAATGTTCTTCATAATTTTGGAGCCGAGCGTACCCTCTGTGAGAGTGAAATTTGCTCGAATAGTCGCGTAAGCGAGTACGTATTGTGAACAGAAAAAAAGAAGTTGTTCAGCGTTTCTGAAATCATAATTTTTATGACACTCGTTATAAAAATAGAACCACTTGATAAGGCTTTCAAAATAAAATATTTACATTTGATTGCTATAATTTAAAAGAAATAATAAATTAAGCAGTTATTATCATTATTTGGTCATGGAGTTTTAAATATAAACAAGAGATGAAATAAGAAAGAAATTTAACGCTCGTATAATATATTTTTATTAAGGAAAGGTAAATAAATTTAGGTTTATTTATAACGGTTTCATTTCTATTATCAACTAGTGACAATACAAACAGACAATAAATTAAGGATGCTGTGAATACCTATAACCACAATTCTACAATAACGAAAACATTAACTTAAGTCCACCATATTTATATAAGAAATCATTACGTTCGTCCTATATAAAAATACATCTAAATACCTATATACAAAAAATTATCGATCGATTATTGTAAATACCAAAGTCAATAAATGATGTAGAGCAGAAATATTTATGTTATTTTTATAAGACAGTTCCCTAATGACGTTAATAGGGTTGCGCCATTTTTAGGCAATCAATCAAGTTATGATTTCGACGACACGACAGGTTCAAGTTGCGTGTAAACAAAGCAAATTTTTGGGTTTTTACAAAATCTTTCCGCTATGTCGTGTCGTGTGTCGTTTGTCAGTTGGTATTTAAATTTATACATCCGCTATTTGTGTGGAAATTAATGGACTTTTTCCAAATTTTCAGAACATTTCGCTTGACAATTTCAATAAAATCACAAGCCCACAGTATTCTTGTAGCGACTCTGCATAAAAAGGGATATGGTGGTCAGGAAATACATTATTTTGTCGATATAAATGAATATTGTATTGAAATTCAGTATAAATCTAAATAAATTCGAATATTCATGTCAACTCAAAAAGTTTCATTTCATAACTCTTCTGAAATAATGTGCTCGAAATCATCACTACATAGCTGCGAACTTAAAACGTTTGGCAACATTAAAAAAATAAATTTGAACCATAACTTTAATACTATCAGGCGCGAAAGTTTTCCAACTCAGCGGAGACGGGCCCGCCCAATAATCGGTTTCTGCTGAAGTTTTTAATCTCGACCGTCGGCGGCGGCTGTTGCAAAAATTATAAGTTACTTTAAAACATAACTAGACTCACCTGATTAGCTTTGTTGATCTGTTTTTTGAGCCCTGCGAAAGCCATGATTGCGTCGTCTGATTACTTGCTAATTATAATTAATCTGGAACAAAGAATATGAAGATTAATTCAATAAATAATCAGTTTGTTACTGGCAAGTTGCCACGAGTGCGGATCGATACGTGTGACTAACATTATGTAATCGAGCCTTAACAATAACGTTAGTGTTATCCTAAGGTTTATTGACGCTTAGGTAATAGCTGCTGAGGCAACCAGCGACCTTCGACCTATTCAAGCTCCGAGATGATTCGTGATACACGTGCCATACGCGTGGGCTGTGCTCTGGGGCAATTCGACTAAAATTAATTGAATGTATAACGTTACAGATATTCATCAACGCATTGAGGGGAAAAAGGGAGTCAATCGAGTAGGTGGATATTATTTACTCCGTACAATGAAAACCTATATTTGATTCAGATGAAAAAGAAATACATAAATCCGTAGGTTTGATGACAATAGCTGAAGGACTCTTACCGTTTTATGTATGTGATATAAAAAATATTCCCACACATTCTCGTCTTTTGAAATCTACAAAAGATTCTAAAGTATACGTAAAATATGTATATATTTTCAATGAAATAACTATAGCTCAAAGTATATAATGCATGAAAGCTCGACCATATATTAAAAAATAAGCTTTGCCAGTGCGATTTTTAGCATAATTAAAAAAGGAGTTTCTATTTTCCATCAACATTTCGAACATTGCGTGCGGTCAGTACTTAACCTCATTGTACACTGTACAGTCAGCAGTGGCCACCGCAAACTAACAAAATGACAAACCATGGCTTGTTAAGTACACGTTAAACCATGAATAAAACCATTTAATTATAAATTATAGCAATTCAGAATGAATTATATCATGCTACTGTCGCTTTACTTTGAAATTACCAAAATAACCTAATAAGTAGTTGTGATTCGCCGGTTCTGGCGCTTGCGCTGGCGCTGGCGAATCACGTGTTGGCGAACCCGCAAATCAGTGGTACCCCATCCTAAAAAAAAAAAAAAAAAAAAAAAAAAAGTTTGGACTCTTTTCCACCTAAAGCGGCCACGCTGAGTCGATAGCACTCACTCCCGAAGCGATAGGATGCACGGTTTCGGAGATGTGCAGATCGATTAACTCTTATCTAATTGATATCCGGTGGGTCATTAGCGTCCCATGGTTCACCTTTTCCTATTAGCTAATTACACCGTCCGGCGTTCTTATCTATTACTCATTGTGCACCTCGCTTATCACTGCTTTTGTATTAAACTTCTTTGTTATGACCTACCTCACTATTCTAACCAAACGATGTATTATTATATTCAAGAAAAAATACGTCTAAAATCCTATAACTATATTTATATATTATCGTAGTATATTATCATAATTGTTGCTTTTTTAAAAAGCGATTCGCTTCTGGCACTCGCCGGCCGCTGCCGCGGCACGCTCGCTTTGCTCGCTCGGCTCGTGCGTTGTTTATCAAAGTCTAACCTAACCTAACCTAATTGTTGCTTTTTTAAAAAGCGATTCGCTTCTGGCGTTGTTTATCAAAATCTAACCTAACCTAACCTAACCCAATTATTTTTCCGGGTAATCTGATGTATCGAACTTTGTTACGAGCTACCTCGCTATTCTGAATCATCAATAAAACACATTCATTTTACTGCCATTTTTATTTTCAAAATGTTGTTGCTTATTATCTACTGGTTTGTGTATTTGGCGACCATTTGTCCATTTTGCTATATAAAAATAATTATTGATGAACATTTGAATTGTAGCCTTATCTACTTATAAAATAGGAGCGAAACATCTCATCCACTAAAATATCGTTGTACAGTGTGTTCCCTGTAAATATGCTCGTAAAACTATGCATTGAATATCCCTGAAACTTATATAGCAAATACATTAAGCAATATTCTCCACAAACTGAAGTCCAATCATTCTGAATCCTATCAACATTCCAGTCCCATCTCTTACAATTCCTTTTCAAAAACTGGAGATGATATCGCTCAGGTGTTCGTCCATATGAATCAAAATATTGACCGATGCCATTCGTATCGATATGTACAGCTACCCAGTGTGAACCCGGTTTATCATCCGCATCCAAATTGCATATTATATACGTTGGTACATGGGTATACATAGGCAGTCTATTAGCAGCATAAACATTATTTTCTAGACTGGGATGAATCTTTTTCATATGTTTTTGTAATTCTAGTGTATCCATGATATTACTGTTATTAGCAGATTATTACAGTACCAATCTATTCAATGGTTGTCATAGGAATGTTCAATTATAGTGTTTTGTATAAGATTAAATAGGAAGTTTGTAATGAAATAAAAAATAGTAAATTGCATACAATTTGTTTTATTTAATTTTATAATGTTTCCTTTAGTTACATATACACAAAATGCATTAAGCATAACACATAAATCTAAAATATAACACACATTATAACCTTAACTACTATAGTCTACAGTAACATTTCAATTTTTATCTATTTCAATAATATTATCAAACTCAGCATAAACAATACAGTTAATTGTTTGTGTTAGTGAGGATTCAAATCGTACTTCTAATCTTACACTACCATGCTTTATGAGATTCCAATGAGCTGATGAGTTAGCTGATAAATCAGGAGTTAAATCAAATGCTAAAAGACAGTAGCCTTTGGCATACTGTTCACGAGAGATTGCATTTCCTTCATTAAGAAAGTGAATACCAGTCCCCGAGAATAGAGTATGATATGCCGATGTGAATATATTATTATTAAAAGATGGTTGCAAAGCTTTTGAAGGTATTTGTTGACCATCAATATATAAGCTGAAAGAGTTAATACCATAGTTTTCAAAGTTAAATGGATTTTTAGTAAGTGAACCATTAAATGCGGAATTGTTCACAAATCCAATAATACATCTTTTGGGTACCTGTCCCAAGAATATATTATCAAGAGTTTTTCCTTGAACACCTGATGGAATTGTTAAAACTTTAACTTCAGCACGAGTAATAGGATATTTAGCAGTTGTAGAAGCTAAAACTTTCTGATGTGCGAGTAATACACTTGGATTAATTCGTGCTCTTCGAACAATAAGAGTTGCATCCGTAATGCAAACTTTAAACTTTTCATCATTTGACCCAGCAATTAAATTAAAACTCTCTCTTGACCGAACTAATTTTACACTCATTTCAACACCATTAATTAAAAATTTATCTTGATTGAAAATGTCACCATGAAGATGACCAATCATTTCTATTTCCCGGCTTTCATTAACTAATTCCTGTCTTTTAGCAAATCCTGTGTTTTTACCATCTGTGGAATCCATTTTGCCTGCTGTATCATCATACCAAAGACTACAAGTAAGATGAGATTGTTTAGCAGCAGGAGCATAGTTTAAAAGGGTTTCCATGTATGCTCGATAGGCATAGGTATTATTAGGTGGTGATACAAGTTTTTGGTTTAAATAAACATCGAGTTGACTAAAAAGTGAATGCAACCAATTATTTACAGGTGCTACTACTGTAGCTGATAACAAGTTTGTTGAATCTTGATTTAATACTTTTGCCTTTATGTGGAGTAATGTATGAGACAAATCTATGTAGTCATCGCCTGTTCCAGGAACTTGAAACTCGATAGGTCCATCATCAGCAAGAGATGAAATTGGTTTATAGTGAATCCACAATCCATTTTCAATGCTTGTTTGTGTGGACGGTAATGCAAACAAATCTAATTCTGACTTAACGCACTCACAAGAATGATTATGAAGGAAAGACATACTTAATTTGAAAATATATCTTTGATGTTTTTTGGTTTTAGACCAAGTTTTTTCGTAGCTTTCACTTTAGCTGTTAGTGGTGGAATGAACGAGGCCAATCGTTTTCTTTTAGTTATATACCCAGATCCTGTCATGTTTAATCGATCAATTTTGTTATCAGCCTTTCGTTTTAAGTTCGTACTAACTTGCTTTAGACGATCTTTTATTGAGGCTTCCATAGGACGGGCTTGAATCATATCCGATAAAAGTCCTACTCCAGCGTTTAATGCCTCCTTACCAACCACTCGAGCACCACTTGAAAGTAAAGGTAAAACTGATCTAAATAATCCTCCTAAGAAGCTCCCAATACCATGACCGCGTTGGTATGGTGAACCCTTATAAATTACTCCAACTCCTGATCCAGCTTGATGTGAATAATAATTTTCATATGGACATTTATGATGATCATGAGGAGAATACATTATTATAATTTGCGGAAATGTAGTTTAATACACACGGTCCCAAACTGGAATGGTATTTTTTGTCCTGCGCTCGATCTTATATCCATTTCCAGCGTATCGAACTCTCTTCGCATAACGGGTAAGTAGTGAGGTGGAGAGAAAACGTGCATTTTATACGCACCATAAATGTATTTTGAAGGATCTAATGAAATGACTCTTAATAGCGGAGTCATAACATCACCCACAATCTGAGGATCAATAATGTCGCAATATAGAAATAGTTGAGATGGTAACCCTAAATGTAAATTAGCAGGACACTTCCCAAAATTTCTGTCTAGGAGATTTGTATTTGGTTCATAACCTAGTTGTAAACTTAATTTGGGTGATAATGTTACGGATGTTATATTTTTATCCAAAACAGAAACAGACACAAATTTTGTTATTTCATCACAACGAAATTTCAAGTTCTCTCCGATACCATTTAATGCTCTCAAAATATGTTCAACGTTATCGTAGTTGGTAGCGGGAATATGTTTTTTGTAGTACACTGTTGATGGTTTATCTTCATTAGGAATTAACATGGTTTTTGTGATGTATACAACATTTTCATGATCTTGAACAGTAAACATTGTGCATGGATATTGAAACTCGACAACTCCAACCAACCATTCACCTTCTAATTTCATAGCTTTTGGTAATTTTGTTGAAAAATTTGTGGTCTTGTTATCAGGAAAGTATTCCATTGAACTATTGCTGAGCAAAGTTAAATAAAAACTTTCTTTATTCATATTTCTTTTAAACTAGAAGCTAAAATCCAACTGTTAAATTTATCTGGATAACCTTTCCACTTCACTAATACTTCTTTTCTGGTGCCCGAATAACGAGTACCAATTATTTTATCTATTTTATATTGTGAGGTGGGGTTGTAAGTGACCTTCTGTAATTCTCTTTCATAAAAAGTACCAACTATTGGTTCATTTTGTAAATCTGTAATTGTATAAACAACCCATGGAGATCTATCAATTATTGAAGATATAATAAATATTTCATCACTCCAATTTGATTCATATCCTTTTTGGAAAACATGTTTATATTTAGTTATTCGAACATAATCACCCACGTTGAAATTTGGTTTTGAATTTTCTAAAGAAAGTTTGTTTGACCCTCTATCATAAAGATTAGTCCAAACTGTCATAATATTGTTGGAACTTACATCACATGGGCACATCTTAATACTCGAGTGAATGCTGTGATTATAAGAGTATATTAAATCTTGTAAAACATCTATATATCTATAAGTATTATTATGAGTGAAATAACGCCACATTTTCATTTTTAGAGTTCTTTGAAATCGTTCAACAATACTAGCCTTAATATCAGGATTGTTAGTGGTATAGTAATTTATCTTTTTGGATTTAAAGTATTTTTGTACATCTTTTGAAACAAATTCTGTACCTTTATCAGATTGTATGTGAGTAGGGGTTGAATTACTTTCAGTAAATATACTTTCAAAACATTCTTTAGTTGTTTCTGAGTTTTTCTTTTTCATTGGTCTTGCAAAAGCATATTTACTAAATACATCAATAACACAAAGTATGTAGTTGAAACCATCATTATATTGAGAATAAGTTCGCATATCACTTAAATCGGCTTGCCACAGCTCATTAATATTTGATAGAATGTACCTATTACGCGGGAATTTTTTCCGAATGGGTTTATGTAATGTATATGTTTCTTGTGATTGTAACCATTCCTTCACTTGCTTTTTATCCATTTTACCCTTCATAGCTTTTGATAATTTATCAATACTACCAAAACCAGCGGGGTTAGATGGATCATAATAAATCCTGTTAATTTCTTCTAGTACGGGGTCCATTTTTCCCAATCGATCTTTTTACGTATTTTAGTTATATATCTTTTATCTCCACTGCTCGGTGTAGAAAATTCTTGAACTTCAATCTCAGAGGTTTTGTTCAGATCTTTCGCTTGAAGTTGGTTAATAAACTCACATCTCTTTGGATTTCCAATATAAGTAAGTGGTACTTTAATATCTTTCAATGCTTTAGCAAATCTATCCCACCCTATCGGATCACTTTTTTTTAAGGGTCTAAGTGAATCATTTATTAAATCAACAATATTACTTCCTGGAATTTTTTCATTATCAATTATGACTGTGCCTTCATTATCCCAACGTATTTTACTTTTACTTGTTCCAATTAAGTTTAATAATGACTCACCTTTTTTATTATAAGTTTTTGGTATTAAACTGAGTATTTGTGTTGGTGAATACAGTGGATTTGCCTCACTTTCTATACTTTTAATGGAACCTTTCTCCTCCAACAAAGATTCAGCATCAACTGAACTTTTTAGATCTCTATCTTTATTTTTAAAACCAATTTTAGACTCATTTGAATATTCATTAGATGTATCAGAATAAATTGGTAATCTGAGTGGTTGACGATCCTCTTCGGTAAAGTGAAGGTATCTTTGTAGTGTTTGTAAATATAACATCCACTTCTTTCGGTCTTCCGTCTTACTATTCATAATATTTTGCATTTCAATATCTAATCGAGACAAATTACTTGTATCCTTATTTTCTTGTTTTAATTTTTCAATCAATCCAGGTTCAATAAGTATCATTTTCTTAGCATTTTCCATGTTAACTGGCTAGTCCACTTACTAATCCACTCAATATTGCACCTAATATTATTGGTAAGAAAGTCCCTCCTTTTTGTATAATAATATTTTTTCTTAGTTTATGTTTACACTTACGCACCAGTTTACGGAGTATATTTTTGTGTTTATTCAATTTTTGTTTATCTTGATCTTTAAGTGGTATCTTTCCTTGTAAAACGTTATGAATACATTCACAAATACAATTTATTTCTTTTTCATCACACGTTTTAAGTAATGCTCTTTGATGTTTTGGTTTAAGCGTATGCAAAGCATTTAGCAAATGTTTATGCGTTGTGACTCGACGATGCATCATTTAGAAATGATTTGAATTGTTTGATTCTTGGTGTATTTAAACTCTTTCGTGGGGACGTAGACTGTACAGTGACCATTAAATGGGAATACATTTGTCTTGATACGACAAAAATCATTTGTATTCTGTTTTAAATCTACCATTAAATATCCATGTGCTTCTAAAGTTGCATCCCTGTAGGCGTCTTCAATGAATTTTGTGTTATCTGGTGACACTTGTCGTGCTAAATATCTTATTTGAGTTTTATCTCGAGGGTTTTTAAAATAAATTATATAACTTGAGTTTAAAGAAATGTCTCTTTGACCTTTACCTTGATGAAATAAATTTTGTGTTAAATAAAATACACTAAGGTTCCGGTGATGACTGCCTTTTGTAAATATATCCACAATTCTTCCATCAGACTCTCTCATTAGATCATCAATAATAATAAGGTGTGGGTTTTCACCATCAAACATATTAAGATTTGGAATTCCTTGATGATAGTTAACATTTGGTAAATTATATAAAGGTTGCATTTCATCAAAGCACCATGTGATATGATTAAAATCACAATTACATATTTCCTTAACTGATTTTATGAAATTTGTTACAAAATTTGACTTCCCACATCCACTTGGTCCGGCCACAATAGCAGTAAACGGATGGATAAAGTGAAACATTTCACACGTCTAGAGTTTAATGGGATGAAATAAAAAATGAAAATGTTGGTGTAAAAATTTAATATATATATTATATTGCTAAAAATAAATGATCTGTTTACTATTTCTAACACAATTAGTACTTATCAGAATTTCACAATCACCTCAACATCAAATTTAAGTACACAAATAAAAACTACAATTATTTTACATTATTTACAATCAAACAATACTAAACTATTATAAAACTATTAATAAACTATTATATAACATTATAGCAATATCATAATTTTTTTTACAATCAGTACAAATTTTGTATACACACACAGAAATAATAGTAAAAAGTCACTTATTTGTATATACACACAGAAATAATAGTAAAAAGTCACTTAGCGTAATTTATAATGTCCCCAAGCCAATGTATCAATGTTGTTGTTCATAATACATCGTTTGGTATCATTATATGATAAAGATGTTTTATTTATTTTTTGTGTAAAAATAGTGTGTTTGATTGACTTAAATCGAAGCATACTACAATATAATACATTTTTATTAAACAAACACGATTTGTAATTTTCCATATTCATTTTTTTGGTAACACTTTTGTTAACCCCTTTTGCCTTTGCTATAAATTTATCTTCTATTTCTAAGGCATACATTTTTGATCGCAACCCTACAAATTCCTTCAATACTTTACCATTATTCTCATCTTTAAAAAAACCTAACTTTTTTTTATTTATTTTTGGATATCCGTAAATATTATTTTCCGGGTAATCTGATGTATCGAAATAGTGAGGTAGATCTGGTTTTATATCCTCATAAAAATTGTCTGTAAAAATTTGATATATCAAACTATCGGTATCGGTGTACAATAACTTAATTTTATTATGAAACTTTTTAATCATGTAGTTGTAATGAAATTCATACATAAGGGTCTTAGATATATCTAAAATACAAAATCCTAAATAAATCGGCTTATCATAAATTAATTTTGTTTTACGTAATTGTATTGCAACTAAATGTTCTGAAAATATTGATAAACTATGGAACTCTGGTTTTGCAATCCAATCCTGAGCACCTAAAACTTTACCACGATTATCCCAGTGAGTTAGTAGTTTAACGTTTACTCTTTTTTCAATATTTTCCATAGTCTTACCGAAGACAGAATTATTCATTAATTTAAAAAAGTCTTTTTCGAAGTTTGATGTAGCTAACGTTCTCAAAGTAGTATTTAAGTCTATGTATTTCTTTAACCAAGAACTCTGTTTAAATTTTAAAATTCTATGTACTTTAATTAATTTCATTCCCATTTCAATGCATTGTTTTAAATTCCTGTAGTGAATGATGTATTTATTTTTATTATTTAAATTAGGAACTAATTTAGTTTCATTAGTATTACCCACACATATGTTTTCAGGACATAACGGAAAGTCAGAATGCAAATTATGAAGTTCATCAGGATATTCCAAATCAACTTCTAAAACATAACCGAAATCAGAGTTATCCGGCACATTATAATCTGTATTAGAATCTATCCATTCGAAACCGCCAACAGGAAGAGATTGAGACATTGCCCAACCATATAAATTATTCGCATCAAAATATGTTAGATATGAATTAGGTTTTTCACTATCATAATCCTCCATGAATTTATTATTTGCCCTAGCAAAACGATTGCTACACTGAGATACACCCCCTCTAATACCAGCTTTAAAAAAAGCAATTTTGTCATAGTCCGTTAACAATTCTAATTCTATTTTGGTAAATTTTAACATTGCATCCCAACTTAAACCTGGGGCAGTATAGTAATGAGCAGGATCTAATCCATAAGTTTTAATACAAAGCTTTCTAAAGTTTTCGAATACATCAGTCAAAAGTAAAACATCAGTTTTTAAATATAAATCGGAATAATCGGACATACTACTACACTTAAAATGTTGCCAAATATCTTTTGCATGATTATAATCATCATTTGAAATATTTGTATCTGTGAGTGAACTATAAAAATGGTGTTGATCAGGAAGTGATGGATGTTTCAAGCAATCACTATTACACATAAATTCATAAGGATAAATACCTTTCCGTCTTAAAAGTGAAAAATCTTCATTATTAGGATAGTTCCTTTTTAGTTCTGTAAACTGATCATCATTAAGATTTTTAGCTAGTTGATCTAAACTACACGATAAAAATTTCAATGAATCTACAAATCTTAAACTTACTGATTGATTATTATTTATTGTTAACTGTTTTGAAAATGATATGTATCGTTCTTTATTTTGCGGAATAACTTCAACTTTGCCATCATAGAGGTTTAATGCATGGACAATGAAATGAGCATCGTAGTGACTGAGGTTATGTAAAAATATTGGAATATGACGAGGGGTTCTGTACTTAGTACTACACACTTGATGTGCAACACCTCTAAAACTACCAGTGTACCAATCAAAATCGTTAAAAGGATCTCCATTTAACTCAGTTTCACAAATATGACACATGTTTGAATTTGAAATTTTAATTTTATCTTCATCTGATAATGGAACGGGACATTTTTGGAAACTATTTTTTTTAACTATTGTTTTCACATCTTCGCAAAGGCGATTCATAAACACTTGTGCACAGTTTGGCCCACTATACGTCTCATATTTTGATAATCTGTTATCATATGAACATTTAATGTAATAACCAAAACTATACACTTCATGTTTTTGAATATTAATTGTACTAGGCTTGGATGGATCGTTACTACATGATTCTATCGGGTTCAAAAATGCCTCAAAGTCTGCATAAACCACAAAGGGCATTTCCAACTTTTTCGCGAATTTATCAAATTTTAATTTATTATTTGAGGTTGCTTTACCAAACCAATTCAATTTGGAATCCTCGCCGTTTGGTAATTCCGTACAAATGTGAGCGCAATCATATTGTTGATGGTTATTAAGTCTTTCCTCTGATGGGAAATGAAGTAAACATGAATCACATATATAAACTGCATGATGATGACTTGATATTTGTGAACTAACTAATCGCGATAAGTTTTTAATATAACAGTAATGATTGTTAGTACCATTCGATATATATAGTAGGTTAATATGATTAGGTGTACGACATTTTGTTAAATATAAAGGACCTACAACAGAATTACACTTTTTTTCTTTATTATATTCTAGGCCAAAAACATTAATACTAATATTGTTTAATTTCTCTACTTTTGATATATCTGCAATTTTAACCGGAAAAGAAATACCAGTAAATTTTAGTTTATTTCCATGAATTGCGTAAGATGCTACCCGATCTACACTTTTACATACAGGATATAAACCAGAGAGTAATGCCCATTTAAAACACATATTATCATTATTTTTAACATTGATTACAGCTTTTTTTGATTTAATATCTTGAGGAAGGTCGATATATGAACTACCACGTAGGGGGTTGAATTTGTTAACATTCATATCTATGTATTTAATTTGATTAAGACTCCAACCACTATCTTTTTTTTCAAATTGACAAATTTTACCGACTACAGTGTCTATTAATGATGAATAAAAAATATTTAAGTCATCTCCCTGACAAATGATGTAATTAAACGTTTGAAAATCAAACGTATTTTTAATATCTTTAGTTTGTTGTATGAAATCAGCATGCAATATGAAGTTTATTTTTAAAATTGTATGTTGTTGAATACATTCATTTATCAAAAATAAGATATCGATTTTTAGTGAATTTAAAAACGATTCTGGTGTTTCAAAATATTGCCCCGATTGAAGTGTTTTACTATTAATTCTGTATGTTAAAATTCGATTACCAAAAGCGGTTTCAACAACTGTTACATTTGTTAATGAATTATGTGATTTTAAAAGATTATTTTTATGTGTATTACTTTTTAAATGGTTGTTTAGATACCTTTTATTAATATAAACATGACATGTATCACATTCCACCTTATTGTTGTCCACGTCATTGGTTTCAATTGATGATGTAGAAGCTCCCTCATCAAATTTTGCTTTCTTGGTAACCTTATTTTCATCTGTAGTGATACCTCGTTTGATACCTCTTCCAACTTGTTGTTGACTGTAACAAAAAAAGAAAATTATTAGATAAATCTTAAAATAAAACATTACTACAATAATATTTCTTATTGAGTTTGTACTTCTAATACTTACATTAACGTTGTTTCAACCATCAAACATTGATTATACAACTCATCATCATACGATGAATCGAACAGTTCACGCTTCTCCATTTCATCACAAACTTTATGCAGCTCCTGATTGAATTCGCTGTTGAATTGTTCTATATTCTCTTCAATGGGTGCGGAAAAGAAAGCACTGGTGCACATTTCACTAAAGTTTTCCATCTTTATAATAAAGAAGAAAGTATGTAGCACAGTAAGTAACAGTTAAGTGTTGGTAGAGTAACTGATACTCAATTTAAAAAATGTTCAATATTTATAGTCTAGCATAGGATTAGGAAAGTTTTGTAAAATCTAATGAGTACATGGAAGTAATTTAAGAAAACAGAATCACATTAACTAATGATCATTGTTAAAATAGTAACATTAACTAATGATCATTGTTAAAAAAGTATTTTTTCACTTTTTCACTTTCTGCTATTGTCTTTGTAATATTGTATACGAGGGCGTTTGTGTTGTCATAGATGCTATCCTTATTTTTCTTTACGTAATATTTAATCCTCGTGGTAGCGTGCTTCCAGTGATCACTAGTTGGAATCTTGGATAGTTTCTTCATATCATACATTTCAATTTTTATGAGATGCATCGCTTGGTCTCCGTCATCAGAATTTGTAGAGATGTATGATACGCCATCTCTAGCAGCTCGTGCCACAGTTGACGATAGCAGCTTCTTCCTTTTTATTTTTGGTGCCACTTCAAAAAATTGATCAATTGACTGCAATTTCCTTTTTCCGCCATCGTCTGTGTTATTAACGATGATGTCATCACTCTCTTCTTCGTTTTGAGGAGAGAGTGGCGAGTAGTAACACAGTTTATAGGTATTTTCATCGAAGTTGAATGATTTCTGCAACAACAGAGTTATCGCGTTAATATCAATTTGTTTACACTTAGTCTGACACACACACACACACATGTTAAGAGAAATACAAGTAAGTTTGTCAATAGAATAATCACTTACCTCCATGATCATTGATGACACAAAACACAACACAAACGTAGTATTGGTAGACGTATACAATCCACTGTGGTCCAACGACCATAGACTGACTGCATGACTGCAACTGTTCGATCATATATAGCACCATTCTTATCTAAAGCAAATTCTTAAGTACAATGAAACTGATTGTAACTCTATGAGTCAACAAACTTATCTCACGTTCCTTCGCAAATGGCATCAACCTGCTTTGTGACTCTCACAAAAGAATGCGATTAAATATTAACAAAACGAAACTGATAGTAACTCTATGAGTCAACAAACTTATCTCACGTTCCTTCGCAAATGACATCAACCTGCTTTGTGACTCTCACAAAAGAATGCGATTAAATATTTACAAAACGAAACCGATAGTAACTCTATGAATCATCAAACTTATTTCAAATTGCTTCGCAACAGGTATCAACCTGTCATACTCTATTCTCGGGGACTGGTATTCACTTTCTTAATGAAGGAAATGCAATCTCTCGTGAACAGTATGCCAAAGGCTACTGTCTTTTAGCATTTGATTTAACTCCTGATTTATCAGCTAACTCATCAGCTCATTGGAATCTCATAAAGCATGGTAGTGTAAGATTAGAAGTACGATTTGAATCCTCACTAACACAAACAATTAACTGTATTGTTTATGCTGAGTTTGATAATATTATTGAAATAGATAAAAATAGAAATGTTACTGTAGACTATAGTAGTTAAGGTTATAATGTGTGTTATATTTTAGATTTATGTGTTATGCTTAATGCATTTTGTGTATATGTAACTAAAGGAAACATTATAAAATTAAATAAAACAAATTGTATGCAATTTACTATTTTTTATTTCATTACAAACTTCCTATTTAATCTTATACAAAACACTATAATTGAACATTCCTATGACAACCATTGAATAGATTGGTACTGTAATAATCTGCTAATAACAGTAATATCATGGATACACTAGAATTACAAAAACATATGAAAAAGATTCATCCCAGTCTAGAAAATAATGTTTATGCTGCTAATAGACTGCCTATGTATACCCATGTACCAACGTATATAATATGCAATTTGGATGCGGATGATAAACCGGGTTCACACTGGGTAGCTGTACATATCGATACGAATGGCATCGGTCAATATTTTGATTCATATGGACGAACACCTGAGCGATATCATCTCCAGTTTTTGAAAAGGAATTGTAAGAGATGGGACTGGAATGTTGATAGGATTCAGAATGATTGGACTTCAGTTTGTGGAGAATATTGCTTAATGTATTTGCTATATAAGTTTCAGGGATATTCAATGCATAGTTTTACGAGCATATTTACAGGGAACACACTGTACAACGATATTTTAGTGGATGAGATGTTTCGCTCCTATTTTATAAGTAGATAAGGCTACAATTCAAATGTTCATCAATAATTATTTTTATATAGCAAAATGGACAAATGGTCGCCAAATACACAAACCAGTAGATAATAAGCAACAACATTTTGAAAATAAAAATGGCAGTAAAATGAATGTGTTTTATTGATGATTCAGAATAGCGAGGTAGCTCGTAACAAAGTTCGATACATCAGATTACCCGGAAAAATAATTGGGTTAGGTTAGGTTAGGTTAGATTTTGATAAACAACGCCAGAAGCGAATCGCTTTTTAAAAAAGCAACAATTAGGTTAGGTTAGGTTAGACTTTGATAAACAACGCACGAGCCGAGCGAGCAAAGCGAGCGTGCCGCGGCAGCGGCCGGCGAGTGCCAGAAGCGAATCGCTTTTTAAAAAAGCAACAATTATGATAATATACTACGATAATATATAAATATAGTTATAGGATTTTAGACGTATTTTTTCTTGAATATAATAATACATCGTTTGGTTAGAATAGTGAGGTAGGTCATAACAAAGAAGTTTAATACAAAAGCAGTGATAAGCGAGGTGCACAATGAGTAATAGATAAGAACGCCGGACGGTGTAATTAGCTAATAGGAAAAGGTGAACCATGGGACGCTAATGACCCACCGGATATCAATTAGATAAGAGTTAATCGATCTGCACATCTCCGAAACCGTGCATCCTATCGCTTCGGGAGTGAGTGCTATCGACTCAGCGTGGCCGCTTTAGTGGGAAAAGAGTCCAAACTTTTTTTTTTTTTTTTTTTTTTTTTTTTTTTTTTTTTTTTAGGATGGGGTACCACTGATTTGCGGGTTCGCCAACACGTGATTCGCCGGTTCTGGCGCTTGCGCCAGAACCGGCGAATCACAACTACTCTAATATCATGTAGGTAGTAATATATTTTTATAAAAATCCACCCTTCCAACTTGCCTTGGGTCTGTAAGAATTATGATTCAACAACGAAAAAGTCTCTATATACGTTTTCGGTAAATATTCAAACTCTTTCTTAGCATTGAGTACATTATTGAGTCAAGCCTTATAGGATACATTAGCTTTAATATCGGAGTCATTCCTATTTATAAATCCAATTCATTTGAGTATGTTGGATATGGTGAACATTGCGGCAATTGATATTTACATTTGTATAAAAATAAAATATATCTATAAGTCTCTCCTAAAAAGTTTTTATTGTATTAATACTATTATCTATCAAATTCATTTAAATCTTCTATTAATTATCGAATAAACTTTAATGACTTGAAGAATCCAATTTAGAATTAACTTATAGTCCAAGATCCCAGAGCGATAAGACATAACTTATTTTCTAAAAGATGAAACTTTAAGTTCTCAGTAGTGTCTCCTGTACTTTGTATACCTGCGTGTTTGTGAAGTTTGCCCAGTGACACCTGGGCAGGTACCAGGTGAGAAAGGTGACTAAAAATAAGAGTTACTTTACTTAAATTTAGATGGCTGATTTTTAGATATATTATATAGAATATCATTCTCAAATGGTATCGCAAGTATCAGACACTTTTCATGGACCAAAACTTTTGTCAGACGCTTTAAAGCTCCACTTCCAAAAATAAATAAACTTTACTTATTTTTTAATGTCTGATTTTTTAATATGTTATCAACATAACTATTACAAAATTATATTTAATCAGTCAGACAAATTGGAATGACCAAAAATCCACTAAACACAAAAAATATTCGGCCGTGAGTACGAACGCGAGAGCATTATGCATGCGTTTCAGAGCGAGTGTATATATATGTGTATAGATAGTAACCCGGTTCTCCTTCTTTAACTCACATTCTGTTTCAGTCTACTGTGTATGTGCGCGCAATGTATAGTATACATTATACCCGGCGCGGCGAATGATGATTCCTATGACAGTTCGTCTTAGTGATTGCTCGTATGATGGGTCGTGTCGATACTTTACTATTTGATAGGCAAAGGCGTGATTTGCATTCAGCGACGTTGGTAAACATGTTTTTACAAATATTATAAAATTAATTTTAACTAAAATTTTTGACGTCTATTATGTTGTTGTTGTATTAATTTAAGTTTTTTAGCATAGATTAAGTAGGTAAGTAAAACGAAAGTTTTCCAAAGCATAAAAATGCGCCTTATCATTTTCACGTAATTTTTAACCCGTTTAACACAGTGTATATTATTTTATCATGAAAATGGAAGCCCCCATTTAATTTGTCTAAAAAACTTATATTATCATAGGTAAGTAAATTAACGCGAGCGGTAATGAATGAATTAATTACGCTGCGATCTTCTGTTCCATTCAATAGTGAATGAACTGAAGCTTAAGCATGGAAAAAATGTGAACTCGTTTCCATTATCGAAATTGGTTTATCGATACTTTCCGCACTAGTCGATAAATGCCAACGATGTAAGTTTTGTAGGACGTAAACGCAAAGTCAGATTGATATAATTTCTCGTAAATGTTAAGAATGGTTATAATTCCAACGGAATATCATTGTTATGGCATAAAGCTACATAAAAATTAATAAATGCCATTTTTAGACGCCTCCAATACGTTTCTAATTTAATGGTGACGCCATTACAAGTTTGTCTCTTGAGAATAACTGTCAGTGTCATAGGAATCATCATTCGCCGCGCCGGGTATAATGTATACTATACATTGCGCGCACATACACAGTAGACTGAAACAGAATGTGAGTTAAAGAAGGAGATCCGGGTTACTATCTATACACATATATATACACTCGCTCTGAAACGCATGCATAATGCTCTCGCGTTCGTACTCACGGCCGAATATTTTTTGTGTTTAGTGGATTTTTGGTCATTCCAATTTGTCTGACTGATTAAATATAATTTTGTAATAGTTATGTTGATAACATATTAAAAAATCAGACATTTAAAAATAAGTAAAGTTTATTTATTTTTGGAAGTGGAGCTTTAAAGCGTCTGACAAAAGTTTTGGTCCATGAAAAGTGTCTGATACTTGCGATACCATTTGAGAATGATATTCTATATAATATATCTAAAAATCAGCCATCTAAATTTAAGTAAAGTAACTCTTATTTTTAGTCACCTTTCTCACCTGGTACCTGCCCAGGTGTCACTGGGCAAACTTCACAAACACGCAGGTATACAAAGTACATGAGACACTACTGAGAACTTAAAGTTTCATCTTTTAGAAAATAAGTTATGTCTTATCGCTCTGGGATCTTACTCTATTAAAAGTTAATTCTAAATTGGATTCCGCGAAAAAAGAGAAAATATTCCGCTTGTCCATTGCAAAATTACCAGCTTAGTTATTTCTTATTGTCACAGCTGTAGTACATATTTTACATTACATTATATAACATAATAATGTAATCTTATGCAGGTAGGTAAGATCTTATATAAAAATTTTCTTAGCCTGAGGAAAAGCGCTGAGTTTTAAATGGCGGAAGAAAGCATAACGTTCATTTTTATTTTAAATTAAAAACCTTATCTTTACTACACGTTAAATGATAATTATTATTACAACAAAGTTAACGAGCAAAGTTTCAAGCAAAACCTTTGTTTGACCATATACTAGCGCTATGACAAAATAGGTAGAAAATACTAATCTTAAAATTATCTCATTGTTTTTATAACTTGTGTAATTGACACACATACAAACATTACTTAATACTTCATTCCTTTCCTGAAACAAGAAGAATGCTTTATCCTTATTAGAATTAAATGGGTCAACGTTTGACCTCCATTTCATCTTAAGGGACATGATATTATCTATGATTGATATTTAGCACATACCATATAGAATGGACATATCTTTTTTTAAAGAGGAACCTTTCATGTGTTATGCATACAAGTAAAATTCGCATAGACGCCTAATAATAAGAGATATTATATGACAATGTAATCTTTACAATTCGAAAATGGTTAAAATATATAGCAAAATTATTAGTTCCTTTTATTCGGAGAAGCATTATCATTTTTTCAATTAAATACCCTTTTTTTTCCACTCAAATCAATGACTGAAATATTTACCACATTTGTCAATGTAATATGTGACACGTTTCTGTCCTTAACTCATCTATGTAAAAGGAATGGGATAATATTATATAATTATTAATTAGGTCATAATTGAATATAAGTGGTAAAATTATCATATTATATTCCTACTACAATATACTCTACATTGAATTTATTAAGCCCTCTTGATGCACTTAAACTACCCACGTAACAGTAAAGATGCGCCCTCTCACCTTCTAACAAAATCGTACAAATTGGATTTAAGAACGTTATTTTTGGCACTGCTTAAAAATAGCTACGATTACAAAATTACAATTTGCAATGAATGAGAATTAACATTTTGTCGACTTGCTGGTTTTGTCAATCAATAAACGCCTATTGTGCGATTATTTGATAGCCTTAATGCGTAAAGAAAGGTAAATGAAAAAATGTTCACGACACAATTATTTCTATGACACGATTCAACAAATATACCACATCAAAAAATAGCATATCACGTACCTTAGTGTTCTTATAAATGCCACAAATTGTGTAGGAGTTAAATTTGCTACGGTGCTACAAGTCTACGTCGCGTAGCGGTCACGCGTATTTCGTAGCTCGGGGGCAACTAAGGCACCCGTAGGGCATGCAAGTGCGCGCGCAGCCTCGCCCCCACATTACGTGAACCCAATATCAATCCACAATTCTATTTCAAAATTACTTACCTATATATAATATACGTATATTCTATTTCAAATTGTGTCATTTTGGGGTTATTGAAAACTTATAAAATATCACATTTGTGTTGTATAGTATGAAAATAATAAATATCGTCCTTGTAATATTTCTCAGTAAGATATAAAAAAAGCTAGAAACATGTCAGTCTGAGAATAAACAATATAAAGAGCAAACAAGGAGTAATAAAGCTCTAAAATTAGATATTACCTGAAATCTCAATACTATGAAATATCTACATATCAATGAAAGTATTGACGTATTCTCGTAACCTATTTCAATATTGGACTCTATTCACATTTTGTCGATTTGCTCAGTCTTTTTTAAAAATAAGCTGTTTATTACACGGGATGGCTACATTAACACAACCTTTATTGAAAATACAGCTTGAACAGTAGAGTCCGATAGCGTTAATGTTGTCGAAAACTAGTTTCATTAAGCCGTATGGTGTGAGGGTTGCCATTGTAATGTGCTGGCGTGAAAATTGTAAATTTACTTTTTGTCACTTCGCATAACAATGCCGTAACTCAAACCTGTTTGAGTTATACGGATAGGAGGATATTACTTAATGTTTTTCTTTTGATATCAGACGAGTAACGCTTAAAGTTATAAAGTAAATGGTTTTTGGTACTTTATAACTATTATTTATAAGAAAGAAAAATTTTATTTATAAGAAATTTTAATTTGAAAAAAAAAAATAACTTCCAGTAACAATTGAATAAACAGGAGCGCCACAAATATGCTAAGATAAACAATGTTATTAATTCCATTTATTTATACGAAACATTCCTTGGAAACTTATTTAATTTACTTATACAAAAATCGAAAAGCGTACATGAATAATTCGAGTGAGTGTAATGCATATTATTCGTAGAACATAACCAATAACCACATTCAGCGCATTAAAGTATTGTAATTAAATCTTACCCGACAATGTTAGAACATGAACTGATTCATATTACTGTCGAAGTAATATTACGAAGTTAAAATATGTTTATTAGGATCTAAGAAGTTTCTGATCACGTAATATTCTCAGCATAGCTATCAGCTGTACGTCGCTACTCGCTATTGATGTCCTTTGCTACATTTTATTTTACCGCAAAACTTTGTTTGCTTCGCGGACCACGTTCGTGTAACTTTGTCTTTTACAGCCTAAGTAGTTCCACGTCTTGGAAACTTTTGATATAAATTAAATTGCAGAAATGAGGTATAATTGCGTAATATTTAATATTTAAGTTGGAAATTAGTTTCGTCTTGTTTCTTATCATTGTCGCCACGTTTCTCCCTGGTGGAATTGGGTCGAAGAGGATGTTCAGAAGGTGTAAGGTGTTAATTCAGGTTACACCTTCTCATATACATTTGGTTTACAACTAGAAGGTTTCGCATAATGTTTTACTATTTTTCATATTATTATAAATAATAATGGATAGGTACTTACATTATATAATTATTACAGAAACCGCGTGTCGCATACCGCAATTTCAACAGTACGAAGTAGGTGTTAACGATTAATAATTGAACATTTTCATCATTTTGGCAAAATTGGTCTAAAACTGAGACACTAATCCATAAACTTGGCATACCTAGCAATTTAGACATAGATTCAAACAGATTGATCTCTTTATTGATACACGATTTGATATAAAGCCTTTTCTTGATTTATTTGCGAGTTTCAAATTAATAACATCTATTAATAATACTTTTACTCAAGGTTTAAATAATACATCACCGACTATATTAGATAACAATTTAATTAAATATAATAATTTTCGCCGTTTGATAGGGCGTTAATTACGAACACGTGGGCGTGCTTTATCTAAGGATATTCTGGTAAGGACACCCACAGACATTTCGCCTACCTTTGTTAAATGGGATATAAATATGTTATGAGATTTTTCATATGAATATCTACCGTATTTGAATAATGGGTTTTATTTCTGTCTCATTGACACATAATTTGCGCGCGCTCCTGCGCGAAATTGATGGTGAAAGGTTGGAATTAATATACTTAGCGACAAATATTGCCTAAAATTATATTTAACTATTAGTAACTTTTTCCCCCGTTTGTTTCCGTTTTGTTTTCGTATGTATTTGAAAGTGTTCAGCATATTGTAGGTTTAACGCTTTTAATCGAATCAACTTTTATTCAACAAAAACCTACAAACAATTTGAAAGAAAAATCGTCCCTTGTCTAAAATCTTATGTTTCATTAATATTATTTCGGCTAAGCCATATTAAAAAATAAAAAAGATTTATATTATCATTATAATCTTAACCCTCAGTTATTAAATCCGCAGTCTAAGTGTAAAGGGACGCTCAAATAGCGAGATAGGGCAAATCTGTGACAAGGTTTTATTTAAGCCGCTATGAAATGCTTGCTAGAGGCATTTTATGACGTAATTGAAAGATAACTTTTTTTGGCTTATAACTTAGATATATTTTTCTTTCTGCTAATTAAAGGTGTCTTTCATAGTGTCTTTATTTCATATTATCTATATTGGTCTTTCGGAGTGTTAAATGAAACGCAAAGTTACCTTTAACACAAATAAATTTTTATCCCGTCCGTGTACGGTGTGTATAATACTCGTTTTGTTAAAGTCAAATAAAAAATGTGTTAGTTTATTCAAAGCAATCCATCACACTTAATCAAGAACTAAATATAAAGGGCAGGCGGTATTCAAAAGCGTTTCAGCCTTCTGGAGTTTGATACTCTACTACTAGCGGTCCGCCCCGGCTTCGCCCGTGGTACCTACATGTTTAAACTATCCTATCTCTCAAGTTGGATCGAACTGCACATGGTGTGCGAATTTTATTATAATCGGTTAAGTGGTTTAGGAGTCCATTGAGGACAAACATTGTGACACGAGATTTATATATATTAAGATAGAATATAAGAATAAGACTAGACGTAGGTGCTAATTTACTAAAGCTATTTACCAATGTCTCAACGTAACAAATAAACATTTTTAGACTCTATTAAGCAAAGCAGTTCCAGTGCCAGTCCCTGATATTGCAATTAGGGAATGCAATCCCGACTCGAGATTGCAAATTCGGGATCCCGTCTAATTTAAAAAAAATGTTGAATTCAGATGACTGAAAAAGCTAATAACTGCTTGTTTGTGATAGTGGGGCCATCCATAAATTACGTCACGCGAATTTTAGAACTTTTCAACCCCTCCCCCACTCCTTGTCACACGTTGTCACATTTTTAGTACCCCGTCCCCCCTAATGTGACGTCACACATTTTTCAAACTTATGCATGTATCTAAAAATAATCAAAAGAAAACAGTTATTTTCATTTTTTTACTTATTTTTACTTATTAAATAATCTTAAATATCGAAAATTTTAAAAATCGTAAATTTTAGTGTCCCACTTGCATTACAACATGACTCTAGGAATTAAATGTTGTTGCGTAAGAGATAATCTTATAGCGAGAGTGCGAAATTATTAATAGGTAGGTAGATTAAAAATTTTCTGTTCAAAGTTTTATGCTCACGTACAAATTTCGTTTCGTTTTATTATGTCACGCCACAAAGCTTTTGATCCCCCCTGCCCCTTGTCACATTATGTCACATAAAGATCTCCTCCCCCCCCTATTAACGTGTTACGTAATTTATGGATGGCCCCTAGTGAGGTTAACTAAAATAACATATTACTCGAAAGAAAATAAAAACCTTTATTCTTTAATCTTACCAACTAAATAATAATCAGGTTGTAAGGAAATTAACGTAGGTAAATTAGGTAATCAAAACAATAAGCTTATTTTAAGGGAATTAGGAAAAATTGAAAAACTTGCGCCCCGAGTGGTTGTGTGTTGCGTCGCTGACCACTGCCGCCCAATCCCGTCAATCTCGAACGGGATCTCGTCATATGATGCATCGGGATTGATCCCGAAAAATTACACGAGATCTCGCGAGATCGGGATCCCGCGGGATCGGGATTGCATTCCCTAATTGCAATACAGTAGAACCTCGATAAGTTAAAGTCCAAGGGAAACACAAAATATTTTAAGTTATAGAGGTTTTAAGTTATCAAGGGTCTATCCATTTTTCACTGCTTCTATAGCTTTTAATTTATCAGCGTAGGTGAGGGTTGTTAGTTTTCTTTTTGGACTCATTTTAAGCCAGTTTTATCACACAGTAAGTAAAGCGATGTTTCCAGGACAACGATCAAAAACTTATGATGCAAGTAAGTCGTTGTCATAAAGCTAACCGCCGCAAAGCTTTGAAGAATTTCGATAAAGCAAACAATAGGTAATGTATTGTTTACGTTAACAATACATAGTAAACACGTGCAAGCAATAAATACCGAAACCTTTTGTTTTGACACTTTCAAAATGACTCATTGACAAACAATTTTATGTTATAGAGGTTGTGGAAACATTTCTTTAAGTTACTGAGGGCCAATACAGAGATTATTTATTTAAGTTATAGAGGTTGCGTATTTTAAGTTAAAGAGGTTTTGGGCTCTGATGGGAAGGGAACATATAATTTTTGAAGTTACAGAGGTTTTTATGTTACCGAGGTTTAAGTTATCGAGGTTCTACTGTATTATAAAACCGTAGAACGCGTTTGGTCACGTAGTTCTTATATTTCCCGGCAATATTAGATTGCTCGGCAAGTGAAGCTACAAATATTCCAGACTTTAGCGTTGCCTTTTTCCGAGGAAAGTTTTGGACTGATGGTAGTATACAATAACGAAAATCAAATTTGGAAAACATTAGCTTTTTTAATTTAAAGTTTTTCAAAAAATAACGTTTTAATGGGAATAAATATTTGATGACGTGGATCATTATATAATAATAATAATATAAGCTCTATGTTTCTATTATTATAGAAACGAAATTAACAGTTTTCACAAATCACCCCGTGCTCGGTAGAGCTATGCTGTAGAGCTAATAGTAAAAGTACATAAATTCATTACTGTCTCAAAAACAACTAAGTCCTATAAAAGTCCTTTAAAATAGATATATAATTGATTAAAAAAACAGACACACAGACTTATGAGGTGAAGGTTTATTTAAATACCCGAACACTTGGATCGAAGTAGGTGCGCGCGCATATTACATTTCCAAATCTTTTAAATTAAATAAAACGCGAGATGCATTCCTCTATGATACCAAATCATGAAATAAATTATATCTCACTATATAGATACAATTACATACAGCATTATTATGAAGGTTGCTTTCTCCGCTCTTTCGGTAATTCATATATTATGATAAAATTGAAGCAAAAAAAAAATAACAATGAGAACTATCTAAGTATAATTTATCTGATTTTATTAAATCAGTTCTATTTATCTTGTACCTTTGAAAGCGATTATTCACTAGTCAATACAAAAAATAATAGAAAAATCTATCCAAAATGCTCTACATAAGATAGTACTTTTCCCAATTCGCATTTTTTACAAAATCGATCATGATCAAACGACTGCACTGTTAAGGCATACATGAATAATATTACTGGACATTCAACGGTCTGTAACGCGATACATTTTGTCTGGCAAAATGAAATGACGCTACATGTAACATGCTGTGTATCGCATCGCAACGTCTGTTGCGGTGAGTCCCGAATATCACTCGCAAACGGAAATTCACATTTGTATATCTGCATCGTACATGTACCTACGACATCTGAAACCTGAAATATGTCCCTTGTGAGTCTTAAATCTTTATATTTGGAGCACATTTTGTTAAATTAAACTTTTGTTACTTTCGTTTTCAATCGCATCTCAATTGCACATCTGTTTTAATGATAAACATTATACCTACACAAAATGAGAATTTTGTATAAACATAAAACTTAAACAAAACCTGAATCTATTATCTTTACTTCTATAAACATAAACTCTTTGACACCTACGCTATCTCAAACTCTATTTGTGAATCCTTAAATATAAATTTAGCCTACTCGGTCGGTTTCTTTAAATAAAACATGTTTTAATATATTTTATTAAGCGTATTTCGTGCTATTATAGAACTTCAAAATTTTACATGTCGTCCCTATATACACATAAGAAATTGCGTTGTCACTGTTGGTCTTTTACGAAGGTTTACCTCCCTCATCCCGTCGGGCCATCGCCCACCTCTAACCAAGTCAAAGGCATAAATATAAAATAAGGAATTGAAATGGATATTATTATTTCGTCTGCTCAGATGTAACCCTCAAAGAAGCTTATAAATAAGCTAAAAAATAAAAATATACCCGCCTTATTTTTTCCAGACATCATCGCTTTGTATATAGAAATAAATTGTGTAATTTTCCTCAATGGTATTTTTTTCTTACATTTCAGTCTTCAACAGGTGTGAAATTTATTTTTGTGTCAAATATCTTAATATATTCTATTCAGAAAATTGAAAACATTTTAATTTGAAAAATTGTACAAATTATTTACGGATACTAATCTATACTAATATTATAAAGAGGAAAGGTTTGTAAATAAGTAATTATGTATGTATGTATGTATTTTCACGCATAAACTACTGGACCGATTTCAAAAATTCTTTCACCATTAGAAAGCTGCATCTTCACTGAGCAACATAGGTTAAATTGCATTTTCAAAAAAATTAGAGATCCTTACCAAAAATGCAATAATGTAACCCAAGGTGTAAAAAATTCCTTAATAAAAATTCTGTCATCGCGTGCGCTGCGGAATCTATTCTACGGTATTATAGAATGTATCAATATCTACAAGAAAGTCCGCGATACCATATGTCCATCTTCAGTAGTTATGTTACTACAACAACTTTTTTACGTTTTCAAAGTAAATAGAAGTGCCGACAGTAATCAAACCATGTTATCCATACACATATATTAATCCTTATCCCATTAAATGATGTTTTATTATAGACTGTTTCAATACCAGAAAAATACTTTTTAAATTAAAAAAATTGGATATTCCATTCAAAAGATATAACGAATTTTTAAAAGTGACAATTTACAGAAAATAGTAGGCATACTGTTTAATACAATGAGCAGGCGTAGTGCGGGACGGGGTGAGGGTGATTTTCATGTGATTAAAAATTAAACCTATAGTCCGACCTATAATAGACTTTTCACTGTCCCGATATCCCTATCTATGCGGGTGAAACCGCAGGGCATTGCTAGTGTGTTAATAAATACAATCTCAAAAATTTTAAAAATAATCTACCTACACAATTTATAAAAAAATATATATATTTATAGTACCACATTCATAAGTTCAATGGCGTGCCATGACTGAGGCCTATGTCCAGCAGTGGACAAACATAGGCTGATAATGATGATGATGATGATTCATAAGTTCATAACATCAAAACCTTAAATACTTATCAATTGACTATAGAAATCGTAAAAGCAGATTTATATCATAGTTATTGGCGAATATATCAAAGCTTTTTTTTTCAGATGATATTATGGGCGTGTGCGATGTTTCCCAAAGATGTTAAACAGTAGCGCGTAGGCGTGACGCCAAGATGTGGCGCCCGCCGGTCTGTCGACGTCGTGTAGCCATGAACCAGCCAGCCAAATAGGTTAAGAGACTGGTCAATCACTTTTATGTTCACCGCATTTTTAATGACAGTCATCAAACGAACCAACCTACCGCACTACAGCTTTTCTGCCGCACTACAGCTAAGTTTATCTTTGAGAAAATAAAAATTAAAAAGACCATTCACGATTCTGGCTAAAAACTTCGTTAGCTGAATAGTAAAACATTCATTACGTCATGAAGGAACTTTTTAATAGTATTGGCCATGTATAGTATAATAAAACGGTACTGTACAAATTACAAACGAACGAACATGAATAGTGGAACTTATGAATAATGGGGACAAAGAGCTTTTCAAACGCCGCCTATATTTGGTGAATGTTTAATAATCTAGCGACTTTTGTCGATTTAGGTTTATAGTTCTATTTAACTATGAGCATAAATATTGGATTCATATGAATGTATTAATTGGAAATAATTTTTACAGCTATATAATCTGAACCCGAAAAATTAGTTTATGGCGTTTTTCATGTACTTTTTTTCTAGGTCCTGAATGTTCACACTTCACACACACTTAAAGTATGTGTTTATTTTTTATTTCGAATGTATCCCGACCCAGCTATTATCAAAACGATGATATCCCATCAATGTGGTGTGCTTTAAATTAAAAAAAAAATAGAGAATAGAGTTTCCTTTTAAAACAAATACTAAATAATAATGATTTTCAAGCACGTAATACCTACCTACTTGGTTTCAAGAAGATATATCTCGCGTTTTATTACATCATGAATAATCAGTGGTTTTTCCTCTAACTTTTTATATGCCTCCCACACTCACTAACTAGGCTCTAGTTACCAAACTCCTACTGTCCCCGTAATAAATTTCTTGTTGAAACGCGACGTTGGATGGCGTATACGTATTATGTAGGTATTCGTTATAAATTTTTAGTATTATTAGCAACATATAAATACATTTAAAGATCTGAATAGACAAGACATTACAAGATGATGAACTGATGAAAAATGTTGATGGAAAAAGGAAAATCTAATAGATAAAATAAAAATTTACATTTGATATTCCTAACATATTCACAATGTTCACTGAATGTTAATACCGAAGCTCATTCAGGCTGGACTTTTGCAAAATGTATTAACACTCCGATTGAATGAGCATAATATAAGGGATATTCAATATTCATTGACCAATTTAATAAGTGGAAGTGCCGTATCGCGAATGTAATAGTCATATTTTACATATTTTGTAGAGTGACAGAGTAGATGCATTTTTATTTTACAGCTGTCACTAATCGATATTTTCGTGGTAGGTAGTTTAGCAGAATCCCTCCTCACTGGGATCGGAAATTGCCATAATATAATAAAGAGAAGAAGAAAAAGAAGTAGTGGTAGATTGGGCAATCTCAACTATTATCATCATAGGCCTATTTATCTTTATCACAGAGCCCTGTCTAGAACATTGTTAATTGTAATAAACATTATATACGTTATATATGGTTAAGTTTATCCGGGATTAGGACATATATATATTTTAACATAATAAATTAATAAACCTACTCGTAATTAAATCTCACATTAAAATCCCTTGTGAAGCGTGGCTTTCATTAATTAATGTCACGGTCAGATAAATCTAAATATATAAAACTCAAAGGTGACTGATATATAGTGATCTATCAACGCACAGCCCAAACCACTGGACGTATCGGGCTGAAATTTGGCATGCAGGTAGATGTCATAACGTAGGCATCCCCTAAGAAAGGATTTTAGAAAATTTATCCCCTAAAGGGGTAAAATAGGGGATAGAAGTTTGTATGAAGTTGTTATTCCTTGGATGTATTTGCATGAAATTGGGCATGTAGATAGATCATTATATATATATAAAACTCAAAGGTGACTGATATAGTGATCTATCAACGCACAGCCCAAACCACTGGACGTATCGGGCTGAAATTTGGCATGCACGTAGATGTCATAACGTAGGCATCCCCTAAGAAAGGATTTTAGAAAATTCATCCCCTAAAGGGGTAAAATAGGGGATAGAAGTTTGTATGAAGTTTTTATTCCTTGAATGTATTTGCATGAAATTTGGCATGTAGATAGATCATATGACGTAGACGTTCTATTAAGAATTTTTTTTTTAAATTCATCCCCTAAAGGTATAAAATAGGCAATAGAAATTTGTAGGAAACTTTTTATTCCTTTGATGTATTTGCATGAAATTGGGCATGTAGATAGATCTTATGACGTAGGCGTCCGGTAAGAAAAGATTAACACATAGGATAGGTTTTATCCCGGAAATCCCACGGGAACGGGAACTATACGGGTTTTTCTTTGAAAACGCGGGCGAAGCCGCGGGCGGAAAGCTAGTTTTATATATAAGTATGTTAATTTGTCTCATTAACGGAAATTATCCGACAAATTTACAAAAATCTTTTACCTGCGTCAATTCTGAAGTAGGCTTTCACAATTTAACCGTGCTATAAAATGAAATGTGATGCCCGAACACTAAATAGTAAATATGAAAAGCATAAGATTACGCTGAATGTGAAAAATATATTATAAGCGTTAAATAAAATGAGGTCACAACCCTCTGACCCGCCGCGTTAGATAAAACATCGGGTAATAAAGCTGTAAGTGCACAAAAACGTTACATTAGTGTCCTTTTATCCGCACTGCTTTCCCAAATTACATGGGATTTATATTAATTATATACATATAGCTACATAAAAACTGATAAACGTCTGATTCTAGATTTATAATCGGCCATGAACTAAGGCTGTAAAATATTTATTTGTAATCATTTTTTGTCATTGTTTTACAAGTAATAAAACATCGTACTATCTTATCGTACATTAAATTAGTCTGTGTTAGGGAATTATTTAACGTTCTTTATTTTTTTATACTTATTAATAATTCTTCTATTATCGCAAGCAAGATACGATACAATCCCTCTGTTGTCCTTTCATGTGAAGCCTGAGCGTCCGTCTGTCAAGGGCTCAACTCTCAAGGCCCTTTTTCTATAACGTCTCAAGACATTAAGTTGAAATCAATATCTTATAACTTCACTTAGGGCTTAATAATGCTTAAGCTATTTTTAATATCCTATATTTAGCACTCCCAGTGTGTTTTTGGTATAACTGGATCCATTCTTTCATCTGGCTTTAAATTTTAGTCATGGCGACATAGACTTCGCAATCATATAAACGTTTTTAAAACGACTTCTGAGAATTCAGGCTATGCATTAAATATTTAGAATGTAAGTTGGGTACCTTTGAGAGGCATACCTACTTTTAGCAAGTACACATTAAAGCTTTTAGGCTTTTAAACAATATAGTTTCTCATTATAATAGCTACTTTAGGCGAACCTCTATAGTTTTACGTTTTATAAAAACGGGTCTCTGAGGTTGTTACGTTGTATGCGATCTAAGGTTAGGAGCGTATAAGAACTTTATGTGTCACATGTTTTAAAAATACGATTTATGTACTTAGAAATCTTTTTTTCATATCGATAAACGTTATTGATCAACTTAGATTATTTTTAATTCGTCTGAATTAGCAGCAACGTCACAATGGCGCTGAGTCGGTCCTATTCTTAGGTGGATCGCATACCGCATAGATTTTATGTAGAAAAATGTAAGTATAAATGGATTAAATTTGAGTGACCAACTTAATACAAAACAAACCAATGAATCGTCAGATTAAGGTCCATTATCGTCAAAAAAACAATAAACAAATTTTACGTTCCTTTAAAGTTTACTAAAAGAAGCCGTTAAAGTCGTATTCAAGCGGTTCACAAAGGGTATTAAAAGCCAAGTGTTTACAGTGCAAACATATGGTCGTTATAACAAGGCGGGATTTAAAACGACGGATGCAAGTAAAGCGCTAATTGAAGGGCCTGCGAGGGAGCACTATAAATAGATGGACCCCCGCGTGGTTCGCGTCTTTATTCCTATTGCACTTTTAATATATTTTATTTATGCATTGATTTGTGAATAGCTATCAGGGGCAATTTTAATAAAATGGTAATTTGAAATATCTGCATTTTTATTTATTTTAATAGTGTTAAATATTGTAGGTAATGGTGATTAGTAAAATAAGTTAATATTGAGCTATTCTACACAAGTAAGGCAGCTTTAGGTTTTTATTACAACTAGCTTTAAAAAGTAACCTTTGTCAGTCTCTGGACATCCTAACTCTCTCTGGCCACAAACATCATATTGCAAAACCGCTTCATTGCAAAATGAAAGACGGAACAACAAACACATTTGCATATTTTATATTAATTGTATGCACATAACTATGTAATATACAAAACATTTCATCCATACTAATATTATAAATGCGAAAGTAACTCTGTCTGTCTGTCTGTTACTCAATCACGCCTTAACTACTGAACCAATTTGCTTGAAATTTGGTATAGAGATATTTTGATACCCGAGAAAGGACATAGGATAGGTTTTATCCCGGAAATCCTACGGGAACGGGTTTTTCTTTGAAAACGCGGGCGAAGCCGCGGGCGGAAAGCTAGTTCTCTATATATTTTTCCTAACATAACTTTAAAATATCCTTCATTACAAACTATTTATCTCTTTAATGTACTGCCAATGTAATCATAATATCAAGGAAGTTAAAAATATTATGGGTCAAACGCAATATTCATATTATGTTTGACAGCTCACAGCTCTATTGTATTTACACACAGCCTTATGTATGTTCACCCGCTCGAGGTTTTTAGTTTGATAGCGCTTCTGCGCTCAAGCACTATAAGTAGGTAAAAACAAATGATTATAACAAAATATGCCCTCTTAGAATTGCTAGACAAGGGGCAGTGAGAGTATAGATAACCTTTTTATCCTATTTCAGTGATTGCATCAATTAATCATGATAAAATTATTATTTATTATAGACTAGCACCAATTGAGTTGCACTGCTCACACACTCAGGCTCTATAATTCCATTTCAAATATTAAAACGTTTTTTTAATTAATTAATGTACTTAATATTTGTTTGAAAATAAAAAACTCCGTGTATTTATAATAAAGTACATCAATGAAAAAAATTTGGACAATAGTAAATAAAAGGAACTATTTAACTTTTAAAGATACAGCAATGTTTACTTAACAAAGTACTCATGAAAAGCTTATCGAACAAATGTACACTGTAATAAGGATAAAATCTTGATAAAGAAGCCAAAAAACATGCCTCGATAATCGATATTGAGTTAAAAACATTCTAATAAATAAATATGATCCTTATGCTTAAACAGATAAGGTTCATCCATGATGAAAATTAGGCAATTATATTTATCATTTCAGTTATTAGACTCAATTAGGAACTCTGGTTTGAAATAAAACACTCATTCATCCGCAATATCACACAGCGGGAAGTAAAGGCCAGTGATTTCTGTATTATCATGTCAATGATATGTCATCGAACAACATTATAAACTCAAATATACATATTAGTAATATATATGTATGTATTATAACTACTACAATAATTACTCAAATGAATGAAGAAGTGCTTATAAACACTACATAAGCAAGTGTAATGTCTATTTCAATTTTAAATAAATAAAAAATGGTATAAATTTTATTGAATTTTTAATGCTAATTTTCCCGGAATTATATTAAAATTTATAAGGTACATCAGGTGTAGTTTGTTTTATCAAACGGGATCTTATTCAGAATTATTTTCTTTACTCGTATGGTTGAAGAAAATTTGAATGTAATTAATTTAATAATGTAAAAAAACAAGGCAACAGTAGCTGGTTATAAGCAGACAAAAAATATTGTAACTTACCGAAGTTATGCGACGGATTAACATACACACACATATATATATATATATATATATATATATATATATATATATATATATATATATCAATGAATTGTAACTAAAACCCGGCTTGTAACCTTTTTAATTTATATAAGACACAGAATTAACTAACAGTAATTTATTTTTATCGTTACAAGTCACAATCAGCAGTACACAAATTACAACGGGCAAGGGCAACGCACGCAACAACAAATGTCAAGTTCATATGTCATCTGTCAGCTGTCACTGTCAAACATCAGTTTGCAAAAAAAAAAATTTGCCCTATCAAAATAACACAACAGATTACAGAATAAACATTATATTTAAACATGCTATACCGTATCGTATCTAGTTTTATGCTTAGTTTTATGAGTTAATGAGTTAATAACAAGCTTATTATTATTAGGTATGCATTTTTATGGCACAAATGTTTAGTTTTAGTCTCAGTTCGTATTTGAACTTTAAACTGAACATCGGCAATAGTAAATCTAAAGGCATATTACCTTAGCATATTACACTACTAAAGGCTATTTATGCAATGTTTAAGATAGATAATAATATAATAGTATCGTTTTAATCCAAATATTAGTACGATTAAACTAACGAAATGAATTACGATGATTTATAAGAGTTCATATCATCATTCATTAAAAGATAAACCTTGTATATAACTAACACAAACTAAACAGTAGTAGTAGGTAGTATATTTACCTTAGAGTATATATACTATCTATAGAGTGCGAACAACGAAGTGGGAACAGTAGGCACAGGTGGGAACAACGCGACGTTCCCGCCGCGAGCGCTCGTAGTCGTGGTTGAGTGCTATCGAAGTGCGTTTCTCTAGGGATTTTTTTCATATTTATGAATAAACATGGTGAAATGTGCAGTTCGATCTTGCAAGAACGATACTAGAAAAAACACAAAATTGAAATCCAGTATCACATTTCATCGGTAAATCGATTGTTGTATTTATTTTTATGAAAATAAATCTAGCATCGCGGGGGTGAGGGGGAAGTGGGAGGCGGACACGCGCAGGCTCGCTCACGCACCCTTCGGCCCCTTCGCGCACCTCACTGCCGCCACGTGATCGTAGTGATGTGACTTGACTAACGCTGTACTCGATAGTTTACAAGAAGAACTATATTTTAACATATTATTTATTTAACTTTAAAATTAAAACTCTTTTAAAAATGTATTAAAAATAATTTTGTGGTGTGTGTTTGTATCATACACTTTCTAATATTATGAATGCGAATGTATTATAGTGTAAATGTAAAGTATGTAATGTTCATTGAGATATACATATGGAGACGACACCGCCTACATCACTTATGTTCCGCTCAACATACTCAACATACGCCATATGGCGTATGTTGAGCGGTGTTTTTTAATGGTTTTAAAGTGAAACGCATCAAATATGCCTTCGTGTGTGTTACGATATTGCACAAATAATACAAATAATACGGAAATGTGCAAAGGAATAACTTTCATCGGTAAGAACCTAACTAGATAATAATTTTTAAAACTTAGTTAGAGCAAAAAAATGGCGCACAGATTTTGTTTGTGGTGTCTCCTCCATACGTATAGTAATATTATCTCAATGGTAATGTTACGATATTATATTTTAACCGCTAAATTGATTTTTGAAGATTTTAGTAGGTATAGAATTGATAAAATTGAATAAAAAAATTATTAATAGTGTTTATTATTTCATTTTAAATTATTAATTATTTCTTATTGTTATTTAAAAAATTTTAAATACTATTATTATTTGATTTATTATCTAAAAAATAGTACTAAACCCGATCTTTTATTTTATTAACTTTAATATTTAAGAAGTCCACACGTTTTTCAGATATACCAATTAAACATTTTCTTTTAAACTACTTATAAATAATACAAGACATGTTTAAATGGAATAAACACACTTTATTCACTTGGCAAACAAATTTAAAATTACATATTTATACTTTATTTCTCCTTTAATAAAATATTGAACATAAAATTTACTTATGATACATATTTATTTACATAACTTATCGATAGCTCAACACGCAATAATTGATATCTACCCATCCCTATTTGTCACACAAACATCTATATAGTATCTATAGCTCATCTGCCTACGATGCGCACTAAGCAATTTGTGCAATACACGCGCTCTATACTATTGTAATCTTAGAGTATATAATTATACTATCTATAGAGTGAGAATAACCAAGTGGGAACAGTAGGCACAGGTGGGAACAACACGACGTTCCCGCCGCGAGCGCTCGTAGTCGTGGTTGAGTGCTGTCGAAGTGCGTTGCTCTGGAATTTTTTTCATATTTACGAATAAACATGGTGAAATGTGCAGTTCTATCTTGCAAAAACGATACTAGAAAATACACAAAATTGAAATCCAGTATCACATTTCATCAGTAAGTCGATTGTTATACTTATTTTTATGAAAATAAATTTAGCATCGCGGGGGTGAAGGGGAGGTGGGAGGCGGACACGCGCAGGCTCGCTCGCGCGCCTCACTGCCACCACGTGATCGTAGTGATGTGACCTGACCAACGCTGTACTCGATATAAAGTTTACGAGAAGAACTATATTTTAACAAATTATTTATTTAACTTTAAAATTAAAACTCTTTTAAAAATTTATTATAAATAAATTTGTGTTGTGTTTTGTATGATACACTTTCTAATATTCTGAATGCGAATGTATTACTTATAGTGTAAATGTAAAGTATGTAATTTAAATTTTACGATATATTTTCTGAACCGCTAAATTGATTTTGAAGATTTTGATAGTAGAATGGATAAAATTAAATAAAAAATAAAAAAAATATTAATATTAATAATTATATTATCATTTTAAATTATTAATTATTTCTTATTTTTATTTAACATTTTTAAAACATTATTATTAGTTTTTGATTTATTATTAAACAAATAGCACTAAACCCGATCTTTTATTTTTATTAACTTGATTATTTAAAAAGTACTCACGTTTTTCTGATATTCCAATTAAACATATTTTTTTAAAGTACTTATAATTAATACAAGAAATATTCAAATGGAATAAACAAACTTTATTCAGTTGGTAAACAAATTTAAAATTACATATTTATACTTTATTCATATATTTTTCCTTTAATAACTTATTGAACATAAAATTTACTTATGATACATATTTATTTACATAACTTATCGATAGTTCAACACGCAATTGATACCTACCCATCCCTATTTGTCACACACACATCTCTATAGTATCTATAGCTCATCTGCCTACGATGTGCACTGAGTGTGCACTGAGCAATTTGTGCAATACACGCGCTCTATCTCTCGATTAGAGAGTAGTATATTCTTTGCGCTCTATACTATTGTAATCTTATTGTAATATACTATATTACTTGCTCTGTGGTAATATATACTCTAAGATATTTACTCTAAGCGTACAGGCTACTGGCTAGTTACTAGCTAATAGAAAATATGTTTAAATATGAATTGCTTACAAAAAAGTTAAACTCCTCTCTTTCATTAATTTGAACCGATTTTTATTGTGAATGTTTAAATCTATGTTTAGAGATCTAAATAATTAATTTTCTGTTTTTAATTAACTGTCATTTTTACAATGTATCTCTTTCCTTCATTACGTACGTCAACTACGTCATTCAGGTTCGATGTGTGGTTTCCGCAGAACTACCTATTCTTGATCGTACAAACAGCTTACTATAAAATTAATTCATAATGATAGAGATTTATAAAAATTATGTTTCATTATAATGTAGTGATGATAGTGGTGTGTTGTTACTTGGTGCAAACTTAATAAAGGAATTATAATTATATTAGCTCATAATGAACTGTCATCAAGTACTCAGTGGTGCCTGTAATTCAGGAGATCAATGTTTTGCTGTTGGTTCTGTTGAAGGAATACCTTTTACAGTAAGTGTGTTCGACGAATTATTCATTTAGATGGGGCGGATTCGCTAAGTACTCCCTTTGACATTCTAAATATGATGTCTTTAAGAGGAAAATATTGCATATTTCTGAATAGATAACAGTAGCAAAATGAGATGTTTGTTTAACTTACTCTTAATACAAATGTTAAGTAAAAATTTCCATAATTTCAATACAATACACCTTCAAGCAAGCTCAAATTTGCAATGGTTGGATATTTAAATGACAATATTGTTGTTAGTTGTACAAGACATTGTTTACCTTGGAATGATGAACATAGATACTATGGCTAGACGCAAGGATAGTTGCTTAGATTATGTCATCAATTATGTATTAGAATCCTATATATTAAAATATATGAGTTAAGAAGAAAAAAATTTCAATTATCCTAAACAATTGAGTTGTAATAGTTAATTCATGAGTATATTTTTAGGCATATGCAGCAGGATGTAATATAGTAATACTGGCATCAAATTTTGAACGTGTGCAAATAATACCTGGTGCCATACATGGGTATATACGTATCAGCTCTTTGGACTGTAGCACTGATACTGGTAAAATAGCAGCGGCGTATGGAGCAGAAGTGTGTATATTTGAACCTACACCGTTGATACACACTGCGTCTACCACTCATGTAAGTACATTTAACATTTTTATTTTAAGTGTATTTTTATAAAAGTTAGTGTTATAAATGATGTATTTTCAATTTTGCATATATATTTCTTAAATTTTTGATATTATTATACATTATACCTTTATAATACACCTTCTATATTATGTTATAACTAACTTGCCTGCAGCTTCGCCCATGTGTTGCCCAATTCCAAAATAAATTTTCAGGGTATAATCTTTAATCCCCATGGGAGTAGAATTAATCAAAATCCATAGCAGATGCCTACATCATAGTGGGTATCTGCATGCCAAATTTCAACCTAATCAATACAGTAGTTTAGTCTGTTTGTTAATAGATCAATCTGTAACCTTTGCATTTTGTACATATATTTAGAAATATAAACCAAAATTTGGAATATTATTCCAAATGGAATGGATGTAAAAACGAAATTATAGTAAAAACTTATGATGAGATATGAGATGGAACCTATCTTTGTTTACCTTCTTATCTGACACCTATTGATTTAGTAGTCCAGATATAGACTGATGAATACTTAACATAGTCTTAAAGATTAATAAAAATATAAATCTTATCAACACTGTACCTATAATGTTTTTTCATTGCATTATGATATTTTTCCTAAAAAAGACTCAAGTTGTAATGTATGTGAAATGATTATATAAATTATTAATTCATTCATACTCATTATAAATGTGTGCATGTATAATTGATGTAGTAATAGTATACAACTACCAATGTTTGAATAAAATGTATGTCAAATTGATAATTTAACACTTTTAAGAATAAACTGAATATAGTAGATATGATTATAATATGTAATTAATTATACTTAAAATGTAATTTATAAGTGTTTTTTAATCGAACGAAAAGTAAAAAGAAAAAAAGGAGACACATTTGGAATGAATAGAGTAGAGAGAGAAAAGAACCTTCAAACATTTTTAAGCAACACATTAGTTAACTGTTAAATAACAAATTATATTATTTATTGAGGAATTGGTACTTTAAGATGTTTATTTTGAATTGAATACATTATATAATAAATATGATATACAATGTTTCAACTCTGTATTGATATCACAGGTAGATGTAGTAAACAATAATATATACACAATATATTATGAATGATCCCATTAGGCCGAATTAGCGCCATGGATTGCGGTCGAGCGTCACCTTGACGTAAAATACTCTTAAATGTTTATTTTCTGTTCAATTACATGTTCTGCGTATACTGTGTCTAAAATATCTGTAAATAAATGAGGAAATGGGGTTAATGATTAAAATGTCCAGACAAATGCATGGTATCCTACACTATGTTTATATTTATAATGATACATATGTATATTTATATATAGGTTCTAATTCGTATTTAATTATACTGATTAAATAAATACACGATCATTTCATCATCGGTTGTTTAATTCTCTGTTAGAAAATGTACAAATTATGCACACGAATCATTATAGGATGACGTTACTATACTTCCGAATCATTAAATACGACACGAAAAATTATTAAGAAATACAGTAATTAAATTCCGAACAGTTTTGCAATTACACAACGAATAAGAAACTGACGAATATAAATTTAACAGATACAATATTTACGCAGTGCGGTTTTTACTAGTTATAATGAATCCAATCATTTAACAAATGAACATTTAGCACCTTGTCGTAATAAAAAATAAGTCTGTTGTCTTGTATTATGAATAAATTAATTGACAAAAAGAAACGTAAGATAATATTCTTCCTGTCTATCGTTATCTCGCAATTATTGGTACCTACCTAAAGTTTCAGATGTTTTTAATTGAATAAAAAAAAAAAAACGAGAAGTTGTTTATATTGCGTAATATTTTTTCGAATCCTAATTGTTTACTGTATGAGATCATAAGTTGAATTAGCGATCATTTATGGATGGCAATTTATGCCCTCGAATCCTAAAAAGGACAGACAGAGCGTGTGTGTCCCAATTATCAAGTTCTCATAATTGGAACAAAAGCACGAGACAGTCCACCTAATTTTATTTTTTGCTCCTTGACCAAGATTCCACTTAAATATCTCAAAACTGATGTCGTGAGTTAATTCGTCAAACGAATATTATGTTAAGATGATGTTAAGGATTTCTAAACGGGTTTGCTTGAACCAATTTGTTCAGTACGCGTCGGTCACATGACTTACAATTGTATATTAAATTGCTCTTCATAATAATGCAACAGCGCTAACTTGCTAACTTACGTCACACCTCTATTACAAAAATCCACGTCCTAATACAAAACTATCGGTTTCGTATGTTACATTTTAATTTAACCAGTTTTTTATGTTGATGGATATGTGTCAGTATGTGTAATCGCATTAAAATTAATAACTAAATGTGATTGTATTGGTTTGTACACCTACAGCATTTCATGGGTAGATAGTTTAGTCTAATTAGATTCTAATGTCGTAAGGTAAGTAACTACTTCTTACGCAGTTCATCACACAGATATTTTAATCCGTTTGTGAGGCCTTCCATAATGATATTCTTTAACGGATATAATATATTGTTTGATTGCATAACGAGACATCGTTGTGTATTTCTTTTAACTCACAGCGAATTTATTTCATGTTATAAACTAGTAACGTAGTTTAACGATATACCAAGTTATAACGTATGACAAAAGTTTTATCTGTCTAGGAAGGTATTTTCAAAGCGAGGGGTTTCATTAGTTTTAATAAACAATTCGTCTTAATTTTAGGACTTGGAATACAGATGGGTGCAAACAGGCAAATTAGTAGCGGATGGTCCCATAACAGCATTATCTTGGAATCTAGAGGGAACGAGATTACTGACTGGAGGTAGAATATTACAACTGTGGCACCAAGCATCACTGTACCAAGATGACAGTCAGCGTGAGTGGTGTTTTAGTTTTTATCTTTCTTTCTTTTTATACCTAGGTATGCCAACTATGTATATGTATAAAAGGTATAATAGGTAATACGTGTAAAATGGAATTATCGGATTTAAATTGTCGCAATCTATCATCTAAAGTATTAACCATTGCAATGATTGGTTCTCTTTCTTATATAATTATAAAATAAATCAAATATTATGCTTACTTAAAAAAATAAAAGAATTTGGTATATTATATAGCGTGACTATAACGGCATTCGTTTTTCTAAATACCTCAGTGTTAATCACTGGAACACAAAATAACGCGTTTTAATTACAAATACTTGTTATTTGCATGAAAATCTGATAAATTTTAGAAAGAATTCTATTTACTATTCGGTAAACATCTACAATTAGGAGTTTGAATTTAGAAATCTACACTTAATTAGTTGTACAGACTCACAATATATTTAATTGATTATATTAGTCAAATTTAACAATTAAAAAAGCAGTTTCATTACGCATGTTTCAGACTGATTTAGTTTATTGCGTTTTATAAATACCACAGTCGTCATAATGATATAAATCTTGAAAATGTGCTCAATGCATGCTGGAACTGTTTCATTTAAGACCATTTCGGTACGAGCCGAGCTCCCTGGCAGGTTTCCAGTACCTTCTCTTGTTACAGTTTTATTGATTCTTCTATTTTAGGTCAGATTATTTTTTTTCCATAAAAGTTGTTGGGCATTTAGAAATATTAACGCTGTACTCGTGTTTCGTCTAAGCGATTATACATAACATATCTAACTGGTTTAGCTATCGTAATAGAAAAAAGAAACAAACAACCAACGACTTTTTCTTCGAAATTATTCACTAAATAAATCTCAAATGTTTACACATAAAAGAGCAAAACAATATATTTAAATGTATATTTAAATATCTTAATAATCCTATTCAGCATTTGGTGTAAGATTTATAAAAACGTAAACCTATTTTCTTCTGTCGTTTAATTAATAAAAAACGTATGATTTTAACATTCATTTTACAGCAAGCTCCGGTGTCACATTCCAAATCGGCGGTGACAAAGACGACAAACCGAAACAGCCTGAAGAGGAAGAGCCTGTAAGTTCAATTGATCTAAATTTTAGATTGCCAACTAGCGAGATAAGATAAACAGAATCATGAGCGCTCTACCTATCCTGATATCATTGTTTGACCATACGTGTGTAGTGTACGTGTGTACCTACTGTCTTTGCTTTATCACGAGTTTGCTTAGCGTATGATTATTGTTGTTAATCACGTGACCTTTTAAAGATAGAAAACTGACTGTTGTTGTTGTTTTTCGGCATCTCATTTAAAATTATAATCATAACATTAATGCACATATTTGTAGATCGTAATCACTCGAGATTTTTATCTACTTAATAACTAGAAACTTGTGTTGACCTTAACTCGAGTGTGATGATATAATCGATAAAATGCATTAGACCACAGTTGATAGATTTCGAGTTTGTCTATAAATATTTTTGTATGCATTTATAAGTTACACACTAATTAACACTATTTTTTATTAACTGCCATAAAAATGAATATAAATAGAAACATTAAAAAGTAATTGTTTCGGTAATAAGCATCTACATAGTTAATCTTATTTGCTTCAAATTGTATTGTTGAAAAAATTGAAAAAACTCACTCGGAAATAAATACTTAGAGTTAAAACAAAGTAACATTTTCGCGTAGCATAATATGTATTCTTATTTGAATTACACACAAAGTAATAAGAGTTCTTCTATTATACTACATCATACTAACTAAGTACTCATAGTTTTGTAAACTGAACTTCGTTCGAATTATTCCATTACCAGTACATACAGAATGTTCAGATTAATTTTGGTGTAATATGATAAATGGAGCTTATAGTTTTTGAGACACACAACATAAAAAAATATATTATTTATTTATTCTTTAAATGTTTATATCGCGCAGCCCGCACGTGCGTAGGTACTACGCCGCTAATGCGGTCATTGTGTCTATGAAACCATAATCTTACCTTAAACCTAAGCGTTCAGCGGATGGCAAAGGTCGGCCCGTTGTCATGTAACAATGTGTACAAATAGAGGTTTTAAAATGTATATTGTATATATTTAATTTATTATTCAGGGCTGGTTATGTGTATGGCAATGTCACACGGCCACGCCGGCGCACCACCTCGCCTTCAGCCCGGACGGTGTTCTGTTCGCGACATCAGGCATCAATGATAGACTCGTCAAGATTTGGTATCAAAATAAAGGTAAGGTATTAGCTAATTTATTTATTTAAGGTCGTTATGCCTTATCCATCGTATCTTGAATTCAACTTGACTCTAGATTATTTGTTCCGCTAAAAAGGCTTTTACGAAACTGTAAACTATCACTTTCGGTTTCGTAAAAGTAATTTCTTTTAATCTAATTATGTTGACAAAACATATTATTTTTATCTTGCTTTAATGTTTTCAGTACTGGTGCAAGCCCACGGAGAGCACTCCCCATCCGAGTTGAACTACACGTTTATTTACGTGGCGCATCCACGGGCCGTCACACATCTCTCGTGGCGGAAGACTAGCAAATATATGCCCAAGTAAGTTTGTTTAGGTATGCTTGAGTATACAATATAGAGAATTATTTATTGTTGGGTGAATCAATGCTAATATTTTCAATATTATTCATGTTAAGATCAACATTGGAAGCATTATACAGTTTACACTGTGTATTTATTATTTATGTAAACTGTTTGTTTGTTAATAGACATATACCTAAAGTCTATTTCAACAATACACGTACAATAACAACTAGATTCACAACACGCTTAAAAATGACCACAACAAAACTCTGCCTACGCGTGTATTAGGTAGAGTTTGTACTAAGCGATCCAATAGACTTTGAACATTAATGCTACGAAATAAGGTGCTAATTTCAATGAATCTTTTATATTACGCTGCTTGGATAATCTTTTCAATGCGCAATTGTGAATCTAGTTTCAGCTCATATAATTAAAAAAACGATTTTATGATATACGAAGATAATTAATTGTCAAAAAAAAAGTTTAACTAAAAAATATTTATATAAACTTGAATAAAAGATTTGCATTCACAGTCCCAAACCGGAAAAAATCTTTACAATTTCTCCAACTGTACCCTTTCTATATCAAAATAACGAACATCTTTTTAATTACTAATTTGAACTCCCACAGGGGCAGCGTCGGCAACGTGCTAGTGACGTCATGCGTGGACAACATCTGCCGCGTGTGGGCGGAGACGTTGCTCCCGGAGGACGAGTGGGGCGGCTCTGTGACTGCACACTCTCGGTCCCCGCCGCGCAGGCAGCGCGCGACGCACCGCCACAAGCATCGGTTCATGCAGCGCTTGAAGCATATGAAGTGAGTTGGGTTTGAATTTGGAATTTTTTATGTGATGTACTAATGTTCGCTTTGCAGCGCTTAAGTTAATGAAAGGGCAGCTGTTTTTGCACGGTCTCGTTCATAAATGGAATACTGTGGATGATTAAAATATGCTTCAAGCGCAGGAAGTCAAGTGCATAGTGCTTAAGATGCAATATATGGCTTAAGTGAATTTTGATATTGGAAATATAATAGCGTATGTGAAGTATTAATGTCTGCTTTGCAGCGTTAAAAGTACATAAGTGAGAATTTAAAAATCCGTGTTTATGATATAGAATATTGTATATGAATATATTTTAAGCGTTAATTCACATGTAATGAGCAATAGATTAAAAATATATATTTACAAGAAATGTATACTAACAAAATTGTTCTAGAACTTGTTTCCACATCCGACGTAACGCACAGTCGTCGAAGCAACCGAGCGCGCCTATCCCAACACTGCCTTCCACCTACAGTGCTCACGATTTCCACAACCCCTACCACTCTACTTCATACACGGGTGGTAAGTTTTAGTATCCAATATTTTCTAATTTCTTGTTCTTTGCTCCTTCGAAAGATCAAAAATATTGATGTACATATAGTAAGTCACAACATCAGGTAAAAAGGCGTAATGTGAAACAGCAAAATTTGGTCTTTCGAGTCGGTAACATTAATTCTAGCTTAATAACATATTATTTCCTATAATTTTAATAATTTATTACTTTTCTAGGTCTCCATTTCCACCTAGCAGCATCAATCAACGCTGAGACAGATATACCGCTAGTGCCGTCTCTGTCTGGAGGCGGTCGCTTCATCCTGCATTGGCTACATAACAAAGAAATGCACTTTACAAGTCAAGCGGAGGCTATACTACATGATTTAACTAAAAAAGTAACAGTTCTACTATTTTCTTAATAATTGTGATAATTTTAAATTTGTATTTATTTTGTATTAAAATATTATTTGCTTAGATTCTAGATAAAGAAGAAACAGAAGAAGGTGGTTCCGGATCAGACCATACCGCACATCCCGATGGTGAACATGAAAGTAAGACATTTATTTCGTCTTTTATTTAGTTCCAAATCGATTGTAATCATATTATTTTTATTATCAATACTTACTTATACATTCATTAAAACATCGCAAACGCTAACACTAAGATCCTATATGATTGCTCTCATACTTTCAATAAACACATACAAAATACACTGAACATGTACAAAAGTTACAATATACTTCTAGTAAGTTTGTTAAGAATATACCTTTGAGAAACACAATATATTAACTAAATCGTATAGGACCTATAAAGTAGATACGCCAATTTATTTAACAAAATTTGCTTCGTAAATAAGTTGAATGCTTATTCCATGCTGCAAAGTAGGAAATAGACGGCCGAGCCATCACTTGACTAAAGTACTATCTGAGGACAGCAATAGCGATGAGAATCCAGGTAATGTGATCATGAGCTTAATGCTTCGTCTTTCTTGTTTGAAAATTTTGCAAATCTCATAATAAATTTTGCTTGAATTCTAATAATAATAAACTTTGTTTCGATATTTTTGTTTAACATTTTTTTTACTAAACTATAATATGTCTAATTTTTTATTCGATTAAACTATGCTATTTCTAAAAAGATTTTTAAGCTAATCCTGCCATTATATAAAAATAATAATTGCTTAATTAAAACGGAAGTTGGAGTCACAGAACGGTTTTGAAGAGTACCTTACTTATGTATAGAATATGAATATTTTATACATACGATAATTTTAATTTAATTAATCTAATATATCAATAATTAGGTAACGGCAATCACAGTCACCCGAGCCTATCAAACACGACGTCAATCAACTCGATCGCGACTGACGTCACGTGTACACACTTGCCGGACTCGCTAGACGCAAAGATAGAAGGGCTCTTGCGAGATTGGCATCAGAGTCCTGATCTGCTGTTCTCTATACACCCTGTTGATGGCAGTTTTCTTATATGGTGAGTTTATAAATATGTAACTAGTTCAGGCGTTTATGGCCTATGTGTTATATCCATGAATTTGTGACAATAAAAAAATATATATTTTATGTAGATAATAGTTACATATCTGTAGTTTCGTAGACTATTTACAGGTTATTTTTTTAGATTATGTATTTATTTTTTCAAAAATTTAAAATAAAATTTTTAATGTAATACCACTTTCCTCGACAGCCAAATATAAATTAGCATGTGTTATACACGATGCGCAAGTGCGTTATAATTGCCAACTTCCCACCATTAACTATTACTTAACTATACAGGGTGTGCGAGTGGCTAGACGAGTTGCAAGCGGGCGCGATCCGGCAGGCACAAGTGTCGTTCTCCGCGCGCATCCCGTCCGCGTTCCCGCTGGGCGACGCGACCACCATGTGCACGCCGGCCGCGCTCTACCACGCGGCCGCGCAGCCGCTGTACGTGCGCCACCGGACCAAGCCGGTCACTGCGGGTACGGTACACGCCATTAGTCATAATTTACTAGATAATAGATATACCATAAATGATGTTCGAGTCGATACATTTTATGTGTTAACATATAATTAATCTGTGATGGACGAAAACGTTCATAAAACGTCCCAGTAATGGAAAAAAATATAAGTAAAGTTCGCTGAAGTAATACGATGAATGTTCGCAACGCATAATCTTTTTAAGTGCATAGAACATATATGCAGGGTGATTTTTTTCAACTGGGCGTGGTTTTAAATATCAGTACATAAGACAATCATATGATACCTAAAGATTGTCAATATTTTAACAAATATAAAAATATTATCAACATTAATATATTTATTATTTTATCAGGTCCACTGCAACCCGAAACAGTAACAACCCCATTAGAAAGTGTTCAAGAAGAAAAAGAAGAAACCGAATGGCATCAGACCGCAGAACAACAGGCAGAAAATCGGGAAAATGGTCAGTCTCGAATTTACATTTATTAAAAAAAAAATTTTTTAATGCTTAAAGAAAAAGATTTTAATGACAAATCTCGAATACAGGAGAGGGGGAAGAAAACGACAATGATATTAAACGCAAAACAAGTATTACAACGGAAGACCTGGAGAACCAGGACTCCGACGTATTGGAGTCGGCACCTGTCATTTCAATGGTCACAAACCATACCAATGGCACGCTAAATCTCTGGCAGTTGACTTTCGATGATAAATCCAAGTTCTCTCAGGTAATAATAATAAGTATCTCATAAATAATAAATATTACGTGATAATTTGTGAATATTTGTTTTCAGCACAAACCTTACGAGATAAAATTGTGATAAGGACTCATATGTGAATTTTCTTACAGGTCCTCTCAATAGGCCACGCTTCAAGAGCGTCAGGACATCGGTTTAGAGTCAACGATATAACATGCCATCCAGTATTACCGCTATTACTAACAACTAGTCACCACAATATATCTGGTAAGTGCTTTCTGTTATTAAAATGCACTTTTAATCCGGATAGATATATCACACAAATGAAATATCACACATTTTTTTAGCAAAACACATTAACATAATTCATTAGTCGTTCTATGGGATGATAAATTATAATTTAATTAATTTGCTGGTTGCAGCACTTACTCCTAATTATCTAGTAATACTTTTACGAAAATTCTTCTAATTATTTGTAGCATAAATAGAAATATATGAGGTTTCATTCTGACTGATAAAAATGTTAAAAAACAGACGAAGCACGTGAAACGGCACCCACACCAGATCAACTAGCGGCGGGTGGACTATGTTCTGAACTAATAATGTGGCGCGTGGAATGCGTGGGTCCGCTTGGCAAGTCTGGTGGTGTGGCTGAACTGGCGCGAGTCAACTCGCCGCATCTCTCCGCGTTCAGTAATGTGGCTTGGCTGCCTACCTTACTGCCCAGGTAATAAGACTGCATTTGCTTTTAATTTTTGTGGTAAGATATACTTGGCCAATTAGTGGGAGATGGGTTATGTTCTAAGCTGATAATGTGGCACGTCGAAAGCGTTCGCCCGGCAAGTATAGTGTTTGTGGTGTAAATGTAATAAAATTAATTTTTTTCTTATCTCTTTAGTTTGAATGTTTCTGAAGTATATAAAGCGTCACGTGACAATGAAGAATCGATTAATGTTTTTATAACTAGGTTAACTTCTATAAACTCTTACTATAGCGCCAATTGTATTTTTTTTTTATATATTTATTTCTATTTTCTATAATGTGTAAGATATTGTAATAAATTTATTTATTCCAGCACTACACTAGGAAATCTCTCAAATTCTCCATCTGCCTGTTTTGTTGCGAGTGACGGAGAGAGCTTACGACTGTTTCAAGCAGTTATCGACGCTCGCACGTTGTTAGCAGAAATAGCATCGTCAGAACGACGTCATAAAGATGTAATGGTATAATTATTTTGTAGATAGCTCAGCTAGCTTTTATATTTCCATAAAAAGTCCCATTAGAAATGCCCTGTATATAATATATTATATTTTCGCTTAAATATATAGTGTATTTTTGTGGGTCGTATTAAAATGATTCAACCTATAACCTAACATTTTTTCTACAATCCTAGTATTATCATTTAAGATTAACTTTACACATTTTTTGTCCAACTACTAAAAACAAAAAAAAAAAAAAAATTAAACAAATACATTTTCTCAGCACGACACAATGTCAATGTCATCGGACTCTACAATAGAAGAAGGCGGTGGAGTTCCCCTCCACGACCGTTTCAAGATCGTATCGCAACAGTCCACCGCACGGCCGGGCGCGATCATACAGTTGCACGCTATAGCGGACGCGACGCACGACTGGCACAATACGCAGCTGTTGCACGTGTTTCAAGAGCAGCTGATTACGGGTATGTTTAATTTTCAGCGATTTTTTTTAGTAGAAGAATGTGAAACAATTAATAATAACAACATTGGGAAAAATACTCAATTTACTAGCTGTGAAGAATTAGATGAACCTACACCTTAACACACATAAAACATCCAATTTTTTACAGCAATTCAATTCCACCGTTAAGAGATGTGACGTCTCCGCATGACTTTTTTTTTGTTTATTAGTGCAAATATTCACTTTCTCTTGAAAATTTTATAATTAATATAAAAATTATTTTCAAACTATAGGTGAAAGAACATCAACCGATACGGAAAGCGCGGACTCCGGTGTGGAAGGATCAGACGTGAACACAATAACGGAAGCTGGTCTCGAAGCAATAGTGGATCTACGTAAAGCGGCAGTTTTCAATGAGCCCTTCTATATCGTGGTGTTAGAGAGAACTGATGGTGGCTCCACTGTGCATATGTGGCGGCTTACTGTGTCATCGCAGGCGGATTCGAATGGTACTTTTTCCATTAATCTTTTTAAAAAAGAAAGCTGTTTTTTGTGTAGAATGTATGAAATTTGTAGTTGTATATTTAAAAAAAAAAACTATTTCAGACAGATATGGTAAAAAATGCAATGATTTAATCAGAAGTACGAACAATAATTAAATTCGCATTTAAAAATTATTGATTTGTTTTCTGTATGGTCGTTAATACTTCGTTATTTTTTTAGATGATATAACAAACAGCATGATGTACGTACCGGATAGTGCTTTGGTACAAGAAGACGAAGGGGGAGAGTCTCGAAAGAATTCAGTGTCTGTTGATGCTGACCAACCAACGCCTACACAGCATTATCATTCACATCTTGCAATTACTACTAAAAAGGTACACTATTCATACATAAATTATACATGTACATTGTATTAAGTTGGAGTGTGGAATATTATTGATTTACACTTACTAACGTAATAATCGAATAACTACACTCCAACATAGATTTTCCTCTTTTAATAATTGATTAAAATTATGGTAATAAAACAAGATTATTACTTATTCTATTCAGTTATTTACGTTTTCGCAAAAATAATTTATCTTACTTAAGCCCATTTTCATGAATCTCCATCATTATAGTACGTGAAATCTTATATTGGAATTTGTAGTCGAACTGTATGACTTCAACTACAAGTATTATATTAAAATTCTCGTTACCTAGGTCTGTGAATGTCCGCTATCACTACCGGAAGGTGTGGATGTCATCCACGCTACTCCAGCGGCGGGTCACTTGAGCTCAGCTTCTATATATCCAGCTTGTCTTGCACCATACATACTTGCTACCGCCTGTTCGGATAGCACACTCAGGTAAACTAAGGAAACTTATATATTTGTGTATCGGCACTAATAAATCAATTAAGGCATTAATAACGGTGAAAATCTAGCTTAATAATTGCTGCACGGTTTCGCCAGTGGACGAACCTGCTGGTAAAAGCAAGTATTTCTATTACAACAAAAATTATTCTGGAACAAAAGTAACATGGTTGCGTTCATGTTTATATTACTTGTATGACAAGATTAAGTAAGATGAGTTTGTGTAAACCAAATGAAAGTAATTGTAAAAGTATGTTCTTTACAGATTTTGGAAGTGCAACGTCACTAAAAAAGATGACGATTTTGAGTATGCATGGAAGGAATGGGAAATGATGAACAAAGACCAAGAATCGACAATAGACATTCCAGGTATATTTTGATATCACCCTGAATGATTACTTATTTAATTCCAGCTGTTTTAAATTAGTTGTAAAGTGTTTGCATTGTGACTTGAATAATATTTTTCATGATATTTTTAGGCCAACCACTGCATATAAGCGCCGCGTACTCCGGACGTATCGCGTGCGCATATAAATGCGGACGCTCATTCACGCGTCCAAAAACCCTCTCAACAACCAATTCAAACAACCCTGACGCACGTTTCGTTAACCTATGCGTTTGCGTATACGAATGCGAGAGTACTGGCGGTGCTGAATGGCTCCTAGAAGACACGATACCTTTGAGAAACGTGAGCCTCCCTCGTGTGGGAGTGTGCACGGACACACAGATCGATCTCTCTTATTTGCACGATACGACGTTCATGCAGAAGAAACAGAGGATTAATCAGGTTAGTTGTTCCGCGCATTGATGTAGTTTGTATAAAGATAAGAAATAAATATTCAATTTAGATAAGAAAATTTAAATGTTTATGATGCACAAAACTTGCTACCATAATTTATCTGTTTATATTTATGATAATAAATTGCTTCCAAATAAAATTTTAACTTTTATTCATTACAGGTACTCCAAACGTTGTCTTCCGACGAGAGCCGTAACAACCGTAACGGAGAAGCGGACCCGGGTAAAGCTGCCGGTCTACTCGCTGTGCCATCCTTCAGTACTCTCCAATCTCTGCGCAGAAGCATCATGGAGAACGGCAACACTTGCCCGCTTACTCAGAAACACTTGGTACAACTGGACTGGGTGTCGAAGGAAGACGGGTCTCATATACTGACGGTTGCTGTGGGATCCAGAGTATTGTTGTTCACTCCGGTGTCTAGTGATTTGGCGCAAGCTAATATTAAGGTAAGATATAGTGCAATAACGATGCTAAATTTATAGTAATTCCCGATATATTTTAAAAGGTATAAAAAAAATCGATTGCGTAGTGAAATTATTGCATTTTTCATTTCTTTAAATTATTCAAATATTAATTAATTATAGCATTTTAATGCTATGCAAGTAAAAATTAAAATATTTTATGTACATCTTATTATAAATTTGCATATAGAAGTTTAATGAATGAATATTTATTTTTATTGTAGGCTATGAAAGAATCGATAAACAACAACCGACCCATACTTCGCAAAGCTTCATCGCTAGCAGCACCGCTATTCGTCGAAGAGATCCGTTGGATGCAGCTACGTAGGATCGAGCTCAAAACAGCTGATGGACTTCCACCGCTACCAATGCAGATATCGTGGGTTCGAGACGGTATACTCGTTGTGGGCATGGACTCGGAAATGCACGTCTACTCGCAGTGGAAGCCGGAGAATCAACAGATCACTTCTGGACAGATGAGTGGACAGGTATAATAGTTAAATATAAAATACTTATGCATTTTGATGCTACATAGTTGAGTTTTTCTTTAGGGTTGAGTTAGTCAAGTTAACGTTTAATACATTTATTAGTAACTGATACAACCTTCGAGTATTATAAAACAGCAATATCACTTTATGTATGTAAATGTAACTATTTTTAGATAGAAATAGAAATCTTTATTGAAAAAGTTTCAAAATAATACAGTTAAAAATCAATAAAGTTAAATAAAAGTTTCAAAATAATACAGATAAAACAATATTTTTAATTCCCTCATAGGAGGTAGAAGAAGGCGGCGAATCTCGTGCCCTCCGTGACTCAGACTTGCGTGTATCAGCGCCGCACTTGCAGCGTGTTTCGTCCATCAACTTGCAGCTGCTTGAGAGAGACGCGAGACGCAGGAACAAAGCGCAACCGGATCAGCCACAGGTATAGTTATAACTATCTTTTATTGGCTGTAGATATAATATATATTCTTTCCATGTGGTAGGCACTTCTTTCAATGTGGTGTGAATACTTTTTTAATACGAAACACCATAAAGGTTGCTAAAAAATAGTAAAATTTACAATCTTAACTCATCATTTGAACAATATTTAAACCAAATTAATACGTATTTTTTATTATTTTTATGAAACTGCAATGATTAACGCAAATTTATTTCCAGCCATTATTGGACTACATGCCGGACTTCGGATTGTTTGAAGCATCACAGATGGCATGTCCAGTGTTGCCGCAATATCATCCTAAACAACTGATGGAATTGCTCAACAGTGGCAAAATACGATGGGTTAAAGCTATTTTAGCGCATTTGGTTCGGTAAGAATATCTTCAATATATATAATAATATCTTCAATTCTAATGGAAGAAATATTTTAAAAATGTTTGAATCATAGAGCCATATTTAGTTGTTTTCATAAGAATCGTAAAAAATGACTTTACTTTCAGGTGTATTGGTGGAACTTACACAAACCGAAGTTCCCAAGGTGACGAAGATAGTATATCAAGACAGGTATTTGAATATGTTTATCCTCACAAATGTCAATTGGTTAAGTATTGTGGATCAGTGTTATTTGTTATGGTTGTGGTTGCCATATTATGTTGTGGTCTGAGTGGCAGGTACGTTTAGTGATTATGATGATAATTCCTTATACGACAAGGAAATGATGAAGAAAAATGTATCGTTAATCACAGATTACCATATCACTGTTATGAAATACACACATTTCATATGCAAAATCCTGGTCACAATCTAATCATAAATAGTACCGCTGTCTGTGCATTTGCATGACACGTGACGATCGTGCTATTGGAATGTATGATGTTGTTTGATGCAAAATCTCCTATAGAAATCTCCAATCGAGTTGTAAAGTATACCCACATTACGGTCAAACTAAAATGATTAACAAAATTGTATATACCCAAATAGACTTGCATGGCACCAACATCAATTTTTTGTTCACAATTAGTAAAATATATCGTGTGGTTAAAATTCACATACACAAAGACTGTGGTGTAAAGACAGTTCGGGAGATTACAAAGAGTAGTAAAATTTAGGTTTACTTTTTTAGGAATTTGTTTCGTTACATATTACATAAATGTAAAAAGTGTTAATAGGCCAGTATTAAAAGCTGCCTAAGGCACATAGTATAGTTTTATATAGTATAACCTTGTAACTTATGATTAAACTTGACTTAAAGTACCCTAAAGAAAGAGTTATAATTGTTTCTTTTCTGTAGAGAAATTTACGGAACCATGGCAAAATTTGGATGAAACTCATGAAATCTGAATTTCAGGAAAGCATGAAAAGCTTATAGATTCCCCCGCTAATGTAGCAGTTACATAAAGCGGAATATAAACATCAATAGTATTGTGTTCGCCAGTTACCCGATCTTTCATAAAAATCTGTAAAAAGTATATAAAACTCCATTCGCAAAAGAGCATACGTGTGTCTCGAGTATATAAACCTCCATTCGCAAAAAAGAGCATACGTGTGTCTCGAGTATATTTAAAACTCCATCAGGAAAAAGAGCATAGGTGTGTCTCTAGTATATTATAGGTGTGTCTCCATTCGGATATGAGAACATAGTCGTGTCTCGAGTATATATAAACCTCCGTTCACAAAAAAGAGCATAGCTATGTCTCGTCGTATGCATGTGGTGGGTTGTTGCAGCGCGGCTGGTCGCGGTCCCGCACGCTGTCCGTGTCGTTCGCCGCGGGCGCCGCATCGCCGCTTGACGGCGTCACACAGGTGACCTAGCTTATACACTCGTTGGGTCTGGAATATTTGCGGAATTGAATTTATATTTAAAACCAATAATTAATTAATTAAATGTTTCATTAAATAAGAATAGTTAAGTTGTCCAAATTATTTTTATAGGGTAACCTTTACTTATAGCTGTTAAATATACAGCGCTTTTTTTATTCAATGCAAAGTTTTCTTGAATATGAATGTATAATTTAAGTACGCTGTACAAAAATTGTCAAATTTTAGTTATTACTTGTGAAAACGTAATTGGACACATTTGATTAGTAGTTGATATTCCAGACCTGAATATTTATCTAACAGCAACAAAATGTTTGCTTTCAAAACTTATACATTGTGAAAATATCCAAATAGTACCACAGAAATAAAATGTTTGCTTTCATCCAATATTGCACAGATCGATTCCCATTACTCACTTTGTTCACACATTCTGAAAGGGAAACGTCGAATCTTTTATGAGCGTACAAAAATCTTTAAGACAGATGTAGCTCATGAATTAATGGCTGTACATAATATGTTTGCCTATGTATTTGATGTTAAAAGATAATGGAAAAAAATATTTATTTTTTATTTCGTATTTTATTATTTTTAAATCAGTAGAATTTCTTCATCTTTATTTTGTTAGATTCATAGCAAAATAAGAAAGTTAGATAAAATAATTACGATAAAGTGTTTAGCCCACCTTTTGCTTTGAAATCTTCTTTAACAATATGAAAATTGGGATGTATAGATAACAGAAGATGTTCAGTTGGATTACGCGGAATTGACTTCGGTGCCTCCTCTACCTCTATGGACATTGCTTGTCGCTGACAAGGAGTCCGCTCATCATCCGTCCACTATTCAAGAAGCTAAGGTAAATAAAGTCTTAATTACATTGGGGATTAAAAGTGAAAAGTCAATTTTAAACTTCGTTATATTTTTTAGGATTACAATGAACTATTCGAAGGAACAATGGAAGTTGAAGAGGACTTGGATGCTTTGCTCTTGGAAGAAGAAGACGGCGTTGACCGTAGGCCTTCAATGCCAGAACGTCAACCGTTATCACATTTTGGCCCCAGACAAGGTATATAGATCAAAGAGATTAAAATGCATATTTTTGTTCAGTTTGTTGTTCCATTTTTTATTTCTATCGTGGATTTATTGTAACTGACAGTAAATTTTTGATACGATGTTAAATATAGGACTACATAAGAAATATCTCGGTCCTTTTACTCATAACTTACACTTCTAAATTATTTCAGGTCGCATCCTTTCTCGTCTTTTAACACACACGCACTTGCCGGGTCTTAGCTCGCTAGACCAAATGCATTTGTTGGCGTTAGCTGATACAGTGTCAACTTGCGATGCGGACTTTACTGAGCGATTAACGAATAATGCAAGGGTTGATGCTGCTCAAGGAGCTGGACAGGAAATAATACCGGGTGAGTTACAATAAGTTGTTTAGAAATACATAGAATAAGTATTGACACATTCTCCAAACTTAAAAAAACTGTTTCATGATGTGTCTTAATTTGTTTTAAATAGTTTACTCGTATACTTTGTCTATTTGTAAAATTTTTATAGAAGTTTTAAACTACCCGCATTTATTTTAGTGTCAATATTGCTAGAAAAAAAAGATGATTTATCATAATAATATTTCAATAATTACAGACTCGCTCGATGACTGTGGCCTCCGGTTCCTTCTAGCTATGAAGCACTATGGTTATTTACTCCGTTGCCTGCCGCTAGCTCAACGTGCTTCGTTACAAAGAACCGGTGTGGGCACTTGTAATCTTGTGTGGGCGTTCCATTCTGAGTCGCACGAACAGTTGCTGGCTTTAGTGCCGGGATACACTAAGGGACAGCCTAAATGGAGCACTATGAGGGAATTGGGTGAGTTTTTTAATGAAATCAAATTAGTTATGACTTAACCCAATATTAGTGAATTAAAAATTCATCGAATGCATTTAAAGTAAAAATTACAGAAATCAATTATGTACGTTAGAAAATGTCGAGTAATTTTATATGAATCTATTTTCCCTCTGAACACGTAAAAAGCATTAGAGAAATATTCCTAAATTTATCAAGATGATCTTATATGTTTAAAACATCCATAAATATTTTTTTCGAATTGTTGTTTTATAGGTGTCGGTTGGTGGATAAGAGGAGATTTACTGCGGATATGTGTTGAGAAGTTAGCTCGCGCCTCCTACATGGCGAAGCAAGATCCAATGGACGCCGCGTTGTATTATTTGGCTATGAAGAAGAAAACTTTACTTTGGGGATTGTTCAGATCTAATCATCACGATAAGATGACCGCAGTAAGAATTGTTAAATTGTTAAAATTGTTAAAAATTTAACAAAAAATTTTAGGCTTAAAAATGTTAATTATTTAATCCATATTATTTCTTTCTATTTGTACGTTTTAATGTTTTCAGTTCTTTTCAAATGACTTTGGTGAAGATCGTTGGAGAAAAGCAGCGTTAAAGAATGCTTTTGTGCTTCTTGGAAAGCAGAGATTTGAACATGCTGCAGCATTCTTTTTGTTGGGAGGTGCTTTGAAAGACGCGTTAGAGGTAATTTTTGATACAATGATGATTAAAAGTATGACTATTGTTTTTATTATTCAGGTCCATATTGTTTTAATGTCATTCATATTTTTAGGTACTAATAACCCGTTTAGGAGATCTACAATTAGCGATGGTTGTAGCCAGGTTATATGAATCGGACACCACATTACCGCCGAGCTTAAGGAAGCTACTTATGGATGAAATATTAGGGTAAATATTTGTTAAGTTATCGATACTAATTTGTTACATTATAGTTCAAAAATATCTTGGTTAATGTGCAGTTTACTTATAAATCCAATTTTAATTTTGAGCTATTTGCAAATTGTGATTATGGTTCTTTTTTCTGAGATTTTAAATCTAGTCCTCTTTACTCTAGTATCCTACAAAGCAGACTAATGACATTATGCGCTATGTAACTTTAAAAATTTGTATGTATAAAATCTATATTTTTTTCCTATCTAGCGGTGAGACAGAAGACGGAGAAATGGATCTAGAACACGCGCACCCAGACCCGTTCGTTCGTTCTATGGCATTATGGGAACTAAAACAATATGGCGCAGCGTTAGACACGCTATTGACGCCCGCGGGCAGATTGCACGCGGCGAGAGATAATGAGCCGCAACCCAGCGTGTTTAACTTCTACGTGTATCTGCGGACGCATCCCAGGCTGAAACGGCATAATATGCCCAGTCAGGTAAGTTATGCTAGATATAAGATTAGAATACGAAATTAATGAAAAAAAAAAAGTAAATTGTTTAGATGTTTTTAACAACGGTCCTTATAGATCAGTTGCCAGGTATACAGACATCACTACATAGTACAGGGTGTCTCAAAAGAAAGTTTATATTTTGTGGATGAATAAAAAAAAAAGTAAGCGGTGTATTGAAAAAATGTTTATTAATTATTAAAGTGCATAATATGGGAATTTATTTATTAAAAATAATATCGTCCAAATGCAGTCCATTGCGTTCACGGCACTCATTTAATCGAACACTAAAATTATTTATGACAGCTCGGCAGGTAGACACAGTGATGGCTGCCATTTCGTGTCGGATATTTTCTTTTAAATGCACTAGAGAAGTTGGTTTTTTGGCATACACTTTAGATTTAAGATACCCCCACAAGAAAAAGTCCATGGGAGTTAAATCAGGGCTGCGTGGAGACCAATTTATATCACCTCTCCTAGAGATCAATTTTCCCGGAAAAATTTCATGAATTCGAGGTAAAGACATATTGGATGTGTGTGATGTAGCTCCGTCTTGCTGCAACCATGTTCTCTGGTTATAGCCAGGAAAGTTTTGCAGTGCAGGCACTAAAAACTCGTCTACCATCGCTCTGAATTTACTGTAACGCACGCCCTCTTTCGTCTTCGAAAAAGTAAGGGCCAATAATTCCTCGCTAATTTCTATTCTCGATAATTTCTTGTGGGGGTATCTTAAATCTAAAGTGTATGCCAACAAACCAACTTCTCTAGAGCATTTAAAAGAAAATATCCAGCACGAAATGGCAGCCATCACTGTGTCTACCTGCCGAGCTGTCATAAATACTGTAATTTTACTGTTCGATTAAATGAGTGCCGTGAACGCAATGGACTGCATTTGGACGATATTATTTTTAAGAAATAAATTCCCATATTAAGCACTTTAATAATTAATAAACATTTTTTCAATACACCGCTTACTTTTTTTTTTATTCATCCACAAAATATAAACTTTCTTTTGAGACACCCTGTATAAAACAAAGTCGCTTTCTCTGTCCCTATGTCCCTTTGTATGCTTAAATCTTTAAAACTTCGCAACGGATTTGGATGCGTTTTTTTTTTAATAGATAGAGTGATTCAAGAGGAAGGTTTTAGTATATAATTTACTAGATTTCCGCCCGCGGCTTCGCCCGCGTTTTCAAAGGAAAACCCGCATAGTTCCCGTTTCCGTGGGATTTCCGGGATAAAACCTATCCTATGTGTTAATCCAAGTTACCCTCTATATGTGTGCTAAATTTCATTGTAATCGGTTCAGTAGTTTTTGCGTGAAAGAGTAACAAACATCCATACATCCATACATCCATACATCCATACATCCTTACAAACTTTCGCCTTTATAATATATTATATTAGATATTAGATTAGGTTTTAGACAAAGTGGGCGAAGCCGCGGGCGGTAAACTAGTTTATTATATTTTGTTTTTATAAGATTTGAAATTGTCAACCTTATAAAGCTGTTTTAATTTTTATTCTTATAATTTTGAGTTTGTACTTTTTGTATCGTATTTCTGTATGTTTATTTCTAGTTCCAGCATTATGTTATGTCATTAAAAAAATAATTACAGGGTGCTGCCCTAGCTTTATTAAATCAAGACCCAGACGAGGGTATAACGCGATTAGAGCGACGACTATACTTCCAAACCGCGCACGGGCACTTCAAAGCGGGTTGTCCCGCACTAGCTCTGGAAGTGCTCTCTAAGCTTCCAGCGCGTGTGAGAGACGAGAAACCGAAAAATGTGGTGCCGGAACAGAATCAAGTGGTCATTCATACGGGGCAATTGAACGATTCGACGAAGAGTAAGTATTCATAACTATAAAAACTGAAATTATAATGTGCGAGCTTTGTATTACCAAATTAGCCAATTATTTTGCATGAACTAATTTTTAAAAGCAATTCCCTTTTAGATTTTTTTCCAACTTGTAGTTCAACTAGAGCAAAAAAACGATTACTAGTCAGAGAAAACTCTTGATCAAAATCTCAAAGTTCATTTTACAATTTCGCTTTTGTCTTTACTTTCGTGGAATGCTACTTTTTCGATCATATTAAAGAAATTATTTTTTAAATATAACAGAAGAAGAAACCACAGTCGATTGGGCAGCGCCTTCAGTAGACTGGAGCGCTCCCGTCAGCGTACCGAAAACGGAAGAGTTGGATCTCGACTGGGGTGCTCCCGTTTCCACCGCTAAGAATGATGAACTGGTGCTTACATGGGATGATGGTGATAATAAGTATGTTGCTTTTTTCTATACTTGTTTTAAGATTGTTAATTTAAATTTAAAAAGTATTGCAATATATAGGATACAAGTTAAATAAAGATATGTATGAAACTGGTTGTTACAGTTATTGGAATACAGGAGAATGTATTGTTATTCGTGTATCCACTCTGATTGAAGCTGTAAATAAAACATTAATGAAACATTAATTATTAAAAAAAGTAAGGCTACCTTTTACTGTAAAAAACTTTTCAAAAATGTTGTATTTTTTAGATCCGACGCATCAGGAACATCAACACCGCCACTAGAAATGAAAATAAACAAAACCGAAGAGGAACCGGTTACCAATGGAGTGTCTGAACCGGAAAAGGACGATACACCGACCGTTGATATCATGGCACAGCAGCTCAAATTTGTTGCTTGCCTTAAAATATTGATGGAAGAGCTGAGCACGCTTGCTACTGGATTTGAAGTGGACGGTATGTATTAACGTTGAGTTAGTTATGTGCTTAAAAATAAATAATTGAATTATTAATATTATAATGCAAAGTTTCTTACGTCAACATGTTTGAAATATTGATTTATTAAACTAAATTCACATTGCGGTTTTACACTTTGCGATCAGAAAATGAATATTAACATTATCAAAATGAATGGTAATGAATTGAATCTGAAGCTTTCACGTTTCGATATTTTCTATATTTTGTCTTAAAAAATTATATTGCGTGCACATGCACTATATAAACGCACATTCGCGTACATACTTACGAGATTTGAAAAATATAAGTTATATTACGTCCTTTCTTTCTTCAACGTCAACGTCAACGTCCTTTTTCAATTATCCAATCGTCAACAGGTGGTCATCTCCGTTACCAGCTATACATCTGGTTGGAACGCGAAGTGGAAGCGCTCCGGCGTCTCTGCGGCTACGTAGCGACGCCGCCCGCGGGAGAACTGCTATGTGCTGATCCAGAACAAACACCATTGCCAGATAAACCGACACTGCATCAACTGCTTGTGCGGGAAAAGGCAGATTTTGAAGCGAAAGTGCAGAGGGCGGTTAGGAGGAAGAAGTGGCTCAAAGGTGAGTAATGAACTAGTTAGCATAATTCTGTACCATTAATTCAATATTACATTTTTATGACAAAATAACCTGACACAATAAACGTTATTCTGCCTGGATGTTCTTATTGCAGTGTATAATTAATTGTTTACAAATTTTTCTCGAACCTTGATTTTGATTCATGAAAAAATATCAAGCAGTATTCTTATTTCAAAATATTGTTAGATGTCACGTAATGCTTTTTGTCTTATTTATCTACTGTAATTAATGTTAAATTATTTTTATTGTTCGCAGCCAACGAGACCTTACTCCGAACGCTACTATCCTACTGCTCACTACACGGTGCCGGGGGCGGTGGTCTAGCATCAGTCCGCATGGAGCTAGTATTGCTATTACAAGAACTGGGTCAGGATAAGCAGCACCAACAATTGCTGTCACCACTGCCTTTCCCCACCACACTGCCGTTGCTGGCCGCTGCTGTGGCAGCTAATTATACGGTCGTTGCTGATCCTGTGAGGCACTTGCAGGTTGGTTTGAAAATATTATATTAGCTTGGTAGCGATATAATATAAAACATTAATGTGACGCGGGTTTCTTTCCATCATACTGCTCTATTTAAATAAATGAATTGAAAAATCGATAAATTATTTTTGTAACTATTTTATTTCTATTGTAATAATTCTAGTGTAAGTTTAGTGTGTAAAAGGAAAACGAACCAACCATTCTCTTGGACTTCTTTGTGAAAAAATAATAAATTTATATATTTTAAAAGTTTGTGCTAAAATGGCTGAATTCTATATTTCTCGTACAAAGATCTCATCATATTTACCATCTAAACTTGTTTCCAGTCTGTAGCACACGACATGCTAGGCACGATCGGCGAGCTAGGTGTTCCAGGCGGTTCGGCCACACGCCTCTTACACACATTACGAGAACTGGCCGTGGCTCTGTCCGCCTGCATCTATCAGAGCCTGTGCGATTCGGATACATTCAGCTTGAAACACCCGCAGCATCATGATGGGTGAGATTTTTTATATAACTTTAGTGCGCACGTGGAAAAATACAATGCCCCTTTAGAAAATTTTAGAACAACATATTTTAACTTAAAGCTCAATTTTTTATGGATATTAATTTGTTTAATGTTGATTGGATGATTCTTATAAAAAGGCCAATTAATTACGTTTAGAAATGTTTTTCTCTCAATTATACTTGTGAAGACAAATGCAACTTGACCTAAATATCCATTGATACAAATATGTATAAAGTGCGATAATTTTTTTCTTTATTACAGAATCATTGCTGAAACGCCGGGTACATCCAACTTGCTTGTCAGAGCGAGACGATTTTCAACAGAAGAACTCGCAGTTACTACTCCTTCCAACAAATGGCCTGGTAAGTCATTTTATTTTTTAAACTTAGCATTCCAAATTGTAAATTTTTTGCGTGTCAATCTTTGCTTTTACTTTATAGCTTCTTTATTCGCCACTTGCAAATTTTCGTGTTTCGAGATTTCTCTTTTTAGCTTCGGTATTCGCTGCTACATCATGCTCTTATAAACGCATATATTTATAGGTGTATCAGCGCTCCGCGGGCTAGCTTTACGAGCAGCAGAGGAAGAAGACGCTCCCCGCTTACCAGTGCTACTCGCTGAAGCGTTCTGTGCGGTTTACCTGGCCCTCTTGGGCTGGGCTCTAGCAGCCAGAGATGCGCATCTATTGTACAGGCTCGCTGCGCACAATATGGAGACTAAAGTGCACGCTAAGCTGTTCGGTGGAGGGGTTAGGAGATTGCTCACTACGGCGCCCGCTCCGCCACAGGTATTTTGAAAATAAAATAGAAGAAAACTTTATTAATTGCAAATATTTCAGAAATTAAAAAAGTGGTGGGCAATTATAGTACCCAGAAATTATTTTTTTAAATCTAGCAGAAATTACATCGACGGTTTCTTTCTATCTCTTTTATTTATATCTTCTGTTAAACGAATTGAGCACTTTAATAATCTACTGTTTAAAATTAAACAAACATAATATTATATTTGTTGAACAGAAATTTGACCGCTATACCGTGAACTATAAAAGGTAGAATATTAAAAAAATCTTATTACATAATTACAATTAATAAACCTTTTACTTGCAGCCAAAACTAGTGGAGCGCACGGAAGGCACGTCAGTCTGGTCATCTCTACGTGAAAAACGTGCGTTACTACACATGCGTCTATTGGGGCTTGGACCGACCGCACCGCACGCGAACATACAAGAGGGTCGACCCACGTATAGAGAGCAGTTTGTGTCGCCGCAGTGCAGTATACTCACTTTCTTGCTTACTAAGGTAAGGAAAAAATCTAGTGGAGATATTGATTTTGATTTGATTTGGATTTCAGATTTTTCAGATCTTTAGTGATTGCTAAATTAGCAGAATTACTTTATAGCTTTAAGTAAGAATATTTAGGTTGGTCACGAAGTACTTTAATATTCTTCTATTTGCTACTGTGACAAATTTATTTTGGGCTTTGGAAAAATTTAGGGAATGAAAAGATTTAATGTATTCGAGCTAAGTTATATTTCTATTAATTTTGTATACATAATTAATTAGCAATATCATTGATAAATAATTCTGTGCTTAGCCATCAGCTGAACAAGACCCAGACAATAATGATTACGATTCCGCCGAATCCGGTGTGGAAGATGAACACGAGAGTGAAAGCGAAGCGGAGGATGATATTTTTGATACGTCCACTACCAAGTGAGTATTTTCATTTTGTTGTTTTACTGAAATGTGGTTAAATAATGTTAACGTTTTTACATTATCTTATAGCTTTCAGTGCTTTCCTGATATAAAAGAGCTTTTATCAATTTTAGGTTAAAACGGCAGACGTTTTTTTTAAATAAGTTTCTTTTTCTTACATTATTGGTTATTAAAGTTCAACTCGATAATGTACTCCCTGATCGAGTACAACTAAGTGTGAGTCAAAAGAGTAAAGTTTATAGTTAACTAGAGGTCCGCCCCGGCTTCGCCCGTGGTACATATTTCGCAATAAAAGGTAGCCTATGTCCTTTCTCGGGTATCAAAATATCTCCATACCAAATTTCATGCAAATTGGTTCAGTAGTTTAGGCGTGATTGAGTAACAGACAGACAGACAGAGTTACTTTCGCATTTATAATATTAGTATGGATTAATAATTTACACCCAGACCGACGAAAAACCGCGGCAGCAACAGCGAGCACTCGGACCCGGAGTCGTACTCGTGGTACGTGATGCGCGTCGGCGTGCTGCGCCTCGCACAGGCCAAGCTGCAGCACTTCTTGCAGCAGTGCGGCATTGAGATGTCCGGTGCGTGGCTATTCAGACTATATAGTTATTATTTATCGTGTTCTAATGGAAAATATAAATTTATTTAGCTAGAAACTCTATTGTGTCGTCAAAATGATTCGGTTCAATCTTTTTGGTAGGCATTTTTATAGAAAAAAAAACACTGGAGTTTATCATTATGAATTTCTATTGTATTCTCTTTTAGCATTGCAATGTGATATTCTTATTAGATTTTTTATCCTGATAAATGTTCTTTCAAACATTTGTTATGTAATATACTATCTAGCATTATATTGCACCATCTACAAATAAGGCTGGTTTTAGAGTTGCGCGGACAGCGCAATGAATGTCAGTGTTGTCGCGTTATCCTCTAAGCGTTAGAGCGTAAATATCAGCGCGGGCAGTGGTCAATATTGTATTATCAATGAATCAGATCCATAATAAATACACGTCTCCCACAGAGCTAGCGACCACAAGCCCTACAATACATGCGGCGCTACGGCGTGTAGAACAGTGGCAGCAGCAGCTCAGTGAAACACTAGAGTCACGCGCCGCGCCCCAGGACTACATACCGGGATGCTTCCCCGACCAGATCACTAGCGGACCGCCTATTAACAAGTACAGGTAGGGATGATATAAAATGAAAAGAAGAGGAAAAAAAATAACGATTTGTAACGTTTATTTTACTGACAATTTCTCGGTCTTATAAAATGTTACTTTAATTTAAGAAAATAGATTACAATAACAAAAACAACAGAGTAAAGCCGATAGATAGATAAGATGATTAATATCGTTTTTTAGAAGTTGTTCACAGTTGCATATTTTTTTTCTAAACGTACTGAAAATCCCTACATTTTTGATAACCCATGATTAAAATTTACAGATGTCTCCTAGAAAAACACAATACGCCATTCAATGCGTCCATGTATAGTTCTGCACCTGCCAGACGTCTATGGAATTACCTCGTACGTCAGGAGCAAATTCAGGTAAAGTTTACAGTTTACATTATGTTTGAAAGAAAAAGTTCACAAGTAAAAAAAAGGAAAGTTAATTGTAGTAAAGTTCATTGTATTTTACGCGTTGGCTTTGAATTTAAATAAATAGTTTTTTCTAATCAATATCAGTTCAACGCATGAGAAAAAGTCAAGTTCTCAAAAAAAAAAAATTGTTTTCAACATTTTTCAAAAGACTACAAAATAAACAAAATATATTACACTTAAAACGTACAGGACATATTCATCCGCGCGGTGTTCTCCCGGCGACGCACGCAGTCAACGTGCGAGCCCGCAGCAGATGGACGCGCGGTGACGCGACATGATGACGAGCTGCACAGCCCTGTACGCATCATACACAAGGAGCAGGATTCGATTGCCGCTTTCTGTCTTAACAAGGTGTGTAGTGGTGTTGGAGACTCTTAATTGATGTTTTTCTAGTTTGATGTTTCGTGTTTCTGTTAGTCACTTTACAAACTTGTCAACTGAATTAAAAGGTCATTCAAGTTTTACCAAAAGAGTAAAATAGGGTTACCTTATAAGGAAAATTAATTTATTGTATACCTTCCTAATAATTGTTATGATTTAGAACCGATTTTTTTTTTCTTCTTTAAAATAGTTGTATACAGCGTGGTGAATTGTAGAAGTGAATTAATATTGTTCCTCATAGGTAATTTATCATTTTGTCTTCTTTTTAAACGTCTATTTTAAATATCCAGAAGTTATGAAATCGGCGATTATTCTTGATAATGTGATATGGTTACCAGGTGGGCGGCGGTCTCCTGGCAGTGGCCACAGCACGTGAGGTCCAAGAGATGGACGTGTCGCTCTTGCTGCGCGGCGGCGCGTGCTGGGCGGAGGAGTGCGAGGTGGACCTGCTCGCGCTCGCCAGCGACCCCGCCGCGCTGCCCGACACCGGCTTCCTGCTCATACAGCACCACGACAAGTGCGTGTCGTTATATCATTTCACTAGCTGCGCTCCGCTGTTTCACCCGCGTGCCTCCGATCCTGTTGGTCTTAGCGTGATGATATAAAGCCTATAGCCTTCCTCGATGAATGGGCTATCTAACACCGAAACAATTTTTCAAATCGGACCAGTAGTTCCTGAGATTAGCGCGTTCAAACAAACAAACTCTTCAGCTTTATAATATTAGTATAGACTATGGACACTTGATAAGTAGAAAGGATCTTCAACAGTACAAAAGCGTACTGTGATTGTGATTGATTTACACATGTTACGTTATGTTATGAATATTCCAGGGGCAACAGCGGCTCAGTACCGGGCACGGGCAACAGTTCACCAATGAACCCCACCGCGCCCTCCGCGCCTGTTGGCATCGCGGGGCAGACTGGCCGCGGGGCTAGTGTGGTGAGCCCACTATTATTAACCACTTGACAACAAACACAACACTTAACTACATAACAATAAAAACATAACACTTAACATTAACAAATAAACAATGAACATTAAACACTTAACACTAACAACTAGACACTAACAACTAAACACTAACACCTAAACACGAAACACTAATCACTCACCACATAACCATAACCACATAATACCTACCGCATAATACTAACTATATAACACTAACTACATATCACTAAAAATATAACACTAACTACTTTACACTAACTGCATTACTAAAAACATAACACTTACCATTAACCACTAATCTTTACACTTTTACATTAACCTCTAAACACCAACGCACTATGTTGCGGACCACTATCAAATCTCATATACACTGGTTTATTTATAACATTGCATTAGTAATCGCTAACAGCATTTATTACTTTAAACTCTTCGAAGCACACTAGTTGCCATAACAGCCAAACATCGCAACTTTATAACCTAAACATTACAACGAATGATTGTCTCAGTTAAAATCTATAATTATTGAAAAAAAAATCATATTGAATTTGTTAAACATACTTTTAAAGCTTACCAATGGATTCTGATGGAAATCTTGTCGTTTATTGTTACTTTATTTAAAAAGTAGGATATTAAATTTTAAGGTATCCAATCATATTACATTCAAGATGGTATATGGTATATGGATGGTATTATATTCAAGATGGTATGGTAAACTAAAAGGACAGTTCACATTGAACATGTATATAAATCGGTTTGTTTTTATGTAGTTTTTGTTTTATCGACTTGTGATTGTTATTACAAAACATTCATCACAAAAATATCGCATTGCAATAATCAACGTAATTTTTTAAATAATTCGGAAGAATACGAATCTTCAAAGCAAAGGTTATGCGAATTTAGGTGCAAAAATATAATCCTGGGATGTAAATATTAGTTAGCTCACGCTCGAAATATTTATGGTAAATAAATTGGCTTTAAAATATTTAAATATTATTGCCAAAATTACAAACAGTTCTTATTTTATTGTTAAATAATAAAAATAGTAGTAATTATAATTCTGACCATCATCATTGTGATACAGATAATGATTCAGGTATAAAATATTTATATGATTTAGGTACCTAAAAATCAACAGATATTTTGTAAAAAAATGCTTTGAGTAAAATCTTATTTTGTTCACCTATTGTATATTTATTTACTGTACCTAATAGTGAATAATATTTCATTTATTTTATCTTCATTCGATATTGAACCTTTTTGGTGTTTTTAATATACTAAAAAAATGGTGTGGTTCAGATTTTGGTGACAAGAAAAACCTTTCCTGCTGAAAAACTAAAAAAAAAATATTTTATTTTCAGGTTATGTATCCATTATGTATCCATTATGTATATACTGATAAACTAATTTATTCGGTGTAATAACTATTTATGTAACTCAATATCAATTCTATCCTACTAATTCTCTAATATGGCAAAATCGGATGTTAACAATGAATATGTATCGCTTCGTCTTTAACAAATATCAAATCCACAGCACGAGCGACGGTCAAGCCACGCAAAGCCAAGTGGGCACGAAGCGTACGTTGTCACAGTACGTGAACGGTATATTCACTAACAACATTCACTTGTTGCGACGGGGATTGAGTGAACGAATGACAAAATAATACAATTATATAATATTTCTATAAAAAACAGACATGTTGGATTATGGATCATTCATTCACTTTGGTATTACTCGCTGGGTTTGTGGAATGGTGTTGGTAAACTGTAACATGTTGCGTGTCGCCTCAAGAGCTTTGCTTAGTTAGACTCTAAAATAAATTGATACTATAAAATATACTCGTTTTACAGTATATTACAACGGAAGTTCCAATATCCCAAATGGTTCTGAAGAAAGAGTTAGAGACGTATATAAATATGGGCTCATGGGTAACGTGCCAGTCATCTAAGATAGATAAATTGTAGGAGAGTTATGTTATCTATAGTGGTGTTATGTACTATGGTAATAAGTGTTAACTACAGGTGAAAGGACTGCAGTTTCCGGGTTGCCACGACGCGAAATACTGTCGTCTGGTGCTGCACCGCTCGAAGCTTCTCATGAAACCGGTCAGTGACTGCCGAGACCCCCCCCCCAGCTGCCAACAGTCCCCGCTCCCCCCATTCCGCTCCCCAAACACACCCCTTAGACATCCCGCACTCAGCCAGCTTTATTTCGATGTTTTAGATCTTGGATGTCTTCTGAATTTTTTTTTATCGATTCATCGCCCGATCCATCGTTTCGTAATTTCGTATTTGTTTCGTTTTTAATTCGATTTACACTATTTGTTTTTCGTTCAACCGTTGTGTCGTTTGTTTTTGGCTCCCGATTGGTTTTCATTCGATGTGTTTATTTTACTCACGTCATTTTAGATATTGGAACTTTTTGTAAACATTATTTTTTTATGAATTTTTTGTCTATTATTTGGCTGCACAGCAAGATGCTAACTTTTTGTTGTTTTGTATGCGTGCTCGTGATATTTTGGGTTTTATTTTGTTATTTTTAATATCCTATTACTAAATATAAGTTAATAATATATACCTACTAAATAAGATGCTTGAAACCTATAACCAAATATAATAATAAATCTTCGTCATAATAAATAATTTATACTGTATAAAAAAATAGAAATTTAGTTTTCGTTTACTATTTTATATATTATGTTGTCATATAAAATTTTACTTTAGGTGCTGAAACACAAAATCGACAATATTAAGCGTATGGCAGCGCATCCTTCACAACCCTTGTGTAAGTTTTTAATAAATAAATTAATTATTGTTTGTTAAGTTCCTATAAAATGAGTTCATGCTGGGGCATAAACTTTCACATTTTTTTTTTATAAAAAAATTGTAATTTCTAGTAGGTAACGTTGGTGTTACTAGATTTAGGATTATTAACAGTAAATTGTACACCATGCTATGCCTTTACAATTTTCGAGCCTGGTTACTATGCTCTAACTTTCTAACTTCACGGCTCTATATGTTGCACACCGCGATGGACATAGCTCTGACGTAACTATTGTTCCGTATGCTTGTGTGCGCAGACCTGACGGGCGGCGCGGACGGGTCGGTGCAGCTGTGGGAGTGGGGCCACCCGTACTGCGTGTGGTCGCCGCGCGCGCCGGGCGCGTTCGCGAAGGTGACGCGCGTGCGCTTCTCGGACTACGGCAACAAGTTCGCGGCGTCCGACGCGGACGGCAACCTCGCCATGTGGCAGCTGCAGCCCGCGCCCAAGGGCGCTGCGCAGCCGCAAGCCCCGCCACGCCCCTTCTTTGTGAGTGCTCCTCATTTGATATTGAATATAGGAAATTTGACACATGTCACATACTATCTAGTAATTTATCTACATACAATGTTATATGATCATTTTAGTCTCATATAAAATCTTTCAACTATTCATTAATGAAAGTGCTTTTGTATTTTCAGACTCATCAGTGTCATAGCAAAGGAATAAGCGACTTCGTATTTTTGGGTTCCTGTAGTTTAGTTGCAACAGGTAAAATTTCAAGGAATAATCTGTAGTGTATTTTTGTTTGAATGATAAATGTAATAAAATTTAATTTTCAATTTTCAGCGGGTCACAGTTCCGAAAGTAAAAACGTTGCCATTTGGGATACGTTAATGCCTATCAAGAAAGCTTTAGTAGTTTGTGAGTATAGAACTGTTTACTTATTCTACCGTTGCATTATTTTATTTTAATAAATAATATCCCTGAATATAACCGCACGTTGCGTGCAACATAAACGTGCCACAAGAGAGACGCGTCGTGCGTGTCCCCGCAACGTGTTGTATTACGCCAAAATATACCGTCAAATAGAGCGCTAGCGCTAGCTAGTATGTATGCGGTGTGAGAACGCTTTGACGTGGGGCGTCGTATCGTGCCTAGTCTGCACTATGTACATGTATCAGTGTATAATGTGGGGTGTGGCCGCAGCGTGGACGTGCCACGAGGGCGGCGCGTCGTGCGTGTCGTGGGCGGGCGGCAGCGGCGCGCTGGTGTCGTGCGGGCGGCGCGGCGACGTGCTCGTGTGGGACCTGCGCGCGCGCGCCCCGCGCCACAAGCTGCACGCGCACCACGCGCCCATCAAGTGCGTCGCGCTGTCGCCGCACGAGGACCAGTACGCGATCGGCGCGGCCGACGGCGACATCAAGGTGAGCAGATAGACACATGTTAAACGTACGTGTAACTAATGTTATTTTACCACTTAGCAGAATGTACGGCGGCAGTGCAGCCTATGATGATGACATTATTTCAACAAATGGTATTTGTATATATGGGATTATTTTAAATAAAAAAATTGGTTGTCTGTAAAGTCGGTTTACTGACGGTAGTTGAACGTGACAACATCTTAAGGCCGATTGTGCTTCTTTATCGCTCGTTCCACGCTCTCGCTTGCACTTCAAGCCTTACATGGAACGCCTTAGAGCGAGGTAACGCCGCATGAGTCATGTTTTTTCGTGCGTGCAGCCGGCTCTATCGAATTATAAGACGTTGTCACGTCAAAAATGTTCCGTCCAAAATCTACAAAATTAACTTATTTTGAATTAGTTTGATTTATCTAATATTTTATTCAGGTGTTCTCCCTGGCGACGCACCAGTTGTTGCACACGTTTGCGGGTGAACACGCCAGGAGTTCATTCTTTAAACACATTGGACAAGGCGTCACGCAAATATATATTGGTAATTATTTACATCGTATTAACAATGTCATATTTAAACTATTTAAACTTTTCTGATTAATAATATTGATTTATAAAAAAAAAAACCTATGGGCTTAAAATATTCTGAATGCGAAAGAAACAATAAACGATTTTTTATTTTGGTGAGTTTATAAAAACATCGCTTTTGTATTCTTAGGCAAGGCAATATACTTCTTAATCCCTCAGCCCCCGGAATCACAGACACAATAGAGTCTATCTATTGTGTCGCGGTCTCATTGGGCCGCTCGGTGGTCAAGGGGTTAAACCATATTTTACTTTATAAATACCGGCCAAATTGATAACCTCCTCCATTTTTTGAAGTCGGTTAAAAAAGATTGAAAACATGGACTTAAAAGTGTAAACGTTTACCAGACAACGGCGGGCGGCTGTTCTCGTGCGGCGCGGACGGCACGATGAAGGTGCGCCGCCTGCCCGACCGCGACGCGCTCCCGCACTACGCGCACTGACCGCTGCACACGGTAACTACTCATATCCATACTATAATATTATAAATGCGAAAGTAACTCTGTCTGTCTGTCTGTTACTCAATCACGCCTAAACTACTGAACCAATTTTCATGAAATTTGGTATGGAGATATTTTGATACCCGAGAAATTACATAGGCTACTTTTTATCCCGGGAAAATGACGCAATCCCGGAAATCCCACGGGAACGGGAACTGTGCGGGTTTTTCTTTGACTGCGCGGGCGAAGCCGCGGGCGGAAACCTAGTACACTATAATTATTAAGCTAATAGAGCTCCGAATACAAGTAGTAAGGTGCATCAAAGTGCGAATTACTACGAGTTTGGATTCCAGAGTATATAGTTTGTTGAATTTAAAGTAATTTAAGGATTAAAAATATCGTAACTTTATATAGATTTATTTATATTGAATTCTATTAAACCGAAAACTCATAATCGAACATTTATTTATTCAATTAGACTTCTTCTAGAAGCACATTTGAATCATCATAACATAGTTTCACCACTTACCACCTGAAATAGATTACTGAATTTATTACTCATAGTTATAATTGCAATATGTATATATCGCACAGGTGAAGGAGCCAGCGGCAGCAGAGTGGGGTTAGCGAAGGCGGGCCCGGCCCGATGTGATCGTTGTATTTATCTTGTTGTTGTTCGTGTTACGAGTGTTGATTGTACGCCCCTAGACTAGTCACTGAGTAGCCCATGTTGTATCTTATAGTCTAATTGATTGATCACTATGAATCTTTAGTTCAAATATATACGCTATTTTTATTTAAACCTCTCCTAGACGAGGTAAAGGAATTATTTATTCACACTAGCCGAGGTGCGCGGCGGCTGTCGGCCTAACGGAGTGTAACGTTGAATCGAACCAGTGTTGTTCGAGTGCAATAATCCCTCGCTGTCTTATGAATCGCCTACGTCGATGCCTTCACAGTTACAATCTATAAGAAATTAAGCTTACGAGTGCTCGCACTCATACTATAACATGTTGACGCATAATAAATAATTAACATATTATATTTCTATTTGTCGTCGTGGCTTAGTATGTGTAATGTTGTATTAAAATAATTATTCTTATAATCACTATATATCAAATCTTGTGATTCACTATACTAACATCTCATTGGCGTTCTATTCTTACATTCTTTAATATATCACCTTAGGTGTAAGTGTTTCTCCCTATATATTATGTGTATTTGAATATTGTTCATGAATCGTCCAATTTGTTTTGAGAGCAATATTTTCCGCGATAAAGAAATCATAGCAATAACGTTGAAGATACTAACAGCTTTGTATGCCTTGGCAAACAGTATTATAAGACATGTAAATGAAGGCTGCGAAATTATTCTTAAAATATATTTTTAAAATGAAATGGTATTTTTATGTATGTTGTGTTGTGATATAACTGACGACCTCGGCGTTAGTCTCGCATTTTATTCCAATAAAATTATGAAATTATTTTATATGTAAACTTTTCGGAACTAATTTCCATATTTAGCAAATCTTTATTTTTTATTATCTTATTTTTTTTAGTTTTACTTTGAACTGTATTACTGGAATCACAATTTAATTGTACGCCGTTGTGTATGAAACGACTTCACATCATTCTATTAACAAAGCGTCATAGTCCAATTATTAATGTGCTCTTAGTGCTGTCAAAAGACAATTTCCTTAGATGATTTCGTTGTTTTTATCTGGTTATTTAATTGTAATACTTTAGGTTAATATTATTTAGTCACCAAAGTATATGCGTACGTAAACAATAATAATAAACATATTGAAACAAGTTACCAAACTTTAGAATGTATTAAAAATTCGCACAATGAAGTATTTGTACACACTATTGCTTGTGTGTCACATCAAAATGTTTCCTTGCTATTCACAAATATTTATTCTTCAATTTTAGACAAACATTTAGATTATTATTTTACTGTCGTTAAAGTACCTTACCTGATGGTACATTATTTTATCTTCATCGTAATACAATTTACCTTTGTTATTAATTTGAGTTTTTATACCTTACCTCTTACTAGTAGGTACATTTTGTGATACAACATGTTTCAACAATAATAATTTATCCAGCCAAGTATAAAGTGTGTACATAATTTCTACATCACTTGTAACTTTAAATAGATATTCAATATTAAAGTATATCATAAAGTCAGTTATAAAGAGTAAACAAATTTCAAATATCGAGCCTGTGTTATTATAATTAAATTGTGGACATTGTATTTGATGCTTATTTTGTTTTATTTATAAAGAACGTTTAAAATAAAGGTTAAATCAAATTTTTTATTTAATTTTCACCCCTTGAATTATCAACCCTAAGGCCTAATTATATGATTAACTTAAAATGTACATGTATTAAAATAAAACAACAAATTACTGTATTTCAGATTTATTCAATATCGAAAAAATTCGCAACAATTTTTATATTTTTTTACTTTAAAATTCACTATGGTTTAATAAATAACAAAGAACCAATAACTACAAGTTTAAAACAGTAGTCATGAACAAAAGAAAAAGAAAGTAACCAGTGCTTTTAATTTTATGGATTACAGCTTTGGATAAAACACGATACTTTAGTTAAAAAAGAAAAGGTGACACGTCATGTACAATAACAATCATTTCATATAATAATTATAAGTTAATATTTATTATCAGCATAAAGAGCAGATGAATCGCTTATTCATTTCAATAGGTACCATATTACTTCCAAGCACTGATGTCCAACTCAGATGCTTTAACACCTAAATAATCAGATAAAAAGTCTAATGCTTGTTCTTTTGCTAGAGTCGTTTTACCTTTAGGATTTTCAATGAACAATGTCGCAGTTTTCTTCCCATTAACGACATTAACGAACTTGCAAAAAGGAACATTATCTGGTTCAATATTTTTAGGCTTAGAATTAGACACAATGATCAGTTTAGAATTTAAATCATCCGTCTTCTGAATCTCATTTCCTTCACACCATAAGTTAAATTTCATACCATATAACCCAAATAAGACTTCAATTTCTTTATATATTTGATCTATGTTTATGTACTTGTTATTCTTGTCCTTAAGTATAATACTTGCTTGACTAGTAACAACACCAAAGCGCGGTTTTATGTCCTGTAGAATTACATTGGCCCATGGATTGGCTGGCATTTCAATGTCCTTTCTCCAGGTAATAATTAATTTTAACTGAGATCCTTTCAGTTCTTGAGTTTCTTCAATAATTATTGGTTTAGATGGTGATAAATCTTCAATAGCCTTTAATGGGGCCCTAACTGTTGTTTCTATTAACTCACGGTGTATATTGATTATGCGCAAAATATCGCTTGCTTTATTAACAGAAAAATATACATCAACTTCATCAGTGGGTACCAAATGGGCCTTTTTCCTCAGCTTTTGCACCCTGTTTATAACTTCCCTTGCAAAACCTTCATCAAGCATATCTTGATCTGGTGTAACATTAAGTAAAATTAGAACATCATTGTCACTGTGTGCTTCATACTGGTCATTACCTTGGGCTTGGAATATAACTCTTACTTCAGAAACGTCAATGTGTTGTCCAACCAAATTAACATGGCCATCAGCAATAAGTTTTTCACATTGTTCATTATTAAGATCTTTCAATGCCTGTGTTACAGCCTTGAAATCTCCTTTTAGTCTAGCTCCAAGAATTTTATGGTCTGGCTCAACTCTTAAGGTGATGCCATATTTTTCTTTATCACTAGATAAAAGAACCCTTTTAACATTCATTTCTTCTAAAACATATTTAAGAAGAGAGTTAATATCATCCAAGTAAGTTTGGTCTTGATGAATAACTACCATTTCTGGTAATGGATACTTTATAGGAATAGTTTTTCTATCTCTCACAATTCGCCCTAGCTCTATAACAGCTTGCATTCTTTCAACTGCTCTTTCTATGTTAGAATCAACCAATTCAAGTCTTGGTTCTGGTATCATGTTAAAATGAACACTTTCTAAAGAATCCCCGGGCAACAATTGTCTTAAAGTTTTGTACATAAATTCAGTCAGGAAAGGTGTGAACGGAGCCATGACCCGGACCATATCATATAAAACACCAAACAATGTGTCTAAAGCAACCTGGCAATCCTTTACACCATTTTCACCCTTTAGCCTCTTTCTGTTCATTCTCACATACCAGTTGGTGAGGTGGTCAATGAATTTAGTTAGTCTTGGAACCACTGTATACAATCTATAGGCAGCCATCTCTTTAGTGACAAACTGAATAAGAGATTGTGTGAATGAAGTTATCCATTTATCCATAACATTATCTCTTTCTGCTTTTTCATTGAATTTGTAATCAATCTTATCTTCCTGCACAATTCTTTCAACATTTTGCATTAAAAATCTAAAGGCATTATACCAAGGTAAAAAGACATCTTTTATTACATCTCTAACACCTTCTTCTTTGAATCGCAGATTTTCAGCCTTGACAACTGGAGAGTTAATTAAATATAATCGCAATGCATCTGCCCCATATTTGGTGACAACAGTAAGAGGATCAGGATAATTCTTCTTTCTTTTGGACATTTTTTGTCCATCAGCAGCAAGAATCAATCCATTAGCAATCAGATTTTTAAATGGAGGTTTGTTAAACAATGCTGTAGACAATACAATTAGTGTATAAAACCAACCTCTAGTTTGATCAATACCTTCTGCAATAAAATTGGCTGGAAAAACTTCGTCAAATTCTTTTTTGTTCTCAAATGGATAATGGAGCTGTGCATATGGCATCGATCCTGATTCAAACCAACAATCGAAAACCTCTGTAACCCTTTTAAGTGGTGGCTGGCCTGGTCGAGCTGATGGGATTTCTAAGTGATCAATGCTTTCTCTATGTATATCTTTAATTTCTTTACCAGTCAGTTCACACAATTCTGCAATACTACCTACACATACAACTTCTTGCTTATCACTTGAAATCCACAATGGAATTGGTGTGCCCCAATACCTGTTCCGGCTGATAGCCCAATCTCTGGCTTCTCTTAACCAATTACCAAATCTTTTCTCTTTTACATAATCAGGAACCCAGTAAGTGCTTTCACTGGATTTTAGTAGATCTTGACTCATCTGTTCAACTCTTACAAACCAAGATGGTACAGCTTTATATATGAGAGGTGTTTCAGAACGCCAGCAGAAAGGATAGCTATGTTTAACTTGTCCCACTTGTATCAACCTATTGCGAGATTTTAAATTAGCTATAATATTTTTATCTGCATCCTTCACATATTGACCAATAAAATCTTTGACAGGTGCAGTAAATTTACCACTTGCATCTACTGGACAGATGATCTCTTGGTCTCTGGTGATGATCCCATTTGCTAAGCAAACTCTAAAATCATCTTCACCAAAATATGGTGCCTGATGAACAATACCAGTACCAGAATCATCAGTTACATACCCATCTGTCAACACTTGAAATGCTTTTGGACAGGTGTCTTTAAAATAATCAAATATTGGGGTATACTTGATACCTTTCAATTTTTCACCAAGAAACTTTTCAACAATCTCAAAGTCCTCAATATTTTTGAAGATGATAGGGAATCTATTTTCTTGTAAAACATAGCAGGTGCCAGTTGCCTTTTCCTTCACTTTAAGATAAATCAATTTAGGGTTAACACAAAGACATAAATTGCTAGGCAGAGTCCAAGGAGTAGTAGTCCAGGCAAGGAGGGAAAATCCTTCAGCAGTAGGAAAAGATACAACAACAGCTGGATCAACTACATCTTTATAATTTTGTCCAGATTCAAAGTTGGAAAGTGGAGTAGAACATGCAGTTGAGAATGGCATAACTTTTACACCTTGGTATACTAAGCCTTTGTTAAACAATTCTTTAAACACCCACCAAACAGATTCCATGAACCATGGATAAAGGGTTTTATAGTCATTTTTGAAATCTGTAAAAGAATATTAACAATTAATAAATTAATATATCATTTATTTCCATTGAAGTTAAATAAATTTAAGAACTAACCAATCCAACGCCCCATTCTTGTGATAATAGTCTCCCATTCTGTAGCATATTTCATAACAATTTTTCTACATTCAGCATTATACTTGTCAATGCCCATTTTTTCAACATCTTCAGGTCCTTTTATTCCCAAGGTTTTATCTATTTCAAACTCTACAGGGAGACCATGACAATCCCACCCAAATCTTCTTTCCACATGATAGCCCTGAAAAGATTTCAGGAAAAATAGACATTAAAAATAAATTACTTACTGATTTATGAACATTAAAGTCTCTATTTTCATTGCACTCTTTAAAATAATTGTTTTATAAAAAAAATTAAAATTACCTTTTGATGTGCATATCGAGTGACAACATCCTTAATTGTACCGGCAAGTATATGTCCATAATGAGGTAAGCCAGTCGCAAATGGTGGTCCATCGTAGAACGAATATCTTCTCAATGAAAAATAAATAATGTAGTTTATGTAACTTAGTGATAATACACTTTTTTAATAGACAGGTTAGAATACCCACCTTGGTTTGTTTTTGGATTGTTTAAGACATGTTTGAAAAGCTTCAATGTCTTTCCAATATTTTAACACATTTTCTTCTTCTTTCGGAAAGTCAATATTTTCCGGAACCCTTATACCTGGATTTTTAGAAGACATGATGCAATATCCATTCAAAATTCCTATAAAATTTACAGTGCAGGAATTCGCCACGCCATGCCACAAAACGTAAAATGACAACTTTGTATTGACATATCTGACAAGTGACAACCGTGTGAAAATGACAGTTACGATGTGATATCACAATAATTAACAGCTGATTATATATTAGCGCATTCTGCATATGGAATAAAAGCTTTACTTTCAATACTTAAATATACAAACTTAAAAATTAGTTTCATTAGTTGCTTGTTTTGTATCTAATACGACCATAGGGTGCGATATCCTTGCAATATCTATATCTGTGGCCAACACAGGGAAACATCCAACATCAAACAGGTTTTCACTTTTCACTTTTCAAATGTCAAGTGAACTTCAAGTGAGTGGACGTCAAAGAGTTAAATTTGTTTACGTTTTCCACAATTTTATGTACATTATTTTTGAATAAAATAATTATTGTTATTTATAATTTTTCATCTTAACACATAATCCTTTGTCAAAATTAATACATTATTGATAATAAAAAGTATTGTTTCTTTACAGAATGGAATGTAATTGGATAAAGATTTCTCCCAAGTAAGATATAAGTAATTAACATAGTACTGTTGGTTTTAATAATATATATATAACTGTTGTATAACATTTGTGCTAGCTGTATTGCTAGAGTGAACAGCTTTGTTATATACTGTGTTGGTGTATTATTAAGCTGTAGATAACAACTAACATATTGCTTTTTTTCAGTTTACAAAAAGGGCTATCTTTAATAAACACTTTAGATGATACAAAGTTTGAACAGTTTCTTAAAAGAATAGTTCTTAAACTGATTAATCAAGAAACAGACCATGTATTTACAGAAGAGGAGAGGAAAAAATTGGAAATAATATTTAAAATTGATGAAGAGAAACTCCTTCTGGCTATAAAAACAATCATATATGTATTTAAAAGAGTTCTTAAATTCATATTTATGCCAGTCGATCTTAGACAAGATTTTATTACATTAGGTTTGGATGAAGAAAAAGCTGATGTATTTTCAAAAGTTTGGTGCGCAGAAACAAGCACTACTCTTAATGAGCTTACAAATAGTGCAGGTGATCAATATGAAAATAATCCAGAATTTTCTTGGAAATTGAATGCTGAATTAAGCTCAGTGTATCATAAAAAATGCAAAGTGCCTAAGGCCTACATAAAGATTATTGGAAATAAGAATGAAGCTGAAGTTGAATTAACACACAATGAACTTCATGCAATATTCCTACAATTTGAATCAATTGAAAATGAGTTGGATAATTTACTTTTGCCTTAAATTAAGATTATATAAATGAATTCAGAGGTTCTATTATTCTCACATAAAAATTTAGTATAAGCAAATTAATACTTATTTATATGTAATTATTTTTATATTTATTAAAATAATATAGATAAACATAATAATAAGAAGCATTTGTTAACAACAAAAATTAATAAAAAACATTGTTATAATTATTATTAGTTTTTATTATTCTCTAATTATAATTATCAATTTTTCTATGACAATTATTAAGCACAATAAAGTATAAAAGAACTTTGGCAGAGTCCCGCAATTTCACTAATCCACGTATAATAAAATATTATTTTTTCTTTTTAGTATTTTCATTCCGAAATTCATCTAAGTCGGTGGTAATATTTTATCTGATAAAGCAAAACAGACTGATCACCACTCTGATTTCAATATCTCTTTAATATTTTTGCATTTGATTTAAAATAATATATTTTAAATGTGGTGTGTCTTATGTCTAAGGAAGAAGCATATTTTTGCTTTGACCAGCTAGACAAGCTTCATTTAGCTTATTGTATCATTACCTGTGGGTTTCGGCCTATATTTATTTTAATATGTGTTAAATTTCCATTTCTTCCATATAAAAGAGATAATAAATCAAGAACGTCTACAAAAATCAATAAAGCAAAGTTTAAAATTAAATTCAAAGCAGTCATGATTAAATATATTATTTTAAGTCCAATAGAAACTTATGTTGCAAGTACAAAATAAACAATTCAAATGAACACACACCCTAAAAAACAAGCGAAGTAATGGGCTAACCAGAGACATTCATCGTTTGCAGAGTAACGTCATGGCATAGACACTAGCTATTGCCTACTTGTACGTCAGAGATTTTGGCAGCCCGTGGGTGAACTATTTTCTTCATTGTTGACCTTTCCTAAATCTTAGGTGTAATTATTTCATCATTAGAAGTTATTGCCTGTACCTTTATTGTCTAGTTTATAATTTAATAATATCGACGATGGATTCTGAAGATGATACAAAGGACGATGTTGATTCTGGTAATGTGTCCAGTGGAGACGATGTCGACTTTGTCATGGACGAGACTCACAGTACAAGGGAACGACAGACGGAACTTGAGGAATATCCATACGAAGTGTTATCGACAGAGGAAATTGTTCAACACATGGTCGATTGCATCAAAGAAGTGAACACAGTTGTCGAGGTCAGTATGTTAGTGGTAAACAATGGTCAGATTGAATGAGGTTACTCGTCCATTGGTTTACTTCTTTTGTGCTGTAATTTATAGTATTATTACCCCAAACTATATTACCATATAAAATGTACTTTATCTTACTGCCATACATAACATCTGACTAGCTTCTAATTAGGTAGTATTTTGTTAGCATCTAATATTTATGTGTCAAAGAATAAAAAACAAAAAGAAAAAATGTAAGAAAATGAGTCATTTATAGAATGAGTAATTATTGTCTGAAATGTTTCTTCCATAATTTACTTATTCCATGTTTTTGTTTTATTCTATGGTTGATGTATGTAAATCATAACAAAATTATCTATGAGTTGAAGTTAATTGGGCCAAATTTGTTAAACTATGTTGTAATTCTTCTTTATGTATGTCAATTAAAATTATTATTACAAAGCATATAATATTATATTAGTATTAAAGTATTATACAGTATACTTATTGTAATTAAAGTTATTTAAGTAATTATTTATATTTATAACTACTTAATCCCTCAGCCCCCGGAATCACAGACACAATAGAAAATCTATTGTGTCGCGGTCTCATTGGGCCGCTCGGTGGTCAAGGGGTTAAGCTGGATATTATCATTAACTATTGAATTAATTTTATAATGTAATGTTGCATTTTAATGGCTGAAGACATTAAAGTGATAGGCCAAGTAAATGTTTTTTAACTTATTTGAATGTCATAAGTTGTTTGTTTTCAAAAACTACAAAAAGTACAACAATTATTGTATGTATAGAAACATAAGACAATTTGTAAGAATTTGCAGCGAAATATACAATAGTTCCTATTCATTTACAATTTGGAACGCAATTCGTTATTGTGCTTATCAGGGACAGACAGAAAAAATTAAGACGAAAAGTTGTAATGACACTTTTTGCTATAGTAGTTGTAAGCCGTGCAGCATACACGTCTTTCTCAATTTATCTCTCTCTCTAACTTAATACTTTGTTCCGTCTGGGTGTCCCTTGACACCCCTCAAGTTTTTGAAGTGAAAACTTCTTTAGCGGCGTTGGGTATAAAATCTTAAACTCGCGTCAGGACACGTGGCCTGATCGAAAAAGCGTAAGACGGATTTTTTTTTTTTAGCCCTTATATTCCATGCGTAAGACGGATACCATTCCAAAATATCAAACATGCTGAACGTTAATAATCAAGTTTTCACTTCTGCCGGCACTCCCGGAGTGCAACCCGTCTTTTTTTTTGTTAATCTTTTAGTGTATTTGAATTAGTTAATAAGGACATAAAAAAAATCATATTTTGTTGTTGCACTGAATGGTAAAGTACCATGACAGCATTGCAAATATATTTGTGGATATTATTTAAGTATTTATTGTTTTTCAAAACTTAATTTTGCTTGATCTTATTGTATTATTTCAGCAATCTAGGTCATAAATTCTATGTGCACACAGATGTAGGTCCCATATATTACTTGTGTTGTATAAAATTTAAACTTTTCCTTTTATTCTAAACTCATTTAACAATGTGTTTTTGTTTTTTACTGCTCTTGGCTATAATTAAAAACAGTATATTGTAAGTTACAATAAACATTTTTCTCTAGATACCCGCTACAACAACCCGTATACTTCTTAATCACTTCAAATGGGATAAGGAGAAACTAATGGAACGGTTTTATGATGGCGACCAGGATCAACTGTTCGCAGAGGCTAGAGTTATAAATCCATTTAGGAAACCAGTTATACAGAGGCCAAAGGTAAATGAAAGTGGATTATTTATGGATATAAGATGTTGCATGGCTTCAAAACACCTACAATACATAGAGAAATGCCAATGTGTATAAAATATTTACTTAGCTTTATACTTATATTATTATATATTTTATATTATGTTCAGGAAAAAAAGATTATCACAACTTTTTCACATAATTGTGAAATTTGATAACTTAATGCTTATAGCGCACATTATTATTGTGAAATATATTTTGTTTAAAAAATTGGGATTAGTCTGATTCATTTGCTTTTTGCTAATTTATGCAGGTCAGGTCAAATAAACCAAAGATATTTTTTTTTTATTAATGATTGTGGATAATAATTGTTTCTATTACAAAAAAAATATGTTTTTTTCAGCTACCAAGGCGGATATCAACTTCAGGAACTGAAGAGTGTGAAATTTGTTTTTCTATTTTACCAACTGCAGTATGTATTATTTTTAAAAACAAATATGAATAAAATAATGTGGATAATCATATAAAAATAAATTTAATGTAAAATCAATATTTTCTTATATTTTATAGTATTTTTGATTATGTTTTCATGTTTACAGATGATGACAGGCTTGGAGTGTGGACACAGGTTTTGTACACAATGCTGGTGTGAATATTTAACAACAAAAATTATGGAAGAAGGCTTAGTAAGTCATCACCATATCAGCTATAAATTCATTATTTTACATTTATGTTTACAGTTTACAGCTAAGCGAGATTGTGTCTATGTTTTTCAAAGCATGATTGCAAGCATTCAAAAGACAAAATTATAAATTTTAATCACTATTTTCACAGAAATATGAATGGTCCTAAATCTAATACCTTTATTTAATAAATTTATATACATAGGTAAAAAAAAGAACTAAACAAAATTCAATAATATTGATCCTTGATAAGTGTACCAAGTTTTAAAAGCGTGTTCAAAATTGTGATTTACTTTGAATCAAATTAAGATTAATCCCATTTATTTATTTATTTATTTATTTAAGTAACACCACATCATACATTATATAAAGTTTTATAAAAATACATATTGAACATATTATCTAAAATATATGACAATAACGGTGTACATAAATTCAGCTATGACATAACTTTTACAATAACATACAATCCCCATTTCAAGCCATTTAGCTCCCATTCCAAGAATATCTAGTTTAACAAGTGCGCAATATAACAGGGGCAGACGATCGCGTGCGCGGCGCACGCGTGCGACATCCTGGTGGACGACGCGACGGTGATGCGGCTGGTCCGCGACCCGCGCGTCAAGCTCAAGTACCAGCACATCATCACTAATAGCTTTGTGGAGGTTGGCAATTCTTATGTGTCATGCTTTATTTACTGATTATTTTGGGATTTAATAATAACTGTTCAAAGATGGGGGAAGTGTTGTCCTGGAATAAATATTAAAATAAATTGCTGGCATGAAATGCATTGTCAGAAATGAATCTATTTGGGTATGCATAATTTCACACTGTTAAAGTAAAAAGAAATGAAACTATAAGTTTTATCTCCATCATCATATTGTGATACCATTTATTTACATTGTTTTAATATACTGCCATTCATCTATCATAATGTCCTCCCATATACAATGTTAATATTTCGACATGCTAAATTTCTTATAAGATTCCATTAAATACATTCTCAACTCCCCAGTGCAATAGACTGCTCCGTTGGTGTCCGTCACCAGACTGCAGCAACGCCATCAAAGTGGCGTACGTAGAAGCGGCGCCGGTGACGTGCCGCTGCACGCATACGTTCTGCTTCGCGTGCGGGGAGAACTGGCACGATCCCGTACGGTGTTGTCTGCTTAGGAAGTGGATTAAAGTGAGCAAACCACGATTATATAGTAATTAAATAACTGTAGTGGTGTAAAATGGAGGTGGTATATAGAGCGGGGAAATAAAAATAAGATAAATACTGTATTGTCGGCATAATATTGGTTGGTATTATTCATTGTAGATTGAGGAAAGTAATTATCTGATATAGGCAATCAAAAACGTTTATCTATGTTGTGTTCACTTTCTGCAAAGTGATTAATTAATTGAATGCAGTGAGTGAAAAATTAATTCAATAAAACTTTAAAATTCTACCCACATTCTATCTACTTTTCATAGTGATTGAAACAATTTTATATTATTTGCAGAAGTGCGACGATGACTCGGAAACGTCAAACTGGATAGCCGCGAACACGAAGGAATGTCCGAAGTGCAACGTCACAATAGAGAAAGATGGTGGATGCAACCACATGGTGTGCAAGAACCAGAACTGCAAGGCGGACTTCTGCTGGGTGTGCCTCGGGCCCTGGGAGCCCCATGGCAGTAGCTGGTACAATTGTAACAGGTGAATAAACATTTTTGAGTGCATAGCTAATGTCCATTTTGTACTTTGTCCTAGAGAGAAAGAAATGGCAATTTTTCAAGAAAAAAAAGAGAGTTCGGTGTGTGCCGAGCACACGTGTCAGAAGCGAAACTTCTTTGGCAAGATTCAAAGGTACCATATCGTCGCCTTACTCCATGAAGTTACGGTAGTGCCATGACGCGACCTTGAAATTTTACTCTCAACGCGCCTAAAGAAGTTTCACTTCAAAAACCTCCTTCAACTCCTCAACAAATTTCGATATTTTTTTTAATTTTTAGGTAACTACTATTTATATGTGTTACAGATACGACGAAGACGAAGCGAAGGCGGCGCGAGACGCGCAAGAGCGTTCGCGCGCCGCACTCCAGCGCTACCTGTTCTACTGCAACCGGTACATGAACCACATGCAGTCGCTGCGCTTCGAGTCCAAGCTGTACGCGTCCGTCAAGGAGAAGATGGAGGAGATGCAGCAGCACAACATGAGCTGGATCGAGGTCAGTGTTACACTGCAAATTGGTGCATTAACTATGTTCGTTAAAATTTTTAGTGTGTTATAGAGGTGCGAATCGTCGTGGTATGAGAAAAATATGGAGTATCATTTTTTGCATTAATTTATTTTTACATATAGCCCAATAATTATAACATAAATTGCTGGTTATCCGCTGTAACATATTATTAAATATATGTGATTAAATCGCAAACAGTTTATAATCCCTACTGCCCATATACAAGATAAAGTATTGCCATCTCTCTACACCTTAATTTTAAAACAAAAACTCGTGGATGTGCAGGTGCAATTCCTGAAGAAGGCGGTGGACATCCTGTGCCAGTGCCGGCAGACGCTGATGTACACGTACGTGTTCGCGTACTACCTGCGCAAGAACAACCAGTCGGTGATATTCGAGGACAACCAGCGCGACCTGGAGTCCGCCACCGAGACGCTCAGCGAGTACCTCGAGCGGGACATCACCAGCGAGAACCTCGCCGACATCAAGCAGAAGGTGCAGGACAAGTACCGGTGAGTAACTAATAAGCCTCCCGCCCCCCCTTTTTCCTTATTATAATAGTAATTGCCCCAGCGGATGTTGCTCAGCAATATTCAAATTCAAATTACATTTATTTGCAAGAATATAGTTACAAATATAGGTGGTTATATATTATTGTTTCTATTATTCTTGTGATTTTTACGTTTTCTTCTCTTCATAATTTTCCTTGTGCCTTAAAAAAACTTGGTTTGAGTCGAGATAGTTTCCAAACCATAGTTTTAAAGGGTTTGGTTTTTCACACACTCTAGAGTTCTGTGATTTTGCCTAGATTTAAATTTTGTTTTTTTTTTTCGTTTGCCAGTACATAGTTTAGAAAAAAAAAAGACGGGTTGCACTCCGGGAGTGCCGGCAGAAGTGAAAACTTGATTATTAACGTTCAGCATCTTTGATATTTTGGAATGGTATCCGTCTTACGCATTCAATATAAGGGCTAAAAAAAAAAAAAAAAAATCCGTCTTACGCTTTTTCGATCAGGCCACGTGTCCTGACGCGAGTTTAAGATTTTATACCCAACGCCGCTAAAGAAGTTTTCACTTCAAAAACTTAACTTCATAATATAACATCTGTATTTACAGGTATTGCGACAGCAGACGCAAAGTTTTGCTGGAGCACGTCCACGAAGGCTATGAAAAGGACTGCTGGGACTACACAGAGTAAATTTTGTCCGCTCATCTCTCATACAGCACATTACCATACCACATTGTACCACAACTGAAGTTACATTTATACTCGTTTGAGCTTATACCGACACGCAATCAAATAGCCGACGCCTCGCTGGCGATAAAGTAATCGACCAATAGCATCTAAGTATCTTTTTGGCGCGCACAATGGAACGTTCCGATTGGTTGAAATTGTGCGCAACATCAAGTCTGAATGACTTCAGCCGATATCTTTGACATATAATTGTGGTATAACCGTGCACGTCTCGAGATGATTCAATCTTTCTAATATTTCAAAATCAATAAACTTTTGCCAAGAAATAAATCTTTCGTGTATTTATCGAATAATCAATTATATTTCTATAACACGCCGCAATATTGAAAATGTATGGAGATACTTTTAATAGAGTTGGTAAAACCGGAGTCAAAATGAAATTAATGTATGTAATCATTTCGTAATATTTTTTTTTTAAATAAGGTACAGTCAACGTAGCAATTGTTTATAATTGCTTATTTTAACCTCATACAGTTTAGCGAGTTCATAGTTAACTGAGCCGAGTCTGCACTAACCCTGAGTAGTTTTCGTAAACTATATAATACTTGAAATATAATATAGTTTATTGCAAGTATAATATAGTTTAATTCGATTGTGTAAATATAGGCATGGGGTTGGAAACATTTCGCTTTCATTCATTATTAAGGAGTCAACACGGGGCTTAAACAATAAGCTGAACACGAGTGTGTTTCTGATTGTTAATAGTAGAATATTTTATTTTAAATTCATGCATCTGATATTATAGCTTCAAAACTATAATCTAATTATAGGTATATTATATCAAAATTGTTTACTTATTTTTGACGCGTTTGGTTCGTTTAGTTATTAATACCAAAGTACATAAATGTTTTGAGGAATATATAAAAATAATATGTAATAAATAATCATACTGAAACATGTTTTTAACTTAATCCTTGCCCGTGTGATCTGAACATTGTAACATGACAAAACAATCGAGTTATATTTAGCTAACATTTAGACGTAAAATTCTTTCTAGTTTCGTAATGGTACGAGCAATGTAACAATCATTTTTATCATTCTTGAAAACGGAAAAAAAAGTTAGTATGCTTAGTTTCAATAATTGTAAGAATATTTTTATAATAAATCAGATCTCCCAAATTACTAACAGTATGATAAAACATATTGATGATGACTTTACAAACATAGATTTTTTATTGTATAATTCATTATTTTTATTTTAGACATAATATATTATTCGTCAAATGAAAAAAAAAAAAAAGAAATAATAAATCCGTCTTTGAGATAATGTCATTGTATTGATTATATATTATGTGCATGTTTGTATACTTCACTTGACGAATTTTAATTTTATTTAGTTCAGTGTGTAGTGATTAGTCAATTTTATGAAGTTGAAATTGTGCATTATTATTTTCATAATTTACGTTTAGTTTATCATGTCATGTAAATTTATTTACTAGAATCGTCTCATCGATTTGTATTTTAATGAAATAGTGGCACAACATTTACGTACTGTATCTCTATGGATTAAGGAAGAAACTTGAAAATATTTTTTACCAAAAAGTCCTATTTTTGTTATTAGGATACTATTTATCAGACTTTTAACATTAAGATAGCTCAATAGCGTTTTTATTCTGTGATCAATGTTTATTTGGCGCCTGGCGGCTTGAGGAGTTCTAAAGATCGGTGGTGTAATCTCTATGGCCACTTTACTGTTGCACTGTAAATTTAAGCTATCGACTTGTATCTGATGTATAATATAATAATACATAATCAATGACTGTTACTGTAAATGGTAATATGAAGCTAAATTAAGTCACATCTGAGTTTAACGCGTAGTAGGGTAACGGTTAAGATAAATCAATAATTTGCCTCCGTGACGACGGTTAGGATTAGTCGACGAGTTAGCGCGGCAACTAAATATTTTCGGAGTCCTTCTTGCTGTTTCCCCAATAAAACACTAGTTCTACATATCTTCGTCTTTAAACTATATTGGGTTCAAATCGTGCATAAGTTGTTTGCACTGCCAGTAAACGTCTTTAAGTAAATTAAATCGAAGCTTGCTGTAAGCGTTCACATAGTGAACATCGAATAGTGTAGATATGTCCTCCTAAACATCTATTTCAGGCGATCAAGTGCATTATGGCAAGCGTATCAGTATAAGAGAATAATCCGAAAATCGAATTGCTTCCTTTTTGCTTCGAGATTTGTGCAATTGGTCGCGCATGAAATAGATGTCATACCAAATAAGTTATTATGGGTTATTCTGGGAGGACTTGTGCGCCACACATACATTGTACATATAGATGCTGTATAAATATTTATATGATTAATATTCATGATTCTAAATAAGGAGCATCTTGTATGTGTGTCCTTTATGACACAGTTGTCTTAAGACGGAAATAAAAATAGTAACATCTAATTTCTTTTTTATTTTATACATCTATCTTTTCCACATCCTTTATCCTTCGCACACAAAATCAACTCTACCTTATTATGTATTCTGAATAGATATCTACAGTTCAATATATTGATAAAACCTCTATCTAATTTGAGTTTTTTGATATTACTGCAATTAGCTTTTCAAGTAGTAAAACTGTGTATACGAGAAAATAAAATACAATAATTTTATTAATAAAAGCAGACATGCTTACCTACAGCCTGAAAACTATTGTGCTTTTAACTGTAATTCTGGTCCTAACAAGTTATTTGTTCAGGGACGCTCTTGCGCCGTCTCCTACGAGACCCGGTAAGGCCTGATGCATTATTTGGTGAGTGTTTGGTATTCGAGTAAATAGAATAAAACATTCGTTGAAACATTGGTATTTGTGTTGCAAAAAGTATGGATAGTTATGGCATTATACTATAGAAAACTCATTCGAAAGTAAAATTTTGCAATCCTCACAACGACAATAAGTTTTAGCTAGCCAGTAGGTACTAAGTTATAACAGGATAAATGGCCTTATTTTGTAAATCATAAAATTGCATAGTTATTTTGTAGCTTAAATACATAATTACAAAATTAGATGAGTGCAGATAAAAACTGGGTTGTAGTAAAATGAAAAACTATGTAGGTAGCGATTTTGGTTGTGAAAATGTATGTAATTTAGTGGAATATAAAACACATACCTACTAAAAATATACTCTGACTTTATTTATCTATCGGTGCATCATACGAATATAGAGCTAGAGCAAGAGCATTCCGCTCTCCGCTCCTGTTGGTCTTAGCGTGATAATATATAGCCTCCTCGATGAATGGGCGAACTAACACTGAAATAATTTTTCAAATCGGACAAGTAGTTCCTGAGATTAGCGCGTACAAACAAACAAACAAACTCTTCAGCTTTATTATATTAAGTATAGATTTATTACCTACTTAATTGATTTATTTTTTGTTAATACTTTAAAACGATAAAACGAATACTTCCAACAAAAGCGGCCTAGAGAAAATCCTATTTAATTCTCCTTTCCCAGAACGAGAATTTCGTTTTGCAGCGACTTTCAGGAGTAGGTACAAGCTCTGTATTACATAAATTTTTTTAGACCAAAAATCTGAAAACTAATGCATACTTTTTTTCAGACGATATCAAGTAACGTCGGAATTTGTTTTAAAAATTTTCAAGTGTATAAAGACTTGGTTTTGTTATCCTACTTAAAAATGTATTCTATGTATTCATCATTCATGTAGTTTACAAAAATGTACAGTTATACTCCTGTATATCATGTTATATTATTTAAAAATAAAATTTAAATAAAAATAGAACATGTCTTTTAATTCTATTTACCTATTTCTATAAGTTATAAATTGTCCTTACGACAGTGAGTTGTTTACCTACCTATGTTAGCGTAGAGGTACAATATGTTACCTAGATGAAAAAAAATGGTTGCCTGTAAAGTCGGTTTTACGGGCGAAGATTTTACGTGACAACGTCTTTTTCTCGGTAGAATATTTATGTGCTGCGCGCGCGGCAGACCGCGGGCCTCTCTCTCGTTCGGTGACTCATCGTAACGTTACCGAGCGTTACACTTTTTCATAAGTGACTCCCAGTCGCAACCTAATTTAAGACGTTGTCACGTCAAAAGTCTCACGGCTGGTTCCTGAATTGATTAAAACGTTTCAAACCATATTTAAATGCTGTTTAAATATCTTCTTGTATGTGACATAAGCTTTCTCAAACCTTAATCAAATCAATCTCAGTTCAGAAACCGGTCTTCAGTCTGATATGGCACAGAAATCAATGGAGAAAAATAAATACGATTCGTAAAAATGATGTAGCTACTGTTTTTCTGCAGTCTGTCTTTTCGGTCTTGGCTTTGCCTAGTAGCCAAAAACAATAGCATTTAAATAATAATTAATATATTAGCATTTAAATAATATTTAATATTTACTGTTGAACTGAGCTGTTGTTATTTTAATTTCATTTGACTAGCACGAAAAGCTTTTGTTTGCATTAAAAAATAGCACTGTATTTAATCATTAATAGGCGGTTTACATTTCTTGGAACTAAGTATGAGGTAATATGATTTACTGTTTGCAGGTTTGCAGCCTGCATAATTATTCATTTTTATAGCCATCCAAATTACATAAATTGCCTATCGATTTAATACCTACAATTTGCTAGCCAAGATTTTCTGATCAATCATTTATTTCAGTTGTTAAATAAGGCACACTTTTAAGCTCACCGAAACATGAATACTATGCTAACCCGTTACATACCCTTATACCCTTTTCAATTGACTTCAAAAAAAAGTACTCAATTCGGCTATATTTTTGTCTGTCTTTCTAGTTTCTGTTCTTTCATCTGTCATCAGGCTGTATTACATAAACCGTGATAGAATCATAGATATATAGGTTAAATTTTACGAATTGATGTACTTAAATCAAATCTTCATTGCAAACTTGACGAAAATATATAGACATTCTGATTGGGCAATTTCATTAAAATAAAACAAAGAAAGTAAAGCAGTCAAGTTCTATATTTTATCGTTTACTTAATTTATTTTGTACAAACTTCAACAATATATATAATATAATAAATACTCAATTAAACCTCTCTCATTCAGCAAACTGAACTCACTTTTTGTCATAAGTTTTATTTAAAGAAATAATACAATGATATCATAACTTATTGTCTAAACTTAATTAAACACAACTTTTTTGTGCCAATATGCCTAATAGTAGATAAAATGTTTGGTTTTACCAACACAATTAGATTTACATTCAGTAATCATCAACAAAAATATACTTTATACTTTTTGAGAGAAGAAACTTATTTAGTCCAAGTAGAGTTTACGCTTTACTACATAGGTACTTCGTGGATATCTATGTCGCAGAAAAGCAGCTTCACATTTTTACAAGTAATCATATTTTGGTCTACTAAAATGTGTGATACAGTAGAAATTTTACTGTGTACGTCTGATAACAAATTATCTAATATCTACCACCAAATTGTTCTCTACATTTACACTGTTTTCGGTTGGTATTTGATCGAATATATAACCGAAAATTAAGGCAAGGACTAAATAATTTTCTTCGAACTCAACCTCAAACGTTTGAACACGACGATGATGTTGTCCAATACAGCAATGTAACGTAAACTGAAGTAATTTAAATATTTGTCTGTTGGCACGAAACGTGTGCAAGCGATGGGGAATTTCGACAGCCCACGTTCCGTGCAGCTTTTACAAAAGTATCTACATATTTGTTATCTGTAACCGTAATTATTATTTCAAAATATGTGCAAAAGGTTAAGCGTCTCATTTAATAACTTTACATTACATCGACTTTTGCAATATGTAAATCATCTAGCACGTTTTTTTTCACGCATTGTAAAAACGAATGAAAACAACCAACACACAACGATTCAGTGACAGTTTCGTAATAAAAAGCGAAACTCGAGCACACGTTAATGTTATTGCTTGAAGCTTATTACGTATCGCTGCGCGACTCGCTCATAACAATAGTTACACGATAAAATAAGTGTGGCGAGGTGCAGGTCGGGCTCCTCCCGGCGGTAAGCATTTTATATTTACACAGAAGTAAAAAATTGACCACTCCAAGATAATTTACAAACTTCCTTAATTCATTCTTTATTTTATTGTGCTAGAAGAGACAATACTGTCGGAATTCTACCTTTAACTAATCGAGGAGTCACGTCACTAGGACGATGGGTTACGATTTATTGATTTTCTAATCGTAGGTATCTGTTTTAAACACAGAGATGTCAAAAATTAAAATTCTTTAATAATCTACCTTACTCGGTAAGGGACGTTCGATATCTTAGGTATATCAATAATAATCTTATTGCTAATAATTACGGTCATGTCTTTCAGATAGCCGAATCGGTTCGCTCGACAATGATTGATGCACATAACCAGATAATAGTTAAAACGGTGTGCAAGAACAATATACATCAAAGCAATACCAGCCAGCTGGTAATCAGATAAAGGTTTGTTAGTTGAAATATCTCACTAGCGCGGAGTCAGTCGAGTTGTCACCGTGCGTACACGTTCATTGTTTTAATGTCCATGAAGTATCGCAAGGAATAGGCTTCACGATTTCAATAGAACAATGAACAGGGTACATGTGCAATGCCTGTCCTGCTCGTGCGATAGTTGAACTAGCGTGTGGCGCGGGCCGCGGCGTGGGGAGCCGCGCGGCGCCGCAGACACACGGCGCAGCTAATGTAATTGAGGGGAAGGAAATTAATTACATTAACTACGAAGATGGTGCGCATTACGTAAAATGGCTCGATTCCTATGATGCGATTGAATTAGGACGGAAGTGAACTCTGGTACCAATTTCACTGCTGATTTGCTAAGCTTATAAAGACAATGTAGCAAAAATTTTCTAAATTTCTTTATCTCTGAGGCGACCGACCTCGACATGAAAGGTTAGACGTTACGTTGTTCGATACAATAAGAAGCTTAAATTTGGAACTATTAAAACTATCATGGACACAATTGATATGAATTGCCGTAGCCATTGTTTTTTTAAGCGTAGGTAAAGATTCGATTCGTCAATGTCTGCCGAATAGGACGAATGGAGGTAATGGTGTTTATTTTGACATACCGTTCTGGTGCCAAAATTTGTCTCGTAAATATTTTAATAAGAACCACAATTTGAGCTTAGGTTTCGTCACAACACACATACCGTGCTGCAAATTGATTTATTAGCTTAAAATTCAATTCGAGACGCATTCGGACGACAGCCTACTTAAAAGAAGTCATCGAACTTAACCACTATTCGATACCATTTCGGGGAAGGCAAATAGCATCGCACAGTCGCTAAATTATTTACATCTATAATCCCAATCTGCTTTCGAATTTACATGGTTATTGAGATAATTTTCAATATAAAAATAAGCATTTTGAATTTTATCAGTTCATCCGATACTTATAGAACTAGTGACGAAAATAGCGTGCTCGCTAAAACGATCCTCCCGAACGGACACCGCTCCTCGCCGAGGTCACGTTCCGAAGTGACGCGAAACACTAAACGATAAACTCGATAAACCGCGAACATCGGTCGCAAAACAAACCGTCTCGTAAGCTTCGGCCACACGAATATAAAACACTCGGATGAACACTCGCGTCTCAGCGCGCGCCCGTCTATCGTCCGCGGCGCGGCCGCGTCCCTCGCTCGCCCGCCGACACTACGTAAACATCTAGCGTAAAAAATAATTAAGTGCGCTTGGGTGGGCTCAAGAGCTCGGGCAGCGGTGCGGGCAGCGGCAGCGGCTCGTCGTCGATGAGCGCGGGCAGCAGCGCGAGCGCGAGCGCGGGTCAGACGGGCGCGGGCGGCGGCGCGGGGTCGGGCGGCCGCGGCGCCGCGCCCGCCGCCTGCAGCACCACGCGGTGCGCGCCCGCGCCGCCGCCCGCGTCCAGCAGCACGGCCGTGGGCGCGCCCGTGACGCTGTCCGCGCCCTCCGCCTCGCCGCCCGGCGACTGCGCGCGCCGGTGCCGCCGCCACGCGTGCTGGATGAGCCGCGCGCAGTACTCCTCGCGCTGGCGCCACAGCGTGGACGACACGGGCTCGTAGCCCACCTCGCCGGGCCGCCCGACGATGTCGCCGGGCTCCTCGATCGGGTTGCCCTTCCGGGCGAAGAAGTCCTTCGTGAGCGCGTCGAGGATGTCCACGCAGAACATCATGTCGCCGCGACAGATCGGTATGTCCATGGAGATGATCTTGTATTTGTTCGGTTTGTGAATCTGCAGCGGCGGCTCGAGCACGTCGAGGAAGTCGGACAGTTGATCGTAGCGAATGTACTGGGTACCCTCGGGATCGAAGTTCTGCCAGATTTCATAGTACATGTCGTAATCGTCGTCGGTCAAACCTTCTTGGACGTCTTCCGTCGCCTGTAATGAACGAAATAAATATTAATAAACATTTCTATGAAGTTATGAGAAAACTTTCTGTATCGTGATAACTTTACGTGAAAATATTTGCAATACATATTCATAATTTTGAAACTTACCTGTGAGTAATTTTCGAGAATGACAGCAATGTACATGTTGATAACGATCAAGAAAGAGATGACCAAGTAGGACAACAAGTACGTAATGCCGATAGTAGCGGAACCGCAGTTACCGGGCGAACCCCGTTCATTGTCTGGCAAATCACATTCCTCTTCATTAATTATACCATCTAAGACACCGTCCCATCCCGCTGACGTTGACATCTAAAATAGAAATATTCCATAATTATCTCATGGTCCGTTTTATAACCAGTGAATAATAATTAGGAAGGAAGATAGATATTTACCTGGAAGAGCAGAATCATACTCTGCACGAATGTCTTGAAGTTGTACACGTCATCCAATCCACCCTTATTTTTTACGTGCATAAAGAATGACATTCCAAAAATAGCAAAAATGAACATAACCAAAAACAATAACAAACAAATATTGAACAGAGCTGGCAGTGACATAGCCAAGGCGAATAGTAATGTCCGGATGCCTTTCGCGCCTTTTACCAATCGTAGAACTCTGCCCACTTTTGCTACTCTTACCACCCTCAAAAGAGTAGGTGATACGAAATATTTCTCTATAATATCACTCAGCACCAAACCTGAAAAGTTTATGTTTTATATAGAAGTTACATTCGAAAAGCGAAGCTAGCCAAACAAAACAAATTACTTACTGAGAATTGAGAACATTACTACAACGAAATCGAAGAGATTCCACGGTTCTACAAAATAATGGTAGCGTAAAGCAAATATTTTCAATAGGCACTCCGAGCTAAATATCACAATAAATATCATATTCAGATAGTCGAGGACCGAGCTGAACGTCTCCGACTGCTGATAATGATCCAACGTCATGGTCAACATGTTCAAGCCAATAAACAACATAATGATCATATCAAACTTTTTGTCTGTTACAATTTCGAATACTATCGCTTGCGGTCGCCACTGAAAATGAATACAAAAAATCGTTAACAAGAATTAAAGTAAGCATTACAAATTACTGTTTTAAGTGTTCATCATTAATTATACAGATTTTATATTTAACAAGTAGCATTGCAAAAAAAAATTACCCTTGGTCTAGGGATGGCTTTTAATGGTTTCTTGGAACCCATCTTTTTCATGGCGTTATAATACTTTTTCTGATCCTCAGTCATGAACATTTCCAGACTGCCACCTGCTTTCTTCTTTTGTTCGTTAAAGTTGTCGATGATCACACCAATGAATAGGTTAAGAGTGAAGAATGAGCCAAAGATGATGAAGAAAACAAAGTATAAATACATATAAATGTTTGTTTCTCGAATAGGTTGTCGACCAACCTGAAAAAGTAGAGTCATTATGAATCGCAGTCATAACAAAGAGCATTGAATAAATCTTACTAAACTTTCATAGAAAACATACTTCTCTTGAATCAATGGCATCGTTCATAATCTGAATCCATCCTTTAAATGTGGCTACTTGAAATAAGCAAAGATATGCTTTGCCGACGTGATCAAAGTTCATAGGTGAATTTTCCCAAGTGTAGTTTTCCAATATGCAGGCATTTCTATCCGGAATTATTTCATGGCTTAAAGTTGTATGATTCATGTCAACGCACTGTAAAAAAATATATGAAGTTAAACCATCTGTGTTATATTTATTGCTTGATTTTTCAAACTTAAATTGTTCTTGATTAAGTTTCCCAACTTATAATTATTCAAGTCACGAATCTTACGACCTTGTGAACGATGTACAAGACTAAAGTTTAAAATTTCACTAAGCAGCTCATTAAATAAAGCAAATACTTAAAGATGAGTCACCTTGAAGTATTTTCCAGCGAACAGCTGCACTCCCATTATAGCAAAAATGAGCCAAAATATGAGACACACCAGTAGCACGTTGAAGATGGATGGGATAGCTTGCACCAACGCGTTCACAACAACCTGTGACATCGACACTTTGTAAAACACCATGTTGAATAAATGCACTGTATTAACTCCAACAAATTAGACAAGTGTTAACTTTATTGGTTTTATCATTTAAATTGAACTAAATGTTATGATGCATACTAAACGGTTGAATGCTTGAATTTGGCGAACCGATCACAATCAATTGAACTATAAACATGATGTAAAACGTAAATTATAAGATTTATATCAATCATCATGGCATATATTTTTTAGTTTGTGGTCGGTTCAGAATAACATGTTTATAATATATTTACGATACAGGTACAAGCATGCGAATAATAAAAGCGAAGAACAACTCATGCATACAACTTACCCCCCTCGTTGTCCTAATTATGCAGCTAGTGAAGGAGCTAATTACATGCGGCTCCGCGATAGATCTTACCATGAAGATGTGAGAAGATATTTCTTAGTGCACAATCTAATAACATTCCGAGACTAAAATACTAAACTAGCATAAAATGATAGATCAAAGACAAACTAAGAGACCGAAACATGATAATGCATACTTTTGGTCTAATGACCCCGACGGACAGGATGACGAATCATGATCTTACAAGCCATACAGGGGTGCCACCGAAAATTTCAATTATGATTTTCTAATTAAACCAATGGACTACAGTCAATGAAGTTGAGAGAAAGTAAAATCGAACAGAGCTCAACTTGAACACGAGAAAATGAATTTAGGAGTATTTAAGTGTTTTGTGATGTGAGTGTTGCATTTAAAGTGTAGGTGGAGCAGTATGGGAGCTCGGTCGGTAGCTACGTACCCTCATGCCCTGCATGCGGCTCATGGCTCTGAGCGGGCGCAGGGCACGCAGCGTTCGCATCGTTTTGAATGCTTGGATGCCACCAGCGCCACAAAGCGCCGCAACGAAGTTTATAAGCGACACCTGATGAAATTAACAATTGTATTTGATAATGTACAGAGGGATTAGCGGACATTACAATGGGTAAACGCCTTCTTGATACTACATCATAAACAGCACCTTCAAAAAGTATTATAAAGTACCATCTTTAGGTTGAAGACTTACAATCCGCTACAGAATCGCAGGAAAAGGATTTAATAATCCAGAAGAAACTAGAAGAAAGCTATCGGAAGAAAGAAAATTTGAAAGATATATAAACTATACATTTTAAACCATTTAATAATAGAAAATTAATAAACGTGTTTATGTAACATCAATAGCGTTTAACGAGAAAGTGTGCCATTTTCGTTTGTCTAACTTAATTTTACAGTTTAATATGTAACGAGCTAAATTTTAGTACATATTAATTATTATAAGAAATAAAATATGTTATGGAAAACAGCACAACAATATTAGCTCTAAGGTAAATATTGTCACACCATGCACGTTAATATATTTAAATAAGTTTCAGGGGTTCATTAATCTTATGACAGAGAAGTTGCAAGAATAGTCATAATACGGGAAACATGAAGCAAATTCACAAACATCGAACAGACGACATCGAGAGCTTTCCACAGCGAGACGGTAGCGTCTCGTCTGCGACGAACACCGAACAATCAAAGCTGTCGCTCGTCGCGTTGCCCATCGTACGTTGAAATGTACACTCTAGAGCATAGTATGCAAATTACATCGAAATGAACAGTTCAAGGCGAACATGATAGGCATCGCGACAGAACCATACGCAGTCCAAGAGGCGCGTACTCACGCGCATGCCCTCCCATCTGGAGACCGCGCGGAGCGGGCGCAGCGCGCGCAAAGTGCGCATTGAGCGGAAAGCTGGGATGTCGTCCGCGCCCGCCATCACCGCGCCGTGGTTTATGAGCGATAACTAACGACACCACTCGTCATTATGAATTCAATTTACAAACTCTACTAGACCTGCTTTGCTTTTAAAGTTAATTAATTTGCGCCTCAACTCAATATTGATAACTCTCGGTCAAATATATTTGACATACAACACTATGAAAACATTAATTTGAAATTTTTATTCAAACTGTAAGTTAAAATTTTAATTAAAAAAAAATTCTTTGTTTATACTAAATGTAAGGAATATGTTTACCATGACAATGATAAAGTCGAGCCAACACCACGCGTTCGTGAAGTACTTCTGAAATCCGAGGGCGAGCCATTTGATTAACATCTCGATAAAGAATATTACTGTGAATATACGATCCATGTAATACAATATATCTTGGAGGATCGGTCGATGTGGCAGATGAACGTCTTCTAAAGCCTGAAAGAAATATTTATATTTAAAAAAAGGGGAATATACTAGAAGTCTAACAATGTAAAATAATAATTAGTTAAAGATTTTACCAAAGCCAAACTACTGAGTAAAATCATTGTTATCACAGCCGTTTCGAAGTATGTGTTTTCTATCAATCGGAATGTTTTGAGTCTGAGTGTTGCCCAGCCTTGCCAGAAAGGAGACTCGTCGTCTCCCGCCAGGAAGGGGAAGCGCTGGTAGCAAGGCTCGGGGCAACAGTCAGCTGGCGTCAGATCGACTACGTCTTCATCTGCTGCTACTTTTATATCTATTTTTGCTAAACCATCCAATTTTCCATCCTCTTCTTCTTCGATCATTTCTAAACAAACAAATTGTTTAATAAGAACAAACAGAATTTCAACTGTATAAATTGGAATACAATTGCTAAACAGACAAAAAATAAATTATTTTAACTTTTTAATTACCTTCTTCCAGTCCCAACTCTTCTTTACTAGCGTCTTTCTTTTCTTCGCCATCTATAGTATCTGCTGATCCTTTGTGGCTTTCGTCTTTAAAAGATCTTATTTTATGGCTACCATAAGATTTTTGGCTAATTGTATCATCGTCCTTGAAAAAATAATCAAATATTAGTTGTAAGCTAAATCACTAATATTAACTCTTAGTTCACTATGAATATATTATGAGCGTCATAAAACTTACCTGTATTGGATAACCGTGATGATTTATTTCACAATTAATTCGATTATCGGTATGGTTGTCTGTAATAGCGTTGATGTTATTCATTAATATTTTTCCTTTTTTGTATTTATTGTCACCTAGAGAACAAATTGCGTGATTAAATGGTTCTTCCAGTTTTGGGGTACGATTATTATTTACACTATCATTACCTGGGATGGTGAACTCCATACCGTCTCCGATGGCCACTTCTACTTGATCTTTTAGTTTTTTATCCTTGTAAAGAACTCCATCGTCTAAATCAGCGCCCAGTTCAAGTTCGTTGTCGACGCGTTCTGAAGAAACACAGCGGCCACATAGAGCCGCTTTTAAGCCTACATCCCGTGCATCGATGTGCCCAACGCGCCGCAGCCAAGCATAGAAATGAGATCAGGACCAAATTTAATTTTTGTGTCTGTTTGCCAAATTGATACAACTCCTGCTTTTGTCGCGTTCTTGCGAATGTGTTACATAACTTTATGTATAAATTAATAGGAATAAACATACATTAACAAATAAACAGAGCATTTGATAAAATAAACTTGAGCATATAAATTATAATTAATATACGTAGATACTAAATATTCGTTAACTATTCTGGTTTATTATTAATTTACAATAATGATTTATTTTAAACCATAATTTATCATATCTTATTTTACGTGAATTAAAATTAATACAATAATTTGATATATTCTAAAGGTAAGATTGGAATATAGAACACATGTAGCCAATACAATATTAATGTTTGATTTAATACAAATAATACAACGGTCAATCGGAAACACTGACATGCAAAACACACAAAGCTGTCGATATTATTGCTAATACATTTATCAAGCGAACTAAAAAAATACAAAAATAAATAAAAAATAAGAACATAAATAAATACCACAGGAAGAAGAGTGTATCGGGGTATACTGATACAGGTCAAATCTACACTTGACTGCTAGGGCACAAGCAATGCACAGTGGTTACATTTACATTTAAATCATGCTCATTTATCTTAAAGTTCATAGTATTTAATTTACACTAAAATTTAAATGACTCATGAACACAAACCACACATCGAATAAACATTTATTTTTACAATTAGATTTTAAAATATTATTATGTACTAAATAATGTACATGATTTTTTTTTATTAAATTGAGATATAAGGATCACACAGAAACACACAGAGCATGCCACACCGATATGGCTATGACACACGTCTTACCGGGAGCATGTATCGCTATCTGATTGGTCAGTTTATTTTTCACCAGTTTTAATATATCGGCGACATTCTTTTTTACCCAATCAATGAATCTTGATATTCTGTTGAACGCTTCAGCGATTTTATTAGTATCCTGATCGGCGGTAGGAGTGGATAAACTTGATGATCCGAAATTTGACAGTAACAGGGCCAAGAAGAGGTTAAGTACCTGAAATGAATTAAGTTTTTTTGTCATTATGTTCATATTGTCAGTTCAATAAGGATGGAAGGTTGATATTACACATTAGATCGCTACGAATGCTCATTTTATTTTAAATATACAAATGGGTCCTGGTGACTCGTACCACAGGTTCTACCGAACTCACTTCGGGCACACCAGTTCTCATAAGGTTGTCTAATTTAATATGTTCGTAAACATTCTATGTTACTTTTGTGAGAGAGATAAATAAATGTAAGTACTAACCACAAGATTGCCAATGACGACGGTTGCTAAGAAAAAGGGTATACATGACACGTCTCCCACAAGCATGCAGTCCCACATGCTCTCAATCCATTCTCCACATAGCACACGGAATACAATCATGAAGCTGTGCATGAAATCCGTAAAGTTCCATCTCGGTAGTTCACCTCCGGGGAAACGTTCAACGTAATCTGCATACATAATATTGATCATTGTAATATTTATAGTCATAACTATCTATCTTATTAGAAACAATTTTAAGCATGTTCGGAAGCTGTTTCTTTATATTTAATATTTTTATAGAAAGTTAATCAATATAAAGAATTCCGAAAATAGATTCAAATAAGGTCGTGCATCTTTAATAAAAGTTTAGGAAAATTATATAGAATATTATCAAAAAGTTAATACAATAAAAGCTCATTTCATTTTTTTATTTCAATTTTACTTCAAATATCTTAAATTTATAAAGCAAATTATCTAATTAATAACAAGATAACAAGCATCTATGGTACAATTCCAGCTTTGATTTAAGTCAAGCCACCAAAATTAGCTACCTACATTTTCATGCACCTGACATATTTAATATATAGACTTTTTTTATAAAAATAGGTCTCGATTGTTTCAAAAAGAGTCATATTATAGTTAACGTAAACGGTATTTTTTACATTTAATGTACAACCCGAAAAGAAAAGATACAAAATAATTCCTCTTAATTTAATCATTTACCCTAATGTATAAACTGATTTAAAATGGTAATTTAAATCAGTTTTATAATATGCATTATTCCATCAGGCTGAACATGCATACTACCTTAAACAGTACAAACCTCTGTCTAACAGTATAGATGATATTATATCAGTCTAGAAGATAAAAGCGCTAAAATACGACAAAATGAAATATTATTAGGAAAGGAATTAGGAAGCTAGCATAAACGTTTCACAAGTGAGGCGCCTTCGCTAAGGGACTGCAATATACATAGATAGACATACACTATAGATTAAGGTCTAGCTCACTTGGGGTCACATCGATGTTTGCCAATTAACAACATGAGCATAACAGTGTGACGCACATCAACACAATGATCTCTAGACAAACTTGACGGCGATCCTCCGTAAAGTGTGGAGTTTTATTAAATTTGGAAAATTAAATTTACATTATCCACACTTTAGTTTCCAGTGAATATATTTCGAATACCTATCTTTTAAACGGCCTCTATTACGTTAAATTTTGACAATATTCGATAATGAAAGTTTTCTCTTTTATGTTGCATGTGCTCGTAGTGAATTTGCCGGATATTTTGGAATTTTGTGGATGAAATAAATTCACTGAGAGCGAATCGCCGCATCAACAACGTCCAATCAAACACCAACGAACATGCAACAGTCCCACCAATTTCCACTTACCCACATAATTTTTCCCGAATAGTTGCATACCCATCACGGCAAATATGAAAATAATGATGCACAATACGAAGGTCAGGTTGCCCAAGGCACCCATCGTCCTACCCATTATAGAGATGAGTAAATTAAGAGTCGGCCATGACTTTGCCAATTTGAATACTCGAAGCTGCAATTATAAATTGTGAAACAAGGCGTCACACAAGCTCGCTTGCCGGCGCTTCACCTATGCTACTGCGGCTTCTCTCCAAAGACCCATAATCACTCGACGTACCAATTCCTTCACGGTTCGGTGTCAGATAATGATTATAGGTCCTTATCTCTGACTAAAGTTAGCGGGATGTGTGCTTCAGTATCCTTTCAAAACATGTGCATTTATTTTGATTTATGAGTGGGATATATGTTAACTATCGTTGCATTTACTACGCTGAGGGAGAGCATTTTGATTGATATTATTGGTTCAGTTTTGATTTCGGTAAGATAAGTATTCTTTTCTGGTCGTTATACTGAAATAAATTGACATAGATCCCATCAGTCGACGACCTGATGCATTACCCTTCGTAAGCGAAGCTGCATGTCAATTTCTATAGTACTCGATGCAAAGCTTAAGTTATGATCGTAAGCTGCGTGATAGCCTTATAACATATTTCGTCCAGGCCCATTCTCGTGAGCCACATTCCGTGTTATAAAGCCACAGCGGGTACTGAATGGTTAGACCGTAAAATAATATTCAATCAAAGCCCTGTGTTAGTATTCGGTAGTGTAAAGCTGAATAGGAATTAATAATGAAGCCTTAGTATTGTTTAGAGATGCGTAATTGGTTTTCAGTTAGAACCTGTATAGTTTTTCCCAAACAACTGCATCCCCATCACAGCAAATATGAATATAATGATGCAAAGTACAAAGGTCAAGTTCCCTAAAGCTCCCACCGTCCTACCCATTATGGATATAATTAGGTTTAGCGCCGGCCAAGACTTGGCCAGTTTAAATACACGTAGCTGAAAATATTATATTAAACATAAATACATAAATGTTATACATGTATAAGTGTCACTGTAAACGGCTCTCCGGTATTGAAATATTGCTTTGATACAAATATTAAAATAATATTAATCTATACCTCTGAACTCTATATCTGTAAGAGTACATCTGTTAACATAAAAGTAAAAATATTAATATAATTATAAAGAGTGTTCATTAATTGTCACGTGTGTTAATTTTACGGTGTAAACTGTATAGTATAAATGTAAGGACTTATACTAGTGTTAAATGATAATAAGTCGATACTCACCAATCTGAATGAACGTAAAACTGACAAACCCTGAACACCTTCAAGTCCTAATTCCAGTAATGATAAGGCCACGATTATAAAGTCAAATATGTTCCAACCCTCTTGGAAGTAAAATTTTGGACTCATTGCTATTAATTTAAACATCGCTTCGATACCGAATGTAGCAGTGAAGAACTGAAAAATAAAATTTAATATTTCATCTATTCTTCTTCGCCAATTATTTTTTTTCTGGTACGTTACTTACGTAATTGCCACTTTTCAACGCTCTTTCCATATCTTTATCCATGTCGTGATGATCCAAAGCCATAAACAGCGTATTGACAACGATACATAGCGTGATAAACAGTTCGACGAAGGGATCGAACACGAGGAGGGCGACGTACTTCTGAAACTCGAGCCACAGCCAGCAGCAGTCCCACACACAGAAGAAGTCGATTCCCTTCATGAGCCATTCGAGAAGCCTCTCCTTGACCGTGGGCCCTTCATCGTCATCTTCGGCTGTTGAGAAGTAGTATACTGACACTGTTGTGTCCCGTTTACCGAAGTATGTGTGTGGTGAGGAGAGAGACAAAAATAAATTTTGTTAGTATTCGCTCATTATTTTGCCTTATTTTATTTATATTAACCAAATGTCAATTTTACAACTATTTCGTCGAATACGGAGCCAATTTTAACTACATAGCAGCAATATTCATATTTTTTGAATTTTGTTGGCTGTCATTTATCTTTTACACTGTCTTTTACGTCACGCACGTGGAAATAAAAAACGTCGAGTTACAAAAGTTCAAGGGTAATATTATAATGTCAACGCCTGAACTCTACGTGCGAGGTACTGTGCTCTCTTTAATACACTCAAGGTATAGTTACGTTGTGATAGCATATCTTTATTGCAGCGAAGCTTTTGTCTACATATTACTACTTGAACTGCAAAGATGTTAATTAATATGTCTCATTATTCAATTTAAGCTTCTTTGTCAAAAAATATGAATATCGTGATAAAATTTCTACATGATGGATAAAAGCAAATCAGTTGGACCAATTTGTTCACGATACTTTATTTATAAATTAATAAAATTTTTCATTGTAACATATATTTTGATGTATTTTTCTATATCTTTCAGTGTCGGTCGCATGCAAGGAAATATTTTTTTTCATGCATTCGATATGTTATTAATAGTCTAACAACGAATCAGAAAGAAGAAGTAGAAATAAAAATTAAAAGCAAAATATAATTGAACTTTCTGGAAGTTCTATCTACTGTTTTATAAAGGTGCGTAATAAATAAAAGCATAGTATAATCTGTGTAGTTATTGGATAGGACAGTGATAGGTGCGTATATTGCGCTTGATAATTAAATATAAATGACACCCAATAATATGTATAAATGTATCTTTGCCAATTATGCAATTTTCGCATAATGAGCAAATACCGGAAATGTGTGCTTTGTTGTTGTCGTGTATTGTATGTTATTATTATATATTCATATTCGTTTTATTAGGCAAATATAATATGTGTTATAAGCGTATAATTTGTTGAGAGATAACAAGATATAAGTAAATAAATAATGTAAACATATAGCTAGAGACAAGATTATGTTTAAATGTAAAGTTAAACTAAACATAGACAGGACATACAATGCTCTACGAATTAGCCAATAGATACTAAGGCTAGGAATACTTGTGTATTTGTAACATTATTTCTTTTTGCAATTAACTTGTAAAGCCATGTATTCATCAAGGGATAATTACTCAGACATTTCATTATGTGTACAATGTCTAAATTCGATGAGTACACCGCTTTATTAGTATTTAATTTGTTAATGTATCGTATTCCCAGTCTCAGTGAATACGTACCATTTTGTTCGCTCGCTCGGCTTTGTCTTCCAGCTTGTTCGATTATTTCATTCAGTACCATTACGTCTGAAAATATTTAAATATTGATTAGTATTAAATTATACATCTAAAGTAATCTTTTGCCTATTATTTAAAATCAAACTTTCTATTGTGATTTTAAATGATTGATTAAAAAGGTTGGTTTTAGATAATATTACAGATTCCAATTTCCCTTTAACTATTTAGCTGATTAATAAAATTATGAAAGTGAATGACTCTTGATCTACTTTCAAAAGATCACTAATAGCCAAAATGATTCACTTCTCGACTATAAAATGAATAGCTATAAAAATAAATTAACTTTAGTTGCGTTTTTCCGGTTCATTGAAATAATTTTTATGTAATAATTTTTGTAAACGCTTATTGAGACTAAAGACAGACTTGACAATATTAAAAAGTTAAAATTTTTCTTCCATAAAATATTTACGTTATCAATATAATTTTCTATCTTCACTGTATACAAGATTTTCTACATACCTCGCATATCCACAACATTTGGCTGCTGCGAAGATTCTATAAACGGGTTATCATTCGACTGTTTCAACACTTTTCCAGCTTCGTCCGTGCACTCGGTCGTACTAACCTCCTAAAACATAATAAATAAAATTAACCAACAGAACAAATCATATTGACCAATGAACCATTCGCTAAAAACAATGACAGTGCCTCCATTAGCCAAACTTCATAATGACAGTGTACGATTATGAGTAACAAAACTAGTGGTTCATGTAAGTGTCAAATCACGCTTGCAAATAATTAGTCGACGCTTATAACAAAAGAATGATAAGCTCATACATATTCTCTTAATGGTCGAGATACCAGCGACGAGTCTTGTCTGGGCAGAGGGTAGGCGTGCGGTTGGGAGGTAACGCTATGGTTCCTGGACGCCGATCGGCCGCGTAACCGGGCCTCCTTCGTCTGGGCTTTCCCTCCGAGGAGGTCCCCGTGCGAGGTGTACGATAACCGCGACTGGTGGGACGTGTACGATGAATGTCTTGACCCTTGAATTTAAGTGACACAGAATAAGTACTACACGCAATATAACTTTTAAGTTAGAAAAATACTTAGAACTAAATCTCCTAGATTTAATTTACAATACAAGAACACCGGTTAAGAGATTGACATGAAATGATATTTATATTAATTTTAACCATCATTGGATATTCATTTTATAGTCCGATGCAAAACATCATATTTTAATACTCAGGTACACGAATCATATAGCAAGTACATACCTAAATTCGCATAGTAGACCGGTATGATGATAGCGCCGTTCTCTTCTGACATTGGTGTTACTGCGTTTGAATCATCAGCATATGGAAGATGTTCCTGTGCGTCCAAATATGTCGATAAAACGAGCGGTTTCCTATCAGCTCCTGGTGGATAGCGATTCCTTCCATTTGGTCGTAAAGCCATTTGATGAGAACCTCGTGAACCTCGCCGTAAATTGAATGGAGATCCAGGCAGCGACAAAGAAGCCTGAAGCATTTCTAAATCTTAGTTCAAGCTAACTAAAACACATCTCATATACTGTTATCTTCACTCTGCTGCAAAACATTAATTTTAATTCATTGAAATCAATTAAGTCACACATTATTACGGGCATGTCAATTTATTTGGATTCGAGTTATACTAATTGTTGATCATTCGTTCAATATCATGTTCCTCAATTCAGATCGAGTAGTGAAATAATTTTGTTATTTTTATGTTCTATGTGGTGTACCTAATAAAAATGATTTTCTTTCTTTCTTTCTCTTTCAAATATGGTTAACTGAAGGATTTTTTCTGGAGGCTTTGGCATGTTGCTGTTATCAGTACCTACTGAGGATGACATCAGGAGCAATGTAATACCTTACTATCAATTATCTTAACTATCAATTACTTTCATGTGCCAATAAACAAGTGACAAGTTGATAGCAGAAATTCATGAGACCATGAACAAAATAATAACAAAAACAAACAAAAAAAACTAAATAAGAAGAATTTTCAATGTCCTATTGCATCAACACATGGTAAGTGAAAAAATTATGAAGAAGTGAATGTATTTACGGTCGATTTTCATGAATTGCTGCAATTTGACACGTGAACACTAAAATTTCTAAGGTGGGTTCAAAGTAACACGGGAAGAAAGGCATAAAAGTTAAATTATGACTACTAATACCAAAATAGGAAAGGAAAGAGGGAACACAAACATCAATGAGGATAAGAGGACAAACCTGAGAGCCCTCCCGCAGTGGCCCATACGACAACTGTCCGTATTTATTTATTCGTTCAGGATGGGGAACCTTTAATGCACAGAAAAAGATATTTTTAAATCATATCCAATTTTAAAGCTACTAATTTATAATAAATAGACATAGAATCGCTAAGGATAGAGGACAGATAATAACAAACAAATATTTGGAATAAAGGAATCAAAGTTGCAGCCTTCAAGCAATAACGAAGTGAACAATATAGGAAACAAATTTTTGGTAAGAACTACATTTATGGCTAGATGATAAAGATAAATAAGAGGATTAACTAAAGAAGGAACGATAAACATTAAACAACGGATGCACAGTACAATAATCTTATGATATGTGACATAATTAGAACATGAATCAGAAAAGCTTTGGCAGTGATATTAAGCAACAGTTAGTCAGGTAACTTTGTTTATAAACACATGAAGTATCATAGGGTTATACTACATGCACTTTTGCATACTTCTATCTTATCGTAGCTATGATTGTCGTTTTGATATCGCTACATCTATGGTCATGAGGACTGTTCTTTGTTTCTATGAAAATGCCTCCACCTGTTACTCATCGAAATTGAGGAATTAATGAATACTCGAATACTTTGAGTGTATGAGAAATTAATTATGTTGACCGAACCTACCTCTCCATCGACGATACGTTCAGTCTCAGCTCGGCTGCTTCGATTTGCTCACAAAATGAAAGAAACAATCTAACATGACAATAGATATTTTTCTCCAATAGTATTTATGGGTACGCATAAAATGTAATTTCAGGACCGCTTCAAAATACCGCATCAAAAAGATATGTACGAAACAACTTGTATTTGGTAATTCAGAGATAAAAATATTATTGGAGATGTTAAAAAAACTAGTTTATGAAAACTAATGAATTTAAAATCAATTTGTTTCACAATCATGCCTTTAATGGAGATGATTCCTAATGATTCTACGAGATTCTACGAGCAGCTGATTTTGAAAGGATGAAAATTAAGTATTTTTTGTATCTTTTATGATTTTTTTAAAATAACAGGTAATAAAACGAAATGTAACGAATACGGATAGAATAATGTGGTGAAGGGGATGAGTTTAAAAACTAAAAATCATAAAAATGATCTGTTTGAGGAAATAGGAACATTTATACGGCAGCTGCAGGCAAAGTGATTGCAGATAAAATAAATTTAAACAAAATGATAAGACCATCTAATAGCATGCCTCGAAACCAAGTTTCAAATAAACGGACGTGTTCAAAGGTTTTAAATTAACAGTGTAATAATCATAATAGAACAAATTAAATTTTCAGTCATTACTGATATCCAGATATGAATAAATACAGTAGTATCGTAAAGTAGATCGTCTAAATGATATTGAAACAATAGAATGTAGAAAATATTATTTTGTCATGTTTTGTATACATTTGCCTTTTGGCAGATATTCTCATTAACGTTACCAATCATATCTGAATACTAGTAGAAAGATCAAAGAGGACAGACACATAAAAATTAAAGCTTTGAGCAGTTAACACATTTTTTGTAAATCTTTTCAACTTGAATATTTAAACAGGAATTTTAATAACGAAATTGATGTATCAATATTGCTTTAATCTACTTAGGATAATGATGTGGTTTTATTCGTATAAATTTTATTTGCTTTTGCTTTCTTTTAATGCTAAGTGCAATCAAGCGGCGTGTCTTTTTGTGAACATCAAGTTGAAAAGAAATTACTCAACTGACAATGATATAATTAACATTAACTATTGTTCATTGTTCATTCAACTGTAATAAAATATTACTGTCTAATATAATAACATGAAACAATTGTGAATTATGTAAAAAAACTCTTTATTTTATTTTTCAAACAAATATATTATTACGTGTTGAAGACTAGGGGCATTATTATTAAAAAATAAGACACCGAAACCGAATGCAATTCTTTGTATAATTATTTTGTAACAGTCAAAACTACGCTAATGTTTTCGTAACTTTACTTTTTTATATATTGCAAAATAGTCAACTGTTTTTAATGCAAATAAAAACTTCCAAAAATTCAACATTTTGTATTTTAATATAAGATAACGTTTTCGTCCAAATAATCTCTCTAACACATTCTAGTTCAAGTATATTAAAATATAAATAAAGATGTTACATATTTCGTACATATAATCATTGTCAGCGGAGCGCAAGTCTGGTTAGGCCGGTACTCACCATGCTGACCTTCCTCTGTCGGCGTGCGGCGTCGTGCGTGTCGCTGGGCTTGTGCGTGGGCTGGGTGCTCACCGAGTCCTGGAAGGGGTCGCTACGGAGGGACATGCGCTCGCGCGTGTTGTCGTCCTGGTTGCCGCGCTCCTGGTTCACGAACAGCTCGTAGCTCTGGCACGAGAAGTCGCTGGGCGACTTGGCGGGGTGCGCCTCGGCGTACGCGGCGGCCTCGGCCGCGGCCAACGCCGAGCGCGCGTGCGCCTCGCGCGCTTCCTGCTTGTCCGCGCGCGCCGCCGCTTTCTGTTCCGCTTCCTATACCACAGTTACAAATATGTTTACAATAACACAAGCAAAAGCTTAGTATGGAATCAGATTGTCAAAATTATCCTGAAATATTTATTTATGTTGTTAAGTCTCTTTTAGCTGAAATTACGTTGTGATTAGATCTATTTGGAAAGGAAAAAAGAGCGTGCGTGCCGAGCACACGTGTCAGTAGTAAAACTTTTTAGCAAGATTCAAAAATATCAAAATCGTCGCTTTTCTCCATGACGTGACGGTATTGGCATGACGCGACCTTAAAATTTTAATCTCATCACGCCTAGAGAAGTTTCGCTTCAAAATATATTTGGTAAATCGTGTAAAAAGTTCAAAACGGATCATGCCTTTATATTATTTTATTTGTATACCAAAAAGCATGGTTCATTTTTACTATAATCCACATAAATTTTATAGCGACGATACTTCGTTTCTGATTTTCCAATTACAATATCATCGAAAATATTAATACCTATTCAAGGTTTTTCCAGTTGACACTTAAAACAATATTTAAATTAATGAATTTAATATCATCACCTCTCTTTAAATACAAAACAGCTTACCCTAAGAGCTTCTTCTTCCGCTTGTTCCTCCTCTTCGGCTTTCTTCTGCAACTCGTCGTACGACATGGCGACGATGGCCAAGATCAAGTTCACGAGATAGAACGAGCCCAAGAAGATGATCACCACGAAGAACAACACGTGCCATGAACCAGCTGATCTAAGTACCTTGGGAATTATTTATATAATTAGTGTTAAGATATTTGTAAGCTATTTTTTTAAACTCAGAAATGCAACAGGAAGATAAGTAACTAGAAAACATTGAAAGATCTATTGGATCTTTTACGAAAATGGCATAAATTCATGACCAATTTATTATAAGCAAAATAAAGAAAATCTGATTATTTTTTATGGTCAATAGGGAAGCGTTTGACCACAATATCGCCTGATGGTAAAATGTGTCTGCTCGCTTGAAAATATGGAATATTTACCAGTTGATATAAATTTTCCCAGTAGTCCTGTGTCATGAGTCGGAAAGCGGAAAGAAATGCCCAGCCAAAGGTGTCAAAACTCGTGTAACCATAGTTCGGATTTGGTCCATAGCCTTGAAGACATATATAGCCTGGTTCGCATTGCCTATAAAAAGATAATAAAATGTTACATACTGATTTAGCTGTGATCATTCAAGTTTTACATAATATGTTCTCTCTTCTTGTTAAGCCATTTGTCACTTAATATTCGAATTCATTTATTGAGAAAAAATGTTTTGCTTTTAAAAATGTATTGACAACATACCCTGCTCCTGATGAGTTGCCACACAATGGATAGTCTCCGTCTTCGCTGTACCAGTTCGCTGAAATTTGTACATTCTTGTTAGTAGAAACCAATCTTTACAATTTTCAAAGTAAACGTATTGATATACAAATAATATTTACTTTCGTTTTGACAAAATCGCTCCCAGTTTTCATCAGTCAAATTGCCCCAACTACCATCCTCCGGGAAGACCTTTATACATTTCTGCGTTAACACTCCCATGTATATTTGTAGGCCCATTAACGCAAAAACCGATAGAGAAAACATTGTCAATATTATCACATCGCGCAGATTTTTCACGGATTCTATGACAGCACCGACAATAGTCTTCAATCCTGGGAAGTGATCAAAATCGTTATATCTACGCTTATCTTAAGAATAGCACACGTTCAAACCTCTATCAAAGATGTATACTCACTTATCCCATTCAATACATAGATTTCAACACACACAAACCATCTACCGTGTTCAAATTACTACGTTAAGCTCGTGACTCTATGCGAGTATAATCTAATATTAACTGGTTACAAATAATATTTGCTAGTGAAATAATAGCACAAATAGAATTACCCGGTACGATGGCCACAGTCTTCAACGCTCGGAGAACTCTGAACGTTCTGAGAGCGGCCAAGTTGCCGAGATCTATGCCCATCGTCACATAACTGCAAACACACCCACAACCACCACGTCTAGATTAATATATCTAACTACAGAGAACTAAACAATTACTAATTTAATATTATTACAGCCTTCACTACTATCTGCGACTCGAACTGTCGCATTTCGCGTTTCGTATCAGTCCTTGAGCTTATATTCGATATCCTGTAGTAAAATAGAGATCTCTAATTTTAATAAAAAATCTTCTATTATAAACTCTATATAAAGACATTTAGGTAAACAATAACCAAAATCTACTGTTTAATAGTCGTTACTTTATGCTACATTATTGTATTAAAATTGTCTACTACTCACGCTAAAGCTATAACTACGAAGTCAAGCCAATTCCATGCATCTCTAAGGTATGTGAATGGCTGTAGTATGAAACCCCTGGCCATTACTTTCACCGCCGATTCAAACGTGTAGATTCCCGTAAAGATAACTCTGCAAAAATTCACCTCCATTGTGGAACGCCGCTCGCAAAAATACATATTCTCATAGTTAAGTTAATCTATGATTTCAAAAAGACAAGAAAAATCTAATCAGTATTTATGTGGACTTTTAAGTAAATATTATTATCTATTATAAGGTAATAATTGTCTACGAACACCTAGGTCTAAATGAATAGTAAACCAGTACATACCGATGTATTTACAAGTGTAACACGCCTGATATGATAAAGACGAAAGGTAGAAAAATGTTCTCTATATTAAAACACGTCAGTTTAATTGCATTCAGTTAATTTTGTGCTACTGTTCAAACGTATGAAATCACAGATGCATTATATTTGGGTACAATTGAACTTAAATAGTGGAATACAATTTGTTATGAGCATGTCAAGGAAAACATTGATTTTTTTTATATTGTCTAGGGCATTGCAAAAGTTATTTGAGAGGAAAGTGAACGTGTAGTTAAATGTATTGCAGTTAGAAAACCCAATGGAGTGTGATATTGCTGTGATAAAACAGTGTTTTGCCATGGTTACTTAATAATAAATCAATTTATACGCGAAAAATCTATTGACATAAAGTTGACTTCTGTATGTCTAAACATTATTATTTAAATAATTACGTATTACTAAACTGAAACTAATAATTTTGAATCTATCGTGCATACTAGGTACTATATGATTAGATGGTATACTTGTATTCAATAATATAGTAATATAAATAAAACAAAAGGTACTCACTCAGTACTTTCGACAGTCGGTGTGGTAGGCATTATCATTAGTATGCAATTGACAAGGATCGTAGTAATGATGAACAGAGAGAACAAAGGATGTACTAATATGTATATAGCGACTCTCCTTATCGGGTTAAACGGATCCAACATCCATAATGCGTCTGTTGCCGAAAATCTGAAGATATCTTTACCCTTGCTTATGACTACGAAAGTCTGGAACGAAACAAATTTCCGATTATATATCTCTCTTGTTACTTCGTTATATGACTAACTTGAGCTTACTATAAATCGCTTTTTATTATCCCTGATTACAGTTAGGGGAAAAATAACGTCATTAAAAACTACTTCCTAGTGTACTTCCACGTGTAGCCTAATTGCTAGCTTATACCAAAACAACTTACGGTTTGGTTGTGATAAAAAGGATCGATGTCTTCGAGAGGCGTGGAGGCAAGCTCCAGTGGGAAGGAGCCCTGCATCCGCACGGGCAGCGGCAGCCCCTGCTCCAGGGTCGCGTCCGGCTGGGGACCTTCGTCTTCGTCCTCGTCATCGTAACGCACCTACATCATCCCACACATTTCAACTTTACTGCACACTCCGGCGCCATGGCGTCATCACGTAAGCAAGCTATTTACTATTTGCAATGGATGTAATTCCATTACTATAAATGTATCAAGTGCAGATTATCACCGCCCATGCATATGATCACGCTCTTCGTACGATCAAAGGTGGCCGGACGTTCCCTTTGTGACGGACCGATTCGCAACGAATCGTACGATCGATGCAATTTTAAATCGAGGAAACCTTGTACAATAACTACAGAAGGCGTTCTGTAACAATACTGTTGTGGTTTAAGAATGCTATTCTCAGATCTTAAGAGAATATCACTGTTACAGCAACGAGTATTATTACGATTGTTGAGCATGTTTTGTGAGCGCATTGAAAGCTGTTTTTATTATGGTGCTGCCTTCTGTGTGTTCATGATGTGTTTTCTGCCAAACTAGAAGCATATTGCATAACGTTCCCCGCTATTGTGTTACCGTTCCGAGGAATTAGTATGAAAATTTACTTAACGAGATCGAGAGTCTGTCTTAAAAGTAATTTGAAAGGCATATAAATGTAAAACCTAGATTTAAATAATCTATCACAATGTAATATCGATGTAAATTGAGAATTTTTTTTGTTAGTATGCGAATACATTTAAGGAAAACGCCACAAGTATTGCGGATTTTTATAATCTGTGTTAAGTATTCTAAAATGTTTTACATAATTATACATATTGATATTACAATTCAGGTGGCATAATACAAATAAAATATCGGAAGGCTTCAAAATAGGGGGTCGTCGGTTAAGTTGCACTAACTAGCCAGGTGATGTCACCATGCTAGACCTAAATGACCGCAGCCAATGAAGTGGCAAACATGAGCCAATTGTGTGCAATGCATGAAAAGGATGAATGTTGTGCTAGTGTTATTTTCTGCTTGGGTACACTGTATACATTTTAATTAAACAAAGTGCAATGTTATCAACCCTATTTTTCAAATTTGACTCTGGTTAGGCTTTTTTTTTTCAGAACTAAACATCCTATTTTTGTTAGGTAAGGTTCGCTACGGGCTTGACTATCTCTTCTAATTTTGGAGTATTTAAGGTTTACGACGGCTCTAAGGTATTTTCGGTTGTGGCATCAATATATCTGTTTTGTCTGACTTCCATTATTGAGGTATCGAGTATGTCGATGTCATTAGTTGCAAATAATATGAAAAGCTTTGTTTCTTGAACTACAAAGGTTAGCTGTCACGGCGACCTTGCCGTCTAGTGACAGCTAAACTTGATAAGTCTTTTAACAGATACGATTTTGCCGACAAAGCGATGTGTTCGTAAAATGCTTTATAATGCGATCAATATGCGTAAATTAGAATGCAATGCAAGTTATCGCGGTTTGACAACAGTCACACCAATGATACGGGAGCCAGATGGCTGTACAATGGAATTTCGAGAAGCGATAACTTGCTAAATAGTATTCCGCTAAAAACGAGCCGTAAAAAGGTAAAAGGGGCAAGCAAGCAATCTTACTTCTTTTTTCTTTTTCGTCCGCCCCAAATCGGTCTGGAATAGTTTAAAAATTATCCGTCAGACGTGATTATTGTACATGTTCCTTCAAATATATCCTTTTGAGTGTGCTTGGTATATATTGAATGTAGGTACCTAAATTTTGTCATTTATATAATGTTTACAGTAAACACCTACAGTTAGTAAAAGATAATGTTTGTATGTTAGCACTAGATATGTGAGCACACTCATAGCTGACAAGGAGTAGGAGTGGGTGTTACCTCGCCCTCAGCGCGTTTTTTCTCAAGTTCTTTTTGTTTGGCATGCTCCTCAGCTATGCGGGCTTCGATAGCGGCCAGTGACTCTCGTGTGAAAGGTCGGAACAAACTTTGTTCTTCCTCGCTGATCGAGTCCAAGTCTTCGGACATTGTCTATCGAACTCCCACTGAGTGAACTGCCTACTGGAAATATAAAACAATGTTAATATCTAATGTAAAATTGACCCACCCATGTCCGAATAAAAGGTTTGGGTAGGAGTAAACACTGCTTCATACCATACCATTTAACTGAGCAAAATACCAACACTACATAAACATTGTAATTTCGAAACAGAAATAAATCAACTACAAGTGTTTCCCATCTTGAGTCTGTTTTGAATTCTGAGTCAACGTACAGTGAACTGCGAAATGTAATAAGGATTTCCTAATTTAATTATTCCCATTGCAAAGTCTCATGTCTGTCAGTATCAAATAACATGTGATTGTCGTATATCCTATAAAGTGATATAAACACTTGTGTATCCACTTCATATATTTAAACGTACATACTAAATGAAGTACCTATAATTACGTTTGCATTTCGTAATATAAACCTTTAGTAGCTAAAAAAAGATCTTCAAGTTAACAATTACCGCATATCGCAAACGTTCATTCATTTATGTAACAATGCGTTATAATAATAGAAGTATTCACAGCATAGTATGCTGTATGCTTTACACTTGTTAATTAGATAATGCGTATAATCACCTGCTAACAGTGAATGGGCGGGTGTGTGTGGTGGGGGAAGCGCGCGCGGCGGCACTCCCTGCGCCCGCGATCTTCCGCCAACCACCTACGGGCGGGTCGCCCTTCTGAACCGAACAATTTCATGTTTAGCTATGATATTTGCTACGCGTCTATGACGAATAATGAGAAAAGTTATGACCTGGATTGTATAGCTCGAGGTACTAAAATATCCATAAGTAAGTAACAACAATGTAGCTATAGAAAATTGAATGATTTTTATAAACAAATGGATTAGATATGGATTTGAAATCGCAACCAAATCTATAGTTAAAATCACGTCATTAACGCAACGTGGGAATACAGAAAGAGACAATAACAAGCCACTTATTTATTGTACTAACTTTGACAATTAGACGCTCGTTTCGTATGTACGTACGTACATTATACATCTCTGTTCTAACCACACCATTATTCAGAGCAATTTTCATCAATTTACCTAATTTCTGGAACTCAGTGCTTTGATAATATACAAAAACATTTTCCTTATAATCCTAGCCAAGCCAAAATATATTAATTCTGTATGATTACGTACACGTGTATTTAACTTTGACTGGATATTGAACTTCTCAACTTTCCACAATTCTCTACATAGAAATATTTTTATATTTTTAGTAGAGAAGTAAGTCGGAAAATTAGTATTTTACAAAAAACATTGTTTTTACAACAAAGGCTGTATTTATTTTTGGTCAAAATTAGGTTTTGATACCTTTGTAATTTGTATATAACCCTCAGAGGTTGCTTACTCATGTGTGGTGCACCCATAAATTAATTAATTGTATTACTAACGCTTATAACTGTTGGCTTGATATGTGTTGATGGACGGACTATGTTATTGTATGTTTGAAGTTCTGAGAGAGGTCGATACGGGTATTATTAATATTTAATGAACGTAAGGCCCATACTAAACATGACAAGAGGTAAATTTATAGAACGCCCACATTGTTTTGTTTGAGTACTATGTGAGAGAAGGCTTTGTTTTAGTTACAAATACAAGTTTGGGCGGCTACGGAGGAATTTGCATGTACTACCATAGATAACTAAATACTAAATAGTTACTACGATACTATGTAGAAAACCTGTGATAGGGATCATAAGATACGTATTTCCGTACAAAACTAACTTATTCTAATAAATTATTGGGACAAACCTGTCGTCCACGAGAGCAGTGTGGTCGCGGCTGCTAGAGAGATGAAAGTTACCACGTATTCGCTGATAGGGACAGCCAGCAAAGGAGCGAGATTTTTCATGTCCGACCTACGAAAAATTTTATGTATAAAGTAAATCAGTTAAATATTATAAACAGCTGATTATTTTTTAATAAAATATTCTTTTAGAGTGTCTAAATGTACAGTGGTTCTGATCAATACCAAGATTCTCTATTGATTGAAATTATTTCCAATCAGTTTGAATTTTACTTTTTTCACTCTTCTCTCTACTATAATCCAATTGGAGTGTCATATCTGCGATATTACCGCTTCTGCTGTGACACACGTACAGATCGATGCAAACTTAATGGCGGTTCGGAAGTTAGGTGCAGGTGCGAGTGCGGGTGCGCACAGGTCCCTTAACGTCCCGCTAATACCTAAAATTGTTTTCTGCGCATCGGATCGTACGATGTTCCGAGCCGCCATTAAGTTTGAATCGTACTATAGCATTGCGAAAGTCTAACCGTATAATAATCCAATGTTGGTGTGGTTCAGAGGGCGCGCCGGTTGGTGGCCGCGTCGCGTGCAAGCGCGCGCTCCTGTCTGCTGCGTCGCGCGTGCCACATCTGCGATATTACCGCTTCTGCTGTAACAAAAGAGTCTTTTCAAATAGACAGCCTATCATATTTTAATGATGATAATATAATACAGGTAAATTAGCTTGGAGAAATTTTTGCGTTTGTAGTAGTGTATGGTCAGCAAATAAAATAAAACTACATTTTATTTTTAGTTTTATTTTATATATAATATGTCGTGGCCATATCGTAGATTTGCTCATTTCATGATATGATTGATCATTTCACGAAATGGTCGCATTTCAGGAAATGGCCAACATAGTTTGATCAGATCGTTAAATCGTCAACGTTTCACGATTTGATCATCCACATTTGGCCAGATCGTATAAAATATAGAGAGTCCATAAAATATTAAAAAAATTCAGAATATTCTAAGAACTTGTTTAGTGTCATTTAAGTTAGTGCCGCGGCAGCGGCCGGCGAATGCCAGAAGCGAATGGTTTTTGCAATAGAAAACAGTTAGGTTAGGTTAGGTTAGACTTTGATAAACAACGCACGAGCCGAGCGAGCAAAGCGAGCGTGCCGCGGTAGCGGCCGGCGAGTGCCAGAAGCGGATCGCTTTTTAAAAAACAAACAATCATAATAATATAGTAGGATATATAAATATATATCCTAAAAGAAAAAATGCGTGTTAAATCCTTTTATTTAAGACGCATTTTTTCTTCAATACATATAAGATATCCACATTTTCCATAGTACTCAAACCTCTTCGTCGTAAATTCTTTGCTATGACTTTCTTCATATTGTTATTAAACGAATTATGAAGTTTTTAACTGCGAATAATTAAATTTTCGCCAGCGGCCGCCATTATTATCAGTTATCACATAAACACAGAGCTTGCAGCGCCTCTACCAATAATTAATGTAACTATTTTACGATATGATCAAATAATTTTGATCATTTCATGAAAAAACCGCGCGTTTAGTTGGCCATATCGAGAAACGATTTCTTATCATTGATCTGCCCAAACCACATCATGATGTGGCCAATAGACATTCGATCATTTCATGCAATGCGATCATTTCACGAAATGATCGATCATATCATGAAATGAGCAAATCTACGATATGGCCACGACATATATAAGGGATTTTAAATTAAACTATATGTGTTTCTCCTCTGAAAAAGATGAGACTTTATTTTAATATTTGCACATTTAACATACGAGTAAAGCAAAGCAAAAGGCCACACTTAATTTTAAAATAAATAATAAAAGGCAAATACCTAAGTTACAAGATCATTATGCGAATTCCAGTGAACTTATTATGATAACACCGTGGACATCCAAGAAGGAACGTATCAACTTGAACAATACGCCCATTTAGTGGACAATGCGTAATTGATAAAACAAAGGGATATTAATTTAATGGTTATACGGTATCGGACCACCACCGGACCACCAGGCAGGAGGATATCTCGGATATATAAGCAATTCACAAGTAAACTCGTCATTCTCACACCAGCTCTCTATAGTTAAGGTCATAGATTAAGTAAAAATTGTAATTTATTTAAATAAATTATTTTTTTTAAAAGTAATCTTGACCGAGTTATTTTTACTGGCGCCCAACTTAGGGGCCTAACGAGTGAATTTAAAGTAAATACATCGTAAATTACGAAAAAGTTCACGAAAATCTTTCAAGATTGAAGTTAGGCAACTCACAAACAAATTAGTAAAATCAGTGAAAAGTTCGAGGGAAGAAATGAAAAAGGAGGCCATCATCGGATTTGTGCTGTAAGTACCGTAGCATAATCCTTTCACCATTCCTTTCCACTTGAAACCCCCGACTTTTGTATATAGCTATAGGGATACTGGAGAGAATCACTCTCCTTCTGAAAGTGAGAGCAGTCTTAGTGATTTGAGTTATTCAAATTGCAGTAATAATCCAACTGTCATAGACAATATGGATCCAAAAACCTTGTTATCGTTCGTTCCCACATATGATGGTGACGCATTTAATCTTTATAATTTTATAAACTGTGCCAAACATTGGTTACAGATCGCAGGTGGAGACACACCACCTAATGTAATGTTGTTATTAAGCAAATTAGAATCGAAAGCTGCCATGACTATCTCCATGGTAGATCATGACTTTAAGTGGAAAAATATAGAATTAACATTAAAAAAAGAATGTGGAGATAATAGGGAGTTCAATACCTTATTAATTGAATTGTCGAATGTTAAAAGAAAAGGTAGCTATAAGGATTTAATTTTTGAGTTAAAACAGAAATTATTTTTTATTAGAAGTAAGTTGTTAGATAAATATAGTGAGAAAACGTTAGTCGATGAAGTGATGGAGCCGTATATTAATACCGCGCAAAATGCATTAAGAAACAGCTTACCGTACCATGACCAAATTTACGTGTCAAACTGTGGTTTTGAGGAAACGGCCGCCCGAATTTTACAATTAGAAGCAGAGGGTAGGTTCGACAATATTAAGCAAAAGTTTTCGAGCATTTTACCACCGCCGCGAATTGTTCAGCAGGGGTACTCGCAACATAAACCCAATTTTGTAAATCAAAAGCATAGTTATCCTAATTATCCACAAAATCCAAGGATAAATTATAATAATAACAATTATAATCATAATCATAACCAAAGTAATAATAATTTCCATCAAAAATATCCATGGAAGCCAAATCCAAATAATGTGTTCAATAAGCCTCAGAATAGTTATTTCAAGCGTAATCAATATCGCCCGGTTAATAGAAATGTAAATGAAACGGAAGACGTGTCCATGCGGACAGCGCCTCAGTTACGCCCAGGTCAAACAAATTTAGGTAAAGGGTTAGTCGCAGAGGAAGTTTTCCATACTAATAATATAGATGAAGCAAATTTTTACAAAAAGGCCTCTCAAAAGAAAGGGCCATAGAATTTAATTTTGTTAAGTCTTATTTGCCATATTTCGAAACGGATGAGCCAAAATTAAAAATCTTAATAGATACGGGTAGTCAAAGGTCGTTTATGACTGAAAAGGCTTCAAAATATTTTAAAAGCTATTATAAGCCTGAGAAATTTTCGGTGCGTACATCTCACGGTACGTCGACCCATGTAGGTTTAATAGAAACTCCGTTTTGGTATAAGTACTTCGATACGGGTGAAGGAACAATGAAGTTCTATGTGTTTAATTTTAGCGATCAATATGATATTTTAATGGGAACAGATATGATAGAGCAAGTTAATGCTAAAATAGATTTAAAAGAACGAAAATTAATTTTACCAAATAGTGAAATTTTAATTCATCACATGACAAATGAAAATTATTCAGACATTAATAATTTGTGCGAAACGTATAGAGATTTATTTACGGAGGATGTAACGAATAGCGCAACTACATCTATTAAGCATAAAATTAATTTAATTACTAATGAACCGATTTACCAACGTCCTTTTCGTTTGCCGCAAATACAACAAGAGGAAGTTAATAAACAAATAATTAAATTATTAAACGAGAAAATAATTCAACCTTCCGAGTCGCCATGGTCATCTCCAGTGCACATAGTGCCTAAGAAAATAGATCAGTCAGGCGTTAAGAAATGGAGAATGGTTATTGACTATAGGAGGTTAAATGAAATAACAAAATCCGATAAATTTCCATTGCCAAATATTGAGGAGTTATTTTCCAAGTTACAAGGAAATAAATATTTCTCTACCTTAGATTTAACTTCGGGATATCACCAAATTTTAATGGATACAGATTCCATCGAGAAAACGGCATTTAGTACGCCTAATGGGCATTATGAATTTTTACGGATGCCTTTTGGTTTAAAGAACGCTCCCGCGACATTTCAAAGAATGATGAACAATATTTTAAAAACGGAAATAAGTAGAAATATTTGTTTAGTTTATTTAGATGACATAATTATATATTCAAAAACTAAGCAAGATCACATAAATAGGTTGCAGCAAGTTTTTGAAGCGTTACGTAGAGTTAATCTAAAATTAAATAAAAATAAATGCGTATTTATGGAAGAGGAAATCGAATTTCTAGGTCATGTTCTTAACAAAGACGGACTAAAGCCAAATCAGTCAAAGATAGAGGCAATTAAGAAATTTCCGATTCCAAAAACATTAAAACAAGTTAGAAGTTTTTTAGGATTAATAGGTTATTATAGAAAGTTTATTCCTAATTTAAGTAAGATAGTTAAGCCTTTAACGGATACGACTAAGAAGAACGCGATTATTGACATTAATAATAATAAGTTTAAAGAAGCATTCGAGTCGTGTAAACATTTATTAATGAATGCTCCAATTTTAGCATTCCCTGATTTTAATAAAACGTTTGTTTTAACAACGGATGCATCGGACATAGCTCTAGGTGCAGTATTAAGTCAAGAAAATCATCCGATAGCGTATGCGTCGAGAATTTTAAGCGAAACAGAAAGAAAGTATAACACTACGGAAAAAGAATTGTTAGGTATTATATGGGCTGTTAATCAATTCAGACCCTATATTTATGGTAGGAGATTTATCTTAAGAACAGATCATAAAGCATTAATATGGTTATCTAAACTAAAAGAGCCAAATCAAAGATTAACGAGATGGAAACTTAAATTGCAAGATTACGATTATAAAATTGAGCACGTCAAGGGTAAAGAAAATTACGTAGCTGATGCATTAAGTAGAATTCAAATAAACCACACAAGTGTAGATTCCTTAGCAGCGCATTGTGGCGAAGAATTATCGTTAGACAGTACACCGCGTAATAATGATACAGCGATAAGCACTGAATCGAATTCCTGTTGCTCAGACAATAGATCGTTGAGTAATACAATACACTCTTGTCAACAAGACAGCGATACAGGTATTCCAATCATTGATAGTTACCCACCTAAACGTCTCAGACGTGTTGTGTTTGAAAGTGCTCCATACGAGAACGCGAAGTTTGAAAAAGGTATGTGGTATTTTTATATTCCACCTAATAATGAGGAAGAAGTTATTAAAAAATATATGTTAGAGTATTTAAGTAAAGAAAAATATGCTTTTATAATACCAAACGACGAATTATATTATAAAATATCTGAAGTTTATAGAAAGTATTTTGATCATAGTAAGTTTAAGCCAACTAGATACATTAAATCGTTAATAGAAATAGATAATAAAGAAGAACAATTAAATTTAATTAAAGAATGTCACTTACTAAATAATAGACATGCAGGTATAGAAATTGTGTATAAACAATTGCGTGAAAAATATTATTGGGAGAATATGCGGAAAAATATTAAGAAGTATATATTAAATTGCGAATTGTGTAGAAAGGAAAAATATAATAGGCATCCTAATAATACATTGTATTCGGAGACAGAAACTCCACATGAACCAATGTCAGTATGGCATATAGATTTTATGTCTTTAGAAAGACAGTGGTACCTTACAATTATAGATAAGTTTTCAAAATATGCGATTATTAAGCCAGTAGATAAAAGTAGAGTATATGATGTATTATATGAAATATTTGCATTTATAGGGGCACCTAATAAGATAGTGCATGATGGTGAACAATCGTTTTGTAGTGAGATTGTCACGGAACTTTTTAAAACTTATAATATTATTAACCATACTACGTCACCGCAACATCATAAATCAAATTCGGATGTTGAGCGTTTACATAGTACTATACAAGAGTTGTTTCGTTTACAACGTGAATCAGATTTAGACCAAAATCAAAAGATTAATTTTATTGTACATTCTTATAATAATACAATGCATAGTGCGATAAATATGACGCCATTTGAAGTGCATTTTGGTAGAAAGCCTAAGTTGCGTAGTTTTGATAATTTAAAAGTAGCTATACAGAGATATACTGCCCAGCATAGAGATTTTGCGAAAGAGTTAAATCAAAATGTTCATAAATTGTTAAAGAAGCAAAAGCATGATAGGAATAAAAGATTGAATGAGAGAATTAAACCCCCGAAAATATTTAAGATAGGTGATACAGTTTATTTGAAAAACTCTATGGCGGACAGACATAAGACGAAGTCAAGATTTTTAGGTCCATACAAAATATTAAGCGTGGAACCTCATAACAAATATAAAATAAGCAATGGCAAAATATATCATGTAGAGGAACTAATTGTTTCAGAATCTACGTCAGTTTCGGATACAAGTTCAAGCAGTTAGAACCTTCAGAAAATGTAATAATAGTTGAGTTGAAGCCTGCTCGAATTTTAGAAGGAAAGTGGTATATTATTCATAAGTTAGAAATAAAACCAATTGTATTAAATTTAGAGAGTATACAACAATCTGTAAACCATGCTTATAGAAATTCTAAGATAGATGATGTTAATCATATATATCAGAGAATTAATATTATATTAGAACATGTTAGAGAGATATGTAAACATTTAAATATTCAAAGTAAGAATAGGATTAAAAGAGGATTAATTAATGGTTTAGGAAGTGTTATTAAGTCGATAACTGGTAATTTAGATCAAAATGATTTAGATTTAATTCAAAGAGATTTAGAAACTGTAAGAATTGCTTATAATAAACAAATATCGATAACTGATGAAACTTTAGAGGAATATAATAAGCAGATTGCAAATATTACTTTAATTCAGGAAGAGATTAATAATCAATTGTTATCTATGTTAACTAGTAAAGCGCAACAAAAAGTTGCTATATCTTTGTTATTACAAGCTCAAACTTTACAAGATGTAAGTGAAAGATTAACAACAGCTATTACGTTTGCTGAACATAAAATGTATCATTATAGTATTTTGCAATCTCAATTGTTAGAAGATACAATTAATAGTATTCCAAAAGAAATTGTTATATCTAGAAATGTTAATGATTTAGAAAAGTTTATTACTGTAGATTGTCAAATTATTAATGGAATAGTATATTTTGTAATTGAAATACCATTAGTTAAGAATAGTGTATTTAGGACAAGAAAAATTGTACCTATTATCCAACATAACCTATCCTGTTCCTATCCTATTATGCGAACGGTTACTTTAGCTTACAATGAAGAAGAAATGTATGAAGCTGAAGATTGTATTGAAATAAATGAATTAATTTGTAAAGGAAATATTTTGACGAAAGATACTTGTGAATCTGAAATATTAAATACAATGAATAGCGAAAAATGTCAAATGGTAGCAATAAAGTGTCCTAAAGAGGAAATTTTTGAGATATCCCCAAAAGCCATTTATATGTATTTTAATAAGACAACTGAAGTTGGAATCAAGTGTAATAATCATAAAGAAACTTTGTGGACTAAGTATACTAATATATTATATGGAGAAAATTGTGAGTTGAATGTTTCAGGAAAAACTTTATTTCACACGAGGGAATCAACGGACAAAATAATTATTGGTAAAGTGGATTTACAACCAATGGAGACTGTAACTGAAATAGAACTTAGCAAGTATGATAGAAAGAAGATTTCATCTAAGTTAAATGAATTGAAGAGGATTCCCGCATTTAATTTTGAAACTCACGATATTGTTCAATATAGCTGGATAACATTTATAACTATTGTAATAATAATGTGCCTAATCTATGTTAAAATTCTCAGATCCAGGTTTCGTTCGAAAACCTGTACTTCGAATTTGGAGGGGGACAGTAAAGCAAAGCAAAAGGCCACACTTAATTTTAAAATAAATAATAAAAGGCAAATACCTAAGTTACAAGATCATTATGCGAATTCCAGTGAACTTATTATGATAACACCGTGGACATCCAAGAAGGAACGTATCAACTTGAACAATACGCCCATTTAGTGGACAATGCGTAATTGATAAAACAAAGGGATATTAATTTAATGGTTATACGGTATCGGACCACCACCGGACCACCAGGCAGGAGGATATCTCGGATATATAAGCAATTCACAAGTAAACTCGTCATTCTCACACCAGCTCTCTATAGTTAAGGTCATAGATTAAGTAAAAATTGTAATTTATTTAAATAAATTATTTTTTTTAAAAGTAATCTTGACCGAGTTATTTTTACTTACGTATAACTTTTACATTAACAATGTTACTAAAATGAAAAATTTACTAACCTGAAAAAGAAACGACATGTAAAGTTTAATTCTTTAGTTTGAGAAGTCAAAGGCTTGCCTCGACCATGTTTTAACACTGGAGCCATTTTGAATTAACAATATAAAGTTACAACACTTACACACAAATTAAACACTTCAACAAATATTATAACAATAATAACAAATAATAACAACAATCAACAAATACAAAATTTAACAATTAAACTACGTAATAATTATAATTTTTGAATTAAATGTGTGCTTTATGTTCTAACGGTACCAAACGACTGCACGTGGCACCTGCGGACAGCGTAAACTGGTTTATTCTGGTTTTGTGCGTGTTTCCACTTTCCACTATCAAGTGACGATTTATTTATTTGTTTTGTTTCGTAATTATTATGGTCAAATATTAATTATGAAACAAATTATTATGGACACGATATTTTATTGTTTCACGGTAGTCGCCTCGTCGTTTGCTCAAGGACGTGAAATTGAATGATATATTTTTTTTTATAAAGTCAAAACCATTTTCTTTCAAATAAAAACTTGTTTTTATTGAAAACAAAAGTGTTGCTAGGAATAAGTATAAAATTAAATAGTAATGTTAGGATATCGAAACATTTTTGTATAGGCCAGAACGATATAGTGGAAACGCGCTCTAAGATCTGAGTTAATATACACACCACTACATATGCAAAAATTTCTCCAAGCTAATTTACCTGTATGTGTATTTTGTTTTGGTTGGGTTTTCCTTTTAAGTTACTTTATTACTCTGTACTGTTAAAGATTATAAAGTGATATTTAGGTACCTATTTACTAACACAGTCGCAAACTTACACACATTTACACACTCACTCACACATAATAGGTGAAATAAATAAACTGCTAATAACTTAAACTTAATGTACCTAGTTAGTTTCCTTTTCACGGATTGTTCTACGTGTTATAAGAAAATCTATCATTGTTTGTCGGTGAATAATAAATAAACTTTTGTTTCGCCAGGGACGTCTATACTAACGAGTAAAAAAAGCATTTAAGAATTTAAAAGTCCAGAATAAACAATTTAAAAAGCACGACAATCTTTTATTTTCATACAATGACAAATGAAGAGGACAATTTAACGTTCAAAACATTTTATATTAGTTTTTATATTATATAAACACAATAAACATTTTTGCCACATCATACGATCAAACTCTATAATAAAGTGTTCAGTAGGTATGTCTTAAATGTTATAAGGAATCGGAATACAATACTGGATGAAGCAAGCAGAATGAGCAAATGTGTAATAAGAAGCAAGTATTGGACCTTTATCGTGAGTACAATGGCACATAGCTGAATAGAGTACAATATGTACCTAAATAATTTCACTACTGAGAACTATTATTATAATTGTCGTACCTATTACCTATATCCTTATTTATGATCCAATTCATTGTACATATCATTACAAAAAATAACAGTTCTGTAATGTGTAAAAAAATATGTAAAGAAATACACATTTATTGTATTGGAAAACAGAATGCAATATTACAAAGCAACATACAAATATAACGGTGTATTACAAAATGATACACAGATACTGATAGAAATGAAATATTCAGAAATGAGAAGCGAGCGCCAAGCTTTTAACTTCATTACACCGTGCAGCTCAAATTAATATGTGAATATATAAATAATTATTCTATATGTTTTTCGTAATCTGCTTTATCGAGGATTACTGTTTTGCAGAGACAGTTTTATCTATGATTGTAAATCGTTAGGTATATTGGTATACCGCTTAAGAAAAAAATATCTAGCAAAACCTAAAGAAAATTTGTCATGATAGAGCAAAGGTGATGGGTTGTTTTAAATTTAAATTAACAGGAAGAACATGATCAGAAGAGCCAGAGATAGAGACTACAAAATAGATTTAAGAAGCTTTCGTCAATCGACAAACGAAGATGCGGTACAAAGAATAAGTTGTAAATCGATTTCTTTGTTAAATGCATTGCTAGAGCAGATCTAGACTTTCAAGATGCTTTATAAATTTATTTTTCGTTAAGTTATCTCAGAACAAATATTATATAACAGGCGCGGTAAAAACCTTGTCTCCCTATACTTGTGGAAATGTGATGTTTTCCACTCAATCTCTATTTTAACACAAATATTACAGAAAAAGTACTCACATTTAATTGAAATGAACTTTTTGCTTCTAAAGGACGTATATTTCAAATGTTATAATTTCAAAAGTTTCCAACAAGACACAAGATGCATCTAGCATTCATATCGACAGCCAAAACCCGTGAAATGCAATTGAACTCAATGTTATATTAGATTTCAAGAGGGCGCCATTTTCCAATAGTCTATTTTCATTCTAGTAGCGTTTCATTCAGGGCGGCTGACGGCGAGGCCGACAAGTCTGGCATTTTCCGCCTTTCACGAACAATATGAGGCGTCAGTTATAATGACAATGTGGAACCTAACTAGCACTGATGAATATATATTTGTTGGAAATATTTAGTGTCATAGCAATTTTGGTTTAAAGGCGTGGTTTAAATAGTGTGTCTTTTAAAGTTTGTTTGCGTAGTAGAGCTATCTACTTAGTAAGAGAACAAAATAGTCGCAGTGATTATCACAATGATTAGTAGGAAATCGCGGGAAAGATAATAATCAGTTCGTGGATATTTCAAATATTAAACATATTTGAATACGTATAGATTAACTCTATATTTCATACGTTAATTATGATAACCCTATGTAATAGCCCATTTTAAATAAGTAGGTAAGCTTTCTTCAAAATTAAGCTTCTCAATTGATGCGCTTTACATGTGGCTTTACACGTTATATTGTAAGATAGACTGATATAATACCGACTGAGATTATGTTATATTAGCAATTGACGTTAAATAAATAAATAAATAAAATTAAGGCAAGCGTTTACATTAATTCCTTACGTTATGTTGTTACTCCATTAAAATGTTATGGAAAGCAGGCAAATTAAGTCGAAAAACCACGATCGAACTTGTAGACACGACATAACATGCAGATTGTCCGCAGAACCTGCAATTGGCAAAACTTAAAGCGCATGCGTGTATTCTTTCGTGAGTAGATTGTATAATTTCGTGTTATTTATCGAAATGGAAAGCGAGGTGGGTGAAATACGTTTATGTCACTAAATAAACGCAGCATATTACGTGCTATTTGTCTTACTCAAGTACTCATATTCGCAAAGTATATAGAGGTAGGTAATATTGTAGAGCCAACAATACGTACATACATTTATTTAGTTAAATATAATGAAAATGTTACTAAGATATCACAAAGGACTTTTCGAAAGTGTTGTTTAACAGTAATTTGATCATCTGACAAGCTCAAGTTCCCCTTTTCTCTAAAATTATAACAATCCCTCTTGATTCATTAAACGAGTATTAGATACTCGAAGTTAAATCGCCTTTGTTATCGAGAGTTGTGCAGACAGAGTGGCGACTTACATGACGAGATAACGTCTCGTGTGAGATTGGAGAATATCTACCAATCCTTTAATTAATTTAGCCCGTTTACTGACAGAACTAGAAAAAGATTTTTTTTTTTAATTCAGCTACAGCTCTACAATAAAATACTTAATTTAAATGTTATAAATTTCTTGGGAAATCTGTTAAAGTAATGGTCGATATTAGAAAAATATACCACTGCGTCAATTGTGTGACTAAATGTAGGTCAAGGATTCATGTGAAAGTGATGAAAATATTCTGAACGTTGTGGCATTCAATAAAGCTGAATCTCACTGAGAAAAGACGATTTTTATGAAAGGAACAAACGAGCTTTACGAAACTCATTTGGGAAAACAATGGGAATTGATCTTCTCGTCGCTACTTCATAATATTATTATTAGCGCTTTATTTGGAGGATTAAAACGGTTTGGAGACTTGTGATAATTTGATTCTATTAAATGGTAATAATTGCAGGGCTATTATTTATATAATATATATTCTTTGTTACAATTCATAATTAATGTCTATTTTTACACTGTTATACAGATATTTTTGTATAAATTAAATACATTTAATTTCTTCATTAAAAATACAAGATTTATTTGCATTCAGTCCACGAAGCAAAGCATAAGATGTCTAACTTTACGAAATGACTCATTTCATTTCATCGTAGCTTGCAGCAGAAAATGGAGTTTACTTGAACTTACTTCATAAATTTATTTTATTAAGCGCTTACTTCACTTTCTTTTATTATAGAGACATCTTTTCGTTGCAATGATGTGAAAAGGAATATAATTTACAATTTTTACGAGTGAATAAATGTCCTTACAGAATGAATTTGTTGTGAAAAAGTATATACGTTTTGCCTTCATCTACCTACGTGCACGCATTATGCATGATTGAGTATTTTTACGTTTTTACGAATCATATAATACGTCTCTATAGGTAAATGTAAGGTAAGATTCTCGAAGCTCGACAAAGGTCAAACGATTTCTTGAGGGGTACCTACCGCAATTCATGAGACAAGCCACCTAAGCACTAGGTATAGATGTTTATATATAAAAGAATATACATAAAAGAATTTTTGTCTTACAGTGAGTATAATAAAGGTTTTCGATTATTCTATTCTAAATTATTACAAATACGTGACATAACTGGTATTGAGCATACAAAACATAAATTATATTTCTTATAAGTACTTGACAGAATCGAATAATTTATTATAAAAACGTCTAAAATAACAACATCGAGGCAATTTGGCTATACAACAAAAATTACATCAGACGAAGGTTTTCTTCGAGAGTTAATAGGTGTAATAATTTGATTGGAAGTACAAAATAATAAGAGAACCCATTATATAAAGAAAAAGCTTCTAAATCTATATTTGTATCCCGTATATAAAAAGTAAATTAAATAAAGTCTCTTCAATACTTTTATACAAAAACTGTCTACATTGGAGCTAATATAAAAACAGCTAGTTCATTATTTTAGTAATTTCGACCTTTTTTATATCCTAAGAATTTGTGTCTAAAGTTCTAATATTCTAAAAACTAATTTTGTTCTAATATTTAAAAAATGTATATTAACATGAAAAGCTTTATGTTATAATATACTATTCTATCTTTTTAAAAAGTATCGCGTTCTCTTGTTATAACAGTATTATATTGCTACGTCTAGGTCGAACAAGAGAGCGTAAAATTACGTAGCAACCTACCTTCAGTCTACAGTTTCATCATTATGAAAATCCATATCTGTGGCTCAAAGAAAAACGACGATAAAATCTTTCAATGTGCAGCGGAGCAGCCTCTCGTGGTCGCCGTTACAAGAGGCGTTAAGTTTACAAAGGGATTTATAAGAAACTCTCGGTTTTAACACCTTCGACGAATGTCACAAGGTTTTTTAAAAATAAACGTATAGAACTATCATTATTATTTTTGATAAATAACGTCGAAACGTTGCCAAAATATGCAATTTGACTGAAAACTAGGCTGAACGAAGAATTGCCGGCGGCACTTGAGCACGGTCGTTTCATTGATGGCTCTGATGAAAAATACTTTATTTGGCGGCTTGTGCCAATTTATTTAAAAGTTGACGTTGATGATGTAATCATAACGAGCATTTAATGTAAACTAAATATGCAGCAATTAGTTTTTTATGACTGATCTTTTCGGAATAAATAATAAAACAAACCTGAATTTCAATTTTTTTTAAAGAGGGCACGATACGAGGTTATACAAATCTTAATTAACATAGAAAAATATTATTACATAATTAACTTAATAGGTTAACATTTGCATATTAATTAGGTATGGAATATTCAAAACGGAGAAGACGCATAAAGCCCAACCTTTTTGCTTATATTTCACCAAGCCCATTAAGATTCATACTAACAGATATCAGACCTCCTTGTTTGTCTACCATAACCCAGTTGGAATAACACAATTAACCTACATATTTATAAAACTGCATTCCTCTATACATTCGTAGATTATAACTACATTAGAAGATCATCTTCTGCCGTTCTTTTACAACCTTAATCAAAACATTTCCATAAATAATGTATCTTCTCGATTCACATTGAAAGCTCGCGAGTATAAACTGGCTTGCCGTTGTACACAAAGCGGTTGGCATTTGAAGCCCGCAACTGGAACGTAACCACTGGCTCCATGCGAGCCAGCACGATCGATCAACCCGACCCGGTCACTGTACACAGCCTGTTCTGACCTGTGCTTCGATCGATATAACAATAAAAATCATCGCTGGCTAATTATGTTGACACTATCTAGGGATCTTCAATAGTCGATTGGAAATGTCACAAACAGTTGTTAAGTAATAAGTAGACGTTGTAGGTTTAAACCGTTTCATATACATGACGATTGACGAGGGAAGTTGATTCGATAGAGTTTAAATTTTTCGATCGTGAATCGTTAAAAGCTTTAATTGTTTGGTATTAAGCGAATAAGAATAGAAAATCGATGCATGTAGATTTACTTTAAAAACCTCTCCTGCATAAGGGAAAGCGGTGGAATCCTGTACATTTTATAGACAGAAAAAAGAGCATTTTATGGCATGTTCTTTCCCTAGGATTTGAGGGTATCACGTAATGTTTAACTTCAAGGGACTTAAAATACCTAAATAAAAACCAAATAAGCATCTTGAAGAGCAACAATAATAATATCGGATTAAAGGTTAGGTAGAGATACATATGCATTTATAATACACTGAATAATAACCTGATACTGCACATTTATTATTTAAGAAATTTACCTTTTGTGTAACCATATAACAAAGTACGAAGTAGGTAGATACGTTGTTCCAATACTATTGTCTATGTTTAGAAAATCGATGCAAATGTTTCAGATGATTGATTATAGCTTAGTTTCAGAAACAATACACATCACATTTTATATATTACTAACTGCGCTTCACAGTTTCACCCGCGTGGCTTCGCTCCTGTTGGTCTTAGCATACTGATATATAGCCTATAGCCTTCCTCGATAAATGTTCCTGAGATTAGCGCGTTTAAACAAACAAACTGTTCAGCTTTATAATAACTCTTATAAGATTTCAGAATAGACAGTTAAATGTTTCAACAAAAGACAGAATAGAACAACCAAATTCGAATATGTTTCATGTCTTTGTATGATATCGACCATAAATTTAAGTGTAAGGCGTGGGCGTGAGCTTTCATGGAATGTGGACTGTACAGCGCATAGTTTCTAGTTAATTCTATTTACTGTGATCATAGTTTATAGGTACGTAGTGTCGATCCAATGTGATAGGAACATATTGTGTTTTAGATTAGTATTCTTGTTTGTTTCAGATGTTATATTATGTCAGAAAAATTGTTAAATTTATATTGGTACCTTAATTGTGTAGTATATATTTATAGTAGTATTGTTGAAAACGTTAATATAGTGTTCTTCATGAAAAATATGTGTAGTAGTTTATAAGTGTGTCATTATAATTTACCCATACATATACTTTCCATAATTGTATCCTCATCAAAAGAATGACAGTGCAAAAAGAAAATGATATTGTTCCGATAAAACTTCCCTACTAAATGTCGATGTAACTTTGATCAAACGCCCTTTAATGTAAAGGTTAAAGATAGAATAAACGTTTTATAGCCGCCTCGATAGGCGCTCAGAGGGAATCAGGCAGATTTGAAAAATAAAGAATTAATTAACTAATGAAAGTAGCATAATAACATAAAGCAGTGAAGGGGCGATTAGCGCATTAGCGCATAAATATACGTTCTATCTGACAAATTAACAGAGGGGATTATGTTGTTATATAAAACAGAGAAGAGGCAAATTTAAAAAAATTAAAGTTAATTAACTGGGAAGAAAAACAATACTAAGAAAATTCATGCACAGTTTTTAGTTCCTCTATTTTAAAAATATGTAATGAATGGGTATAATGCATTTAGCAGCTACTGATCAAACACTCTATTCTCTTCTGTCATAGAAGCACACTCTCAAATTATTCGAACATCATTGTTTTGTAATAGCACAATAGTAACCGCAGTAATGAAAGCTTCACGCCACACAACATGTTAGCAGTTAGGTAGATGTACGGGCCGTATCGAAGGAGATACTAATCACGCTCCCCCGATGCCTATGTTTCTAGCTAAAGTACACCTGCCTACATCGGTGACCCAGTTTCCAACCGAGCCTCCGCAAAAACAGCGGAATTTACGGAATCTGCATTCTTTAATTACGTGGCCTTTGGTGATCGCTTTAGCAGATACAAAGCTCTACACTCGATACATAATTAAGATTATAAGACATTGAAGATTGTCATTGCATATTCGCATAATCCGTTAGCAACACAAGAAATAATACCTATTTGATTGCGGTGTATACTCATCAGAACTTTATAATGTAACTTTGGTATAATGAAAACAATACAAAATACGTTTCAGGGAACACCCTCAAGTCGCTGATAAGCTTACCAATTAATAGAATATCACGTCGTAAAGCAAATTAATTACGGAATCATTTTACCGTTTTCACATCATACGTTATTGTTTGTTTCTCCGTAACATTTTAAGTTTTATTTTTTATTCAAGATAATTAAAAACGTGAATAATAAACGTGTGTCACACTGACCTACATAAGGCGTCAAAGCACAAAGTTAAATCCACAAGCTTACATTTATTTGTATTCAACTGCTGTGGTCGCGATTACGCGTATCCTCAAACATGTATGTATATTTAGGATTTAAGGACCGGCCTATTTTATTGCTCATTGATCGTGACGTATTTATTGCCTTAAAGAATTCCTTGTTTCCTTTTTTTTTGAGACAAACATTTTCAAACTTCAGAATAGTATTTCATTTATGTTTAGTTATCTCATCATGTCATATCTATATATGTAATATTAAAGATCATAGGTAGTAGGCAGTAGACAGCGCTGATAAAAATAACAAAACTTTCTGAAACTTTCAAGATAACTTACACAAAGCCAAGGTATCTCAGCTGAGTACAAGTTATTTCAGTACTTTACTTTGTGTTTGTTATTATAAGAACGATGCGGACAAGTATATAATTCAAACAGCGTAACTAACATAAACCTATACCAAAAATTTTACTCGTAATATATGATGTGTTTATTTATTACATTAACAAAGATACACGTGATCATACACGAGGAGATAAAGTAGAGAAAAATTTGAAGGTTCGTGTAGTGTTAACCGGGTGTACTATAACTAATAATGGCGGGCCACGGCCACACCGCTCCAGAGTCACTCGACTCGTGGCTAGGTCACAGTAGCTCATATAATAGAACCATTGTAACAAAGGAACAAGTGTGCAATAATTCTTCTAATAGCATACTATCGAGGGCTTAATTGTATCGATAGTGGTCAGAAGAGAACGAATTATTATGATAGCGGATTTTATAAATTTAATATTTTAATTCTTAATGTTATAAATTTATAAAGAATAGAAAAAATTCGATCACGAGGCGGGACTCGAACCCGCATCCTTTCGCGCCATTCCGGGGCGGATGCCTGACCAATTCAGCCACTCGTGACCCGCCAGAGCAATCGAATTTATTCTATTCTTATATTCTTAATGTTAACGAATACCGCGAATACACATTAACTGATAAATTTAATGTTACTGGCTATGATGCATAAACAAATTTATTTTCGTCTCTTTATTATTGACGACTAAAATAGACTAATGAATGGATTTCAGGAGAATCGTGTGATTGAGTTATACATTATAGGTATTTTCATTGGAATAGCAATTTAGACTGCGTTTTATTTGTTTTCATTTTAGATATGTAACTAGTATGTCGTTTTCGAATGCTTGTGACAGTAACACATGTCCGTTAAACCAGTTTATTTAGTTGGGTACAAATGTTATGACTTAAACTGAACAAAATTTATACAGAACAGGGAGAGTAAATTTCAAATGAAAATATCACTGGGTCAATTAAATAACCTTGTAGTAAAACTTAGCAAAACATAGAACAAATAAGAACTGTATTCTCATTGCTCAATCGAAGTAAATATAATCCAGCAACCACCGTCGTAAAAAGGTTGTCCTTATTAGAAATATAAAATATATTCTGAAATTGAAACTCGCAACAAACCCTTTCAGATAGCGTGTGTATATTTACATATGTTATTTGCGATTGACGGTCCCCTCTCAACAGTATTACCACAGACTAATAATAATATACTAGTATTACTTAGTTTTCTTCCCCACTTTACAGATTAGCAATATTTTAAAACATTTAATACATTAGATACACCTACAATAAAAACAATAACAACTCTGAATGAAAACAAAAATAATTGTAAAATGGACTATCTACATTCATTAAAAGAATGCAAAGTAGATAAACTAATTAGTATAATAAGATTTCAAATTAACAATTATTATGCCGTTAACTGAGTGAATCTGTAAAAGCATTTCTGTTATACACCTCATTAAGATGCATCGAAGTGCGAAATCAGAAGAGTCGTTAATTTAACACGAAAGCTTTAGAAACATCATTATTTATTCAACAATATAATAAGAGCGTTTTATGAATGTTTTTATAATTGATATTTTTGTTTTATATTTATATAAAAAATACTAGCTTTCTTTCCGCGGCTTCGTTTGCTTGGTCTTTGGAGGTTGGATGGTGTTTCGCGATTAAAGAAACCAACCTGCAGCCACATAGGTATATTATTCCATAAAATCGCTTCATTGCAACGTGAAAGAAAAACAAACAACACACACCTTTGGGCTATGTAGGCTATATTACCAGTTAATTGGTAGATATTACACACCAAAAATTTATTAAAATCTTCCGTTTTCAGTTTCAATAAACTGTAGCGTAGCCGACATCTAAAATTTTAATTTCATAACTTTTTCTTCGTCAAAAATACAGTTCCCTAAAATAGCAGCAACGAGCGACATAGAACTTTATATTTTTTGGTACGCGGAAGGTCTTCCGTGACAAAGGGAATGTTAAAATTGATAAAAAAACAAGGTCATAATTTGCAGCGACGCTTCGGCTGCTGTAGGTAATTGTATAAAACATGCATTTTGGTTTGCGTGACAGCGTGTTACTCGCTAAATATATTTAAATACATGAGATGTTAAATGGCAGGGCTATTATGCTATGAACACGCTACGTTTCAGTAATTCCGTGAATTCACTAATTAGTTATTCATAAGTAACGGTTTGGGGGTAATATAGCATTTTGATACTTTAATGCGTAACAATTTGAAAGAATTCGTTATGGGAGAATGGTATACTAATAAAAAGACGTGTGGCACTCGGGGACTGCCGCGGTAAAGCTATTGCATAGCATACCTTCAAGCCACACCTCCGTGTCCGTCGGAGTGGGGAGCGTGAGGTTTTTTCGTTACGGAATTTCTGGGTTCGGTCCCCGCGCTCAAGGCCCGCGATAGAAGCTATGCAATAGCTTAATAAATATGAAGATTTAAAAATATGTAATTCATCACAATCACAATCAAATAGGTTTCTTTAAAATGTAAGTAGTTACTCCTCAATTTAACTTCGGAAACCAATTTCTATGGGTTATGTTGAAAAAGTATTCTCATAGTCAGATATTAAGACTTTTATCTGATGATATTATGTTGCTATAAGGAAATATTATCAACAAAAAAGTCGATAGGCAAATCCCTTTATAAATGATTATAAAATGTAGATGTTTTTAAGCACATCTGCAGAGCAAGTGCCATAATAATTTTTTGAGATATCCAGAAAAGAAAAATTTTTTTTTATAATTTGTACTTATTTTCTAAAGTTTCGATCGTCTACCATGACCTATTTAGTTAACTTACGTGCAATTTTAGTCATTGAGGTAATTAAGCATCTCATTCTTCATGTAAAAAACCAAAAAAATAATCATAAGAGTCAAAAAAATTCAAAATATTCAATTGAATAGCCGAAAAATTGGGCATTTTCATAAAAAAAATTAAAACTCGAATATCTCGAAAACGGTTAAGTTTAGGATGGGGGGTTCCGTAGTGAAATCATTCAGAAATGATGTGTACTAGGTACATGCCCTTAACGGATCTACATCGACTTTTCCTGTAACCCTGTAGACATTTTCGTCGTGCTCGACAACGTAGATAAAATAAGATGTGTTTATGGAAACAAGTTTACATTTTTATGACGTTACGGATGTGCGCTACGCGCCGCGTAGCCCGTAGCGCAGTATGTTAGCGTAGACTGAGCTTTCAAAAGTCAAATACTATTTTCTACTATTTTGATGTGCAAATATGTAGTGTATACTGATACTGCATTAATTGCTCGTCTATATTTCTGCTATAATAGATTTTTTTGTTCTATTGTTCTACTATTTCAATAAAAATATTTAAAGTAGCTTTGCAGCAGTTTATGAACTTTATAGATTAAAGAGTCCTATTAGTCCAATGTTTAAATGAGTCCAAAATTTAAGAATTCCTTTACCAGTAATAAATTGTAAGACAACAACTATATAATATCCAATACACTCGTACGCGAAGTAGATAAATTACGTCATAACAATTTAAAAATAAAATATTATACAAAATTTAAATTTAAAACGTGGCAGCCACGAGTGGCTCTCACATTTTGGATACAATTCTCTAAGGTTGCCTCGGAGACGATCGATCATCGATACCGCTTTAAATAAGAAGTGATTTGAATATTATCAGCTATCTTACAGAAACTCGGCCTCTTATTCACCGTCGCGTTTCAAAGCTTTGCTCGGCTCGTCAAGGCGAGCCAAGTACCACACTTCACGACAGTTAAACTTTATATATAGAGATGCTTACCCCCCACCCAGCAGTAAAATGGCTTTTTTAGTTACTACATTATATATAAAAGGGGATGAGCATTGAGCAGTGATTTGCAAAATTCCTATATAGAATATCGAGTTACTATTTGTAAATTTTATAGGAGAAGTATTACAATAAAACCAATGAATAAATGAATACGCCCCACATGTATCTATGAATGTATCAGATGATTCACATGTACACGTTTGTGTAAAACAGAAAGCATGCGCAGAAGTGATACCTATGAATGTCTCAGCGGACAATTTCTCTATAAAAATTACAGTATATAAAGTTGCGCCCAGATATCTTAATCTTGCTACTCTAGCTGGATCCCTACAGTTATAAAACTAAACTAGCCTACCACCAAACAATTTGTTCTCGTGAACTTCACGTTATCGGGGAACACCCATTCTTCGCACAATTTTCCATCCCATTGCACATAGTCAAGTTTTTGTTTCACGAAAAACGTAGCCTATTTCTTTTCGTATAGGGTTCAACATTTACATGCTCCAGTAATTTTCCAAATCTATCCAACTGTTCAGGCGAAAAAGAAAATTCATAGTATGAATGTATCAGGTGTTTCAGGTGTACAATATTATAATTTATAAGTATGGATGATTAATATTTTGGACCGGCTTATTTCTATTCAGTACCTTAACCTTTTTCTGCGAGCCTTACTACGTTCTAAACACTTAAGGTAGGTACAGTATTATAGACAGGCGATGATGTAAAAAAAAACATAATTTAAATTCAAATTGATGTATAGTCCTGCCCTAGCCTTTTTAATAGGAAAAAAAAGTGAAACCTTCTCAAAATATTAAACCTTTTCGAGTCAAAATGAAATGAAACTACCCTGTGATACGTGTTATTTGAGGAATATAAATTTCCAGTGACATGTAATTTACTGCTGGAAAGTATCAGAAATTATTAATAGTTAGTACTTGAATAAGGTACAGGTTACGTCATAAAAATTTGGTGCTACGATGGTGCTACGTGAGATATTTTCATACATTGACTGTCATAGTGCCTACGGTGCCCTTCATATCGGACTGTCGCGATTTTATTTTATATTTTTTTGCCTTTTTGTAAATTTTACTTTATTGTGTACGATCGAACATTTTCAAAAGCGTAGCTATATTTATGGATACGCACGATTATATGAAATACACTTTCAAAGTCTTCAACATTGAATTAATATTCACTAAACCACAAAGCAGTTCTAATTTTATCCACAAACAAAAGTTGAAGAACCAGAAAATGAAATGCAGTACTTAAATTATGAGAATCTTCGCACCAGTAGTAAATATTCATATAACACAGGGAAAGTGGCATAAAATGCCACTTACATTAACATGCCACTTACCGAGAGCATTTTAGTTTTCAAATGGCTTGTGTCCCTACTGGTTGAATATGAAATGAAATAACGAGGAAAATTCTTTGTAACTAACAATGAGGTGGTTTTGCTATCTTATTTGAAAACTTGGATCAAAATATCTTGTGCGGCAGTGTAATGTCAAAATATTTGTGTAGTCCTTATCACTGTTGCATAAACCATGCCTATATTCATATATTCCATATCTTATCCCATACCTTTTAGGTACCTATATATTATATATCTTGTCCTATTTAAATAGGACTTATTATTATAATGAAACATTGTTAAAATTCGAATGTTAATTTAATTTTTTAATTGGTTTCATTATTTATTTATAACTAAAGGAACCATACTGGCACAAGGTACTTTTGAAATTCAGTTTAAAGATTAACAGTTTTTTAAGGATTATTAACAATTCTAAACCCAATAACAGTAACGGCTAAGAAACTTTGATAACGGTAGATTATTACGGTATAAATATATGTAGGACGATAAAAACGACGTATCACGTAGGCAACTTTTTATCACGAAAAGAACAAAGGGGTGAGTTATGGGGATGCGTATGTGATGAACGGCATTAGCGCGTTAATATGAAGCTACGGGTGAAGAGCTAAGTAGAACTAACAACTTAGTATTTAATTAATGAGAACATAATCTAGGTCGCATATGAAATGACAAAATGAGTTGAGATCGAAAAATATAACGATTTAGTTAAAAAGATAAAATGCCTTCCGGTTACACTATACCCGATTAATTAGGTCACCCTTTCCATAAACAGCTATAGACGAATTTTTTATCATTATACGACCAAAATATTATCAAAGAGTTTCGATTATATTGCTTGATTTCTCTAAAAATTCTTCGCAATGACTACCCACTGATACCTACTAAAGTTTTATTGGCTACATAATACATACCCTTACCCCGACTACGGTCTACGTTCGACTATTCAGACGTAGAACGCTGTATCTAGAGGATTGAGATAAAAGTACACCTATAAGTGGATATTGAGCACATTCTAAACTCTCTAAAGTAAATAAGAAATACTTTTTCTAAAATATTTTACTATTACCAATCGAAAATTTTCTATAAATGCGAAATAGTTTGATATCTCAGATAAGAAAATTATTCTAAATTTCATATTCTTGAATTCACAAATTGGGTTGTATTTATTCGGGTGCTACGCAATTGTAACTTTTTGCCGAACTTAAAAGAGAAACATATAAAAGCGTAAGGAATGTCCAATAATTCAAAAATATACTAAAAATACTGTGAATTATAGAATAAGAAAATTTAATAAGAATAAGATATCGGTCAATTAAGGAAAGCTGGCATGTTCACAGTACTCACACTTATGCAATTTCACTTACAGTATGTTCAAAAATAAATGCGACTCTAGTTTCATTTTAGACTTGAATTGTAAAATGGGTGCGTTGTAGATAAATATATGCAAATATAATTATGAAAGCTCTCATAATTTACCTGTAAAATTATAATTTAAAAGTAAATCAATTGATGAAGTTAATTATTTATTCTAATAATAATCAATTGGATAAAAGTATTAATAATCATTCAATAATCAAATAATAATTAAATTTCAGGTCATAAAAACAATACAAATAACACGTGCGCTCACTCCCAACACACGGATGGTTGTTTTGATAATGATTTAAATAACGGACGTCTTCTGCAGTTGCGGAGCAGTCTTGTCCTGACTTTGGTCGAGTAAAGATATCTAAGAAATATTATATTTGTAGTAAGTACGTAATACCTACCAATACGCGCTAACAAATATGTGTTACATGTTTATTGTATAATTTTCACATTATTGGTTTTAAACTCAAACTCAAACATTTATACAATTAGACTTCTTCTAGAAGCACTTTTGAATCGTCATAACAGTTTAACAGTTTTAACATTTACCACCTATTCAGAAAGCAGTATCTATAGAGAAGAAGAAGAATCTATTTAATCATAATCGTCTTCTACTTCACTGAAACTTTCATCGCTCGAAGAACTCGCCGTCGGAATTTCTTAATATTATTATAAATGAGTCAGTGTAATTATCTACTTTTGGTTCTAATTGAATATATTTTTCCTCATGTTCTCGCGTCTTTCTTCAAACGTCACTAAACATATCCAGACTAATAGCATTTGCTTCCTTTCTAAATAATTCTTCCACAGTTTTCAAGTTAAAGTTCACATTTTGTGATGCTACTTTCCCTTTAATTATGCCCCATAGTAACTCTATTGGGTTGAGTTCTGGATGGTATGGTGGAAGGCGCAATACACTATGTCCATGATCTTTGAGGATTGCATCAAGTAAAAATTGTGTATAGTATGGCTTATTTTTTTTAATAATGTGATAACTCTGATTATTAATTAGTAATTTGATTTTTGAAAAAAAAAAATGCCGATTTTAGTCAAAATTTATATTTTTATAACAAGATCCTTATCATCCAAATTTCCACCTTGGTGAGAAAAATTGACATTTCTAATGAAAATGAACAAAAAATTAAATGATTTTATTAAATACTGTAAAATAGTCTATAATTCTTCCATTTACTGTATCACAAAATTCTTCATAGATTTTTAGATATTCGTACTACACCAATTACATCACCCTGTATTTATAAACAATTGCAAAATATGACACATACATAGGCCGGGAGATACTGACACAAAATTTCGGGTCATTTGTAACAGAATGGCGGTTCTACAGAGGTCTTATTACGCAATGACTAAAAGAAAAATGATGGTCAGAACGCTGGTACATCATCTACATCTACATCTTTTTAAGGGCTATCGGTAAATTCTAAAATTTTTGTGTTACAAATCGTTGGACTTTCGCTATTTATCCGACGAGTGTGACTAACGCCCACGCGACTAGTCCGCCGGTACCAGCGTTCTGACCATCATTTTTCTTTTTGTCATTGCGTACTAAGACCCCTCTAGACCGCCATCCTGTTACAAATGACCCGAAATTTTGTGTCAGTATCTCCCGGCCTAACATGTGCAATGTGTAAATGTGTTGACGTTCCAGCTCTTCTTAATGGGCCTATAGCATTGATAGAACATGATTGTTATAAAGCATTCGTATACTTCATAAATGAAACTATATGACTGTTATCAACTTCTCTTTAACACATAACATACCACATAATGGTTCTTGAAACTCTATTAAAATATTGTTCCTTAATCCCCATAAACTAAACTTTCATGATCGTAAAAATTAAACAATTTGCAAGTAAAATATTAATGGCATGTATAAATTCTATATTTACTAGGCGTACAAGGAAATTAAATGGTCCCAACAAGACTTGAAAGGAGGTCTGCGCCCAGGAGATCAAACTACGGCAAGCCAATTAAATTTATGCATTATCCTGGATCCTGTGAAAGGATATTCGAGATAAACCTATCGCCGTTCGCTTTGTCATTGGATTAATCTTCAACACAAAAGTTTCTCAGTAGAGGTTGATTTAAATCGTTATCTTATTTGATTACGAAAATATTCGTGTCTATTGCCTGGTAATGAATTGAAAGTTTGTGTATTTCAATTTATAACAAGCAAGAGGTAAAATAGTACCTACTTAGAATAATAATCTATACTTATAATAAATCTGTAGAGAGGCCAATTCTGTACATGAAATATATTTAAAAAAAAACTATGAAGGGGTGATAAGGGATCGCTACTGATGCCAAAAATGCAATCAGTAAAATTTTTGTCTGTCTGTCTGTCTGTCTGTCTGTCTGTCTGTCTGTCTGTCTGTATATTCGTTATAGAAATAAAAACTACACGACGGATTTTAACGAAATTTGGCACAATTATTCTTCATACTCCTGGGCAGGTTATAGTATACTTTTTAATACGCTACGATCAATATGAGCAGAGCAGTGAAGGGAAATATGGGGAAAACGAGAGAAGTTACTCCATTTTTTAAGCTTCCGTCACGTGTGCAGCCGTAATGGTTAAAGCTACATAGAAATCATGTACGACACAAATGTTTTTAAATTATTATTATTATATAAAAATAAATTCCTAGACAGCATATTATGTCTATCTTTTAAAATTGACTCACAATAACACGTGAAACTTCAATAGCTTAGCAATTCGGAGATTTCTGATTATATTTGTCTACTCTTACGTTTACAACACTCTCACTCATCCCTAATTAAAAAAAGTTAACATTATTACCTATGCAATAAAAAAAGAATCATGTAAATCGGTGTAGAAACACCAAAGTTATACATGAAATACGCTGTAAGTCATCGCGCGTGAATACAGAATCATGCCATAAGGATTATTTTTGTGTATCAGTTGCCGCGTTCGACGCGCTTCGCGGCGGGAGCTATAAAAAGGCTGCGGGTCCGCACCCGTTTCGCGTTGTCACGGCATCACGTGTGAACGGCTGAACCGATTTCGATAATTCTTTTTTTATTATATTCCTTGAAGTACGAGGATGGTTCTTATGTAGAGAAAACGTAAATACCACGGGCGAAGCCGGGGCGGACCGCTAGTACTAAATAAAGTAATCAAACAAAGTTATCTTATCTCTTACCTATAACTTATACGGTTATAATCTATTCTTTGTAGTGAAAAACTTGGCTACCAAGTTTCTATAATATCGCAGAGAAATATTGTGATATTTTAAAATACATATGTAGCAACTAACTAGGTACATTGTTAAGGCTGTTTATTAAAGAATTAAAACTTTAAACTATGTACATGTAATTTGATTAGATCATAGTGTGTAGGTAATTTTTGTTACAAAGCATATAATTGTAAGGTATAGGAAGAGTTTTATGACCATGTTTATGTGTGTTGTGTATCCATTTCATATTTGAAGAAATCTAATACCGATGAATAAGGAAATAATACCTATTAATAGTTCTTATGAGTTATATCAATATCGTGCTCCACTGTTTCATTTAAGAAATAATCCAATAGTTATGTAATGCTTAGGTACTAAGATATTTTGACTGGTTTTACGTAACAGACGTAGACTTTCTCCAGGTTAGGACAACTCGAGTGGATTTAAATAAAATAATGCTCAAAGAAAGAAAGATTAAGTTTCCAGTGATAATAAAGGTTATCGTGATAAGATCAGAAACAGCAATTATTAGCCAACGTCATCAAAAAACATCAAAGAGAATCTGATATTCCTTTAAAATAGTGATACCAATTATACCGCAATCATGAAAACCATCATAAAAACTACTGCAAAGGTTGGATCGATGAAGTGCTGGAATGTGCTTGACAATAGTCGGCTCCTAGAGCCTGAGCTTATGATTCCAACACATATTTATATATCGATGACGTTGTCAATAATTACAATAGCAATCGATAGAATAGGATTTAATAATGTCGGGTGGCGCGGTGACGGCGGCGGCAACGGCGCGGTGGAGTGCCGCAGCCAGCGCGGCGTCCTTGCCGCTGGTAATACGCGCGAGTCACGCGACAGAGGTCGATAGCGGCCACAGGCCAGTCTCCTTCAATTATTCAGCACGCGACCACCACCGCCACCGCCATCGCGCCAGGACAAAGGCGCGCACTGCGACACTTACCGGCCCACCGCCGGCCCGCCGCACCGTAGCTCCTTACAAAAATAAAGCCAGAAGCGACGAAAGCCAAAACGAAGCACACTTAACGCTTATCACTCCAAACCTTATCCGTTCTCGTTTGTGATGAGGTTCGATAGCACGCGCGGTGGTCGCGCGTTACGTAAAGGGCGCGACGAAGCGCGTTGCGCGTGTTTGCGCTCGTTGGGCGCGCTCGCGACAGGCGCTCGGAGTAAGGTCGCGCGCGAAGTGCCGCTACGAAGTTATGCAACGCGCCGCCACCGTCGCTCGGCCGAGAAAATCGAACGCGAGGGGCGCAGGCCTGTGCGCGCGCAGCCGCATCGATACCCTCCGCCCATAGACCTACAATTACGAGGACAAGCCTTAGGTAGGCGACCTCGCTCTGCGCGCTTCTGCGAAACTGTAATGGTCACACACAAGTAAACGTCTACTTGAAATGTAGCTCATGGACGATAGGTCGTGTGTGTGTCATACTACCGTCTCTGTTTATCTGCAAAAGCGCTCGCCGGCGCCGCAGCGGCCGTCCTGTCCGCTCGCAGACGAGCCCGCAATTGACATTAGCCGCTGCTCGTTACGCATCCGGACGCGGACGCACTGAGCTTTCATAAACCAACAAACTTAACGATAAACTTGTCTTCTAACCGTAAATAATTACTGCGCGTGCCTTAGTTTGTATTAAGTATAATTATATTCAAAATTAATAATGTTATTATCACTGCAAAATTAATAAAAGCTATAAAAATTCGTTTGGAGATAGAACACTAACTATTTTGTCCAACAAATTGCAACTTTATCAGTTAAGACTACACGGAAATACCTACTTGCTTGCTTGTTAGAAACTTAGGTACTTTAACTTACTTCATTAGGTAATTGAATATATTACAAAGAAATAATAGGTACCTACCTATATAGTTGAATTGAAATACAAGGCAAACAAAGCCAAAGTTGTTCTTTTGTTTGTTTCAAAGTTTCCTACATAAATAAAATGCAAAAAAAATTCACGACCCTTGTGGATTATTCTAACATCTTCGTCTGGCCCAAATCAGACAGAACGTCTATTTTCTAAGTTAATGTATAAATCGAACTACTGACCTTCCTTTAGGAACGCAAGCGCGTAACCATTACGCCAAGGAGTGAAAGTCATCTAAGTTTATATGTATAAAAATAATATTTAATGGATATAAAAAATAAAAAAACATATCTGTATATTGTAATAAATAATTTAATGTAATAACGTTGTTTTTTTACATCCCTTTACTTACACCTAATATATAAATGGAAGTCATCCTTATAACATTATGTAATAAATTATATAATTTTATATTTGCTAAACTTCTAATACAGAAGTTGTTACGTTTATAAATTCTCAACCACAGTTCTCAACCTACCTGATATGAACAATTTTTTTTATTAATATCCAGTAGGTTAAGAATATGTCGATGTACATAATATAAAATATTATAAATTATAATGTCCTGTCAGGACCCGAGAATTTACAACAGACATAAAGCGACTTGATGTCTTTATCTGAGGTAATTGAACTTCAGCGTACATTTATAGATAATCTATAATTATTAAACAATGAGAAACATCAATTAAAATATAATATGATGTACGGCTAGCCCATACAATATGTCCTATAATAAATATAAATTGCGTCTAAATAAAATATAATAAAACGCAAAACATTTAATATATTATATTAGAGATTAGTGCTTACCAGTAATTTTATGCAGAAAACTTTAATTAAAAAACATAACAATTATTTAACAACACAAAACAAAAGCCAGTCTTGATTCAAATGTGCGCTATAGAACTTTACAAAGTTGTTTAGAAATGCACTAGAGGGCACTAGAGACAATGTCTTAAAAGTGTAAATGTAATTCATGAAGTATGAAATTTCTCTACTAGAGGCCACTTTTATGTAACCACAAATTTAATAAATCATTAATAGTAAAAAACTATCAATTTTTATCTTATATGCTGTGTAAAATATATAATATTCATTTTAGCTAATACTAATACTTAACCCATTGAGCCCCGAATGGCCCGATCGGTCCACGACACAATAGATTTTCTATTGTGTCTGTGATTCCGGGGCCTGAGTTATTAATATAAAATGAATTTTCTCTCATTTATTACTTTATACATAATACATCAAGTTGAAGCACCTAACACAAAATAACAATAAATAAATTATAAAATGTATTCATGGTACAATTTGCAGATAATATTTTTTCTAATTACAATTCAGTTTTTAAATATAAATCACCTTGATTAATTTCCACCACCATTCCCCCACAATAATTCAACTAACACTACTTATTATAAAACCAAGTCGTCCACCATCACAATAAACTTAAAAAATACTGCACCAATTTTCATTCTGTATCCACCAATATATTTAGGTTATACTTTAGACAGTAAGATAGTTCACTATAAGGGTGGAATTAACTTCATCACTTGCTCTAATTGTTTCTCCAAAGAGTCTCTCTCCCGTCCATTATTAATAACTAAATCCCAACCAACAAAATCATCCAAGTCACACTCGGACACTACATCATCCACTCCACTTTTGAATTGATAACCTCTTTCTTTCCTTGTTTCTTCATCTGCGTCCAACCGGATTGTTCTTATAACATCTCCATAGTTCTCTTTGAACCATTTAATATCTGTCTTTCTTCTTATATCACTAACAATCCATATCGGCTTGTCCTGTGCTGTAAATTTGAATTATTTAAATACATACACAAATTTTATTTTTAATAGAATTCAAGAAATCTATACATATAATAAAATCGTAGGAAAGTCAAAACTGTACATTGAATATTTTTTTAAAAGAATACATAATCCATGATCTATAATCGATATAGAAGCCAAAAATATAGTTTTTAGAATTTTTGTCTGTTTGTCTGTTTGTCTGTTTGTCTGTTTGTCTGTATGTTTGTCCGAGCTAATCTCGAAAAGTACTGCATAGATTGACTTCAAATTTTGCATGAATATTACTAACAGGTCGGGTGAGGCTTTTTTAAACACATTATCATGCTATCACCTCCGGGGGAGGAGCTGTGAACCTTTACTTTTCTTACGTATTCCGTGTACTACGACAGCGTACAAACTTAAGACTCATGTTTAAATGTTGTTTTTGAGTAAGCCATGCTATTATCTAGCTTTACACTATAAAAACTACGTCATTTACGTAATTTGGGTAGAGAAACTGTTTAATGAATCTTAGTAGTATAAAGACAAATTTGATTCAGCGCCATCTATGAGATTTCGTAAAAATCAAATCAATTTACATGTTAACACTACTGAACACAATGTTAAAAATTAATAATTTAAATATAATTATGTTATTTATTTATTAAACTCTTTAACCCATATCTTCCCTTCCCTATAAGGTGCGCTTATAATTCGTGTGAATATACTACATTAAAAGTGAGGGTAGATGTTTATTATTTTAAGTCAAACTAGACACCATTACAGTTAATCTAATATTGATTGTGTTCATTGGTTACATTTTTAAAAATCTTCGTGTTTTAAAAATTCGATCACGAGGCGGGACTCTAATACAAAAAGGTTAGTTCTTTGATAATTATTATTCCTTCATCATTTACATGTTGTTAGTAAAAATATACTTTGACTGTTAATACTTTTGTTCAGTATTTATCTGTATGATTATTGCTTGGTAATTAATATATTTTCATGTCGTATACCTAATTATAAACATAAGTGTGATGTGAAACTAGCTGGATTTATTTTTACACACTCACAGTCTTATATTTTGTGTTAATGTTAAAATAGTATTAATAGTGTAAATCATAATATTTTTTCAAAATTAAAAATATTTCCTTTTTTCTGATGGTGTTGGCATCGAATAAACCGTGCTGTCGTTTCGTTCACAAAAAGTGATGTTATGAGGACCGAATATGTAGCCGCCTCAACTTACGGAAACGAGAGTAACCTGCGTTGTCTGTTAGTTATTGTATAGTCGAATTTAACGTTACATGGAAATTGGAATCTAAATATATAAGATGTATACTTATATACTTATATTAAATCTGTAGAGGTCAATTCTGTACATGAAATATATTTCCTAAATAACTATCACGAGGACGTCAAAAATTTTTGTCCGTCTGTCTGTCTGTATAACCGTTATAGAAACAAAAACTACTCGACGGATTTAAACGAAACTTGGTACAATTATTTTTCATATTCGTGAGCAGAGCAGTAACTCCATTTTTAAGCTTTCGTCGCGTGTGCAACCTTAATGGTTAAAGCTACACAGAAATCAAGTATGAAAGAAATGTTCTCCATATTATATAAAAATATCTCCCGACATCATAAATGTCTATCTTTTATGGTTGAGCTTAGGAGTTCAAAGCTTTCTGATTATATTTGTCTACTAGCTGTGTCCGCGACTTCGTCCGCGTGGAATAGTGACTATGGGACCTATGACCATTGGCTCAGGGTGGGGCAACAATAAAAAATCATTTTCATGTTCATTTTTATTTTCATGCTCCCACTCCCGCGCCCACTTGCACTCCCACGCCCACTCCCACGCCCACGCCCACTCCCCTTCACAATTAGTACCTACCAGATCAAAGCCAGGGTAAGCGCTCCACCCAGCCCCACCGTGGCTACGCCCATGCTGAATTACTACTTAACATACAATTATTGAGTAAATACGTACTACCATAAATAATTAAAAGAATTGTTATTAAAATTTCTTACTAAACTGAGCTAAAAAACTTACGTACCAACTTATTAAAGAAAATCAAGAAATGAAATGCCTAACCTATACCAAATAGTTACTACATATGTCATATTGTAATTAAAAATTATGATTAGTATATAATATCGAAAATCAAAAAAGAAATGCCTAACTAATTCTACGTAAAATTTCTTTTAAATTATGTCATATTATTTTTTAGGAACCAGGGGGGGGAGAGGAGCAAATTCTATTTCCTTCCTTTCTTAAATGGATGTTTTTAATAATGTATATTTTAATCGATACTCAGTTTTTATCAAATCCAGCAACAAATCCAAATTAGATCTTTCCTGTCCCACGCACGTAACTAAAGGCTGAAGAGAGAGAGAGCACGTAACTAAACCGTTTAGACGAAGATAAGTGTATAGAAAAAGGAATAAATAATTTCATAAACTTCCCGACGATCTTTAAAAATAAATTATAACTTTCATTTTTTTCATTCCCACTTTTACCCCTATGTAGATATAATAAGTGGATGAACCGATTTTGATACACTTTATCTAAGAACCAGCGTCGGAAAATATTCTGCCATAAAAATATTTAGCCAGCTACGGTGCCATAGACAGACACACACACACACACACAGAAATACATAGCGGTCAAACACATAACACCAGTCTTTTTGCGTCGGGGGTTAAAAATATAATACGACATAATTTAAAGGACATTTTATGTGGAAAATTTACCTATACACCAGGGTAGATAATTTTTGAAACAAAAAAAAATCGCAGTAGGATGAAACCCATTAGAAAAGGAGGGGAATATGATAAAAATGTAAGTAAAAATAAATTACGGTCAATCGGAGTGCGGGAAGTGGGAGGGGGGGAGCTTTTAAGAGAAAAAAATGGTTCCTCTCGATTTCTCGATAATAATAACACCTGCTATTTTTTTTCTACATATTTTAATTGTACAGATATCACTTTTCCACAATTTTATTATATGTATTGATGATGATGATTGATGATTATAACACTATTAGTCCGTTTTAACTTAATTTTTATTCACCCGCATCAGTGCCACCTAAAAAATCTTTATATCGAAATTCGAGCAAAGCTAAGAAAATGAGAAATAAGAGTTCTCAAGGATCGTTAGAGATAAGAGGCTTACTATTGACCGAAAACAACATGTGTTATGCCGAACCTGAAACCGCTTCACAACGAGAATTTCGGCTCACAGCTGACCGCGAACGGCATGTACTATCCTGTGAGACCGAAACCTTCACTGAGAGGGTATAACGTCTTACAGCTGATCGCAAATGGCATATTGTACTATCCCGTGAGACCGAAACCCTCACTGAGAGGGAATTACGTCTCACAGCTGATCACGATCGTCATATTTTATCTCGAGAATCTGAAACTTCTACTCAATATGAAGACCGTTTGACAAATAATAGGGTGCACTATAATATTATTCGATCTCTCGAAGATGAATATGAGCATAAGCAATGACTAGAGTAGGGACGCGAATATTACCATTATTTGAGACAAGAACGATTAATAAGTTTGTTTAATGAAAGATTAAGAATTGAAACTATTGGTCTCTTGAAACGGACGAATAGCGAGAGGCCCGTCTTACTGCAGACAGATTTCGACATACTTAGTCTTAATGACTTAGAGGTAAACATAGAAGATCAATCTACAAATTCGGTGGTGTGGTCCGACAAATATAAAAGTGGGTTTGCTTATAACCTCATAATTGATTACAGATCATCTTCTGTATAGGCGATATTAACGTAGTATGTTCTTTTTGTAATGCTTTAAAGTGGAGTAAGGAGTCGGCTTTCGTTTGAAGATACACCGGAACCTTTGAAATCACTACTTTTAGAGGAACATGTGCAATCTAAACAGTTCTTAGACAATATTAGCTCTTATAGTAGTGCGTTTTAAATGATCCTTTGGTGCTCAACAATTATCAGAGGGTCCTTTCATGCTTACTTTTAAGATACAAGGTTTATCATTTGATAGGATCCCTTTTGCCTGAAGGCCAACCTAAGTTTCTTTAAATATATTTTGTATTCGACTACGACGAATAGTCGAATACAAGAAATCAATATTTCTCGAATTTAAAACTGAACTCATTTCACAATTTTAGAACATGTTTCATCAGGTTAATTCGTATGTATGCGTTTTAAATCGACATTAGAAGCTTTTCCTCAAGATGGTGATATTAATATAAAATTGGTATAAATGCCGACAGACAGATGTCTATCGGCACTCAGGAATTCCCTGGGCGTGTTATAACGCCCAGGCCACAGTATTACAATTTTTCCTACAGTAGGGCGACGAATGTATTTTCGCATAGCAACGGAGGGGAACTTGTGGGGGGTCAAGTGACGCGGGCCACGTACCACAAACATGCTTAGTTTGTGGTACCGAGCGCGAAAGAAAGTCATCGTGTTTTTAGTAAAGTTACTATGTAAACTAACGTAATTTATTACTTAGGTACATATTCTATAATGGCGCGCTCAAACTGTTAATCTAAATTTAATTTAGATTATTATTTTAATTACTAAGTAATGTAGAATTTAAATCACATTCATTCAGATTTTCGATGTCTATGATTTTCGATGATTTTAAGATTTTCTTATCTGAGTATTCAATTTTAATGTAGTTAAATTTTATAAGAGACAATTAAGAACATTCAAAAGTAAAGTGTCACGTATTGACGTGACAACGTCTTATAATTCGATAGAGCCGGCTGCACGCACGAAAAAACATGACTCATGCGGCGTTACCTCGCTCTGAGGCGTTCCCTATGTGGCTTGAAGTGCAAGCGAGAGCGCGGAACGAGCGACAATCGGACTTTGTCACGTTCAACTATCGTCAGTAAACCGACTTTACAGAAAACCAATTTTTTTTTTAAACGACGAATGTCGAAAAACGACGTAATCGCGGACGAAGTCGCGGGCAACAGCTAGTAAACTTATATATTAACAAGCACTTACACTATGTAAATCAAGCAAAAATATTTTTTGTAGTAATCACTGAAGCAATATTCTTTTCCAATAGTAAGCACAGAAATGTTATTGGTAATTATCTTCTCTATATCATAAGTCTTGATATATTTAAAGAAGATAGATGTGTTTATAAAATTATTGTATTACCTAATTCTTGAACAGGTGAATTTTTGAAATATAAATTCACAAGTAAAACTTAATAAGAGGCCAAATGGACGATGTATTTATTATATGTAATGTAACAATCATAATAAACAGTGTAACATTTATACCAGCCAACAAGAAATGTAGAACAACAGATTTTGATCTCATATTTTTAACTTCTGTATTGTGGAATAATAATTATGAATTTTCCAGTTTGAAAAAATGTATGAGATGTGAAAGCATAATAATACAAGTTATTATATTCATAATTCACTACACAGTAAATAACTACAAACCAGTTTGACATGCAGCTCTGCAGAAACAACCATAATCTTGTTCCCGCATCTCATCACTCCAATTGATCAGCTCAAGACGGTACTGCTCTTTGTATGCGCTATCGCTTAACATCTCATTTAAATTCAAATTCAACTCCTTCGCCCAGTAGCTTTTTATAGGTAGAGATATCTTTATAACTTCACACTTGTCTCCCAACCTGAAATATGTTATCTAACATGATTTACGAATCATAATACAATATCATTTTTTTCATTTTTACTACTAAATTCATTACACTTTTTATTGAAGTACAGTAGAATCCGTTTATTATGACTCCGCCTATATTGACCAACCGGTTATTATGACGTAATTGCACTACGAAGTTTGGTTTTCATATAAAATTCTTTATAAAAAGTCGGATATATTGACTTCCCTTACAGTGACATGCCGCTTATTATGACCCATTTTTAATAAATTATGTCTGGTTATAATGACCGGCATGATTCTTTACACGGAAATGTGGGAAGATTATGTTGTACTGGATAGCGATCTCCTCACATCCGAAGAACCCACCGATGAAAATATCGTACAGAACATTAGTGCCAGTGATGGGGAAGAGGAAGTCGAGGAATCACCATTACCTACCGCAGAAGAGGCATTAAAAGCTGCAGAATTATTATCACGATTTGTTCACAGCAATATTGAAAATGATAATTTGACCAAAGCTAAAGCTATGTCTTCTATACACAATAGTTTTAGATACTGTTTTAACTATAAAATGAAAAAACAAAAGCAGACAAAAATAACAGTGTACTTACAGTAAAAAAATACACTTGTATGTGTTATAATAATGATCTGCTGATTACGTGCAATTTTGATTTTGATTTAATGTGTAACATAAACAAGTAAAACATATGCAAGTATACTATGTTTCTGTATTAAAATACTTAAATACATACATATTTACATAAAAAAGATTTTTCATTTCACATAACGCTTTGTATGACGTCCGCTTATTATGACGTGTTTGTCGATTCCCTTCGATGTCATTATAAACGGATTCCACTGTATGTAGGAAAATAGTTGATATAGTTAGTACGTTACTTAAAATGTATAAAGTTTAAACGTAATTATTGAAAGGACAAAAAAATATATTACAAAATTCTTCACGCGTAATTTATAAACTACCTTTTCTGTAAATTATCCGTAAGAAAATCCTTTCCACATTTTCTTTTGCCACTAAATAATAAAATGACGAGAGGTGGCATTTTAAATAAATAAACTCTCTAAAAATGTATCAAATTTGTGTTTTATCTGAAAAATATTCAATAAAATATAAATAAAATTTTGATCACTTTTCAAAGTTGAACACAGAGCAAGTTGGTTGAATTAAAAAAACTTTTGATTAGTGACAGCCGACGAGCAAGTGCCAACTGCCAAGTTGAAGTTGGGTGATTTGACAGAATTAACTACTTATTTACCAGTTTTATATAAAAATCTTACACTGTGGAAATGTGATTTAAATATGTTGCTATTATAATATATTTATGAATAATAGAATAATTATATACTTAGGTATTCTTAAAAGTGATATGTATTCATTTCATTTATAATGACAAATCTATGAATATTCAATTATGTACGTTGTGTTTTAAACAAAAACAAATAAGTCGGAAACAAGCGAACAAAGCAAACAATTTATCGGGAAATTTCTAAGCGCTGACAGCATAGGTGGCGTGCTGTCATCCTTTTAATATTAGTTCACTAGAGTGTTACGAGATGACTCTTAAGCTGAAATTTATTTTAATCAAATAAAACCTAGATGTCACTATCAATTATGGTATGATTAAAAATTTAAAATACAACAACTAATAATTTCAAATAATTACACAGTACAGTTACATGTTATACAGGCTAAGTAAGTTCATAAAAATCACTCAATAAGATTTTTCGATTTATTGTAGAAATCTGCCTACATTTTCTAGCCAAAATTTAGTGTGACACTTGACACGTGATTGTTATCCATACTAATATTATACATATAAATGTATAGGTAAATGCGAAAGTAACTCTGTCTGTCTGTTACTCAATCACGCCTAAACTACTGAACCAATTTTCATGAAATTTGGTATGGAGATATTTTGATACCCGAGAAAGGACATAGGCTACTTTTTATCCCGGGAAAATGACGCAATCCCGGAAATCCCACGGGAACGGGAACTATGCGGGTTTTTCTTTGACTGCGCGGGCGAAGCCGCGGGCGGAAACCTAGTTTATTATAAAAAAAAGACGTGTGGCACTCGGGGACTGCCGCGGTAAAGCTATTGCATGCTAATGCTATGCCTTTAAGCCACACCTCCGTGCCCGTCGGAGTGGGGAGCGTGAGGTTTTTCGTTACGGAATTTCTGGATTCGGTCCCCGCGCTCAAGGCCCGCGATAGAAGCTATGCAATAGCTTAATATAATGTTCATCACTATCGCTAAAATTACCTACTCGTCCGATATAATATTTTGAATGAACTACTTATCTATTTTCTCTATCCTCTTTATATTGTGGTTTGTATCATAATTATTATTATCATATTATCGCCCACGCCGCTTATTAAATCGTCTATAACCATTCTATAACATAACCATAAATAAAATCGTGTCGACACGAAAAAAATGGCGTTATTTAAATGCCGGACGATAATTTAAATGTAGCAACAACCGCTTTTAGCTTACAACCTTAATTGACTTAAAAATGCTTATCAATATGTAAAGATTATTTGAACATAAAATAAAAGTGGTACACATTGTGGTACACAGGAAATTGAACCGTACTTCAACGAAATGCAACATATATTTGGAGATCGACCATATAAACCTGTTTCTTTTGTCCATAAGAATGAAGTTCCAAGCACGATGCACGCTCACGACTTTCAGAACAACTCCGGACATGACATTCCACGTTTCGTTGTAGATTAGAATGGGATGGATAGCGAGCCGTTCGCCGAAAAAAACGAGACAAGCAACTACGGAGCAGTCCACATGGACTGCTTCATATCAACACAGGAGCAACGACCAATAGAAAACGGTACCGCTAATGTATTTCTCACCTCCGCACTCACACCCGGATCGGCTTCCATTACAAAGTTAGCGTTTGATTCTCGACTCTCGAGTAAGGTCTTAAGGTCTCAAATAACATGTGTTCGCCCGAGATAGTCGTTTCAAAAATGACTTATAGAGTCTCGTCAACGTCAAACTCAATCGTATAATGCACAGCGTAGGGTGTATTGTCGTACGCGGAGTGTTCTGCGGCTGTTGAATTTAAAACGATTCCCAAGAACAGGGTCGCAAGTTGGTGAAGGTTGGAGGAGGCCGCGATGCAGTTTGCATCGTCTCGTCACGGCTCCCCGGGCTCCTCACCCCGAATCGCTCTCCCGCCGTTATTGTAGTAAGCCGAGTGTATGCGGTGTGCGTGTGTATGTCTGTTCCGAGTCAACTGTTGTGCTGAGGCACGAGGTTTTCATACGAGAAGTGCATGCAGCCGCACTTTATATGCTTGTAATATTTTGCTCTTGCAATATTTTGCTTTTTGTTTGTTCGCTCCAGAGTTTGACCAGCTGAACAAAGAAATTTCCTATTCAAGATACCTATCATGAGAGCTTCTTTATAAGATTTGTGACTTTAGAGTAGGAATATTATAATAAAAGCACAGTATTACAATATTATTTGTAATACTGTGATAAAAGTGTATTCTTTCGTTTCATCAACGAAACTGAGAAATGTTTCAAATAACGGGTGTAACTTATATGATAGGTATTAATTATGCCTACAAAAACAAGTAATTATAATTAGTAAATTTATTTTATGGAAATTTTATGTATAGGTATTATGCATTCATATTTCATATTCTTTTTCGTATAAATTAATACAGTTTTAAAAAGATACAGCATTTGTTTAATGAGGTCATTTGAATTGTATTGATTATCATAATTAATAAGACTATTCAAAAATCAATATTTATTCATAGCCCATACCTATTTGCGGATTACACGAAGCAAAAACAAGTCTCATTTGTTATAGAAGGGGATATAAATGAATTCAATGCACTAATAAAAGCGCAGGATCTGAAACAAATTGTCATTCAAAAAGCTGCTTTATGATTATAGGTATCCCTGATTCAATAAAGGGATCGTTTGTCGACAAAGGGCGGAAATATTAGGAGTTCCCCCTCGTTACGTGACGCGAAACGAAAGGGCAACTTATCGTCAGTTCAGACAGGTAGATTTGTTTATTAAGCCCTCCTTGAATAGTGTTGTTAAAGAACACGTTACATTTAATACGGGAAAGTGGCTTGTTGTCTGCCATCGACGGGTCGCGCGCGGGAGACAAAATGTTCTTGACTAGGATTATTTGCATCACTGAAGATGTTGAGCTTTTAAGTTATAATTATAATTTTTAAATAAGTAGATATATTGATAATATGTTTAAAATAGATTATAAATATGTCCCTGTATAAGTTTATATTTTAGTGAAAATTAAATAAAGCTAGATAAATTTTATTAACACGGGTTATTCAAGTCCGCAAATATAGATAAAAAATTGGTTTATTTACAAGTACAACTAAATTGTTAACACCTTGTTGGATAATGAATCATGCAATGGTGTTTAACAGATTTTTAAGACTTGTTATTCTATTTTATTTATGTTGGAAGTGTTATTAAATTATTAATTCAGTTAATAGTTTAATAGCATCACGAAACTAATTAAAAAAATAAAATTAATCGCTTATTAGTTACAAAAACCAAAGCAAAATCTTATGCACTCTGGTCTCTGTGCATGCAACCACTGTTCCAGACAAAGTTAAAATATATTAAAAATAACGAGCTTCAGGATAAGAATAATTCGATGCAAAGTAAAATGATGCTTAATAATATCCTCCCCAATTTCTGTATCCGATGAACCGTTGGTATAAATGAGAAAAATCAGCGTTACGTCCCTCGAGAGAGGGTGGATCGCTGCGCTTAGCTGGGGTTGCTACATTCAAATACTTTTATGCCTATCAAAACTATAGCAACGATTTAGTTCACCCACGAAAACATTAACGATGTTGGTTTTTTTTGTTCTTTAAATCAATTTAATTACAGGTCAACTACTAATACAGTTTAATTGGTCTCACCTACCCATTTTTTATAGATCTATTGTTATGATTTTTAATTTAGTTGATAATTCAAATGTGGGTAGTTATCGATTTTTAATTTATTACCTCTTTATTTTTAACCAATTAAGATAATAATGAGGAAGGATTAAAATACAGGTTGTTCCTGTTGGTTGTTACTAATAAATAATAATCATAAATATATCTAGGTACATTATTACAACGCGACGGTCAAAAGGTTATGTAGGCAGATACCTAAAACCTAGGTAACCTAGAGCTAGAGGGTATTTAAAAGAATCTTAAATATTCTTCATAGGCACGTAGGATTTTTTTGTAGTCTGTACCTTTGATTATAAAAACACACACGAGTAACGTGCGCTATAACAAGCTTCATATAACTGACAAATTCACAAAAACAATAATAATTGTAGGCAACGTGTTCTCGATTTACGCTATCAATATTGCTCTCATCTGTCATACAAGTGTGGAAGGCGTCCGACACGCCACATGCCCGCTGCCCGCTCGCATTATTCAACACAAACAAAAAGGGAATAAATGCTCGAATAAAATACTTTTAATTTCCCCGGGCGCCGCTAATCGGGCGGCGGCGATGGAGGGCGCCAAATCGCCCTTTTTATTTTATTTTACTGTACGAACGCAAATCCGGCGGGAAAACGGGAGGGCAAACGGAGCTCCGTGGTAAGGTCACGCGCTCCGAATTAACGCCCCCGCGCGCCGCGCCCCGCGTCCTGGCTCGAGCCCTGCGCCCCGCGACTCATTTGACCCGCGCGAGGTGTCACCGAGTACGTTACCTACCCGCAAAAAATAGGGGGTGACCTACCGCACCCCGCTCGCTCTACAGTCCACACTACAAACCGAGAACCCAGATTTCCCCTTTAATTTATTACGATTGTTTCGATAATCTTGGAACTTAACCTACATACTCGCTTACAGCTCCGTAGTCGAGTAAATAATATTAACTATTAACCTTAGCATAATCTCCGAACGTTTCCGCTCCGGGCCCATTTAACAAACGTAAACCACTAATTGACACGCAAAACAACTCATGTAAACCGCAAATAGTGATATTGTTGCGTCTAAAGTAAAACAATGAGTCACTTTGTGACATCATATTACGATCATGTTTAGCCGTTAATTACCTCTTTAATATTTCCTTCCTTATAAAATTCCATTCCAACTGCTAACTTTAATTAAATATTATTTCGTTAATCCTGAAGTTTGTTTAATATTTGCTTAATTGTAAGATACAACGTTTCAACTTTCAGCTCAGTCGAAACTAACGAATGCCGTAAGTTTTATTGGCAGAGTAAATCACTCGTTACAGAAAGCTGAGCGTTACGTACTTTTGCACAAACTCAACACTTTGTTCAGCCATTACTCAGCCGGGAAATGCATCGCGTATGGCCTTAAACGAACACGCCTGCACTTTGTTCTGTAAACATTATTTTCTATGCGGTATTGTTCTTTGAGAAAAATTCTGAGCATAAAGCCTGGCATTCTAGCGAGAACTTGATGTTGTTATTCTGCACACGCGAGCACCTAAGCTTTCTTTTATAACACACAGGATTTCGCTATAATACCGTACTTACTTAATATTTAATCTCATTCTATTGCTGTTAATATAAAAACTATTAAGAGACTTGTAAAGATGAATTAATAAAATTCGCAATGAACATTAGCGCGGCAACTTTAAGAGTGGGATGTGTGACAATTACGAACTAAATTGTCTGAAGGGAAGGCAAGATGCTGTTACGTCTTACGGCTACATTAATTTTATAATTGTACGTAAGTCTTCGCTAAAACTACATTATCCCATATAATTTATTCATAATAACTTGTATAAATAGACATTTTCTCCCAAGTGAGGTTTGTTATTACATATTTTAGCATAATAATTAATGACTGTATTATTAAGGTGTACTTTTAAAGAAATGTAAAAAAAAATCGAAAAAGATGTTTAAAGAGTTTTTAGTTTGATTAGCTAAGTAATTAAAGGCAACCTAGTAACTTATGGTTACATACCTACCTAATCTAGCATTAAAAATAGCAAACCTATACATACTAACATGGAGAAAAATTAAAAACAGAAGATATTGAGCTGTCACGTTAAGTTTATAACTACATATATTTAATTTCGTTTAATTTTAAACACAAAAGTGTACATAGTTACAGAAATGAAGGAATAAAATTAAACATTAATTAATTTTACAAGGCTACTGTGTCTTGCAATTAATTGGTGGATAAAATTCGCAAAATAAAAACATGATCGAATTTATACAGCAATTATATGCAATTATTTATTGCTTAGTGTATCGAGGTATCAGATGTATTGATTGATAAAAAATGGTCGATAAATATGCATGGTTTACATACAAATTGTATCAAAGAACAAAGGCCATATTTAATAACACGTCATGTTAGGAAATGTTAGGTCGTAGGGAGCGGCTAACACTAAGAGCAGCTGTATCGGGTTAAAATGGGTTCGTGACTAACTACTATATATACTTAATGTAGACCCTTATTACGCTTTTAGCTGCTCACGGAACTAGTATTTTCTTGGTCATTCTTAAAATCACATTATCGAAGGTTTCTTGTGTATCGTCAAAGCTACGATTCCATGTTACCTACGTCTCGGAAATCGATCTTACTACCGCAATTCCTTAGTAGGTTATAGGTATTATGGTAAAGATTTATGTAAATTTCGTCTCAGTCAGTCTCAGTAGATATTGGTAAGTTCATGTAAAGCATGGTTTTCTTTGAAATACAATTTTTATGTTAAACAAAAGACAAGTAGGAATCCTATCCTTGTCTTTTGTTTAACATAAAAATTGTTCCTACCACTACTGTAGGAAAAGTTGGCGACATTTTTTTCGTACACTGGAATTAATACTTATCTACTCAATACTCATTGACCATTGTGAATAGGTAAGTATTCTGTGACCGAACGTCTATAAAAAATTAAAAAAAGTCATCGGCTCATCTAAGTACTATTCGCTTTAAAAAAAATGTAGGTATGTAGATAATGAATTATTTATCAATTTTCAATAATTTATTAAAATTCAATCATTAGGTATAGGGTAGGTATAGGTAATAGGTAATACCTATAGGCTCCTAGTTAAGCTTGCAAAAGTTTGTGCAAAGAAATGTTAATAAAAGTAGGACTTTTTTCCAAAATATTCCTAAACTCTACTTATAGTTAGGACCTACAATATTTATTGAATTATAAAAGCTATTGAATCCGTTGTTGACACCATCTATAGGTATTGATTGCAATTATCATAAATTGTTCACAGTATTACGTATACCAAGCCATCTATTTAAATAAACGTCTTTGTTACATTTACAATAATTTTAAATTACAAAATTACAAAATAAATTATCATATGATGTTTAAGTAAATTTTATAGGTAGGTATTGAATGGTACGGTATGTCGCAATCTAGCTACAGTAGGTATATGATATGATGTCTGTGATGATATTATGTGAAATCTTTAGGTATATTACTTACGTAGGTAGGTATATCTTCTGAAACGTATAATTTGAATTAAATTTTACCTAGTTGTGTGTGATTTTGATAATGATAATTCGGAAAAAAATAAATCGCTATTTAAACGAAGTGTTTATTTTAATAATTAATGCCTTATTTTTTTTATTCATACTTGCAGGATAATAAATTAATAATGCTTATGTTAATAATCACTTCATATCTACTCGATTGGTTAAAAAGTAACAACATGTAAACGCTTAGATAAGAAAAAATACACTTATCTGCGAAGTAAATGGAGCCTGAGGATTAGGAAGTGAATCAGGGTGAGGGAAAAATAGAGGACGGGAAAAAGCATTATCATCATCATTTTATCAATTGAGAAATATAGTCATAGATGTATTTTGTGGGTGGCAAAAAACGTTACAAAAAGTTCAGTGATTTTGTATATTTGGTCCTTCGAGTCGGCAATGAAAATAAAATATACCTATCGTAATAATGTTTTTAAGTACTATATTTTATATATGATGGACATATTACATTTAGGTATCCTAGACAATAAAAATCGTTAAATGAGGCGTTATTATTTAAATAAAAGCTTGTAAAAATCAAACTTGTTTAAAAGTGAATGGTCGGAGAAGAAATTCATAAATCTAATACCTAGGTATACCTAGTCATATTACTTAAAGATTTTTTTTAATTCCAATTATCTGTTAATTTAACAGTGAACTTCGTAGGAAAAAAAATTAAAATTCAATTGCAGGCCAATGGAATGGAAATCAGAATATCAGAATCAAAGTCGCACGTGCACATACGGTGTAATGTCGTCCGCCCTCCCAGAGATGTCGCTAGGTATTCTTCCTAGGCCTTCAGTCGGCTCACTCGGCTGTAAAAATACGAGACTGTCGTGGCATCGAGGATCTAACGATAAATAACTGAGTTTGCGGCGAGCGGGCGGCGGGGGACAGAGGGGACCGGGGGATGTAGGGCTCGCGTGTGAATTATTCGTGGCTTCACGCGCGCTGTTTGCCGTCTTGTGGAGTACTAGGCCGACCCTCGTTAATGAAATTTCATATCGTCTCGCTCCATTGTCGGCGCTCGGTAATCGTCTCGCTGCTATTGAAAGCGCCGAAACACTTGACTCGCCTATTATGTTCGTTCGACTGATATGAAAATTAGGCTCCAATTGTTACAATGAAATACGTAACTGGTATTAGCTATATTTTTTATTGGGGATAAATTATCTCATTGAACCGTTTAGATTGTTAATGTTGAACTGCATTTTGATAAAACTATTTTATGAAAAGTAAATAATACGTTAGACAGATGACACAAACAGTGGGTACGAATAAGCAATTAACAATGGAGCGGCAACGAAGTAGATACAATTGTTCATATGGCCACAATTGACACAGTTGTTGCATAGCCGGTGGAGGCTAGCTACATGTTAACATAGTAGCTACAAGTAGACTATATTCAGAGCATTATTCAAGCGTCTATTACCACGATACACGTCTAAATTGCTCTTTAACCTGAGCTTGATTTTGCGAAACACGTATTATTATGTACGTTGTACGTACGGTCTGCCTTTCAGTATGTTTTATTCGAAATTTCAACGCAATTTATGGAGTTCGTAAAGAACATTTCTTACATGAGTTGTTCTTATGGGATTTTTATTGAAACATACTGTTATGAAGTAGGTATTTTAGTGAACCTTTTTACTTTTATATTGCTTATAAAAATCCTTGTGATTATAATTTTTCTATTATCCTTTTTATACCTACCTAATAGGTATAGAGATAAGCATTAGGAAATCATTGCATCACCACCTCACTTAAGAATTTTAATAAAATTTAAATTTCTGCAGCAAAAAATAAGCAAACCAACATTTAAAGTCTATAACGTCAATAAATACCTAAGAACGTTTAAAATTCCAAGAATATATAAAAACCCTAGCATAGATTGTATTCGTTACCTAAACATTAACGATAAAAGAACAAATAAATCTTGTTAATAGATAGCGAAAATATGTAAGTATTGTGAGAGAATATGTTATTAAAAAACAAGTGTCTGCGACCCGGCCACCCCATTGTTGAGCTTTCACGCACAGCGGGGTAATATAAATCCAATTTTACTTCTTTTATATTAGATCAACTACGAGTCTGCTCAACAAAATATACCTCGAGGGTGTTTCTCGGGTTTTTACGCTATTACTCCTTGTAATTAATCAAATTCCACTATGCAATTTGTTATAAAAACAACGCTCTATTACCTATGTTTAATTTTAAAACTCGGTAGTTGCAATAAAACTTATTAAAAATAAAAATATCTTATATTCTTTTTCTTTATGCGAGGCTTTTGCTTTTGAAAGAAAAAAAATCATTTTATATTTGGAACTAATGAAAATAAGTAGGTAGATACAAAAAAATGGACTGGCCAATATTTCGCATTCTATTCTATATATTTGAATAAATGTATAATGAACCGTTATGCTGCCTTGAAACGATTTAAATTACCAAAATATGCAAAGTATATTTGACGCATAGATATTTATATAATATAGGTACCTACCTACCTACTTTGTATGCGAAAGTAGATGAGTACATTATGTGAAGTGAAAACATTGTAACGCAGTTTTTGCAGATACCTACTACTTATCTTCCATCAAACTGTCATGTTAAATATATTTAAGAATCAATATTTTCCCTATCTGTTTAAATGTGTCCAAAAATGGTAAAGTTAATTTACAATTCCTCCTTTTGAATACATGTTTATTCAAGCATTTTATCTGTCGGTCAAGGATATTGCGCTCACTACCTGATTATACCAAATATATGTATTTTATATTACGTCCCTTTAGGCTCACTTAAAGTTGGTACCTGTATCTAGAAATTAAACAATCGATTAATTAGAATTGATAAGGTATACAAGCTTGTTTAATATTAAAGTGACGTTAGTAATCAGTGAATTGGGTTATTATAAACAAGGTTTGACAAATAGGGACACTTCATAATGAGGAGAGGGACAGCTAGGTAGACCATTCATGCGGAGTCGTTAGTAAAGTGGCTCGTTATTAAGACATTTAGGTGCTCTTCTAAATTATTAAAGACATATTTATAAAGGCACATAAAAGGGAAAAAATAAAAATAACCAGTTAGGTAGGTACTTGCCTTTAAGTCTAACATAAAATATAAATACAGCATAAAAACTCTCGGATTGTGCTCAAATAGTTCATATTTATGTCAAGAAAAAAAGTATTAAAGAACGAAATGAAATCATTTTTATGTCCGAACAAATTCATGTATTTTATTTTGCTTATTGAATAAAACATAAGCGTTTTAACATTCTTTCCGACTTTATAGCCTTAGTTAGCGAGCAGATGGAATAGTGAATCGAAGCCAACTTTTTGTAGACAGTTATTCATCAGTCTAACATTAATGTACATATTGATCAACCAGTGAGGCGTTACGAGGGGCTTAGTTTTCTACTAAGATTTATTGAGCGACAGTCGGCCGAAGAATATGAAGTGTGAATCGCGAGCAAGCATGAAGTATCAACATAGCGCGAGGTGGGTGCACACTGCACTCTGCACAGTGAGCGCTGAACATACAGCCTGCTAAGTAGGGCTCGCAATGAACTTGTCGCGGCGGCCGGCGACGCTCGCGGCTCGACCATCGCAATGCAATTTGCGCGACGTCGCACGCGGCCGCGCCGTTTTGTTAACATTACGGCGAGCCGTGTCTCTCGCGGCACGATTAAGGACAAATCAATAAGGCAGTCGATAGCGAGCCAGTTTAATAGAGTGAGCGAACTGTGCGGAGCGCCCTCATTACCGCCGCAATTAGCGCACGCCGCGCTCCCGTCGACGACGCACCCCGCGCGAAAAACGAATAAAAAGAGCTGCCCTCAAAATGGCCGCCGCCTCCCCCCGACCTCCTGCCTCCCCGCGCCGCTTCGTGATTGCATCCCCGCAGCTCTTATAAATATGGCCGTATTCCTCCCGCCTTTACTGATTGCCCGTATACCCCCCGGTCTCCCCCCGCGACCGCGCCGCCGGCGTCTGAATAGATAAACGAGTCCACGTGGACTGCCGCGCTTATAAAAATCGCCTGGACCAATAGAGAGCGTTGCTCACACCATGTCGACCAATGAGCAGCGTGAAACGCGTGTAACTCCGCCCTTAATAAGCGATCTCGACGTTTCAGCCAACCGGCGGCGAGTATTGCGCGGATTCAGTTCGTCGTCGACGGAGCGGTCCACGTGGACCGACTCACACACACGTACCTACGCGAGTATAATACCTCGAGTGGAAATAGCTATGACGGCGAAATGTGCGACAGCGAAAAAATAAAATGCGGTCGGTCGGTGCGGCGGCGGATCGAGCGAGCGAGTGGGTGTAAACAGGGGATATTTTGGTGCGGCTCGTTCATTATTATTGAATGCGTAGCGCTAATGGCACGTCGCGGGTCGCGGGTCGCGGGCCGGGTCGCGCTTCCTGCTCCTCGCGCGATACTCCTTATCGAACGCACTCATCGACGTAATCATATAAAGACACGAGCATTCATGTAAAATACTGACGCTTTAAAGAAAGTAATAAGATTAAACTGGTAGCTCTGTAAATCCAATTACGTAGGTGGTATCGAGGTAGAGCGTTATCTAGACGGACATGTGGCTACTTTATTCGTCCGGGAGTCAGGTAAAAACCAGTCCAAAAGGAAATAGAAGTATGGCGAGGAAGGCGCGAGAGATAGGAATCTGCGGAGGCGTATTGTGGCCGATAAGTATGCTCGTCCGGCACTCGCCACTCGCGGCGACTCTTCTAAAAACTAATGATACCTACCGCTTGCATCGGACAACTGACAGGAGCCTCCCTGAATACACAATGCGCTACCATTGTTATAGAACAAGGCGAACCTACACTCCGAATTTTAACCTTGTAGCGACCACAATAAACCCACACATCATACCTACACTGCGCAACTTAATTCCAAATTATAGATAACATCCGAATCGCATATAAAAGAGCTTAATTACACGTTAAACACGATATTATCTTTAAATATATCGGCAGCAAATTACTTACGTAGGCTTTACACAAGTCTAATCGTAAATCAATCGGGGCGTGTTGTGTAAAAGTCAATTAGATTAAAGAGCTGTTTGTATTGGGCTTATGTAATGCGGAGTCGGAGTGAGAATGAACTCTAAGAATAGTTAGGTGGGTTCTTAGTTGTTAAACTATGACGCACGTCTAACAATGTGGCGTGGTCATTAAAATGGCATTCCTACACGAACAATACGCGGCAGGGTTACCGGATATATAGGTACCACTTAAAATCCCAGACGCAGTTAGGGTTAAAAGTTTAAATCAAAACCCGCATAGCTAACACATTACACACTAAGCGGTTTAAGCGTTTATATCCATTATTGCTACAGCCGATAAACAGCTACCTATTTAATTTAATAAAATATTTGTAATCATCCACGATCATGTAATAAAATTACCTACATAGGTAGGTACTTGTCTGTGGATTATTTTATAATCAGATTAAATAATTATACTTATCTTCTACGATAGGGAGTATTTTTATAATTGAGGTAGGTATTTTAACTGATTAGGTAGGTAGGAGCGTACTTCCTACATATATATTATTTTATCGTCAATCGAATGAAGTAGGTAATGAATGCTCACTGTAACAAATAAAACAATGGGTTTAGGGTAAACTTGCCTAATTCGTACCACTTAAGGAGAACCTCAAAAATTTTGGAAATGAACAATGATACACAGTTATTTATATTAAGTAATTATAATTTCACTAATGTTCTATTAGTATTTCAACAAAAAATAACATAAATCTTATAAACTTCTGAGAAATAAACAATTTTCAAAAACTTAAAAAAAGTACGATTTAAGACCATTCATCTTAAATCGTACTAGTATATTCTTAAATCGTACTTTGAGACCCTATCATTGGTTTACAGTCTTAAAAATCACAATCTTAATAATCTTCTCCTCTTTTTCTTAATCTTAATGTACCTAGATTAATTCTTATTAATACAGCGGATGGTCTTTGCCAAATCCTGACAGTCATCGCAGTAATAACATTTTGTTTTTTTAGTTGTTCCTGCACATAGCTCATGTACCCATTCTTCACAATTACTGCATTTAATCATGTTTTCTTTTACGTCTTCTTGACATATTTTGCAATACCAACTGTCATTTTCATCTTGTTCTTGTTTCTTTTTCTTGTTTCCTTTTTGAGGTGTTTTCGTTCGTTCGTACCGGTACGTTTTAAGAAGTTGCTGCGAGTACGAAATAGGCACAAGTATCAAATGAATTTCAAATTTGCCGCAAAAAAGACTGTCAACGAACAAGCCGGCTTTACAATGTGAAATATATTCACAAATATACGCATAAATATATAATAAACAGTTAAACAACTTATGAACGGTACACTTGGAAGACAGTTCTTGTGAAGTATGCGGAAAAATTACTCAAAAAGTAAGAAAAAAATTACCTGTTCAATATTTTAGTCGGGAGCAACGAAACAGGTGTTTATTTGTCACATGGCAATATATTATTGACATTTTATGCCACCAAAGGCGCTGGTAACTATTACCCAAGTCGAGATATAGACGAGGTACGATTTAGGCGCAGGTACGAATTAAGCAAGTTTACCCTATAATGACAAGTCGGTAGGTACGAAGAGACATGTTTATTCTTTATTGTAAGACGTGTTTATAATCAAATTCCAAAAAATAACGAATTTAATCCTAATGACCACATAAATAAAATTATTGATATATAACGCAGTTCAATAAAGAAACGAATCTTCAATGGCGGCGCTTATCATTCCCTCTCGCTTACACACGGCCGTACGGCATGCAAAAAAAAATGGAAAAATAAAATCACTAAAATGTATTTGATTTTCCCTATAATAGTTTTTATCATAAATTTACAATGACAATTATGCATTTGCGAAAGTAAATAATGTTTTATTGGAATTTGACATAATATGTTCTTTGGGAAAAGTTGTTCAGTTTTATGGGCTCATTACAAATATTATGGGGATTTTGTTACATTCTGTATACGTAAATATGATAATTCATATAAATACACAAATACCATAACAAAAAAGTTTGTCAACAAACAATTTGAAATAATTAATAAAATAATTATCCATTTACGTTATTTTTATTTTCTTTTTTGCTGACCCTACCATACGTCAGTGTCAGCTTTGGCCGCCATTGAAGATTCATTTCTTTAATGAAACGCAATATACCTACCTAGTTACCTATATGTTCCTATAGGTATCCATTGTTAATACCTACCTACGACCTACCTAGGCTAGAAACGAAGATATTTTTTATAATAACAACGATTTTTTACAAATATCAGTAAGTAGGTACATAGGTAAATTAACAATAATATTTATATACGTAAACTAGATCAACAATAAAGCGTAAATGGGTCGATCAACTTTTAAGACGGTACACGCATCATGTCCCTGAACGATAATGAATAAACATGAAATCATAAAGAGTTAAATTGGTTTTAATTATATTCCTTTTAATATTTTCTAACATTATTGTGAACAATATTTTACTTGTTTTATTAATTTGTGCGTAGTTTCATGGTTGTCCAGAGACTAAATGCAATTTTCCAGTACTATCACATTTGTCCCCAAGCTACAATGCATTAACAAACTTCGCATCACGAACACATACTATCACGACCATAAATACCAAATACACTTCTTGTTTCAGTTCATGATTATTGACATAAAAACATAGATACAAATAATTTTTTTTTATTGGATATAATACGATTTTCAGGCATTTTACTTTTGTCCCCATAAATCATCTACATGGCACAGGTCTCACAGACAACCGTAATTTAGTTATGGAAACAAAACACAAACGGCGCGGTAGATTCCTAAACAACAAGCTAAACACAATAATTAACTGTCGGGCTCAAACGCCATTTTGATTTGTATAAAATCACGGCAACAGTCGTCCGAGCGACGTTGGTGAGTGTGGGGTGGCTTTATTGTCAGTCCGTCAGACAACTGTGATTAAAACATAAGTACTTGATGCATTGTTATCAATTATACTACACGAGATGCGCTTTCGTCTATAATTTAGTGTGAGCTGAGATTAATATATAAAATAACAATAGTATTTGCTTGGCGGCTCAAAATTTTAAAAATGTCCCGCGGACAACCAGTCACTTGGCCAACCAAAGTGGTTGTGCCATGGACAATTTGGTTGTCCCTAGGACAATAATTATATAAAACGTATACTTTAACAGTTAAATAGTTCATGTTTTGTTTATTACTCGGCTGTTTCGGGAACACATTTTTATTACGCGATTTTATGTCTAATTTAATTGTAATTTTAACATTTCAAAAATCAAGACGCTACTACTACAACTAAGATGTCCCCATATGAAAATCACATTATACTTCATTCATTCAGTTATATCGAGAATCAGTTCATTTTAATTAAGTAAAATCAATAATACGATACGTAACAACCTCGCCTTAATAGTTTTTTTGTAAAAAATATCACTATTTCCGCTTTACTGAAACTTTTTTATATATGAAACATTATTTGGTTGTTCAAAAGACATCATTCGTTTCAATTTTAATAAAAATATTTCGTATTTTGGGTGTAAATAGAACAAATATCAAAATATTATTTATTATTTAATATTAGAAGAATTTGTTTTAATTCTTAAGGGAATTTAACATTTAAAAAAGTACTAGTGTGTAAGTTGTCCAAAGGACATTATTTCCCGTGAATAGATCGGTTCTTGAAGTTAAATCCACAAATGTATTTAATCAACATCACTGCTGCTTATATAATCTTAATCTACGAAGAATTATCTTCTAAATGAAATAGTAAAATGCTGAAAATTAAGTAAAAAAAAAAATACGAGAAAATTATGATCGGGACCTTTAAAAATTGATTGACCCAAATACACATTGTGCCATTAGCGCAGTCACTCGCAGCCCTATTCATAAACAAATTCTCACGTCTCAAGATTACAGCCGGGGGCATTATCTAATGCTAAATGAATGTTACAATACGCAACTCCCCCGCGCCACGCCGTGCCTTTGATCGAGATATTTTCCATACCGATACACATTTTAATGATGCGTCCTATTATTGTCATGACAATCTCCAATTTCATACATTACTTAAACAGTTATATTCGGAGAATGTTTTCGCATTTTACAACTCAATTCAAGTTCACGAAATTGTTATGTGACAATTATTATGACTCCCAATATCGTATATATTTACGTAAATGAATTTTGCGAAGCCGCGACAATAATTAACACATAATTCAAAGAAGGAAAGCTGTATAATGAGCGGCATCTATTATCCATCGGTTAATCAATTACACAATCCCGTATTATTGTTACAATATTCGCACGTGATTGCAACACCCACTAAATGTAATAATTTTTCGCTCGCTATTCCAACCATTAAGCATTCCGACAAAAAATACAAGAATGAACGAATCCGAGCCTTCTGGGAAACACGGTTCAAATGGTTTTTTCTCTCGACTATACAACTAATTGTTCGCGTTAATTATGCACTGTTTCAAGTGTGGCGTGCGACGCGTTTGTTTTACTGACCGCTGACTTGGCAATTAAACCACGTTTTTTATTAACCATTGATATATACCATTACCGTTTAATGAACAATATAATGTATTGATATGTTTTGCTTAATTGCATTGTAATGTAAATAGCTTATCAGTGAGTTCGTAATAAATAAAAATGTAGAGTCGCCTGTAGATATAATGCCTGCTTCTGCCGGCGACTTTGTTAATTGTTGTTGAGGTGGTTACTGGTTCGTCCTTTATTTTTTGTTCGTTAGCAGCAAAAAACATCAATAGTCGCTGATAAAATACTTTTCAATAACATCTTTATTATAAAAAGTTTCAAAGTATTTGAATAAATAAAATGTTGGATTAAGATTTGAACAAATATATATACAAATTGTTTGCGTAATGTTTGGAGTAATGGAGTGATGTGGCGTCACGTTTATTCCACCAACCGCGCTGACTTAACAATTAATCAGAACTTGTTTATCGCCGTGCTACTGATCTTTTAATGAATGACTTAAAATAATATTGTTTATTAGAACGTTTGAATATGTGTACGTGTACGAGTTTGTACCGTTGATGTGTGATTAATTGATGTTTTCAATAAAGTGTTATTGATCTTGAACATATTGCTCATTTTTTATAAATTCCAGAACAGACAACGTGATGTTTTTGTAGTAGTTGGTACTTGGTAGGTAGATAAATTGATTGTTTATCAGATCGCTACTGATCTTTAACACCACTCGTATCAGTAACGAATAATTGATAATGTGTTAATATTTTTATAAGTTAGATCGGAGCGATGGAGGAAGCAATAATAATTACTTCAATAGCAAATTTATCAAGATATGATATTTAATTGTGATATCATTTTCGTTGATGAAAACGCATTTTATAATTAAGTTGTTGTTTTGTTGAAATTATCCATGATAAGTACCTACCTATAGCTATCTACCTTCGGAGTTCGGACTGGATAATCTATAGATACTAATATTATAAAGAGGAAAGGTTTGTATGTATGTATGTATGGTTTTCACTTTTCACGCATAAACTACCTACTGGACCGATTTTGATGAAATTTGGCACAGATAATCTTTAGACCGTGAGAAAGAACATAGGCTAGCGCTTTTATTGCGAAATATGTAGGTACCACGAGCGAAGCCGGGGTGGACCGCTAGTTTTAAATAAAGTTTTGAATCCAGAATAATTTAAAATATGTTGTTAAGTATACATATATACCTACCTAGGTATTAATAAATAATTTGTTTAAACTGTTATGAGAAGAAGCGAACTAAGAACCATTATCACAGACGATTTTTGTTTAAACCATGTATCGAAATCTAAAAATATCTGAATTCTATATCCAATGTTTAAATCAAAACATTACTTCGATATGCCAGAATGATTGGCAGAATTTACAAACCTATCGTTTAGATAAACAATTTTTGTTTTAAACAAGATTTTTTCTTTATTAGTTTAAATGAAAATGCTTTTTTAAGTGACAGTAAACGATGGAATAAGAAGCCCATCCGCTTCTATTGTTACGACGTCGTGTCTCACACATCTGGGCGAGACGCATTGTGAACAAGCGCTGCCTCAAATTGTTATTAAATATTAATTATCTAATAGTAAAAACTAAAAACTTAACTCCACTATAAGTTTAAATCTACTGAGAACTTCTTCAATTGTACATGTTATCATTTGAGCAGGTAAGTGGCTATAGTACCTACATAGTACCTACTTTTGTTTTGATAGCCAGCTACTATTTGGAATTAATTAAATTTCTAATACCAATTAGGTAGATACTTACCTATACATATTTTAAAAATCTGTTGATAACCTAAATCTATTGTAGAATAATTTTATCATGACGAAAAAATTGGATTATTAGTTTCTATAAAGATATAAATTCCAAAACGTTTTAATTATGTACTGATAAAATATATATTGCGACACGCCGAGACAGTAGGCTATCTCATAAGTTATTACCTCTTAGGTACGATGATAAAAAAATAAATGAACGTTGGTGGACGTCAACTGCGTTTTTTGTCTCGGCTCGTTACGTCGCGCGATTGTAAATGGCACGTAAATTACAAAACGCGAATTCTTTACGAGTTGCCAGCGCACTCACCGCTCCAAGTATGTCTACGCTTTGAGACGACTTCGGATAAAGTATCCCGGGAAAACCCTCACAATACTTCAACTCTACAAATTAAAATAGCTCAAAAACGAAGTCGAAATGATATTTCATCTTGTCGGTTTAAAGTTCATTTGGAAAGTTAAACTTTAATGGATTAGTTAAGCTTTTTGCTCAGAATACCTCAAGTCAATGTCTCTTTTAGTTCCGAAGTATTCTTTCGCCGTATCTCCCCTACTTAGCGTTGTTTACAGAAAGTAATCGCACGACACTTAAGTCGTTTCTGGCGTATTTATAGAACCTCATTTTGTTCGAGAGCTGTCGTATTACGGCTCGAATGTGATGAATTTATCACACAGATAATACAATATTTGAATTACCTTGCGGCTTCACTTTAATTGACTATTATGAAGAAGTAACACGTTTGTTGATATACGCTTTACTAACGTGTTGGTCTTATTTATTAACAAATATCTATAGTTATGGGTTATTTGACGCCGGTTTTATTCTTTTTATTTTATTAAACGACTTACATTTGTAATAATTTAATTTGTTCGTATTTTATCATGTTTTCAGATTGTTACATCATTCAACATTTTTCTTTTGGCTTTAAGCCTATTTGTCGTGACTCGAGATATGATAAGTTGTCAATTGCAGTCATTTATTTTATAGCGTGTGGTAATAACTTGAAATAACGAAACTATTTAAACAATATTTATAAGTTATATTATAATTTAGATGTTTGTAGCTAGGTATAGGTATTTAAATCGAAAAAAAAAACGTATTGTAAACATTTTAAAAGCGCAATTAGAGTCAAAGACGCTTTTAATAAAGGTTCAAGAATATGAAAGAAAGATTCTCAGCTTTAAAATATTTTAACGAATAATTCATAATTGGATGTTAAATATTCAACCTGGGAAATACTTCAAGGTATCTAGGTACCTAGTTAGTTATCAGTGGGAAGGTTGACATGTGTTAACAAATAGGTAGGTACCTACATAGCCAGTCTATGTAGGTACCTACCTATTTGTCGATCGATGAACGTATGCCACTTAGTTTTTAATTACCCATGATCCAACTACTTAATTTCTAGCAACCTACCTACCTACCTATCTAACTAACCTACTAAATACTAATAAAAGCCCTTCCTATCAAAAACTAGGCTATTTGGTGAATTTAAATTCACAAAGGAAGGTAGTTTGTACTTTTGTTCATTTAAAATCGTGTGATAAAAGTCAAAACAATTAAGTATAATATTGGTAAACAACAAAACGTATTCACGAACATACGAGAAAATCTCCAAATAATACGTATCTATTAGAGCGTGTATCTTCGATTCGCCTAAGTATTCCTCAAACATGAAGATAGTCAACGAAAAATTCGAGTGGAGAAAATGTGGATGGCAAGTGGCAACGGCATGCGAAGGGTGGCAGCGGAGGAAGGGTACGGGGGTGAGGCGGTCCCCCCGGCGACGCGCCAGTTCGCTCGCAGCGCTCGGAGGAGAAGGTTTTGTTCCGTACTTTTTAGTAAACGTATCGTGTGTAACTGACCGCGCGGAGTGCGCTCACTTGCAGTGTTGATTTTTGTGTTCTAGAGTGGAGTGTGTGGTGTGTCGTATTTATTTTAGTGTTGCAGACGATGACCGCGTGTGTTTGACGTGGGGATGTATCCTAGCGCGGGCGCAATGAACGCCGCCGCCGCCGCTGCTGCCGTGGCGGCCGCTAGGCATCCGGTGAGATACGTTTATTCCTTGTATAAATACAACTTGTATTGTATTTGCCATAGATAATGTAGAATTGACATGAAGCTAAGTCAATATGAAATAGATACGCAGAAAAATACAGTTGAGTAGCACGCAATAGATATAAAAAAATCGAACCGTTATAAATGTTAAAAACTTAAAATCATTCAAATTAAGTTGCATCATCAAGCTTTTTATTGCTTTATTTATTTTCTTAACGTACCTATTCGTATTACCTATACAAAAAAAAAAAATAATAATAATACCTATCATGAAAAAGATGATGAATCAAAGACAAATATACCTATGTAACTTTTATAAATAACAGTTTTGTACTTTCACACTTCGAAGTTCGAACCACGATCTAAAGAGTGTAATAAATAATTTTGGAAAGCATAAATACAGACAAAAAAAGACAATGCTTTAAATTTTTTGCGTCTTCGGTATTTGGGTAATAAAAGTTAACGATACGGTAATAATAAAATAAAGTCACAAAAGCGCCCCCCGCTGTGTTATGAATCGACGGAAACATGTACCAAGAAGGTACCAAAAATTTAAATTACCCGTGAAATTTCTTACAAAGCGCACTTTCGAATTTTAGTTTATTAATTAATACTGTGTATTTCAAAATAAAATCACACGAAAAACGTAATGTTAACCGCGTTGTTTCTCCGTAAATAGGAGATGTTACCGCAAACATGTCAGATAACCACATTTCGAGTTTAATGTGAAGCGCAGCATGCTTACTTAACCTTTAACATATTGCAATACGGTTGAAATTGCTTCTCGCATAAAAACCGCAATTGTGGAACATCTGTCGAGCGTTTACCGACGGGTTTCAACCGCAGTATTTAAAAATCCGCTTACGTATACTTTTCAAATCCACAGAATTCATTAGTTATTATTATTCAAATAAAAACTCTTTATCGTTTTATAATATATGATTGAGAAAACAAAGTGGTTTTAGATAGGAACTCCTATTTCGTTTCCAATCTTGAAGTCAATTGCGGTTTAAAGCTGACTAAGTAAGGTAATGCGATTATAATGTTTGTAGTAGGTACTATCGTAAAAAGCGTGAGAAAAAATTAACTAGGCGCGGTGAAAATACAGTAGCAAAGAAATGTTGTTACCTACTCGCGTCTGACGATTCAATTTACAAAAACTTTAGGCTTATTTTTTGTGTTATCCTACTTGCTGATTAAACATGGATAAAATGTGTACAAACCAGGTGATTTTCACCAAATGAATTCTAAAAGTTGTAGGTACTATGTGTAAAGAAGAAAATACACTCAAGGTTGCGACAATTGTAAAAATATAAAAGTGATATCTATTAAACTTGACAAGACCTTGCTAATTGGGGTAGGCAAATATGTATTTTACATTCGTGTTGACTGCAATGATTTGTTTACACATCAAACAAAATGAATACACTTTTTCCTGAAACATTTCCAACGCGCTCTAAAAACAGCGTGATAAAATTCCAACGATTTTATAAAGTCCCACGGAGGCCTAATGCAATTCAAATGGATGTTTTGCAAAAACTCCGTCGCTTTTTGTGTATTTGCTTAGCAATTAGATACGCTTGTTTACTCAAATCGATGATTGACCTCTCGAATGGATGTGCAGAAACAATCATTTACTCGAAGCACCAACAGTAAATTTGATGGCCGTGTTCAGACGGATTTTCCGATTGTTGACCGTGTTTCGCATAACGCACAGACTTTTACTTCATTCTTTTACGAGTTACGACACTCGGTACTACGCTTTATGGCCGTCCGCGAGGTGGAGCGCCGGAAGGGCGGGAGGGTGTTAATGTAAATGCCTATTTGTATGTTTGCTTTAAATCCGTGTCGTGTCCTAGGCACTCGGCATTCGGTCAATATTTGACAATGAATGACGAAAATACCGCTGCAAGCGATATGGCGTCTCGTTTTCGTGTCTCGACAAACACATACCTACACTCGTTATATTTCCTCGTGCAAAATTGGTAGGTACAATAATTTCTAATGGGGTTACAGTGATTTTTTAAATATTTCATCATAAATAATGATGCGGATGTGAGAACTGCTTTAATCAGATAAGCGATGCCTTGAGTAAATGTTCCTCTGAAATAATTCCCTACATTTGTGTCGTGATAACACGGTTATCAGTGTCAACAGTGCATTTGGAGTACGCTAACAATGCTTCATCATAACCAAGATGCCATCAATTTCTTATCGTCTTTCATATCCCATAAGATATCGCGAGCCTATGCTTTCTACGAAGTAAATAGTATCTTATAAATGATACATAAATGTTATGTTCGTAGAAGGATCAAGTCAAAATAGCGTTTACAATAATGCGAACACACACAAATAAGATTTACGCTCGTCGACGGCATTTTTTCTCAGAATATAAGCTTTCTTATCCATTTCCCGCTACCATATTAGTTTACTAGCGCTATTTAATCTTCAACAGAGAAACGTAATAAATTTAAAAATAATGGTTTGTTTTATGGGCCTTAAACCGATCGCCACTGGGTATAAAATAGCATGGCCATTAAACTTGGGCATACACGGGCCAATCTCGTTGTTTCAATATTTGTGTATGCCTGTTTAGTTTGTAAGTGCAAATGGTGTTTTTATGTTTACATTCTACAGTGCTGCTGTGTGCACGCATTTCTAATGATACTAATAACTCGACATCAATTTTAACGCCGAATACCTACACTTCAAACTAAAGAACATAAAGTTATGAAGGTACTTACCTACTTTAATATAACGTCATTAGTTTAATTGGAATTGACAGAAGAAAATTTACTGAAATTCAACAAACAACAAAAAACAAGCGATAGCATTTTTGGTTTATATCTGCAGGCTAAATATTTATCTTATTTATTCATAAAAAATGCAATTGTCATAAAGCAAGTTAAGATCAATCGAAAAATATTTACAGATATCGATAACAGAAAATGTGTTTAAATTTATCAACAAATTTCGTAAACGCTCGAACTCATTGAGTTAATAAGAAATTTAGATTCCAACAAAAGACCAGCGCGGCCGTCCGCGTCGAGGCGAACAGGTAGACGTGGGCAGACAGACGTATTCAATAATTTGGTATACACGTATTTCTTTTTATATCCGTTTAAATGCATTCTGTTTAGTTTTGTTTTTATGAGCAGTCGCTCGATGCGGGCCTTTCATCCGGCCCTCCACAATACTGCCACTCAAAAACTGTTCATTGTATTTTAATTTGACCTTTTCGGTGATAATTTATGGGAATCTTTTTCTAACAGAACGTTTACTCAGTCTATTATTGTCGTGGATTATTTTCGTTTCATTGTGATCGATTAATGTTAGGGGTTCGATTTGGGATCCTGTTTTGAAAGGTATTACAGTTCAAAAGTCGATAACATCGGAATTTTATTTGCAATAGTTTGACTTATTTATCTATTCGTTATTACTCTTTACGTTATAATAATAAATAGCTCATATATAGATATGATAATTCTAGGAATTGAGCTGATATAGTTTTATTAATTGCCATTAAATATACCTTTTATTTAAAGGCATTAAATATCGAGCTCAATCGCTTCCATAAAAACAAACGTCGAGATCAGTTGAAAATAACTCGACTGATGTGTTAACAGCCGCCGATAAAGAAACAGTCGTATAATTAAAAAGAAAAACAACTTTTATTATCGACGTACTGATGCACGAAGCTAATTTATTGTATATATGCATCTGTTTTCTTGACGTTTTGCGTATAAAGAACACGTTTTAATCATTTAAACGCGATCTGATAATTTATTTCGTTATAGAAATTTGAAACTTTCAGCGCACTATTAAATCGGCAAAGCGCTTTGTCATCTGTTAAATTATTCAGACATGTTGTTAAGTTAAGCGCGCATCGGACAATATGCCGTCCGAACGCGCCATGTATCATGCATGCTGTGCGGTCGACTTCGCTGAAACGGCTACCGATAAATTTGTTTTGCTTTTGTAGTGTTTAACGTTACGGCTAATGTATTCTGATACTTGAAACTGCTTTAACGTTTACACCAGACATTCCTTCCGATCTTAAACGTTCGACGTCCAATTACGGATCAAAAGACAAAAATAATGAGGCGTATTAAATGATTGTAATGTTAATGTATGTAAATAGGTGCAATATCATAAAGTGCTCGGGGATTTCTTGCGGTTATCCAAGGTATTACGTTATTAAGTGCGATCGCCCATTACGGCATGAGACGGGCGGCGCGGAGGCGCGCGACCACAAGCCTCACTCTCCGGTGGTTACATTCACTAAATTCCCGGCCACATTTTTCCCGAGCCCGATTGTCCGCAGCTCCATTTACAACGTCTACACGCTGCGCTAGTTCCTTTTACGCTTTTATTTACGCTCCTTTTATTATTTTTAAAGTCCGTTTGTTCCTCGCGCCGGCGAGCGACGGTTATTTATTTTTTGCCGCCCGGCCTCCCGGCGACCGTGTGTTGTTGTGTCCCTCGTTTTATTTTTATTTTTCTGCTTCTTATTATGGAGTTGGATTTTTTTCTTTATTACTACGTGCTTGCTTGTTCGTGTTGCTTTATTTATTTCTGTGTTAAGAGGCGTGCGGTCGGCGCTGTTGTTTTTTTTCATTAATCGCGCCTCACACCGAATTATGGTCATTAAAGGATAATTTGTATTATGGTAATTTGGGATGCGTGTAATTTTTGCCTCGTGATAAGATTTTTTATGACACTTGGATTGATGTGTTGTTTTTTAGGAGTTTATTATTTGATTTGAATTGAAGTCAGTGAGATTCAAATTTGAGTCAAATAAACATTACGTTTTACTTGGATGTACATATAATAATATAAGGGCATTTGTCAGCAGGGACCGCCGCAGCCCGGCCAACCCATCAAATTCACGGTTGGTGAATCTTGCGACAGAATCAAAGAAGAGTTCAACTTCCTTCAGGCTCAATATCACAAGTGAGTAATTACACATTCAACCGTGATTTAAGACTGTTTTGATAACCTTCTCCCTTTAGTCGTAAAATCTTTATAGCTTGTTTACTTACTTGCTATCTGTAACGTCCAAATCTGACTTATTTGAACGTAGGTAGGTATACATACGATTAAATTTTTGTTTGAAAAACTAAGTATATCCACCTATAATATAACTATCTGCTTGGTAATTAAAATAATCCCCATAAACTTTCATAATAATATTTCTCGAAACCTAGAATACCAAAGTATCACGTAGACACAAAAGCCTCATAATAAATTTGAGAAAATATTTGCTCAAGATTGCTATCGACGTTCTCGTGACAACTTGTGGACAAAGATAACTAAACCCCGTTATCTGAATACACGGCTTAAATCTTGAGTACATATAAAAATAAAATATCTAAGAGGGCTCATCCGGGATTCCTCCTGTCGTTGAGTATCAGCGGAATCATTCCTTATCTGTCCCTTTGTGAACGCTAAGTAGCCCTTTTTCACATTCAGATCCCTTTGTGACCTTTTATTTGTTAACAAAAAACTTCTCTGAACGAAGCAGGTACCTACTGAATTAGAAATAATATATTCTACATAAAATCCCCAGTAATCTTTTGATAAGCTTTCAAATTTATCGAAACAACTCTTACTTTTAGTTTTTATCTCGCACCGAGACAAATGATTGTTTCTACATTTTATATTTTATATTTTGTACGTAAGTTGTTTAAAATAAACAGAAGTCGATAAAAAACGATTACAAGTTTGACCCACTACAAACACGATAACGGCTATAAAACGAGCTCTGTTTGTTATAAAATCTCTTATCTTATTATAAATAATGTATCGAGTGCTCCTTATATAGAATCTTGTTTTGATTTATTGTTAGTCGATTTATTAATATAAATTATTAAATTGATTGTCTTGTACCAAATTAAGCGAAAATGGTGTTAGACAAATATCGCTTAATATATTCTGTTGGTCATTTTGATTTTATCTTTTGTTTCAGTTTAAAATTAGAATGCGAAAAACTGGCCAGTGAAAAAATTGAAATACAAAGGCATTATGTTATGGTAAGTGAATTATGATTTAATTTAAAAAATACATTGCACAATTATTACAAAACTTATAGGACATGTCAACTACTTACTACGCTTTGTTTAAGCGATAGCCACGATAATAGGTGTACAATCAACAATGTCTATCTTTTATTCGACGCCCGCATATCAGCCGTAATGTGTCCATGTGATTGGACAGTCCATTAAATGCCCCCTCGTTGTTTAGATATAATCGTTGACATGAATAATATGTGTATACCGTGCGTGACAAGTACGCTGGCTATTATGGACGATGCGACGCCCGCAACATATTGTGTTTTTACTTTTTATTGATGGTACACATCAAAAACATGTTATAATAAATTCTTATTAGTTTGCAACAAGTTTAAATTTAACTTTAATGATGAACAGGGAAAGGAAAAAGTTTGCACACAAAAAATTTTGTAGGGTAGACTGGGTACGGTTGTGCCAGGTCCCGGTAGTGACAGTCGTCATATTTTCGAAAATATAGGGAATAGCAGAGGTCATGCAAGGGGAAAGAGGAGCGGCTTGCTCGTCTCAACCTGTTTCACAGGGTTGCATCATTTTCCGCGCAGTGAGTACGTGAGCAGAAGCCCATTTTGATTTTAACCGCCAAAAAGGAAGTTTTTTCGTTCATTTTCATTTCCAAATTACTGTAATATCTATGCTGATAGGGTATTGAGTGTTATTCATCGATATAAGTCACATATTAGCAGTTAAATATCAATAATTACATTTATTGTAGGTTATTTTGTCTTGGCGTGGTGATTGTATTTTTATAAAAACAGTCTCTGGTTACGGTTGTGACACTTTAACCGGGTACGGTTGTGACTTAAGTAAAATCTGTTGTTTTTGTTTTGGATGCCTAGAAATCGCATCAGAAAAACTCAAAGAGTGTACCGTGTACCGTGTCGCAGTACGAAGATGCGTATGATGAAGTAAAACGCAGGATTTCTTTGCGCAGTGCTGCAGATTATTACTTATTTTGATAGACTTTCGCATAGCTGCTACTTTACTATGAGAATATTTTTGTTTTTTTTTTTTTTGTTTGAAAGATACCATGAGAATATTTTTATTTTTTATTTGAAAGATGAGCACTTTTATTACGTTTGGAGTTTTGTTTCAAAGTAAAGTAGAGTTCCTACAAACATAAGTTTTATTGTTATTATGAATGTGATTGACATTTCTTTGATAAATATTGTAATTTTTACTAATTTTTTAATGAAGACTATTATAGAAAGTCAGTATTAATGGAGACTGATAATATATCTAAAGATACTATAGTGCCATGAAAGTTGTGAAAGATTAAACCGTTACCAGATTTTATCACTTTTGTAAGGAAAGTATTTTTTGTTAAATGAGTCATATTATTAAAAAATAAATATTTCTTGTAATGTAAGTAATAAGTAAAGTCATGAAAAAGTATTTCGTGATCATTTAGAGCATTTCTATCCTCTTGGGTAATCATTTCACATAATTTTCATACTGTCACTATTGACCCCCAGTACTGTCACAACCGCCCCTGGGATGTGGTCGATTGTGACAATCTTCTTTTGTTTAAATAAATATTTTTCATAATTTAACTATTTGATTTAGGCCTAAAGTTTTAACATTAAGTCGTTAACCAATGAATAAACTACATTATAACACAGTTTTTGTTCAGATTATTAGCATAATTTAAAAAATATAGGCGGACAAACTAAAATTGTCACTACTGTACCCAGTCTACCCTACTCACTAGATTATTTTTTGTTCACTGTACATGGAATAGTATTCTCTAAAATATATTGTCAGTTTTCATGCAACAAAAAATAAATATATAGAGAATAAATCGCTTCACTAGTCTAAATCATATCAAAGATTAGTTTCTGACGTTCAACATTACGAGTACAATAAATATGTGCGGATGTTGAACGTCAAAATAAAGAGACAAGTGCACAGTTTTTCAAGCAGAAGCGAATAGATATTTGGCAGTCCCTAATAGGCATGACGAAAGATTTTGAAATCCTCTTCCACAATGTGTGTATACGTTTACTATACAAGAAAAACCCTATATTTCGGTAATATACTTAAATTTAACGAAGATAAAAGCCATTTTCCAAAAAATATTTATTAACTGTGCCAAAACAGCTCGCAGGTGTCATGGCGTAGGCGTGACGTCACACTTTGGTAAATACGTAATTATTTGTACGCATTGCGAAGAAAATTAAAAAAATATTTATTTAATATGTGTTATAGAAACGAATTTCAAAGTTTATAAGTGGTGTGCAGTATTGCAGTGTGAATCCACATAAAAATAATGCTCAAAAATGTGTTAGTAATTATTTCAAGCGAGAAAATAATAAGAAATGATTGTATAAAGTTGGCGCGGAGTACCCCGAACCATGTATTCGTGAATTCGCAATTATATTTCTGTTCTGAGTCGATAAAGCATACGTGAAACAATAGAAAATAAATAAAAATGCGTATTCTCAACATATTCATAACAACAAAAAACATCTGGCGTGAGTTGTTTACTTAAGCGTGACGTCACGCGTGTTTTAGTCAAAATGGCCAACTGCAGTATTTCAATGTTTTATTTTATTGATAATCTCATTAATCCTAATGTTTTTAAGATTTCTAAGTCACTATATGTAATTTATCTATTATAAATTTTCCCTTAAAAACACTAATACGATCATTTATGGATACTGTCGTCATGCCTATTCCCGCGCTCGTTCCGCCCGATATGAATCACGATTAAGTGTTGCCAAATCGCCTGCAATTTATTTTAATACGCTCTAGAGGAAATTTTCGCGAGAGTTTTTATGTGTCGGAAACACTTCTGGCGGTTCGCCAAAATGTACTGCGGATGTTTAGTCACTCGACTCCAATGATTTGAGGAAGCTAATGTGTGCCAAATGTTTTGTGTGTCACATCTACATTGTTGAACCGCTAATGTAATTGATCTTTTTAATCTGTTCCATTTATGTTTCAGTACTATGAAATGTCGTATGGACTCAATGTGGAAATGCATAAACAGGTATGTATTTTAATTAATATTTTATTAAGATATTATTTACCTAAGTAGGTACATAAGTTCTTAAAAATAAAAAGAAAAGTGTCTACGAAAGATTCTTTCCATAATAATTAATAAAAACAATATTATTATTCAGTAGCTATCTAGTAATAGATAAGCACTATAAATACATAAAAAAAAACAAATGTGAGTAAAAAAAATTCTAGAATCTAGAATTAAATACAGAAACGGTACTTCCTTACTTTTTTAAACTTAAATTACAAACAGTAACTCATAAAAACATTTTAATGGTTCCAATAATTAATTTCTTTTTTATGTGATAATGAATTAATTGCAATTTGTTCCTACCCGAAAATACATTTCAAATTAATGCTTCCGGGTATTCCACATTCCGTCGACGTGTTTAATTAATTTAATAACTTGTCTTAATATTACAATATAATTATATAAATACATATAAACGTAGATACCGTTTATATTTAATATTTATTTTTATATTCATATTTTTAATGAGGTCCCTTCTAACAAAACGTTTAAAATTATAATGTGTAAACTAACTACTAAATGAAAAACAATTACATAGGAATGCGTTGAAAAAGTTCAAAGGAAAAATCTCATATTTATTTTAATTGGTTTTTGGTTTCACTGCTGTACCTACATGTGTATGGCAATCATGATATTAAGCGGGTGATCCACTGGCGAGCCGACGAGCCGACGGTTTAGATCGTTGACTCGTTGGCTCGTCGAATCGCGTTGGTGATCCATTAGCGTACCAAACAGTTTACTCTCATCGTTGGCGAAGTCATGGCGTGTTACTTGGGGGTACTTTTAAATCAAGAGAAAGAACAAAAAAAGAAGAAAAGACGCAGATATTGAATGGTGTTTTTAATATCAGATATTGTACCGTTGGGATCATGTTTTTGGTAGATCTCTAAAAGTTTATTGTACGCGGAAGTTTTTAGCAATTTATTTTTATAGTCTCTGCTGATGTACTTCCATAGACAATCATGTTCTTAAAAACATTTTATAAATTCCGACACAAACTCGCGACGAAACGAGCGTAAATCCATTTTTGTAGCTAGACGCAGCGCGTGCGGTCTACACGAAAGTCGCAAAAAGACTGTAGGCTTGCCGGCTCGCCTGATCCACTGGCGGTTTTCTGGACCGCGGACTTAGAATTTCAAGCATGCACAACGAGCCAGCGAGCAAATTCGCCGTTCTTTAAGCCCGCAGACTTTTAAGTGCTCCATTGGCGGTTTAGACCTTTGGCTCGCGAGTTCGTTAGCGTACCAGCGGTTTTGCTCGCCAGTGGATCACCCGCTTTACAACGCAATTCATTACCTAGTATCAATTTTCACAACACTTTTTGCATTGTACAAAAAACTTACTCACGATCGAGGTTATCTTATAAGCATGATAATTAAAATATTTTTTTGTTTCGCACAGCAAAAAATATGTGTTATTGCGACTCGGTTGTGTAAACGTTTGAGTGGGCGAGGGGACGGACACCCACAAGGCACGGCCAGCCTCGTTTTGTTGACATTTCGCTTTTTAATTTACAACCTCCTTTGTTTTCTAAACTTCTAGTGTGAAGTCAAAACACTCAATAAGGCTTTATATACACTCAACTTCGACAAAAAAACCGTTTCAATATTAACACAGATAAAATTTAATGAATTCACAATTCGGTTAATGATAGCATATTTATGTCAATTAATAGTAATTATTATCGTTGGACCATCACGTTTGTGTTCAACGTGCCAAGTTTTTCCAACATACGGTGCGAACTAAAAAAACACACAAATTGTAAGGTAACAGCGCTGTTGTGACGTCGTTTATTTCAATGCAGTTTATTGTTATCGGAATATTATGGGATCGTCTGAACTATTCCCCTAATGCGCTCGACTGGAGCGGAGATAATACACGTATCTTCGTTGGGGACGCTTAGTGGAGTTTACAAAATGTGGATTATACGTAGGGCTTTCAATTTGACGTTTTAACATTATATGAGTTAATTTATATTTAAAACGTTAACTCTATTACAAGTTTTTACTTCAGCTTTGCAATTAATGTTGTAAAGCTTTTAAAAGCTTCCTTTTGCATAAATTAAATATAATATATTCAACAGGTATGTTTAATTGCGCTCAATTTCTTAAAATGATAAAGTCTATTAATGCTGTATCATTAAATCTCGGTATGTTTTTACGACTAAAGCGGAAGGTTAATTGTTCATTAAAATTTCATCATGAAAATAAACTGTTTAAATAAGTGATATTAATTGTACTGACAACCCTTACCGCAGGCACAATGGGGAGGGCAACGAGTTATTACTTTTATGCATCAGGGGTTCTTCAGCTCCTGGGGCTACGTAGGGGTTCCGTAATCTGTTGATTTTACGCTCACCGACCCCTTCGCTACGCTCGAACCCCACTTTTAATAATAGCCTTGCAACACGTCGTCTAAACGGAAACAAAATCAATTTACGACGCTCGGCTCTTAATAAGAAACACTTTTTCACTTTTCATTATGCGGCTTATTTCTTCCCACGTTTATTTGTAATAAATATCAGAAGCCCGCTAGGCGCGGAAAATTCAGCAATTTCAACAAACACGGAAAAGCTTAAGGCTTATACATGCGCTAATAACCTTGACCATACTTGACGGATCTCAAACCTCTCCCGCTGCACCTTCTTTTTTCCTCGCATTTTGTATTTAAAAAGATACCAATCAGTGAAACAAAAAATCCTCGTCAGGGACTGTTGTGTAACTGATAATTTATTAAACATAAAATTTTCAGAGCTCTAAGTCAGCAGGTTACGAAGTTTATAGAGTATTTGCGGAAAAATCGATGACCACGGCACATTTTTTTTCTAGAAATCTATTAACTTTGGAAAAAAGTCCTCGCGAGCAATTAAAGATCAAAGACCATCCTATTTTATATATTTTTTTCGGTATTGTGCTTTATGTTGTACCAGACTTTATAGAGGTTGAACATAGTCGAAATTGCCGGGTAACGCCTTAATGTATTTTTTTCGGCCTTACAATATTAAAGATTACCAAACAAAACAAATTGCTTTATCGTGTGAACTTGTCTTAGTAGACATATAAATTGAGAAACTACTCGTGTTTCAAATATAATGAAATTATAAGTTTCTGTATAAAATAATACAAAGCAAGGGCGCAATTCGACTATAATATTTGTTTAGGGTCGGGCTGACTGGCAAGTAGGGTGATTAAGAAGGGTCGTATTGTTGCGGGCAGATGTCGGGCCCAGCTCTCCGCTCGAAAGCGCTATTTAGCGTACAGACCCGCGCTTTATTGTAATGGATTTTTACACTTTTTGGACATTATTATATATTTGGACATTAGCACTTAACACGCTCAGTGGAGCGAGAATCGGAACCCCTTCTCTCGATTTAGATGCGGGTGTTACATATATATGTTGTTTTCTTATATTTTTATTTTTTATCCGCTCCGCCGTTGCGTGACATCGAATCGCTTAAACCGTTCAATTCCGAATGCGCTTTATGTTTTATGTTTATTAAAATGAACTTTCAAGGCCGTCACATTTCTTCGAAGTCACAATGATTGAAGTCGTTAAGGTCGATTTTGTCGTCTAAAGAGATTGCGTCGTGACTGGCTCGCTCGGCGTGACCGAGTCTAACGCGTGTTTTCCGCTCTTTCTGGCGACGACTAATTGCTTAGATTTTCTTTTGTTAGTCGCGGGGCCGGAGCGCATTCAGCCCGTGCCGAATCACACCTACTTACGCTGTAAATTGATTGTTTCGTTTTGTGTGACTGTATCGACACGGACACTTATTGTTCTTCGCCGTAATTATTCACGCTTCGGCTCACTGTTATGTTATCCGACTCGTTTCTTATCCTCACATTTATCTCTGTACAGGTCAATTTGTAAATATAATTAACCGATTAATCACTTCTACGCTCTCGGAAATCACGCACCGGTCCGCATCGACTCAATGTTGTTTATTTCCAATTCCCATTTTTAGACGACAATTATAGCGGTGTCGAAATGCGATGAACAGCAGTCAATAGTTGAAGAGTTATAAATTAATAACGCCGCAGTGATTTCATGAAGTGTCGAGAGGGAACAATAGGGCTGCGCTGAACAAATACCGCTCGAGGGGGTGTCGATGAAATACTATGTTGTGTTTTACGAGCATTGACACCCCTGCGCGAACCGCTTCACTACACATATCACCCATTCCACAAACTCATGAAATATCGCTCATGCGTGAAACGAAATCCAACGTGAATATTTTCTTACATTTTGTGATTTTTGTGGTAACTTTTTCCACGAATATTATGTCGATTTCTGAATTCCGATAATAGTTATTGATAAAATACGTATTAAATCCAATGCATTACACTTTATCAACTATGTAGATTGCTTAATATACATTGTTGCATGTTACAAGATATTTTATATGGCTTGAACGCTGTAAATTACTTTGTAGTTAGGGCTATTATAACAAACATAATAAGCTAATATCGTTGTTTAATAATGTTGCAAAATGTTACGATTAGCTCGCTACTAAAAAATAATGAAGTCTGTTGTAAAAATAAAGTGCAAAAAATGTGTGAGTAATTTTAATTTAATTTCGTGTTTAAACAGTAGGTCGTTTGATGCGCTCAAATTATTCATATGCAGGGTGGCGTCATGTTTACCCTTGCATTAGGGAGCGCCGGCTCTCGTTGATAAAAACATTGCACGTGCCTGATCCGCTTAGCTGTAATACTTATAATGAAACAACCGGGAACGCTGTCCCTAATCCTGTTTGTTTTCGACCTCACTGTGCTATAATACGGAACTACAAATCGAATAACGGACGCTGACGTCACCCCGCTTTATTTTTAACACCGACTGTCCTTTATTACATTAATCACGCGATTAATCTTGACTCCTGATCAATTATATTTTATTTTATCGCGTTGATATTTCTATTTACAACATATTATTTAGATTTCTTATCGAATTAATTCCCGAGGCTTATAATTTGATAGACGATAACCGGCACTAATTATTGCGTGATGTAAACAGTAATTATAATGTATTAGTTTTTTACGTGTACGTGTAAACTGGCGTAGTGTGCATCGGAGCGCGCAGTGTCTTATCGAATTATAACGGTTGTTCATATCGCGGACCGCGGTGTAGCGCAGGTAGTCATTACGAGCCCCGAAGGGTGTGTTATCGCACCTTTAGAGGCCGATACAACGCTGTGAATCGTCTAAAATCTAAATGAACGCAACAGCTCAGTGGGAGCGTCACCCCTCGTTGTAAAAGCGAAATTATCTCTCCATCTAGCGAGTGAGTCGCGCGACAGATGGCGCTAGCAATAAAACCACTAAACGCGCTATCGTTCGCTGCCCCTCTTTATTATTTGATCGGGGAGCCAAATTAAAGGATTTACTAACCCCTCGCAGGCGACCCTCGCCCGACAACAATCACCTCTGTATTAAGTCTAATTGTGTTTTCGAATACATACCCTATAATGATACTGGGATCGGTGTGTGAAAAATAAGGCTCATTCATCCCCTGAGATTTATTAAATTCACTGCCACATTAACTCTGATATAAAACTTCAAACTCGATTACGCCACATCTATGTTTTGTATTCATTATATTTTTAATGAGATGAGTGAAAATTTTCAACTTTGTAAAGCTTTTTATAAAGTTAATGTAGTAAAATTATTCATTGTAACGGAATAAATTTACTTACAATGCAATGTTCATGTTTTTGTTTTTATCAACATTCTAATCAAAGTACATTATTCTTTATTTTATTTTTCATTGATATCTTTAAGCCAGGTATATTCTATCAAAACTAAATCCCTCAATATATCACTGGCATGGCAGTCTGTTCATTATCAAAGGATTTAGTTACAAGTGTGTTCTATTTTTATTTATTGTTTTGAAATCGTCGCCACTTTATCAATATTTTTATCAGGTCTATAAAACTCTTCGATATATTTGGTGACATTAACTTTATATGAATATTCATCATCATGAAGTGAATTACACTTGAAAGTCGCTACAAATCGAAGCGACAGTTGTAACATGTCCCAATTGGATAAAAAATAAATACATCGAAATAAAACACATTGTAATGTATACTTGTGCATTAATTATTAGAATAAGAGTTCCCCTCGGTTCGCCTGCCGGCAGAGCCGGTGTGAAACTAATTACACTAGTCCCTACTCGAGGGCCGCCTTAATTGCACTGATTGAGACACGGATATTGAATTGGAAACAGTTTGCGTTGATGCCGAGTGCCGAGTGCTGAGTGCCGACCCGCTCGCACTCGGTCGAGGCGAACCCTCATGAATAATGGATGCCTCGTTCGCTCCTTGACTCTTCATTTAAAACAGACGATTTCTATTCAACTCGTAAGCCACACGCCTATAACTCATTCGTTTACCATTCGAGGTGCTTCGTAAAAATGCACTCCGAGTTTTGTAAGAATGTCAAGAACTAACATTAGCATTGCTAACATAAACGGTCGTCGAAACACATAGTCCGCCGTAGAACGGTCGAGTTTTGGTTCGAATATTAAATAATTCGCAATTCTCATTTTCATTTCATCGTTCGAAATCGCACGTCGAGAATCATTAAATCTCGCTTACATATCATGAAAACAGTTAAACAGTTGTGCGGCGTGGAGCACGTAGTCTATACAAATAATGAAACAATTCGAAATGCGGGGGGCGAACAAATAGAGGGTGGCTACCCGCGGAGCTATTGACGGTTGCCTCACAATCTGAGTTGCACAACACGCTACAATAAATTTGCCGTATGATTACGAAGTACAAAATGAGATTGAGCATTGACATGCTTTATTGTTCAATGTTTACCCTCGTTGTAATGTATTTATAAAATTTTATATTCACACTTCTATAAATTTATATTTAAGAAATGCACTTATTGTTACTTTGTTGTGATTATAAATTGTTAAAACTTTTTACATATCAATAATAAATTACACCAATTAACTGTTAATAACAGTATTTTTGAAATATATCATGAACACGCGACCTGACATGTCACACGATATAGCGCCGCATTTGTTTAATAATTGCTAATTGAGTGCAGAATATGTGTTAACATGGTGTCCGTTTCACTAATGACCTGTTATTATGCGGTGAGAAAAGTGGACTAGTTTGATTTTGGGATAATTTGTTAACAAATTAATTGGTCAACTTGTTATATTGTTTTCTAATGTTCCTGTTTTAATGCGAGCGCATTATTGTTGTACTTTTTTATTTTTTAATATCAAAGCAAATAGCAATGCTGATTAGTGATTACATTTACGCTTGATTACATTTTTATTTCTTCATTTCTTTATTAGCTATATTATTAGTTGTACATACAAAGAATAAATAGGTATCTAACTACTATAAAGATAATTTGACGTGAATCTAAAACGGTAGGTACTCATCAGCGCAGCGTGAATTACCTACAGAGAAAGTTAATCGTTTACTTACGTTCTAACTAGGGATGTAACGATACCGATACCGATACCGATATATCGGCCGATATAATCGGCAAGCCGATATATCGGTATCGCCGATTATAAAATAACCGATACCGATATCAAACAATTCAAAAAACCGCGCCCAATGAACGATGCGGGAGGCAGCCCGCGCGTGCGCACTTTGTTTTTTGAAAAAACTCTACCAATAAAACTTTTATTAGGAACTGATTGTATGTGTATAACTTAAAGTTTAACTGACTTTGCAAAATAATAATACTAAAATAAATGGTTTTCTTGTTTTTTGATTTGGCATCGTTATTTAAAAGAATGCGATTTACAGTTGAGTCTCTGTTAAATGTTGGTAACTTTTATGCATAATTCACTATTTATTTTTCTACCAAGCCATCGATATCGGTATCGGTATCGGTATCGCCGATATTTTATTACAAATATCGGTATCGGTATCGTATCGGCAAAATCATGTATCGTTACATCCCTAGTTCTAACCATAAAATAGCAACTTTCAATTAAATCAGGTTATAATTACAATTATCGTACATTATAAGTGCTTAAATAGCACAATTAACCGATAACCTAAAATGAAAATTACTAATTACTAATTAGCTACGTAGGTACCTATGGCATGTTCTTTCACAGTCTTAAAATGCGTATTTACATTCTTAAAATAAGTGACTAAATACAATTTAGGTAGATGAAAGTTACTTATGAAAGTGGGATTACACTGAATTTTGGTGTAAAAATTAAAAAATAAAGCTACCTTTCATCTCCACAACAGCAACGGAGTCACAGTATGAAGCTAGTAATAATCAAATTTCGTAGTAAACAGTAAGACAAGTCGAGTTTAACAGGACAAGGGTAGGGGGGTCGCCGCAGCGCTGCGGCCCGCGGTCTGAGGCCGACCGCGGCACTACCGCGCCCCGCCACATACAATATTCAACAATTGTAAATTGCATGTGAATTAGACAAGTTTCTATTTATTATATGCGAAATATGTACTATGGGTATGTACTATGTAGCATCTACCTAAGTACCTACTTGAAGTTGCGAACGCTTGCACCTGCAACAACATTCAAATGTCTTTAAATAAAGTTCACCCGTGATTAAAATACCGATAAAAACAACTTTATCTAGAATTAATTTCGATTCAGTGACCTTTCGAATTAACACAATAACGTTATAGTTTTATTTTAAAATGTGATACGACCGCATAAATAGTATCACTAATTAATCAGAATAGGCGTGATAATTTATGTGCCTAATTATTCACAACTCTCGATGATCCTATTTATTATTCATAATTATAATACATTGACCTTAATGGGGATTCCATAATTAACATTAAATGTCCGTAGATTTTTAAATTAAGTTGTTTCTGACTTGACATTTTTTTAATAACATAAAAGATAATTTTAGTCTTTATTCTGTTATTTATACAGAATAAAGACTGTTCAGGTCTTTATTCAGACAGTTCTGAATAAAGACCTGAACAGTCTTTATTCAGAACTGTTCAATTTACAGTTCTGAATAAAGACTTGGTCACAATATATTTGAATACCAAAGTAGGAGAGTTTCACAAAAGTAACATGAATATTATTATTAGGTTGTATTAGTAAGTTATACAAATGGTATGAGGCCTGTCCGCTGGGCAGTTGGGCACACAAGCGACGCGGACGTTCGGAGGGTAAACAGCTTGCGCAAACACAAACTTGCCAACGGACCCTCCGAACGGAGTTCCCGGACAAATGTTATGATGTTTACAATTTAATATTTCGCCCGCCTCCCCTCTCAACATAATTATTCTGATTTTTTAGCTTCCCTTTGTGTAGAAACTTGTCTGCAAACAAGGGATGTCATATGGTAAAGTGGTATTATTGCTAAAGTTTACTGAATACAGTTTATCTATTTATGTATATTCAAAAATTGAAATATTACTATATTATCAAGCAAACAGTGCATTATAAAATCACTCTTATAAACATCTTTATGTATAATTACGAAGTGTGAACATTATCTAAAAATATTTGCTTCCAAAATATTTATTCACAAACGTCCGAATCTGCTAAATATAGTGCAGGAGATTGTGATTTATTTTACCACAGTTACCTTCGTTACATCGTATCAATGGCCGAAACTATATTTGCTATAGCGCATCGCAACGAGCTTGTAAACACTGCTGCGAACGGCTTCGTAAATAAACACCGTGCAATTTCAACGGACGTGCCTCGCTCTTACACTATACCTATGTGTTTACTTTGTGTTCCGAAGATGTATTTCAATTTAGTTGAATGTTATATTACGATTAAAGGTTAAAGTGTGTTTACGTTCGACGGGTAAAATATTGCTACATGTAGCCTTTTAACTTGAAGTAAAGATGTACCTACCTATATATTCAACGGAATGAATGTTGGATAGAGTTGATTGAATAGTTATTCTGTTATCAATTTCAAAAGTTTTTTTTCTTATCATGTCAAAACAAACATTTTCATTCTCAACTGTCGGTACGTTAAAATATTCTATTGCTGCGATATCACTCAAGAATGCCAAGCAAATAGAATATGTAATCGACCGATAATAGCTAACGTTCCATATCAAACTTGAAATAAAACATAAAAGCACTTCGAATAGATTCTATTCCAAGTCGAAAGCAATTACGTTGTGATAGAATTAAAAGGTCTAATTGTCGGTGTATCACAACTAAATAGACTTGTATTGTTATCGATCTATTGTGATGTTACAATGCGTTCCGTGAAAGGCGCAGAAACGCTATGTCATTTGTATCGGAGGCTTGTTATTACCGACAAAAAAGTTCAGTACTGTAATGATTGATTCATCTGAAGAAACGACTCTGTCTTGTAACCTATTAGCGAATCGAGCAAGTCATGCGAAGTAAGAAACTCGTTTCCAACACATGTAACATGATCTTTCATTGTTGTACGAGGACTACGATTATATTTATTGCCGCTAATTATTTTCGTTACGAGTGTTTTATTAGCGACATTGGTATGGCGACATTCGACATCGTGTTAATGGTTCTTTTGATTCCGACGTGACGTATCGTAATGGAAATCTGTCGGACAATTCACACGCGCTCACGAGAGCTCTTATAAAAAGTGCCGAGTCAAAAAGGCTTCACGCTTTAGCGGGAGGCAGGATACATAAAGGGCAGCAAACGTTTGGCACTGACCTAAACAAACAAGGGTAGCTAGGAAGCCGGCTTTTGTTTGGCGAGAAACATGCGAGTCAACAACTCGCAGACGAGCATCCGAGCCGTCTCCTCGTCTCATATATCCTTCGAGGAATCTGTCAATTTCATTACACAAACACAAACTTAGCCCATTTCGCTGCGGGTTTATTATACAAAGATCAAATCCAAAGTTATCTTATTTCACTTCAGATTTTAACCTTCTACTAAACGGATCTTACGGATGATTTATTCAATTGGAATTAAGGAAAATTTATTAGTAGGTAATTGAATTTTCTCCGAAGTTTATTTACACGTTTCAAATTTTCGTCAAATAAAGATAAACAGTGATTCTAAGAAGGGAAGTGATAATACGCGAAAATAATGTTCACTGAAATATTTGAAAATGATTTTATTATAGAGCAGAGGTGGCAGAGGTGGGTACATATTGACAGACGGTGCTCGTCGCAGCTCGCAGCGGCTCTCGAGCGCAATTACAATCTGATTACGAGACATCGGCGCCACGTACAAGTTCGCTCGATACTCGATCCGATATCAAGATAACGATGTCGCCCGCACTACTCGCCCACTCGACTCTCCACTTCACTCCCGCTCGCCAACATAATTATATCCATTTGTTTATAATGAATATTGATGATGCGCTCGCGCTACTTGCCGATGATTAAGATTATACTTACGGGAGAAATGTGATTAATGAAAGTCAAACAAATTATAACAACGCTTTCGACGTATTAATTGCGTCGAATGGCACAAATCCCACGCGACGCACGTGTGAATTTATCGCCAGCTCGGCGGGCAGGGACGCCGGCGAAAGATTGCATTATCGATGAGCGAGCCACTAATGTTCCGCGGCGGGCTATGTTTAAACAATTATTGCTCTGCGAATGCGATACGAATCGATGATAATGTTGGCCTCTGTGTGCTGTAATAATAGCCCATTTATCGAGTCGACTGCCATTTCGTCGGGGAAATTATTTATTGGTGCGCCGCAAGAGCGACGTCGCTTACGATACAATAGAGCCTTTCGATCGACTGTTTGCTTTAATAAAGTGGAAACTTGCGAGTTGCGGGCGAGATAAGCTGAACGCGGCATGCATAAATAATTCATAAAAGCGCTGGCAACCATTAATGAAGGTCGAAACCGCAGCCGGTCCGCATCGGTTTGCTTTATTTCGCGAACACAATCGTGGTAAAAGTTTATCGGGCAAAGTGCTCGGCGCAAGTTATTACCGGCTATCAACTTTAATCTTGTCTGCATTTTAGATTAAATTGTAGGGAGCTTGTATTTATTTGTGTTCACGTTAAAGTAAATGCAATATGTATTATGAAGTTACCAAATAGAGATAAATAAAATTCGCTTTAAAATGTTTTCTCACACTTGACTCGATATCCAATTTCACGGCATATAATAAAGCAGCAATTCTATGCGCGTCCGTACCCGTAGCCGTTACAATGCACTTGATATGAAGCGTGAGCATTCTGTGAGAGAATAAGTTGCGGCTTGCGAGCGCGACCCGCATTTGGGTCACGATTCGCCAGGGTTGCCAGGTGACCCCAGTATACTCGGATTGTTTCTTGTATTTATGCTTAATTTACTGTCTAGTAAAAATATGTGGTGAATAATACCTACATAAAAATATTATAACCTTTCCTTATCTGTGCTACATTGTGTCAGGCTTGATGACACAGCTACAGTTCCAAATCCCACGCCACAATTGACATTGTGCACAAATAAACCAGTTCTGTCTCCATTCCATTTGACTATATTCGAAATTCAAATTTTCAACGTTGGGTATTCCTGGTCTTTTATTTTTTTAAAAGAACAGCAAAAATTTATAAAGATTTTATTTGCAAGGAATGTAAAGTTATTGACACTCGTTTTTTTAAACGTAACAAGCTGCGCTCATTTATGTGTGTGTCTATGTCTATGTGGTTAATGAGAATTTTGGTAAAAAGCAAAAACCGCGTGGAAAAAATCAAGAAACTTTTTGAAAAAAAAAAAAAAAAAACTAAATTCGTGATATCCAGTCGCAATATACAGTGTGCTCTGCTTACGTCACATAACAAAGTGCAGAAATAGGTAGGAGAACAAATGGGGCGTCTCTGCGAGATGCAACTCCAGATTAAAAGCTCGACCGAGTAAACCACGTGAAAATCGTGCAAAAAGAGGAGTCACCCGCGGCATTAGCGGATGAGTGTCGGAGCCATTAGTGTGGGCCACCTCCCCCCCTGCACCCCCTACCCCTCCCCCCTCTCACCACTAAACCCACGTACCTCTTTTATTTCTCGCGCGGGGATGAACTCCTTAATGACAAACCTTACTATATCTTTTGTGGAGAACTCGCGAAAGTACGTATTTTGCGGCCTTTTTGTACGTCTCTTTTTATTCTCGTTCTGTTCACAGCTGCACAAAGGGAGATGAATGGATTTAAATTATTAACCTTGCGCCACTTTTTCGAGTATTTTTGCTTGCAAATAACAAAAACTAATGTTTTATCTTTGCTTCTTTTATGCATTTGTTTTGAACTTCCTAATTGATGCAACGCGTGTTTTGATTAGAGATGAAACGGATAGCAGTTTGGCCGGATACCGGATACCGGATATTCGGCCGACCAAGTGGCCGGATAGCCGAATATCCGGCCGCCGAATATCCGGCGAAACTTAGCCGTTTGCGTAGGCGTCGCGCGAACGATAGGATGGACTCGGTTCGATTCGGTTCTTTTCGTTGATGAGTGAAGTTAACAATTGTACAATTTTATTATTGTGTCGATTGCATGCAGGGCAGACACGTGCGTGATCGTTTTTAGGTTATAATTTTTTTTGTGCTCTTATTATTTTAAGTACATACATAATATATACATAGGTCTAAAAGATTTAGCAACGAGAAATGGCATCGGTGAAGAAAAGATCGTCTTTATGGGAATACTTTGACATAAGCAGTGAAAATAAAAAGTTAGCTCTTTGTTTATTATGCAATGTTAATATTTCTCGTGGCGGCGAAGCGAAAAAAGCAGGTAATGTATCTAATAATAAATAATCTAATTGCAATAATTTTAATACCTATCAAGTAAAATAATATCTTGCAAGTTTCGTAACATATTCAATAATTATTGATTTCGGGGAAATGTGATTCTTGCTAAATAAAGCAAATAATTACTCAAAAATATGTTTCTTTTATCCAGCTATTTTTTTTTAATCGGCCGGATATATATCCGGCCGAATAGTAGCTATCCGGTATTCGGCCGGATAGTATTATGGCGGCCGGATAGGCCGGATACCGGATAGTTACCGGATATCCGTTTCATCTCTAGTTTTGATACACAAAACAGTATTTGTGTGGAATATTCTGTAGGTAATTATTATACCTACTTAATTTTAAATAAATACTGGCATTTAAATTGAATTATGCAAATGCGGTTGTTTTAAATTAGCTCTATAAATAAGTCAAAAATACGATAGTGCTAATAATAGTTATTCAAGCCATTATTTTATAATAAACACATTATATGAATATATATTTGCATTTTAATGTTCATTATGGTATTATCTCATAATTTGGTTAGGTATATAAAAAGATTCGATTATCAATTATGTATTCGAACAGCGATTGCAAAATTGTTCACAAATAAAAGCAAACGTTGAAATATTTTCATGAAACCAATATAAAGTCACCAATATGGAGGTCCGATATTCAAAAAGCTTATTATGTTAATTCATTCTCGATTCACTGCAAATCTGTGAATAAAATTAATGTGCATTTAAACGGAAAATACGAACAAAGCCAATAAATAGCGGCAACACGGCGATTTATCATTTTATTTGACCGCAGTGCATATTGTTTATCATGTTAATTTTATTTGTAGCTCACCAATCGACGTATCGACTGAAATTATAATTGTCGGAATTGAATTCGAGCCGCGTCGGAATGTGGAAACATTATCGACTCTCTATTTGTATGTAAAACGTGTGTTAAGCTGTTAGCGGTCTGTTAATAATTGATTACCGCCATCTTTATTGAATGTTAATGTATAATTCATTCACAGAAAAAGATAGCTGAATTTTAATGAGTTTCTTATAAGACGCCGTTTTAAATGTCGTCTTCCACGACTCCGTCCGTAGATATTAACCTCACGTCGCTCATTAATTATGCATTCATTGCGGTTTATCATTGAGCCATAAAATAATACGATTAGATTTTCGTATTAGTGTTAAAAGTGTTTTTATAATTCCGTCGCGTCGTGGCGAAACATAATAAATTATTCGAGATAAGATATTTGATCTCTGCATGAATTTGTGACTGAGTGTTTATTTTATTTGCAGACGGAAATAGCGAAGAGGTTAAACGCAATAATAGCTCAAATCTTACCGTTCCTATCGCAAGAGCATCAGCAGCAGGTCGCGTCGGCCGTGGAGCGGGCGAAACAGGTCACCATGACGGAACTCAATGCGATTATTGGGGTAAGTGTTCAAATATTACGAAAAATAACATAAATGAACTCTTTTCTTTGTTTATTCGTGTTTATAAATATTTACAAAGTAATGATTTCTTTGAATTAGGATTCTATGTTGTTTATGTTGTACATACGTACGTGTGCTTATAAGATTCTAGAATATTTTTTTGAGGAAAATAAATATACCATCAACAAAAAATAAGTTTAAGTATAAAAAAGAAAGTTCGTTGACATCCTTAGATAGTTAGATATTATATTATGTTGACATGTACCTATGCGTAGAACCGCAAATTAGATCAATAAAGACATCCTCAACCAAGGCAAATACAACACTAATTGTATCCATTTCATATGTAAATCCGCTAGTATGACAGGTTTGTGTACGTACAAGAAAACTAATTTCTCGGTAATATTTCGAGTAGGTAAAGCCGTTTCGAATAACACGTGTTTTGTTTGTACAGCAGGCCGATGTAAATGTGGCACGGAATGTTTAGTAATGCTGTCGTTACTCCCACTGACGACTGTGGCATTTGTCCAAATACCCGGCCGTCTGTCGACTATCAATGCTCACCTACCACTCGAATTATAAAGCGAATCTTAAATTATACCCTCATAAAATGTTGTCTAATAAATCGCGAGGTAATGCGCGCGGAATACTAATTGCCGCGCTCGAACGGTTGCAATAGAAACGTTTACAATCCACTGCTGAGATTTAATTGTGTGAAACAGAAGACAAGCACGTGTGTAGCGGAATTTATTGAGTCGAAACGAGCCAGTCTCTACGTGTTAAGTTAGTTCATTTTGTTAAGGCGCGCTTTCAACAGGTCGAAAGTTCGACGATCGTTAATTAAACGATCTAAGCCGCACAACCCCACTTGGCCGCGGTCCAACGTCACGGAATTGCCACCGTCTCGAATTATTTTATATTCAGTGTATTTCATTTTATAAGTCGACACGAAGCGGCGATCCGTAATTTATCACGTCACTGCGGCCCATTCTAATTAGCGGGTTTTAACTCATAGGAACATGTTAAATGCGTAAATGTCAAGTGGGGGGAGAGACATTAATGTTTTATATCCACCGCACTAACACAACACATTAGCATTTACATCAATTCACACTCGCATCGTTAAACACGGCTCTCGTGGCAAATTAGACTCTATCTTCAAATTGTACTTATAAATAATTTCAAAATAGTCTAATTGATGTTTTTTAGCCCACGGGCGTTGTGAGGTCTTCATTGCCGCCCATTATATCAATAGACTAGAGTTATTTTCGCAGTCGAATGCCAAGTCGTTAGCGCGACCTAATCTCGGAACTCATATACCGTAGTGGTGACTAGAAGGTACATGCCTCGATCAAAATAAATCGCTTCCAACATAATGAGCACGAAAATAAAGTGGTGAAGCTCGTCGTCGCTCATCGCCGTACGGCCGATAGACTCTTATATGAATCCCAGCGCTTGGACCGCAGCCAACTCGATTAGTACACTCTTTAACTCTCACATCACACAAACCAACATTTTCTGCGTCGACTAATAACAATTTATTTTCATCGTAAATATAACATTGTATCATAGAGCTCTTATTTTAAATGTGTTTTATAACATCTATGTTATTAATTGCCAAACGCTTGCCTAATATACGGCCTTCTATTTTATCAATATTCACACTTAAGTGTGATTTGTTTTTGATCGTGAATCAACAATCTCATGAATTATTTAACACGCGGTCGAGAACTTGTCTCTTGTTAATAACACACCTTAATTAGTTATTGCGACTCCCCTCGGGCGGTGCGGTTCATTATAAACGACGAGAATTTAATGGCAGTATATTTGCATATCTTGCATCTCGACGTCGCACCTGACGTTTTATTTCACTATTGCATACAGTCAGCATTATGCGCTCGAGTTCGACGGCCGGGGATTTGCGAAAATTTGTTACAGTCATGTACAGTAGGTAAGTATAGATAATAGGATTGCCTTTGAGAAAGCGGCAAAACGCAATATCGCTCTCCCCCTATAAAACACTCTAATTTAAATAAAAAAGCAGCGCCACCTTCCGTATGTCGGTCCTTTTTTTATTACGAACCTTTTTTATTTTCGGGTCAGCTAGGGATCAAAGGGGCTCTCCCTGAGCGCCGGAGAGCGCCGCCAGCGCCCACCTCCGTCTGATTTGCGACCATTTCGTCTCGCCGATTTGTGAAGAGGGAATACTTCTCAAATTGGGGGACTGTTTGCCCATTTAAATCACTCGATGCTTCAAACCTTCCGGCGTATTTGAATGTCTTGTTTGTTTTGTGAATAACTTGTAAATAATGGTGTACCTACTCTAATATTTGAACAACGTTGCTTCATGACTAATTCTCTTACAGTAAACTTTATTTATAGCATGAATGTTAAATAAAATATTAAAGAGAATATTAAAATGCCAAGTACAAAATACGTACGATCTTTACACTATTTGTTAGTCATGACAAACCTGAGGGTAGCGAGATAATAGCTTCAATATACAGCTTTCTCTCATGTTCATATATGTAATATGATACTTATCTCCCCACTGTTAATATTATCGGAGCACTTGCAAACTTTGCAACAGTCTTCAAAGAAATATAGGACAAATATTCTAATTAATATTCTCAGTAATGTAATTGAAAAGTATATCGTTGACATAAGTATGTGGTATAAACAAGTGTATTATGCGTATTTAGTTTATGCAACATTATCTCGAGAGATATGTGAACAAACACAGGCGCTCACCGTGTAAATAGACCGTATCTGTTTCCTCGTCGATGGCTTTATAAACAAGCGACTCGTGAAAACATTTCTATCTAGTTTACGTCGGGTCTCGCGCCCTCTGATAAAAATTACGACGGGAATAAATCGGGGTGCGGAGCGGATCGCGGCGGGTAGGGAAACATGAATTTGTCATTTTTTCCGAGGCACGTTCACGGGCGGGTGATAAATATTGCATTGCAGGCCTTCGGCGTTTCTTGCCTCTTCGAATTCAACATCGTTCTCTCGGCTCGCATTAACCGTGCCTGCGAGCCTGTCGCTTTTGTGAAACTGTTTATTTTTTCAAGCGGAGGAAGTGAGTTAGGGCCCTTCCGTCGTCGCATTCAATGAAATTATGTAATCAGTTTTACGATTCATCCACTTAATATATTTTGTAAAGTACGTAGGTTTAAATGGGCATCATTAAAGTCGCATCTTTAAATATGCAATAAAATACAATGTATTCGATTGTTTGCCTTTTACTTCGCATTAAAGAAAATCGTGATTTATGGTGTATATTTTAGGTTCTACATATGTATATGAAAGTGATAGAATGTAACATGTATTTAATAATTGTACAACAATCGCAAAGCGATAACATCGTCACGACTCCATTAACGTCTACATCCGATGCTTTCTCCGATATATTTGTTCATATTAACATGTATATATACGGTTAGAAGCAATTATGTTGAAAGCTGATGTTGTAACAAGTGTCGGCGTCGCGTGCGCTCCGGGCTTCGTGCCTAATGGTGCGTGCTCACCCCGCCGGAGCTGCGACCCACCCTGTCTCGATACTGCCCTATTCGTAGCCCACACTGAAACCTCCGAGGAAAACCTACCGACTTCAATTCTGTCAAGACCAATATAACTCTCCGTTACGTAATCTTATTTACGAATTTTTATTTGATTTTCCATGCGAGAGCGATAAGTATAATAACTGAATCGTTTCTTCTAGTATGATATTATACGGCTATTATATTTTTATAAAAATGCAACACAATGCATACGTTGTTTGTTTTATTAAACCACTATACTTAAAGCGAACAAAGACAGCAATTAAAAAGCTTTAATAATAGAAGCACTTTAAACATCACTAAGTTAACTGCTATTAATTATTTAATACGTTAGAGTGGAAAGTTTCCTCTCGATCGCACTCATTAAACCGTGACTAATTGTAGGTTAATGTTATAGATTATGCGCTTATTTGTTACTTAGCTTCACTATAATTACTTAGTGAATTAAGATATATAGCTCGTTTATCTTAAATCGTCTTGGATAATTATGTTTATCTACGTATTAATTTAAATATTATGCAATTCGATATGCATTAACGCTACATGCACTTCTGCTTCGTGTTGTGTGTGTGGTTTATTTTTTATAATATGTTTTCACGTAAATCCTTATTATTTTGCACTGAACATAATTACTGCATCCTTTACCTTTTGAGGCTTTCCATATAAGTAGAACACGTAGGTACGTAGGTACTATATCAAATGTGGAGTATAAAAATCCGTGCTCGCATCGCGGCATCCATTTATATAGTAATCCTTCGCGTATATACCGAGGTAAATGTGCCGTGAAACCAAACCCACAAAAGATTTTGCTCGTGACAAAAGTTTCCAAACCATGTGAATGCTGCTCAGTCGCGTATTCACGTCTTAAACACCGGGTTGTGCTCCGCATATACGCAGACATATTCACGGGAATATTGCGCAAAATTAAATATTTGTTTAGAATCTTGGAGTTTGAATCGTACTGCATTTTAACATCTATAAAATTTATTACATCTATAAAACATCAAACAATTTGTATTAATTGTATATTCATAGTAACCATTGGAGGGTTTAACGAAAACAACAAATTTCAATATCCTTTATAAGTAATCTTTAATCTTCCCCAGCTGCTATAACCCAAACTTAAGCAAACTTTAATTTGGCCGATAATATAAACACCAAAGTTGGCAGATAAGTACCGGCGGAAAAGTCGTTAGGGGAAACGAGAGATCTCGAGGGAATGGCGCTGGTATTTAATCACTTCTTAAGTAAATGCACTCTGGAAAAAATATTGCGGTACGGTAGCGGTGCGATATTGTCATTCATAATAACAAGCGGGAGGGGTGGCAGGGTGGGAGTAGTGAGGTGTGAATCTCTACCGCTCGGGGTCGTGTCACGGCAGCCGTTTCGACGCGCCTCGTCTTTGTTTAGAATCCCTTGCTTTCGCACCCACTTTTATACGAATAACTATCAACTTACTATGATAGCTTTCACGATCAATGACCTTTCAAAGTTAGTACGCTACGTATTTATTTATATAACAGCGTGTACTAATATGAGATGTCATTATTTCATCGTTGTCGAATCGATATAAAATATAAATTTCTCTAAAAGTTTTTGTGAAAACAAAAATCAGAGTTAAGTGGCGCTCGCACCTTTTGACACAATAAATCACAGCTGTGAGCGGCCAATAAAAAATATGTTCCACCCTCGGCGAAAAAGCAATTAATTTTCGGCCGCCAAATAAAAGATTGTGCCCATCCGAGCGGGAAAAATCGACAAAGTAAACTCGAGTATCAGGCGGGGGCGTATTCATACGCGGAAGCGGGCCGAAACAAAAATAAAGACTAAACCCGCAGCGTACAATAATAAAGTTAAACGAGACTAGATAGAAACGGGAAGCGCGGGAAACGAGGAAAGTGGAAAAAGGGGAATAATAGAGAAGGAGTAATCAATTTCAACCGAGTCGTCGCCGCCGGCGAAGCTCTCATTTAAATTTTAAAATATCGCAGCGTGCCCGGGGGTCCGTGGAGGAGTTTTAATTTGGCCCAGTTCAATTTTAAAAATGCACGACACTCTGCGGCGACACACCAATTCACTTTGACCGGCGACGTTCTGAAACAGATTGAAGATGTTTTGTGCTGCGCTGTGACTCTCATTTTGTAAAAAATTTCACGCTCTTTATTTTTTACTCGCGTTATAACAATGGGAGTGTTTATCAAAAAAGGAAATTACAAAGGGCCATGCTTTATTTAAATAAGCTCATATTAAAATACATCTACTTGTATTCTTATTAAAAGAGTACTTTTGTTATTCAATCAATTCGACTGTGAATTTTTATGTATCGCATTTTATAACAAAGAATGAAAGGAAAGAATATCTTCCCACCTCATTAAAGAGAAAGCTCGAAATTGAGCATAGATCATTAAAACTTTTTGTCCTCAAAACCGTTGCAAAGTGTTAAATTATTAAGCAACTTCTCAACAAAACCTTTGGAGTGTTCATTTGATGTCTTTGTTGACTTTTTTTCTTAAAATTTATAATGGTTATTTCTTCAACAGCAACAACGGCCTGACTTGCCGAGGTTACTTCAACAAATGCACGCCGCTCACCTGCCCGCGCATGGCGCTCCGCCCCTACCATTGTTGGGGCAGGGTGCTTTGCCCCCAGCGGGACTTCTCGGCCTAGGAGTCCCACCACACCACCCCCTTTCAGTTTTAGCCAAACCACCCGACATTCACCGGCCAGACGATAAGGGAAATGGTAAGTTTTAATAAATAATTCAAAATCATATAATTCCTATTTCCAAATATATAGCTAATCTTTGTAGAGCTATCTTCTAAAAAACTTTTTCATTATTTGTAAACAAACTGAAACACAGATTCACAAAAAAATACTGAATAAAAGAGTAGTTTCGAAGTAAATTCACAGAAGCATTGAAAGAAAAAAGTTGAAATCATTACTGCTCTATCCGTAAGATGAATATTTTAAGAGGTGTCGTATGTTTGCGTGCTCGACGTGTTTGCGATGCGCCATCTCCGGGGACTATTAGACCTCCGCCTCCCTCTGTCTCCAATCTCACTTCTGTTCCAATATTTACCACTTCCGAGAGGCTTTTTGAACTCACTGTTTGCGTGTTTTCGGATCGATGACGGCTATACCGCGTCAGATATTGCTTCAAGAGTGTAAACAAGCCACTTCTTTGAATTATCGCTCACACATCTGTTTGAATAGTGTCGGTAAACATTACGAAACAATCGCGTCGTTTTCGAAAGCGTACGTACAATCGATCAAATTAGATATTCCGCACGACGGTCGGGTTCAATCGCGGAACAGTTAATCCGCGCATCGGATCTGGGAGCGCGCCACAAATGAAAATGTAACACAGAAATGGGTTTGGAAGCCGCCCGTCGCTCTGGTTAATTACAAAAGCAAGCGGTAATCTGCGCTCCGGGATGTTCCGGCTTAGCGCCCCCCGGCCACCCACGCCCCCGCCGCCACTTCCCTGGCTAATTTGTGCCATTATCGGTGTACTGATGTAAGAGTTACCGCGCAGACCTCCCCCGCCTCACCTTACCCAATTAATTATTCCTTGCCGTAGTTAGAGTCGCGTGTTTTAGTCAATTAGTAACGTAATTCTGCGGGTGACTTGAGTGTACGCTGACGCGGACCTCCTCCGGCACCGACTTTAAACGTTTGCTAATTTATAAACGTTGCGAGTCGTATGAAAAATATTCGCTCGACCTCAACGAGCTTCACTAATGGCTCTTTAAAGCGCAAAGTTATTACTAAATAGTCTAATTTGTATGGTAATTATTATGACTTAATTTCGCATTCTTAATTTTGATGCATCATTTAAACTCTTCCAAATAAGCGACGTATTAAGTATTAACCCCAAAAGTTAAAGTATAAAATGGTAGTTAATTAAATGTTTGTGCGGCAATACGTTGCGGACTGCGGTTAATTGCTATAGATATACAACAAGGGCGTGTGTTCGCGTGGATAGCAAATACAAGCGGTTAGCTGGCCAATAATTGAGGCTATTACATTTAAATTAATTGTAGCCGAGCGTTGCAGTACTCGATTCGCCATATATTAATGTACATATGCTGTAACTATAATCACAGCTTAGACCCAGTAATTACTCGACAAATTGATGAATATTAACTATAGTGTTAATACCTCTGTTGCTTTGTCTGTTATATCTACTAGGTAGGTATATATGAGATTGGTTATAATTAATTATTGATTATTTCCTTGTGTTAACGTACTTACTTCTCAGTTTCATATCCTTATTAGTTTATCTGATAAAATGATCTTTTAAAAATTGATACAAATGCAAATGTACTGACTTGTAATTTTTTAATAAATAGCGTTTCGTGAACATATTAACTGATTACGTAAAATAAAACAAAGAATGGGTTACAAAATTCTAGATTCCGTATAAAAATCTATATCATGAGCAAACAGATTAAAATCAATTTAATTGACTTTATATTCGGAGCTAAAATAAAAACCAATGCAACTGCGAACAAAATATTAGATATGTAGGTATAGTGGGTATAATCATACATACCTATAATTATTATGTAGTGTGGTTATATTGATAGGATTGGCATTACAAACACGTACAATATAATATCTTGTGCGTGATTAAAGCTCAATCAAAGCATTTCAAACCGCTATTTACGCTACATAATTACTTTGTCATCCATTACTGCACATATTACATTATGAGGTTGCCTTATGAAATGTTTGGAATATCTGTCTGCTTTACATTTTTATACGTGCTTTTTACATGAATTAGAAATTTAACCACATAGGTACTAAGTTTTCAGTTAGGTACTACTCATTGTAAATAAGAATATCTAAAACTCGGAATATATACCAATCTGATAAAGTCGCATAACATCAGATTCAATTAAATAGAAAATTTTGTTCTACAAATTAATAACTGCCTGATTTTACTTGCCTCAATCCAGTCAATGAAAAAGTTTGCGTTCCACAAAAAGATCACATAAACAATTAGTACTTTTCGTGATTGACGCAGTGGAGTCGCGAGGGATGGTCGCGCCGACGGGTCTTGTAATATTCATGGACTATTAGCTGGCCCGCGGATCTGTCACTTCACACCACACATCTTCCATTTGATATACCTATACCTGAATAATGAATATTTCATGCAATTGTGGACAGCTAACTGCTGTGGTATTGCTATGGTATTGTTTATCAAAATAAGTTTTACCTACTTTAAAGTAGAAATATGTTAATGAAACCTGGTTTTTTCAATACATAAGTTCATTATATAATGAAGTGTTTATGATTTCAATTTATTTCTAGTATACCTAGTTCTATAAATGTATGAAAATGTATAATTGAAAATTTAATTCAATGCTTAAAAATATGTACGATTTTATAAAATCGCTCTTGTCTGTTCTCAGGTATCAGTTCAGCGGAGGAGAGACATGTGAGTACAAAAATTCCAACTAACTTCGACTTGTTAAAAATTCACGACAAAATTTCCCTTTGAAAAATTCTCCGAACAGCCGTGTACCACATTTTGCATTTTCCATTTGGGAATGTGAGAGTCGAGGAGTGTTGCGCTCGAACACGTTGATTTCATAACACGGCCTCTGAAACAAGTGGGTGGTGCAAGTGACGCACCCCACCTAGGGTTGCCGGTTATGCACTTGTAAAGCACCTAGTTCTCTTAACACACTTTCACTAACAAGTATCGCTGACGAGTTTTTTTTTCCTTTTTGAAAATGTCGAATTTAAGTAGGTATATTTTAATGTAGGTTATGTAGATTCCTTTTTATCTCGAAATGCAGGCGGAAGGTATTATTCGGATTTATCTTTAACAATCATAAATGTACTAAGACTTATATAAAATTGCGTTGTATGCAGATGGTCATGTATCTAGAGATAAGTGATATGTCGTCATAAGTTTTTATATACCTATTTTCTACATAGTATCTTCTGAAAGGTCGTCAAATTTTCAAAGCTCCGTTGCTTCAAATTTAAAATTTAGTGTGCAATCTGTCCGTAATAATTTAAAATTTATATATAAAATAATTCTCGGAACCCTAGTGTGAAGTGAAGTCGAGCGAACGCGTCGCGGTCGTTTGCGAGGTGTTGCGAATGTCGGCTATCGTAGTAGCGCAGTGTCGAGTGGGCGGACCCACCCTTGTCTCTAGGGTTGTCGACTGTATTATGCCATTATTATGTTCCATTAAAATGAAAATTTTGGTTGGGGAACGTTGAACGTTTGATCTACATATTTTACGATTATAGCTAGGTATTTTATAACAGAACAATATGATTCAAAGCTGTTATACTAAGCATTTTTCTGACAATTTTAAATTAAAGATACGTAGGTAATGGGAATATAAGTTATCAAAAGTTTAGAAACAATACTATGTATCTATACTAATATTATAAAGCTGAAGAGTTTGTTTGTTGAACGCGCTAATCTCAGGAACTACTGGACCGATTTGAAAAATTATTTCGGTGTTAGATAGCCCATTTGTCGAGGAAGACTATAGGCTATTATATCATCACGCTAAGACCAATAGGAGCGGAGCAATACGAGTAAAACCGCGAGGCACAGCTAGTTTTTTATATGACAGAATAACTAGACTTCCTCTTTATAAATTTAAATCCACACGGATAATCTAGCATGCAAGTTTCGTATTAAGTATTAATCCGAATGGTAAGTGTCAGCCCTAGTTTGGAGCACGACTGAGCAGCGGCTCACCGCACAGATGTGCCACCGCCGCGCAGCGCGCTGCAAGCGAAATGCATGCGAATCGATATCGCGCCCCCTTTCATAACATTGTCTTTGTTGCCTAACCTACTTCTGACGACCTTTGCTTTTATGTACTGTTTTTGACATCCCTATTTATGTCGTTGAACTTTTTGTTTTGTAGCTGCTTAGGTCTCTCGACACGAGAGGAATAGGTTTTCTTTTTTCTGAAACTTATTTAATCTAGACTTTCGTAACATACTAAGTTGTACGAGTTCGTGTAACCTCAATACTAAATAAAGTTAATAAGTAAGTGAATAGAAAAGTTTGTATTGGCATCTCTCCTTATTGCAAATGCATTTTGACCTCAATTCGTGTTGATTTTAAGAGTCCATTCACGATTCTATTTGTTCAAACAAACGAAGAATAGCATGATGCGTATGCAATCCAATTTGTTGTATAATAAAACTAAAAGCGCCAAGGAAAACTACTAGCAATAAAGTTGGCGCAAACAGTTGCCGGTACGCCACCGCAAGCGGGCGTCTCAGGTTACATTTCGTATTCTTGCCTCATTCATTTCCCCAGAATGTTTTGTTGCAAGTCTGAACATTACTATGTTGCCCACTCCTACGAAAGTATCGAATTTATTTAACGTTTCTCCGCAATATTTACAAAACATTTGAGAGAATTTCGCTTCTGGCATTTTTAAACATCGTTAAAAGTCAAAGGCGCGTAGTACAACAAATTCTTAAGATGTTTTCTGAACGAAGCGAACGTTTACACTTGCATATTAAAACCCACACTAATTACGCAATTTCAGGCAGCGAGAAAGCTGCTTAAATTTCCACGAAATAACTAGGATTACGACTGCCAATTTACACCGACACGAAATTGAGCAGCGGCCCCTCCGGCAGGCCTTTCCACAATTTCATTTGGGTAACATAATAACCGCGGATTTATTTCCGGCTCCCGCTCTTTCGCTGTCAAATCGCGCCTAATATTCAATTTAGCGCCAGAACCACACAAAAACTGTTCAGAGTCGGTTCATTACGCCGCGCATCTTGCCTCTTCATCCTCCTTACCTTATCTAAGCCATTCTGAATAACACCCTCGATGCCCCCGACCTCACACCCCGCTCACTCATTTCGAGTGGAAAACTCGTAGGGCGAGGGCCGCTCAACCTTGCTTAGCATTCTACACGACTTCTTTATTTAATAGATGCCAGAAAACCCCGGTCAGAATAAATTTGCGTTTGTTCCTCGATATGGCTGGCTCGTTTCGTGTTCGAAAGTACCTGCGTCTGTAATTAAGGTAGCGGTGGCGCGTGTAAATGCGACTTATTTATAACGGCGTAGTCCGAACACTTTATTAAAGCAGAGCGCATATTCAATTTAACGCAAGTCAAAATCTCCGCGATCTATTACGATAGATCGCGGCTTGCGCTATCCTTTTACTATGAACAGCATAGGTCCACAGGAGAGCGCCGAGCAACATGTCCTCTCTCTGGAAAGGCTCGCTGCCGACTGATTTTAATCGGGTCGCGCGCAGTGTTTTATAGTACTTTAAAAAAATTTGTAGAAAAATACTAGAGGTACCTTAGTTGATTTTTTAAATTTTATCTTATAAGTAAGACATTCTTTTATTGCAATATGTATAAATTATATTCAATAAAGTCAAATATCTTGGTGAAAATAATCATTTTGTCGACTATAATTTCTAAAAAAATTCACATTGTTCGGATTTTAATTTCGTAAGTTAGGAGTCCAAAATAAAAAAATCTTTTAACTAACTATTTTAATAAGGATTTTTGCAGTTAGTTAAAAATAATTGTGTGTTAGATCTGTCAGCGATTTCAGATATTTTTAGCTTCGAAATTGACACTAAAAGTGAAATCAAGTAATCATCGGCTCAGTTATCTTGATGGTATTCACAAATACTGTATTAATTGAAAAAAACTCTTAACTAACTACATAGACAATAAAATTTCCTAAAATTATTAGTAATTCATATGTTTGTAAGATAAGTGGTTGATGGACAATCTGGTTTGAAAAATCACATATTTGAGCCAAACAGCGCACGGACCGCGTACACGGCCAAAAAAACAAAGTTGTATAAAGGTGTTTTTGTAGTGGCGGCGGCTTTAGCTCGATGTGTTTACGCGCGGTAGGTACCCCAGGCCCGGCTCACGGAGTGCGCTCGACGCATGCTCGACGCGACAACCCTCGCAATTTATCGCCCGAGACTTTCCTTAATTGGAAAGAATGGCCACTTGTAATTATTAAGACGCCCTAAAGTGAAACAGATTGCGCGATGCTCGTGTATTCTTTCCTTTCTTTTTAGGGATATAAAATAAATAGACTTCAATTTACTTTTATGTTCTCGTTTTAATGTCAATAAAGTTTAATGTGCTTTGCGTGTGGTGTGAATTAAGAGAGATTAAGATTGATAATAAGATTTTTTGTTACAGACCCACATTTAAGTTATCTGTAGTTTCTAAACGATCTGTCTCTGTCGATGCTACTTATGTTCCGAGTTCGGTTGGACTCCAGCCAGTTGATAAGGCAAGGAAATTGATGTGCGATTGCAAACTTTACTATCGGAAGATTTCTGTAAATCTCTTTTTAATAGAACATTCAACTTATTTATATTTCAACGACGTCGTAATCTAACAGTTTCTATTGGCAGTTTAATGATTCAATTTCCGTAGCACGTTTCAATAAACTTACCTAATTGTTAATTTATAAGACTTTTAATGAGCCAATAGACTTTTAATATTTTAAAACTACATTTGTAAACGACCCAATTTGAACAATTCATACAAAGTTCCATCACGTTCATAGCGTTCGAAGTTACAATTTGCAATCGTTTCTTATTCAAATCCCAAGAATGTTCGGAGAGCACTTGGGTGAGCGTCGCAATGCAATATTGCATGTACAATGGCGCAGGTACCCGTATTGTTACAGTCTGTTCAAAGAGGCGAATCAATATTGAAAATTACTACCCTGCTATTAATAACATAAGGTTATGTAACGGCTATGTTTATGGGCTAGTTCTGATATTCTGCAGACAATAGTTGTTTTATTGATGTATGGATAAAAAGTTTCTAGCCTCATTTCTTCCTCTGTTAATTAATCTGTATCTTTTTAAATACTAATTTTATGAAGAGAATAAATTTTATTTTGATATTGAAAAATTTGAACATGTTGCAAATTACAATAAACTTCAAAACTATATTCAATCAATTTTTTGAATTCTTTAACCATCTACATTTTACCGAGTTTAGGTAATTGACTATATTTTTTTTATTGTATCCGGTCAATTACAGTAACTTATACAACGTATACAATCCAAGTAGCATCAGCATTTCATATTAAAACATCATTATTCATTACACTATTAAAATAAATGGAAAACCAGAACTACATTCACATTTTCACATCGTTACCGCCCAGTGTATGTTCCCATACTTGTCATTTGCATGTAATTGTATGAGTGCACGGTGCACCGTTGTATTAACATGACTCGACGAGCTGAATATACTCAGGCAGTTGCGGCTTTGTTCGAATCTTGGCGTATCGCATCGATTTATGCAGGCTTGATCGAATCCTCCTCCGCATTATAACAATACCCCCCGTTCTATACGTGAGAATATTGAATATTACATTCTTATGCAGGAACTTCTTGTTCGATATAATACACGGCCGGTACGTGCATCAAATAACCTGTGTAAAGAAATTTTAAAGCACCACGTGGGCATGTTTAATTTTATAGTGTACCTAAGTCGTTTAAAATTTATAACTATACTTTTAGAAGTATACTTAAATAAAATTTGCCTTTCGGTAAATATTTTGCTGCTGATTTAAATATGATCAAATGTGATTTGTAGGCAGAAGAAAAATAAATTAGTTTTTATAGAGACATGAAAAAGTAGATATTGTATCAATTAAAAGTTGTATTCAAAAGCATAAACAATCTAAACTGCATTCCATAACACAAGATAAATAAATAGCGCTGTAACAGCTACAATTGATTTAAGGCATAACTAGTAAAAGCAATAATGGTTTATAAATTCATTGTTTCGCATAACGCATTTGATCGGTGGACGGGATGCGATGAGCCGTGCCTCTGAACTGCCGACCATTCATATTTCAAATAAAATATGCGATACTCTATGCATTTTCAGTTATGAATTGAACGAGGCCTGGGGTATTTTGATTGAGTCTTTTGTGTTGCTTTTTTTGATAAATCCGAATGATTTTCACGCTTTACATATTATGCTATATCAGCTATTTCATTATTTATAGTAAAGTGCTGTATTATTTAACACTGATTAAAATATTTACTCCCTTCGAAATTGTAATAGAGTTACCGTAGCGTAGTGTCCAATTAAAGCGAAAGGGTATAAATCGCAATAAATCGAATTACAGTACGCTATATGAAGTCAGCTATAGCCTATAGGTGTAGTATCGCCGGCGACCGCAGGAGTGACGTTCGGACGAACACGGTCCTCTATTGCGGTCGTTGTACACGTCTGTGCGACGCGTGTGGCCCTCCCGCATACCGCAAACCATATGCACTATGCACTGTTAATATTACCCTTTGAGCGAATATTCTACGTACACCAATATGTTGCATAACTACTCTATCCATAATTTGATGCCTCGATACCTAACGGGAAATAGTTCGCTATCTATCCGAACGGTTTAGATCTTTGACATCCCCTTCCAATAATGCACATTAATGAGCGAGACTATCTTATCGTTTAATATTAAATTATTCTATTTTATTCAAACTTACGGTACATTTAAATATGAATGTGAGTTTACGAAATCGCTATCTAGCTTTCACGACTGGGAAAATGCCACGACTTTCTAAATTGACGTAGTCAATGCATATTGTAAGTGATAGACCTCATTAAAAGGTCTTCTGATCACGAGTTCATCATTAAACAGAGCAAGAACAATAGTTAATCTTATTTATTGTGTTATATCTATATCTCTTAATGTATCGAGGTAAATTATGTTTGAGAAAAGGAAGATAGTATCGTTATTCTACTCGGTATCAAATGCTGTTTAAGAGTCAACGGCAAATACTAAGGGCAAATAAAACTAACATTAGTTATTTAATGAAATTCAGCGGAGTGCATCGAGATAATTGAAATCGGTGCATGTAATTAGCAGTTAGACGGGCGATAGCTCGCGGCTCGGCGTCTTCATAATTTATCTCAATTAGTCGCCAGCGTAATGGGCGGAAGGGTGTCTTGCCGCACGGTAGCAATACGCATACATTGCGAGCGTAATTACCCACTGTTTGCTGGTTCTGCTTCACTTGACATTTGAATTTACGGCTGAATATTAGGCATCAAGATCGCTCTGCATTTAGTTCCTACATAGGTACATACTACATAATATATAATGTAACATTATAATTATAGATACGTACATTTTGCTAGATGAGAATGATGTCATTGATGTATAAAAACAAATTGGTATTCAATATTCCGTTCCATTAAGTGTGGAATTTATGAATATACGAACGCATAAAGTAAATATATTCTCCTATTTTATCCGTCGGCCCGTTTGAGTTGAATGCAAACGACAAGAAGTAAACAATCGAAGTCGTGAGGTGTTAGAAGGTAGGCAGGTTGTGCCGCATTATATTATGTGTAAGCTGCTCTCGGTGGCATGTTTAACAATGCGGTCGATGCGGCCTGTTCCCATCCTGCTAGTCGACACGATTCGCCTCTACCACGAACATACTCGCCTTGCGCCCTTCGTGCTTATCGCACATTTACATATGCTTCGCCGCTCCACGATGCCGTGTTCGAGCATTGAACATGTTTCATGAATAAATTTGTAATCCAATTCTTCACTTTCTAACGTCGCTAATGAAAACAGGCTAAATACTCGTCGGGGTCGGAGATCGAAACAATCTCCGGTTCCCATAAAGTGATTCATCATAAAAAGAGTGCGGGTCGCAGCCCTTTTTCGAGTTTCCTCGTTACGGGCTAAGACGAGAATCATTAGGAATTAAATTTCCCCTTTCATTAGTCCCTCAACCCTCGTATAATTCCGGACGCGGAGCAATAACAATATAAATCCCCCGTCGCGCCGAGCGGGGGATTAAGGCTTGTCTCGACCCTAATTTAGGGCTGCCCTCGGCCCGGATTAACGAAGTGGTGGAACTCGCTAGGGTTGTCGTTGCGCATAAACTTGTTACGTGTTTAATGTTTTATCGCCGGTAGGGAGCTCATTCGAAATAATCGCGCGCCTCGTGGCGCTGATGATGATCCGACCTTTCGTTATCCTAATCCACCTATTTGGAACATAGGTTTTGCACGAAGATTAATTTATAGCTTTCAACAATTCTAGATTCTTATGTAGGTACTCCTTTTTATGGGACTTTTTATAATATTATCTACATCTGAATTGACAAAAAAAAACTTTCTATAAAGTGAAAAAAATATCTCAACAGACATCTTGTTTCTAAAAACTCGTTTCAATATTAAATCCAACTGTTATAAATATACTCAAAGTATAACCAGTTTGAAATGCAGAAAATAAAAATTTGTATGAAGATAATATTATTATTTTTATAGATTCAAATCATAAAATAGCCATTCGCTTCTGTTAGATGTTAATTAATTTTATATCGATATTTTACCACGTCAAATGAATTCTTCGTGGTAGATAAAGTTCCGTTGAATCACTTGCGGAGGTGTAACGAATTGTTTATACCTGGTATTAAGTCAGAGCGAGGCACATATTGCACTCTCGGAGGGATTGATCCTCCCCTCGTGTCTGAGAGCACTATTTAAGGCGTTTCAATTTGTCAACACTTCACGTTTTATACGTACTTTACTATGTGAAGTGATTTTCGATTTCGAGCGAAAATGCTTTTATATTTCGAAGTTTTATTTTTATATTTAAAAACTTTAAATTGTAATTTGTAAGATCTTGAATTCACAATGTAAGTTTTTCATTTGCGTATTATTTATTTTGCTCTGTATCATAATCGTTACAAAATAGTTTTTCATTGGTCACTTGACCCTGTTTCATTTAAGTCAAAAACTTAATTTAAACTAAGCCGTAACATGAAAGGCCCTAAACAAGCGAAAGCCAGCTGTTGTTCCCGCAGATTTAGATGATTTATTCGGTCGTCGACAATTTTCCGAACGAGTTGTCAGACAACACGGCAACGTAACTCGATTCGAGGTAATTTATTTAAGTAATTCCACAAAGCGAGCCCGCGCACACCGTATTAAAATTTGCCCTGCGACCGCAAAGTAGACGCTAACACAAAATTAAAGTCGTCGACACTCAAGGGCTTCGTAGTTTCAAGGGGAGTTCCATGAAATTTCTCTTGGAATTCCGAAATGGCGGATGAGTTTCGCAAGTCAACTCAATTATCGTTTTAATTAAGGCGCAGTGCCACGTGACATTTGTTTGCGTGCGTGAAAGCGATCGTAGCCCCCGCTCCCCTCCCCTCACCTCGCCGCCGCCCCGCCCTGCCGTCCGCTTCTGTTAATTGTGCTAATTACTCCTGTAATTGAGCAAAGGGTGAGCGAGATTGCTTATCGACTGTTGCGTATTATTTTTTTAGACATAATTTTTTGGCATTCGTTAATTATTGAGTTCAATGCTTTTAATTTCTCATTAGATTATCATTATTAATTATTAAATCTTTCTCATCGTGGATTTTTATATTTAGAAGTTTTATAAACGTAAACAATTCGAAACGTATATCTTTTTACAAGAATTACATAGTTAATCGTTACACGTCAGTTGTAGAAACAGCATCAAAGCAGACAATTTGGTTATTTGGGGTCGGCTATAAACCAATAGCAGTAAACGCAATCCACCACTCGCGACTATAAACTTTACGAGTCACGTAAAAACGCGCTCGATACGTCGACTCGCTACCATAAATTTATGCTAATGTATTCTTTATAGGAGTTTAATGCGTATTCAGAAATTCCTCCATTATTTATGTATTCGAATGAACCGGCGAAGTTAATTTTAAAGTCGCGATGCGCCCCGTGGCTTACGCTCGCTGCCGATTAATTTTTTGTAAAGTTTTCTGGGCCATGTTTGTGATTAACGCGGGTGCTCGTTTCCGAGTGATTACCCGCCGTTTTATTATTTTTACAAACGTTCAGGTAGCAACCGGTTTAATAACGCTTAACGTTCGTACGCATGAATGGATTCTCATAAAACGTACGGCTACACCCAGTGTATCATAATTCAGCATACAATGATTACAGCTTAATAGGAAATGGAAAAGTTAAACGGAGAAAGTTCGATGACAAGGTGTCATAAAAGAAGTCGTGTTTGATAACCGGTAGTCGCGATAAAAGTTGGGAATGTCGCGTGTAAATTGTCCAACTTTTCAAAACTATTATGGGTGAAATATAGTCAGAACTCAATCCGTACATTTCCGAGCGGGCGGTGTATTTATCTATATCCCCCGTTTCCGCCCCCGGGCGTCCGGTTAACCGCCCCCCTTCCGGTTAACCGGGCGGCAGCTCCGGCGCGCGCGGCTAAACGGCTCGTCGCGTGACCGCAGACAATAAGCCCGGCCGGCGTTAACAGCGCGCCTGTGTGTTGCCACTTTATATGTTACGTCACAGACCCACCTTCTCTAGGGCTATCGAAAACATTTTCTTTTCAGTTTTATTATAAATTTATATTTTAATTTTAATCCTCGTTAGACCAAAACCTATTTTATATTAAGAAATATATTATTTCTACACAGAAACTTCAATCCTACACATGTGCGTAGATTTAAATGTTTGAATGAACTTCATAAAAGCATACAACTTTTATAATAAAGTACTTGCATAATATTCAAACAGTTTAACTGTATTGTTTAATATTAGATAGGTAATTCATTTTGCGACCATGTATTAAATTCTGCAATTAAGTAGGTACTAATAAGATATTACCGTTCGTAGGTACACGTGGACCGTTTTTATCATGTTTACAATTTGTTGGGGTGGGCAACCCTACGCGGCGCGCTCCGACATGTGCGCGACCTCTGCGAGGCAAACGGTAGCCGATAAGTCCTGTTGTCGGATCTTGTAGTCTCGTACTTGTTTAGCGCCCGCCCCCTCTCCCGACCCTCGCACCCTCGTACCCGACTCAATTGCCTTTTTCTTGAGGTCGACCCACGTAATGGGATAAAGTACAGATTAGCTCTGTTCGCTTTTCTCCTCGAAAATGGAAAAGGTTTCCACATATTATGTACAATACTGTATTGATAGGAGGCTTTCGAGTGCTTGCCCCGTATTAGCCGTAATCTCCTTATTTTGTTGCTTGTGATTTGTGAACAACACTAATCATTATTCTATCACATCGTGTGTTAGTTCAATATAAATGTACATTTATTTAATATAGCAACATTGTTGGCGATAATAAAGAATTATACGCACGTAATGGATACTATAATTATACCAGACTAATTCGAGCTGTAGACCGCAAATTCAATTTATTAATGACTAACCTCAAATGGCCTACTCTCACGCGAGCGGCTCAAACGAGCAACATAAAATCCAACCAATCGAATTCGACACGTCACGTTATAGCTCGTTCCGTAGGTCTCTCGAAATAGCTGTACTTGAAATTCGATACCGAATGCTGTACATTGGGTGGCCGTTAAATTAGACCCAGAGCACGCGCTCTGCGCAATAAATGCCAATCTATAGTGTAGACAGCTCTTATCTTAACCCAACGTCTTTTATATCAATACAAATCTTTATGGACACATCTTCACCATTAAAATATCAAATATCACCGACCACAATAAGCACCCTCATCCGATTTATTGTAAAACATAACAATTTATCGACGAATTTTTATCTGAGCGTCTGATCAGCTGTCCGTCGTAAAATCTTTTGTATGTAGGTAAATATAATAGAGTAATCTGGACAACAATAATGATGATGTAGGATATTCAAATGAAAGTCTATTGTGACATAAGGCACGGTCGGAGTCGTGGAGGCGATAAATAGATGTGAATCTGGACATAAAGTGTTATTGTCTGCGAGAGGCGGGCAGAGCAGTAAGTCACAGCGGGCGGCGACAGGTCGGCGGCGTGGCGAGCAAATTAACAGCCGCTTGCCACTAGCCTCTATCTTAGTGCCTCGTAAAATTAGGCCCCGTTAGACCCCTCCAGGCGCAAGCCGACCGTGCCTGCCGCACTCCCCTGACGATGTCGGATTAAACCCGAGCCATTTCTCATTCAAGATCAGTTACGACATAAGCAATTTGGTTAGGACAGCTCGAAGGAGAATTGACTCAATTGCAGGGAAATTGGCTATAAGTTTTGTTATTTCATTTCTAAAGAGCAGCTGTTCCGTGAGTTTAATTTAAACCGATAGCACCGATTTAAAATGTAAAACCTCCTCTCCTCAAACTAACTTCCTTTCGTACGTCTGGTTGTCTGGAAGAACAACTTATCGACGACGAAAAAACGAAACTTATCAACTTAACGACGACGAAACTATTTAGCGATAAGACCGCCATTTGTTTTAATTTATAATAATTAGATTAAGTTCCTAGTTAAGTTTTGTCAGAGCAATAAAGTATGAATAAATAAATAAATAAATAAAACAAAATAGCCCGTTTGCCGAATACATACACATTTATATAGTACACGGTTTCACTATAGCTGTTCAAATAACATCTGCATACACAAATCACAGAGAAAGCACTCAACTGAATATTGATAAATCCACGTGAGGATATTCATATTTACGACGTCCAACTGCGGTACTCAGTGTTCGCTATTTTACTCGCGGAGTGCTTCTGGCAATACATTCGGTACAGTGTCAACACGTTGGGAGAGCGCGTGGTCGTTCGGTACGTATATGATTATTTCATTAGGCCGTATTTGCGCGTCCAAATGTTACTCCCCTATTTCCCTTCCCACGCAGGGGGCGATGACCACTCTCGAAGCTAATCATGCGGTCAGTTTGTTCTGCCTCAGCGTGTTTTGATATTGATATTGACTGTAGCGTCCGCCTCGCTGCACGCCGATTTATTTGTGAACAATGATCGATTGATTGCTATACGTACGTAAGCGGCCCCGTAAACGTTTTGATTATGTTTACGTATCTTCGCTTATTTGTTCAGCCGATACGTATCAATATCGTATATTTTGAATGAAATCGAATATTTATTTATGGAATAATACTTTGTTGCAGAGAAATTCAATATCACCCGGTGAGAGGGAAAAATATAGAACGAGAAGTCCAGCGGAGCCCGACCACAAAAAGCTAAAGAAAGAAGAAAAAGATATGGGCCATGTAAGTTGAGAGTTTTATTATTCGTATAATAGCCTGTAATTAATACTTCGAGAACCACTAAGAGAAAGGTGTTATTAAATTAATTGATATCAACTTTTACATCTGATCCCGTTTAAGCGGCCACAATTTAATAACCTATTTCAAAGTATTTTTTGTATACCTAAAAGTTTTTTTAATGTTTTCAGGAATTAGTAGTAGATGATGCGAGTGAAGAGCCCACGTCACCACACAACGGAGCACCTTCACCCAGAGAAAACGGCTTGGACAAGCTGCAACCAAAAAAGGAACACCCCCCTCACAGCCCTAGGTAATTATTTTAATAAGCATGAATTATACAACAAAAATAACAACATTATAGTATATATCCATATTTCATTATCGTACGGCGCATAGAATCACATCATAATATCAAAACAATCCCTTTTTAAATTAGTCTTCATTACATCTAAAAAATTAAACCTTTCTACAAATATTGTAATTGAAAGTTGCCACATCATAAAAGAACTCTTACATAAAATTAATCTCGACCTAAAACTATAAACGGGGGTAACCGTTCCAATAAAATACATTCCATTTAAAGTTAAATCCGAGCGCGGTGTTGAAGGGTGAATTTTCGGGCCCAAATTTAATAAACGTTACTGAGATCGCCCTTTCATACTATCTACGGCAAGTTTATCGTTATTTTACATTCAACAGCGGGTCCCTAATAACCCCGGATTGAGGCCATTCGCTCAACTTCTGCCTAGCACGATAAATTCCTAATAATGACTTTATCCGTTTAAGCGAAGCCGTATAGGGTAAATGATTCCATGTGTATTATATGGACACTAATTGGCAAGCTTTCGCACGGTTAAGGCGATTTAGCGCGAAACCATAGCGACAGATTATGCGTATCGGTTCAACTCATATGGAGTATTATATTTGTTCGATTACATGTTGGAAAGTGCAAGGTTATTTTCTGGAAAAAACATTGTCTGCTTTCAAAACAAAGATTCGATTTAAACGTAAATATGTAAGTTTATTTCGTTGTTATGCGTACTTGAATATGTTATTGGTTAGATATTTATGCGTTCTTATGAACAAAATTGTATTTGTCATCATTTACCTCAAGTCAAAGAAAATAGTAATAGTATAATAGGGTCTTACCCCAAGCTCGTATCTCAACGGTCAAAAGTTAATCCGTCTCTACTCGAAATCAATTACGAAGTGCCGCTTGTCTGTTAGGACAAAGGGATTAGAAACGCCTTGCTGGATATCCGATGATAATCTTTATTCGGACTTATGACTGTGCCCACGAACTTAAGATTTGTTTAGGCTTACCCCAATTAAACCTTGTTTAATCTGATTAGTGACCGTCTAATCTTTATTCCAATATATAATGTAGATGGCGTGTTATATCGATGTTTTATATAAAGATAATTTTGTGGCTTAAAATATGCTTTTGAGATTATCATTTCATTCAAATATGAATTGCCGAGGCGTATTGAATATTATGTTTATATTGAGAATTTGGCTTTAAATTAATATTATTTGTTGTTATCATAATAGCGATGGCAGTGATAAACATTAAAGAAAAAACAACATTTCTTTTTTAAAATGGTTCTATTGAGCCCTCATGAATAAAAATCTAGAATGAAATGCATAAATATAATAGAAAAAATACACAATCAATCTAGCACAAATACAACAATGCCTATTCATACATTAAAAAATAACAAAGCCCCATTTGAAATGATCCGTCTATCATGTAACAATTCTTCTGAAGTGAATGCGAACAATTAACGCGCGGCTGACCTGAATACATTCTTCATATCATTAACATTATATGACATAACGCATGATCCCTTTAACCTTACTATGTATTCACAACCTCAATACATTTTAATACCTATATGGTATGCTAATGTGATCGATTGTAATGCGATGTAATTCAAATTAGAATACAATTATAATTGCGAATGTTATCGGGCCATAACTTTATGATTGTTTTAATTTGTAGCATCCTAATGTAATAGCCACTAGTCACGATATGTTGCAAAAGGATTTGGAAGTAATCGTTCAATAGTTTTTATTTGAATTTCTTATTTACATGCAATGTACGAGTTAGTCTCCTTCATTAAAATATATCTTACAACTTGAATTTTTCATAAGAACCATCCTCATACTTCAAGGAATAGATTCCGTAGCGCCCGCGATGACAGAATTTTTATTAAGGAATTTTTTTGAAAATGCAATATAGCCTATGTAATATGTTGCTCAGTGAAGATGCAGCTTTCTAATGGTGAAAGAATTTTTGAAATCGGTCCAGTAGTTTATGCGTGAAAACCATACATACATACATAATTACAAACCTTTCCTCTTTATAATATTAGTATAGATAATGACTAAAATACCAAAGAGGAAAATATATTACATACCTTATATTCTCAACGAAAGTTTCATAACTTATTGCTAATTCCAGATCGGGAACATCAAGTAACGCCTCAACGCCATCTGCAAAAAAGTTAGACGAGAAACCTAGCACGCCGATATCTAAGCCCGTGACGCCTACATCAGGAGCTAGCGGTGTTGCTGCAGGAGCCCCTCTGAAGGCAGCAGTGAAGCCCCCAGCGTTACAGTACCCGTACTTGGGGAATGGTGCTCATGATGCGTACGGTCTTGCGGGGTATTCGGCGCGCGCGGCGTTAGCGTACGAGCCGTTGCGTCCGCCGATTGGTCCGGCCGCGCTAGCACCTATCCCGGGTGGTAAACCGTGAGTATTCTTATTTATCTATACCATTTAAAAGAGGCAAAAAACAATACCTACAGTATACATATTTCATTTCATTTATAAATGAATATATTTATTACTTCACACAAGTTATATTATTATACCTACCCAGAAGATGAGCATTGTTATTTGTGCAACGTTCAGAAAATTCTAAATATCCTACGTATATTTCGAGCCTAGTTGCATTCGATTGGTTATAATAGTTTATCACATCTGACTTCAGTGCTTTGATCAATGTTTCATGCACTACAATAAGATCACTCCATATATATAAATTGTATAAAGAAACTCCATTTCACGTATGTATGTATGTGTTATAGTTTTGAAAACAACGAAACGTATCTAAATATTTACCCCCCTTTTTTTTAGTGGGGAAATCTTGCATAGATACCCACGGCCTCCGGGGGAGGGGCCGTGGGTTATGTCGGATTCCTACCGACCAAAGCCCCACTGTGTTCCGTCAAACCGCATCAACGAGAGGGCCATACCTATCTACAACATTATGTCTCTATTACAGCGCGTACTCCTTCCACGTGTCCGCGGAAGGTCAGATGCAGCCAGTCCCGTTTCCCCCGGACGCGCTCATGGGCCCGGGGATCCCCCGGCACGCGCGCCAGGTGTCCGCACTGGCGCACGGCGAGGTGGTGTGCGCGGTGACCGTGAGCTCGCCCACCAAGTACGTGTACACGGGCGGCAAGGGCTGCGTCAAGGTGTGGGACATCAGCCAGCCCAGCAAGGCGCCCGTCAGCCAGCTGGATTGCTTGGTGAGTGGGTAACTGTCGCCAGTTCCACCGTGTAGGGAATGTGATAGGCTGTGATTTTGAAACGTAAAAGGTATTACGTGTATTTACGTTTCAAACGTAAGATAGAATTATATTTTGTAGTGTTTATTGTGATTTTTAAAAGAGGTTTTAATGATTAGCATAGTACTTAATACATAATATATGTTTCCTTATAATTCTATCACTTCAATAAAAATATGAATTGAAATCCAATTATTTATTTATGACAAAATTTTCTTAGTAATTCTGTTGCTTAGTTGTTTATACTTAGTTCAATTACTGTATGGTCAATTAAGTGACGAGACGCATGTACATTAATTATAAACCACTTCAATTAATGATGTTCATGCAGATTCTTGAATGTTGAGACATTCAAGAATGCGTCTAAGAAATCTTACAAGTCACATTAAAATACCTAGGTTTTTATGATACAACTTTGTAACTATTTTATAACGAAAACGGATAAGTATTTAAGTAATGCAATTTCATATCAAATATATTTTAATCGCTCAACCAAACTTAAACCTTCTATTTATTTTTCACAAAATTCAACACTTACCAAGACGCAGTAATCATATGTCTCTCAATCTTTCTAGCAAAGGGATAACTACATCAGATCAGTGAAGCTACTACCGGATGGTCGCACGCTCATAGTGGGGGGCGAAGCCTCCAACCTGTCGATATGGGACCTCGCCTCACCCACGCCGAGGATCAAGGCGGAACTCACGTCTTCTGCGCCGGCTTGTTATGCGCTGGCTATCAGTCCTGATTCTAAAGTAAGTCATAGTTTATTCTGAAGTCAGTAATAACAGTAGAGTACATAATTTCATATAGAGGTTTTGATTGTAAAGAAAGTTATAATATTTCACATAGAAGACTTCTATCCGTACGTTCGAAGAAACCCGCACTCGAAAATGTTAACACTCGCGCTTCATAAAATCTGTAAATTTGGTATCATTTGGTACATTTGTCGATATGAGGTGCCTTTGAGTTACGTTATGCATTTCATTTATAATTTTTATACCGGTTTTTAAATCTAATTAATTAAAATCTAACGTGCGTTAACTGCTCTTGAGTTACCTTGGTCCAATTTTTTAACATACATATATCACTACTACAAACTTAAATAAATATAACCCACGTATATTATAATATATATATTATAATCAACTGACAGAACAAATACTATCTATTCGTAACTTGTTATTAACCTATAATCCCCAAAATCGCTAAAGAAAAGAACTTTCTTCCCACCAACGTGTATGAAATTCTCAAAACGACAAAGACCATTTTGACCATTTTTCCATACCTTCTATAACCTATAACAAACTCTTCCAGGTCTGCTTCAGTTGTTGTTCAGACGGCAACATCGCAGTATGGGACCTTCACAATCAAACCCTTGTGCGACAATTCCAAGGCCATACGGATGGCGCTTCGTGTATCGATATATCAGCTGATGGTACTAAACTGTGGACGGGAGGACTTGATAATACTGTTAGGTATGTAAAAACATTATATTTATATTCTTTATTAATAGAAAAAAGTTATGATATTCATTTTAAACGTGTGATTGTATAAATGAATGAAAAAATAAATCACACCACCTTACTAAATGTTTTGAATAACGAACATATTGTAAAACGTCTATCCTACGTAAAAAATACTGTATTATTATTTATTTCATTTCAATAATAATTAATACATCTAATAAGTGTTATATTAACTCATTGTGTGTTACTTACAGGTCGTGGGATCTAAGAGAAGGCAGGCAATTACAACAACACGACTTTAGTTCACAAATCTTCTCATTAGGATATTGTCCAACTGGTGAGTTATATTTAAAAATTTAATATTAATCTATTTTTCATCATATTATTATGGACAATATTGTTAAATATTTAATCATATTTGTGTTATTAACAACTAATTATTTTTTACATAAATTAGTATACTAATAGTAAAAAAAAATGATTTATGTTACCAAAAATACCGTCTTAACATTAGAACGAGTTTACCTATTATAAAATTAACTATACTATAGAATCTACCAATCTAAGACAAAAGTTAGGTGTCAAGACTGACAGATCCAGTTTCCATCACAAACAACCTAATAAGAAAATATATCTCAAACTACTCTTTTCACAGGCGAATGGCTAGCCGTGGGCATGGAGAACAGCAACGTGGAAGTGCTTCACGCGGTCAAACCGGACAAGTACCAGCTCCACTTGCACGAGTCGTGCGTGCTGTCGCTGCGGTTCGCGTCGTGCGGCAAGTGGTTCGTGTCCACCGGCAAGGACAACCTGCTCAACGCGTGGCGCACGCCCTATGGCGCTAGTATTTTCCAGGTAATTAGTGAATGAACGAATGATTTAGCGTGTATATGGACCAGGTGGAGAAAAGTATTATGGAGGTTCTCTACGCGGTCATACCCGATAAGTTGCTCCACTTGCATGGGAGTGAATGAATGACTGAACGTATTTTTTAGGGTGTTTGTATAGGGTACCCAAATTGCTGTTTTCAAACCAATTAATATAACAATAGGTCACTCATAGGTTATCAATGAGCACGCATAGTATAAAAAGTTTAGCTTTGAATTACGCACTTTTTAATTATTCAATAAGGTAAAAGAAAATTAATTAAGTTGAGATTACGTATATTTTTGACTTATATCACATAAAAATATTTTACAAAACATTATCTGCATAAACACATTTATTTAACAGAAAGTTCCACTCTATTACAATTTAAAAACAAAGTTACAAGGTCACAGATATTTTATTTATGAAAGCAATAATAAAAACGTTGATCGCCTGATATATTTTAATTATACAAATAAGGTCAAATGTATGCGGTTACTGAACTTTAATTAATTATTTATCGATATCTAACAAGCACATTATATTTTTAAACGCCATTATAGTACTATTTGATTAACTGTATTCTAAAAAAACGTTGTTTTATTAGATATATTACTTATTAATACAACACATAGTAGGACCATTAATCAATTCTATTATTTAGAAATTTTATAACACAGAAATTTAAAATGAAATAATAATTATCATATACTTCTGAATAAGCAAAACCTTTTCTCTTAACAAGTCGTATTTCCAAAAACTGTTAACATTTCATTTTCCAATCATTTGTAACCCATTTTATTTTGTTACAGTCAAAGGAATCATCATCGGTGCTAAGTTGTGACATCTCATCGGACGACAAATACATAGTGACGGGCTCTGGCGACAAGAAAGCCACAGTGTACGAAGTGATCTATTAACGTGACAAACAGACACTACAACAAACGAACAAAACAGATCAACAAGTGAGTGAGTGAACGTTCCGCGAACGACGAGTGAAACGTGGTGATATAGCTTTAGTGTATAGATATAATTGGGAGCCTGTATGTACTTATGCGACTTGTTTATATAGATTTAGTGTGCGCGGTTTATGTTTATTTGTTGAGCGCCCGTAGTGTATGTTGGCAGCAGATCTCAAAATGATGATTTCGTTTCAATATTGTTGTAAAATGCTCGTATTAAAAAGATATGCGCAAATTATTTCTTTGTTTTCTTTTCATTCCTTCCTCGATATATTTCACTTACACCGTCTATATACTCACTCTAGCAATATGGTAAATCCTATTTCAATCTGATGTGTACGAATTTAAAGGTTTAAAAGTATTTAATCTCATAAGTCATAAGCTTAGTTATTTTACAAATTATACATGACATGTAAGCATAACATGCACACCTTATACCTCACTTACATTGACTTACTTTCGTTACATTCAAGGTGAAGAATTTGTGTGTTTCGCTAGAGGTATTAATTATTTAAAAAAAGACAAGATTTTTTTATACTTCATGCAAGATTCAACAGTGATAAGTAATAACCATAGTATATGCTCCACTAAGCCAAAGGACCTCCTTTTATTTATAGTTTAGGGACATTCAGTCATGAATGTGATGTAAATTGATCTTTAAATTTATACAATCAACATGAAAATTCGATAAAATAAACATCAAACTCAAATATTTATTTATTCAATTAGACTTTTCTAGAAGCACTTTTGAATAGTCATATTTTTAACACTTACCACCGATTCGGAAAGCAGTATCTATGGCAACTATTAAGTATTCTGTGTCTAATTACTTGCTCTGTGGTGTCTATGGAGAAGAACCGGCAAGAAACTCTCTATTTGCTCTTTTTAATAAATTAATTATAACTTATTTTTATCAGTATGTTGTAACGGTGGTATTTATAAAATAAATTTTAACTTTAGTTCAATCACTTTTTGAGCTTAGAAAATTGGGCCTTAAACTTAAATATTACGATTGATGATGCCACGAAATAACAAGACATACCATACATACATACACACGGGAATACATAAAACAAATATAATATAAAAAATCAAAACAGGAAAATAATAATACATATTAATATGCAATATAAATATAAGGTCATTAACGTAAACGTATTACTTATGTCTTATACGGAAGAAATCACTTGAAAATTGAAATCATGTGTGTGATGAATCATACTGATTCTTTACTGATTAGCACACGTGCCACAGCTTCGTACGAGAGGGTGCAGGTTCAATTGTAGATAATGTAATGTAATAAAAAACTTTTCTATTTTAATGCTTATTTTTATATTCAAATAAAGATGGTAACAATGGTAACTTAAATGGTTATGACTGCAGAAGATAGAGAATAGAAGTTTAAAACACCGTTGTATGAAATGCAAAAAATCTTTAATTACCAAAAATAAGGAGGGTATTGTGGTAAGTTACCTACATTATTAATACAATAAATCAAGAAATCTATTCTTATCGGATAGAGATGAGTGTTGTTTTGCTTTTCATGAAATGTTTCAAACCAGGGACCTGGTTTACCCCAGTAGAATATTTTATATAGGCCTACACAGTATCAAATTCGAAGTCTAAAGTGTAACTACATAACACAACAACGTAAGTAGGATAATATTTCAATGATATTCACATAAAATATCATTGATATTTAAAACATGTTGATAAAATCCGTTCAGCCAATCTTGAGTTATAGTACTATTATAATATTATCTTGGGTGTTTCATATACTTAGATTTCTTAATAAATTAGAGATTTCGTGAAATGTATAATAGAATGCATCAAGAGCTTAGTAATATATATATATATATATATATTATTCGGAGTGTTAAAATACTCGATCATTAATAAAAAAATATTATTGAGACAATATGTAACTACTTATTTACTCTTTATAAAAATTTAATCTGTGTAGGAAAGTAACCTACAACCGACAAATATTGGAATTGTTTTCTTGTTTTATTTTAACGGAGTATTAAACAAAAATACGACATTCTGATGTACTTGTAAGTTGTACCACAACTTCCTGTAAAGTTTTCAGTGTCCGAAGTCATGTCATAGAATATCACGTTCATCGTTGTAAGTTGTATCGCCTCTATCTTCCTAATACCAACATTACCTATTTCCTATCACACAAAATGTGTTGTTTGTATCAATCACCATATACAATGGACAGAGTGCCTGCATATCAGGCGAATATGTACGATGGACAAAATATATAAATGGCCGAAATCGAACACCCTTATCGGGCCAGTCGATGTTGCAAATTATCCCAAACACCATGTGCGTAGTAATGAGCTTCTTATCTACGCCATAAACAGATTTGAAACAGCCCATTATTTATCTATTCTCTGTATTCCGGGGGAATTTATTGGGTTTCCGCATGCGGCTTGCCCGGTCTGCTAGCGTCATTACTTATCAGTTATCTGTAATAAATAATTACGCCTTGCATGTTCCGATGTCCAATGTCTGGATGGGAGACCTCTACATCATTATCTACATCATTTGATTATAATAACTATAAAATATTATTACAAATACGATAATAAATAGGTAGATATTATTACCATGTAATAAAATATTAAATTAAAATTAAATATATCTTTGAAAAAAGAGTTTCTGTTATGAAATCCGTCGAAGAAGTAACGTGCGGTGTCGGACCGTTTTATATTCCCCCTCATAAGTCATATGAAATCCTATCAAAAACAACATCAACGTAGAGAAAATATTTTTAGCACATTCTATAATTAAGTGTTTAGAGAAACAATAGAGGGACAACCATAGAAATCTAAATAACAAGACACTAGAAGTCGTAAGCGTGCGTGACCTTGTCGCCACTCAGGTGATTTGCACATCACCAGTGCATTCGTCACTGTTCAGTTGCTCTGGAGACGTATGAGTGTATACATGGTGTGTTTCAGCAATTCCCATTGCGGAAATTCTTCCACAAGTTGTAATTATACTTATAAAGGAATAATATTTCATCGGAAAATATTTTTTTTTAGAAATAATGCCGTTTTTCCTTAAAATTATAGAATATTTACAAGTATTACGAGTGTCACCATAGTAATCGAAATAACAATGAATGACACAGTCGACCATTCTTATTATCACGTTTGTTCGTATTGGAGCAAAAAGTCTCATATACTTAGGGATGTTATTCTAAAATAAACCGTAAATTCGTGCGTTAGGATACATATTCAAAAGCTTAATTTAATAGATAAGTTAGTTTTCACTAAAATCAAGCTGTCCAATAAAAGGCATAGTTTACTTGTGTGTACTGTTTAGCTTTCGGTTTGAATGTGTTGATTTTGGCGACAGCGGTTTTCATACGAATTATGACATTATAGCACTTCTATGTGTCTTGTTATTTAGATTTCTATGGGGACAACAAATGACCGATACATCGTTCACTATATTTTCGTGAAATGTATAATAGAATGCATCAAGAGCTTGTCAAGATCGTTAATTCTAAATTACAAAAATTCATATTTTTTTTGCATTACTTTATATATTAACTTAAAAATATTGATTTGAATAATATGGATTGTGAAAAAAATCATTTTAATCTTTCGTTTTATTCAATAAAATTTTATAAAAGGTATTCAAAGTGGCCAGCATGAGCTCTTACAGTCTCTACATTTTTTAATGAATGAGTATTTCAAGCTGCTTGTATGTTACAATAAACTAAAGTAATTTTTTGAAATCGATACAGTAGTTTCTGAGTTAAGGGCATTCAAACAAAACAAACTTATTGCCTACTCATAAGTTGAAAAATTATTGCCGAACACTCATCTCAGCGGGACAATAAGTAAGAACAAAGTGCAAACACTTGTTCGTTGTACCAACGCAACGTTATACATGTGCTCTCATACCACACGAGTGAGAATAATAGCTCTCATTAAAACTCCATAAAAACAATATCATAATATTATTTGTTTTGCAAGAATTCAGGGAACTATCGCTCGTTGTTTGTTGGGCAGGTATTTTCCACGAGTATTATAGGAAAAACAGTAATGATTAGTGATTACAATACCTACAGTGCGGGTCCCGACAGACGCCGGCGGTGCCAGTCTCCGAGTGTTATCGCTTATTATATTATGTGCGTTTGTTACGTGCGGCTCAGCGGCTGTTACGTACACGGTACAAGTGGCTCGGAAGATCGACGCCTTGTTTATCGTAATTGCTTTATTAGGATGAATTCTTTATCGATATTGAATGCACGTGGAACAACATCAAAAATGTACATTTTATAATATATTATATTTTACACTTAGTCACTCATTTTCATTTTTCATTATTAAAAAAATGATTTTCATGATAAACATTAAACAAGCATTGAAATAAAATATTTACAAATGCATAATGAAATTTCATAATTTAGGAAATTATTATGAAACTAATGAAAATGATAGGTTACTTAGAAGTAATATATTTTATTATGTAAAGTCAAGAAAATAAAGAATGGGTACCACTTCTTATGTGAGAGTAGAGTAATACCTATAAACTTTGTTCACAAGAACCTTAGGATCAAATTGTTTCACTGTCACTAAAAATTATGTATGCAGATAACTGTACCTAAGCCGAATCTCAGCTTTAGCCACCTGAAACCTACACTTAAAAACAGCCAGCTACACTTTCTTCCCAATGTTACTACGCAGATATAAATTGAAACGTATGCAGTAACTGGAGCCGGCACGAGTAGAACACCAGATGTTGGCAGTGCCAGCCACTGTCGCCGATAGCGCCGCTCCGGCTAGACGGCAATCGGCCTGCGCCCCGGCCCCCGTGGAACGATGCGCACGCACTACATTCCTGTGTGACACGTCATATAAACGTGATCGTGTTTTAAATGGAAAGAGAAAATAAAGATTGGGATGCTTTACGATTGTTTTTTTTATTTCCAAGTCTTTTCTTTTTTCAGAAATTATTTCAGTAAATATACCTAGGTACTAACTACCTATGTGTATATCTTACAACGTTGTTTTTGTATGTTCATGAAAATCTTATTTTTGAGAAATAGGTACGTACATGTAGGAGTTCAGTTTCTTCCAATATGAAATACCTACACACATCAACAATATCTAGGGATATTTGGTATTGCATCAAATATCTCAAAGTAGAATGTTGAGATATTGTGGATGGAAAAATTAAAGCTCATTTGAACACATAATATTTTAATATGTACCAGCTTACCACCCGCAGCCTCGCCCGGCTTTGTCTAAAACCTAATAAATTATATACCAAAATCTTCCTCTTGAATTAGGTACTGTATCTATTAAAAATAACAGCATCAAAATCCGTTGAGTAGTTTTAAAAATTTATATAGTGATGTATTGCATTCAGTGAGGATTAGCCATGTATGTTCCTAAAACAAATATTTGAAAGCTGCTTAAAAGTTATGACCATTAAAATATTTGAATTGGCATGCCATGAACTGGCACAAAATTACACTCGTGGATCCAGCATCCTATACGTTTTGCTACGGTTAAAGAATTTTTGAAATCGGCCTAGTAGCTCCTAAGATTAGTGCGTTGCGTAAACAAGAAAACTAGCATTATATTAAATTAATTAGTAAGTACTTACAACTTATAGATTCAAGCAGCACATTGAATATTAAAAAAGCTTAATTATGTAGTCAACGTCACTTCTACGTAATTGTAATCCATATTTTGATAAATGCTCCACTGTAGGTATCAAATGGTGCCGTCCAAAATGTTGGGCAAGCAACATGTTTGTAGAGCCGAGCTTTTGTTGTTGTTTGCCGCGAAAGTTTGTTAGTAAGAATGTATGGACGTCCGAAAATCCTATTTGTTATAAATTATAATTCAGCAACTACACAATTCATTACAGTTGATCAGATTTATATGAAACTAGTTTTCCTGTAGTGAAGAAAAACCTGCAGAGTCCCGTTACCGTGGGACTTACGGGATAAAACCTATCCGAGTAACGAACATACACATTACACGCACACTTCCATCCTCACAAACTTTCGCATTTATAATATTAGTAGGAAGTAAGAAGCAGATAGGATAGGATTCATTATTTGGGAATCTAAATTAGTCCAACTTCAAAGGCTATTTTTTAGCCAGGTAGGTACGTGAGTGACGCTATGTGTTCCTGCTAGTGTAGTTGTACATCATCATCATCAGCCCATATACATCCCACTTCTGGGACACCGGCTCAGAATAGATACTAGCCACCTTATAGGGTACCAGTACCTACCTACATTTAAGTGAAAACTAAAAACCTTATTAAAATGAAGAAAAAAAAACTAAAAATCTCTTATTGACTCGTGGCTTGCAATGATGGTTATCATTAGGCAAATAGCAATAATTATTGAACGTATATGGGTATAAACTTATAAACAAAACAATAAAATATCCTTACATAAGTGGAAACAACATCAATCTACTTTTAAACACAATTCACACCACTGATAACGGAAAAGAATGACGCAAAATTATTAGATATAATTTTTTTTACAAATTTGCGTCATTACATTTTCCGTTGTTTTTTTCTGTCTGATTCTTTTTCATTTTTTTCACAATTTCAGGGAACCCATGTTTATTTTTTTATACTTGTATATTATAATAGGCTTTGAATGAATGATGGATGAAAAATTCTTTACTGCACACTAAATATAGATTTACAAAATAAGAGCGATTGAAGCTTAGGATTGAAGTAATAACATGTACAGAGTGCGGTCTTATCGCTGTCAGCAATCTCTGCCAGACAACCCGAACATTTATGGTTGTGGTGCATTACAGGTATATTTTTGCTTTAAAAATAAAATAAATGTATATATAAATACAAATGATTATACATAATATTAATATAAAGGCTTTATAATATTATGTACTAATTTAAAGTCATAAGCAATTTGATGGATCAACAAATAAATCTGTTTAAAAACAAGAGAATACTAATTATTATTAGTCACATATTTATCCAAGTAACGTGTAATGGGTTTTTATTAATGATTCCGCTTTATTACTTCCGAGGAATATTATCACTTATCAAGGGAAACAAACAATTGCAAAAATACTGATTCCGCTCTGACTCCCGTTTGAGCGTAGGTTTATAATTTCCAGACAAATAGGAAATACTTTTATAAAATTCTTTATTTGGAATAAATTTTACAAAATTATTTTTCTAAGTAGAGTATGTAACTAGTAGTTAACTAAGAACAAATCAGGAATTAAAAAAATATTTTGAAAAACTCTTATTATTAAGTATTTTTATTACCTTCAAAGTACATAATATCATTTTATAAATATTTTATTAAAAGAAAACTACATAATAAAAACATGAAATACCTTCTAGAATTCGTATCACGCATAGGTAAAAGAACTGTAGGTCGGGCAAACAATTGATAAGAGCAAAGAAAGTGAATGATCCATATATCGTAATGTTCAATAAACAGCATTGTTAATAATGTTTGCATGCATTTATCTGTTTTAATGCGCAGTAAATAGACGGGTAAAGTGATCGGGAGAAAAATTTTAAAGGCTCCATCCACGCAACTATGTAATTGGGTATCGCTGGCCGAGATTGAAAGCATTGTTAGTGCTAGTTATTTTAGAGCGATCCTTAGCAGTGCGTACACGAGCTGTTCGGCGATTATCGCGATCGTTGTTATCGCGCGTCCGTCGCGGTGTCCGGCGCACTCACAACCACGCTCACTCCATACACAACACGCGCCGTACGCGCTGGCCATCAGCTCATCCGGACGCATTTCCTTTTTGAATTAAAATACTCGTTTTCTATGGAATAATAACAATAATAACGGAACTTATCTAGTGAGCATCAATTAACATTACTTTTATTCATTGTGTTTAATATTTATACTTTGTTTACTAATCTTTTATTAATTTCAGAATCATAATGTACCGGGAGGACAGCGGTTTGCTTTTTGAGGACCCCCTACTCAACGATCAACTACTTTTCGAATATTCGCCGGCCGAAAGCCTTATACACTTCGAACTGCCTTCACCGATTAGTACGGAAGTGGAGGATTGGTCATTTAATGATCTCGACTTTCATTGTGATGCTTTCGTGAGCGGGCTCAATGATTCCAACCGAAACAATAACTTGGAAGAAAACTCACCAGTTCTATTCGACTTTGCGGATTTAGATAAAAGTATCGACTTCGATGAATATCTCTTAGAAGCATTGAGTAGTGACAAATCGTGTGATACGCAACAAAGCGAGGCAGAAGCTAATTTGGATCGTCTTTCGGTGCTCGGTATTGACTTGGACACATCTCACGCGGCTAATCTACGCATTGACGATCAATTTCCTAAAGACGAAAATGATAATCAAAATGTAAGCAATGTCGTTGAAGAAACAAAAGTACAATCGTGGGGAGAACCTACGTTTTGTCCAGTTCTAGGTGCGTTTCGGTGCCCGGTAGTGGAGTGCGGCAAGTTGTACGCGAAAGCCTCCCACGTTCGAGCACATTTGCGAAGGCACAGCGGTGAAAAACCTTACAAGTGCACGTGGGGAGGGTGCAGTTGGCGATTCGCGCGATCAGATGAGCTCGCGCGACACCGACGAAGCCATTCTGGTGACAAGCCCTACAGGTGCAGTGAATGTGGGAAGAGATTTGCGCGTTCCGATCATCTCGCTAAGCACGGCCGCGTGCACGCGAGACGCGCGGCCGCTGCAGCCGCTGCTGCCAAGCGAGCGTCCTCACATAGCCAACGGCGTCGACTTATCTGACATTATTAATTAATAGTGTACTTTTCTGTTTGTGCCAATGTGAATCTGTTCTGAACGTACAACTATAGTGAATAAACTGTGAAAAATGTGCCAAATTAAACTGTTACTTAAATTTAATTTAACCGTTACATTACATATATTCTGCATTTTAGTGATATTATGAATTATTAAATAAGTAACTTATGTACTAATTACCTAGATATATCGCCAAATTATTGGCACGACCAATGTTTAATACCTATCATAAATAATTTTTGTAAAGAATTATTGTAAAGCCTAATTTTTATAAGATTAAGTAACTAATACCTACTTAAGTGTTTGAAAATATTATATTTTTATTGGTAGATATTTTGTGAGCGAGCACACGTGTGAGTAATATTAAGACGCGTATTGATCTGGCGTGTACGAGATGTCACTCCGTGATACTATTTTTATTTAAAGCTGTTATAAGACTGGTCACGACAGTCAATGCACTTACGTGGTGACCTCTCAAATCAAATCTCATTTATTGCCCCTGTGGTCGGCATTACTTTGTTATTGTTATGAAAGTACTTGTTATACTTACTCTTGATATCAATGTTAAGAAGTTACATTAAGATTACCTTAGAGTTAAGTACATTCATATTGACTGCCTAATGTTATTTATAGTTTTATTAATAGTAAAATTTATTTGAAGTATGTATAAACTATAAGCACATGCATACAAATAAAAAGGCGAAAATATATGTAGTTAATAATGTTTTCAAATATATATAGTATTTTTATTGTAAAAAACGCCGTCTTTTAGAACCTTCTAACACGGCGCGATAATAAATAAAATCATGCTACTGGATTAAAAAGTAAATATGTAACTAATTGATTTATCAATATTATAAAGTGCAGTCAGAATTTGTATTATTTTAATTCCAAGGCATTTTACAATCATGTAGTAGACATTTAAATACGCATTAGAAGGAATAACTGAAAAACTACTCAACTTAATTTTAAATGGGTACATTACATATTATAAGAATGAGCTAATATAAATAATAGTTTAAAAAAACTAAAAAACACGCTTTTTATAGAAAACCGAACTAAAAAATAGAAAATAAATTTAAATGAATTTAAATTAAGAAAATAGTTTTAAAAATTTCAATGAATATAAATTAATAATAGTGTGAGTAAAAAAAATATTTTATTTTAAAAAAGCGTGGGGTGCATGGTGCCAATGGTTATAGATATTTTATTGACAGATATGAGTAGAGTGATTATCATTTCGATAATAATATCTTAAGAAGCACCCCACGCTTTTTTTAAAATAAAATAATTTTTTTTACTCACACTATTATTAATTTATATTCATTGAAATTTTTAACACTATTTTCTTAATTTAAATTCATTTAAATTTATTTTCTATTTTTTAGTTCGGTTTTCTATAAAAAGCGTGTTTTTTAGTTTTTTTAAACTATTATTTATTTTCTACTTTTTAGTTTGGATTATTTATAATAGCTTGTTTTTTTAATTTTAAACTATTGCACGACTCATGATGCGAAGCATCAGAGAGTGCTTTACGATCGAAAAATTTTTTTCGCCTTATTTTGGAAACTATTTTTAGTATTATAGCCTTGTTAGTTAAAGGAATCAAGATATAAATATGCTGTGATAAAAAATGAATTTACTTACAATAACAAATCAACTAGTTTATTTAACAAGATGAACTAAGTTGCAATAACAAATGAGTTTTCACTGCTCTGAAGTTAATTTTGTTGTTTTAACAAAATCGCTTTGTTATTGTAATAAATTTTTTTGTTGCAATAACAAAATAGTTTTCTTATCAATAAAATTTGTTACTTGAACAAGCTATTCCGTTGCTTTAACAATTCGATTTATTACTTCAACAAAACTATTTTTTTTAAATAATTGAAAGATTCGGTTACAATAACGAAATAATTTTGTTGAGTGAACATATGATTTTTAATTTTTTTTTTAAACTTATTTGTTTTGTAGAATTAAAATTCTCTTTAGTATACAAAAATTTGTCAATATTAGAGAAAACGGCTAAAGATAATTATTGGAAATAAAAATTAACATCGAGTCCTGCCTTATCGACTGTAGAGAAAAATTATAGAAAATTTTAATTATTTTCTTACCTTATCGACTATAGATGAAAATTATATAAATTAACAAAAATCATATTTTGCAAATTGAAAAATGGAATAATTTTATCAAATTAGTGTATTGTCATGGGTCCTCAATAAATCTACAAAGTTTGAACGAAATCTGGCCGTTTAAAGTGGGTCAAAATCGCGCCCAAAGAAGTCGGTTACAAACATACAGGTGAAGCTAATAAAAAGCGTGTAAAAAAAACTAAAAAACACGCTTTTTGCAAATTGAAAAAATGGAATAATTTTATCAAATTAGTGTATTGTCATCGGTCCTCAATAAATCTACAAAGTTTGAACGAAATCTGGCCGTTTAAAGTGGGTCAAAATCGCGCCCAAAGAAGTCGGTTACAAACATACAGGTGAAGCTAATAAAAAGCGTGTAAAAATAAGATCTTCATACTTACTTCAACTACAGATTACACAGTCGAATTGAGAATCTTCCCTAAATCACACCTAAATGAGGTATTTTAATAAATAATTATGACTCATTTTATGTAACGACGCTAAACATTTCAAATTAATAAGATTACAATATTTTATTTAAATTAGATTTTTGCAGTTTTCGCCATCAGATATGTGTTTTATTTATATCCCTCAAAACTTCTCCAGAGGTTTAGAAAAAAATACAAAGTTACCAGTTATATTTCATTGAGTAGTACAGTTCATGGAGTAGCTGAAATTACTTATGAAGTTTAATTTTTAGTTTCAATAAAATATTTTTCAAAGCTCAAGATTATTCTTAGTCAGCCTAAACAAACCGATAACTTTTCCACAATGCACTCCATGTATTTTTATTTTTTACACTTTACTGAAAAACTATAATTAAGACAATTAAGGGCGCCCTGTAGCAAGGTGGAGCGACGATATGTACGCAGGATTGCTGGTACAGAATGGCAGCGAAAAGCTGAAGTCCGAGCCCAATGGCGTGCCTTAGGAGAGGCCTAAGTCAAACAGTAGACGGAGAAAGGCTAAAGAGAGAGAGAGACTATTATATCCAACAGAAATTACTTACTCAAGCTTGTGATGAAAATGTGATATACCCAGCAGTTCTAAACCATTTTCTAAGCAAGTGTATCCGAATAGCAGAACTGTCTATTAGAGCAGTTAAGCCATTCACGCAATATGAAAACAAAACTACGTTAATGATTTTGAGAGAATCGGTTCAGATATTACTAAATCTATAATAATAATAAATATTAAAAAATAATAAAACTACCCACAAAAATGTTGTGTGGTTTTATGAAACCACGGTAAAAGTGAAACTTTCCGAACACTGCTTTATACCTACTCGGCAGCCGACCGTCACGCGACATGCGCTACACAGACCAAAAAGTTTGAGACGATGTAATAAAAGTTTCACTTTAATAAACAAACACACAAGAATTTATTAAAATTAAGGCGCCAAATTCCTCTGTTGATTATGGTATAGACTATAGAGTGTAGCCTCTATAGTTTATGGTTTTAAACTGTCACTAACTGTCACTAAGCAACGGATATAGTTTTCTTGAGTTCCTTTAACCTTGAAATTTTTCAGATGCATGTACATTTTTTATCTTAAAGTGCAGCGTTAATTATTAATGGAAGCATATTTTATGTCTCAACTCAATGAAAATATAAAGTGAAATACTAATATAAAAGTAGCTAAATGAACAGGTGACCTAATTTGTGATATTTAAAAAATTATCAAATTAATTATGTGGTAAACATAAATATGTATTAAAAAATTATGCACAGAAAATTATGCATAGCCTTTTTAAATACAATTAATAGTATGACAGTCATTTCTAAATCCAGTGCAGATTAAAAATGAGTTGAACTCTTTTGAAATCATTTCGTAGTCTATGAAATATAATCCAACTAAAAAAAGAGGTATCTCATTTACCTCCTTAGACGAACGTACCTTATATATACAGTATTATCTATGAACGTACGATGTATATTAATTTTAGCCGGATTTTATATAGATACACGATTCAATTCAACTTTACATACAAATAAAAATGGTGGTTCCATTTCTATTAAATATTTTATTTTAGGGAGATAAATAAATGTTGTGCATACGTGTTTAAAGGGTGTTGTAAATTGTTTCATGTGATTTCCTAAATTTGAATAAGATAAAGGTGCGATTACGTGGTGCCTAACTGAGAGTAGTGTATGACAAATAACAGGTTGTTGCAGAGACCGAAAGCTTTTCTATTTGATATAAATAGTGCTGTTGTTTATATGTGTCATTTATAAAATATAATTTGAAATAGTTTTAGTGAAAATAGTTTTTCGAAAAAACAGAAGATTCACATATAACTGGTATTTATCATAAGAAGCAACCTGGATATATTCCATACATTCAGCATGTGACCCACATCTGCGATTTCTCTTCGTATTACTTGGCTTATAAATCCATTTTAACATTGTAAACATTAATTTCCATTCAACTAGTTTATCAATAAGCGTGATTGACGACCACACTCGGATATGACATTTTGCGAGATTGTTACGGTTGACTACAAACTGTAGATCTCGAACTGTATTATTTAATTGATAATTCACACTAGCCACAAAGGGACTCGGGCAAGACTTATTTCCAAGATTTTCCGGAGAAGAAATGAAGTTATTTATGATAAATACAAATGTATCTAAATTGCTCGGAATACGAAACTGATATTAGGATAAAAAACATCTGGACGCGGAAACATTATACGAATCAAGTAACACAAAATGAGATGAACACATCTGTACACAAATTTAATTTGATGAAGAATATACAATGAAGCAGGATGGCTCATACTGAGAATCACAGATATATTGTGCAGGTCAGTCCTATTTCTATACTACCTATAACATCATTTACTGATAAAAATCTTCTACAGCTAATCAGCTAATGTCCTATATCCTATTTTTTGCATGTTTAGATATTAAACCGTTTATTTGTAATAATTATGTTATCAGTATAGTTTGTGAATAAATTATTTACATGTAAATGAACTTTTACTGATAGAACTATTTAAATTGACCTTTGTACATATTATCACTGTTTCTAAATTATTAAGGAAAGTGTTTTAAATTATATATACAAGTTATAATGAAGGTTATTACATTATTATTTTAAATATTTATTTTATATTGTTCTTTTAGAAGACATTCAATTTGTATTTAACCTCTATCATATGGGTAATTGAGTACATGGTTGTTAATGTGTTATTATTTTACATTTTTTATGGTAGAAATTAAAATAATACTCGTATTATATGACTAAAATAATATTAGTCAAAGTTCTTCATAACAAGTACCTATGCAATTCTCAATTAACCGTAATCATTATGATAATTAACACAAAATTAAGATTTTATAGCACATTGATTGGCCGTCTATGAAAAAGCTCGCATCCTACTTCATTTCATAAGCATAATGCATAGATTTCTAAAAGATTTATTTAGTTGTTACTGTGCTTGTATATTGATATTTTGTATTGTCTGTTGTACATTATTCTATTTTTGTACAAGTTCCTATGAGTATTAAAAGGTAAATTAAATCACACTACACTTTATAAGGGATATGATAAAATTAATTAATGTTATTGACATAATATAAAGGAATTCCATTGCTCCTGTTTTATTTCCACATGGCACTAGTTTTTATACATTTTAATACCTATACTATAAATGTGAAGCCTAAAGAGGAGAGCCTTCCTAAAGAGGTTGTCACTTATAAGGCATTTTTAAGTTTATTGTTCTCAACAGACTATTGTTGATAAAAGTATTGCAATGTTTGTATTTTGTACAATGACAGGCTTGTTATGCCATCCAAACTCCATCTAAATTGTGACCATATGTCCCAATATGATATTTAAAAAAATAGTATGTATCCTATAATTAATGTATGTCTCTTCTCATGAAAAACTATTGGTTTTCATGAGAAGAGAGGATTTCAATGATACTTTACAGTAAAGTAGGTATTTTTTTTCATTCCATTTCCCCTTCCTTCCAGCAGAAGGGACCTTTGTACTAAGTAGTTTTTAATTTCAATTAAGTAGGTTATAGACATCAAAATAACACATGAGATATGGAAATACTTGATTTTCCCCGTGTATTTGTCTGTGGGTGAAACCCCGCAGTTTTTGATATTTTCACAAAATAAAAGAACTTTAAATAATACCATTATAATATGTTTACTCATATATTTACAATTTAGATTTTCAATTTTAATATACATAGTTTTGAGATAAAAAAATTAAGTAATGAAAGCCACATATTTTGTCAATTAATTTTTGAACTATCTTATAGGGATATATGTATATCTATTATGTACTTGAATATGCTAACATTGATTAACAACAGCAAATTTATTGCCCTATTCTCAGGTGTTTGTAGGAGCGTTATCTGCTCAATATGAGGCCCTCTCAGTGGAAGCTTCAAAGCAAACAAGCTCTGAAGAAATTGTTTGTTGTATAGCTGATAAACTCAATTTAAATGATGGAGCGGGGGGGCCTTATGAACTTGCAGAGGTATGTTGTGCTTTTATTATGTTATATTTAGAAGATAAGATATTTGTTATATCAAGAATAATTTAAAAATTATCAGATTATTATTTTTTCAATTTGATAATATGATTGCAAGTATTGCCTATTGTTGTTTTTTCAAATGATAACAAAATTTAATGATTATAGGATTTTAAGGTTTGCACTTGTTTGCACTTGCAAGAACTTACAAAAAATCTCAACTCTCAATTCTCTTACCATTTAAAGTATGTATACACTATTTAGTTACCATAAATTATGGGATTTATTTCTATAATTAATATCTCTGTCAGCTTGGGATATTCATATCCTCAATATTTCCAACTAATAACATATGATTATTACTAAAAATCAATCAACATAAAATTTACCATTATATGTATAAACATTGTATGCTACATAATAATGATTACTATATGCATCATATGTTCATTTAGCACAAACTCGAAGGATATTAATACACAATAAAAAATGTAATCACTTCAGTTGTAGTATGACCACAGTTACGAGACATTAGATTAGTCACAGATGATATTTATCATTCATTACTTTTTGCGTCAACATCACTTACCACGTATTCTGAGATTGCACCGACTTCCTAACGGTGTCTCATGTAATACGCAATTATCAGTTAGACAAAGTTCATTCTGAAATGCATTGTTATGATAGTAAATTTGTTCTTCGCACCGACGTGAATCGAGCACGCTGCTATGCTAAACTTCTATGGAATTCATAACTTTGGAATCCGCGATTGTGACTAACGCGTTTCCACTGTGTATTTGAAACTAAAATTATCTTTTGAGATATGTACTTTCAAACAAAATCATTTTAGTTTACTCTCGCCTACATTAACGCCATACTACTGTTTGATGGATGGATCATTTATTTATTAAAATGATTTCTAGTAGTCTATTTATTTTTTGGTAACATTGGGTCGAGGTCTGGCCAAAAATAGACACTCTCCTTAATTGAACTGAAACAATCAAACATGTATTTTATTAAAATGTATCTATAAATGAGTAGTCAGGTTGATTCACATGTTATTACAATCCTACAATTTACAAATTGTCTACGTATTGTTACGATCATAGTCCCTTATTTGGACAGCATCAATATGTATAACACTTGTCTAATCAGTAGTCTTAACGCGAGGACGTTGCAAAAACGTATGGGCCCTCTTCTCAATAGGAATGGCATCGGCCGTCATTGTAGATGTTTATTCATAATCGCTGCAATGGCGGCAAACATCGGCGATCATTTTGTTGGGCCAACGCTGCCCATCGTGGAGAGGACCCATAACTTGTACATAGTCAATATTGTTACAAGCAAAAGCGTTGACCGTTCAGGTGGTGGGCGACGTGGTCAGCGGCGAGTGCAAGGAGCGGCGGCTCGGGCCCAACGAGTCGCCCGTCGCCGTCATGATGCTGTGGCCCAACAATAACTCTGGACAGTATTATAGGTGAGTGACGACTGAAAGTATAGGTTTAAAGGGCATTTTGTTGTTTGTGACGAGTTGAGAACTTCCCTCCCTTTTTCGAAGTCGGTTAAAAAGGCACTAGACTCGTAGTGTTTCTTGCCAGCTGAGACTGATTTGCGAACCAGTGGTTAACAGTCTGTCTTTAAGGATTATGACGAATCTAAGTCTAGTTGAATATGTTTTGAGTTTGATGGATCGCTAAGAAATTGAGTTTTTGGCACAGCGAATTCAATCAAAATCGTTTAAAGATTTTACGACGATCTTACTCGTATTTTTTTTTTATTAATTTACGTTATAAACACAAACAACGAAGAAAAATGTCAAATCTACTTAACTTGATAATTCAATTAATATTTAATTTACACTTCTTAGGTAACTGGTAAGTCTATACGTTTGAAAATCTATTATATGTTTTCGAAGTATCCTAAGACGAGGTTTAACACGCAACAATATGTAACTGAAGCCTTTTAGGTAATTTGGTCTCTAATCGCTGTAGGATTATCTAACATATTATCATTTTCTACATCTAACATTATCTATAAAATTAGAATCGCTATGTTATTTTAATATAAAATCTTGATAATTGTATATTTTACGTATTTAAATTAATTCGCGCCGTTAATGAATATGACGCATACTAGTATTAATCTTTTAAACCTTCTAGGTTTTTACATATAAAAAATTGGTTCTCATTGGTTTCATTATATAATTCTTATAATATGTAATCTAGGTATTCGTTTGTTAATTTAACAGAATTTGGGGAAGACCGAAGAGTTAAAAAAATTATGCATTTGGCTGACTAATCTGACAATAAAAATGCATTATATTAGACGTATCTATTATTATCTATCCAGTAAAAGTATCTGGAAAGTGATTAATGCTCCAGTTCCACAAACTGTCCGTCACCGAGGATTTGTATTATATTATGATAAGTAAAAATATTGTCAGTAAGAGCAGGGAAATACATATTTTCATTGTAAAATAAAAATAAAAATGTTCTAACAGTGTCGTTTGAATAACTGAAGTTTTAATACACAATATAATAATTATTAATTATGCATTAGGTATCGACTATCGAGCGACTTCCTGCTAGTAAGTACTGCTACTGGTATTTATTTAATTATATAGATTAAGGTTGCATACGTTATACCTATACCTAAAAAGAAATAAGGCTCTGGTAGTTGAGTATCGTATTGAATTGAACGGATTTTTTATTTTAAACTAAGTTAATCTAGTTACTATTAAGTGTTTAATGAAATTTAAATAATCCTCTTAGGAAAGGCTAAGATAGGTATCTATACGAAAATTAAGCAAAATTTGCGTCCAAAACGACGGAATATTTTGTATGTACGTCATTGTGCTAACAATAAAATATTGATGAAAATCATTCAGGTGAGAAGGAATGGAAGTCAGCTTTACGATGATATTTATTTCAGTATTCTAAGAAAACAAACAAAACTGCCCGCTGACTGACACCGCCTCCGCATTGACTAATATATTCGTAAACCTATAAATTTTCCCAAACAATTATTATACAATAAAATAACTAGGGCATCGGCTTTTCTAAACTTCTTATAAAAGTGACACGCTCTTTTAACAGGACTATCAGTCTACTTATCAAAAAAACCTATTACTATACTTCCTTCCGAAAACGAATCGTTCGATTAGTCATCCAACATGTTTCTGTATTGAAATTGACTTAAATTGTGTCCGACGAGTCGATTGGCATTTAATACGCTTACTGTACTACGTATATTTTTCCTGGACAATTTAATTAGTAGTAACAAGTTTTCAACATAATTATCGTGGTATTCACAACGTAGGTTTAACCTTGCGAATGTATTTATTTACATTCAATATGTGGCAGTTCTAAACACAAAAGTATCAGGTATTTATTATGAGGTGTTGCTTATAGTATCGGTCACGCTCGCCAATCATTGTTATATCTTTTATATCCGACCCAATATCCGATAAACAAACTCGTTACACGCTGAAATAAATTACATATTCGCTTATTACAATAGAAGGTAACGAAGGAATACAGAATGCAAGATATGCAGGCTGCGTCACTAAAACGAAAACTTAGATATGTACGTAAATTGTCCGGTCTGTTATTTTATAGATATTCAATCTACACTAAAGTCTATACATAGTATCTCTTACTAATATTGAAACGTTTAATTGTTAATTAAATCATTAAAAACAGCTGATCTGAATTTGGTGAATAGATAACCTGCTTGTCACTACATAGTATAAAACAAAGTCGCTTTCTCTGTCCCTATGTCCCTATGTATGCTTAAATCTTTAAAACTACGCAACGGATATTGATGCGGTTTTTTTTAATAGATAGAGTGATTCAAGAGGAAGGTTTTAGTATATAATTTATTATGTTTTAGACAAAGCGGGCGAAGCCGCGGGCGGAAAGCTAGTTATTGTACAAAATCAAAATATATTTTATTTGTCAACGTTTTTAATTTCATAATTAATAGTTTAACTAAGAGCATTAGTAGTATGTTTATGCAATGTGGTAGTGCTCTCGATATCTACCGGTTCATTAAATTATCCTGTCATTGAATAACTATTTGCAGACGACGGAGGTCTTTATAATGTTTTTACAATGATTCATGTAATGATTTACGTACCTATGTAACAATAATTATGGTAGTATGGCCTTAAATGAACAGAGACAATACAATAAGAATGCGTGCAATAGAGATGGTCAATGCTAATGATTTCCCGCAAATGAATATGTTAGTAACTTAGTAGAGTGTTTTCGGAACTTTGATTTAAATGAAGGGCTTACGACAGTGGCTGGGATATTGTTGGTGAGCGTGAGTCACCCTTCCTGCCGGCGCAGTATGATAACAACCATCCTGCCAATCAAACTCAAACTAAAAATCGTCGCCGGCAGTAAACATGAGCTCTACAATTATTATCTTATTACTGTAACAAATAATTATGACGCAAAAGTAAACATTTTTGTAAACAATTTTATATTATACAAACATAACTCAATTTATGTAACAAGTTTATTTTTGCCAGGTTTTATCTACGAGAGAAGATACCGGATGAACCATGGATGGAAAACTTCTCAGTAGACCCACAACTAATAAAGGATTACTTCCAAAGGTTCCTGTATCAGCCGAAAGACCGAGAGTACCCTGATCTTTGTCAGCTGCCGGAGTTAAACGAACAAACCCTTTTAGACAACTTGAGAGCGAGGTTCGGCGCTGGTTATATCTATACATATGTTGGGTCGATATTGATAGCCCTCAACCCTTTCAAGTTCTATCCAATATACAATCCAAAATATGTGAAGCTATATCAGAACAAGAGGATAGGATCCAGTCTTCCGCCGCACATATTCGCCGTCGCTGACGCTGCGTACCACTGTATGTTACGCGAGAGAACAAACCAATGTATAGTGATAAGTGGTGAAAGTGGTTCCGGTAAAACTGAGAGTACAAATTTCCTCCTGCATCATTTAACTGCACTGAGTCAAAAAGGATCTCACGGTAGTGGTGTCGAACAAACGATACTGAGCGCGGGGCCAGTCCTAGAAGCGTTTGGAAATGCCAAAACCGCACACAATAACAATTCGAGTCGATTCGGGAAATTCATACAGGTCAACTACAAGGAAAATGGAATGGTGCACGGTGCTGTCGTCCAGAAATATCTTCTCGAAAAGTCTAGAATATGCAGTCAAGGACGGAACGAGAGGAACTATCATGTGTTCTATTATTTATTGGCTGGTGCATCGGAGCAGGAGAAGGAGCAGTTGCATTTGTTGAGTGTTGATAAATATAACTATTTGTCAAAGACTGGTTGTAGTGTAGTGCCCGGTGTGGATGAACAGTATGAGTTCTCTAGATTAAAACAGTCCATGGATATGGTTGGGTTCACTATGGATAAGCAGCGAAGGCTATTTGCTGTTTTGTCTGCTGTTTTACTTTTAGGTGAGTTTATTTATTGCCTAGTAATGTTTTGATTAATATTTTATCATATTATAACTTTAATCAGTCATATCTATCGAAAAAGTCTGAAGTTTTTTTTTTATTTATTTAAAATTATCTGTATGCATATTCTTTCAAGACCAATAAACATAATATGTATTTTATGCAAATACATATGGTGTTATTAACTGTACTGTATTTGAAAAAGTTTCAAAGTATTTATTCCCTTCACAAGTTTTAGGCAAGAGCAAACATTAAATAAATTTTAAAAAACTTCATAATTTGCTTTGGATTCAAAGTCATCTTACTAGACGTGAATTTAATAAATTGACTTACTACCAACATAATAAAAATGCATATAAATAGCAGGCTTCAATTTCCTTCAGACCAAACCTGGAAGTGAAATGCGTAGGGTTTTGCGCGAAACTATTGCCGGTTTATCGTAATAGGAAAAGGAATGTTGTGAGTGTGAATCAAACAGCCACATTTTTTGCTCTTTCTTTTAAAATAGATATAAAATTAGGTCTAGAGGAAACGTGTATCATATAGATATTAAAAGTGTAATTGTAGCATTACATTATAATATGTTGTTGTATTACAAACAATATGTTATATGGCGTATATTCTTCAAAAATTGATATTGACAAGATAAATCTATATAACTGAAGTGGGTACTTATAAACAGCTTAAATACTGAAGTAAATTATCCTGATAATGTCGATATTGATATCATAGAGTAAGCTCTGCATTAAATTTTTGTATCTACATGACATGAAAGTAGAATAGTGATTTGACGAACAATATTATATTCATGTTCTCTATATACATTCTCTAAAATATTATATTCTATTCTCAATTTTTGATCGTGTTTAGTGATACTTTTCTGTATATTAATTTTCAATGTTTAGACCCTATGATTTTTACAGACTGTTTACAGTTGCGCTTTCGAAAATATAAACATGTGTCTCATTTTAGCAAGTATATAACAATGCTGTATGTCAAATTCCAACTAAAACGACTAACAAGACAAATTTTGCAATTAATTTAAGTAAAATCTCAGTGTTGAAATCACCACAATTGTTCTATTTTTATTTTTCATAGAACACAAGAATGAATCAGAAAGACTAAATAAAGTAATCCTTTTATAACTTTTACACATGATAGCACAGTGCGCGACTCGGATGGGTGTAAGGTTTCAGTATTATAGCAGTAGGTCATAATGTCAAATCCTATTCTATTTACACAATATAATGTTATATCACGCAATAATCCTTTATAACAAATGATAATGTAAGTAATGTAAGTAATTCTTACAAATTGGAGAATAACTTCAATTCCTGTTACTTACAATTATATTGAGTTATAATTTTTTTCTTGAAAATTGAACAAGTACTTAACAATCTAAGCAATTATCTTTTTATGTTGAAAAATTATTTCGGTGTTAGATAGCCCATTGATCGAGGAAGGCTATAGGCTATATTATATTATCACGCTAAGACCAACAGGAGCGCAGGGTGAAACCGCGGAGTGCAGCTAGTAAATGATAAAATTGTATGACATGACCTTTGAAACGTTCTTATTGTATTAACATCAAAAATAACTATTTATTAACTAAAAAACTGACATAAATTTCAGGTAATGTGGAGTTCCAGCCACAACGCAAATCATACCATCACGACGAAGCCGTCGGTGTCCGCAACCCGGAGGTGGTGTCGTTAATATCGTCCCTACTTCGGGTTAAACAAGAAACTTTATTGGCAGCGCTCACGTCGAAACGAGCGAGGGCCTCTGGTGAAACTCTAGTTATCAATTATAGGTAATGTATTATTAAAAAAAAAAAAAAAACTTCTATAGATAACAAAATGATAATGTATTCCAATGAATCCAAGTTTTCGTTCAATACTTGAATATTCTCGTAGTTTACATAAAAGCTTAAGAGCCGGGTGAGAAAATTAAATTCCATAAGGCTGATATTTGCATATTATCGACAGAATCAACAGACTGATAATTTGGTAAAATTACAAAATTTATGTGAAAAAGCTATTCTATAACATTTTATTGTATATTTCTTTTTTTATCATATTTATATTCCCTTTTTCTCATATTCCAGAATGCCAGAAGCGATAGCGACCCGTGATGCGATGGCAAAGTGTCTGTACGGCGCTCTGTTCGATTGGATCGTGATGCAAGTCAACCACGCGTTGTTGTCCAAAAAGGACACGCTTAGGGAACATCAGGGACATAGTATAGGTTAGTTTCTTGTTTATTCATAATGTATTTGTTCGATGATTTATTTAAAAGTTAAAAGTGAAATATTACTCTTGTAAAGAATTATTTTTAGTGCAGTACATAAATAATAAATGTTAGATGTACATACATTTTGTTGAATCATCTTTATCAACATTGATTAACAATTTCCAGGCGTCCTCGATATATTCGGCTTCGAGGACTTCGGTCCGAACAACAGTTTCGAGCAGTTGTGCATCAACTACGCGAACGAGCACCTGCAGTACTATTTCAACCAGCACGTGTTCAAGTACGAGCAGGAGGAGTACAGGCGGGAGGGGATACGGTGGACGGATATCGGCTTCTCGGATAATACAGGCTGCTTGCAACTGATTGAGGGGAAGCCGGGCGGCTTGTTGTGCCTGCTGGACGACCAGTGCAAGTGAGTGTAATGTTAATAATTGTTGTGGTACATTTTTTTGACAGCAGAAATGTATAAATAATTTTCCAAATGTGAAAAAGTAAACTTTTATATATAACATAAAATATGACCTGAGAATAAATTAACAGTGTTGTTATAGTATCAAACATTGGATATAGGTGAATATTTTATTTTTTTATATTTATTTAATTAATGAATATTTATTTATCTAGTCTATCTTTCTTAAACTCTCTTATTAATACATTATACTTGACTCCAGTTTTCCATGGGCAACAAATGAGACACTGCTCCAAAAGTTCAATTCAGTACACGAGGACAATCCGTTCTACGAAAAGCCGACGCGGAGAGAACCAGCCTTTGTTGTGAAACATTATGCGGGCCGAGTTAAATATCAGGTGCCTATTTTCTTTGCTTACCTACATTGTTTTCCTATCGTAAATTAAATCACCCCAGAAAAAATAGAATCACACATTTATTAAATGCTATAAAAATGGAACAAATAAGGAATTAATATGTGGCAAAAGAACGCATAAATGAAAGGATAATTTATTTTATTTTCTATTTAAGGCGACGGCGATGAGGGAAAAGAACTTAGATCTGATGAGACAAGACATTGTGAGTGTGCTGAAGAATTCCTCGCTCGCGTTTGTTCGAGAGTTGGTCGGTGTCGACCCGGTGGCTGTGTTCCGATGGGCCATTGTTAGAGCTTTCTTTAGGTATGATTAAAATTTTAGAAATTAAAATAGATTTGATAACATCATCCTACAAATATTAACTTAATTTTTTATATAAGTAAAATTATGAGAAATAATTACCACTGCCTAGAAATTCTTCTTAACATGATGCTTCAATTAAGCGAATTATTCTCTGATCTCTTGATATGCCATTTAAACACTATCTTTACCATACAATTATTTACATTTTCTGTAAATAGTTTTAGGTATGGAGTGTTAAATTAAGTATAACAATTATGGCATATTTTTCATTTTCCAGGGGTTATTTTGCATTCATGGAAGCTGGTAGACGACATCGGGTTAACAGAGTCGATGGTGCTTCGAGAGTTCCAAGAGCTTCCATACAAGCTGCCAATGATAGTATTGTCAGGTGAGAACTATTTGAATATTATTTGTCATGCAATTGCATATCGAAAGTGATAATTATTGCTTTGAACAAGTGTTAAAAACTAATTTTCCCGAATTCTATTAATGTCGAAGGCATGTAAGAAGACTCGGAATAGCCCATTTTTGATATTTGCATTTATAACTTATTGTAATTATCTTTTTTTATCATAAAAAAAGTTGTCTCATCTGTCAATTTATCAAATTTATTATTTAAAAAAAAATCGTAAATAGGCGATAACTCTCCAACGATTTATAATAAATGTGAAGTTAAAGACAAATTTTTGATTTTTTAACTGTTTATGAGTGGACTCAACATAATAGTTAAATGCTATGTTCGATTTTTTGTTATTGCAATTGAAGGGATATTCCGGTTCTTTCGTTAAATTTTGATCTGAAGATTTGTCATGAAAAGTGTTAAGCTAGGTTAAGTGTAAGCTTTCGCTAATAAAGTTATGTGACGTAATGATATGTCTTGTTGCTCAGCCAACTGGTGACAGTATCGTCAATCAATCTCGCAATCAACAGAATTGCGTAAGTCACCGTTTATGGCATGCTTTTAATTCTATGTGCACTTCTCGCATGGATGTCGTTTTTATATCGTACACGGCTGTGATTAGATATCTTTTGTAGCGTTCGTAGCACTCTAGTGACCAAATTTTACTTTATGTTAGTAATATTTCGACATCCACTTAGATAGTTATCTGTTTTTAATGTTTCTTTAGCTTTGTGACCTGTCATAGTGTACAGTCATCGACCACACAACCACTAGACGCCTAATGTTAGCTTTTATGCACTAAATTCAATCTGTCAACAACTTGAGGTATGGTGAAGCGGGGCGCTGCATTCTCATTGGCTAATTCAAGGTCACCAAATGTCCTAGAGATGAGACGTAGTAAATTTGTATACACATACTTTATCGATATATTTTTTATTCACATACTTTATCGATATAGGTATTTTGTATACACATACTTTATCATTGGCAATTGAATACGATGTTAATACATAATTATTAATAAAAACCAGTCCAGCGCGAGTCGGACTCGCGACACTGAGGGTTCCGTACAAACAGGCTAAAGAACAACAAATCTGCATAAAATTGGTCACCCATCTAAATTATGACCCTTGCTTAACCTCTATTTTCATTTTTAGTGTTATAGTATTCATATTACTTTATTACAAAAACTTAACATTTTATATTATAATAATATAACTATATTATGCAACGTCATTCATGTCATTAATTTTGAAAACAACTATTATAAAATCGCGAACCTAAATAGTTTTCGATAATTATTATCGATACAATTTACAATCACAACTGGTACGTCACTAGTTACACGTGTCACACCATAGAAGAAAAGGAAGAAAAGGGACGCGTAATCAGGTGCATACGAAAGAAAGAGATACAATTATAATCGACGCGCTTTGTCAATTGACCAGTACCAGCGTAAAAAGAACTCCGATAAAATATTGTTCGTAATAATATTTAAATTATACGCAAACAAACTACTTATATATGAAAAGTAATCCCGTCCTTCTGCAAACTTAAGGTTTTACTCGTTTTACCACACCATTTAATACTACAAGAAGCCATTGTTTCTTTTTTTAAATGGTTTTTTTCGGACGTGTTAACAGATCACGGAACTGGCCGAAACTGATAGTTGCGTTTCGTATGGCAGCGGTTATAAGTCCTATTAGACACATGCGTTGACAGAAACAGTTCGTCTGTTATTAGGCGTCTAGTGGTTGTGTGGTCGATGTGTACAGTACTCCAAAAGTAATAATGCGCATAGAAATCTTCGTCACTGTTCGGCAACTGTCATATTCCCGGAGCTTCCGAAGACCTTATGTATATATAGAGCGGTTAAATGCATTTTCTGCATGCATAATTTAGTAAAATTATGTGTTATGTGCTAATAGAGATTAATATTGATTTGTAGGTAACGATTTTGTTTCGATAATTTCTTGTAAGTAAATAGCGAGGATAAACCCACGATTGCGAACATATCTTTGTTGGATTGATTTAATTGGAAAATTTTGTATTACTTTTAAAGTGTCTCACTGAAGCTGGTGTATTGATGGAAGAAAATAAGGTTAAAATAAAATAAGGTTTATATTGTATAAAATATGGTTTTCAAACACAGGTTAAATAATTATATTTAAATTGTAGATATCTAATCATTAAAATCTCAGTTCAAAAGTATTTACAGTACTGATCATTCCACAATATTATTACAATTACAAAAAAAATAAAAAAAAAATGTTGTGTGGTTTTATGAAACCACGGTAAAAGTGAAACTTAGGCACAAAATTATCGTATTTGTACGATAATTATCGTACGGTTCGACCGTCACGCGACATGCGCTACACAGAGCAAAAAGTTTGAGACGATGTAATAAAAGTTTCACTTTAAAACAATCAGAATCAGGGTTTATCTTTATTTCTGACATTGTAGATACATCGGAACTTTCATTATGCTTTTCTTCATTTTCACTTTCTATCACCTGTGTAAATAATCATTTCATCGAAAAATTCACCTTTACAAAAATTTATTTTTTACAAAACCAAGAAGGGTAGATATGTAATAGCAGCTCTATATAATTCAACACAGAGAGAACACGTGCAGTCACCACCCATAGGTATATAAAGACGACTGACGGATTTGTGACTGACAGGCTACCGTCTCGTCCGTCACCTACCGCCCGAATTCTTTTCGGTTGTGTATGACTGTGAATTGACTTCTACTTCTTTTGAACAAGGTGTAAACTGCAAGTGCGTTGTTTAGGGCTCTTACGATTCAATGATTCGGGTGTACACGGAAATACGACAATTAGCGAAGATCTGTATGCGCATTATTAATTTTGGAGTACTGTACTGACTTTGTCGATTCTAACTTTATTTTATTCCTTCCCATCGACCTAAACACAGCCTGACTTCATCCATACACTATTATTCATTTCGGTTACATTTTTATTCTCACGTGGCACGTCAACGACGCATGTCAATTCACGATCACTTTTTATTAATACGTTATTAATACGTTATTTCGATCGGGGGGATAGAACGCCGCAAAGGGCGGCGACGAAAGTTCGAGAAACGGGCCGCGCGGCGGAGCGGAGTCGGGGGGAGGTTAGCGGGGGCGGGGCGCGGGGGGCCAACAAACCGGCTAAAAATTATAGGACGGCGGAGACGCGCACCCGCCGCCTCGACCGCGACCTGGACGACGCGGACGTGCTGCAGCGCGCCAGCCAGATCGTCATGTACGTGCGCCGGGATGCGACACTCCTGTCCTTGTCTCTCACACTTCACTGTCCTTTTCATTCATCAAACAAATACGCTTCGCTTTACGACGCCCGCCCGGTTTCGACCAGTGTTCACGTAAACCGCCCGGGCGTGCCAAAGGAATTAGAAATTCCATTGCACATTTTTTTTCTTTCGAGCTTTATTGCAAGTGATTTGTAATTTTTTTTGACGCTATTAATATTTTATTGTTTGATGAATTTTGTATAATCTTGGGTTTCTTTTGGTTTTAAGGTGTTTTGGATTTATCATTTTACGTGTGGTGTTGTTTTGGGTTTCTGTTTTGGCTAATAAATAATTTTATAAACTTTGTGGTACTTTATTTTTTGTTATTGTCACTAAAAGCTATAATTTGTTACGGGTATAAGGTTATACAGCATGAGGGACCGTTTTGGGATCGGTTGAGTGATATTATTCGAGTAAATATTGAACAATTACATGGTTTAACAGGAAAAATAAGTCATTCAGGCCTAGAGAGCGGGCTAAGAAAGGTTTAAAGAATCTACAAAGTGTAAAAACATTGGCGGGTCGAACTGCGGCTGCGGGGAAACGGAAACAGCCATTGACTGTTGCGGCGCAGTTTCAGCATTCGCTTGCTGCTCTTATGGAAACTTTGAACCAAGCAAACCCTTTCTTTATAAGGTACTTTATAATAATATTCATTATTTTAACTAGCGTATATAGATGTTATTTTCTTGTTTAAATTGAAAAATTCTTTAACTAGTCATGTTTTAGAATAGCTATTCCATTTTACTTTTCATTAACTTTGATTTTTAAAACCTTTAGTTTGCAATCTCACATACAGTCTTATTAATATTGTACTCGACATTCAATCACAATTAAATTAATATTTAAATCAATTGCAGATGTATAAAATCAAACAGCGACAAAGTGCCAAACGTGTTCGACGAAGAGACCGTACAGAGGCAACTGCGTTACACGGGCATGCTCGAAACAGTGCGTATACGACAAGCGGGCTATAACGTGCGGCTCACGTATGAGGAGTTCATACAATTATATAGGATATTGTTGCCAAAGGGATTGCTAAGTTCCCAGTCGGATGTACGACACTTTCTGGCTACACTCAATTTGGATAGGGATAATTATCAGCTTGGTGAGTTTTGTTTCTAGTTCAATGTCAATAAAGTTTTCGAGCGTATTGTTAAGAAAATAAAGTTCATTATATGTATAATTATTATGGTTGAACTCATAATATATTCTGTTAAAACGCGTTACGTATGATGCATTTTTTCAGCCAAGAAGATCTCTAATTTTCTCCAAAATAAGAAAATAGATTTAGATAATACATTTTCTTGCTTAATTAAGTATTAAATATATTTAAGTAAAATGTATTTAACGTTTCTAGGTGCGACAAAAATATTCATGCGTGAAAGCGAACAAACGAAACTAGAATACCGTTTACATCAGCAAATCATGGCGTCGATTATCACGATACAGCGGTGGTTCCGCGCTCTGCTCGAGAGGAGACGCTTCCTTGCATTACGACGTGCTTCCTTCACTATACAGAGTTATTGCAGGTTTGTAATAATTTATCTACTTAAAAGTATATGGTAAGTTATTAAGACAAAAACATTTTTTATTAAGATAAAATTATACTGTTTTTGCCTTTTAAAAACAAAGTTTTAAGACCACTCGATAGAAAAGTAAATAGTAGCAAACTAGCTTCGTTATGCGTAAACTATAATGACTTGTACAAAACATTTCAAATTGTATGAAAAATATGAAATGATATTAACAATATCATATTCTTCTTTTACTCTACAGGCAGTGGTTAGCAAGTCGGCACGAAGCGGCTACAACATTACAAGCGTGGTTCCGAGGCACTCGAGTGCGGAGATGGTACACCAAGTTCCGAGACTCCGTTATTTTATTCCAAGCGGCGGCAAAAGGATTCCTACTTCGAAAAACATTACCTGAACTCAGAAGACGAATACCACCAGCAAAACACAAGCCTGAGGTAGGTAGAGGAAATATTCAACGCATGTTGTGTATTACGTGAAACAATTTTTCTATGTCTATGCACGTCTATCCAATAAAAATTAGTTGTGATTAATTGGTTGAAATTTTTGGAAAGTTTTAATATTGTGAATAAAAAGTCTGAATCCTGAACAAACTCTTAATTTTTCACGATATTTCGCAGTTTTGTGGTCCTATAATCAAACGACAATAACAAAAGATATCCCTTTTCCAAATTAATAATTGTTCAAAAACTTAACAATCGTGTAAATGTTAGCGTTAGTGGTGTTAAACAAAAATGAGCCGTATACAAAGTGTCGTAGAGCACACAATCGGTCACGTTGCACGTTGTTGTCTTCAGCTCGACATGGCGACGCTCGCTCCGGATACAGACGGTTTCAAGAACAGGCAGCCGAGCATTGAACAACTTAAAAACATCATTGATATACAGCTGTGAGTGTTAATTTAAAGAATTATTAGACAAATTAAAAATATAAAATATTTTAATTTATTTAAAAATTACCCATCTCTTTCTACTTATAAGTAATCAGGATGTGTATTTCAGCAGAACTGTTAATTATAGAATTGACAATTACATCTTGTTTCCTTGCTTTTTCAACATCTCTTTAATTTACAAGGTATAAAGATATGAGGTAAGCATTCATCTTCAGAAGAAAAAACTGTCAATTAATATCTATTATTTCATCCTGAAAATGAACTAGTATAATTTAAATTTTTGAAAATTTAAAGACATGTGTAATTTGACCAAGAATTTTTTCTCTAAAATTTGTAGCAATATGCTGATACAAGAAGAAGCAGAAAAAACAAGACAATTACGCGCCACACAATCTCTTCCACTCGTGAGGTAAATAATTATTTTCCTAAAGCATTATAAAACACTCAAAACATTGTAGTCAATAATGTTTTTGTTTTATTACAGCTTGGAGAAAAAACGAGATAATTCAACGACTGAAAGTTCGAACGCGCAATCGTATCACAAAAGAAAAATATCGAAAACGCAAAATATCACCGAGATACCGTTGAAACAAGCCAGTCAAAAGTATGTTAAATATTAATCTCTTATCTGTTTACTGAAATTTTCTATTTTTATCTGTATTCCGATACTAAGTTTTTTAAGTATATTTAAAGTCTCTTTATGAGATCGTTTTTTTGTTGCTTTTGTTCTTGTGTTGGATTGGGTTTTTTTGTGGCCATATCATGATTTTTTTTTACCAATTTCTTCACAAGTTATATGTTTTTAGTATTCAAACCATCTTCGTGTCATCACCTAACGTGTATGTTTTCCAATATTGCAGTCTAATAAACAAAGAGTCGAACGAATCAACGGACGAGCCGTGGAGTGTGAACACGAGCAAGTACCCGGCGGGCAAGGTGGCGTGGCCCAACAAGATCACCGCGGAGGATCTCGCCAATGAACTGCTTTGGTTGAGGATCGACCAGAACTATCTCATGGCTGAGAAGAATAAGGTCTGTGTAGTATAACTAAATGATTTCTGAATTTTATGCATGATAAGTTATTTGAAAGGTCTATTAACCCATTAGAGCCCCGAACGGCCCGATCGGTCCACGACACAATAGATTTTCTATTGTGTCTGTGATTCCGGGGCCTGAGTTATTACAAGTATAATACATTTCTAAATGTATAATACTCGCTACTGATATAATACTCAAACACTAGAAAATACTAATAAATGTTGTCTTTGGTTAGATGCGAGAAAGAGAACTAGCAGAATCGATAGCGAGTAGTAGTGAAGACTATCTTCGACAAGTGGGCGATTGGAGCCCCGCAAACAGCACTGAAAGCATTACAACCTCAAGGTTAGTACTTTATGTATTTTTTTAATAAAAAAATTAGGTTGTTTTTATACGGTTTCAAATCAGTCAATACAATTTTTCCAAATTTTCATTTTGTTCCATAGTCCAGTCATTATATACATTTAAAAAAGAAAGTGAATTTGCGAATCTAATTTTTTGATATATTGTAGGGGATACCTAGAAAAGCTTAACTTAAGTTTTTCGACCAAGATTTCCTATGAGCTTTCGCCGCCATCTTAAAAAAGGGGTAAAATTTGTTTTTTTCGGCAATAACTCGGCTATCCGATGAAATTCGGAAATCACTTATAAGACACTTTTTGTTCCTTTTTTTATGCTCTACAATTAAGTCTTGACCATTTTTTCCGTATCATGCATCGTTATCGAGATATTGATCGATAAAGTAAAAAAAAAATTGTGCGTGTATTAGTGTACACACATACGAAGTGAAACTTCTTTATGACCTTATTTTTCAAAAAATAATTTACTACATATATGCAACTTTACATAAATACGTCGAATATCGCGTGGTAGGGATAAGAAAAAGATGGCGCGTAACGGAAAAATGTCACGCGTAACGAAAAAATGTTACACTCAATTTTTTTCCAACCCCGATAAAGAAGTTTCACTTCAAAAATTCAAGACACATTTTTCGTTTTTTGCTTTTTTGTTTAGGACATAATATATTTAAAAAATCGTAGAATTCGAACTTGTAGAGAATATTCAGACCTACAATTTCCTTTTTGGAGTTTTTTAAGTTGGACAAAAATTACGATCTCCAGCGCGCCGCAAAGTCGGTGAATTCACGCTCACCGTCGAGCGAGCTGCTCGCTCGGTTGTATTCGCATGGCGAATCGAATGGGAAATTGTTTAGGAAATTCATGGGATAAAAAAATAAGTACATAGACCAACAAATTAAAGATCACACTAAAGTATATTTATTAAACAAATAATTTGTTTGTGCAGTAAAAAAAAAGTTGAACTGTACACTTGAGCGAATAAAAGTACAGAACACACGGTAAAATGAATAAAAAATTGTCTCAAGAAAATTTTGTAATTGAAAAAATGCAAACACACTCGTCAAAACGGATGCCAGGTCTTTCAATAATTTTTTACTTTATCGATCGATAACTCGATAACGATGCACGATACGGTAAAAATGGTCAGGACTTAATTGTAGAGCATAAAAAAAGGAACAAAAAGTGTCTTATAAGTGATTTCCGAATTTCATCGGATAGCCGAGTTATTGCCGAAAAACCAATTTTACCCCTTTTTTCAAGATGGCGACGAAAGCTCATAGGAAATCTTGGTCGAAAATCTCAAGTTAAGCTTTTCTAGGTATCCCCTACAACATATCAAAAAATTAGATGCGCAAATTCATTTTCTTTTATTTGCCTTTTTTTCGGACGAAATGACTGGACTACCATATTTGTCCATGTTTTCATTTCATATATCAATTATTCCATATTTCAAATTATGTTATAATTAATTATAATATATGAAATTATAATATAATAAAATTATAATATATTATGTTTCTCTGAAAAATCACAAAAATATCATTACTTCTGAATTACGAAAAACATAATAGGGAGGCATATAACATACATGGGCTCAAATAGTGTGCTCAATTTTTGAGCCACCGCTTGACATTTTTTTTCTGAAACATCCTGTATAATCTTCAAACACGTTGTGCCAGACGCACGTCGCCGCAAGTGTACCACCGCAGCCTGTCGAGCACGACGCTGGAGCCGGCGCGCGCGCTGCACAGCCTGCCGCCCGTGCGACGGGACCCGCGGGACACGCGTGACACGCGTGACTCGAGCAGCAAGGAGCGCCACGAGGCCGTGCTGGATAACTGTGAGTACATACAGGGTCCTGCACAGCCTGCCGCCCGTGCGACGTGACCCGCGGGACACGCGTGACACGCGTGACTCGAGCAGCAAGGAGCGCCACGAGGCCGTGCTGGATAACTGTGAGTACATACAGGGTCCTGCACAGCCTGCCGCCCGTGCGACGGGACCCGCGGGACACGCGTGACACGCGTGACTCGAGCAGCAAGGAGCGCCACGAGGCCGTGCTGGATAACTGTGAGTACATACAGGGTCCTGCACAGCCTGCCGCCCGTGCGACGGGACCCGCGGGACACGCGTGACACGCGTGACTCGAGCAGCAAGGAGCGCCACGAGGCCGTGCTGGATAACTGTGAGTACATACAGGGTCCTGCACAGCCTGCCGCCCGTGCGACGGGACCCGCGGGACACGCGTGACACGCGTGACTCGAGCAGCAAGGAGCGCCACGAGGCCGTGCTGGATAACTGTGAGTACATACAGGGTCCTGCACAGCCTGCCGCCCGTGCGACGGGACCCGCGGGACACGCGTGACACGCGTGACTCGAGCAGCAAGGAGCGCCACGAGGCCGTGCTGGATAACTGTGAGTACATACAGGGTCCTGCACAGCCTGCCGCCCGTGCGACGGGACCCGCGGGACACGCGTGACACGCGTGACTCGAGCAGCAAGGAGCGCCACTAGGCCGTGCTGGATAACTGTGAGTACATACAGGGTCCTGCACAGCCTGCCGCCCGTGCGACGTGATCCGCGAGACACGCGTCACGAGGTGGAGCTGTATAACTGTGAGTGCGTACATTATACAGATGCTGCGCTGACACGCGCCCGCAATGTGTCGCCCGTGCGTGCACACAGGTTGCTGCGCTACCGCCCGCGCCGCAGTAGAGCACGATGAATTTTCATTCATTCATTCATTCATTCATAGAGCACGATGCTGGATGCCGCTGTTTTTGGCGATTAATTTCTATTGGCATAGGTAAAATAGCAAAACCGATATGTGAATTTAGATATTGTTCAAATAAAATCAAATGCAAGATCATAAAGGTTTCTGCTTTTTTTGTTTGTTTGTCCAATTCAATAGGTACCTCTTAATGGTTTTGTTTACGTAATTGTATAATTGTACTGCCTCAAATCGTTAAGTAATTGAATTATTATAGTGTCGTATGAGATTTCATCTGCAAAATTAGAATTCAGGCTAAGATTCAATTAAATGACAAATGATAAAGTATTTTTAATCCTTCTTCAGATGCCTTTATGCAATCAGTGTTTGTATAATAATATGTTACTTTAACAATAAAAGCCCTGCAGCATCAGCTTAGTAAATGCTACGAAAATAAATTTACTCGAAAGTTAGAATACTCTTCTTAGGGCCGATTTTTCAATGCTTGGATAAAACTTATCCGTCCAATAAAGTATTACACGATAATTTTTAAATGTCACGTAAACTGTCAAATACGTTTTTAAAATGGTAGTTTTATACATTATTCGACGAATAAGTTTTATCCAAGCATTGAAAAATCGGCCCTTATGCAAATTAATTTTTCAAACAATGTCGGGAACAAGTTTAAAATTATACACTTCCTAGAAGCATCTATACACTTAATAAACAACACAAATAACAAATACCTTTAATTAGTCTGATTTACAAGATTACCGTTATTTCACCCCTAATGTGTTTGTTTTGAATATCTTGTTTATTTCATGTGCGATATTCGTTCGCTAATCAATAGTCAGTTGACAGGCAGCGCTCAGAATGTGCGCTTAATCAATATTTGTGCGTTAAACATGTCATTTTCGTCAGTTTTTCTTGAGAATACAAGTGGCTCAGATAGAAAAGAAAAGTGCTTCGTAATTTTGTTTTGGATTAGCGTAACGTTGTTACTGATGGGTTATCATATTATATTCGTTAAATTAGCGTTTTATTATTATGGTGAGTTTTTAAATTCGTGTGTTTAAGTTTATTAACGCTCATTATTTGATTGTATTTGTCTTTCCCATATAAAACTACTTAGTTTGTTTAATTTTACTGCATTTATCTAAACAATAGCATTCCACCCAAGAAAAACTGAATATATGTCATACGTTGTAGTTTTATTTTATATAATATTTAGTGCAGTAAATATAAAGTGCAACGTTTCGAGTTAGTGTTTCGTCTTAATCTACGATAGAAATACAGCATTTATGTTAATGTTATGCACACTAAACGTTCCAAAAATTACACTTGTTTCTTTAAAATTACTTATACATTTGTATAATGTTCTAATAATAAAAGTGGTTACAATAATAAACCCTACTACATCGCCCCATTTATACAATTTATCCCTTGTCCCCGTAGCGTGCGCGTCGCTAGTGCAAGCTGTGGAAGCGCCCGCTCCGCCAGCCCGCACGGCCCGCCGCGAGCCGCGCCGCGCGCAGGACAAGCTCGACCGCGCTGAGCGGAACCCTGATACCCTGCCCGTCGCTATCGTCGCTGATAAACGGTATGTTGTTTTTGACGTGACAACGTCTTATAATTCGATACAGCCGGCTGCACGCACGAAAAAACATGACTCGTGCGGCGTTACCTCGCTCTGAGGCGTTCCATGTAAGGCTTGAAGTGCAAGCGAGAGCGCGGAACGAGCGACAAAGAAACACAATCGGACGTTGTCACGTTCAACTATCGTCAGTAAACCGACTTTACAGACAACCAATTTTTTTTTTGGAAAAAGATTACCTGTTTAACTTGGAAAAATGGATAAAATAAATATGTACATTAACTGCGTTTCAATTTTTTAAGTGTAGGAATTAATTAATTACTCGAACTTTTTTCCTTTACAAAACCATGTTGTAACACTGTGAAAAGATTTGATTTTAACGTTCGTGATCGTCAATAATCAAACGAACCTTCAAGTGAAAAATTCCGTTCTTCAATGTCCGTTATACGCAAAATGCGTCCATTACGCGGACCCGTGGCTCATGCATATACATTCTGTAGCAAGATCAAGACGTACTTTTTGTCGGTATAATATATTGCCTCGATTTTTGCGAGTTACAACCCCTATCTTATTCTCTCCTTTAGGAATTATAATGTTTATATTTTATCTAACAGGTTGCCAACACCAAAGTTGGCTGCGGGCGAGCCGCTGCGACGCCGAAACTCGGACCCGGCGCCGGAGCCCCGTGTAGCTGACTACATAGGACACACCGCCAACGGGCTTTTTGGTATTGCGGGGCATCGGTATGTTATGCTTTTTGTTATTTTATGGGAAATTGAAGAGGTGTTTTTTTAATAGGGTGTTTTTTAATAGATGGGAAATTATCGCATTACAGTGCTACATCAATTTGCTAATATAACAATGATGACATTACTTCTAAATGTTTCCATCAGAATAGAATTGTATTATTAGAAATATTACACATCTAAATTTCTTCACACATTTGCAAATTATTATTCATATCTTATCACATAATAATAATAATTTCCCGGGAAATTTCCACATTATCACACTTGTATAAAAGGTTAATTTTTATCCCAGATTTCGCAAAGGAACAAGATTCGCAAAGGACGACAAATGCGTATACTGCCATCAAGCTATCGACGCTTTCGTTACGCAAGGACAAAGATGCATCGACTGCAAGCAACTATACCACACTAAATGTATTCAGAATAAGGGTGTTATTACCATGCCCTGTCCCAGTCCTGTGTCTATAGCGACGAGAGGAAGGCATAAAAACAGAAAACGAGTGCTACTTAAAGAGTCTCCGTATAATATGTTAATGGACCAGTCGAAAGTTAGCTCAAACTTCAGCTTAACTGGAACATCAGAGTTCATGGACAGGACGGACAAAATTATATCAGACGCCACGGAACTGCAGGCGATGCAGAATTTCATTACTAAGAAAATATATCTTATGGAGTCCTCAGAAAATGCAAACTCTAAGCAATCTGAGGTAAGACAAATTCTATTTTCGTTGTAATAATGATAGATCGAAAAAGGCTTTGGTTTTATATCTCTGATGTAGCTACCATATTTAATTATCTTCTGTTTTAGGTCGACAGGGTTTTTAAACACGCATTAAGAGAGTTCAAAGATAATTTAGTGGCTACATACAGTGTTGTAGAAACTCGAGGTTCCGCACTCAAATATAAAGATCTAATTGGTAATTTCCTTCACGTTATGGAAACGGTCTGTGCGAGGGAAGGTTCCACGTTATCCATTACTATGGGAGTAAATGCGTTTAGAGGTTTCATGGATGAATTTATGAGTCAACATGAGACGGATAAAGCTAGGACAAAACGGAAAAAGGATAAGAAACGAAAGGTAAGTTGATTTCCGTTATATCTGCCTAGATAATGTAGAATAAAATATATAAATTCAAAAACTTATAAATTAATAAATGGACTATTGGAGATTGTAATCTGCTTGAGATACGCTTTTTGACGTGACAACGTCTTAAATTAGGTTGCGACTGGGAGTCACTTATGAAAAAGTGTAACGCTCGGTAACGTTACGATGAGTCACCGAACGAGAGAGAGGCCCGCGGTCTGCCGCGCGCGCAGCACATAAATATTCTACCGAGAAAAAGACGTTGTCACGTAAAATCTTCGCCCGTAAAACCGACTTTACAGGCAACCATTTTTTACTAATCTAGAGAACCAGCTGTATTTGGCAATTATTCAAAGGAAAATTTTGTAGGTTCTTGTTTTTCCTAATTAGTAGGCAATAAAGAGAACAGTTTACAAAACAGTCAGCTTTAATTACCCCTATTGGACATATTATATTAGTATTTATAACTCCCTTCCCCCCTCCCGCAATGCGTAGTATTTTGATAATAGCAAGCCCTCTATACAAAACTATGAGCTTTTACCACCCCTATTATATTTCCACACACGTATTCCAAAGCTTTAAACTAAAACTAATCGCTTACACACACGCACCTATCTCTTTATCCCCCCACGAACACACACGTGCATGCGCAACTCATTCCCGCGGTCAGCTCTCGCTCCGGTTGCAGGTGGACGAGCCGATCCAGTACATGGGCCACACGTTCATACTGTCCATGATCAACATTCCCACCGAGTGCGAGATATGCAAGACGTTCTTCATGTGGCCGATTGAACGCTCCCTCATATGTCAGACGTGCAAGCTCGCGTCGCACAAGAAGTGCTTTATGAAGGTATGGGGTTTGTAACTCAGTCAAACTAAATCCTGCATAGAAAAAGAGAATGTCCACTACAGTGAATTGCAATATTTGATTTTTTTTTTCTAAGTCAGAATTAAAACTGGACCCGATAACTTACAAAAAAGCTTAAAAAAATTGACAAGCTAACAAAAAAAAAAAAATATTTATTTCTTATTATTTGATTTATCGGTTAACAATTTCTTATTATTGTAGCTGTTTACCCACAATTTTAAAATATAATACTAATTAGATATTTATACAGTGATGACTTTAATAATGCATGTTTGTCTAACGTCAATAATGTCAGGTGTCGACGCGTTGTCGAGCGGATATAGTGTCGCCGGCGGCCATTGTGGGCGCTGTGGATGCGGGCGGCCGGGAACAGCTCGGCCTCATGCGGGGGAAGGTAAATATACATCGGAATTTCGATTTAAAGTATGCAAAATGTCCCAGTAATTTTAACAAAGATTAAAATAAACAAAATTTGCGTTTTGTTCCTTGCAATTCTTGTTTGATTTTTGGTTCCCTAAATTAATTCCTTTCCTAAATTTAGTCTTAATGTAAATGACATAAAAAATGAATTTATGTTTAAAATCGCCTTATTGGCAAAAATGTTTAATAAGTTTAATAAATTTCAGGTGTTTGGCGTGCCATTATCCGAGTTACCTACAGACGTGGGTAACATACCTAGAGTTATCGACAGACTCATCACATCCATAGAGATGGTCGGGCTCTACACGGAAGGACTCTATAGAAAGAGTGGACTCAGTTCTAAGGTATTTTCATGAACTAAAATTATGGCACAATAAAATTTGTTTCGACTTTATGATACTGCTTTAGCGCTCAGGCGAAATGTTGATAAGATGCTAGCTTAAACCTTTTGGCCCGGTTAAATCGATATCTCTCTATCACGATAACGGGTTTCTCCAACGTAAGTTACACACATACACATGCACGCACGCACACAAACAAAACAGTGATAAATCACGGTATCTAATACTATATACTTGTCTATACCTATATACTGACACAAGCATTTTATTTGCTTACTATGATTGTTCCAATCACAAATTAGTTTAAGACCTAATGTAAAAGAAACAAAGAAATAATTAGAATTATTCAATGTGCGTGTATGTGCAGGTGCGCGAGCTGCGGCGGCTGCTGGACGAGCAGCCGGAGGAGGGCGTGGCGCGCATCGAGTCGTACGCGGTGCACGTGCGCGCCTCCGTGCTCAAGAGCCTGTTCCGCGAGCTGCCCGAGCCGCTGCTCACCTTCGACCTGTACGACGACCTCATACTCGCCGCGCAGATCTCCGACCAGCAGGTAACTTATGCATATTTTAAGCTATTGCATAGTTTCTATCGCGGGCCTTGAGCGCGGGGACCGAATCCAGAAATTCCGTAACGAAAAAACCTCAAGCTCCCCACTCCGACGGACACGGAGGTGTGGCTTGAAGGCATGCTATGCAATAGCTTTACCGCGGCAGTCCCCGAGTGCCACACGTCTTTTTTTTAATTAACACGCTTATATTAGTTTCACCTGTATGTTCGTTTGTAACCGACTCCTTTGAGAAACGATTTTAATCCACTTTAAACGGACGTATTACACTTACTAAGAATTGGTGACAAAAAATAGTTTCTTGAGTTTATTTTATTAAACTATACCTACTCATAATTTTAGTTATTGCCATGTATTCAACAAAATTTAAATTTTTAACCGTATTACTATAATTAATACATGATTTAAATTGTTATTGAACTGTTAGCTGAAATTGATATAAAATGATCTGTATATATTTATTTCCAGGAACGTGTATCAAGCATATTCGCCATACTCAAGAAACTACCAAAAATCAATTATGACGTCGTAGAAAGGCTAATATTCCACCTCGCGCGAGTTGCGCTCCGAGAAGAACATAACAGGTTAGTACAAAAATTGATTTGTTTACAATCAAGAAATTATGTTTAAAAAAATATTTTATGTCAATTGTATATCGAAGAAAGTTTGTGTAACCATAGAGAAACGCAAACGCACACACGAAATCAGAATTGCAAATAGCAAGGTGATATTAAAACTTTAATTTTTATATTTTCATCTACTTATATATATAAAAATGAAACACGTTTTCCTTGGTCACGGCATCACGCGTGAACGGGTGGACCGATTTCGATAATTTTTTTTTATAATATTCCTTGAAGTACGAGGATGGTTCTTATGGAAAAAAAAGATAAACATGTACCACGGGCGAAGCCGGGGCGGACCGCTAGTTTCAATATAATTTTTTTATTGTGTAAATCGCTACAATATCATTGTTTACGCAGGATGGGTCCAAACGCGCTGGCGATAGTGTTCGCGCCGTGCATCCTGCGCACGCACAAGGTGCAGCCCGCGCAGGACTCGCTGCACGACATCGCGCGACAGACCGCCTGCCTCGAGGCGATACTCATCGATAAGATCAAAAATGTATGTCAATTTGTATTTTTTTTTTGAAATCTGTTTCGTTTGTATTGTTATTCTTTTCGTTACATTAAGTCACCCTCCGAATTGCCTATACTCGGATTTTTAATTAGACAAAGTAAACTGACGTTTACTGTGTTGTCAGTTTTTATGAAATAAAAATAGCGTTGTCACAAAGTGAATGACTGAAAATCGGGAATGAATGAAATTGAATCGATCGTCTAGTGAATATTTAGTATGTAACAATATAACATCAAATAAACACAACAATGACAACAAACAGAACGTAATTAGTTACAATTAACGAAAAAATTACAAAAACAATAACGTAAACAGCGTAACAATAAAAATAAAAAAATGATTATAATTACATTCTACTAGTAACTTATTATATCTTATATAGCTTTATATATTATAATTAGAAATAATGTTATTTTAAAGTTTGAAATGATGAACTATTCACACTCATTGTTCATTCATCTGATTGAATGAGAACTGAATTCCTCACTATTGAATTTATATTTTTGGTTTTATGGCATTCAAATGCTTTATAAATATAAATTTATAAATTCGATTCGATTGCTCTGGCGGGTCACGAGTGGCTGAGTTGGTCAGGCATCCGCCCCGGAATGGGTTCGAGTCCCGCCTCGTGATCGAATTTTTTCTATCCTCACTTACTTTAAATATGGCAACATTATTTTGCAAAGTGACATTAGCTGCTTTGCCGCTGCTTCCACCGGTAGACCATTTGTTGTGTTGTCAACGAGTGGACGCCACGTAACGAGGCGGTGGGGGTGGGTGCCGGGTGGTTCTGATGAGCTGTTTAGATAGAATAGAAATAAAATTTTTGATAGAGTAGAAATAAAAATTAATCTTTTGGGATTTTATTTGTGTTCTAATGTGTGTGTTTTATTTATTAATAATACTTTACACGTGGTTGTGCGTGCAGACGCGCGGCACGCTGGCGGACATCGCGACGCTGGACAAGGCGTGCGTGACGGCGAGCGGGCGGCTGCGCGAGCTGCGCGGGCAGGCGCTGGCGCCGCGCGAGGAGCAGATCCTCGAGGGGCACATACACGAGATGGAGAAGGAGAAGGCCACGCTCACCTCCAACCTGCTGGCGCTCTACCGGTGAGTGTGTGTGTGCGGTGCGGGGGGGGGGGCAGGCGCTGGCGCCGCGCGAGGAGCAGATCCTCGAGGGGCACATACACGAGATGGAGAAGGAGAAGGCCACGCTCACCTCCAACCTGCTGGCGCTCTACCGGTGAGTGTGTGTGTGCGGTGCGGGGGGGGGGGCAGGCGCTGGCGCCGCGCGAGGAGCAGATCCTCGAGGGGCACATACACGAGATGGAGAAGGAGAAGGCCACGCTCACCTCCAACCTGCTGGCGCTCTACCGGTGAGTGTGTGTGTGCGGTGCGGGGGGGGGGGCAGGCGCTGGCGCCGCGCGAGGAGCAGATCCTCGAGGGGCACATACACGAGATGGAGAAGGAGAAGGCCACGCTCACCTCCAACCTGCTGGCGCTCTACCGGTGAGTGTGTGTGTGCGGTGCGGGGGGGGGGGGCAGGCGCTGGCGCCGCGCGAGGAGCAGATCCTCGAGGGGCACATACACGAGATGGAGAAGGAGAAGGCCACGCTCACCTCCAACCTGCTGGCGCTCTACCGGTGAGTGTGTGTGTGCGGTGCGGGGGGGGGGGGCAGGCGCTGGCGCCGCGCGAGGAGCAGATCCTCGAGGGGCACATACACGAGATGGAGAAGGAGAAGGCCACGCTCACCTCCAACCTGCTGGCGCTCTACCGGTGAGTGTGTGTGTGCGGTGCGGGGGGGGGGGCAGGCGCTGGCGCCGCGCGAGGAGCAGATCCTCGAGGGGCACATACACGAGATGGAGAAGGAGAAGGCCACGCTCACCTCCAACCTGCTGGCGCTCTACCGGTGAGTGTGTGTGTGCGGTGCGGGGGGGGGGGGCAGGCGCTGGCGCCGCGCGAGGAGCAGATCCTCGAGGGGCACATACACGAGATGGAGAAGGAGAAGGCCACGCTCACCTCCAACCTGCTGGCGCTCTACCGGTGAGTGTGTGTGTGCGGTGCGGGGGGGGGGGCAGGCGCTGGCGCCGCGCGAGGAGCAGATCCTCGAGGGGCACATACACGAGATGGAGAAGGAGAAGGCCACGCTCACCTCCAACCTGCTGGCGCTCTACCGGTGAGTGTGTGTGTGCGGTGCGGGGGGGGGGGCAGGCGCTGGCGCCGCGCGAGGAGCAGATCCTCGAGGGGCACATACACGAGATGGAGAAGGAGAAGGCCACGCTCACCTCCAACCTGCTGGCGCTCTACCGGTGAGTGTGTGTGTGCGGTGCGGGGGGGGGGGCAGGCGCTGGCGCCGCGCGAGGAGCAGATCCTCGAGGGGCACATACACGAGATGGAGAAGGAGAAGGCCACGCTCACCTCCAACCTGCTGGCGCTCTACCGGTGAGTGTGTGTGTGCGGTGCGGGGGGGGGGGCAGGCGCTGGCGCCGCGCGAGGAGCAGATCCTCGAGGGGCACATACACGAGATGGAGAAGGAGAAGGCCACGCTCACCTCCAACCTGCTGGCGCTCTACCGGTGAGTGTGTGTGTGCGGTGCGGGGGGGGGGGCAGGCGCTGGCGCCGCGCGAGGAGCAGATCCTCGAGGGGCACATACACGAGATGGAGAAGGAGAAGGCCACGCTCACCTCCAACCTGCTGGCGCTCTACCGGTGAGTGTGTGTGTGCGGTGCGGGGGGGGGGGCAGGCGCTGGCGCCGCGCGAGGAGCAGATCCTCGAGGGGCACATACACGAGATGGAGAAGGAGAAGGCCACGCTCACCTCCAACCTGCTGGCGCTCTACCGGTGAGTGTGTGTGTGCGGTGCGGGGGGGGGGGCAGGCGCTGGCGCCGCGCGAGGAGCAGATCCTCGAGGGGCACATACACGAGATGGAGAAGGAGAAGGCCACGCTCACCTCCAACCTGCTGGCGCTCTACCGGTGAGTGTGTGTGTGCGGTGCGGGGGGGGGGGCAGGCGCTGGCGCCGCGCGAGGAGCAGATCCTCGAGGGGCACATACACGAGATGGAGAAGGAGAAGGCCACGCTCACCTCCAACCTGCTGGCGCTCTACCGGTGAGTGTGTGGCGTGAGAATTGAGAAATTTTTAAGATACAGATTTTGCGCCATGATTATTATGAAAATCGATTTAGCAACAACAGTTTAACATGGTCAGCCAATATGCATGCAAACTAAATTTTGTCAATACTACGAATTGCAATATGTATACTGACTATATAAACTTAAAAATAATTAAATTTGAGTAGAAATGTTAAGTTTTAATTCGATAGCTAATAAAAATACATTTCTACAGAACAACATCAGACGACGATTTACTATCAACAACAGACCACGACGGTGAATTCGGCAGTACGGACGACCTCAGCACGGGCGCGTCCTCACTGCGCTCGCAGCGCTTGTTGCACCGACAGCTGTCCTCCGATGATCCTATTATGGTCTAAATATATAAAATAGGGTCTATAACCCGATAGTTTCGGTCTTTGAGTTAAAATCAAGAGATTAGGGCCTATAACCCGACAGTCTTCTACTGTACATTGTGTAGTATTACTAAGTTTTTGTAACCTTTCAATGTTGTGAGAACCAAATAAAGACCATTTTATTATTATTTATTATTATTAGTCTCAGTCTAAAACTCAACCTATATGGTCTAAACCCTCAAGGTGTAACATTAATTGTATTGGTTTCAGAACTTAGTCTACTTTTGTAAGCCCGATTTGGTGTTTTAGGGTTTTTTGTTACTGGTTCGAAAGACTATAGTAAATTTTAATTGCTTTACCGACTGGGAATTATATGTTTACGCGTAAAGCAAGGGTACAGACATGTCATTAGGAACTTAGTACTGAATAACATTCTTACGTGCTAAATATTATTTTAAAACACGATAAGTATTGTGCAGATAATGGTAACATAATTCTAAGAATAAACTACGCTAAAATATTCTCAACAGAAATCGATTATGGCCTGAAAAGATCCTGTCGTAGTTTAGTATACTATTTGCCAAATCTTAAGTTTTATCTAAAAGTTCGTTTCTAAGAAAAATTAAAGACAATTTCGTTAAAATTATACCCAGTAAAGTAGTTTTTAGTGAGTAGACGACGAAAGTATAAAAATCTAAAACTACATGTAGTATATTCAAACATAGTGGTGCCATGGGACCTTCAATTTGTCCTATAATCATCACATTATACAACGGTCAAGACATTTACGACTTAGATTTCAATAGTAATTGTTGAAAATAATTATGGGTCGTTGAAAGTTTACCATCAGGTTTCGCGTCTAATTTTTGTGATGTATGTAAAAATAATACACAGTATGAAGAGGGTTGGAATATTTTAAACATAATCCCAGGATACAATGAAAATGCATTTTTTTTGTTCATGATACATGATACGGTAACAATGCAAATTATATTTTAAAACAAATAATTATAAACGATTAGCGACTTATTGCGTTTAAGAACTAACGAATTTTTAATTAAGTTATTAATTTACATATCATTTTTTATATTGTTTTTATTTGGTGGCGAAGCCAAACAATTGTTATTTTCGTGGCAATGTGGTATCTTGCCAATTCAACAATGTTTTTTATAATTTATCAAAATTGACAATTCCCTAACTGCTTAATTACATACAATATGTTTTGGTACTTAGAAATGTAATGAGCTTTATCGCGTAGGCTTGTTAATTATAAACAATCTGAATTAGCGTAAAGTGTAGGCGTGTATCCGTAAAATTGTAGAATTATATATTAATTTTTCCTATACTGAAATATGTTGCACTGACATTATATTTTATGATATATTTTCTCTTGTAAATAATATGTAAATTGGGCCTGATTGTGATTTAAATGTTAGTGCTCTTATATTAGATTGTTCAAGTTTCGTGTTTGTGTCTAAAGTTGTTGTTATCTGTAACCTACTTTACCTGTAATATTGAATCTTGGATATCGTATTCTAGATATGAACCTTTTCGCCAAGGCGACTCCTTTTGTAACAGCATATTTGGAAGATATAAATTATAACTCTTTATTCTGTATAAAACGTGTTTGTAACAGTTTAATGAAATTTTCTAATATCCTTCAGCAGGATGATCAGTTGTTACCTTGTATTTTATTCACTTTCATAATCTAAAAGACTGTCTATTGATAAGCTATTGAATTTATTGTTAAGTCACAAATATTGTATCCATTTGTAATTAGTTTAAAACTACTCTATTTACTTACAACGAATAACTCTGTGAAATCAAATAGGTACCTGTATCGTTAAGTTACAGCTCAATTTGTTATTGCTATTAATATAATAATTTTTATAAAGTATTATTTGTAATTGCGATTTTGAGTAAATGAAAAAGTGAATCTCACAGGTATTATTTTGTAATATAATTTTAAGAAGTTCCATTTTAACATTGCATATCTGAATAATTTTTAACTACTTATATTAATTAATGCTTAGCCAGGGAGGAAATATCAATTTTTGATTATTGATTTCTTTACGAAAGAATTCAATAAGGTTTTATTGGGGTTGTGTCATAACCATAATTTGTGTGCCTTTGAAATTGCTTTTAGCGCTCTTTTGTTATAATTTCATTGTTTTTATACATCATAAACTTTCTTTCAAATTTTAATCTCATGTTGATAAAATGCTTTTCAAATGCTTTAACAAATATTTTAGTACTACAAAATGTCTTCTTAGTAATGCAATAAACATACTCATAATTGGATGTCATATACTAAGTGCAATGTGGCTTTGTGTAACATTTATCGACACTTTAGAAGTGTGTGTAGATAAATTTGTAAATAGATCTAGTTAAGAATTACTTAGCCAGTTATCCTATCGTAGTGTACACGCTAGTAGTTAAATTTTAGTTGTTAGAAGAGTAATCGTTCATTGTAACAGTTTCAATGATTCTGATGTTGCAAGTTGGTGCCTAACATAAAAAAACTGTTTGACAAATTTTAACAAAATAATTAATTCTAAAGCGTATTTATCAGTAGCATGTAGCGAATTCTTCATTTTAGTTGTAAAACTTTTCGAACTGATATTAATTTGATATTCCTGCCATTTACAAATTTGTAGTTAAATGTCATTTACATTTTTGCTCTACATGGACCAATCATAAGGGAAGGATATCACCAATTTTAATTTCTAAGTTTTACTGTAAAGTTTGTTTTAGCTTCTAATAATCATTAATGGCACTTGTATTATAGTAATATTATGTATATTCATTTTATTTTTAGGTCTCTATTATGTGTCAATAAAATGATTATAAAAATGTAACCAAAACATTATACTATATACAAACTACAAAAATTGAAAAATAAACAACTGCTGTGAAGTTCAAGTGTTTTATTTAATCAATATCCATAACACTTTGTGTTTGTTGCCAAGGCAGGATGCCGATGGGACAATACGACCACGCCTGACTTTTTGAAGCTTTCTTCCAAATGCCCCAGATTAGATTATCTTCGGCTTCATCCTCATTTGGTAAACTTTCTTTTCCATCCAAGTTGCACACGAGTATCCCATTCTCACTTGGTGTGTCACTAAGTTTTAAATCATCAACAGTATAAATCTTTGTAGACTGTGCTGGAAACATTTCTGGTGAAGCTATCAATTCGGCTAATTTACAAATTTGTTTCAAGGCTAGTGGAGGTAATTTTGGTGTCACCAATTGTAAGAGATCATTTATGAAGTAATTTAAAAAGGGATTATAATTTGAAATAATTGATCTAATAAAATTAATGTCAGTTAAAGATGATGGTACTGGCTTGCAAAGATCCAGCAATAAAGGACTTGATTTCTCATTTGGAAACCAGTGATGAAATAATGAAATTAATTCCTTTGATTTCTTAGACTGGGTATCTTCTAATCCTTTCCTAAAAGAAAAAAAAGAAAGATATTACATTAAAAATAAATTAAAAAAAAAAACAAAACATGATACCTTATGCCATAAAAAAACTTACTCTTTAACTGCTTTCAAAAAGTTCTGTGACCTTTGTAAAGCCTTCAATATTGCTGAAACCCATTTAGCGGCCAGCTGGCACTTATTTTTGTCTTCTTTAGTTTCAGTTATTTTTATTAGTCTCAGTATCAAGTCTTCAATCATATCATGTGTGTGCAAAAGTTTAAATAAAAATTCAAAACATTTCACATATTGTTTATCAAGTCCTCTGCCTTTACTTCCTTTACTCATTACATCATAAATATCTTGAGACAAAAAGTAAGACTCATCATTCAAAAGTATTTCAAATAGATCCTCCTTGATAACTTTCTTAAAAAAGTTTCTGGAATATGGTTGTATGTAATTCATAAGATTGTTTACTGAAACTTTTTTTAAATTAGATAAATCAATTTTTCCACAGAATAGCTCTTGAGCATCATTTACTAATGATTGCTGCATATCTACAGGCATACTTGCCAGATTTTTTGTATTACATTTAGGATGTGATGAAAAACTTAATGAAATACAAAAATTTATGAATACTTTTAATTGATGTTCTGTTATTGAATCCATGTGAACTTCATTAGTAATGACAGAGTTTCTTAAACCTTTTGAATGTATATCCCAGTAATTATTTTTCAACCATCGTAAACAAATTGAAGTTGCATCTCTCAGTAACTCCAGAGCAGGTAAATTATTGCTGTGTGCTGTATCATGTCTTAAATCTACAATCCAATCGGGAACACCACGTTTTTCAGCTACTTGATACAAACTATTGTTTTTGGCAGCGTCAGCGTCAAACATATGATTAACAAATCTCATAATAGCAGATGAGTAAGATAGCCGCAATAATTGGTTATCGACCATATCACAATCATCTGACCTATCCTTTAGATGAACCTCGAGTAAAGACAAGGTTGATTCTATTGCAGACGCTAGGGAAGGGCATCTTGATTTCCATATAAATAAAGTTTTTAAAGCTTTTTCCTTACTATCAAAAGTTGCTTGATCAGAGAATATATTTTTATAGACTTCATTCCATTCTTCAGCATTAAACCACGGTACGACTTGATAATTTTCATTCATTTTGTATTAGAAATTATGCACAGAAATATAAAATACTATGTTGAAATCGATTTTAATATGAAAAATGGAAAAATGTGTGAAGAAGCTGATAATAACCACAATAACAAACCACGTTGGATTGACATTTCCTTGACAGATGACTTTCAAGACTTTGACAAAAACTTTGACTTTGATAAGATTCAAAAGAATTAATAATACTGCCATAAATTTAAATACATACATATTGAATTGAATTTAATATTTTTGATCGTGTCATGTGTGCACTTATCTAATCCATACTATATTTTTTAATATTATAAATGCGAAAGTAACTCTGTCTGTCTGTCTGTTACTCAATCACGCCTAAACTACTGAACCAATTTTCATGAAATTTGGTATGGAGATATTTTGATACCCGAGTAAGGACATAGGCTACTTTTTATTCCGGGAAAATGACGCAATCCCGGAAATCCCACGGGAACGGGAACTATGCGGGTTTTTCTTTGACTGCGCGGGCGAAGCCTAGTGTGTTATATATGAACACAGAACAGTATATGAGCGTTTTCACATTGTCCGGTCCGATATCGATATCGGAGCCGGATATCGATAATCGAACGTGTGAAGTACAGCACAGAGCAAGTAAGTACAGTAGTCATATTTTTATCCAATTCGGTTTATCCATTTATTGGATAATGGATAAGTAGCGGTAAAGTGGGAATAAATAATCCAAATGGAGCATCAAAGATATGACGTGTACATATAGGTACAATTAGACATGGTTTACATCAAAATCGGTTCTGCCATTTACTAAAGACTAGGGGTGAAAGGGAAAAGTTGAAAGTCTGTGAAAGTAGGATATGGGAGCGGGAGGATAGCCACACCCTGGAAATTTTGTACCTGTTTTTTAGCTCAGTTTTGTAATAAATTTTACTATAAGTTCTTTTGTGTTATTACTTTACAGTAAAATAATCTATAAACGCTTATAATTTAATTATGGTAGTACGTGTTAGCAAATACTATGCAGTAACTATGCCACGCGGACGAAGTCGCGGGCACAGCTAGTCTATACTAATATTATAAAGCTGAAGATTTTGTGTGTTTGTTTGAACGCGCTAATCTTGGGAACTACTGGTCCGATTTGAAAAATTCTTTCGATATTAGATAGCCCATTTATCGAGGAAGGCTATTGGCTATCATCACGCTAAGACTAAGAGGAGCGGAGCACTGCGGGTAAAACCGCTGAGCACAGCTAGTTTATTATATCTGTACTAAATGTAATAAATAAATGCAAACTCGTTCGTAGATATATGTGCTACTAATGTTATAAATGCAAGTGTGTTTATTTTTGTGGTCTTTCTCTCTCAGTCTCACAGGTTTCATGATATAATTATTGTGTCGGGGAACAGTTAGGAGGTTAGTGTGACGCAGGCTACTTTTTGCCCCAGAGAAATATCTCATTCCCATGGAAAGATAAATAATTATGATGCGTATTTCATTCGCTGCATATATTATTTCGTGGCCATATCGTAGACTTGCTCACTTCATGAAATGATCGATCATTGGTTGAATCAAATGGTTGAATTTCTATTGGCCACATCATGGCCGGTTGCAGAGCTTCACCGACCATCAGTGCGTACGTCAGTCGCGCTTGTCATATGTATGGAAATACGCTTGTCATATGTAATATGGTCGGTCTAGCTCAAGAAGCTTAAGGCCCTGCGCAGACGACAGACTATCCGTGACGCACTTTTTAGTCTGTGAAAATAGAACCTATGAAATTATATGCAGTAACGCACACGACGCGCAAAAAGTCCGGCGCACAAAAAATCCGTGTAATTCGGGCAGACCGCACCGCGCCGCTCCGCACAAAAGTGTGTGAAAAGAATTGAACGTTTGCTTCAACGCGCGCTAACGCAGACGGCGCACACTTTACACGATTTCCATAGCGTCTACGTCCCTACAGCTCTGCCGACAAAATGATCGAAGATGTGCGTCGTGTGCGTTGAGTCTGTGAAAAATCCGCGACCGACTTTTTGCGCGCCATGCAGACTTTTTGTGCGCCGCAGACTCGATCGCACAAAAAGTGTGCCGTCTGCGCAGGGCCTAAATCTTATACACTGTATAAGATATACTGTGTATTAGATATAAGCTTCTTGGTCTAGCTATGAACGGTTTTATGAATTTCCATACATATGACCTGACGTACGCACTGATGGTCGGTGAAGCTCTGCAACCGGCCCATGATGTGGTTTGAGCATATTAATGATAAAAAATCGTTTCTCGATATGGGCAACTAAACGCGCGGTTTTTTCATGAAATGGTCAAAATTATTTGATCATATCGTAAACTTGTTACAGTTATTATTGGTAGAGGCGCTGCAAGCGCTGTTTATGTGTGAAAATGGTGGCCGCATGCGAAAATTTTATTTCTCGCAGTGAAAAACTTCATAAATCGTTCAATTACATAATGTAGAAAGTCATGGCAAGTGAAGTTTTTGATCGATCATTTCATTAAGTGAGCAAATCTACGATATGGCCACGACATAATATATACAGAGTCGCGAGCGAAAGTTAGTAGCTATAAAAATGGATTTTCTTTATTAGTATTGCAATATACAACTTCCATGTACTTCCATAGAAGTAAGAGGTAAACTGTAGGTAAAAGAGGAATATAATATGAGTGTTCAATTTACTAGACAGGAATCAGGATAATAATAATAAACAATTTTAAGAGAGTAACTTTTATTAAAAAAGATTGATACCAAAGCAAATATCGATCGCACTTGTATGTAGTTAAAATGACACATGACACATCACACACACAAAAGTTATACATTTCAATATGACACCCAACTCCAAATCGCTTTTCTATAGTATGACAACACAGTAAATATAACAGACATGTCAAGATTTGTTCATGTTTTAATTATCATTTAAAGTAAAAGCAGTCATTGTTAGAAATAAATTTAGTATATTTTAAATAACATCAATCATACTTCATGTGTTCCTACCTTAACTACACACTACATTGACGATATTTTAAATGCACATTTTACTAAGATCCAGACACAGACGACAATAATTAAAAAGCATACAAAACATTAAGCTCAGGAGTGAACTAACAAACTAAAAATGACTAAGGTTTAACCGAAAGGCTGGGCCTAAATACATAAGAAAACAAAAAATACGTCATTTTGGTAACAATTTCATGATCACTTAAATATAATTTTCGATACTGTTTCATTCGACGTCGACGATCTAACAAAAACTAATCGATGGGTCGCGCTTAACGAAACTACGTCGTCTACACAAAGGAACAATGGGAAACGGCTACGATCTTCCGATATAAAAGAGTAATCTTAGTACGTACCATAATAAATATCTATCAATATATACTCTCGATCAACAAATATAATTTAATATAGGCAATAATATAATACGAATCCTTTAACTATTAACATTATCACAATATGAGTTTCGACGACATTATGCCGTCTATTAAAAATTACGGTTTGTAACTCGCTCTATTTACAAACATCGCTTCGTCTTTTAAAGAAAACACCGGCCGGGACGGCGGAGCCGCGAGATCGCTTCGAATACTGACACTCGGGGGCACTCATAAGTCCACCGAGTCGAGGTCCTGCTTGGGCGCGCGCGGCGAGGGCGGCGAGGGCGGGGAGGGCGGCGAGGGGGAGGGCGGCGCGGGCGAGGGCGGGGACGGCGGCGGGGTGGCGGGCCGCGGGTGGAACTTGCCCGGCAGCGACGCCAGCGCGGACAGCGCCGCGTCGGCGTGCGGGATGCGGCGCATGATCTTGCCCGAGGTGATGAGGCGGCCGAAGCCCTCCTGGTGCGCGAACGCGTAGCCCGAGCGCACGGAGCGGCGCGCGCGGCGGGCGGACGGCGTGCGCGGCGCGGGCGCGGCGGCCGAGCGGCGCCAGCGCGTGCGCGCGCGCAGCCGCTCCGCCAGCGTGGGCCGCCGCCAAGACCACGCCAGCCGCCACGACACCACCGGCACCATCAGGATCATCGTCTGATACATTCATATTATTACATTAATAAGATTTACGCATATTATTAATTATACTTTTCAGTATAAAAATATAGTGAAAATGCTTAAGTGTTCATACACTTCTCAATGTGTTTATGCAACGTTATTAATTGAGTATAGTTGAAATTACTATATGTATAAAGCTTATAAAAATTATTTTTGTGTGCGAATATACTTCAATTCAAACTAACGACAAACTATAATACTGAAAAAGAATGACATGAGTAAAATTTATTCAATACGTACAGTAAGTACAGCCGTGAACCAGAAAGTGGCCTGCGTGAGCGCGACGGTGAGCGAGCCGAAGTAGGGCCCGCCGATCACGTAGTTGTAGAAGTAGTCCAGCACGAAGTACGACACCAGCGAGCCCCAGATCGTGATGTGGTTGAACGCCGTCCAGTACGTCGTGTCTAGCGCTATCTGTAATATGGAGTAAAACATTAGTAATTAAGAAAGTTTGGATTATTAAGTTCATGCGCTTATGATGCATTGCATATTTGAAAAATCTTAGACTGTAGACGTTTAAATTTTAAAATAAAAAGTGTTAATAAAATGATCGAATATAACTTAAAACATTTACTAAAATACAATAAAAATAGAATACTTACTTGGGTCGTATTGTCTATAATTAATATCGTAGCTACGACACTTCCCAGCAACATGTGATCTGATAGGATTTTGCCATCAGGCGCTAATCCATCTTTGTAAGTACCTGAAATAAAAAATAAGGTTAATTAAACAAAAATTAAAACGCAAGTATTAATTTATAACATAACATGATTTTCCCGATGAAAACAAAACTGCCATCAAAGTTCAGTTTCCATTTTCATTTTTGTTTTCGTGTATATGTCGTGGCCATATCGTAGATTTGCTCACTTCATGAAATGGTCACATTTCATGATGTAGCCTACTTAGTTTGACCAGATCGTTAAATCGTCAATGTTTCACGATTTTGTCATCCACATTTGGCCAGATCATATAAAATATAGGGAATCCATAAAATATTTAAAAATTTCATAATATTTGAAACAAAATTAAATATTATTTTTAATAGTTATCAAACATGTCATGTTACACGTCATCTATTTTTAGAAAACAAACAAATATAATAATATAGTAGGATATATAAATATAGGTTAGGTGGTTAGGATGGTAGGATTTAGACGCATTTCTTCTTTAATATAAGATATCCGCAGTTTCCATAGTACTCGAACCTCTTCGTCGTAAATTCTTTACCACGAATTAGAAGGTTAATTAGAATTAACCTTCTTTATAATATAATTGAACGAATTATGAAGTTTTTGGTAACCTATTAAAAACTCGAATTTCTATTACCCGAATCTTAAAATCCCGAAAACGGTTGTTAGAACTTTTAAAAGACAGATGTAATGAATGACAACTTTTTAAAATTCCTTTTTTAATTTCCCAGATGAATCAATTTCCAGATACACTAAAACCAGATTTTTAAAAAGTATTTTTTTGTTTCCCGTATTCTCATAATCCAGATATAGTTATACCAGATTCTCAGAATACTTTTTTTGTTTCCCATAGTACCATTTTCCAAATAAAATATTACCAAATTTTCATAATCTTTTTATTTGGTTCCCATATAATCGTATAGCAGATAAACTATTACCAGATTTTCATAATCTCTTTATTTGGTTCCCATACAATCGTGATTATACCTTTACTATTGCCTGAAAATAAACATTACCAGTAAGTAAATTGTTTTACTTGACCATTACAGAAAGGTTTAAGTGTCAAATTCGACTCAGTAGGTTTGGTTAGGTTTGAACTGCGACCCTCACGCACGAGCCGAGCGAGCGAAGCGAGCGTGCCGCGGCAGCGGCCGGCGAGTGCCAGAACCGAATCGCTATTGTTTTACTTGCCCATTACAGAAAGGTTTAAGTGTCAAATTCGACTCAGTAGGTTAGGTTAGGTTTGAACTGCGACCCAGAACCGACTCGCTATTGTTTTACTTGCCCAACAGAAAGGATTAAGTGTTAAACTCTATTCAGTAGGTTAGGTTAGGTTCGTGCTGCGACCCCCTGGAAGGATTTCGTTTTTCTGGATATCGTTTATTTGAATTTCAAAAATCTGGACATTGTTTGTCTGGATATCAATCAACTGTATTTCAAAAATTTGTGTTTTAAAAATCTGGCTTTCGTGCATATGGATTACGGTCATCTGGATTTTGTGCATTTAGATTTCGTATGTCTGGAACTCATTCGTCTGGATTGTAAAACGTCGTACAAATGAAGAAATGGGCAAATGAAATTCGGAGTTGCGATTATATGGCAAACAAAACTTCGAAGTTTTAAAATTCGGGGTTATGAAAATATGTCCAAACGTTTTCGGGATTATGATATTCGGAATATTAAAATTCGAGATTAAGATAGGTAACCGAAGTTTTTTACTACGAGAAATAAAACTACTTTACGGTATGATCAAATAATTCTGACCATTTCATTAAAAAACTGCGCGTTTAGTTGCCCATATCGAGAAACGATTTCTTACCATTGATATGCTCAAACCACATCATGACGTGGCCAATAGACATTCAACCATTTCATGAAATGGGACCATTTGATGAAATGATCGATCATTTCATGAAGTGAGCAAATCTACGATATGGCCATGACATTATTTATGGGAACTATATTTTCTATCACCAAAATTTATATTTGTCATCAAGTTGTATCACCTAATAAATAGATCTATCACCACGAAATATTTTCGTTCTCAGATAAACAAAAATTGTTCCCAGGTATCAATTATCAAATTAATGTTAATATATGTGTTAAATAAGAGATCGATAACCAATAAAATTATATTGCATTACATGAATATAAACTTCGTTCTTATAATAACAGTTTTGTTACTTAAATAATAGCTCTGTGCTCAGAATGGTAGATCTGTCACCAAATAAATCGATTATCGATCCCTGACTGCGACTCCTTTTTATTTGATATTTTGTCACCAATACAGTAGTAACATTTTATTTCGTTCAGATATGAAATTAATAGTATTCGTTACCAATTTAATACATCAATTTATAATTTTAATGAAAAAATGATCAAAGGGGCGGAGACAAATTGGCGCGCTTTAAAAATTAAGAATAAATATTGATTATTTTAACTTTAATTAAGTGTTTTATCTTCTATTCTGCTAGCCATAAGCCAGCTATTTTAAACCAGCGCTGATTGTTCAGTGGTAATTATTTTAAACAATAAATATTGATTATTTTGACTTTAATTGTTTTATTTACTACTCTGCTAAATTTAAATATAATTTATACTACCAGTGGAAATTTAGAACCTTGGGAGTCTAGTAAGGTAGCAGAATCTTTTGGTTGAAACGATGATGACAACCCTAATTTTTTATTTGAACTTAATGCAATTTTCTAGTAACATAATATGATTTATTGGTGATCTCTTTAAATTAGTTTGCTTAAATACTTATTAGGACACACCTATTATAATACATATAAAAACATTTATTTGGTACTAGACCTTATATCTCAGGATTTTTGGTGATTTATTGTGGAACTGATTTTGCATTGTTTGGTGACTACATTTTGGTGACAGATCTACTATTTTGAGGACACACCCTATTATTTAAGAAACACAAAACTAATTAAATTGGTGATAGATTAAATGATACCCATTATTTATTATTTGTTTATGAATGCAGCAAAGTCACGTGAGACAATGTGTGTAATCTTGAACGTGTGCTGTAAGAGTATGAAAGTGTGCGTGCACATGTACGCGTGTACGCATGTTTACATGGACATACACCAAACTCACCATAAGGAATGAGAAACAGCACGAGCGATGTAAAACACCCGTGCAGCGTGGACTTTATGAACTCCGTCTTATTGAACAGTTCGCTTGTATGTCCCGGCGCATACAGCTTGGGGAACTGCAGCGAGGTCGCGTCGGACACGTCCTGCTCGAACACGCCGAGCGCCAACACGGGCAGCGATGTGTAGAACAGGTTGTACACCGATATGAACATCTCGTCGAACACCGTCTGCGAATGCACATTTTAAATGTATTTGTTGCACACTTATAAATAAAACAAACTATTATATTGATTTTTATATACATATATAATAGCTATATATTTTGCTAATTTATAAAAACACAGATATACGCAATCGTAACCTATAGTTGAATAAACTTTATAAAATGTTAATTCTTGTAATTTTTACAATCGTCTTTCATCGTGTTAGGTAAAAGAAGGGAAAATTGAATCAGCATAATGGCATATGATTTTCCTTTTCGTTTTCAACAAACTAGTATTTGATTTTTTTTTTAATCCGCCCACAAAAATTTATAGGTTATAATAAAATGATATAGGTTTTGATTGGATAAAATATACTTACATTAAAATATAAAGCATTGTATTGACTCTCACCTGAGCGCTAAATCCACAGAAAAACGCGAACCAAAAGTGGCACACGGTGAACGCAAAGTTCTTATAGAAGAAGTATCTCAAGAACTTGCACATCCTGTAGTACGACCACCGACCGTGTACCAACAGCAATCGTTGTAAGAATCGGAACTGCGCTATCGAGTAGTCCGACGCTAGTACCGCTTGCATTCCCTCTTGGCCGGATATACCGACACCGATATGGGCGGCTGCAGAAGTAAATTTCATGTACAGCGTTACCACTATCAAGTGAACAAAAAAATACTTAATTATTTCGGAAACCACATGATTTAATGTTTAATTTTTTGCTATAAAAATTTAACGATGTGTCCAATTAGTTTAAAAAGTGTATCTGTTTATAACTTTAACCTTATTTAATTTTAAAATTCAAATTATAAATTCAAAATCTTCATTCATCATTGAAGTTAAAAGAATCCTCAAGCATAGCTTTTGTTCAAACAAATTGATTTAAACTTCTTAACTACGTATAATTAAAAGGTAAATTTTATATACCTTTAATCATAGAGACGTCATTAGCCCCGTCTCCAATAGCGAGTGTGACAGCTCTGCGGCTCTTCTTGATCAGTTCCACCACCATGGCCTTCTGTAGAGGCGTTACTCGGCAGCAGATCACCGATCGACATTGTAACACAACGTCTAGAAACCTAGGTAATCATAAAAAAAATATTTGGTAAATTATTAGTACCTGAATCAGTATTTATTCGATGCTCTTGTGGAAGCTGTGATTTGAGAGTAATTTACTGATTAAGAGTTATATTAAAACTATGTCCACGTTTTTGGTAAAAATTAGCGATATGACAAAAAATAATTCAACTTTAATAAAAATGCTGAATAAAAATAGTAATAAAATACTAATAAAGGTACTCATATTATTTTTTTTAAATAAATCAACTCACTTTTCCTCCAACTTTGGATGCAAGCAGTGTACAAGCGAGTGTCCATTGACAACGATCGCAAACCCATTGGAGTCATCATTGTTGTGCTCGTGCGTGTCCGCACTGCCCGCGCCACCGTGTGCGTACTCGTTGCTGTAATATGACGTCACCGTTGAAAACTTGCTCATAAATATTGAATACAATACAAATGAAAACAACAGATCATCTAATAAGACTAAAAGGATAACTATTCCTTTCAGATTCACACTCACAAAAAAAAGTTGAAGTAAATTAATTTTAACTACATTTCTAGGCTCTTTTGCCAAACAGTAATTAGAGATTTATTACGATATAGATAAAATATTTTGAATGAAGAAATTTTAAAATTATGAATTGAAAGTTTATTTTCTATTGACGTCTGATTATATATTGATGTTTTATTAAATATATTTCGTTTAATATATTTAATAAAACATCAACAAGACATACCTCCAAAAGCATACGATTATTCGACTGTTACACGTCGAATCATTTATAAAACACAGAGAATATTTACCCTTAAAACATTTATTATAAAGAAATATGCATGTATTATCTGAAAATGTATAATTTTCGAAATTTCATTTACACACATATCATTTAGAAATTTTTATTGAAAAATAATGGCATGCATATTCCTTGTTCCTTGGGACTCAACTTTAAGCCATAAAACACACAACAATTTTGGCTAAAGCCGACACAACAACTTTGGCCTTAAATTAAAACATAACATTTTCAGTATGTTAATTCATTTAAAGAACAATGATGATGAAGTTTATTAAGTATTAAATGTTATTTTTATTTGTGTATGTGCGCAGGAAGTAGAGTGCACGGATCAGTCACCATTTCAGTGATTGAAGACAGAAAAGAAATATAGAATACTGGTAAGAATTGCTTTACAATTGCATTGTTATTTGTTAGGTTTTATCTCATGCTGTTACTGTATTTTTATTATACTATAAAAGATATCAACTGTATTTTTTTGACGTGACAACGTCTTATAATTCGATAGAGCCGGCTGCACGCACGAAAAAACATGACTCATGCGGCGTTACCTCGCTCTGAGGCGTTCCATGTAAGGCTTGAAGTGCAAGCGAGAGCGCGGAACGAGCGACAAAGAAGCACAATCGGACGTTGTCACGTTCAACTATCGTCAGTAAACCGACTTTACAGACAACCAATTTTTTTATCATAAAGAGATCCTAAGACTTTGCTTTACAACAATATTTATTTCTCATAATAAACAAGAGATGTACGGTACTGCCAGCTCGTTGAAGCGTTTGAAGAGCAATAATTATTGCAATCAGTCTCGATTGCTCTATCATAACACTTCTGTTGATACTCTAGTTCCCATTAAAACACGAACACTGACCAACAACATGACACCATATCTCTTTTATATCTCCCTTTTTATACTCATTTTTCTCCTTTTACAAGACAGATGCGTGCCCTACAACAGGACAACCTATCCCTTCACTTTTTGACGCAAACAATTTTTTTCTGACATGAATTTTTCGTCCAGTAACAAGAACACAGAAGCGAAGGCGAAGGCGAAGGCGAAGCGTCTCGGCGGCGAGCGTGTGCGTGCGTGTACCTTTGCGCGAGCCCCCACCTAAATGTGACGACGGACACGGCGGGCGCGTTCAGCTTCACGTTGGCGGCGCGGCCCGGCGACGCGCGCGCGCCCGCGCCGTTCGCCGCGCGGCTCTTTGGATCTGTGCTGCCTGCAATGCACATAATATTGTAATGGCTTAATGAACTGTGTTGTTTACATGAACATTTTAAAAAAATAATAGATGATTTTGTGACGCCAAACCAACGCCAATTTTAAGACGTAAATAATATTTACAGTACTCCAAAATTAATAATGCGCATGCAAATCTTCGCTAATTGTCGTATTTCCGAAAACACTCGAATCATTGATTCGTAAGAGCCCTAAAAATGCACTTGCATTTTACACCTTGTTTAAAAGAAATAGAAGTCAATTGACGGTCATACACAATCAAAAACAAATCGAGCGATAGGTGACGGTAGCCTGTCAGTCAAAGAACTGAAAAATCCGTCAGTCGTCTTTAAATATTGGTGGTGACTGCACGTGTTCTCTCTGTGTGGAATTATATAGAGCTGCTATTACATACCCTTCTTGGGTTTGTTTTAAAGGTGAATTGAATTAATCGATGAAATGATTTACACAGGTCTAGGTGATGGCAGTAGGGAAAGTGAAAATGAAGAAGAGATGTATCTAAAATGTCAGAAATAAAGATAATCCCTGATTTTGATTGTTTTTATTTTAATTTTTTTGTAAATGTCATAATATTGAAGAATGATCAGTACTGTAAATAATTTTGAACTAAGATTTTAATGATTAGATTTATATGGTTTAAATCTAAACCTGTGTTTGAAAACCATATTTTATACAATATAAATTTTGTGTTATTTTAACCTTCTTTTCTTCCATCATTACACCAGCTTCAGTAAGACACTTTAAAAATACTATAAAATTTTCCAAGTAAATCAATCCAACAAAGATATATTCGCAAGCGTGGGGTTATTCTCGCTATTTACTTACAAGGAATTATCGAAACAAAATCGTTACTTACAAATCAATATTAATTTCTATTAGCACAAAACACATAATTTTACTAAACTATCCATAAAGAAAATGCATTTAACCACTCTATATAGATATCGTCTTCGGACGCTCCGGGAATATGACAGTTGCCGAACGGTGACGAAGATTTCTATGCGCATTATTACTTTTGGAGTACTGTAGAAACTTCTACGATGCTATGTTTTTAAAATAGTTAATAATTGTACCTATTAAAATAAATAAGTGTTTTTTGAAACAATAATAATACATCATTAATGTAACCGATTCTACATCGGTCTACGCCATTAACGTAGTATACTTATTTCATACGGTTCCTTATAATTCTGACGTATTCATGCTGGATGCAGCTAGCTACATTTTACTAATGCGTATCTTAAGTATCCAATGATACTACTATTCGTCAAAGAATTTGCTGTAATAATTCAATAGACAAAATCTTTTGGGGTAATAAATTTTTAAAATATACACAAATCAAATTATCTATCTTAAAAACAAATACAAGCATACCATGCGGCAGGAAAGTGTTGACGACGCGTATCGAATCCCTGCACTTGGCGAGCTGACGGTCGACATCGTCGTGCGACGCGCCGTCTATCACGAACACCTCCGCCATGTCGTCCGTGAGTAGCTGGCACGAGTAGCCGATGTTTATGGCTGTCTCTGTTCAATATAATATTGAATTTAATTTAATTTAATTTTTTATTGACCCTTTTTTTCGTTTGGGTCCATAATGGCAATAACTATCCTGTCCTGTATGACAAGACTCTATTATACTTTTATTCACCTGATTACTTATTATTGGATTATTTCTTTCAGATGTTGAAATCATCAATTACATACTTCCAAAATATACTGACCTTGTTTATCTCCAGTCAACACCCATATTTTGATTCCAGCCATGCTTAGATTTGCTATCGTCTCAGGCACACCATCTTGTAACTTGTCTTCTATCGCTGTCACGCCTACAAAATAAAATTGAATATAAATAAAAGCGTGTTAAATAATAAAAATATTATAAATAAATTTATACGTAATTTTCAGTATAAAACTGAGCAAATACACAAGATGCTCATGAGTACGATGTTAGACTGCTTTTTGCCTTACATTAATCGGAGCGTTTATATCTTGAATATTGACTTTCGAACATTCATAACGAGACAATTTTTTTACACATTTCACATAGTAAATCAGAATTTAACTCATAGTGCATTGTAGATCCGACCTTAATTCATTAGAATAAGGTGGAATTTACTTTACAAGTGTATATCATACCCATAAGCAGCAGGTCGGTCTCGATCTCCTCGTAGATCGCGTCGAGCCGCTCGTCGCGGTCGTGCAGCGCGAGCGCGGCGGCCTGGTGGCGGCGCTTCCACTCCGCGAAGCCGCGCTCCTCCAGCGGCCGCCACGCCAGCGCCAGCGTGCGGAGACCCTCGCCCGCGAACTTCTGCAATACGAATGGAGCTCTTGTTATAGTGGGTCATTTCTTAGTGACTTCTTCGGGCGCGTTAAGAGTAAATTTTCAAGGTAGAATCGTGGCAATACCGTCACGTTATGGAGTAAGGTGGCGATTTTGGTATATTTGAATCTTGCCAAAAAAGTTTCACTTCTGACACATATGCTTGGCACACACGTTAGTTTTTGAGTACAAAAGCACGTTATTCTGTAACGCGTGGTTACACCCGCCGAAGATAGCACGAGCGAAAGAATGTATTTTGTATAGCTTATATTGTGTCATTCTGGCACACATGTTACAGCTAAACAAAGAAGGATCAATCGTGTACCAATTTAGATATTATTTTTAATAAATTGTTAACTAATGTTTAAAATATGCTGTAAGTATTGTTATAAAATATGTATGAAAAATCATAAATAAAATAAAATTAATGAAAAATACTTACATTTAAATGCTCCTGTGTTTTAGATTTAACTTCATCTTGACAATTACTTTTTAACCTGTCGTAGATAACATTATCAGCACCTTTAGTATATAACCTAATTTCACCATCCTTCTTCAATATCACTGACATTCTCTTCCTTACATTATTAAAATCTAATATACACAACAACTCGTACACCTGCAAACAATATCACATGTTATTATTATCTAGGTATAAAATTTTATATATGTAATATGAAAAATGAAAAAATTCAAGAACACTACTGCATCAACTGAAGTGGCCCTTTTAGGTATAAATTCATATTTATATTAAAAGTTTGGACAAAAGTATAAAAAGTAAGTACATAGAAGAAATGTTGCCTCACCTCTGTTTTACCCATAACTTCTATAGTAATAGTATTAGGCGACCGCTCTCTGAACACAAAACCGAAATTCCTCGCGGCTGACACTAGCGCCGCTTCGTCTGGCGATTGGGCCTGGAAATAATATTAAAAAAAATTATAACATAAAAATAATTTATTTTATGTTCAGTGTACTTCAAGATAATACAAAATTCATTCTTACTTTTAAATTTTCTCATAATTCCTACTTATGGATTTGTTTTAGTATAATAGTGATAATTAATAAATAACTGAAATGAATTGAATTATTAAGCCCTTACTTGATATTCGAGACGTCCATTCTTTTGTTCCGGCATCACAGTATGACATAGCGCAAGGAGACGAAAAAAATCATAAACATTCGAATCCCCTTGCTTCACTGCTTTCAATAGCTTCGAATCGAAGAATTTGAATTCCGGCTCGTACTCGGGATTATCAGAAAAATCCAGAGGTTCTGTGCTCTATGGAAAGAGGAATTATATTACAAAAAGCTAAATGGAAAGTATTGATTAACCAAATTTTATGTTTCACATACGACATTGAAAGTATCAGCCAATAAAAAATATTGATGAAAAATTATTGTAAGATAAATTTGATTTTTTTCTTTTTTAATACGCGAAACATAAAATAAGGATTGAAGTGGGAAATTACAGCACACAAGTCTAATGTACCTTTGCAGACAATAAGCAATAAAATAATCGACGCAAATGGATCTATGTACTTGGATGCGAATGATAAATTGCTATTATTATGCAAAACTATAAATAATAAAAGTTTCAAAGTACATTACACGTTGTGCAGAAATTCATCACAAAGCCTAGTACCATTTGAGACCAGCAAACTCCTTATTCCTAATTTAAAAAAAGGTAACTGCCATACAAAGTCGATCCTTTTTAGTTCTACAGGCAAAAATTAGTGACCCAGAAAGCGTTGCATGCACACACCAAACAATACAAAACATACAAAGCATTATGTGTAGGAAACAAAAAGCACCATTACACAGAGTAAATGTATCGAATATATTATTTAAAACGGTATGATGTGTACTAAGAATCGTATATAATATGTTATCGTGTAAACATTCCATTAAAAAGAACAAGATAATTGTGTCTTACGTGTACTGGTATTATAAAATAATAATAAGAGGATGTCGGAAATTTTATTGTTATTAGTCATTAGGGGAACAGCATAGAAATCGCAAGCTTAGTATTATTTATTTCCTTTTACATACTAGTTAACCCGTTTTCCGTGGAAGGAAGAAACATTTTAATATACATTGCTCCCGACTTACACACTTCATACTTCATATTATAGTGACATATTTTTAAAATTACAAAGATCCTATAAATGTATTTAAGAGTTTCAGTTTATTTTCAAACTGTCAAAGCTGCCTAAGCAAAATTACTTCGTATAGTTAAGTCGGGAGCAACACGCAACAGTTCGTGGGGGAGGGGGGGGGGGTTGGTGCGGTACAAGTAAGCGTGCGTACGTGCGCGTGTCGGTGCGCGGGCGTGCCGGCGGCGGGCGTGCTGCGGCCCGCCTCGTGCTCCAGCTCCAGCAGGCGCGCGCGCGTGCCCGCCGCGGGGCCCGCCGCCCCTCCCCCCGCCGGCCCCGCCGCCCCTGCAGGCCCGCCGCGCCGCTAAACCATACACGCACACATTACGGACATTACGGGACACTCCGATGTAGCGCTGCTCTCCTTATCACCACTGACGTTCGCTATACGACTTCAATGATTTGGGAAACACGTCGAAGCCGCCGCTTGTTGCAATGTTATGACATATCGGCTATTACGACTAAGTAGGTTCCTGGATGTCTACCCATCTCTTTCACACATACACATAATTATTATAAACTATGTATAGTAGTAGTAGTAGTACATTGCCGAAATACAATACAATTGAATATTATATAGCTTCGATCTTAATTGTAAGTAGTATTACATAAAGAAAAATTATAAATTCGGGTTGTATGTGGTGCATTGTACCTAATCCAAAAAGGCAAAACAAAGTATATGAATGTTGAAGTGTGTTAATGTGCTGTCTGTATGATACCTATATTTGTGATATCACAGATGCGTATTTCATGCTATAATTCAAAACAATCGACAAACAAATGGGGCGCACACAATGTCCAGTGAACGGTTTACGGCACCGACGTTGCCAACGCTCTCCCAATTAAACTCTAACGGTGTATGGAGTGCATGAATCGCTGCATGTACAAACGTTACAAACCAAATATTTATTTTAATTAACAGTGGCATAGGAACACACACACTTTATGAAATGTATTTAAAACAAAAACGATGTCCTAAGCGTCAACAAACACAAAACAATTTCAAAATCACTCTGCAACTTTTCAAACCATAACTAATGGAATCTCAAAACATGCAAATCAAGAATAATATCTAAATCGTGCCATCGTATAATTTGCTCGTAAACAAAACTATGGTGCTCAATTTGATTCAGTAGTCTACATGCGTAAATGCAGTGACCTCTAAGGAATTGTCTCGTGACTATCTACTTAAAAGAAATCTTTAAAAGGATAATGTTTTAATACATTAAATAGATACATACGTCTGTAAGTTCGATGGTTTCTCCCGTGTGTTCGTCCACGACGTCTCCGTAACACACTCCAGCTATCGAACATTTGTTGAACGTCATTATGTTTTGTGTAAGCGTACCCGTCTTGTCCGAAAAAATGTATTGGATTTGACCTGAAATTTAATCCATATGAAGATAATTGCCACTACGTTTTATAAACTACGATGTAAATAAACAAGCATTTATGAAAAACATAGAAATTAATGAGATAATGTCCTACAATCCATTAATTGCAAGTAAACAATTATTTACGTTTTACCATCGGGACACAATGCGAACGTTCATGTCATTGTTCGCTGCGAATGTAATTTAATTACGAAATTAACTTTAATAGATTAGCGTCCACTTCCACATTGTATGACATAAAGTATAAACGTTAATTTTTACAAAAGGTTTACGATTACGTTATAAGTGTAGGCTGTACGTACTTAAAACATTCACGTTTGATGAGCACTCTTAACTACGCCCACGTTCTAGACGAGTGCGTTTAATTATAAGAATAAAAGAAGTTATTGAAGATAGGTTTCTATTTTTACATTTGGTGATATACGATAGTAACGATCTGGAAAATGAGGCACAATCATATATCTGTCACGATTTTATTAGATTATTTACCTAGTTCCTCGTTGAGTGTCGTGGTGCGCGCCTTGGCGGCCGTCCCAGTCTTCTCATAATACATCTTTTCATCCCAGTTTATTAGAAAACTCTGCGCAAATCTTATTACCTGCAAGGACAAACAAGAGATCGATACATTTTATAGAGAATATCCTAAAAGGAGCGTAAATAGGTTACCGCGCACAGTTATCAAAGTATTCTACAAGCAACTGAAGAAGAATAATTATAACATTTTAAGAATTACCACACTCAATAGTATAAAAGATAAAACAAATATGAATTATTGTTTGTGATTATTTCAAAGTCTGTTTTAACAGAGATACCGTGTGGGTTTCTATTTGGCCTTCATATTTGCAATATACATATATATATATCGTTTCGTCTGAATGTTCAAGGCCGAAATAGTTAAAAAAGACGTTCGTTCTACATTTAATGGCGATTTAAATTACGTAACAAGGCTACGCAAAATAAATGATTGGTAAGTATCACTTTTTCTGTATAATATTTTTTCTGCAAATATGAATTGTATTGATAAAATGGCGGAAGTTATTAAGACCTATTTTGTCTTTTTCTTTGAGTGTCTCTGTTTATTTACACGGAACTGTTTACTCAAACACAAGTGGGTCGCGATAAAACTCGATTACATTTTTACAGTGTGATATTGCAGAATTTATAGAGTACCTAAACGTCATTCATTAACTGTTATTGTAGTCTTTACTTTTATTTTTATGACTCATTGAAATGTTTAACATCAATGGAAACAATTTATCAGTCTTGCTCTCAAAACCATTGTATGTAATGACTTCAATTTTGTTACTGAAATTATATATTTATACACAGTAAAATATATATGTACGTACACTATGTTTTAGTTTGCTTTTATATACATTAAATAATATACCGTATCGCGCTCGTTTTTCAAGGAATGTGTCCCTTATTTTGCTTGGCCATGGTCACCTCATTAGAAAGAGACAAGTTGGGGACAAGAACGCTCTCACTCTGAACGTTTTTTGCGTCATAATGCACTGTCGAGTTAGTAGAATAACATCTTTATTAGCAGTCAGACCGTATTGTACCTAGAGAGGGATGTAAAGAGCGTCACTCTCCTCGACGGACACATAGAGCGATATAGGCACATGTTCCACAGCAGTCAGACAATATTTTTATTTAATTATATTTTATTCATCATAAAAGGTACCTATACAATATATTACCTAATATGGGATGTAGAAAACGTCACTCACCTCAACGGACACATAGAGCGATATAGGCACGACGGTGTTCATCACGATCGCGTACGAGAAGAACACGAGTATCGCGATGACGGTGGCGCCGGGCGCCGGCTCGGCGGGCACGAGCGTGTCCCACGGCAGGTACACCTGGAAGTAGCGGCCCACCACCCACTCCCAGATGCCGCACGCCACCGTGCAGAACACGCACATCGACAGCAGGAACAGCACTATCTGCGGGCGGACCGCCACTTTGTATCGCTCTACACTGACAGCGCACACGCATCGACCGCCTCTTTGGTACGCACTATACTGGCTAAATGCACAGCTACAGTATGCATTACTAATGCCTTAAAGAGGCCTTTGGGTCAAGATAAAAAGTATTAAAAAGTACCAGGCTTTAATAAATCACACAGCCTTTAAACATTTAATTCAGTTTCTAATCTAGCAGGTCAAAAACTCAGATCTTCCACTGAAGACCAACTACAACTAGTTCAAACTCTTTAAAATTGTTATTATAACACTTACGCTCTATTATACCAAAGAAGCGGCCGTAGGTGTACAAATAATAATAATTAGTCAACGCACCCGTTCATTATACATTAACAAACTTTGAAGTTTTACTATATTCAAAGAAACATAGAACTTTTGTTAAACTATTCATATATTCAATCTTATATACCTAGGTATCATATTTTGTCTTTAGTCATTGTGAAAATACTAATTATATTAAATAATTAAGATACTTAATTGATATTTTATTAAAAAGTAAATATACTGGCAACATTAATATGATACGATTTGATTGTCAACATCAAGTTCCATTAAGAAACAATATAACATTAAGTATACAAAGTCTACACTATGAAGGTGGTCTAATGACGCATTAATGGACCGACGTGTATGGGGAAAGTAGTACGCTCCTATTAAACATTGAGTAACCATAATGTTTAAACTATTTTGTTTTAAATATGGCTTCTCCAACCAATAGTGTTCACTTCTAGTTAAATGCAGATTAAAAATAAACCAACTAATGACTTAGGCTCGCGGTTTCAGCACCTTTGACTTTGAGAAATAACGTGTCCAATTATAATAATTTTTAATATGATTTTATTACTTTTTCAAGTACCTATATGTAACTCCAAGTACACGATGAAGCAGGATGGTACATTGAATGTGTCTATAATAAACATTTCAAGTGTACAAAGTAGTGATGTACAAAGTAGCATGCACCACGAAACACGCTATAAAATTACTAAGTTACTAATAACGTATATCGGCTATCAAGCTGCGATATACGGAACGAAATTAGTTTTAGAGGTTAACAGGGAACGTTTTCAGACCATGCTTACCGTGTGAATGAGCCGGATCGATATGGTAAATGTATCTCTCTGAATAGTACTAACGTAATAAGCGAGTTATTATAGCGATTCTATTATGTTCCCTCGAGATTTAAAGCATTGGATTGCCTTTTAGAGGTTAACAGTACTTCACCCTAATTAAAAAAAAAACATCCTGAAATTTACATTTATTTTTTGTGTGCCATTGATGATGCTTTTGAATAGTAACTATTAAATGGACATGATTTTAATTTTTAAACGCTTTGCTTATTAAACGGCTTGCTACTGCTATAATAATACTGCTAGTTTTTAGAGTTCGAGTAGATATTTAAAACTCAGAATCCGATGACTAACCTAATGCATTTATGAATATTTAAACCAAACACAGTTAATAACTCTTTATTAGGAAAAGTTTGTACTAAACCTTCTATATGAAATCTATTTTTTAATACGGTCGTATACATATGACTATCTATCTACTATCAAGTCACCGAATCCACCACGCTTCCCTACCCAATACACTAATAAACAATGTAACTCACCCTCAAAATAAAAAAAATGAGTGGCCTATCTAAGACGTCATCGAGTCTACCACGCTACCCAATACAAAAAATAATCATAAACTATCTATGAAGTCACTGAATCTACCACCTACTACGCTATCCTACCCAATACGGTAATAAACAAGGCAACTCACCCCTATAATAAGAAAATTGAGTAGCCTATCTATGCTGGTGCGCTTGAACTTGGTCTTGCCCGAGTTCTGCATCAGCTTGGTGTCCTTGCCGGCGAACACGACGACGCCGTAGCACCACGACGTGTTGCGCAGCACGCACCCGCGCAGCAGGATCTTGTCGTTGTCCAGCGAGAAGTGCTGCGAGCGCCAGCTTAGCGTACCTAACGAGAATTATATATTTACTTACCTATACTTATCTATACTAATATTATAAAGCTGAAGAGTTTGTTTGTTTGTTTGAACGCGCTAATCTCAGGAACTTCTGGTCCGATTTGAAAAATTATTTCGGTGTTAGATAGCCCATTTATCGAGGAAGGCTATAGGCTATATATCATCACGCTAAGACCAATAAGGGCGGAGCCAAGCGGGTGAAACCGCGGAGCACAGCTTGTTATATATAATATCTACTTGCTTTCCGCCCGCGGCTTCGCCTGCGTTTTCAAAGAAAAACCAGCGTAGTTCCCGTTCCCGTGGGATTTCCGGGATAAAACCTATCCTATGTATTAATCCAAGTTACCCTCTATGTGTGCTAAATTTCATTGTAATCGGTTCAATAGTATTTGCGCGAAAGAGTAACAAACATACACATACATCCATCCAAGCACAAACTTTCGCATCATAATATTAGTACAATACGACTAGTAGGATAATGTTTGCTAACTATCTATCATCATTTGTCATCCAAACCTATATTACCATCTGTAAAAGTATCAAAACATGAAAAACGCAACTAGCATTCAAGCCTCTGATGCCCGCATATCGATAAATGCAAAAGGTAAAAAAGCGCGGTGAACGAGCGAGCTATCGCCGACAGGCAGGCTGCGGCTGCGAACCGAGATAATAAACGGTGCATTTCTCTCACAAATTCGATACAATCCCTATGCGCAAATTGCATCCATAATGTCACAATTGCTATTTACCAACAGGAAACGTTGAATACCATTTCCATAGCAATCGGCACGGTATTATTAGAATTCGATGCTAGAAATGTACCGTTGGCATTTTGAAATAATAAAATATACGTTTATTTTAGTGTCTTCATTCGTCTGGAAAATTTGTGGCAGCTAGTGCATATTGCTTTACTTATCTTGTACCAAATGTAATATGTATAATGCAAAATCAATGTAAGTATGTTATTTTTAGTAAGTGCCCTACAAAAACGAGTAAATTGCAGATGCATTAAGATTATCCACAAAACTAAATTATAATAGTTTAATTAATGAACTTAATCGAGTTTATGGTTGCATGAACATGCATAAAAACGAATCACGTGTTCTAATGAATAGAATATAAAAATAATAAAAGCAGCAATCCCAAGTCCATCAACGTAATGGAAAACCTTTTCATTTTAATTATCAAAACATCGTTCAAATTTTAAGTTTTATAACAAGTAGAACATTTAAAATAAATTCACCTTTGAAAACCACAGATACCGTTTTAATTTATATTTCAGAATAGAATCAGTAATAAATGTATTTTACGTAGACAGAGAATCCAATAGACACCGGCAATGCGTGTCGCAGAAAGAGATAAAAAAGAATAGGTCACAATATTTAGGGTTACCATGTGAGGGAAAATTTACCCCGCAATTTGTAAGATACAAATCTCTCAATATCATTATTCACATAACATAAGTGGATAATAATGAGATATCCACATTACATACTTACATGTTTATACTAATATTATAAAGAGAAAATGTTTGTAATTATGTATGTACATATGTATGTATGGTTTTCACGCATAAACTACTGGACCGATTTCAAAAATTCTTCCACCATTAGAAAGCTGCATCTTCACTGAGCAACATAGGCTATATTGCATTTTCAAAAAAATTAGAGATCCTTACCAAAAATGCAATAATGTATCCTTAATAAAAATTCTGTCATCGCGTGCGCTGCGGAATCTATTGAAAATAGAACAAATAAATGTTCTACGGTATTATAGAATCTTAGATCATTAAGTAATGGATAACACTCGCAGGCGTTTCCCCTTTTGCCGAGGTATAAGATTATTCGAATCGAAAAATCTTATGCTTTCATAAAAACTACTTGCGTAATCGATTACAAACACTCTGCGTATTCGTAAAACATCGAAAGGACGTCTGCGAGTGCTCCGCTAAAAATGCCGTTTTGCACTGTCAAGTCTTGCAGAAGCAATTCAAACATGTCGAATATTAAAAAAGATGGAATAACCTTTCATTTGTGTATATTTTTTTATTTTTTTAACGTACATTTCTAATTAAATGCAATTTCTAATAATCGTCGATGTATCGTTTAGCGATATGATCAAGACAAATAATCGAGTCATGTTTACTCGATCATTGATGCGGCCCCACGAGACTATCATGGAAAGAAAATATACAAATTTAATCTTTATGAACTAAGAGATAAAGTTGAATTTAAACGCGATAATGAACCGCATTCCTTACGAGACTATCTTTTAAAGAAATACAAATTTAATCTTTATGACCTAAGTTATAAAGTTGAATTTAGAACGCGATATTGAACCGCACTCCCCACGAGACAACTTGGAATGAAATACAAATTTAATCTTTATGAACTTAGGGATAGAGTTGAATTTAAAAACTCGTCGCTTAAAAGGTCGTAAATTTTTACAACTTTCGTGACACAAATTATTTTTGTGAATGTGTGATTGTGTTTCAATAGTGTGAGTTACCCTCCCCGCACCAAAATCAGCAGAAAGTTTAGTTAGAACATTTGCCAGCGTACTCCATCCATTACTTAATGATCTAAGTATAGAATGGACCAATATCTACAAGAAAGTCCGCGATATTCCATTCAAAAGATATAACGAATTTTTAAGTGTCAATTTACAGAAAATAGTAGGTATACTGTTTAATACAATGAGGAGGCGTAGTGCGGGACGGGGTGAAGGTGAGGAGGGAAGGGATATTCGCAGGAACTTACTTCGATTCCGATTTGAAAAATTCTTTCAGTGTTAGATAGCCCATTGATCGAGGAAGGCTATAGTAGGTTATATTGTACCATAACACTTAGACCAACAGGAGTGGAGCCACGCGGGTGAAACCGCGGAGCGCAGCTAGTATATAATAAACATATTACTTTTAGATGGGTAATACATATTATGTATATACACATACCTATATATTATATAATCCATACTAATATTATAAATGCGAAAGTAACTCTGTCTGTCTGTCTGTTACTCAATCACGCCTAAACTACTAAAACAATTTGCATGAAATTTGGTATGTAGATATTTTGATACCTGAGAAAGGACATAGGCTACCTTTTATTGCGAAATATGTACCACGGGCGAAGCCGGGGTGGACCACTAGTATGTATATATATCATTATCATAATCCCATATAAAAATGTGTATGTAATGATAATGTAGATGAAAACTCGATTGTTCATTATTTTTTATAAAATAAAATAAAAAAAATAAAAGAATGTTTATTTTCGTAAGTATTAACAGATACACACGTTAATTATATTGACCGACCCGCGAAGGCGCAAAAAAAACGAAATTTACTTAATAATAATTTATTGTAATAAAAAAATTACATTTAAATTATCTCTAACTTAATTAACTACGTCCCTCCGGTTCAATGTTGGAGCCAAGAGTGTCCATTGTCTTCGGCGGGGCAGCGTCGCGGTGGTGGTGATTGCCGTAATACTTTCTAACCTTCGGTTTTGGTTTCCAATCTGTTCATCTTGTAGCTACAATCCAAATTTGTCGTAAATTATCCGGTTCAGGAAAACTGGAACAAGCCATTGAATATTTCAGATATTTAATTAAATACACACTGCAGAATATATATTATTATTTCCCATAATAGTGGGTAACAATTTGTAGAAAAGTTGGCAACACAAAATTTTTTAGGTTAAAATTTATAATTGTTATTTTTGTGGTCTTTAAACAATGTATTCAAGTCAACAGCACGTGATACACAATATATTAACACGCTGAAATATCATGAAGGCCTATAAACTGATAAAGAGTTGTATACTTACGAGTGAAAAGACAATCCAGGCATTTTCGTTCCACTATCACTTTAACACCCTTTAACGCTACACCGCACCATGGTATTATTTTATAAGGTATTAACAGTAAGTCTAAATCATTAAAAACCAAACATACCATGAATTACGTAACTTAGAACATGTAAAAACTATATTTTTATGGAAGACGATAGCTAGCTGTCAAACTTTGTTTATCAAAGTAGGTTGCTATTCTTGAAAAAAGTGGCACGCTGCGTGAAACAAAAAATTTTATCGTTCTCTCTCATTTCTTTACACATCACCGGCATAAGTTGCTCTTTTTCTTGTGTGAATGCGACATAAGATATCAATTTGTCTATTGGTTTCTCTGTCTACGGTATTTTATAATTGTAAAGGGTATTCGGACTACCTATATACTCTATATTTTATTAGACAATGAAGGTAGAAGAATATGGACGATAATATGTAATTTGAGGATTATATAATTTATAGGCCTACATTTGCGGACTGACCAACCTTAACAATGTCCTTTACTAAATAAATATGCATTAATATTCAATGTGATACACTTCAACACTGGCCTTATATCCGGGCGTTAATATCGTGTTCATCAGTCGTCAGGATACTTGACCTCGTTGGATTTCAAATTAATATTGATCCTATAGAATTGACCTATATTCTTTGTGATTATTGTTTTATCATACATTTGTTCATTACAATGTATACTTAAACATATTATGATTTATGCAAAAATGATACTTAAAGTATGACATAAACATTTACCGTGCTAATAATTCCTATAAGCTATCGTAGTCTTAGTGCAAAATGAAATAGCACGCTCGTTGCACTGCACATTACAACATAATTACATGTAGGTATCTAGTCAGCTACAAACAAAAAACAAACATTCATTATGAGAGCTAGTTACACTGAAGTTATTACGTGGTTACAGGTAACTAATTTAAGAACCCTGTTACTTTTACAATCACTTGTGGTTTGCAGCGGAAAAATCGTTAAATTGTCTTAGAACAATAAGATTACATGGGCATGTTTTTGTGTACTCTACAGTTTAATTCTGCGGTAAAAGCTGGTTACGACTTATAAGACAAGCTAAATAAGCCACAGAGCCTAATTTGAGTAACTGAGATATCAAATAATTAATCAATAAAAAAAAAAGACGGGTTGCACTCCGGGAGTGCCGGCAGAAGTGAAAACTTGATTATTAACGTTCAGCATGTTTGATATTTTGGAATGGTATCCGTCTTACGCATGGAAGGGCTAAAAAAAAAAATCCGTCTTACGCTTTTTCGATCAGGCCACGTGTCCTGACGCGAGTTTAAGATTTTATACCCAACGCCGCTAAAGAAGTTTTCACTTCAATAAAAGAATAAATTTACCATCAAACTTATTAAGTAGATTGTTGGGCGTTTCGCAGACGATCTCGCCGTCGAACGCGCCCAGTTGTGCGTCGTCCTGTCCCATCGCAGCTGTCTCCAGAAGGCACTGACGACATTTCAGGTTTGTCTCCCTAGTAAAGAAACAACAATTATCATACAAAGAGCACAAAACGTAAAGATCATATTCGCAAAGAGCAATCGCTATCCCTATTTCAATCACCGTGAAAGAAAAGGATGCCACGGGAATTGTGAAACTTACGTTCTAGAGAACTATTGTCTCGTCGGGTATCTACTATCTACACACGGATTAACGTTAAGGATAGGATTTTTATTAAACTCGTAATTGAAGTTATTATTTACGAGAGATTGCATAAATTCTGATTAAACGTTTAAAAAGACTTGAAATTAATTCTGTATCCTTGACGTTGTGCCTTCTATTTAAAAATAAGGAAAATTGTATTTCGACTATGGAAAAAAGATCTTTGCGATAGATTTCTCTAGAGAAGCAATGCAAGAAAAATAATAAGCAACCTCGATTTTATCTTAACTTACTCCCTTGACCTAAAGTATATAATTATATAAGAAGTATCAAAATTCATGGCTCGAAATGGTTGGCAGTTTACATCTAAATGATGTTACGACTATTATACAATATAACATTTCTCTAAATAAATAGTCAGCGTGGGTCCTAAAAGAAAGTTCATACTTTTATCCAAATAAAAAACCATAAATTGTTTCGCTTAGCACTACAGCAAAAGTTCTTAAGCGCAATCATTTAACTTTAACTACCCACGAACTTAGAATCTTCTATTTGTATAAAAATATAAAGCTCTACAAACAGGCAATCCAATTATATAAATTGAATAAAAGTTTTTATATTTTAAAGGTACAGAGTAGAGACACGAGTTTAAAAAGAGCAAAAATGTATATCGCGGGGTAGATTACGGTAAATTATGTAAATATTTACTTTTATCATCTTTAATTATATGAAATGCATATGGAATTATTAAATACTTACGTATTATAACTACACACTTTAATTCCTATACGACCTACATATTAAACATATGCATGTTTACATAATGTTATTGTACATAATATTGTCGTTGAATTAACAACCTTCATTAGTCATTATCCTTTAGGGTTATGGTATTATAAAGAAAGTGTTCCGGACGCTAGCGCACCGTATTCATTGTGTAAAGGAAATCCTGCCGACTAATAAAAGAAGCTTATGAAACCCCTTTGAGCGGCCGCCTTCTGAATGAACGCGCGTGATTAAAAGTGCCTTAGAGGAGATCGTTAAAGTACTGCATCCCTACAAAGTAATCTATTTTAATGGAATATTAAATAATGTAATGAGAGCTCTTATTGTTACATTATTTCTGTAAGGAAATAATTCAATTAATAGCAGTTTAGGTGCTATCAGAATCTAATTTAGGAAATTAATCGCACTTTTATATGTTTATTTCAAACATTTGACTGCAAAAGTACAGTTAAGTCTATAAATAAGGAAAAAAAACAAAAATATAACGATATTTGGATTATACGCTCAAAATTTGTTTTATAACTTTTCCTTATATTTTATAATTTTAATTAATTTGCTAACTCAACTTTTATCTCTACCAATAACAATAATTATAGGTTCTTCCTTCCCGTTCGTTAGATCGGGTCAAAACAGAATGAATAAATCGCCGCTCAGTTAAAAAATTGGTCACTTATCATCAGGCGACCATACCAGAACAACCAGCTCTTTAGCTAACTATGTATAATATTATCATGTAAGTAAATTGGACAAAAGTAAAGATATCTAAATGTAACAACTAGCTGAACCGATGGAGCTTGTCCGTTAACCGTTAAGATTTATCTTTCTCTATTTTTGTACAATTCTCTGATTATTTTCTTTCATAAGGCCCATCTCCTTACAATTACAAATACAACACAAAAAGAATTAGCGAAATCGATAGAGATTTTCTCACCCATCCAACTCGGCCGTCTCGATGTAGCAGAGGCCGTTGGGCTCCGAGCTGCTGAGCAGCAGTATATCGGCGGCGACGAACTGGTCGTTCTCCAGCCGTATGACGTCTCCCACCTGAACAGACGCCCATTTCTCCTCCACGAGCTTCCCATTCCTGAGGGTCTTCGCTCGCCTGTGGTTCACTTGCGAATCGTTCTGGTGCCGTTGCTGTAACAAACATATTATATTCTATCTGTGCTTTCATGCTTAATATTTATTATCATTTTATATAGGTAATACATTCTTTTTATGATTTTTTTATTGGTGAAACTTCATGAAAATATCCAAGTTTAAAATTATTTCGAAAATTCTTACATCATCAAAGCATTTTAAGTTCAAGTAAAATCATGATTCACACTTTTAATAGTATGCGAAAATGGTACATAGTACATACCTACTCATTTAAAACATATTGTAAACCAAAGGGGAAATACCTAATCTAGGAAAAATAAACAAAATTATCGCATATCTTTATGTTTATAGTGGTATTCATTAAGATATAATTAATAATCTTCTTGTATTTGTGTAATAAAGAGCGTCATATCTCATGGAAAGGAAAATTATTTCAAAAATTCCTGTAAAGGGTAAAGACCATTCACAACAAAACAAATCGATCATCAAAGTTAACCTTCCTTGTTGTATTACATATTCTAAATATTATGGTATACGGGTTCGCTCGTCTACAAAACAAATTATTGCGAAACGTGACTGTTATTGTTATATTTTCCTTCTAAGTATAACGTCATGCTATTACAACATCTATTACAGCTAATTTGTAAAGCTATCACCTTTACATTGAAAGCATCCTTGTAACTTTGTATTTGTACATTAGTTTATTTCTTTATGTAAGAATAAACGACTGCTTCACACTAAAATTTTATATCATTAGAAAAAAAACAACTGTTACAAGGTACATTTTTAATTAACAATACAGTCGCACGCGCAAGCTCCTGCCGTGCGTACGTGCTTATTGTTGTTCCAAAAACAAATAAAAACATGGTGCAGTGTAAATACTGTAAGTTGTCATTAGCGCGAGTGAAGGGGGAGTCAGTCAAATGTAACGGGTCCTGTGAAGGCATATTTCACAAGAAATGTGCGGGAAAAATCAAGGCATTCAATATAACAGAGAAGTGTGACGAATGTCAATTGGCGCTGCCGGCAGAATCCGCCATTACGGTTGACCCATCAAAAGTTTCGGCAGAGAAGATATTAGAGGAAGTAAACGAGAAATTAGCTATTGTGTTTAACATGAAGCAAGCGCTGGAATCCATATCTAACGACATAAGTTTTTATGCTGAGAAGTATCAAGAATTAATCGAAGAAAAAGAAAAAACTGACAAAAAAAATCAAGGCGTTAGAATATAAAAATTTACACCTGGATAATAGTAATAAAGCATTAGAGGAGAGAGTAGCCTACCTAGAAGTTCGTGAGAAGGAGAAAAATGTCGAGATAATAGGAATAGACGAAAACTTAACCAAAAATTTAGAAAGTACAATTAAAAGTCTTGCAAATAAATTGGGAGTAGAAACAAATACGATCAGTGAAATAAAGTGGGTAGGCGAAAAGAAAAAAACCAATGCGGGATCTAACCAGCAGGGCGATATAAAACCGCGCCCCGTCATTGTTACTATGCGAACACGAACAGCTCGTGACCAATGGCTGGCAACAAGAAAAACACATCAATTAACAAATGACGACCTTTTTCAAAACGGCAACATGAAGCGGATATTTATCAATGAAAATTTAACTAAGTACACGCGTAACTTACTCTGGACTGCAAAAAATGAGTTGAAGCAAATCTATAAATATATTTGGGTACAAGAAGGAAAGGTACTTATAAGAAAGGATGATCCAAAAAATCCCAAAATTAGAGCTATTCGTACAGTGATATAGACTTATTTGCAAGTGAATAAATCATCATGACACAATCACGCATCAAATAACAAAACAATCAGTTAATAACTATATTACAAAATTCAATAACTCCATACCAGATATACAAAATAATATAAGATTTAAAAAGTATACAACTTTAAACAGCTGGGAAGCAGATATTATTAGCAGACAAAATACAAATATAAATATTATTCATTTAAATATAAGATCTTTAAGAAAAAACTTCAATCAATTTGAAACATTGATAAGTAATTGCAGAAATAAGATTGATATCATTGTACTTACAGAAATAAACATAAAAAAAAAATGAATTGGATTTATACTGCCTACAAGGATTTGACACTAGTATACATACAAGGGAAAATAAGAGAGGGGGAGGAATATTGATATATATAAAAAATACATTAAAATTCAACTCAAATCTGCTAAATTGTAACTACTCAGAGGCCATTCATTGTGAAATACTTCAAGACGGTGAGCTGCCCTTGCATATACTGTGTGTTTATAGACCACCAAAGACAAACAAACTGGGATTTCTGAAGGAAATACAATATACTTTATCCAGATTGCCTAAAAATGGCGAGTTGGTAATGATTGGAGACACAAATATTGACCTAATGGCGGGAACAAACAGTGTAGTGAATATGTATAACAACAACATGTGCGAAGTTGGCATGCAATGTGCAATCAGTGACACGCGAGGAGATATATTGTGGCTCAGTGACGCGCTCGTGCATCGATCATGTGTGGGTACGAACCAAAAGAAAGGCTTCTTCATATGTTTTAAATAGTAAAATATCAGATCATTATCTCATAGGCTTGTGTATAGATAGTGAAAAGAAAATAGATATGTGTAACAAAGGAAACAGTGTAAGTGTAATATGTGATAAAAAAGTGCTAGAATTTCTTGAAAATGTTGAGTGGACTGATCTATTGAACTGTAAGTGTCCGTTAATCTTATATGATAAATTGTATACTACATTTAATATGGCCTATGACCAAGCACATATGTTCATAAATCTCAATAAAAAGAGAAAATGTAAGCCTTGGATAACAAAAAAATTAAAAAATATGATTAATACTAGGGATAAATTGTTTAAATACTCGAAAGGTAGACCAAAGGATTTGAACTTACGTTTACAATATAATAAGTATAGGATATATAGTGAATAAGCATATTAATAAGGCAAAAAATAGTTATAGAAAAGAGGAAATTTTGAAGTGTAAAAAGGATCTCAAAAAAATTTGGTTTAAAATAAACTCATGGACAGGTCAAAATAAAAAAAGTATAGATGAAATTATTATAAAATATTTAGGTAAATCGGATACTACAGTAAACATTTGTGATAAATTTTCACACACATTTACAAAAGAGATCTCAAATATTAAACACAACTGTGATTATAAATTCCTTGATCGATATACTTACATTAAAGATAGTTTAGTGTCACTAAGGTTTCAAAAAGCATCATCCAAGGATGTTGAAAAAATAATTAATAATTTAAGTTCTAATAAATCGCCTGGTATAGATAAAATAAGGGTAAAAGAGATAAAAATGTTAAAAAGTACACTGAGTCCCATTTTGGCATTGTTTATAAATTTATGTGTAGACAAAGGGCTGTATCCTGATATGTTAAAATCCGCTATAATCAGACCTATTTTCAAACAGGGAGCACATACAGATTACACAAATTATAGACCCATAGCAATATTGTCGGTTATAAATAAAATTGTAGAAAAATATATTGTCGGACAGATTAGTAGTTTTTTAGAAAAAAATAATGTATTAACGGATAACCAATATGGATTTCGGCGGGGCCGAAGCACGGAGACGCTCCTGGCACGATTCACGGATGAAGTTAATGAGGCCCTAGACCAACGGAAGCAGGTGGTGATCGTTTTCATAGACTTCAAAAAAGCTTTTGACACTTTGGAGCACCACCAGCTGCTTCAGGCAATGGAAGAGTGTGGGGTCGTAGGGAGTGTTAGTAAATGGCTCCAGGCGTACCTTGGGAATAGAACACTTGTAACAATGGTTAGCGGGGAGGCCAGTAAGCCGGCAAAGGTTGAGTGTGGCGTGCCAACCGGCTCCGTGTTCGGACCCGTTGGATACATAATGCATGTGAACAGTATGTGCAGTGTAGTACGTGATTGCAGTATATATATGTATGCGGATGATACATGTCTACTCTATGCGCATAAAGATATGCACATATTAGAAGCTAAAATACAAAATGACTTTACAAATATAATAAAATGGGCGCACGATAATGGAATCATAATCAATATGAATAAAACAAAATGTATACATATTCGCTCACCTTATTGTAAGACTACGAATTCGCCAAAAATATTAGGTCATAATTATGAATGTCTACATATTGCAAAGAAATGTAATTGTAAAAATATTGAATTAGTGGAAGAATACAAATACTTGGGGTTAGTTATTGATAAATACTTTTCATGGAAATCTCATATTCTTAATCTTTCGGATAGGCTTAGGGCAGTTCTTGTAAAATTTCATCAACTTAGTTTTATATTAGATAAGGCCACTATGTATATTGTGTACTATGCATTGACTGACTCACTGCTTTCTTATGGATTGGCTAGCTATGGGCGCACTTTTAAGACTTACCTTGATAAAATAAAAGCGCTTCAATTAAAATTTATTAAAATATTAGCACATGAAAATGTAAAAATCCGCTGTAAAAAAAATAATGATTATAACTATTTGTTTGTAGAGTGCAAGATGCTGCCTGTTCATGAGAAGGTAAATATGTTAATAGCAATGGAACAATTTCATAGTGATGAATTTAAAATCTATATTAATAAAACAATGTCTTATAACATAAGAACTAAAAATGTATTAGAAGTGCCACATTATTGTAACTACTATGGACAGAGACATAGAAAGTACATAGTGCCAAAACTGTTTAATAGAATCCCAATGAAAATTAAGGAGAGTGGTAGGAAGGATGGAATTATTAGGAAGGAATTAAGAAGATATTTTTTAAATGCATTTGAGAGTGAGTTGATATTGTGTTGATGATCTGTGGCCGTTGAAATGTAACATTGTTAGTTAGAATATCAAAGTGTTAAATTAAATTGTAGTGTAAATTTCTTGTATTTATAAGTAAAATGGAAGTACATTTGTAAAATGGAGCTACATCTGCCAACAAACTGTTTTACAGTTTGGCAGAGTATTGTGATAATATGTATATGTGTCTTTGGTTCTGAAAGGAAAAAAAAAAAAAAAAAAAAAAATTAAAACATTGAAATTTCTAGATACATATTTATGTTTCATTCCAATTTGGCTACGAATTTTAGACGTATAACTTAAAAACAAGGGAAAAAAATTAAATTGTATTAAAATATATGAACAAATACTTTTAACTTTTAGTTATATTCAAAAACAATTACCAATTCACTGTTTACGTGTAGATGTGGGTTTAATCGCTTTGACGATTTGTCCTTAAATTAACAACCGTATAATGGTTTGTACGATGAATAAATAACAAAGAAGACCATGGTTACTACTTTTAATTACACTTCGATTTTAGGTAACTGGGTACCTACCAACATAAACAAATAAAATCATAGTATCTTACAGGTAAATTAGCTTGGAGAAATTTTTGCGTTTGTAGTAGTGTATGGTCAGCAAATAAAATAAAACAACATTTTATTTTTAGTTTTTATTTTATACTAGCTGCTCCGCGCGGTTTCACCCCCGTGGCTCCACCCCTGTTGGTCGTAGCATGATGATATATAGCCTATAACCTTCCTCGATAAATGGGCTATCTAACACCGAAAGAATTTTTCAAATCGGACCAGTAGTTCCCGAGATTAGCGCGTTCAAACAAACAAACAAACAAACAAACAAACAAACAAACAAACTCTTCAGCTTTATAATATTAGTATAGATATATAAGGGATTTTAAATTAAACTATATGTGTTTCTCCTCTGAAAAAGATGAGACTTTATTTTAATATTTGCACATTTAACATACGTATAACTTAATTACATTAACAATGTTACTAAAATGAAAAATTTACTAACCTGAAAAAGAAACGACATTTAAAGTTTAATTCTTTAGTTTGAGTAGTCAAAGGCTTGCCTCGACCATGTTTTAACACTGGAGCCATTTTGAATTAACAATATAAAGTTACAACACTTACACACAAATTAAACACTTCAACAAATATTATAACAATACAAACAATAACAACAATCAACAAATACAAAATTTAACAATTAAACTACTAGGAGATATTGACACAAAATTTCGAGTCATTTGTAACAGGATGGCGGTTCTACAGGGGTCTTAGTACGCAATGACAAAAATAAAAACGATGGTGTGAACGCTGGTACCGGCGGCTTAGTCGCGTGGGCGTTAGTCGAACTCGTCGGAAAAATAGCGAAGTCAAACAATTTGTAACACAAAAATTTTAGAATTTACCGATAGCCCATAAAAAAGAAGTAGGCGGTAGTGTCATGCCATACTTTTCCGGTGTGACTTACAGCCCGCCATACCGACGCGAATGTGTTGATTAAAAAAAAAAAAATGGTTGCCTGTAAAGTCGGTTTAACGGGCGAAGATTTTACGTGACAACGTCTTTTTCTCGGTAGAATATTTATGTGCTGCGCGCGCGGCAGACCGCGGGCCTCTCTCTCGTTCGGTGACTCATCGTAACGTTACCGAGCGTTACACTTTTTCATAAGTGACTCCCAGTCGCAACCTAATTTAAGACGTTGTCACGTCAAAAACAATTCAACCATTTGTACCAGGCTAACTTTTGTACAGGTAACCATCGTCGTGCAGCCATTTACGAAAATCGCCATGCCATACTTTTCGGACGATTCCAAATGGTCGCCATACCGCCGAAAATCTGCAAATTTTTTTTTTCGCCAAACTTTTTGTACCAGTATTGCATTTGGATCACTACCGCCGTAGTGTCATGCCATACTTTATTGCCATACTTTACTTCTTTTTTATGGGCTATCGGTAAATTCTAAAATTTTTGTGTTACAAATCGTTTGACTTTCGCTATTTTTCCGACGAGTTCGACTAACGCCCACGCGACTAAGCCGCCGGTACCAGTGTTCACACCATCGTTTTTAGGGTTCCGTAGCCAAAATGGCAAAAACGGAACCCTTATAGTTTCGTCATGTCCGTCTGTCCGTCTGTCCGTCTGTCCGTCTGTCACAGCCGATTTACTCGGAAACTATAAGTACTACAGTGATGAAATTTGATGGGAATATGTGTTGTATGAACCGCTACAAAAATATGACACTAAATAGTAAAAAAAAGAATTGGGGGTGGGGCCCCCCATACATGTAACTGAGGGATGAAATTTTTTTTTTCGATGTACATACCCGTGTGGGGTATCAATGGAAAGGTCTTTTAAAATGATATAAAGTTTTCTAAAAAACATTTTTCTTAAAGTGAACGGTTTTTGAGATATCAGCTCTCAAAGTCGTAAAAAGTATGTCCCCCCCCCTCTATTTTTATAACTACGGGGTATAAAATTCTAAAAAAAATAGAGGTGATGCATGCTAATTAACTCTTTCAACGATTTTTGGTTTGATCAAAGTATCTCTTATAGTTTTTGAGATAGGTTGATTTAACTGTAATTTATTATATTTGCTGCTACGGAACCCTTTGTGCGCGAGCCCGACTCGCACTTGGCCGGTTTTTCTTTTTGTCATTGCGTACTAAGACCCCTGTAGAACCGCCATCCTGTTACAAATGACTCGAAATTTTGTGTCAATATCTCCCGGTCTATACGTAATAATTATAATTTTTGAATGAAATGTGTGCTTTATGTTCTAACGGTACCAAACGACTGCACGTGGCACCTGCGGACAGCGTAAACTGGTTTATTCTGGTTTTGTGCGTGTTTCCACAGTCCACTTTCCACTATCAAGTGACGATTTATTTATTTGTTTTGTTTCGTAATTATTATGGTCAAATATTAATTATGAAACAAATTATTATGGACACGATATTTTATTGTTTCACGGTAGTCGCCTTGTCGTTTGCTCAAGGATGTGAAATTGAATGATATATTTTTTTTTATAAAGTCAAAACCATTTTCTTTAAAATAAAAACTTGTTTTTATTGAAAACAAAAGTGTTGCTAGGAATAAGTATAAAATTAAATAGTAATGTTAGGATATCGAAACATTTTTGTATAGGCCAGAACGATATAGTGGAAACGCGCTCTAAGATCTGAGTAATATACACACCACTACATATGCAAAAATTTCTCCAAGCTAATTTACCTGTAGCTCTTTGATAAATAAACTATAAATTAGTCAGAATACACACAAAACCATATAAAGCTGGTGTAAAATAAAGACCCAGGTACACGTATTTTTCTGAATTGATAACTCTTATTATCACTGGAAATTTTTCTTGTAGATACGTATAGCATTATTATCTCCAATCCCTAATATTTCATAGATAGATACACGTTTTCCTATTATTACGAACTGCTAAAATCTAGAAGTACCATTAGATATAATTATAAACAACACTATACATGTACCTATTTAAGCAACATAAACAATATAAAAATAAGTACTGCCCTTGTTTCTATATATAATAATATCATTGAGTACTGCGCGAAATTTAAAAAGATTAAATTCGACAATTTTATAACAATGTTATCGGTACCCCGTTATTCGCATACATCATAAAAACTTAAAATCACGAAGCATTTTTGTAATACAAGCGTACCTAGTGGTAAATTAAAACAGAAGTCCGAAATGAAACATTGTTTCAAGTGCAAATAAATTGACACATTTATACACTAAAGACTGTCGTATAGGAGCTACCAACGTTGACAAGAGAGAATTTTAGTATAGTTGGTTCTTTGATATACTGTTTCTCTTCCTATTTCGGTTAGATTCCTGGCTGTCTGGCTGGCCGCAGTGGTTGCGTTTATTAGTGCGCATCTTATTTGCACAGGAAAATATCCGTAATTTAAAGTCATTTATTAACGCGTAATTTTTAATGTTTTGCCTTTAGATAGATCCATCAGACATAAATTTTTTATTGCAAGACGTTTTTTTCGTTGTTAAATAGGTGCCAGACGCAATTTTTTATTTCAAAATCATTAAAATGTCATCGAAATAAGTGAAATTCCATCAACATGAGTCCCCGTGAAGGATAAGTAATCACTATGTTACTTATACTATATATAATATTAATTTTACTATTTACAATTTTTTAGCAACAATCTACCATGGTGCCTCCTTTTCCCAATGAACCTCAAATAGGACGTTAATGTAAACTTGATAAAAACCAAATATCATCAAATTCATATTAATACCCAAAAGTGTAATAAATATGAAACCATCTATTAAAAATATTAGTTTACTAATTATTCAATATAAATATTAAAAAAGGATAATATAATATAAGTAATAAAGTTATTACTTACCTTTTAAGCGGACTCATGTTGATGTAATTTCACTTATTTCGATGACATTTTAATTATTTTGAAATAAAAAATTGCGTATGGCACCTATTTAACAACGAAAAAAAACGTCTTGCAATAAAACATTTATGTCTGATGGATCTATCTAAAGGCAAAAGATTAAAAATTACGCGTTAATAAATGACTTTAAATTACGGATATTTTCCTGTGCGCACTAATAAACGCAACCACTACCGCCGCGCCAACCAGACAGCCCGGACTCTAACCGAAATAGCAAGAGAAACAGTATATCAAAAACCCAACTATACTAAAATGACTTTTTTTAAAACGTTACTAGCTCCCGTACCACTGTTTCCATGCGAGCAAGGTCACACAACAATGAGTTCATACGATTTATTAATTCATAATAATGACTGTCTTATTCATATGTAGGTTACTGTTATAAATGTATGGCTATTAGAGACTTGATAATTACATTATGATTATAGAAAAGAACTTTCAGACAAAGCTCTATAATTAAATTAAATGGTATATCACGTACGTGTAAAGATAATAATTTTTGACAACTTTTATAGGAAATTTACACGAGAAATTACAGAATAAAATGGCTTTAAAAGATGATTTGATAATTATATTACCTACTTAATGAACAGTTAGGAATATTTCTGTAAATTCATTTTTATTTCTTATGTCTTATTAGATTTCGAGACTGCCAGCCTAGCTCGTTTTTATCTGTGATAAAGATAATATGTTTTAATCTCTATGTTGTAATGTTTATATCTTTTTTTACGTTCACAATTTAATAGCCAAAAAGATAATGTTACGTTAAAATAAAAAAATAAATACATTATTTTACACCGGTTATTTTAAGTTTAAATCTCACCGGCACGTATACCCCATAATCCAAGTATATCCGACAGTCAGCACATAAGAGGATTGAAATTATTTAAACCGAACTTGTCGGTTTCGTATAAAAGGAAATCGTATTAATATTTATTTAGTTCTACACACCTTAAATTGGATTATAAATTGAAATAAAACATAAAACTGTCGGAAAATGTAATTTTCGCATGGTCAGATCACGCGGCAAATTGGCGTCAGTTGCGGCGGCGTGGACAAGAGAGTACGGTATTTGCACGTCATCGCAGCAATTACTATTAAAGATAAAATGATGAAGACGAGAATGACATTGTTGTTGAAAAAAAAAATACGCGGTATTGAGGCGATTTAGCGAAAACAGATAGATTGGTATGATATGGTTGTTTGTCATTCAGTTTTCTACTGAATGATTAAAACTAGAAGAGTAATGTATTAGATTTGGTTTTGTACTTTAAATGAGACGAATGAAAATCTAACTTAGTTCCTCTTTATACCTTTCCACCGGTACTTACTGGCTCTTCATTGTTAAAACGGAGAGAATGCCCTAATTTGGTGAGCTCCATTAACAATACAAATTGACTTAATAAAGAACCTCTCCAACATAACGAGCAAATATTTTTTCAGATTTTTTCAGACTCATAATATTTAGTGAAGAGTTACTTACAAAATCGTCGTAAGCGTCTTTAACGGCAGTGAGAGCAAGCACACCGATCAGCGGTATGGCAGTTGTGATGGGCGTCAGTGACGAGATAGCTGGGATCAGCTGCAGCACCAGCAGGCACAGGAAGTAGAAGTTCGCGAGCCGCTGGAACTGCTCCAGGAGATTCAATGGCAGGAATGTTATTATCGAGTACTTCGACGTCTTGATGTAATTGTTCTGAAACAAAAGACTTCGTGGGAAACAAGTCAAGGTTGCACCTATACCTAGTAGAGAATATACCAACAATAATATTGTTAAAGGGAAACGATTATCCAATCACAATTTGTTCATTATATCTTCTAGGGATTGGGAGGAAATACTTGCGAAATTATAACGGAGGTTGTTGGTGTATAGTGAGGTTGATAGTATTAGTAACCTAGGAACCTCTTTACTATGTTACAAATAGTTTGTGAGTGACGTGTCAATTTTTCAACAACGAAAACGTTTTAAATACAAGCACCATAAGTGCAATACACTGTGCATTGCTTTTAAATATTCCTTTAGTTTGGAGTACGTGTCAAAAGTGGTTGTGTAGAGCAAGAGCTCATTGTACTAATGGCGTATATGTATTGTGCTGTTTGTGAAATACTTGAGAGTATTGCGATCCCTCTCCTGCCATGAATGGCAAGTTTTGCTTTAGTTTCCGACAGACGCGTATTAGACTTTTTATTACCAACCGGAATAACATCTCCATTCAAAACTTTATAAATATATTGAGCAAATTGTAACACTGCCAAAATTCAAGCCTGCTAGATATCGCTTAGACATACGATATGTTAATGTATATGTACTTTTATCGATTTCACATGTTAGTTATATCATGAATGAGTAATCATACTTCTGCAAGTTCAATATTAGGTATGTTCTTATGATAATTTTATCCCTGGGATGGACCAAGACCTATTTTTCCTATTCTTTTACTATCTACTAATCTAATAATCTGATACTTACGGCATAGCGGAACTGCGCGTTGTACTCTCTGTTGTTCGCTTTGATTCTTCGTTCATTCTCTGCAACAAATGATAAAATATTTTAATGAATAGAACAAAAAAGACCGTTACCATAACAGTGGAAAACAGTTGCAAACCAGCAAACAGAGGCAGTCAAATCATACTGCGTGAAGAGAAACGGAAAGGAACTTTCATTGCGATTCGTTCGCAATGTTTAAATGTTACTTACTAGCCGTCCCGGCAAACGTAGTTCCATTGAAGGAACCACAGTTACTTAAGGTGAATGCTACGGTCTGTTCCCAGCCAATGACCCGCTAGATGGCGCTGAATTCTACATTTCTAATTTATTTGAGTTTTTGCGTAATTGGAAAACCTTTAAAAGTCGTAGGAATAGTCATGGCGGTTACTGAATATTATATTTTATTGAAATATGTCATATCATTGCCTTAAAATCCACCCAATTCGGTAAAAATATGCGTTATAACATCTGTCATTGCATACAGGGTCGTTTACACACACAGACGTATACAAAAATGATAAAGATTTAACTCTAGATGGCGTGAATGTAAAACAAGTTTTCCATTTTTCTGTATGGGTAGACAAAACTTCAAAACGCCACCTGCTACGGTTTATATTATGAACGAATAGCTTTCCGCCCCACAGACATATATATATGTCTGTGTTCCGCCCGCATTTACAAAAAAAACCCGCATAGTTCCCGTTCCCGTGGGATTTCCGGGATAAAACCTATTCAATGTGTCCAAGTTACGTTCTATATGTGTGCTAAATTTCATTGTAATCGGTTCAGTAGTATTTGCGTGAAACACCCTAACAAACTTTCGCATTGGTAGGAAGTAGGATTGTTATAAAAATAAAAGTTATATTTGTTGGCGTAAACTATTTTATTGTAATTTTGGGAAATAAATAATGTCAAAATTGATTACAATAAAACGCAGTTTTATTTTATTACATTACACTATTGTTTTTTTTTATCAAAACATGTACATATTTGAAGTAGCATATATGATATATGTAATATTATGCTGATCCAAGCATTTTCACTCAAAACTAATATCACTAATGATTTGTAAAAGTAAATTATTTCAATATACATTTTATAACCAACAAGTAAGAATAATTGAATAATTATTCTGTGTTTTAGATTTGTTGTTGTATGAATATACAACAACAAATCTAAAACACTATTTACTATGGAAAAAAAACCAGGAAGGTGAAAAACATATTTACGATTTCGACGCACTCGACTTTTAGTAAAATATAGTATAGTAGGTAAAAATATGGTTTTGATCACAGAAAATATATGTCTGTGGTTTTGATTTTAGCTACTAGTATCAGAAAGCTGCGTGTTCAATGCACGTCGGGGTCACACAACTGTGGAGGAAGGAAGATGGAATACCTCCATCGAATAAGTGAAGTTTCTTGACATACTCGATTGGCCGTCCGGCCTCAATGAAGATTGTCGGAAAGTTGTATATGTGCTCTGCAGCGAAAAAATTTCACTTGCGCGATTCAGAGCGAGGTGTCGTACAGTATACCTAATGAAGTTTTTCACTTTTTGATTTTACTGCAAATCCTTACTAATATTATGCGAAAGTAACTCTGTCTGTCTGTCTGTTACTCAATCACGCCTAAACTGCTGAACCAATTTGCATGAAATTTGGTATGGAGATATTTTGATACCCGAGAAAGGACATAGGCTACCTTTTATTGCGAAATATGTACCACGGGCGAAGCCGGGGCGGACCACTAGTACAAAATAAAAATTAAACAATGGTAATGTAAACTCTAAACAAACTACTACCAAAATACAATTAGAGCAAAAATCATTTGACTGGTTGATTTCACCCAGAGGCTAGAGGCGGCTCGTGACAAAATTGTATGGGTGTTCACTTGAAATAAAACAACGAAAATACAATAGCGTTAGCGGGATAATTTATTACAAAAACAAATGAGCACCACATTTTATAAATGTCTATAACACTAAAAATTACAAAGTACAGGCTATTTCAAAACGAAATCAATGATTATCAAAAATTGGTAAATCACCGAATTTGCATTCGCGAGCGTAGGTATCCACAGTGTTTGTTTATAATATAGGAGTGACAAGTGACAACGTCGCGCGCAATTGCTGCTGTCATGCGATGCGGCAACGTTGCGTGCGAGCGGCCGCGGCGCTCCAAAAATGGCTATTTTTCCATAGTAAATCTTTTGTTACACGCGCAGGACTGTGGCGAAATTTCTCTTGCACTCTTATTGGATTTCTTATTTAGACAATGTACTGAATGTTGTTTCATAGGAGCGCGCGCAATCGAGAGCGCTCCGTAAGCTCCGTTGCGCGCGTTATTTATGAAATGAACAAGTGTATGTAATGATGTATGTATTTTATTTGTAACTAGCAGTCCGCCCCGGCTTCGCCCGTGGTACATATTTCGCAATAAAAGGTAGCCTATGTTCTTTCTCAGGGTCTAAAGGTTATCTGTGCCAAATTTCATCAAAATCGCTCCAGTAGTTTATGCGTGAAAACCATACATACATACATAGTACATACATACATACATACATACAAATATACCTTTCCTCTTTATAATATTAGTATAGAAGTATAAAGGTAACTTATTTTATTGATATTAGTATTGGGTTTTTTACGATAGATTTTAAATAATGAGCAGGTATAACTTTATTATTAATTATTTATGGGAGTTCACTGCACCAGCGCTCCTGAGGACGAGCCGCCGCTGTAATCAAAACGCTACCTGCTACGCTTTATTATGAACGATTTTTATAAAAATAAAAGTTATATTTGTTGGCGTAAACTATTTTGGAAAATAAATAATGTCAAAATTGATAACAATAAAACGCAGTTTTATTTTATTACATTACACCATTGTTTTTTTTATCAAAAGATGTATTTGAGTAGTTTGTAGCATATTATAATAGGTATTCTGATCCATGCCTATTCACTCAAAAGTAATAAGTAATAACACTAATGATATTTTGTAACAGTATATTATTTCAATAGGTATTTGAACATTTCATAACCAACAAGTAAGAATAATTCGTATACAGGATACAATAACAAATCTAAAACACTATTTATTATTTTATTATTTATGTGAAAATAACCAGGAAGGTGAAAAACATTTTTACGAAAACATAGTAACATACGGTTTTGCTTTTAGATAGTATCAGGAGAATGCGTGTTCAAATCACGTCGGGGTTACCACTGTGGTGGAAGGAAGGTAGGATTCCTCCATCGATAAACAAGTCTACTCGACTGGCCGGCCGTTGAACCCCTTATGAGAGATGTCGAAAAGTTGTATATATGTGTTATGTAACAAAAAAATTTCGCTTGCGCGATTCAGAGCGAGTTGTCGCTACAGTAATTATATTTCAATTTTATCTTTTTATATCTGGTAGAACTGGCAGACGAATAAAAAAAATCGTATTAGAATAAATTTAAACAATAAATTACGGAACAAAAAAAGGATTGTAACTGAATTAGGTAATTAGGTATGTTTGTTTCTGGGCGCACCGTTTTCGACGACGCGACGCGCGGCGTAAACGGAGTAGAGTATAGGTACCTACTTTGCTAAAACAAACTAATAAAATTGTGTGTCTGTCTGAAAATTCGGAAAAGCATATTTTGCCAATGTTTGCAAGTTTGTGATTACTTTGATAGTTTACCGATTTATAATAATTGTAATTGTAATTGTATATATCATTTGCAATGTGGTGAAATTTCATAAAAATCACGGGCCAATTTTTTGTTTTGAATCCCACCGAAAATATAATTGCGTTATTAGAATAATTAATTACTATACCCACGATCAATTATTACAATATAGTCTCAAATGCATACTAGAGAAATATTGCAATTTGATTCAATTAAAATGCATAGCATACAAAAATAAATTCACAAGCACAACACAAGAAATTCCGCGCGCAAATCATAGCGCGTGTCAATGATTTATCAAGAAATGTAATTGTATATCAAGCCGACGACGACGCCGAACAAAAGTACCTACAATACCATTGGACCTTCAGTGTACAAACGGAGTAGGTACCTACTTTATTATTTATTTATTTATTTATTTATTTATTTATTTATTTGGAGAACACACAGGTACAATTACAAACATAATAAGATAACATTATTGTAACATTCGGCTATTAAATCTAAATTGCACCCTCAACGTCTCACTGTGTACATATTAAATACATAAAATAACAAAACAAATCAGAATCTACAGCAAACAGTTATCTTAACAACTCCTGCTATTAATTAAATAAACAACTTCTTTAAATTATTCTTAAAACTAATTTGAGAGCATGAAAACATATCAGTGTCATTAAGTAGAGAATTATGCAAATTACACATTCTATGGAGTGGCGCTCGTTGACCGGCATTAGTTCTTGTGTGCCCTACGTGAAAAAGATTTTTGGAACGACAAGGTCTTGTTGGGGCCCGAAAGTACAATGACTCGAGTAGATATGGAGAATCGATTTCACCCAAGCAAATTTTTCTGAGAGTAAGTGCGTCACTTAATGAGCGCCTGTCAGACAGGGACATCATATTGTACCTGACCAACAGATTATCATAAGAACAACGAGGCAAATGTAGACGGAAGTTAAGAGACCGTAAGAATTTTTTTTGAACCATTTCTAATTTACTTTTGTAAATGTCATAGAAGGGATTCCATATGGGCGAAACGTACTCAAGTTGCGATCTTACTAAACTTTGAAATAGATAAATGAATGTTTCTTTATGCCTGAATTTTTTTGTTATACGGCTAATAAAGCCCAACATACGGTAAGCTTTTTTTATAATGTAGTCTATGTGATTATCTAATGTTAGTTTAGTGTCTAGGAAAACACCTAAATCACGTATGCATGTATCGGTGTCAAGTGTGTGATCCCCCAATTTAAATGTTGACGGTATAATTTTAATGTTTTTTGTAAAACGCATATGTTTACATTTGTTATGTGAAAGAAATAATTTATTATTCTGGCAATAATTTGACAGTCTATCGAGATCCTCCTGAATTAGACATATGTCACTTTCACTTGACACAGAGGAGTAAATTTTTAAGTCATCTGCGTACAAGAGAAATTTTGTGTTTTGAAAACATGACGAAATGTCGTTTATGAATAGGACAAATAATAAGGGCCCAAGGATGGACCCTTGTGGAATACCAGATGAAACAACTACAGACGACGACATATAACCGTTCATAACAACAACTTGGACTCTACTCTGTAAGTATGAGGAGAACCATCGAAAAAGATTGCCCTTGATGCCATTATAGGACAGCTTTTTTAATAGTAAAAGATGATCCACCTTGTCAAAAGCTTTTTGAAAGTCTGTATAGATAGTCTCTATTTGAGCCTTTTTATCCAAACCATTGAAAAGAAAGTTGGTGAAGACAAGAAGATTAGAAAGTGTAGACCTATCCTTAACGAAGCCATGTTGTTCTTCAATAATAGTGTGCTTAAGGCTGGTAGATATGTGGTGGTGGACCAATTTTTCAAACACTTTTGAGATAACTGAAAGAATTGAAATAGGACGGTAATTTGTTATATCATCTTTTGAGCCAGATTTAAATACAGGTGTTATGTAGGCTTTTTTCCAGTGACTAGGGAATTCACCATTTATGAGGCATTTATTGAAGATAATCTCGAGAGGTACCGATAAAGTTTTACTGAGTTTTTTCAAGAAAATAGGGCTTAAGTTGTCAGGACCAGGGCCTTTGTTAGGGTCAAGGTCTGTTAGTGCTTTATATATATCAAACTGTGAAAGTGTTATGTGATTTAAGCATAGTGAGCTGTGGGCATTGTCTGAATGCAAGTGATTATCAATGTTGTATGCTCCAGGAGTCAACGGTTCAAATACTGACTTGAAGTATGTAGAGAACATATTACATATTATAATGGGGTCATTAGATGTGTTTTCATATAGTTTCATAACTTTAGGATATCCAGAATTGGTTTCCTTTAAGTCTGATGTATATTTCCAAAAGTGTTTGATATTGTCCCGAAGTGAATTCTCCACGCTTTCTATATATTTTGTATAACAGTTCTTAATCAGTAATTTAACTCTGTTTCTAAGTAAACTAAACTCTTGATAGTCCCGTAACGAACTATAGGTTTTCCAGCGTGTCCATATTTTTATTTTACGCCTGAGAGTAGAGATTAAAGGTCTGGAAAACCATATAGGGTAGTGAGTTGATTTTGGTTTAATGACCGGAACATGTGTTTCAATAAGGTTATTTAAAACTTTATAGAAATATTCAACTGCAGCCTCGGAGTTAAGTTGACCAATTTGAGATTTCCAATCTATGTTTGACAATTCTTTGTTAATTAAATCATAATTAGCACTATAAAAATTTCTTTTTATTTTAGGAGAACTACACATATAGTCCACATGATATGAAAAGCATAATGTTACCTCCAAGGGAGGGTGATGTGGAACTGGGTTTAGTAAAGGATCATCTGCAATACTAACACTAGTTTCATCAAGAGTACAGAGAATGAGATCAAGTATTCTATTGTTTTCATTTAAAATTATGTTGAATTGTTTCATGTTCAGAAAAGCCATGGTATAAGTTAATAATTTAGACACATCTGTATCAGAAGTGATTGGGTGTAAAGAGGGGAGATTAGGCAACCAGCTAAGATAAGGTAAATTAAAATCGCCAAGTAAAACAACATCTGAGAATATACCATTCATATAAATATCATGCAGTTTATAAAAATATTTGTCATATATTGAAGCTTTGGAAGCCGGGGGAATGTAACAAGCACATAAAAGTAAGTTAGAATATGAAGGAAAGTGTAGAAATATCTCCTCAAGATCGTGAGCCTCTAAATCGAGTCGTCTCAAGACGTCTATGGACTTTTTTACAAATACTAATATGCCTCCGCCCCCTTTCTTACCAGTTGAGCTCAAAATTCGGTCCCTACGAAATGTAAAATAAGTGTCAGTCTGTAACTCTGAGTCAAAGATGGAAGTAGACAGCCAAGTTTCAACCAGGATGATAACATCATAGTTGCAAGTAAGTAAGCTTAATTTTAATTTCATAATTTTACTTTTTAAGCCGCCACAATTTTGGTAAAAAATAGTTAATTTAGTGTAATGCATTATTGAAACAGAAGTAATGTATAAGTAAAAATAAGTAAGTTTTTGTTTTGGGATTAAGATATGTTTTCATGCTTCTCAGTTTCAACACAAAATTGAAATGCCAATTGAAAATTGAAACACCTTTGAAAATATTATAAACATAACATATAAAAATTATAAATGTAAACAATAAATTTGAATAACATAGTCATATTATTTTGTTTATATCACTGCTGTTATGTATATGTATAACGCGCGATTCATCAGATTTCCTAACCAAAATACAGCAGTTTTTCACCCATACATATTTATAATTTTTAGCTTTAGCCTGTTGCCTAGCGGAGCGAAATAAAATTTTATTTTTAAGCGTTAAATGTTCATTTATGAAGAACCGTGCATTTTGGGAGACGGCTGTGGCAGCAGAGGCAGATGTTGGTGTGCCCAGCAGCGCCGAGACCATGAGGGTGCGGCTTTGCTAAAACAAACTAAGTAATAAAATTGTGTGTCTGTCTGAAAATTCGCTAAAGCATATTTTACCAATGTTTGCAAGTTTGTGATTACTTTGATAGTTTACCGATTTATAATAATTGTATACTTATATCATTGTTTAAAAATATTCAAACACAATAATATGATATAGGTACTGATTTATCACTGGTTTCAGTGATGAACTGATGAGTCAATGTTAGCCACAATACTAATCACTTTCGTCATACATGACGTGTATGAACTATGATTGATGTGATTTGCAATGTGGTGAAATTTCATAAAAATCACGGGCCAATTTTTTGTTTTGAATCCCACCGAAAATACATATATTACTAATTGCGTTATTAGAATAATTAATTACTATACCCACGATCAATTATTACAATTTACAATATAGTCTCAAATGCATACTAGAGAAATATTGCAATTTGAATCAATTAAAATGCATAGCATACAAAAATAAATTCACAACACAAGAAATTCCGCGCGCAAATCATAGCGCGTCAATGAAATCAAGAATGTAATTTTATATCAAGCCGACGACGACGCCGAACTAAAGTACCTACAGTACCATTTACCTTCAGTGTACAATACAGTTTACAGACCTACGACGGACGAACAATAATGAGTAATAAATTGTTTACAAAAAAAAACATAGTTTCTAAGGTCATTAGTTTTATTTTATTTTATTGTTATTTTCTTTGAACGATTGGAAATGAAATTACTCAATTATTACACATAGAACTTTGATTTATTAGAATTATGTATAAGATAACGAACGCGAATGCACGACATCTAGCGCGTCAATGTCTTAACATCGCCTTTCGTTTAGACATTGACGCGCTAGATGTCGTGTTTCGCTTGGCAAAAGTCACGCACACTACTGTAGAAGTGTCAAATTTTGCCGGTATTTCACTGTTGTTTTTCTAAGTAAATAATGTAAGTTATTGATTAAAAAGGTCGAACGCGGACACATTTCATTGTAGAGAAGTGATAAAATGATTAGTTTTAAAGAAATAGTGTCTGTGTTAAGTGTTTAGACGTCATCAAAAATGTATGGAGGGACGGGCGGAACATCCACCTTAAGTACCGACATCTTAATCACACCTAATTTATAGTGAATTTGTATAGGGTAGAATAGAAACAATTAACCTATAGGTATATACAATTATAGCACCTATGAACACGTCTTGGACGACTCCGACGATGATATTACCAAAGCTAACGCACGGCTAGACTCGGCGATTGAAGCCCAACGTCGAACCAACCGCGACACCGCACACACCACAGCAGAAAGCGTACACCGTCTTCGCCGGCGAAGACGAGGTCCCTTGTTCCGCGTTCCCGCGCCCACCCGGGTGAGCGCCCGTCCGATTAGGGCCCTTCTGGCCTCCTCCACTCAAGCGACAGCCCAAGCCGAGGTTCGTGGTCCCCGTCAAGGGGGGACGCCCTTGTGCATGTCGCTACCAGGGTGAACCTTCAGTTCACCCCCGCGTCCGCGTTAAAATGTAGAAGCCCTTCTGGCTAACATTGAGAGACACCACAAAAAAAAAAAAAAAAAAAAAAAAAAAAAAAAAAAAAGGCACCTATGAGTTTTACAATCTACATAATATCTAATATTATTGTATCTGTATTCTGTTGCACCATTTAATCCAGAATGTTCTATAGCGTGTCGTAAACCCAGTTCAGCACATTTCAATACAATGCATTCGATAATTTACTCTCTGCATAATAGTTTTGTGGCTTCTCTACAATAACATCGTGCTGTAAATTACTATATGAGCACTATAATAATGTAATTGCTTATCTTGTACTCGTAATGGACTTAATTAGAACGAGCTTTCTGTTTTTACCTACCAGTTACAATGAGAAAATGTTGAATTGATAATTAATGAAGTTAACTAATATGTTTTCGAACTAATTACAAAACTTTAGAATACAATACACGGATCCAAATATTCCAAAGAATATGAGATATTATTGAAAAATTACTATTCAAAGCACGTTTGAAATACAATGGACGAAAAATATCCGCCAAATGACATCCGTCACGATGAAACACGCTCAACATTTTACAAGTTTATGTTTAGTATATTTCGAGACAAATTAACAAGTGTTTAGGTAATAAAACGCCAAAACAAAGCACCTGCACTATGCCTTGATCTATGTCTATATACTAGCAAACTATAAACAGAAGTTGTAGATAGTCATGGACAACATAGGTACAACGCCTGTAGGCTGTAACGCACAATTATACCTATTGATCACTTTGTATCTATGTATATATTGGTACGCCATTCCATCCAAGAAGTTGAAAATTTAAAGACATATTAGAAAAGGTTCGTCCAGATTCCATTTGCCAAAGACTATTTTACAAATTACTATACCTATAATATATATTATACAAATTGCACAAGCTGGATTCTTTTTTGTTATTTTACGTTGCTAATGTAAACTTACAGTCGCGTGCGGCCATATTTCTATCAAATTGAAAATTTGGCAATCTAGTACTAGTGTGTAAAGCTATTTGTACAGACAGTTCGTTGTCTACAAACAGTGATCATTTGAATTAAACACGTTCACATGTTTTTATTTTAACACATCCAGTTCTAACGGTTTATAACATCCATTGCATACTTCATAGGCCCGTGCCGGCTTCACATAGGAGCATTTATTGTTTAAGACTTTAAGTGGTAAATATAGTTTTAAGAATAATTTTTTTGGACACTTAGCTCCTAATTTCAATGTTTATCTTAAGATAGAGAAAACAAATGCCGTTAAAATTGTCTAAATGACAATGAAATCTATTTCAAAAATCGATACGTAATTTAGAAGGTAGCAAATAAACAGAAATACGCATGCAGAGAGCAGCTTCCTTATTTACCAAGGCCTAGAATCATTAGAATAGAGATAGAGCTAATTACATTGTCATTTACTGTAACTATGGTCATAAGAGTACTATGATTCAGTTTTGTCATAATATTTAAAGCTTTTTTAAGTCTACATCAGATACTATAAGTAATTAGAATTTAAATCTTCTACAAAGAGCACTTCACTATGCATTACCGGTTATCATAATTTCGCAAATGTATTGTGCCGTGTTTCTTGGTTTGTTTGTGAATTCAAATTTAAATAATCGAACCTATACATTTTTTTCAGCTGACGCCTCGTGCCTAATAACCACAAATATTTATTATTGTGGACTGTTAGTCATCATAGCTGATAAAGCGTGAATAATATTTGTAATCTCTTTACAGCAAATCATTTATATTTACTTTCAGCAAAATACGCGAAGGAAGCTGAGACAACATATGATACCTACGAAATCAACGTATGACTCATGAGATGAGTCCTACACAAAACGTAATCGCTACTGATATCTTCAAATTCCCCAAACATATAATATAATGAGTACATATATTTATACTGGTGATTGTAGAAAAACTTTTTCAAAAATCGCGAACTTATAATGTAACCATTTCACTTGTGCGTTACGTGGGAAGACAAAATATTATGCTTATTTTCCAATTTCCTCAATATAAAGCGTATGTCTCGGTAGTTCATTTAGTTAACCAGCGTAAGTTGGTTTTAACCGAAATGATTCACAATATGACAAAAACGTTCATACGAAAAAATCACTCACTGGTTTTGCGTATACTGATACTTGTTAAAATAATATGAGACGTACTTTTCTAAATTTATCGAGGACATGAAGAAAGCAGTATAAACTGCAATGCGATGAAAAGTAATTAATTCTCATTACATCCTTCATCATGCTTTGTATCTAATTAATATAGAATGATAGACTAGAGAAAAGGCGCCTGGATGTCGCCGATCGATCTCTCCTTTTATTTACAGTTAATAGCACTTTCAGGGGCGTCTCACTCCCTATGTATATTGTATACCCTCGTTTACTCACATAATGGCGTCCATAAATGCGACTTAAGGCCAAACGAATTTACGTTTTACTTTCATTGATACGGCTTTTACGATACGATAATGAAAACAAAAGTAAAACACGTTAATTGTGTGAGTTTATTTGGAACAATTTTCAATTAAATAGGCACGACTCACGAGTAAAGGATTTTCATAAGAGTTACACTTAGTAAGTAAATATAAAAATTTCGAACGGAATATATATTTCGCATAACGTATTATATAAAATAAGAATTTAAATGTCGCATTAACGTGTCCAGTTTTCGTACACAATAATCTGTTTACTTTGTCATAGGATGTGAAGTTTAAACATTCATTTAATGTAGTCAACAGGGTCACTGATGAAACTATGTCAGTGCTGAAAAAAGATGTCCTTGAGAAAAAACAGATTATACCTCCATTATGTATAACATTACGTCGCTAACTTTCGAGCAAATTGATTTGATTAAATCCCGTTAGGATCGTTCACATAGGTCGGTGACCAAGTTGTTTATTTCTTTAAGGGCTTTAGAGGAATATTAGTATTCCAAAAAAAAATAATAAAAAGATGTAAAGTACATATTTCCATGTTAAATAAAAATGTATTGCTTCTAAAAGTATAACGATCCACATGAAATTCAATACTTCACCCTATACATTTTACTTCTACTACTATTCTACACAAATGAAGGAAACAATGGAATTGAACATTGATTATTGCATATTTTTAACTTGAATAGTATGAGTTGTATACTTGACGTAGGCTGTAAGTATATTTTTTATTGTAAATTCAATATTTAATTTTAGTTTTATCGTACTTATTTTATTAATGGGAATGTTTGTGAGGACGGATGAATGTTGGTATGTTACACTCTCACGAAAAAAATTACTGGACGGGTTTGGTATGATCGTATGCCGGCTGTACACACTCGCCGAGACACACCGAGACAGGCCGAGAACGAGTATGTACATGGTGGCATTCGTCTTGTCTCGCTCTCTCGTGTCTCGCCTCGGTTGTCTCGGTTACTGGTCGGTTTTTTGCGCCCGAGTCAAAGGGTCTCGTTGAGTCTCGCGAGGAAAACGAGAGCGAGCATGTACACACTTGTTCAGTTAGTTGCTCGCTGACGTTATTTATGAACGCACGTGTTTCACTATGTGGTCTAATGAACGAGAATTACAGTTTTTGGAGTGTTATCAAACAGAACCTTTTTTATGGAACTTATTTTTTATGGATTTATTTTAAATTGGCCAGAAGGTTCTGCCACCAACTCAGCCAATTGATTTTCCATTGTACTTCTGAAACAAAGAAGCGTTTCTATTGATTCCTTAAAAATACAATAAAATACATTAACTATTCAGGAAGTTTTTATATTTATTTCCCTGTTTCTACTGCGGTGCATGGTAATCATCCATCATCTTCTTTTTCTCCATGGTTTGAGAAATTTTTTTTATAGTAAATGTTTAAAAAATTATAATAGCTCACGGCACAAAGACAAATAGCAGCAGCTTTTTCTACGTCCATTCTCGTGTAAGTCTTCATGCCGGCTGTACACACTCGCCGAGACAGGCCGAGAACGAGTATGTACATGGTGGCATTCGTCTTGTCTCGCTCTCTCGTGTCTCGCCTCGGTTGTCTCGGTTACTGGTCGGTTTTTTGCGCCCGAGTCAAAGGGTCTCGTTGAGTCTCGCGAGGAAAACGAGAGCGAGCATGTACACACTTGTTCAGTTAGTTGCTCGCTGACGTTATTTATGAACGCACGTGTTTCACTATGTGGTCTAATGAACGAGAATTACAGTTTTTGGAGTGTTATCAAACAGAACCTTTTTTATGGAACTTATTTTTTATGGATTTATTTTAAATTGGCCAGAAGGTTCTGCCACCAACTCAGCCAATTGATTTTCCATTGTACTTCTGAAACAAAGAAGCGTTTCTATTGATTCCTTAAAAATACAATAAAATACATTAACTATTCAGGAAGTTTTTATATTTATTTCCCTGTTTCTACTGCGGTGCATGGTAATCATCCATCATCTTCTTTTTCTCCATGGTTTGAGAATTTTTTTTTATAGTAAATGTTTAAAAAATTATAATAGCTCACGGCACAAAGACAAATAGCAGCAGCTTTTTCTACGTCCATTCTCGTGTAAGTCTTCAGTTCAAATGTTAGAACGAGTGTGTACAGGCATGCTCTCGACGAGAGTCTTTTCGGCCGAGGCTCTCGACGAGAGGCTCTCGACGAGTGTGTACAGCCGCGGTAACATTTGAACTGACCGCGGCTGTACACACTCGTCGAGAGCCTCTCGTCGAGAGCCTCGGCCGAAAAGACTCTCGTCGAGAGCATGCCTGTACACACTCGTTCTAACATTTGAACTGAAGACTTACACGAGACTGGACGTAGAAAAAGCTGCTGCTATTTGTCTTTGTGCCGTGAGCTATTATAATTTTTTAAACATTTACTATAAAAAAAAATTCTCAAACCATGGAGAAAAAGAAGATGATGGATGATTACCATGCACCGCAGTAGAAACAGGGAAATAAATATAAAAACTTCCTGAATAGTTAATGTATTTTATTGTATTTTTAAGGAATCAATAGAAACTCTTCTTTGTTTCAGAAGTACAATGGAAAATCAATTGGCTGAGTTGGTGGCAGAACCTTCTGGCCAATTTAAAATAAATCCGTAAAAAATAAGTTCCATAAAAAAGGTTCTGTTTGATAACACTCCAAAAACTGCAATTCTCGTTCATTAGACCACATAGTGAAACACGTGCGTTCATAAATAACGTCAGCGAGCAACTAACTGAACAAGTGTGTACATGCTCGCTCTCGTTTTCCTCGCGAGACTCAACAAGACCCTTTGACTCGGGCGCAAAAAACCGACCAGTAACCGAGACAACCGAGGCGAGACACGAGAGAGCGAGACAAGACGAATGCCACCATGTACATACTCGTTCTCGGCCTGTCTCGGTGTGTCTCGGCGAGTGTGTACAGCCGGCATTAGAACGAGTGTGTACAGGCATGCTCTCGACGAGAGTCTTTTCGGCCGAGGCTCTCGACGAGAGGCTCTCGACGAGTGTGTACAGCCGCGGTAAGGGTTTGGTAGAAACTTTACAGTATAAATATAACATAAAATTATTATGGTTAATGATAGTGTTTTCTGCATTTAAATCATAAAATTTATTTTATTTAATAATAACGTGTGTTGCACCGGTTAAACAAATAATTCTATTGAAGTGGGCTATCTGTAATTCGTTATTAATTTAGAAGCAGGTTAATGAACAACTATTTTTAATTAATTACAATTACACACTGTGTTTAATAACTTACACACAAACACAAATCCATTTTGTAACTTATTGTTACTTTATTTTTCTTATATAATATTTCCATGGACGATATGAATACTAAATTGTTGTAAATTTCAATAATTCTTATAAAGTAGGTTACAATGCTGAAACTATTTTAATAGAAATTGTGTGCCTAGTACGTAAATCTGATTTCACACAGAGCCAAGCTAAACCTAGTTATTTATAAATAGGTGCTCATAAATTGAGTTACTACGTGGGTGAAAGGTTAGAAGTTCACTTAGTATTTGTAGTTTGTTCAGTTCAAACATTTTGAATTGTATTTATTTAAATGTGACAGTATTAATTATTCACAAATTCGTAGGGAAATTGAAAATTTGTTACAGGAAGTTGATCAATTTGTTTCAGAAACGTGATCGACAATGTTATTGAATTTATAATTAATTTTGTCAACGTAAAAAAGCAGAGCATCAGGAGATCTTCGACAAATAGTTCTTAGCGAATCAAAACTTAATTAGAATTAGCAAAATATTGACAGATAAAATCAATAGTACGTAAGTGGGGTCATAAACGAAGCGCTAAGGCGCCGTCGCCCCGGCCGTTGACCGTGCGACCGACCTTGGCCATTGTGTAATATTCTTTCAGAGAAATACAACAATCCTGCTTGAATCATCTTTTTCGGTACGGCCATTACTATAACACAAAACAATCACGATGCGCGTCGTGAATACCAGGTTACACAATGACTCAATGCCATACTTGGCGGTATTTTCATCCAAGTAGCGATCGCACACAATGACGCAGGGCACCATTAATGCTCATCGCAATACATCAGTGTATACACGAAATACGACCGAAAAACATTCGTATTTCTAAATGTCGGTACTAAGATTGATTAAAATGGTACACACCGCAAGAGACAAATGTGCGAAATCTATGGTTATGCCTGGTGCGACGGCGCGGCGCAGAGGGCTGGTCTCGTCGGACCAGCTTGCCCAGCAGCTCGAGGAGGGAGAGGCGCAAGGGGCGCGGCGGCAAGCGGGCTTCGCCACCCTCCGCGCCCAGCACCTCCAGCTCGACGGCCTCCGAGCGCGCACACATCCGCGCCGCTACCGCCGCGCCATGTCGCGCACCACCACGAGTGGCCACGCCGCTGTTTCACTAGCTTTACAGTCACAACGTGCACTCTGATGCCACCGAGCTCAGAAAATCGCGGCGCGCCTCACACGCGCGCTGCGGCCCGCCGCGGGGCCGATACTCGTAGACGTAACACACTAGCGCCCCCACACCAGCGCGCGCATCTACTCCGTTACCCGGCGGTGTTGCAGCCTTCCGCGTTTCGTTTCATTATTCCAAATCATGAAAAAATCAAGTGACGTTGAAACTACTTATTTATTTATCTTACACGGAGATAACAATGTATACAAATACAATAATTTTAAAGGAGGACAGTGTTGTTTGAATAATTATTGAATGACAAAATACCTACCAAAATTTATTAAAATTATTAAGCTTTAAACAGTAATTTTACATATTATTTATTATTTATTGCAGCTTAGTTACAATGATTGCCAAATATTTTATTTTACCGCCCCTAGCGCAAGGATCTTTATTGGCTTTATTGGTGCTTTAATCGATATGCCGTGTACACAGAACAGTAAAGTAGATAGAAGTGTGATGTGGGCGTGGCCCACGTGTCACTGGTAAGGTAAGATCACCTAACTTGCTCTCAGATAAGCGCAGAAAAATATTCGAGTCGGTTGTCAGCTGTCAAACCTTTTTTCCATATTTATTCATTAATTAGGACGTGTTCTTCGGTATTAGAATGCAAAAATGATAGCAGACGAAATAATATCAGCAATGAAGGCATTTCATACCATCGGTAAGTCTTATTTTTATTTATTTTAATTATATTTTATGTTATAACTTCGCTTGTCGTAATTTGTCAAAATTGTATACAAATATCTAGTCAAAATGAACCTTAATCCGTAAGAAATTAGTACTATTATAGATTGAACAGCAAACAAGACTTTCTGGAATATTATTGCAATAATCAAACGAATGTCGCTTTAGTGATGCTTGTGGCGCATATCGACAGTATCGATACTTTAGAAAAGACAAACATTAAAAATATTAAATATTTTTATTTTATTTTTCCTTAGCTTTCATTTGTCCAATTTATTTATAGATTTCCCAAAGAGGCTAATTTAAAAGAGAAATGGATAAATGCAACGTGACGAGTTAACTGGATGCCGAACAGCACTAAGCGGTCTAACAAAGGCCACCGATACAGCAAACCTACGGCAGTTCCAAGATTTAAAATAATGCATATTTTCTGTTTGTATTTTGTAAATATATATAGATAAATACTATTCTATTCCGTTTTTTATTTAATAATAATAATATAAAAAGACGTACTTAGTAGTAATAAACATACTCCAAAATGTGACACATTATACTATACTGATATAAAAGAAAGAAAAAAAAATACCCAAAAAATATTTATTTATGAATTATCGATAACAAGGCTGACATCCCTCAGGGCATAGCATCAGATAAATATCAAGTTAATGTTGAGTGACACAAATTTCAACCTTATCTCTATGTGTTGCGTTTCAAATTTATATCTATCGAAAACTAACGCCCTCTGTTGTGGAGTAGCTGAATGTTTTCGAATTTGGAATTTCTGTGCAATGAGAAACAAAACAGCTAATATACCTAGGGATGTTATACTAAAATAAACCGTAACATGGTGCGTTAGGGTACATATTGACATGCTGAATTTATAACCTAAGTCAGTTTTTACTCAAATTAAGCTGTCCAATCAAAGGCATAGTTTACTTGTAGTGTACTGTATAACTATCGGTTTAAATGTGTGGGTTTGGCGACACTGGTTTTCATACTAATTATGACATTATAGGGCTCTTTCATTTTATGCGTTTCGTATCGGACCGCTGCCGCACGTTTTCCGTGCCGCTAGTTATAACCCGCTGCCGTGCCGTTGCAGTACGGTAGCAGTCCGTTACCAAACGCTTAAATTGAAAGCGTATCTGACTGCCGTGCGTTTGTATGCTAGTGCTGTTTTAAATTTATTTGACACCAGTTAAGCCATGGACTCTGACGAAGAAACATTACTGTTAGTGCTCTTCTTGAAAAACATCAAACAAAAAAATAAACAAAAACTACGCCTCCGTTATTCCGTATTTCAACTGCCCGTCCGTATTATTACCACGACTGACTTATATATTATTACCTCAAAACGCGCGTATTTCTGTACTTGAGTACCCGTAGAAATGTAAGATGATTGAATTAGATTAGACCAAAAAATTAGATAATTTTTAGAGCACGAATATTCTCTGTCAAATCATACCGATATATCGATATTTTTTAATAAAAATATCAATATCGATATTGATATTTTCAAAAAACATCGATACGATATATATCGATACTTTATTGCATTTCTGAAATCCCTATGGGACTTGCGACGTTGCCGTCCTGCTGTCGAGCGTTCGCGGTACGGACGCCGCGCTGTTGCCGCACTTTGTATGAAAACAAACGACCGGCCGTGCGCCGTACGACAAACGCACCGCTTCGGCACTGTAGCGGTCCGATACGAAACGCATAAATTGAAAGAGCCCTAAGGGCTCTTTCAATACGAAACGCATAAATTGAAAGAGCCCTAAGGGCTCTTTCAATTTATGCGTTTCGTATCGGACCGCTGCCGCACGTTTTCCGTGCCGCTAGTTATAACCCGCTGCCGTGCCGTTGCAGTACGGTAGCAGTCCGTTACCAAACGCTTAAATTGAAAGCGTATCTGACTGCCGTGCGTTTGTATGCTAGTGCTGTTTTAAATTTATTTGACACCAGTTAAGCCATGGACTCTGACGAAGAAACATTACTGTTAGTGCTCTTCAACTGCCCGTCCGTATTATTACCACGACTGACTTATATATTATAACCTCAAAACGCGCGTATTTCTGTACTTGAGTACCCGTAGAAATGTAAGATGATTGAATTAGATTAGATCAAAAAATTAATTTTTAGAGCACGAATATCGACATCAGGACGGCAACGTCGCAAGTCCCATAGGGATATCGGAAATGCAATAAAGTATCGATATGTATATCGTATCGATGTTTTTTGAAAATATCAATATCGATATTGATATTTTTATTAAAAATTGGTTGTCTGTAAAGTCGGTTTACTGACGATAGTTGAACGTGACAACGTCCGATTGTGCTTCTTTGTCGCTCGTTCCGCGCTCTCGCTCGCACTTCAAGCCTTACACGGAACGCCTCAGAGCGAGGTAACGCCGCATGAGTCATGTTTTTTCGTGCGTGCAGGCGGCTCTATCGAATTATAAGACGTTGTCACGTCAAAAATATCGATATATCGATATGATTTGACAGAGAATATTCGTGCTCTAAAAATTAATTTTTTGGTCTTATCTAATTCAATCATCTTTTACGGAGGCGTAGTTTTTGTTTATTTTTTTGTTTGATGTTTTTCAACAAGAGCACTAACAGTAATGTTTCTTCGTCAGAGTCCATGGCTTAACTGGTGTCAAATAAATTTAAAACAGCACTAGCATACAAACGCACGGCAGTCAGATACGCTTTCAATTTAAGCGTTTGGTAGCGGACTGCTAACGTACTGCAACGGCACGGCAGCGGGTTATAACTAGCGGCACGGAAAACGTGCGGCAGCGGTCCGATACGAAACGCATAAATTGAAAGAGCCATATATGTTTTTACTGTTCTGTGGCCGTGTACCTAATTGCAAATTGCAATTCGAAAATTAAAATACTTGAGCATACCTATTCCTTATTAAGCAAGTGTAGTCTCTCTATACGAATAATTACGTGAATAAAGTTATTTTGCAAAAGCTCACGTTGATAAAAAGCTTTTCCTACCTACACCGATGCGGCAGCAGTGACTTACTCCAGTTAGAGCTTAAAATTAATGAATGATAAACGATTAAGTATCCTTTATAACTAATTAGTAACAGAAACTTCATGATTTAAGTAAACCAAAAAAATAAATTAAATTAAACTAAAACAAAACAAAGGTTTATAAAGTGTATTACAAACAAAAGTTGTAAGTGTAAAAGCTTGCCGTATCCACGAAAGGAAAGAAAATTGGCGCATAATTATTTACCTTAATTTTATTACGCTCGCGCTTTACATTCCTCCAACAATTAGTTACGTGCTACGAAAATTTACTAAGTACATACATACATATTTTAAAATGGGTAGTATTTAAACGAGTGACTGTAAATTAAAGTTTTAGTTATCAAAAATAATTAATTGGGGTAACAGAATTACTAAGTGAGCGACTGACTGCGAGCGATGAACAACTAACAAACATTAATTTGCGTTACATAAAATACAAAATGAGCAGCTTCATAATATTTGAGCGACCTAATATTAATTGTTTGAGTGACAAAAATTACGTCTTGTATTATATTCATTATTTGGCATATGATTTATTTATACTGAGTGGCATTTTATCTTAATCGAGGTATTTCGAATAGAAAAATCACTTTGAAAAATACTATAATGGACAGAGTAGGTACTATCAGTTCAATTTGTTTTTGAAAGTTTTATCAAATAACTATTTGAACAATTTATTCTAGTGTTTTTAGTCGCTCTAGATGAGCGTAATTTAGTCGCTCACTTAGTAATCTATTCGCTCAACTAGTAATTTAGTCGCTCATATAGTAATGTAATCACACAGTTAGAATTCTTATATATCAAATGGATTAATCACAATCCTCCTTTAGTACGCTCAATCTGTATTTTATTATCAACTAATATTCGTTGCTTGTTTAGTTTATTTGTCGATTACTCAAATTCATACCGCTCAAGTTATTAAATCAGTATCTCATAATCAGTCGCTCACTTTATTTTCAGTCGCTCGTTTTATTATTCCCCTTTTTAAATTCCAAATACATATATCCTATAATTTTCCTTTCTAGGTAAATAATGGAAAATTCATTCATAATGTAATTGCTAATTAACTACTTGCATTTAATTAATTTTTAGTTTAATGAAATTGTTATTAGAGTATGAAAATCAGTGCTAAAATGTTTTTTCGTTTGAACCACGATAGCTTGCGTAAAAAAAAATTATATTACTAAATATTTCGCTTTTTTTACCATTCTCCCCGTGGTTGCCTGGCAGAGATCACTACTTAGTGATAAGGCCGCCAATTGTACTAGATATCTTTCTGGTACCATATTGTTTATTTTTACTGTTTCTTGTTTTGTCATGTTTATACTACAATAAAGTCACACCCCGGACACACCATACAATATTATCGTTTTGACAGTCACACTCTAGAGAGTGCAAATGTGTGTGTTAACGCTTTAGGGTTCGCACATTAATTGTGACTAGCGTAAAGAAATTCGCGTTTTTCTGATGAAATACATCCGTAAATAGCACAATATCTAACCATTTTCTACGAAAAACGATAATCACAAATCCAAAATAATAAAATTACTTTAAGTCAATTTGATTAATGTTGTCAATCTTCGTTGCGTATCGTCCTTACGGAAAAATGCGGGCCATCTATAGCGTGATCGTGCGGGGTGAGGTAAGTGTTTAATTTTGGCGGGAGGCGGAGAGTGTCCGTTCTGTAGCGTTTAGCTACTATTATGTATTCTGTGATAAAGTGTAATGAATAGATCATAGTTTACTTTTACAATTGTTTTACAATATCATTCATTCAAGTTAATTTAATTGTATACTTTGACAGCGCCGAAATTAGTAACTGAGCAGATGAGCACTGAAAACCGCCTTTGTCCAGTTTTACGTTTATATAGCTCTTGCTGCGTGCCATCTGGTTTTTGATAGACAAAGCAAGTCATCAATTAGCAAGTACTAATATGATAGTGTGGGTGTTCTCTCCGTTTCTGAATAAAATGTTTTTTAAAAACGCCTGAGAGGTACACTTTTTTACCAGAATTGCGAAGTGACTTGAATAGACTTATTTTAATTGTTTCTCCCATCATTTAATACCTCTGACTGTACAAGTTCGAGCTTCTTCGTGCATTATATTGAATCTTGCCCAAATTCTGTTAACATAATATTGCACCACATGAAGTCTTATGACCTCCGACATTGTGCCGTTTACCCGTATCATATCTTTGAGCTTAAGAACTACCAGCTCGGTTCGACTCGCCCTTTACATCCTTCTCTTGGGACCACTCTCTGTTCGCTCGATCACTCTAGATTCGCTCTGTGAACAATACTGTACTACTGTCACTCATGCCCTAGTCCGGATGCTTCCTTGCGAATGAAACGTCTTGCACGGTATGCGTTTGTTAATGCAGGTCAAGTCTGAATTTGAGTCCTGACCTGTCGCTTGATGAAGAAGCGTACGATAGCAAAACCGCCCTTTGCAGTCAAGCATTATTATTCATATAGCAAGAAAAAGGTTACAAATTGTACCTGTTTCTATTGTTAAAAGTACAAAAATTATATGATATTTACTACATAGAATGGACATCATAACTTATTATTACCCACTTGTATGAGATTTAACTATTCTTTCGCTTCGAATCTTTGACTATACAAGTGACATTTTTGATCGAATGTATCCTTGTTATTTATGTGTGTGTGGATCAAGGATTTTTTTCCTTTTTAAAAAAGAAATATAAATACTTAGATAGTTATAATTTACCTAAAATACCAAAAAAAAGGTTTATTTCCTTACTTATTATTAATTCACGTTAAATAGCTACACACTACACTCTGCTTCGTTTATCATTCCTTATTTGGATGAACAAACCGCTAGTTATCTTGCTGTAGTAATAATTCAGATGTCTTCACGTTTTCTTCGGGTTGTATAATTCTAGCGCATATTCTAGCGTTTTTATCAGTATTATATCAGATAGATAATAACATAATATATACATTGTTATACAGTTAATACTTATTGACAAGCATTATTTCAATCTATAATAGGGACTATAGACCAGGGTCGATAATTTTTGAAACAAAAAAAAATAGTAGTACAGTCGACTCTCGTTAATTCAAACCTGCGATAATTCGAACCTCTCTATAATTCAAAGTTATCACGAGGTCTACTTCTAAATTTATTTATTTTTTACGAAATTTGGTGAAAACTTACCTTATTATGTCCCAAATACACTGTAATTTATTTGATTGAAAATATTTATTTTTTCGCCTTATTTTATTACCTACAACTTTGCCATTGAACTTTTTTCCATAGGACTTGTAGTTTTGTCGGAATTTAAGAGAAACCATTTTTTAGCCTTAAAAGCTCCCCCCTCCCACTTCCCGAACTCGGATTGTCTGTAATTTATTTTTCCTTTAATTTTTATCACATTCCCCTCCTTTTCTAATGGGTTTCATCCTACTACTATTTTTTTTAGGTTTTTATCATTTTGGAAGGGATTGGCCCTGGTGTACTATGACATAATTGTTATTTAGATAATCTGTTTAATATTTTAGTGCCAATAGAAGTAAATTGGTGTTTTTGTGCATTTCATATCTTAAAAAAGAGAGATTTAGATATACTAGCTGCGCCCCGCGGTTTCACCCGCGTGTCTCCGCTCTTGTTGGTCTTAGTGTAATGATAGTGCTTAGTGCCTATAGCCTTCCTCGATAAATGAGCTATCTAACACCGAAAGACTTTTTCAAATCGGGCCAGTAGTTCCTGAGATTAGCGCCTTCAAACAAACAAACTCTTCAGCTTTATAATATTAAGTATAGATTCAATAACATTACTAAATTCCATATTCATTTATGTATAAAATTAAACTATTCGTACTACTCCCATTTCCAAATGAATGTTTAATTGTAAATCTCAATTACTACAGGTAAAATACCGATACGATTGTAGTTGCTAATGGACGGCGTGTGTCGCTTTCCATCAAGTGACGCATACGCTCGTTAACCTTCCCGAGAATCAGAAATCGTTTATATTTTTTCCTGCCATTGAAATATTTATTAATCGTTACGCTAATATTATAAAGTAAGTTCATTCCCTAGAATGTCATTGGCGAAATTGATTATTGAAGCGACCTTCGAAGGCGTAGTCCCCCGAGAACGCCACACTAACCTTAAGTATTGGGCAATCGACTCACCTTGGCCATGTGTTCTCGCCGAGGATTTTCCCATGTCGGCCGCACCATCGACACACATATACACTCTCGCGCGCGACACTTAAACACTAGCACGGTGTTTAACTACTTAAATTTATTAGGTCGGTGTAAAAGAGGCGTACAAAATTTACACTTTACAATAACTAAGGACACTTGAGGGTTAAGATAGGTCTCTTATGGAGTCGTTGGCGGGGAGGCGGTACCGAGGTGTGCGGAGGGCCGCGCGGTGCGATCGGCATCCTGTGGTCCGAATATGCACTTCACCTTCCTGGAACAAGTGAAACAATATTTTATATAATTGCACCGAAGTACTTTGCTTTCTTAAATATCTAATAACTTTACCAAAAGCTTCATAAGTAACAAATAATTCGTGAAGCGATCAAAACTTTTCCTGTGAAAATCGAAGGTTCTAATGTTATTTATTTTCAACTTGGATAACATGCTTTTTGCTATCAATATGGTGGATGTTCTTTGAACATTGGATATTTAACACAACTTTTATTGCCCTTGAAATAAATAATTTTATTAACAACAATTAGTTTTCATACATTCACGCTGAAACAACACAATCACCAATAAGAGTTAAGTTTTGTAATAGCTACGAGATTTACGATGGGCAAACTAAATGGGCCCATAAAATTGGGCACATAATGTATCTCTTCGAGCCGCGACGACCCACTAACTCTCGTCTGTCAAGCTGTGCACGTAATGAGACAATTAAACTTGATTGGAGGAATTGAGATGCGCCGCTAGATAACACGTGCTTGTCGCCGTTGTTCTGACAATTGAAATTATCAATATGGAGTATAACGTGTGATAATATTTTTCTATTGCATAAAAAATAGGTATTGTTTAAATATTTAAGCCAGTCAAACGATGAACTCTTGTAAACTGTGAATCATACCGTGGCAAATGAATAATAAATAAAACTATGTAGGTTTTATAAAAGTTAAAAAATATTAAATAAAAAACAATAAACCTACCTACGTATAAGTATTCAAAAATTTCCCACAGAAAACAACTCTGCTTGTGATAAGATGCAGTTTACAAGTCAAATATTAAGTTTACGTAAGGTTAAATATGATTCTGGCCATGATTAGATCCAGATCAAATTAATAATGCAACAAAAGCCGTCTTATCACCATGGCTTAGGGACTTATCCGTAATGCTGAGATTACACATGCAAATGCGATATTCTCTACGAGACAGCTTTTAATTCGTTTTGTTTAATATAATTAACGTTATGTCTCCAACGCTTATATTATGTGATCATTAATAGCATAGGTAATAACTAATAGCTTTATATGTGACTAGTCCCAGCTCCACCCGATAAATTGATACAGTAGCTCCGGAGAAGTCTTCATTGAAACAAACATACAATCTAACTAACTTCACCTATTTATAATAGGTACAAAAATATTATAAATTCTAAGTTATAATAATTTTTATGAATAAACATTAAGTAAAACAGTTTTCTGTGATCCTACTCACTTCTAATTTAGTAAGTTAAACGACGAATAAATTTATAATTTAGTTTCTGAACACTTTAAAAGCAAACCGAAAATCTAATTCCGTTTTGATATTACTGATGCACACAAGCTAAAATGAAGCTTTCAGTGTTACGTTGAGCGGAACTAAACTTTCGCATTAGGTACCGAAAGTTCTTGAAGTTTCGATACAAAGTATAAAGAAAGGGTTAACGCTGACGTTTAGGTATTCTTATATAACGACCAATCAATTAATTAAGTGCTATTATTGAATAGATACTGAAACGGCTAGGTCAAGTTCATATGATTTATGTACCTGCTAATTAAGATACCAAAATGATGATATGAAACAAGGAGTCTATGTATAACACGGCCGAGTGACATCATGACTTGGAGCAGCCTTGAGCCGCAATCTGTATTGGTACGTCAGAATTATTCCTACATTATTAATCATCATTGTATCATACGAAAAATTAATTGATATATGCACAATTTCGGGTACAGCTATCCTTGAATACAAAACACTGCAATTTTAATCTACATTTACCGAATGCATAGAGTTACAACCTTTGTAAATATTATATGTATTTGATAAATATTTCATATAACTGGACTAATTGAAGTTATTGATATTCGTTGATTCATTAAACAAAGTACATTTGCTACTAATTCTAAAGGACATAAGATATAATATTCTAACATACTTCAGACTTATAAATTTATAAAGAATAGAAAAAATTCGATCACGAGGCGGGACTCGAACCCGCATCCTTCGCGCCATTCCGGGGCGGATGCCTCACCAACTCAGCCACTCGTGACCCGCCCGAGTGATCGAATTTATTCTATTCTTTCAGTTTTATGTGTCTGAAGGGACACACCGCGCGCCATCTATTGAGATGATTAACAACCATTTCAACCAATATGAAGCACTTTTCAGTGAATACAATATTGTAACGAATTTTTTCTATTCTTTATAAATTTATATTTATAAAGCATTTGAATGCCATAAAACCAAAAATATAAATTCAACAAAAAAGGTCGTGTTCCATCGTTACAATATTGTATTCACTGAAAAGTGCTTCATATTGGTTGAAATGGTTGTTAATCATCTCAATAGATGGCGCGCGGTGTGTCCCTTCAGACACATAAAACTGAAAGAATAGAATAAATTCGATCACTCGGGCGGGTCACGAGTGGCTGAGTTGGTGAGGCATCCGCCCCGGAATGGCGCGAAGGATGCGGGTTCGAGTCCCGCCTCGTGATCGAATTTTTTCTATTCTTTATAAATTTATATTTATAAAGCATTTGAATGCCATAAAACCAAAAATATAAATTCAACAAAAAAGGTCGTGTTCCATCGTTACAATATTGTATTCACTGAAAAGTGCTTCATATTGGTTGAAATGGTTGTTAATCATCTCAATAGATGGCGCGCGGTGTGTCCCTTCAGACACATAAAACTGAAAGAATAGAATAAATTCGATCACTCGGGCGGGTCACGAGTGGCTGAGTTGGTGAGGCATCCGCCCCGGAATGGCGCGAAGGATGCGGGTTCGAGTCCCGCCTCGTGATCGAATTTTTTCTATTCTTTATAAATTTATATTTATAAAGCATTTGAATGCCATAAAACCAAAAATATAAATTCAACAAAAAAGGTCGTGTTCCATCGTTACAATATTGTATTCACTGAAAAGTGCTTCATATTGGTTGAAATGGTTGTTAATCATCTCAATAGATGGCGCGCGGTGTGTCCCTTCAGACACATAAAACTGAAAGAATAGAATAAATTCGATCACTCGGGCGGGTCACGAGTGGCTGAGTTGGTGAGGCATCCGCCCCGGAATGGCGCGAAGGATGCGGGTTCGAGTCCCGCCTCGTGATCGAATTTTTTCTATTCTTTATAAATTTATATTTATAAAGCATTTGAATGCCATAAAACCAAAAATATAAATTCATACTTCAGACTTGGTTTTAACAAAAAATATTAAAGGAGCGATAGTATAGTCCATTGAATAAAAAGTTCTAGAGTGCGTGAGTTAGTAACGTAAGATGTTTCTTCGGAAACATGTCAAGAGTCCCTAGGTAATAAACATACTCAAACCCCGGGACACTAGGAGGAGCCCCGGAGTGGGGGGAGGGGGGGAATGGGTCCATTTTTTCATTTTTCGCTTAAATCTCAAAAACGGTACATGTTAGAGAAAAACTTTCAAGGAAAAGTTGAAAGGCCATAAAATTATCTACAAGTTGTACCTAAATCATTTTTTCCTATATCCTACCGTTTCTGAGTTACACGCAGTAAAAAATTATTTTGGCTCAAACAATTTCCCCATACTACATACCCATGTTTATCACATCAATCGATCAAAAAATATTTATTTCTTCCAAAAAACTCAAATGTGCAACTTGTGACCGGTACTGATAGATTGCTCTTAATTAGGTCTATAATTGGTAAAATAAACACATTCCTCTATGGAAGCCTTTAGGTTTAGGAGGAATCGATTGTCAAAATATTATATTAGGGTAGTTTGAGTTACTGAACTTGATCTTTTTATTTTTTTCTTCAAAAAAACTCAAAAGTGCAACTTGTGACCGGTACAGATAGATTGCTCATAGTTAGGTCTATCATTGATAAAAATACCAGATTCCACCACGGAGGCGGGGTTTTAGTATGTTTATTACCCTTGGACTATATATAAGGGACTCTTGACATGTTTCCGAAGAAACATCTTACGTTACTAACTCACGCACTCTAGACCCTCCTTGGAGGGACTCATTCAATGGAATAGTAGTTTTTAAGTAAATTTATGTGCGTGTAATGGATTAAACGTTTTTTCTTTGGTTCTTCTGCCTAATTTATTCGCCAATGTGTGCCATCTGACACTTTTTTAACGAGTGACATAATTGTTATGTCATTTGTTTTCAACAATTGATACTTGTCGTTAACAACACCTACCTTGAAAATCAGAATTATTGAACTATGGCAATAAAATATATTGTTCATGATGAGTGTTGATTGGCAACCATTTGACCTTATTAGATGTACTTACCTCTTATGCAATACGCGATTGATTCTGTTTATTAACGATTTTATTTACCTACTATTTCCATCACGCCTTATTTATTGTTACTATGTATTATACTTACAAGCAATATAATGGACGCAATACAATAATACAATTTACATAGTAATTGATTTAATGATAAACATAGATTTGTTATTGTGTAGCAGATTACATTGATCTTTTACATTTTTATAACATCAGACGATTTTATAATAATGATCAAATGGTCATAGCGAGGAATGAAGACTTTGAGGAATACCAAAATTCCTGTTATCAGTCAGGGGATTGTTATTTAGCTTATTAATTACAAGTTATTATCCTGTGCCATTAAATAATAATTGTGAACGTCGATAAGTATCTTTTAGCTTATGGACCTAATTAGATTAATCTATACGAATAATACTAAGAATATTATAAAGCTGAAGAGTTTGTTTGTTTGAACGCGCTAATCTTAGGAACTACTGGTCCAATTTGAAAAATTCTTTCGGTGTTAGATAGCCCATTTATCGAGGATTGAGGAAGGCTTTATATCATTACGCTAAGACCAACAGCAGCGGACTGCGGAGCCACTCGGGTGAAACCGCAAAGCGCAGCTAGTTTTTCATATACTCAAATAGATTATATTTATAAGTTTTGCCACTTTTTCATCATTAAACGTAGACTGGCTTGGTTTTGGCATCTATTGTTCTCATAAGAACATTAGGTACTTTCTTCAATATCCATAGCGAAGAAACCTGCTATTGTTTTATTATGTAAATAAATAAAATGAAACCATACAAGGGAGGTTCATATATTTTACAGCCAAGAATCGAATTTATTTTACAGCCAAGATCAGTGATAAGTGTACAAAGTTTGATTTAAATCTGTCCGTTTAAAGTGGGTCAAAATCGAGTCTATATTCGGTTGCATACAAGCATACAAACATACAGGTGCTGTTAGCTTGTTAAAAGACTAATGACATTTTAAGAAGATAGAAAAAAATATATAAAAACACAAATATATAAACGTAGCTATAATAATATATATAATACTTAATAAACGATGTTGATGTTTTGGATTATTGATTAATTATTTGACGATTCTAAAGTATAGATTTATGAAAGTGAAAAATAGTATTTTTACCAGAATAAAGACCAATGAAGAAACACTCTGCCCCAATCATATTTCATAAACCTTCAGTACTTATGGTTTTAATTAATCCTCTTTTAAAATTCTTGCTCTATCTGTAGAATATATAAATAAAGATAAATGGCAGTAGGTAATTATGAAAATAATCAGCTATCCTTATCTACATAATTTCTTTTTTGTAAGAATTCTTCAGATGCTTTTATAATAACAGTAATAATCAAGAATTTCAATACGTTGGTAAAGAATGAAATCTATGAGTTTATAGGTCAGTTCTTCCTCAACGAGTTGTAATTTAATGACGACATCTGGCTAGCAAAAATATTGCGTTATATATTTATTTGGTCGAAAATAAAAATATCTAGACGCAATCATAATAAATATTCATTTCGCATGATATATTTGCAACAAGAACAGGTTAATACAATACAAGAATCTGCGTTTAAGTGTACCAGGTCACTAGTCAAGGTTAACCAGTGTTTTAAGATATCAAAATATCAAAAAAATCAGACTATGTGATTACAACAATAACAGACCTTTCTATAACAAAACTGTACTGTTTAACAACAAAAAGAAATAATTGAAACTTTTTATATTTTCGTTGTTTTTTTTTTTTATAAATTCGAATAGTTACCATTTCTTCTTATATTTTTACTACAAGAGCATTATTTCCAAAGCTTTTAATACTAAAAAAAAATACATTTAATAATCGCATAAATATATCGCATACCTACTTATTTAACTTACTAATTAATTTATAAAGGTTTATTTATTTATTCTTTCGGTATAAGGTTCAACTGCGGTAAGATATAAAAAACTTAACTTTATAGTTAAGGTTTATACCTTGCAAATACATCAGGTACATATTTAATTCTATAATTTTATGAATACATTTTATTGCATTAAAATTTACAATATAAATTTCAACCTAATTTTAATTCGATTTATTATTATTAATTCGTTTCCTCCGTAATATACTTACATTTTGAGACCAAAGAGCCTAATCGTTAGTAGAATCCAATTATAAACCACTTATACAGTCATATAAAAATATATTTTTAATAATAATAAGGCACTATAAGTCACTAGAACATATACTGTAATAAAGCTTTCGTGATATGTTCGTATTTATCGTAAAACAGGAAAATCACGAGCCAGCGGGGAACGTGCGGCTGTCAGCGTTCAGTTTGACGCACTGTTTTGATAATGTAGTATATTTTAGCGTAGTACGTAACAGCTATCGGCAAGGTGAGTGGGTGTTGTATTATAGCGACCGAACATATACCCTTTTCATTCCAAATTTCTTATAACAGGCCAAGCTTTGTTGCCATCACCCAAACAATTTGGTGTTATTGAAATAACAGCGACCCCCGCTTCAAACAATCGTTTTCTGGTAGTAAGTATAAATGAAACGATTTTTTGTAGTCCATCCGTATAAGGCCTCATTTAAAGGGTCGCCATACCTAACTGAATAACTATTAAGTCCAGTGTGTACAGCGTGGTAAAGCAAATTACAATCATGGTTCATGGTATTTTTACCATTTTCTTTCTGTAAAATGTTTGACACATGACTAAATGAAATTCATTATAAACTGTGACTGTGAGTTTAAATTTATTTTGTTTCTTTAGTTTTCACAAGTTGCGGTCATTTATTCCGTAATTTAAAAACACGAAGGATTGGTACGGATTCATTGAGCCTATTTAAGCTTATTGACTCTACCTAATTATTAATTATAGTTCATAGAAAAATTATGCATAATATCGTACCTACCTAATTGGGCCTTACCACGTAAAATACGTAGATAATTAATAGATACCAATTATTTTTTATTACTTCTTGCCATTATAAATCTATCTAGGTACTTATCATGCAGATTATATTTAACAATTATTATCTTGATACTTCTACGTGTGAAAATTATATTTTATGCTTACTTAAATCAATTTATAACGTTTCTTATCGTATAGTATATTAATAAACCGTGTAGATATATGACTAATAAAAGCAGTTCAAATCAACATTTCAAATGAAAACTCGAAAACCCTATTCCAGGTTCCTCCTTGAGTCATAACATAAAGAAAATTAAACGTACCTACTCATTAATTTCTTTCTCACAATACAATAGTGACAAATCATAGTTTACGCACCTCTACGGATATAAATAGTTGCATAATTCAATCCATAAGCGGCGTCAGCCGTAAATGGAAATCGAATTTGCGTACGTAAGAGCGTTGAGTGCGAACTGAGTGCACGTGTACCGGTGGACCACCTCAAATGAGTGTACTTCTTGTCTCGTGCGCATACTCGATGTAGTGGTACATACTACATACCGAAAATTAGAAACAAGTCAAATTCAATAATTCGTAACACTTTAATTGACTGTAAAGATTAGATTGTTCTTTTTGGGACAAAAAAAAATCTAATCTTTACAGAAAAAGTCCATATATTCGTAGACTATAAACATCGTACGTACATTGTATGATTGAATAATCAACAAATATTAATACTATGCAACTAATATTTAAAGAATAAACGCTTTAATCTTTCTATTTTTAATAGCAATGATGGATAACAATGCAAAATATTTATCTGATTTTTCTATCGTTTGATGTTGAGATTAAATTTTATTACAAACAAACATCTATGACAACAGATATTATTTTTAAGCGCCAACATAAGGTTCTCTAAATCCTCAGAATTCCTGCCTGTTTTGCCTCATTATTGCTAGTTCTTGCTGTGTTTTTTTTTCTTCACTCAAAATAATATAAACTAGCCAATCAAACTTACCATTTAAATATGAAGATACCAGAAGAATTTTATTGAAAAACGATCAAGTGAGAGATTTTGAGTGTATCTTAAAAAAACTCGCCAATAAACACCCTCGACGACAAAGAACATTGACACGATGATGTCAGCGCAAAAGCTTTGACATCCGCTTGGATAACAAAGTCTTTTATTGGCAAAAGTCAATGTGTCAGAAAGTGCCGCATCATTTGTCAAATGCAAAAAACAAAAGACGATAGAGCTATAACAAAAGGTGACGATGACCTGTTTACAATTCCATGCTCTACTTTCAGGAATATTAGACGTTTAACCCGAGGTCGTGATTGACTTAGGTGCGGCCATGCGTCTATGCGGTCATCCTACTGATATAGTCTGGCTATAACCCGGCTCTTTCTAACCGATTGGCTTTACGGTAATAGGATTTCGCCGAGCCATCCATTATAATTATTGGATTTCCGATTGAGTTGTCATCAAATACATTTGCTTGTACAAAAGATTTATTAATTCTTCGTGCGATTATATCCGTTGTGTTATCGGTAAAGATAAATTCATGTACATAATCAGTTTAGCTTATCTGCTGCATGGTATTTTTGTTTCTTCTTAAAATAACAGTATATTATATAAATGAAATAAAATTACAACATTGCGGCCGCAACGTTCATTTTAATGTGCCTTTATCGAGTTTAAGATTTTAAATAAAAAGTAATAATGTGTAAATCACGTTTTAAGTATGTCAAATAATAACGAAACAGCCTATAAGCAAGTTAAAGACGGCTATCTACGTGGACTTAACCACCCCATTTTTATACGTATACTTAATACTTACATTATATTTTTAATATTATGATTATGACACGTCTAGGTCTACTATTATTTATCTACTAACATTTACAGAATTGCTACATAGTGATTATCCAGGATAATAAATTTAAATAATATATTTATAAATATAGGTACACTAAGTTATGGTTGGTCATAACGATCATGTTTATGGCATGCTCATATCCACATGTACGTACCTACTTTGTTTATTCAAGTGTTATTATTAATGTTACGTCGTGATTCATATACATAGTGGTGCGATGCCGGTATTTGTTTTATCATTGCTGATAATAGTGCTGTCATAATGCCAATATCTAATTCCTTTACTTAACTAATTACGGAGGAAGTTGGCTTGCCGCCAGTTATCTCGCATTCGCTGAGCCAATTAGAAAAAGAGACTAGCTTAAAAAAATCTCTACTTGACACTGACGATAGATGTACTATATCTATCTCTATGTTTGATAAGATTAAATGCTTAAATTTGTAATATTGAGTAAAATATTGTCTACTTTTAAACTAATCACGTAGGTATTTTTAAAATAAATTAGGTCTATAACATTGAATGCGTTTCCAATACTACCTAACTCCTTACAGAATATCGGCATCTCAATACCGTACATTACCTAATGTCGTAATATGATATTCTGTATGTATTACAATCTCTATATCTCAATCTAGATCTCTCTCTATCATAAATACACGAAAATATTTACTGATGTTACATAGGCGAAACTGAATCAATTATTACGAGCGTCTAGAGCTGCCATACTACGACAAAAAATGATTCCATTTAAACATCATTAACTGACGCGAGAACTTTAATTACTATTTACCTGACAAGTTGTTCAATTATATAAGTTTCAGTCACAGTTTCAGTGAACGTCAGATGTGAGATAACACACAATCCATTTAAAGGCATGGATATTTCACTTCTTTCATAATTTGTAATAGCGTTATACCTTAAGCCTGATTCCCACGACATGTTTGCTTCACAAATCCGACCGCGCCACACCACACCACATGCCATGGGAATCGGCGCGCTTGTCGCTCGCCAGTGCTTGCCATACGCACACATGCCGTGGGAACGCTCAGTTCAAATCGCGACGGATGGCGACAAGCGCTTGTCGTCTGCCAATGCTTGTGAAGCAAACATGCCGTGGGAATCAGGCTTTACGATTGACTACCCACATCCAGTGCCGGCAGGTGTGGTATTGTAAATTTTCTTGCAAAGCTGAATAAATTAGATTACAGGCCGTTGGGAGTGTTAAAAGTTTTTACTGTTAAATAAGTAGTATATCTTATATGTATTTGGAATTTTCATACATTTTATTGGAAGAACCAGTATTGAAATCGCAAATCGAAATCTGTGAAGCACGTTCAAATTATACTTTATAATCATAAAAATTTTAACATATAAATTTTAACTGAGAACATTATTTTAATATAGTTTATTTATATTGAAAATAGATTCAACCATTTGACTAGACGTATCTAAGAAAAACAGACAATAAAAATAAAAATTTTAATACTCACGGAGCTGAAGCCTCTAGAAATGTTCAAGATTAGGATGTAGGGAGCAAATCGGTTTTGCCATTATAACTACCTGGTAACAATATTAAATATCAATTAATAATAAATACGTAACTACAATTAGATGAAGAAATTTAAAATACAAACTATGATGAATTAACAGAAAGACTGTGTAGCGCATACCTATGTACATATATTTATTTTGAATTTTTTGACAAAAGTATACTAGTCATTAAGAATTACTAATAAAAACCGGTCACGTAATTTAACATTAGTGAATGTTAAGAAATATCTACATTTGGAAACTTTTGCAACAACTTGCAACATAATTACCTTTTTATCTCAAAAGTTGGAATTATCTTGATCAGCTTTAATAAGGATTTATAACCGTGAGTAGAAACATTAAATAATCATATAGGTTATCATTAGATTAATTCTAAACAAATAATGTGAGCAGAAGATTAGAACCCTGCCATGAAAGATTAGGGGAAGTAGGGTGCGGCAGAACCATGAAATGTCGCGACATTTCCCGTGAGGTGACGTCACATGCCACTCCTGACATTTCGGCGAAAGCAACACTGCCCTACCTACCCTATGATAACTGAAAAACCTTAATAACGTCGTACCTTGCCTTGCTTTACTTTTATTTGCACGGCGCTCACATTTCTGCCAATGGCCATTGTTTTCACCTTGGCATTTGTTTACTTTCACATTTATGTGTAATGTAGGCGTTTGGATATTTTGATGTTTTTATATGGCACCTAATGAGCAAGTTTCTTGGATAGTTGTCGATTAACATTGGCAAGGTAAATTAATGCTCATTACAAAACAAACGTCATTAATCGACGGGATTTCGAGGTTAGTGATATTTTCGTTAGTCAAACTTGATCACCATGGAGACTGTCGTATATACCTATATGCACTGTGTATCATATTTACATTGGATAAAACTGAAATTTAAATACGTATAAACATAGGAATTTGGTTGACGAAAAGATTATTCGGACCGTTTGTTACAATTAGTAAAATAAAGTATAATCCGAAAACATTGCGTGTAAGGTTCAGGATTTCGGGGTTGGAATTTCATGTTCATTACTTAAAGTAGGGCAATTAAATTCATGTAAAAACTAAAAAGTGATAAATTATATAGAACTGATTCAGATATGTATATATACTTATTTATGTATGTTTATTTTCGATTTACAAATATTAAAATAAAAATTTCATTACTTACCTAATCATCATAATCATCACGATTTTGAAAGTACATACGGATAAAGGTTTAAGAATGGTTTTCAAATAAAATTCAATGGATCCTTCGCGAAATAAAAGTTCAAGGTCCTTAGTACGACATTCGTTCGGGTTCAGTTGTAAATAATTCATAACGTAATTGATTCACACGCGTGAGATTATTAGCAGCCGGTCTCATTCTATATAAATAGTGTATACTTGTATAGCCTGTAGAAACCGAGGTGTACCAATTGCTAGAACAATATCTTCCCACGCTACAATCGTCTTCAGTCACAACAACCATAATTAAATACCTACCTATAAATTTTATTTACTTATCCACGCAATGCGATGTATAATGGAATACGACTACTGAATATAAAAAGTGAAGGGAAAATTTTAATAATATTTATTTCTACGGGTTGTAACTTGTACCTAATATATTATTTTATCGATTTTTATTAAATTGACTAACTATATCATCTAATATACCGATTACCGCTGCTCGCCGCTGCACAGTCTAGTATCTAATCTGTGGCAAAGTCCTTGCTGAACTATTTTGGAATTTTCAATCTTTCAACAACATCCGTAACACAATTTTTTTATCATACCTATAACCAGATATGTCACAGACAAACTAGCTTCTAGCTTAATTATCCATTCAAACAACAACCTAGCATCTCTATTTTGTTTTACTTTAGGCCAGAATTATATCACGCGGTAGTCTTACGACTCACGCTTATCCGTTGCGCCCACGCCGCGCGGAGAAACAGAGCGGGGTATCAGAGGGTAGGAATCCGACATAACCAAGGCTCCATCCCCGGGAGCGGGGTATCTTTGCAAGATTTCCCCACTATAAAATAAAAATTTCTGAATTATTATATCCAGTCAGAGTGTTTAAAATTTAAATAAATCTTTTCATGGACTGGATTGAGTGAGTTGGAGCTAAATTCACGTCATTACCGCTATTGACCGTAGAAAATCCAGCTACCATTGTACCTACTATTTTTGCATAAAAAACAAACAATGAGAACACCAATAATATTGTTGGTTTATGACAAAAAGTGGTTCGCCCCTGTTTTGCACTCCGGGATCATTTTACACTACAATGGTAAAGGAAGTTAGTAATAGTAGTTACTACTAACTACTATTACTAACAGTAGTAAGTAGCTTTATATTATTAAGTATATGTTTGATCACCATAGAAATTACAGTATCTACAAGCTTAAGAGTTAAAATAGGGTAACCTATTAAAAACTCGAATTTCTATTACCCGAATCTTAAAACCCCGAAAACGGTTGTTAGAACTTTTAAAAGACAGATGTAATGAATGCTAAATTTTTAAAATTCCTTTTTTAATTTCCCAGATGAATCAATTTCTAAGATCAGTTGCTAACAAAAAACTGCTTATCCAAGTGTACAAAGCACTATGTGAGAGCATTATAAATTATTGTGTGACGTCATGGGGTGGGGCTCCTAAAACTATAATGTCCGAACTTGAGCGTGCCCAGCGGGCAGTGTTAAAAGTACTCATGCACCTACCATATAGGCACTCCACGGCAGATGTTTACGCGAAATCAGGAGTTCTTTCAGTTCGCAAGATTTATATATTAAAAGCTCTGTTGAGATACCACCGTTTTACAGCCCACACACTGCCTCGAACATGGAAGAGAAAATTAAGGTGCCCTATACCCACCACCAAGACTCATTTTGCAAAACGGCAACTAAATTGCCTTGCTCCACGGTTATATAACAGTATCCCGACTAATGACATCAACAAAATTATAAATTTACCTACCAATCGTTTTAAAAAATACATCGTCAATTGGCTCCAAAATCTTGATTATATACAAACTGAAAATCTTTTCATTACTATTAAATAAATGCTTGCAACAAAATCACTCACTCATGCACACTCACGCAAACATAGGTACACACAAGCACACACACACACACACGCACACACACACGCACACGCGCACACACACACACACACACACACACACACACACACAATGTCCATTGGCCAAATCGTATACTTTAATTTTCTTAATTATTTACTTTGTATTCTTCATCATTAGTAACTAAAATTTATTTTGTTAACTTGCCAAATATAATGTAATATGGAAATTGTAAGGGAAGGCACTGCCTTCTGAGATACAGGTAATTACCTAGTTCAGAAGGCAGAGCAATATTGTATTGTTATATTTGAAGTTGCTAATAAATTTTATTTTATTTTATTTTAAATTTCCAGATGCACCAAAACCAGATTTTTAAAAAGTATTTTTTTGTTTCCCGTATTCTCATAATACAGATCTCATTATACCAGATTCTCAGAATACTTTTTTTTGTTTCCCATCGTACCATTTTCCAAATAAACTATTGCCAAATTTTCATAATCTTTTCATTTGGTTCCCATATAATCGTATAACAGATAAACTATTGCCAGATTTTCATAATCTTTTTATTTGATTTCCATACAATCGTGATTATACCTTTACTATCGACTGAAAATAAACATTGTCAGTAAGTAAATTTATTGTTTTACTTGTCCATTACAGACCGGTTTTAGTGTCAAAGTCGACTCAGTAGGTTAGGTTTGAACTACGACCCCCACGCTAGAACAGCCCCCCTATGCAAGTGGCTTTCTGTTAGCGTAGCGTTCAATAGAATAGACTACGAATGTATGAGATTGACGTAAGCTGTAGATACGTTTATCTACACGCTATTGTTTTACTTGCCCATTACAGAAAGGTTTAAGTGTCAAATTCGACTCAGTAGGTTAGGTTAGGTTTGAAGTATGACCCCCCATGCACGAGCCGAGCGAGCGAAGCGAGCGTGCCGCGGCAGCGGCCGGCGAGTGCCAGAACCGACTCGCTATTGTTTTACTTGCCCATTACAGAAAGGTTAAAGTGTTAAAATCTATTCAGTAGGTTAGGTTAGGTTCGTGCTGCGACTCCCTGGAAGGATTTCGTTTTGCTGGATATCGTTTATTTGAATTTCAAAAATCTGGACATTGTTTGTCTGGATATCAATTAACTGTATTTCAAAAATTTGTGTTTTAAAAATCTGGCTTTCGTGCATATGGATTACGGTCATCTGGATTTTGTGCATTTAGATTTCGTATGTCTGGAACTCATTCGTCTGGATTGTAAAACGTCGTACAAATAAAGAAATGGGCAAATGAAATTCGGAGTTGCGATTATATGGCAAACAAAACTTCGAAATTTTAAAATTCGGGGTTATGAAAAAATGTCCAAACGTTTTCTGGATTATGATATTCGGAATATTAAAATTCGAGATTAAGATAGGTAACCTTAAAATAGAAACGGAAAGTGAAAGAAACTAAACCTAAATTTGAATAAATTGTCTATAAATATTGAAAAAAAAAAAGCCTTTATTAATTCCAATTTCAGGATAAGGATACAGGTTATGGATAATGTAATTTTGACATTTATAGTCCTATATGGACCCCTCTTCAGGTGAAGGCCTCCTCCAGAGATTGCCATTTAATGCGGCTTTTGCAAGATTAGGCCAATTATGGGTTCTGATGGTTACAACCTCTCTCATAAATTTTAATAAATTGTCTATGCAAGTGATTAAATATTAAAGATCAAACTTCATTGTAATTTGTATTAGTAATATGTATAAATGTTGTAAAAATTGAACAGCTGAATGGTAACTTAACAAGTTAGCTTTTTAAGGTGCTTAACTAATGTCAATCAATTGTTATTGCTGTTTAGCACTTTATAACACGTTTCATTAAAGAAACGAATCTTAAATGGCGGCGCTTATCATTCCCTCTCGCTTACACACGGCCGTACGGTATGCAAAAAAATAGTGTAAAGTAAAATCACTAAAATGTATTTGATTTTCCCTATAATAGTTTTTATCATAAATTTACAATAACAATTATGTATTTATGATAGGAAATAATATTTTATTGGAATTTGACATAATATTTTCTTTGGGAATAATTGTTCAGTTTTTTACAGTTACAAGTATTATGGGATTTTGTTGCATTAATATATGTAAATATGATAATTCATATAGGTAAATACACAAATACCATAACAAAACAGTTTGTCAACAAACAAGTTAAAATAATTAATAAAATAATTATCCATTTACATTATTTTTATTTTCTTTTTTGCTGATCCTACCATGTGTCAATGTCAGCTTTGGCCGCCATTTAAGATTCATTTCTTTAATGAAACGTGTAATAGACATGTTTAAACCTTAAAATATCTTTTTATTGGAGATAATAATTACTTAATGTGAATTGTAGGTGTTCACATACTTTGTGTCAACAGAATGAGAAAATATACAATGTCTGTTTATTTATAAGAGTAGAAAATATTATGTTAGTGAGTCAAATTATTTAAAGAATAAAACAGGTACTCTGAAATCGGTTTTTGTTTAGCCCATTTATTATGTTCAGTTGTAATTTATTTTAAACTATGTAGATGCTGTTATACTGTGCCTAATTGACATGGTTGTGCCTAGTTGCAAGGATAGAAAATAAGAAAAATACATAGTAGATAATCATTGTTGAAACAGGTTGAATTTTATTTCATAAGTTATCAAGTTTTTTTTTTTTGTATTTTTGAACATATGAATTACAAAGCATTTTACCATGAATTAAAATGTTTCGAGAAGAATGGGTTTAGTATGTTGTAATTAAAAAAAAAATTAATAACTACTTAATACTATAACAAAAATATGTTAAAGTATTATGCTGTTCTTAGGTGTCTGTCCATAGTTATGTTAGAACTTTGATCGCATGTATTGATTTATTTTCATTGAACCAATACCCAAATAGGTATGTGATGAGCTGATTATGCTTTCATCACACTTCATCCTTTTTAAAATAATCATAAATGTATGTTTCTCAATGCTACTGGAGATTTCCTGAAATATAACTCAACTTGTGATTTTTTTAGTATATTAATAGGTTTTATGGGTGCTATTATTTTCATCATCAACAACAGCAAAGTTTGCAGGCTTATGCTATTTTTACAGGATCTTTGACTGCAAATAATCCTAAACAATGCAAAAACAACCAATTATTTGGAATCGATATTTTCTAGTAGCACAATACAGTATCATGTTTTATTTCCTTACTATATCTTCAATCTTGCTTGATGAATGTGTAGATCCGACAATTCACGGTTTACAACAGGTTGATGGCTGTATTTTGGCGATCTAAAAATAGACCTGCCGGATTACGTTGCAAACATACTATTTATTAGTTAACTCTTACCACTTTTTTTTTTATTTTTCGAGAAAAAAAATCCAATATGAAACTATGAAAATATAAAAAGTGAAAGTAAATCAAAAAGTTGGCAACGAACAGTTTATCTACATGGTCATATAAATAAGAACAGGTACAAATGGTATAATACTTACTGATAATTAAAATTGGATTAACCTCGTCTGCAAAATACACTTATCACTACTATTTCAACACAGTTTTTAGCCGAAAAACAATTAAAAGCCACAACGCTTAAAATTGAGAATTATATTATTTCACACACGGATACAAACTAGTCTTTGATACAAACTGACTGTGACTGTGACGTACAGTAGACGTGAATACAGAATAGTGCACATTATTCACAGATAGGTAACTATATATTAGTCAGAGACATTATTTGCTATCGGTGTTAGGTACCCATTGAGTAATTATTGGTATTAACCCCTTACATTTTATTTATTAAGCTATTGCTAGCGTTTAGCTACTATTATGTATTCTGTGCTATTGCATAGCTTCTATCGTGGGCCTTGAGCGCGGGGACCGAATCGAGAAATTCCGTAACGAAAAAACCTCACGCTCCCCACTCCGACGGGCACGGAGGTGTGGCTTGAAGGCATAGCATTGATGCAATAGCTTTACCGCGGCAGTCCCCGAGTGCCACACGTCTTTTTTATTTCTATTAAATTTTATGAGAATCTACTGAGCATTCCTTGTATTCTTATTTTCTAGATATTTGTAAGTAAGTAAATGTTATATTTTGAGACACGTACTAGAAAATTCGATGTAAAAAATATATATTTAAATAACTAGAATTATTGGTAGTTTTCCAATTACAGAGCATAATGCGACTCAGTGGCGCACAATGCCGAATTATGCTGATGCTTAATTGGAACGTGAATTAGTTTTCAAATGCACCAAGTATATAATAAAATGCAAGTAGGTATATTCCTGTAAACAAATTTGTTTGTAGATTCTAATAATTCTAAAATGAAATTGTATTCACATTTTAAATGTGAAATATAAAAAAAAGTCAATGTTTGTACCTTCATCCATACTTATATTTATTTTTTTAACACAATTTGAATTAACTTTAATTATTTCGTAAAAACTACAATGAAACGAAAGCTTTAAAATTTTTTCCAACAATTAATAATATTACTAACGATAATATACAGGGTGTCCCGTAAGTAGTGGACCAACGGGTTATGGGGAGTAGAGGGACTTATTATCTAACAAAAATAATAAAATTTATTGTCCTAGACCATAAAGTTTTTGATTTATGATTTATTTTCAAAATTTGATAAAAATATCATCCACATAAGCTTAATATGAACTTTTACCATTTCTGTTTTTATTTTATTCTTATTTTTTTGTTCAAGGTTGTTAAGAATACATAAGTCTTCCTAATTAAAATGATACTCAAGCATAATTAACAACAACTAGAAAATTAGACCAAAAAATAGAGCAAAATTTTACGTTTTAAAGTTTACGGACTGAAGTTTGAACAAAGCTGGTGTAAAAAAAATGTATGGTGACCCTGTGAAACTTTATTTTAAAAACTTCTACATTTCATACAAATTACAAAAAAGTTATAATTATGTGGTATAAAGTATTTAAAAAATGTTAAATTGGCGTACAACATTCAAATTAGAAATTATCAGGTAGTTATTCAGAGAATTATTGCCTTTATGGGCGCGCGCTGGAATTCTTTTGTATTATTTCTGGCCAATCATAGACGATACTTGAACCCACTATTATTTTCTTTGACTTTCAACTATTTCAGTGACTTGCTTATAGCTCGGAACTACACGCGTGTTTAGCTTGATCCCTTCATTACGATATTATTATTTGTTGAAGTACGCTTGAATTAGACACTGATTTTGCTTGTGATTTGGATGTTGTTTGACTTTGGTTTTTTGAAGGAAAATGCCTAATACATACACTCCACGTGAATATACAGAAAAATGTTTTTTATTTATGGACTCAGTGATGGAAAAGCTCGACAAGCAGCACGTGTTTATCGTGAGCGTTATCCCGATGATCACCGATTTTTTCTCAGAGTAAATAACGCACACCATGAAGGTCGTATTCCTGGAATTAGAAATCGAGTAGGAAGGCCTAGATCAGTCTATGATCGTCTAATATTGACAGAAGTAGAAGAAGATCCTTCAACTAGTACTCGCCGTATTGCTAGACGCACTGGTGTACCAAGAAGTACAGTGCATCGCATATTGAAGAGAAGTAATTTACACCCATATCATGTACAATGAGTGAGCAAGCTTAATACCAGGTGATTATCAACGACGAATTAATTTTTGTCGAGAGATGCTTCGTCGATGCCGACAGGATCAAAATTTTTTTAACTCAATAATTTTTTTAACATTTTTGCATATTCACGTGGAGTGTATGTATTAGGCATTTTCCTTCAAAAAACCAAAGTCAAATAACATCCAAATCACAAGCAAAATCAGTGTCCAATTCAAGCGTACTTCAACAAAGAATAATATCGTAATGAAGGGATCAAGCTAAACACGCGTGTAGTTCCGAGCTATAAGCAAGTCACTGAAATAGTTGAAAGTCAAAGAAAATAATAGTGGGTTCAAGTATCGTCTATGATTGGCCAGAAACAATACAAAAGAATTCCAGTGCGCGCCCATAAAGGCAATAATTCTCTGAATAACTTAATGAGTTGTCTACCTGATAATTTCTAATTTGAATGTTGTACGCCAATTTAACATTTTTTAAATACTTTATACCACATAATTATACCTTTTTGTAATTTGTATGAAATGTAGAAGTTTTTAAAATAAAGTTTCACAGGGTTACCATACATTTTTTTTACACCAGCTTTGTTCAAACTTCAGTCCGTAAACTTTAAAACGTAAAATTTTGCTCTATTTTTTGGTCTAATTTTCTTGTTGTTGTTAATTATGCTTGAGTATCATTTTAATTAGGAAGACTTATGTATTCTTAACAACCTTGAACATAAAAATAAGAATAAAATAAAAACAGAAATGGTAAAAGTTCATATTAAGCTTATGTGGATGATATTTTTATCAAATTTTGAAAATAAAGCATAAATCAAAAACTTTATGGTCTAGGACAATAAATTTTAGTATTTTTGTTAGATAATAAGTCTCTCTACTCCCCATAACCCGTTGGTCCACTACTTACGGGACACCCTGTATAAACAAAACATTTCGATCAATGGCATCGATTGCACGCATCAATTCACGCGCATTACTTTTAAGAGTGCTCGATTGTGCGAAGCGTTGCTGTAGTTGAAACATTCAACGTTAAGCATTATGCCGCATAATGCGCTCTAGTGCTGTAATTGGAAAACGGGGATTATATGCTGCCTTCTTAGAGTATATATACTATCTATAGAGTGCGAACAACCAAGTGGGAACAGTAGGCACAGGTGGGAACAACACGACGTTCCCGCCGCGAGCGCTCGTAGTCGTGGTTGAGTGCTGACGAAGTGCATTGCTCTGGAATTTTTTTCATATTTACGAATAAACATCGTGAAATGTGTAGTTCTATCTTGCAAAAACGATACTAGAAAATACACAAAATTGAAATCCAGTATCACATTTCATCGGTAAGTCGATTGTTGTACTTATTTTTATGAAAATAAATCTAGCATCGCGGGGGTGAAGGGGAGGTGGGAGGCGGACACGCGCAGGCTCGCTCGCGCACCTCACTGCCGCCACGTGATCGTAGTGATGTGACTTGACCAACGCTGTACTCGATAGTTTACAAGAAGAAATATATTTTAACATATTAATTATTTAACTTTAAAATTAAAACTCTTTTAAAAATGTATTATAAATAATTTTGTGGTGTGTTTTGTATTATGAATACGAATGTATTATAGTGTAAATGTAAAGTATAGATTTTGAAGATTTTTGTAGGTATAGAATGGATAAAATTAAATAGAAAAATTATTAATATAATTTATTATTTAATTATAAATTATTTCTTATTTATAACTAACATTTTTAAAACATTATTACTTATTATTGTTTGGTTTATTATTAAAAAAATAGCACTAAACCCGATCTTTTATTTTATTAACTTTATTATTTAAGACTAGCTTACCGCCCGCGGCTTCGCCCGCTTTGTCTAAAACCTAATAAATTATATACGAAAACCTTCCTCTTGAATCACTCTATCTATTAAAAAAAAACGCATCAAAATCCGTTGCGTAGTTTTAAAGATTTAAGCATACAAAGGGACATACCTAGGGACAGAGAAAGCGACTTTGTTTTATACTATGTAGTGAAGTCCACACGTTTTTCTGTATCTACTTATAATAATTAATACAAGAAATATTCAAATGGAATAAACACACTTTATTCAGTTGGTAAACAAATTTAAAATTACATATTTATACTTTATTCATACATTTCTCCTTTAATAACATATTGAACATAAAATTTACTTAAGATACATATATTTATTTACATAACTTATCGATAGCTCAACACGCATTTGATACCTACCCATCCCTATTGACAACGGACCACTTTGGTCACGACACCTGGTGTTCAAAAAAAGAACTAGTTTTAGTGTGCACTTAAGTACACAAGTATATTACCGAATCTATTAAATTTTTTTTTTTTTTTTTAATTAATAAAAATTCTTTAAAATTTCGTACTAAAAATAAAAGTAGAGTTTATTGTGCGGTGAACGGTTGTGGTAGTAAATCTCATACGAATTTAGAAGTTAGTTTTCATGCTATACCTAAACCTGGTAGCAGTTTTGTTTATGTTGAAAATTATTTCGGAAAAAAAGAAAAAGTAGATCGATGTAAAGCCTGGCAGCGTGCTTTAAAATTGAAAAATATAAATCCGCATATGAGAGTGTGTTCATTACATTTTCAAAGGAATGATTTTATTGTACCAAGTAAGTTGACAATGTTTAACCTCAAATATAAATGTAAATATAAATCTAAAACTAATTGAAAATTTTGTTTTTCAGGTGTTATTACTAAAAAGATGACTTTAAAAAAAACATGTGTTCCATCGTGTAATCTACCAAGCTCTGCTAGAGAATCAAATAAAGCTAAAAAAAATATAGAGGCACGACATCAGCGTCTAGTAAATCGGAGTTTAAAGAAGGATACTGTGAAAAAACATAATGATATTAATGAGGATTCATTAATCCATTCATGATCCAACAAATTGAAAAAAATCATTTATAGAAAACATAAATAATTAAAATTGATGACACTAATTCAATGTAAACTTATGGTTAATTCTTTTGTTGCACACAATACACAGAACAGTAAAGTAGATAGAAGTGTGATGTGGGCGTGGCCCACGTGTCACTGGTAAGGTAAGATCACCTAACTTGCTCTCAGTTGTGCGCAGAAAAATATTCGAGTTGGTTGTCAGCTGTCAAACCTTTTTTCCATATTTATTCATTAATTAGGACATGTTGTTCGGTATTAGAGTGCAAAAATGATAGCAGACGAAATAATATCAGCAATGGAGGCATTTCATACCATCGGTAAGTCTTATTTTTATTTATTTTAATTATATTTTATGTTATAACTTCGCTTGTCGTTATTTGTCAAAATTGTATACAAATATCTAGTCAAAATGAACCTTAATCCGTAAGAAATTAGTACTATTATAGATTGAACAGCAAACAAGACTTTCTGGAATATTATTGCAATAAACAAACGAATGTCGCTTTAGTGATGCTTGTGGCGCATATCGACAGTATCGATACTTTAGAAAAGACAAACATTATAAATATTAAATTTTATTTTATTTTTCCTTAGCTTTCATTTGTCCAATTTATTTATAGATTTCCCAAAGAGGCTAATTTAAAAGAGAAATGGATAAATGCAACGTGACGAGTTAACTGGATGCCGAACAGCACTAAGCGGTCTAACAAAGGCCACCGATACAGCAAACCTACGGCAGTTCCAAGATTTAAAATAATGCATATTTTCTGTTTGTATTTTGTAAATATAGATTAATACTATTCTATTCCGTTTTTTATTTAATAATAATAATATAAAAAGACGTACTTAGTAGTAATAAACATACTCCAAAATGTGACACATTATACTATACTCATATAAAAGAAAGAAAAGAAAAATACACAAAAAATATTTATTTGTGAATTATCGATAACAAGGCTGACATCCCTCAGGGCATAGCATCAGATAAATATCAAGTTAATGTCATTAATGTTGAGTGACACAAATTTCAACCTTATCTCTATGTGTTGAGGTTCAAAGTTATATCTATCGAAAACTAACGCCCTCTGTTGTGGAGTAGCTGAATGTTTTCGAATTTGGAATTTCTGTGCAATGAGAAACAAAACAGCTAATATACCTAGGGATGTTATACTAAAATAAACCGTAACATGGTGCGTTAGGGTACATATTGAAATGCTGAATTTATAACCTAAGTCAGTTTTTACTCAAATTAAGCTGTCCAATCAAAGGCATAGTTTACTTGTAGTGTACTGTATAACTATCGGTTTAAATGTGTGGGTTTGGCGACACTGGTTTTCATACTAATTATGACATTATCGCACTTCTATATTATGTTTTTACTGTTCTGTGACACAATACGTAGCCATGTTTTTTAAGCCCCGCCCACTGGTCCGTTGTCAATTGGTCACACACACATCTATATAATATCTATAGCTCATCTGCCTACGATGTGCACTAAGCAATTTGTGCAATACACGCGCTCTATACTAAATATATACTCTAAGGCTGCCTTGAACTGCATTTATTAATATTATAGAATAAAATAAAAATATTAGCTGATTATCTCTCTCCTTGAGTAGTATTACTATATTACTTGCAGTACTATTGGAACGAAGTTCCATAACGCGCATTGCGAAAAGGCGCTAGACGGAAACGGGAAAAGAAGACTCTCGAACTTAATACAGAATGGGTATATTCTACATTCTTACGATATTTTTCAACATAGTATACAGGATAATGTAATAAATATAATAAATATGTACAAATAGATATATTCTAGTATTAAACAACGTTAAATATGAAATTTTTTAACATGAAACTATTATTTTTTAACTTCATTATTTCTACGTATTTTGTCGAATTTTATTATTTGAGACCACTTTGAGACTATGTTAGTGAGAATATGTTCTGAAATTATATTTTTTAGGTAAAATTTTGTGTAAAATTTATATTGAGGACCAAAATATTTCGTCATCAATCTATTTATTAGACTGTGGATTGGTGGATTGAGTTGTTGCCTGCAGTCTGCGCTCGGAGTGACATATCATGTCAAAGTCAAACGAGGAAGCGTTATATTATTATACTCTTTGGCGTTATTTCTGTGGATAATTCGATGAGCGATTTTTTATGTAGAATGTAGATTTTTGTATAAGCTTTATAGCTGATAGTCTTACTACATAGCACAATAACTGGATAAAAGTATCGAAAAAATGAATATATCTATAGAGAAAAAGAGAATGGATTGTCCAGCCCTGCCCAAGGGTTGGCAAAGAGAAGAGGTCATACGAAAAAGTGGGCTTTCAGCAGGGAAAGTTGATGTTTATTATTACAGGTAATTTATTATTCCAAATTTTATTATATTTCTCTGTACAGATATGGACGTACTTCGATGGTTTATATATATTTTAATTAGAATATAATATGTAATAATATGATGAGTAATTAGTATGTACTAGAAATAAAGACGAGTATTTACCATCACTATGAGTTATGACGTTTATTGACGATCTAACATTAAAATGAACAAAATTTGGAAGTACAAATGTTCAGAGTTCTTCTTACAGTTCTTATTAATAAAATTACCGTTATTTGCACAAGGATCCACACATGTATTCACCCCTGCTGTGTAAAGATTAACAAAACTAACGTAATATTATGGTGCCAATAAGTTTTCTATAGCCCAACAGGTAAAAAGTTTCGCAGTAAGCCAGAGCTAGTTCGTTATCTTGGTGATAGTATGGACCTGTCGTGTTTCGACTTTCAGCAGGGTCAAATAAACACCATGCTGCTGTGCAAGGCCAAGAAAGCTCGTGCGCAGTTTGATTACAGGTTCATCCATCAGTGTCCTAACTTCTATCACCTGTGTTGTGTTCACTAGTGCAGTTTTGCTTTTGTTACATCTGTTTTATGCTATATACTTGGCTTGAAATTGAAGATCAGTATTCTTATTTATCAATGTGCTGTTGATGTGTAAGTTGTTCAACATTGGCTTAGTTTAGTGTAGTTTAGATTGTATATGTGTATTTAGTTTATAATGGAGCAGCTTTAAATACACATTGCAGTTTGCACCTTCAATTTGTGCAGCAGAATTGTTTTTGTCTAGCTTATTCATTTTTCATATCAATCACTGTGCTTTTAATTTGTCTTAATTGTATCTTTGAATTATTTCATATGTCCCAAAAAATACCTATCATAATATAAGGAGTAAATGTCTATAAAGTTTATTGTTGTTGGTTAACTTAACTTTACTAAATGCAATATATTTTTTGTTTGATCATCTTCCTATTGATTAATGAGAAATTTTAATAAGTAATTGACCAACAACGATACATTTTTCTATTTAAACTTTCTTTTACATTTTGTACTAGACTTTAAATAATAAAACTTACATAATATTATCATAGCTGGGTAGTATTTACTATTTATCAAACACTTTTCGTTGAAAAATGTTTATCATTAAAATTATATTATGATATAAAAAACTACCTATTTAAAGCTTGCATTGACATACAATACTCATCCAATTTTCTGAGTCAAAGCTCTGACTATGCCTCTATTTGGCACAGTTTTTTTATAAAATCTCATTCAAAATTTATTTTAATGCACTTGCTTTACAGCAAGTACATAGTTCAACATTACTGTCACTAGATAAGGTGTATATTTGAATGATGAAGTTTTTTTTACATTTTCTGTATTAGTAATGTAATTATAAGTGTATTATGCCACTCGGATAATTTTTGATGACATTTTAAAAGGCGATTGTGAGTAAAGTTGTTTAAAGTACCTATGTCAATGACTGCTTGGTAAATAGTTGATACTGGCTTAATGATAAATGGACAAGTTTATTATTAATTAAAGTTAACTTAAAAGTTTATCCATAAGTCAAAATGTTAAATACGTTTATTGTCTTTGGATTGATGGATTAATGAGGTAATGCCCAGCTATGCTTACAATATAAAAATTAATTAAATATTAAAGAACTAATAATATAAATTATAATTTTAAAAACTAACTTGCAAAGGGTATTAGTATGCTCAGGTGATTCACAAGTTGTAAATAATGTATAGATACCATCCCATAGCATGATTAACTGCATGTATACTTCACATTTAATTATAAGCATATAAGGAATCATCATTTTTGTGTCCAATTATTAAAACTCAATGTTCTATAAATTAGAAAATATCTTAGCAACTAAGTGTGGTTTTGTTTGTGTGTAGTGGACTATGGTGTTTATAAGAATTTAATAACAAAAAATATTTTAGCATATAATATGTACATACAGTTATATTTATCAGTTTTTGATTTATAGATTAACATGAAGGTATCATTGTCTCATGACTAAACAAATTTTTATATGAGAAAGGTATTCAATTTTTTTATTTTATACAGGGGTGTGCGTTCTGATGTTTCATTAGTGCCTCCTATTCGTCAAACAGCTTCAATTTTCAAGCAACCTGTGACTGTGTATAAAACTCAGGAGAGTAAGGTTAAAACTGACTTAAAACATGGCACTCAAGAGAAACCAAAGCAATTATTCTGGGAGAAAAGGCTTGAGGTAAAATTATTAATAGCAATATATTCAAAAATTGCAATATTCTAGATCAGTTCATGTAAATTGATAAGTACAAGTCGAGTTTATCTCTCAGTTCAAATGGCAAATAATGTATGGAATTGGAATACTTTCAAAAAATGCCAAATAACAGGAACATTATCAGCAATCAATGTAACCAGCCCTAAATAAATTATATTTGATTGGCTAGAGTTCACAAACATTTTTTTTTTATTTTCTAATTTCATACTGAGCCTATATTATGATCAGAACAGAAAAAAAATTTCATTATTATCACTTTTTAGGGACTAACAGCTTGTGATGCAAATGGTGTGATTGGTACCACTTCACTGCCCAAGTACATAAAATCATTGGGGCCATACACTTCAGATGCTACAACTATTCAATCGCTTGCGACTGCTTTACATGTTTCATCACAACCTATAACAGGTAAACAAGCTTATTTTTAACTCAAGTTTTCTTCAAATCATTTATGAATGAGCTTTTTAAACTGCCACCCATATATGAATTTCCAAACTCCTGAGAAGAATAATTATCATTCCATACATTAAATAACATGTTTCCTTTTCACAAAAATCAAGAAAGTTTGCCTCAGATTTTATTATTTTAAACTCCTATAAAAGTGTATATGAATCAAATAGTAGCCCTAAAGAAACAAAAAAATAACTTTTCCAAATCCAAACAGACTAGGTGATGGCTATAATTACTAGTGCTTATTGTGTTTTACCTTATTTCAGGTCAAACTGGATCAAAGCAATCCATCTTGGAAAATCCCGGCGTTTTTTTAAACCCTGAGCAGCCGTTAATAGCGGCTGTGACAATAACAAAGGAAGACGTGAAGCGTCAGGAAGAGCGTGTGAAGCGCGCGCGTATCAGGCTACAAGAGGCTCTTGCGGCCGCATAGGGTTCAGCCGGCGACGGGGAAGGTCCTTCCTCCGTCGCCGACTCACAGGAAACTGACCCCGTCGACATGGTACTGCCAGACTCTACAGCGGACTCGCCCAAGCCTTGTGCGTCTGACTGCCTACCAGATAGCACAGATGGTACTATGTAAAATATAAGTATTTATAATCTTTAATGTAACGGTAACATACTTTCTGAACTAAGCATATTTTTAATAATATAGCATGTATTTTGAATTATAATTTGATATGCATATTTTTAATAACCCTTATTACTATTGTAATGTGATTATTGATATTACCTACATGTTTAAAATATTATAACTGATAAATTATTACAAAAATGTGCAAAATTCATAATTATGTTTTATCTTGAAATCTGATTAAAAATATTTAGGTACTTATTGTTTTATAAATATTCTTATATTTTTTTCAATTATAATTCATATCATAATATAATATTATTCAAATTATATATGTAAATTGCAGAGAGAATGTAGGCTAGATATAGTAAATATGGTCTAAATTATAGGACTACTTATAAAACAAAGCTAAATAGTATCTAAGTATTGGGTGTGAAGAAAGTTGAATAAATAAGTAATTATTAATAAGGTGCATGTTAAGAAAGAGTAAGGATTTTTCTATTTTGTACATAAGGTAAATAAAACATTTGATGGTAATTAAGTTTTTTATTCATTAGATAGAAATAGGAATTTGTGTAAGCAGTGTTTTGTGCAATGTTTATACTCTAAAAAATAGGTTCACAACCATTAATATATTTGTCATTCTATCCATATCATAATACTGACTGACAATTATATCTTAATAATATATTGACTTTTGGCTTACAGCAAAATATATTGTAGCATTTTACCATTGGTAAATTTTTAAATTCTCATGACAAGAATTTTAATTTATTATTGCACAATGGACGGTTGCTGTAAATTTTCGATGGATTATGAAGCATATGCTAATTATTGTGCTTTGTGAATTATCTAAACCAGGGTTAGAAAAAAATATTGTTCAGATAATTATGATTTAACAGTGTGGAAAGTTATTGATTCCCAATTATGTAATGCAAATATTTAATTGCAATTCCAAACTCACGTCTTGTGAAAAATTCGGTAATCGAAATAAATTCAGTTTTGCAATGACTTTTTTCATATACCTACATGATTGATGATTGTTATATTCTGTCAAATACACAATTTACAACCATTAAACACCACTTATACAATAATGTACTATGCAATGTTTAACAAATAGCAAAGAATACAATTATCTTAACAATAAGTAACCCTGATCTCAGCTAAAGGCAAGTGGCAATACTATCTCCATTATAGCTGGTTTACACGTAAACCAGCCCTTACTTGCGATAACATTATAGTTACATACATTATATTTTATAACTAGCAATGCCCGGCGGTTTCACCCGCATAGATAGCGATATCGTTACAGTGAAAAGTCTACTATAGGTCGGACTATAGGTTTAATTTTTAATCACATGAAAATCACCTTTACCCCGTCCCGCACTACGGTTTTTTGTTTTAGTGGGGAAATCTTTCATAGATACCCACGGCCTCCGGGGGAGGGGCCGTGGGTTATGTCGGATTCCTACCGACCAAAACCCCACCGTGTTCCGTCAAGACGCATATTGGTAGAATTCCTCCGTGACCCCCGCACTACGGCCTGCTCGAACAGTATACCTACTATTTTCTGTAGATTGACACTTTTAAAAATTCGTTATATCTTTTGAATGGAATATCCAATTCTTTTCATATAAAAAGTATTTTGCTGGTATTGAAACAGTCTATAATAAAACATCATTTAATGGGATAAGGATTAATATATGTGTATGGATAACAAGGTTTGATTACTGTCGGCACTTCTATTTACTTTGAAAACGTAAAAAACTTGTTGTAGTAACATAACTACTGAAGATGGACATATGGTATCGCGGACTTTCTTGTAGATATTGATCCATTCTATAATACCGTAGAACATTTTTTTGTTCTATCTTCAATAGATTCCGCAGCGCACGCGATGACAGAAGTTTTATTGAGGATTTTTTTACACCTTGGGTTACATTATTGCATTTTTGGTAAGGATCTCTAATTTTTTTGAAAATGCAATATAGCCTATGTTGCTCAGTAAAGATGCAGCTTTCTAATGGTGAAAGAATTTTTGAAATCGGTCCAGTAGTTTTTGCGTGAAAACCATACATACATACATACATACTTACAAACTTTTCCTCTTTATAATATTAGTATAGATTATCCAGCAGTTTTTAGTTCTTATTCAAGCAAAATATAATTATCTATGTAAAATAGACTAGACTAATATAAAGATTGAGATCATTTTACTACCTACTTAATTTATAAAACACTCTTATTTTTTAATAATAATAATTATGACTAGTGCATTTAAAATCGTAACATTTAAATGTTAAAAGGCTTCAGTGTTATTCCAAAAGTATTTTTTTAATTAATTTGAAATGTAACATTAATATAATAATTAAACATTTAAAATGGACTTATATAAAAGGCCCCATGCATTATTAGAATTCAAGCCAAAAAGTTCAAGTGGAATGAAATGCTTTCCTTTAAGAAGTAACATTAAATGTCTTATCATTAAGAATGATATGTAGAACTAGGAGATTTATATAAACAAATATGTCTGGTCATGATATGTACTAGACAAAATGAATGATTAATAATCCTAATATATACTAACTACACAACTAAATCAGGTCCAGGGAAAAAAGTTAGCAAAAAATATTGTTCCAATGATAAAGTACCCTAAAAAATAACATTGTATAAATCGTGATTGAAAGTCAGGCATTCTTCTAGAAATAATAAATGTTTTCCATTTACTGTACATGTTATCTACTCCTTCTAAATTTGCAATAGATAAATGATGCGAAGGTATTCTTTTACCCATCCCTATACGGCGAAAATGTTCATTTATAGTATTCTGATCAGAAGTGGGAGTAGGGCCTACATTCATCTTACTTGAGCATATCCAATATAAAATTGGACTTGCAGATGCTAAAAGTCTAGTTGAAACTTGTATATGTACAAATACAATACAGAAAATTGTTAAAAACATTATATGTACAATATACACAAAATATATTGGATCATTGGCCCCAAATCCCTTAGAATATTGCTTTGGCTTATAAGGCATCTTGCTTGCATATCCAAAATTTAATATATTGTCCTTTAATCCCAGTCTTAAACATAACCTTATGTTATTATTTATATAAGATAAACAATTAAACAATATTATAACCAATATGGGCATCGCCAGCATAAAATTTGGAAGTTGTTTAACTTGATAATATTTAAATAATCCAACTTCCCAATAGTGACTCTGTATGTAAGAGTATGACAAAGGCAATGAATTATTACACCATGGACTCTCAGCACTGCCTGGTAGTACAAATTCTGAATTAGATAGAAACTCTGGCAAATTATGCTCACTGAGTATACAAAATTTGAAGTAATTGTAAGTCTGCACTAATACAAATGGAATGATAGCTATTATCACAGTCATAAAGAGAGCAAGTCCCGATGTAAACAATGGTAATAACAATGCTGGTATAATCATTTTGTTTTTGAGTGTTTTATATTTATACAATATCTCAGGTAATGTTTTCTCAATTGTATTTTTAAAACTAGTGTAAAGAATAAAGCCTAAGTTAACAGAGCCATTAGACCTAGCTATCATAGAAAATCCAGCTGGTAAAGCACTTATCATATCTATATTTGCAAATCTAAGTGTTTCTGGTTCCGTACATTTTAACATTGTGTAAAATGACATAAATGCAAATAGTGATTCAGAATATGGTGCTACAAAAAATATACTAGCAGGATTAACACAATACAAAATCACAGATTTATATGCTCTGCTTTCACTACGGAGAACTCTTAGACTTAATCTATGCAATACATCAGCAGATTTAATAAAAAATATGAAATTGATTAACGTTGCTGATATTAATAAGTTGCTATGAAAGTTGATGAATCCACTTGTAACACTGTTTAATATGTATGCAATGTGTCTAACCAATAATGGGAATAGTGGAAAGAATGCCAAACAGTTCTCGTAAGTATACCCATACTGAGCTATGTGTATGAAATATTGACCATCCCATCTCTTCATTCCGCCCAAAAACTTTTCCACAAAAACATCGCCGGTAGATTTACGCAATGCCGGGTCTTCAGGACTAAGGAATACGTTTGCGTCATGGTCTGGGATGAGAGCGTTGAATATTGCTTGTAATAGTATAATAAAAATTCTAGTACTGAACGCGAACCATAATATCTTTTGTCTTGGTGAATACATTTTGAACCTGAAATCAAAGTTTACTGTATTTTTCTTGGTTCTATCGATTATATTATAACTTACTATTAGCAACGGTAGTGGAGCTTGTTCAAATTACCCAATGTAATTGTTTTTCTAGTTAATAAAAAATCATAAATTATGATACACATTAATTTTAAGTCATTAATATCTGTAAAATAAAATTAATGATTTTTTGGACCATTTATTATGACAGCTAAATGTTGAACTTCATTTTTGACACATATCAAGTTGTCAGCACAGAGCAAGTACCTAATATGTTGTCAGACTAGTGCACAGAGTACCCGATAGTGTTACCTGTGCGAGCCTGTGAGTAATTATAACTATCATATAACTTTTTTATATTATGATACACTATTTAGTGTGTAGTTTCCTAGGTTAAGTGTTGACAGACAATCTAGCCCTAAGCTAGATTTAAACTAGTATATAAGACAACAGCTAAGCAGTCTTTTTCCATTGTGCATCAAAATATTCAAGGCTTGGCTAGCAAATTATTAGAAATAGAATTGTTTCTGAATGATAACAATATTAAAATATTTTGTGTAACAGAACATTGGCTTAAACAATGTCAGTCATTAGTAAATATTGAAAACTAGATTTCCGCCCGCGGCTTCGCCCGCGTTTTCAAAGGAAAACCAGCATAGTTCCCGTTCCCGTGGGATTTCCGGGATAAAACCTATCCTATGTGTTAATCCAAGTTACCCTCTATATGTGTGCTAAATTTCATTGTAATCGGTTCAGTAGTTTTTACGTGAAAGAGTAACAAACATCCATACATCCATACATCCATACATCCATACATCCATACTTACAAACTTTCGCCTTTATAATAGTATTAGGATTAGGATTACAAATTAAAAAGTATATACTTTAGGACACAGGCTATTCACGGAGGTTCTGTTATTTTTGTACATGATAGTCTTAGTGTAAAATGTAAAGAACGAACTGACATTGTTAGTCTTTCTGTAGAACGGACCATTGAACTGTCCTGTGTGGAGCTGGAGCGTTATAATATTATTGTTTGCGTTTAAAGACCCCCTTCCAGTGACTATAATATGTTTGAGACAGTCATGGAAGAAATATTAAAGCGTCTAAGCAGGAGTAAAAAAAAAGTTATAGTATGTGGTGATTTTAATATTGATTTACTTTTACAAACACAAACGGCTACACGTACCTATTGTTAATTTATTTCAGTCATTTAATCTATATAAACTTTTTAACGAACCCACACGAATTACACCTACTTCTGCCACCTGTATTGATAATATATACTGTGACTGCATCTGTTTAGAGAAAAATATTCTCAATACATTGACTTCGGATCACTGTGGCCAGAAAGTAGTTTTTGAATGGGATTGCATACCAAAAGGATTAATGTTAGGCCTATAACTAAAAAAGGCATTAATAAATTTAGGAATAATATTAATAAAAACCTGCCCGTACTAAATGATCAATCCTTTCCTAATAGTCCTTGTGAAATGTTTAAAAATCTTTTTAATTTAGTACATAATGAATTTGAAAAAATATTTAAAGTTAAATCTTTAAATATTACCAAGGATTTACCATTTAGTAAATGGGCGACAGCTAGTATACATAGGTGCAGGAACATTCTTTTTGTATTATATGGTATGAAGCAATATAATAAAACCCATCTTTTCTTAGTTATGTTAGAAATTACTCAAAAAATTTTAAAAAAGTTTGTTTAACTGCAAAGCGTTTGTATATCAAAGAAAAAATACGCGACTCTGATAATAAAGTTAAAACAGTTTGGTCAATTATTAATGGTGAAATGGGTAAAAGCAAATCAAGTAATACCATAAAACTTGTAAATAATAACAGGGTTATTGACAAAAGTGCTGATGTTGCGCTTGCTTTTGAAGAATTTTGACGTGACAACGTCTTAAATTAGGTTGCGGCTGGGAGTCACTTATGAAAAAGTGTAACGCTCGGTAACGTTACGATGAGTCACCGAACGAGAGAGAGGCCCGCGGTCTGCCGCGCGCGCAGCACATAAATATTCTACCGAGAAAAAGACGTTGTCACGTAAAATCTTCGCCCGTAAAACCGACTTTACAGGCAACCATTTTTTTCAGTAGTGTCCCTGCTACTATTACTAATAGTTTAAATTCGTCTTCAGCACTTGCAGAAACCTTTTTGAGGGACCATGTTGCGGGGTGCAGTACATTATTTGAATTACGACACGTAACTGCTAGTGATATTGTTACTGCCTTTAAGACGCTTAATCTAAAAAATACTTGTGATCTTTGGGGAATGTCCGTAAATTTAGTTAATAATATAATAGAAAATATTGCGAAAAATTTAGCTTTCATATTTAATAAGTGTTGTGACTATGGTACATTTCCTAATTTACTAAAGCTTAGTAAAGTTATACCTCTATTTAAGAAGGGCGATCAAGAAGACTGTAACAATTATAGACCTATCTCTATTTTAACAACATTAAGTAAGGTATTCGAGAAGTTAATATTAAACCGATTGACTAGTCATTTTGCATCTAATAATTTACTGCACACCAAACAGTTTGGTTTCACAAAGGGGCGCTCAACCACAGATGCTGGAGTTGCACTTCTAACACATATATATAAAGCATGGGAAAACTCAAAAAATGCTCTGGGGATATTTTGTGACCTCTCCTAGGCATTTGACTGCGTTGAACATTGTACTTTGTTACGTAAACTTAATCACTATGGAATTAAAGGAAAAGCCCAGAACCTCATAGCGTCATACCTGCATGATAGGATACAGACTGTAGTTGTTAATGGAGAACGTTCTAGCGGTGCGTCAATTAACATTGGTGTTCCACAGGGGTCAATTTTAGGTCCCTTCTTGTTCTTGGTATATATCAATGATCTTCCCTATTATTTGCAGGATAGGTGTGAAATAGTTCTGTTTGCAGATGATACCTCATTAATTTTTAATGTGGATAGGCATGACCCAAATGTTGACGAAGTGAACATTGCTCTTTTACACATATCTGAATGGTTTACTGCCAATAATTTATTATTAAATGCCAAAAAAACCACTTGTGTTGAATTTTTACTTCCTAACGTAAAAAAGTTGAACAGAGATATTATCTTGAACGGGGAGGTATTGCATCCTACTGAGTCTACTGTATTTCTAGGGTTAACATTGGACGAGAAACTACAGTGGGGAGCCCATGTCAACACCGCTGCAGGTAAGCTCAGTTAAGCTGCATATGCAGTCCGAAAAATAAGGCATCTCACCGATGAAGATACGGCTAGATTGGTTTATTTCAGCTACTTTCATAGCATTATGTCCTATGGAATTCTACTGTGGGGCAGGGCTGCAGTAATAGAAACTATATTTATCTTACAGAAAAGAGCCATTCGCTCTATATATAATTTACGTGCTTGGGACTCACTAAGAGATCATTTTAAGAATACTGGTATCCTTACTGTACCATCACAGTATATATTTAATAATATTTTGCATGTACACAAAAGCTCCGACTTACACACAAGAGTAGGAGATAGACACGATTATGGCACAAGGAACAGGAATAGAATTGAAATGCCATTTTTCCGATTAGCTAAAGTTAAAAATTCATATATGGGTCAAGGTATACGCTTTTACAATAGAATTCCTCACAATATTAAAAAGTTTAGTAGTTCTAAATTTAAAACTTATATAAAAAATGTAGTTAGTTCAGAGAGCGTACTACAGTATTCAGGAATATATGGACGATAAAAACCCATGGAGGGTTGTCGCGTAAAAACCACAGAACAGTTCTTTGGCATATTATGATATATTATGTAGTTAGATATAAGTTACATATTATGTAATATTGACATGATTTTAAAAGAGCAACTATGGAGTTTCTTGCCGATTCTTCTCCATAGATACTGCATTCCGAATCGGTGGTAAATGTTAAAAATACTTATGTATCTAATGACGATTCGAAAGTGCTACTAAATAGTAGTCTAATTGAATAAATGAATGTTTGAGTTTGAGTTTGAGTTTGTGGGGGACTACCGTAATTGCAAAGATTTTTGCGTTTTACGTCCTTTCTACCAATTAGTTTTCAACCACAGATTAGAACCTTTATTAGAAATATGACAGTATATCTAGTACTAGCTGCGCCCCGCGTGTTCACCCGCGCTCCGCTGCTGTTGGTCTTAGCGTGGCGATATTATATAGCCTTCATCGATAAATGGGCTATCCAACACTGAAAAAAATTTTCAAGTCGGACCAGTAGTTCTTGAGATTAGTGCGTTTAAAACAAACTCTTCAGCTTTATAATATTATAAGTATTACTTGCTCTGTGATTATAAGTATAGTAGATAGTATATAGTTAGTATAGATTATATTATCACTAGCTGCCCCGGTAAACGTTTTTCTGCCATGATCTTATAACTTAAGAGGTACCTATGAAAAATATATGTTGGTCGATTCTCAGATCTACCCAATAGGCACACAAAATTTCATGACAATCGGTCCAGCCGTTTTGTAGGAGTATGGTTACTAACATTGACACGATAATTGTATATACCTACCTATGAGAAGATATATATTTTATCAGTGATCTATGTAATGTACTAACATAAACCTATTATAATATAAATATACGAAGATCTGAATTCAAAGAACGATGGGAAGAAATGTCCCCACCATCCAGCAGATTTGAAATAAGTGTCATTTGAAGCATCTAGTAGGATAGATATTTTTTTATTATGGCGACGTACTTCAAATACGTGGGGTTTAGGTACTAACTCAGGCCCCGGAATCACAGACACAATAGAAAATCTATTGTGTCGTGGACCGATCGGGCCGTTCGGGGCTCAATGGGTTAAGCACTATTATTACTACTCAATGATTTTCAGTTTGAGAACCAAGTATTTTTTTTTATATAGAATCGTCCTTGTTTGTGTGAAATAAGCATATTTATTTGTGAAAAACATAATTTTGGTTTAAAAATAAATACATTTTTACCGATAAGTTTTTTTTGAAGTGTAAACTTCTTTAGCGGCGTTGAGCACTTTTTCTGTAATGGGTATAAAATCTTAAACTCGCGTCAGGACACGTGACCTGATCGAAAAAGCGTAAGACGGATGGATATCAAACATGCTCAACGTTAATAATCAAGTTTTCACTTTTGCCGGCACTCCCGGAGTGCAACCCGTCTTTTTTTTTATTATAAACTAGCGGTCCGCCCCGGCTTCGCCCGTGGTACATATTTCGTAATAAAAGGTAGCCTATGTTCTTTCTCAGGGTCTAAAGATTGTCTGTGCCAAATTTCATCAAAATCGGTTGAGAGGTTTATGCGTGAAAACCATACATACATAATTACAAACTTTTCCTCTTTATAATATTAGTATAGATAAACCCAATAATTTTTTCTACTAAAACAGGTACTTTATCCTTTTTTGGGTCGCAATGAACAAATTGACACGTGTCCCATGACTGTTGTAGGGTGGGGACGGGGTCCATACAAAATCCCCCATGGTCTTTTGCCATAAGGTACGCCCTCATGGCGTGTGTGTGAAACACAGAGTTTGCCTGTGGTTTGCCGACGCAAAGTTCCTTTTCTCAGACAATTTGCAAAAAATGCTGTCTACATAACATTATTATTTCTCATTAGATGATCTTATCAATTCTAAACTTGCTGTGCAAATTTGAACATTCTTAGAAGCTTTGCTAAGAAGAATAAAAGGTTAAAAGATATACCGTGTATTGTATATGATATTTTAAGTAAGTATTTTTTATCATATTATCATATCTTATCTATGTTTTATTAAGGTTATAATACGCAGGAGAGATAAAGTGGGTATAGGAAAATAAAAGAACAGTCTCATTCATTTATATATTTGCAATTGTATTCCGTCACAAATAATTACACATCGGTCACTTGATATTTCAAGTAATACGCCCGAAAAAAAAACTAAAATAAGAAAGCATGCGCTTATTTTTACCTTTTAAAATCCTAAAAAGTAGGATTTTATGTAGAGCATTGTTTTTAAAAAACACTCAAGACGTGTGTATTAGCTATAAAACTAAACACTTTAATTCACTAAAACAATTTACGAATACAATAACAAAAGTTTTTAATTTAATTTTTTATAATAAACTTTAATGATACAGTATTAGTATTCTTATAATAGAATTATTCTATAAAATTCCAGGCAAATCAACAAAATCCCCAATAAACTGAGCAACAGTATGTTCTAGTTTAAAGACCTTAAATTTAATAGAATTTTCTAGAATTCTATAAATTAGAGCACACAGTTGAATTGTAGTTCTACCACCATAAGAAAAATAATTAAAGCAAAACAGCGTTCTGAAATAACGCGTTTTTATTAGTTACACTGTACAACACACCATTTTGAAAACGCCTTGAAAACACACTCATATGTAAACATATTTGTATCATTCACCTTTTGCTAAAGCCGCTAAACAAAATTATATCTAATTACTATAATATGAATTTTACAGATAAGGAAATAGTCATTTAAAGCATAACAGTAAATAATTCAAAACTAAAACGAAGCAAATGTAATAAGAGCACAGAGTATAATTTATAAATGTACATAATTTGAAAACTGACACATTGTAAAGCAAATTTTACATCAAAGACTGTACATAAGCATTAGCACATTAACCTTTATATGTAATTATTGCGTGGCTTTATCTAGTCTCATCCAAAACAAGCTATTTACACACAACTTTCACTGTTTACGGAAACCGTTACACAATAATAAATTATAACAGAAAAATAATTTTTTTTTTTAATATTTTAATGTTGGTTTCAAATTAAAGTACTTTTCGTCCAATTAATAGATATTCCCAAGGAAAAGTGTCTAGTAACTAAAATGAAAAGGAATGGATTTCGATATATTAACAATAACTCAATAATATTTTGATAGTCGTAGTAAAGAATCAACCTCATAATATGCCATATTTGATCATACACCATGGCTTGGAGTACGTCATTTCGTTTGCAGTACATTTCATTAATTGATACTTGTGTAATCAAAGCCATGAAGTATGCGGGTCGATAGTTGCTTGTTGGGGTGCGAGTATGTTAGCTCATAGACAACTGGCCGAGTGCAAGTAGCCTTTCCACCGCAGCGTTCACGTCGCCAAACGTTGCAATTAACGCTGCAAAAATTATTAACAAATTATTTAAGCTGCCCCTAAAACATATCCTAAATATAAATAGAAAATGCAGGTATATCACGCTTTTGTTCCTATGACAAATTAATGGAAATTTTAATTTTTGGGTTTTTAAACCTTCTGAAGAAAACATAGTCTTTTTTTTTTGTTTTTGAATCTCCTTAGCAATCAGGCTTTTTGTAACGAGGTAAAAAATTCAAAAGTCTATAATATGTTTATTTCAGCATACCTTGCAAATTAGCATCTCTATTGAGAAATCCCATAGCGGCGAGTTGTTCGAGTTGCTGCGAGTAACGCTGCTCGGGAGGTTGGTTGGAGCTGTTCTGATCATTGGACATTGCTGCTACCATCCTTTGCATGAACTGAAAGAATAACAAAAATTTATTTGAAATAATCAATATGTTTAAACCACAGACATACATTAAGATAGACTACGCGAGTGTATGTACTTCCCGTGTCCAAAACTAAGTATAAAACACTTACTTGTCGCTGGCCTACACTCAGGACAGTCCGTTTGCCGAGGACGCTGGTCGTGTTCACTCGTTGCTCCCGACCACGTGCTTTGCGCTCGTGCTATCTCACTCTTGCTTACGCAATTCAGAGCGTGCTACGCCACTTTGTGTGTAAAGTTCGGTCTGCTAGTCGCCCCACGTGGAGTTCGCCTTTGCCTGTTATACCCGGTTATAACCCGCAGCACCGCCTGCCGTTTCTCGGCGAAAGCCGTTAAGTGGAGAGGGCGGTGATGTGTGTTTAACACGTTTTAGCAGCGCAGGCAAACGCCCACGTGCTCCCCGATGGAGCACGCCGGACCCAAAGGCCCTTCTCAGGGCCACACAAATGTGACTCCCGCGCGCAGTTCGCGCCCGCGTTTTATTATACGCCACGACCGCTATGGAGCAGTCCGGTCGAGCTCCGCTCCCGGACGCCCCTCCCAACCATTTTGGAGACCCGCCCCGCTATGGGAGACACCCATGGCCACCGCTGCCGCCGAGGAGGAGACTGACGCGAATACAGGTATATCACCACGTACCGCATATCTATCGGACGTGATGATGATTGACCGTTTCGTGCAGTCGGGCCTCCTATCGCGTAAGCTGCGCGGATGGCTGGCATCTTATATAGAGATGCGGCGAGGAGACCTGGCGCGAATGCCGCCAGGCTGCTGGGAGGAGCCGTCGCCGGAGGACGAGCAGGTCTTGTTGGACAAGCTCGCCTCCGTGCCGATCCCGCCCGGCAGGCCGAGAGCGAGACGCCGCCGCCTCATTAGCAGCGAGGAGGAGGAGCAGGTTGAGTCGGCACAGGCCAAGCGGCCTTGCCAGACTCCCGCCCCCCTCTCCGCCACGCCCGCCACTACCACCACCGACATCGTCATGGAGACGGACGCGACCGCAGCCACACCCGCTCCGCCCACCTACGCGGCGGTAAGTGCAGGCGCCGCCGTGCCACCGCTCCACCCACGCGATCCGCGCCGCCCCCGCCGTATCAACGTGGAGGCGGCCGAGGAGCCGCAACCGGGCCCGTCCGGCATGCAGCGCGCCAGTGCGCCTGCGCAGCCGACCGCCCCCGCACCGAGGGCGACAGCAGCGCCACCTAGCGCTGCCGCCCCCGCATCCACCACTGCAACAACGGCGCCGCCTAGCGGCGCGTCGAAGACACCCCGCTACCCGCCTATCGTGGTTGAGTCGCTCCCAAATTGGGCGACTCACCTGCGAAACATTACCGCCTCGCTGGGACGACAAGTAAGTGCGCGCGCCTACGGGACCGGCGTGCGCTTCTCGCCTCAGGACGAGGCGGAATACCGGGCGGTCGACCGATACTTGCGCCGCATTCAGGAGGAGGGAGTGGAGATTTCCTGGTTCTCCTACTCCCCTGAAGCGGAGCGCAGTGTAAAGGTCGCCGTCCGCGGTCTCCCAGTCAACACGGAGCCCGAAGAGTTGATGGCCGCGCTGCGCGACCGGGGATATGACCCCGAGTTCGCGCGGCCCATCCGCGCCCGGAAAGGGCGCCCCGGCTGTATCTTCCTCGTCATTCTGAGGAAGACTGAGAATCTCACGCCGGGCATATACGCAGTGAAGGAGCTGCTATACATGCCCGGCGTCACCATCGAGGCGTGGCGCTCCAAGCGGGGCCCCGCGCAGTGCCACAGGTGCCAGGGCTTCCGGCACTCGTCGCACAATTGCCACAGGCCACTTGCCTGTGTGCGTTGCGGCGAGAGCCATGCGACCGCGGACTGCCCGCGGCCAAGGGACGCCCCCCCCATCTGTGCCAATTGCGCGGGACCACATCCCGCCAACCACGCCTCATGCCCGGTGCTGCGGCGCGAGGCCCGCAATAAGAAGGCGGGCCCGATAGCGCGCACCACAGCCACCCGTCCACAGCCGCAGCAGCCGCGCGCCGCACCGAATGTGCGGCCCAGCGCGCCGGCGGCGCCACCCGCGCCCGTAGAGCCGGTGCCCCGTGGAGAGGCCCCCTCCACCGGTCTCATGGCGGCGGCGAATGACGCCCCCGCAACCTCTACAAGGAGCCGAAAGGGGCGCAGCGGTAAGAAGCGTTCCCGCACGCAGCCCCCTCGGGCCGCTACCGCCTCTGTGCCCCCCGCCGGCCCGCCCGCGCACATTCCGCAGGCGCCGGCGCATGCGCAACAGCGCCAGCCCGAGCGCACACGAGCGCAACCGCCGATCTCCGCTCGGGTAACTTCGGCGCAACGAACACAGCCGAACTTGCCCGAACCTGCCCGAGTACCGCAACGCAGCACAGCTCGACCCAGCTCGACACAGCTCGGCTCAGCACCGGCACACCTCGACCCAGCCAAGCGGACGGTCATACGAGCGGCGTGCCAGGTGCTCCAGAGCACGATGGACGCGCTGGAGGAAGGCGCCGACCCAATACCCATCCTGATGCAGGGCCTGTTGAGTCTCGTTCAACAGTGAGTACACGCTTCATTTACTGGAACGCGAGCGGGCTCAGCAAGGAGAGAGCGACACTACTGCGCCACCTCATGCGGGAACAACGAGTAGACGTCGTCCTCCTAAACGAGACGCACTTGGGCGCGTCTGACAAACTCAGCGCGTCTGGCTACGTCTCGTACAGACAGGACGAATGCTCCCCGCTTGGGCGTAAGTACCGCGGACTTGCGATCCTTATCCGCAAGTCCATCCCTCACACCCCACTCCCCGCTTTCGCATCCCAATCCTTTTCCGCGCTCGGCATCGAGGCGGAATTTCCGGTGGGCAGGCTGCGAATGTATGCTGTATACAGGCCGCCCGGGGGGAGAGTTGACACGAACGAGGTGAAACGTCTTTTCGCCTCGAGCGTGCCGACGATCGCCGCGGGTGACTGGAACAGTAAGCATTCGCACTGGCTATCCCGCCTCGATTGTTGCAACGGCAAAGCCCTTTATAACATTATCGATTATAACGACATTGTTATAGAGGGCCCTTCCGAACCTACTCATTATCCTCGTACAGACTCCCACCAAGCGGACGTCATCGACTTTACGATTCACAATGTGATTCGCCAGTCGATGACGCAAACTGTTATTGTGGACGATCTCGGCTCAGACCACCTGCCGGTATTGGTCGAGATCACCGCAAACAGTTCCGCGCTTGCCCCATCCTACTCCCGCCGTTGTGTTAATTGGGAGTTATTTGCGAATACGCTTGAGCGCTCCACGCCCTCACGCGCGGTTTCAAGCGCCGAGGACGTGGAGATATTCGCAAATGACTTGCATGAAGCACTCAAGTCCGCTCTTTCCCAGGCCACGACACTCAAACCGTCCACGTCCATACTCCCCCCTATTCCTTCTCACATTAAAGCCCTTATCCAGAGGAAGCGAGCTCTGCGACGGCAGTGGCAGCATTCGCGCTGTCCCACCCTCAAGCGGCAACTTGCTCGTTTGCGTGAGCAAGTTAGCGATGCGCTTGAGGCGAACAGGATCGAGGGCTGGCACCGTGCGATCGACTCGGCCGCCGAGGACTGGCCCTCGCTCCACAACCTCTGTCGCAGGCTTAAATCCTCAACCGCCCCCGCGCGCCCACTCACCGATTCCGCGGGTAATTATATATACGCCCCTCAGGGTCGCGCTGACTTGTTCGCCGAACATCTGGCACAAGTTTTTCAGCCGAACCCCCTGACGCCGTCGAGCGCCGCCCACGCAGCAGTGGTGAACGAACACCTATCAGGTTTTCTAGCATCACCGATACCGCCCGCTGAGGAAGTATTCTTCACCTCCCCGTCCGCCGTCCGCCGTGCGATTTCGCGTACAAAGTTGCGCAAAGCGCCCGGTGAGGACGGCGTGACGAACGAATCCCTCCGCCACCTCCCCCGTAAAACAGTCGCGGCTTTGTCGCGGCTGTTTAACGGTATATTGCGCGCCGGTCATTTCCCTTCAGTGTGGAAAACCGGTCGCGTAATAATGATCCCAAAACCTGGCAAGAATGCCTCCTTAGCGGGCAGTTATCGACCCATCACCTTGTTGAGCACAGTCTCCAAAGTGTTCGAGTCACTACTGCTGCCTATGCTGCGTCCGTACGTGTCGCCGCGCGCTGAGCAATTCGGCTTTCGCTCGGCACACAGTACCACCCTTCAGGTATCTAGAGTATTGCACCATGTCAGCTCCGCCTTGAACAGGAATGAGAGAGCGGTCGCAATATTCCTAGATATCGAAAAGGCTTTCGACCGCGTCTGGCACGAGGGTCTTATATATAAGATCCTTACCACTACCCAGTGCCCCGCGCGGCTCGTGAGGATATTGCACTCCTTCCTCACGGACCGCTCCTTTCACGTTTCCGTGTCCCCCGCCATTTCCCGAAACCACTCTGTGCAGGCGGGTGTCCCGCAGGGCAGCTGTTTATCGCCCGCGCTTTACTCCGCCTACACAGATGACTTCCCTTCCCCCGCGCCAAATTCTAATCAAATCCTCGCGCTATATGCCGACGATGTAGCTCTGATCGCCGCATCGTTGAACACAACGCATGCGATGGTTAAGGCGCAACGCTGGCTTGATGAGTTGCCTGCGTATTTCGAGCGTTGGCGGATATCTGTCAACGCACGAAAGACACAGGTGATTCGGTTCGGTGGTTTGACTCCCTCCCACCAACTCACTCTGGCTGGTGAGCAGATCCCATGGTCCGATACCGTCCTTTACCTAGGTGTAACTATTGATTGCCGGCTTCGCTTTAACAGCCACGTGAAGCAGGTAATTAACAAGTGCAAAGCCGCCCACGCCATACTTCGTCCGGTGTTATACTCTGAACTCCCGCTGCGTATAAAGGTAAGCGTTTATAAAACCTACCTACGGCCGCTCCTCACGTACGCCGCGCCCGCCTGGTATGTGTATGTGTGTGAAAGCCTGCGCCGCAAAATGCGTGCGCGGCAGTCACTCGCATTACGCGCTATCGTCGGTGCGCCGAGGTATGTGAGAAACGAGCTAATACGTAGCGATCTCGGTGTAGAAACGCTGGATGAGTTTATCCTTCGTCTCTCCCAAAATATGTTCTCGCGGGCGGACGCTTCCTCTCATTCCCATCTCCGAGAGATTGCTCCGCACCGCGCCATTCCCGGGTCGCGTCGTCCAAATCCGCGCGATCTACTACCACCCCCCTCTCCTAAGGCGTCTACAGCGCCCTCCCACCAGCCGACGTTGGAAACAGCGTCGGTATCCAATCTAGCGCTTCCAGCGCCACCTACCGCCCACGCACTCTGTGCGCCCCTCACTATTCCCTCCTACCACATCCACTCCCACGCGCAAATAGCGCAATCCCAAATAACGCCCCCACCCCCGCAAGCCCCGCCTGCGACGGCGCACTCTACCGCGCCGTCTGTCGCCTCACCCTGCATAACTCCTACACAATCGGTACACAACGTACCCAGCCACTCCTACGCCTATCCCCACGCGCAATTGGCGCCTCCCACCACACCCATTGGTTTTATGTCGCTCCCGTCCCCGTCCGTCCCCGGCCTAAAAAGTTCTGGCCGGGCTCGAAAAAGAACAAGGTCGGTTGAGTCATCGGAAACATCCAAAAGGTTCAAACAGTCGGGCACAGTCTCCTATACTGTGCCCCAAATTCAAAATATTTTTATTCCCAAACAGGGCGATTCGTCCTCCCAGTAACCCGCCCGTATTAGCGGGCGGCGCCATACACCTGCTGCAGAGGACGAATCGTCCTGAACAGCATCCCCCACGCAGCCTCCTAACGGAGGCCGCGTGTGTGAAGACCCTTGCTGCCTACACTCAGTCCGCGCTTGCAGTTCGCCAAGAAAAGACGTGAAACTGAATAGAGTAAAATGCCGAATTGCGCAGTTATAAACTGTAGAAACTCCACAGCTGTGAGTGGCCGAGTTATCGGAGATGTTTCCTTCCACCGGTAATTAATTTTCTGATCAGAATATGCACTATTTATTTTAAAATCAAATAAAGAATATCTGTGGAAAACGATCGTGACAAACATGGATACCAAATCATACGGAATGATTCGGAATACATTGCGGCTTTTACTTGGCACGGTAAAGATCGCGTCGTATGATAATAAGCAATGAATAGCGTCTTCTCATTTTTCTGTCCAATTTTGTGGTTAGTGATGTTCATTCGATGCAACAGTTCTCGATTCTAATCGATTTTATAATCGAACAGAAAAATGATAATTTGAAGGAGCAATTTTTCAGAAAAAAGGCATAGATTTTTTTTGTCATTTAATATGACTTGACCTAGAACTTTTAAGTATTTTAATACAAACGTATTATAAATAAATATTATGACATGGACGCCATTAGTTAAAGTGTCATCTTGGGAGTTTTTTAAGAAAACTCCTTATTGCTTAGACTATGTTTGTTTTTTCAGTTTTCCAAGTAACCCGAACATAAAAGAAAAATGGATCGAGGCAACGGGACATAAAGATTGGTTTCCAACAAAATATAGCACAATTTGCTCTAAACATTTTAGTGAAGCCAGCTTTGTTGAAGGAAAAAAGCTTCGACTATTGACAAAAACAGCCTATCCGACAATTGATATACTGAAAACGATATATACTAGAATCGCCGCGCGAGTGTCGTCCCTAATCGATTTAGCGTAAAATGAAATTCCCATCACTAAAAAGCGCTCGTGACGTCATAACGCGTCAAGGTCGGTACAAAAAATATGACACGCTTGGTTTTCATACAGATCGCGGTACTTGCGTGGTCTATCTTAATGTATGTCTGTGGTTTAAACTTTTTTTGCTAAGTAAAATGTTTGTATACATCATATGACTCTTCTATTGAATTAATTTGTTGAGCAGAAAATATAGCGGCCATGTTTATTGTTAGGCAAGGCAAAAATAAGCACTGACCAACAAAATGCAATAAACTGGGTTGACAAAATTTTGTTATTGCCTGCTAGATACGATGCGATAATCTCATTGTCTGGTACCTACTAATATTATTGCTGAGCCATTTACCTGTGTGAACAGCTCAGGGTTGTTTTGCTGAAGCGGCCGGTATATTCCATAACCAGTACTAAGCTCACCTGTGTAAACAGCTCCGTGTTCTGTTGCTGGCGGGGCGCTGCGTTCCCCGCTGGTGCTGCCGGTGCGGCGGGCGCGGCGGGCGGTAACGACCGGTATATCACATAACCTGTACTAGCTCACCTGTGTAAACAGCTCCGTGTTCTGTTGCTGGCGGGGCGCTGCGTTCCCCGCTGGTGCTGCCGGTGCGGCGGGCGCGGCGGGCGGTAACGACCGGTATATCACATAACCTGTACTAGCTCACCTGTGTAAACAGCTCCGTGTTCTGTTGCTGGCGGGGCGCTGCGTTCCCCGCTGGTGCTGCCGGTGCGGCGGGCGCGGCGGGCGGTAACGACCGGTATATCACATAACCTGTACTAGCTCACCTGTGTAAACAGCTCCGTGTTCTGTTGCTGGCGGGGCGCTGCGTTCCCCGCTGGTGCTGCCGGTGCGGCGGGCGCGGCGGGCGGTAACGACCGGTATATCACATAACCTGTACTAGCTCACCTGTGTAAACAGCTCCGTGTTCTGTTGCTGGCGGGGCGCTGCGTTCCCCGCTGGTGCTGCCGGTGCGGCGGGCGCGGCGGGCGGTAACGACCGGTATATCACATAACCTGTACTAGCTCACCTGTGTAAACAGCTCCGTGTTCTGTTGCTGGCGGGGCGCTGCGTTCCCCGCTGGTGCTGCCGGTGCGGCGGGCGCGGCGGGCGGTAACGACCGGTATATCACATAACCTGTACTAGCTCACCTGTGTAAACAGCTCCGTGTTCTGTTGCTGGCGGGGCGCTGCGTTCCCCGCTGGTGCTGCCGGTGCGGCGGGCGCGGCGGGCGGTAACGACCGGTATATCACATAACCTGTACTAGCTCACCTGTGTAAACAGCTCCGTGTTCTGTTGCTGGCGGGGCGCTGCGTTCCCCGCTGGTGCTGCCGGTGCGGCGGGCGCGGCGGGCGGTAACGACCGGTATATCACATAACCTGTACTAGCTCACCTGTGTAAACAGCTCCGTGTTCTGTTGCTGGCGGGGCGCTGCGTTCCCCGCTGGTGCTGCCGGTGCGGCGGGCGCGGTCGGCGCGGCGGGCGGCGCGGCGGTAGCGGCCGCGGCACCGAACCCGAGGTTGTTGACGAGGCTCGGCGCCGCCGCACGCAGCTGCTCCATGCCTTGCTGGATTTGGAGCAGCGCATTCAACGCCTGTGAACGTAATGGAAAATGTGATTTGGGAGTGCTATAATGTGTCAGAATAATGTATAATTTTTAATTTATCTTAATTTAAGCGAGAATTATACATTTAGAAATTAAATACTTTTTAACAGATTTGAAATGCGATTTCTTAATTATTTGATCGCGCCTTGCATGTTTTAATTATCAAAAATGTTCGGTATATGGTGATTTACGAATGGGAACTATATTTTCTATCACCAAAATTTATATTTGTCATCAAGTTGTATCACCTAATAAATAGATCTATCACCACGAAATATTTTTGTTCTCAAATAAACAAAAATTGTTCCCAGGTATGAATTATCAAATTAATGTTAATATATGTGTAAAACAAGAGATCGATAACCAATAAAATTATATTGCATTACATGAATATAAACTTCGTTCTTATAATAACAGTTTTGTTACTTAAATAATAGCTCTGTGCTCAGAATGGTAGATCTGTCACCAAATAAATCGATTATCGATCCATGACTGCGACTCCTTTTTATTTGATATTTTGTCACCAATACAGTAGTAACATTCTATTTCGTTCAGATATTAAATTAATAGTATTCGTTACCAATTTAATACATCAATTTATAATTTAAATGAAAAAATGATCAAAGGGGCGGAGACAAATTGGCGCGACAAGCTGATTATTCAGTGGTTATTATTTTTAAGAATAAATATTGATTATTTTAACTTTAATTAAGTGTTTTATCTACTATTCTGCTAGCCATAAGCCAGCTATTTTAAACTAGCGCTGATTGTTCAGTGGTAATTATTTTAAACAATAAATATTGATTATTTTGACTTTAATTGTTTTATTTACTACTCTGCTAAAAATTTTATTTAAATATAATTTATACTACCAGTGGAAATTTAGAACCTTGGGAGTCTAGTTAAGTAGCAGAATCTTTTGGTTGAAACGATGATGACAACCCTAATTTTTTATTTGAACTTAATGCAATTTTCTAGTAACATAATATGATTTATTGGTGATCTCTTTAAATTAGTTTGCTTAAATACTTATTAGGACACACCTATTATAATACATATGTTACCGGAAATGTATGAAATCAAGGAATTGTATACAATTCCTAGGAAATGTGTACAATTCCGATACCATTTAGGAAATGTATAAAATATTGTTTAAAAAACTATTTAATGCATGCATATCCTAGGAAATGTATAATCTTCCTAGGAATTGTATACAATTCCAATATCGTATTAGGAAATGTGTAAAGTAAATGCTTTCTGTAATAAAACACGTTGTTATTTTTTTTTTATTATAGCTCTTATTGATACAATCTGGTAACAGTCATACCGTAAAATTGTAATAATATTATGTTCATATTATTATCTTACTAATTAACATTTTAAAAATCAACTATCTAACTTTTAACGTAAATATCACAAAATCAACTTATATTTATTCTTATAAAATCAAATTTTCATTTGGCAAGTAATCAGTCCCCTCGTCCCGCTGTCCCCGTGTATATTTGGCGCAGTCGGATTGTATAATCCGCCGAATACGGCGGAATGTAATAACATTACGGCTAGCTGTTTTAATATGCCGAAAATTCGTCTTTTTCCAAAATTCTACAAAAAGACGGTCGCGAGCCGACGAAGCCCCACTTCGTGGGGCTCCTATTTCTGTGTAGTTTTAAAAAACACGAACCTAACCTAACCCACCCCCTTATCCAAACCAAAAATTTCTGATTACGAATTATCGGCATAGTTACTACAAAATGCCGAACGATTGTAAACGGCCAGATTATAATACAATTTGCCTGCGACATATCAATATCTTAAATGTTTTACATTTCCGATAGCTATTTAGGAAATGTATAGATTTCCTAGGAAATGTGTATAAAATAATTTATTTCACACATTTCCGTGCGATTTTAGGAATTATATACATTTCCTAGGAATTGTATACAATGACGGATTACATACATTTCCGGTAACACATACAAAAACATTTATTTGGTACTAGACCTTATATCTCAGGATTTTAGGTGATTTATTGTGGAACTGATTTTGCATTGTTTGGTGACTACATTTTGGTGACAGATCTACTATTTTGAGGACAAACCCTATTATTTAAGAAACACAAAACTAATTAAATTGGCGATAGCTTAAATGATACCCTTTACGAATTACGACACGATAGTTATTAAACTCACTTGAGGATTAGACATCATTTGTTGCATCTCAGGATTCTGCAGTTGTGCAAGCATCTGTGGCATCATGGTGCGGATTTGGTCTTGCAATTGTGGGTTGTTTGCAAACATTGGATTCTAAAAAAAAAGTTATTAAGGTTAATTTCAATAGATTTCAATTTATTATATAAAAATTAAAAACGCATTCTTTATTAACAATACTAATTCTATTCTGTGTAACTCATGTATTTTGTTCAATTAAATAAATTCTAATAAAAACAGTTTGTATCATCCAGTATCAATAATTAAAATATGGAAAAAAGAAAATACATATAAAGTTTTTAAAATTGAGCACCATTATACCTGATTTATAAGCTGTGCTGCCATTTCCGGATCGGCAGACAACGCTTGAAGCATATTATTGGTGTAAGGTGCAGACAACATGGACTGCATCAGCCGAGGGTTCTCCGACATCTGCTGCAGCAGGGACTGCATGCCGGGCGTGTTGATCAGCCCTGGACCAGTTCCACCACCAGAGGCAGTGGTGGACCCGCTGCCACTACCACCACCACCACCACCTCGCTGCCATGGGTTTGGTAAGGGCTGACGGTTCTCTGCACCTTGCTGAGGGTTGGTACCGTCTGTAAAAAATGGTTATGGATCATTTTGTCAGTACACATAAAATTTATTTAGATGAGAATTTTTTTATGATTTTAAGCATTTGAATGCTATTAATCTAAATATCACATTTTATTATGATTATCTATCTAAATATCCATTTATAATTCACTCATTCAGTATATTTTCAAGGATATCCTCATAAAATTTAAGGATATTACAATTATGAATTTGTAATGTTTACTCAAAGGTATAGAGGGATTACCCAATTGGGTGTAAAAACCTATTTTAATAAGGACAAAATTTGTTAATTAGTTTTATTGCTTGTAATCCTCTTAATTTCTTAAGATAATAATTTTTGGGAAGCTTCAAAATACCTGAATTATCAACAAGTCCTGAAAATGGATTCCCAGCCATACTGCTGGCTACATTCAACATTGGCTCTTGGATATCACGGTACATCCGTTGCAATGCATTATATCCACCTAGAAATAATGTACTTCTTTAAAATGTGTTTTGAATTAAGTATTTATATTATCAGTTATTAATTTTTTTAACATCAAAACACAATGACACAGCAGTTATGAATTATTTCAACATAATATATAAACTTGACTATAATCGCTTAATTCACTTATTAATCCTCTTGAGTGATATATGATCAAAATATATTAATTCCGTATCTCACCTGGTATACTCTCAAGGTTGGAAAGGGCCCTGTCGTGAGAACGCATTAACTCCTGCAGCATAGCAGGGTTGCGGGCCAATTCCATTGTTTGTCGCAATAGATCTGGGTTATTTAACATATGACTGATTTCTGGATTACGCTACAAAATAATTGTAATGTATGTTAATTCATTCAATTGCACATCATTTACAAGTAATTGAATTGTGACAAATATAAAACATTTAGGACTATACTAAAAAAATGGGCCATTGATAAATTTGAATATTTAAACTGCAACAAACATCTTTGTTTTTTCTGATTAATTTGCTTACTTTTGGTCAGTTTAGATTTCTGCCTCTTAAATGTTAAGTGATGACTTATGATGACCATTTGATGAACCATTTATTTAAAAAAAATATAGATAAGGATAAGATAAGGTGTATAGAAACTTTTCAAATGATAATTCTGATGCTTAAAATAAATAATTCAAATTAGTTTTAGGTTTCTTGGCTACCTTTCCATACACAATGTTATCAACACTTACAGACATAAGATCCTGCATTTGTGGATTAGATGTAATAAGTGTTCTCATGTTTTCCGGATCATTCATCATTTGCTGCACAAGTGGGTTATCCAGCACTTGTCTTAACATTTCTGGATTGGACAATAATTCCTGCTGCATCCTTGCCTGAAATTAGTAAAATATTTTAATCACTATATCTCATAGGATTTTAATTTGTAATTAATTTAATAATTAGATTAATCTCTTCATAATGAATAAGCTATTAACCAATATAGTCAAAATCTATATATATAAAACTCAAAGGTGACTGATATAGTGATCTATCAACACACAGCCCAAACCACTAGACGTATCGGGCTGAAATTTGGCATGCAGGTAGATGTCATAACATAGGCATCCCCTAAGAAAGGATTTTAGAAAATTCATCCCCCAAGGGGATCAAATAGGGGATGAAAGTTTGTACCATGAAAATTTATCTTTTCCATGCAGGCGAAGCTGCGGGCAACAGCTAGTTATATAATAAATGACAACAATCAACATTTAAAATAAATAACAATTCAGTTCTTATAAGTATAAAAAGAATAATTTCTTTTTTTCATAAATTGTACAAGTACATATGAACAACATTTTACTGTTTAGTACCTGCAGGTCCATAAAAGTGCTCTGTCCGAGACCTAAGCTTTCCAAACCAGCTAGACCACCAAGAGAATTCAATCCAAAAGGTGTAGCACCCACATCGGCTGAAAATAAAATAGTAACAATATGTTTATTAATATTTAATTAGTATGATACTTATGTTTAATCTTAATGTTACAGTTTAATTCTTATCTTGATTGAAGTATATTTGTATGTTTCTACCATTTCTAGATTAGAATAGGTAGAATTACATTTATATACTCTAGCTTTTGTTGAAAAGTTAAAAAATCCACCTCATACATACATATTAATAATTAGTTTACTAGATTAAACATTATAATAAAAAAAAAAAAATGTGAGCCGTCATGGGACGCCTGGTAGATGTGAAACATCGTGTGTGTACAAGTAATATGCATAAAAGATACAAAACGGTTTACAAGTGAGCCTATAGATGTGTATAGCGTGGCGACCCGTCGCCATGGCAAGCGTCGCCACGTCAACAATTCGGTTTACAAGTGAGCCTATAGATGTTTCACATCAAAAATTATAAAAATTATACTGCGTCCATAGATATTCTTAAACAGGTATACCGACCTTTGAGACGTATAGATTTTTTTTCTGTTTTTAAGTAGCGGAAATTGTGTCAACAGACTATAGAGCGTTATTTCCATCCGAAAAATAATCTTATTTACTCTCAACCGCGCCTAAAGAAGTTTTACTTCAAAAATAAATATTAAAATATTTAAGACTAAAAAAAAACATCCGACTGCGCGGAAGCTTGCAAAACAAAAACAATCGGTCCAACCATTAAGGCTGTAGGCTCAGCAGTGTTAGCAACCTGAAGCGAACTGATTATCGTACCAGGGGCGTAAAATTATCGTACATTAAGCGTATATGGATCGAAATTATCGTACTTTTTAGGATAAAGTCAATTTTAATTAAATAAATCATATAAATTGTAATATTAGTGCCTTACTATACATTATACTCTTTGGTTTTACGCGTGGTACAGACTACAGACCTGAACCGATTCCCTTTCCACTTTATGTTCAATAAATGCGCCAAGTTTAAAATTCACTCTGACAAAATTTCACTGTTCCCATGAAAGTTCGATATGAAACACGTCAAAATTTCATATTTGTATGGGTGAAATAATATAAATTCTCGAATTTTGCATGATAGAAATTATCGTACAATCAGCGTACGATAATACTATGCTATCGTACATCGGACGTAGGCACAAAATTATCGTATTTGTACGATAATTATCGTACGGTTCCGAACACTGAGGCTCAGCCAAACAGTTTTTAAAACACACCCACATACATTCATACATACATACACACACCTTCCCTGATGTATTTCCTCCTTCTGGTGCAGTCGGGTAAAAATGAACATACATCAGCTTTTAAGACAACTAACTCTATGGGGAAATTCGCAATCCAAGACTGGCAACACTAAAAAACGACGCGTCGATTTTGTGAAAATAATTATGAATTTGTTATTTTTGTTTCCGTAAATTACTATTAGTTTTGAGTTACATACCGATGGTAGGAGATTTTTTTAGTTGTTCGTAAACGTCCTTTGTAATTTCTGCAGATTTTAATCGCGCAGCTTGTCATTTTCACCGAAATAATCAAACGCAAAAAATGGGCCGTGCGTGCGTATCTCTTGACGTTACAATTGACACTGAGGAGTGGTGAGCGCTTTGGAGGCTAACAGTTAGCTGACATTTTTATCGACGCTTTTGACGCGCCGATACTCTATCTAGGGAGTATATAATCAAAGGTGAGCCTATAGATGTGTATAGCGTGGCGACCCGTCGCCATGGCAAGCGTCGCCACGTCAACAATTCGGTTTACAAGTGAGCCTATAGATGTTTCACATCACATCGGACGTAGGCACAAAATTATCGTATTTGTACGATAATTATCGTACGGTTCCGAACACTGAGGCTCAGCCAAACAGTTTTTAAAACACACCCACATACATTCATACATACATACACACACCTTCCCTGATGTATTTCCTCCTTCTGGTGCAGTCGGGTAAAAATGAACATACATCAGCTTTTAAGACAACTAACTCTATGGGGAAATTCGCAATCCAAGACTGGCAACACTAAAAAACGACGCGTCGATTTTGTGAAAATAATTATGAATTTGTTATTTTTGTTTCCGTAAATTACTATTAGTTTTGAGTTACATACCGATGGTAGGAGATTTTTTTAGTTGTTCGTAAACGTCCTTTGTAATTTCTGCAGATTTTAATCGCGCAGCTTGTCATTTTCACCGAAATAATCAAACGCAAAAAATGAGCCGTGCGTGCGTATCTCTTGACGTTACAATTGACACTGAGGAGTGGTGAGCGCTTTGGAGGCTAACAGTTAGCTGACATTTTTATCGACGCTTTTGACGCGCCGATACTCTATCTAGGGAGTATATAATCAAAGGTGAGCCTATAGATGTGTATAGCGTGGCGACCCGTCGCCATGGCAAGCGTCGCCACGTCAACAATTCGGTTTACAAGTGAGCCTATAGATGTTTCACATCAAAATAAATTTTATATGATAATACTACACCAATTAATGACTATCATTTGAAATGTCATAAATCATAATTTGCTTGACTTTTCTCATGTCAACAACTGCTTATTACGAACCTGGTGGTCGACGAGTTGCACCCTCAGGTTCCGGTCTCGGTGGAGTCTTTATCACAAGATGAACTGTCAAACCATCCTTGATATTATGCTGCTTTAGGGTGTCGACATCATTCATGATTTTACCAGCAAAAATGAGGCATAGTTGCTCTGGCTCCGCATTAAATTTTGGCGATAGAACTTCTTTGAGCTAAAACCAAATTTCATTAAATTAATATTGCCGAATGATTAAATAAATGTCATCACTGATTGCGTATGCAATATCTATGTTATTACGCCATGAAAGAGAGGTTTCGAGACGCTGCGCTTACTTTTTTGATATCCGCATCTTCCTCGATTTCAACTTGTTGTTTTTCTTTCGGCGTTTTTACTGTGATTGTAATCTTTTTTGGTTCTTCTTGGCCTTCTGCCATTTTATCAAATCTAGATGACTCTGTACTTTGGCGGAACAGCAAAATTGTATAGCACTAGAAATTTGACGACTGGTGCGACCACAGATGACATATCGGTCTGCGGTCATCACTCATCACATTTCAAATGCGTTCAATTACTTTTTACTTCAAAACGAAATCAGAAAAACCAGAAAAACTCATAAATTTAGAGTTTTTCTTGTTAACGTTAATAATAAGTTAATGAGAACTTTAACTTATTTATTTCGTTATGAATAAATGTATAAAAGCGTCTACATCCTTCTTGGTATATTATGGAAAATATAAAATACAATAGGGAAAAAATAATCATGCTTAATGATTATTTTTTATCGGATAGTTATCAACATTTAAAATATTTTAAAATATCTCAAGAAATGAAAAAGTTATGGGACATTAAAGTTGCGCTTGAAAATTAATTTTGTTACACCATTGTTACACGCAGCGCTACATCGTGTGACGTCACGACACATTCTTGACGCGCAGAGTTCATACGAATTTGTATTGTTTGGTACTTTATTTGTAAAATACTATTTATTATGTTTATTTTCCGATAGTAGGAGTTAAAAAACTTTTTAATATTTTTTGATCGTATGTGCCAGAGCACAATAGCATAAAGCCCGAAAATTGTATTTTTTCGTGTACCAAAATATAATATACTATACTCTGTCCATTATATTATTTGCTTTTTGACAGCTCCACGCCTATGAATGTTAAAATGTCATACAAATAATTATTGTGAGATTATTGTACTCAGAGCAATAAACCTATAGAGTACTTGTATCGAGCGTATACAATTTACATATATTTGTTTCTCTCTATCTAAAGAAAACGTCGTATGAAAGAATGAGATAGCTATAGACTACAAGCTACGTTTCAACATAGTCATGGCACCATTTTTACTATAGGTACGTATTTAGATAGATAGAAGGTGATAGTGATGGGATGTGCTTCAATCGATAAAATCGTGAATGCATTTTGCATTTACGGTTTCGTGAAATAATAAATAATAAAAAAAAAAACAAAATTAATCATTAATTTCAGTTGAATACAATATTTGTTTAATCCTACGAATATAATAAATGCGAAATTATGCGAGAATGGATAACTTTCTCTTTCACTGCTGAACCGATTACAATGAAATTTTGTACATACACACATAGGATAGGTTTTATCCCGGAAATCCCACGTGAACGGGAACTGTGCGGGATTTTCTTTAAAAACGCGGGCGGAAAGCTAGTATATTATAAAATAAATTTTAAAACTTGAAATGTAACTAATTTAAAATAAAGATGGAAATGATGATAAAGTTAAAGGAGTGAGGAGAAAGGCACAGTCAGCATGAGGGAATCATGCAGCATTTTAACAAGTTCATAAAAGGACTTAAAGAAAACATTTTACTTACATCCTACTAATAAAGCGAAAGTTTGTGAGGATGGATGTTTGTTACTCTTTCACGCGAATACTACTAAACCGATTACAATGAAATTTGGAAAAATTACTTTTGATCCCGTAAATCCCACAGGAATGGGAACTATGCGGGTTTTTCTTTGAAAACGCATGTATATTAAGTATGTATTTCAATAGTAGTTTCTCATCTATGAGAACTGTCATTTAATCAACCGTTTAATTTTCACATAGTTACACATTTAAAGCAACTTATGTGTAAAAAAATTTCCAAATAAAACACAAATGTATTTATTATCTACAGGAACAAAAAAAAACGTAAGCGTAACATTGCACAATTCTTCTAGAGTATCCATCTTGATAACACGCAGGCTCGAAATGCAGTGAACACAATCTAGCAAATTTCGACGGCGTCCAATCTACTCGTCTCATGTTTTATACCCATTTTTTATTTATCTCTGGAAATCTAAAACAAAATGAATTTATTAATAATCTAAAAGAGAAAATAATAAACAACAAACTAAACAGATAAGTCAAATAAAACAACCACGTGGTATTTTTTATTTTCCTGCTGTAGAAAATTTACATCTATTATTTGCAACAACAAACTACATATAAATCTGATATAAGAAACAAAATAAATAAATCAACGTTAATATGAAATAGATTTTTTGTCATAAATCGATAATATACGCTAGATGTGTTACAACACTACGGTGGTAAACAAAATGCCAAACGTGATAATATTGTGACATTTTTTAAAAATTGTTTAATTCTTTTGTAGTCCACAACCCCATAAAGTGGGTAAATGTTACAGTTACAACTTAAAATTATAAAAAAGCGCTTGATAAAACCTTCAAATAGGGTTAAAACATAAATATTTATCAATTTGCTGAAAATCACTTACCGATGGAAAGATATTTTTTCATTGTTTCATCCAAAACTCCCATTCGACTAGTGATAGCCGGTAGCTAAACATACAATAGTCATTTTAGCACACTGACAAATAAAAAGAAACACTATACACTTTATATTTTCTAAATATTTCGTTAAAAACACTTGATGCACTGAGCCCACCAGCTGGTTGGAAAACAAACTGACTGCCGGCGCGCTACGTTTGAAGACAGTGCAGATACTCTATCGCTATCTCAATCTGGCTTATGCTGTTATTGACTAAGAGTAAGTAGATTAGAAAATATGTATTTTGTTCTGTCTCAATATAAGAACTCTATAGGTTTATTGCTCTGAGTTATTGTACTTCATGGACAGGCCCCGCCCACTTAGTGATGTCTACACAACGACACAGAATTATTCAATGATGGGTCGATAGATTATAATAATCGATAGAAATACTCTGTAAAATATATCCGACACAGAAAAACTCTTTTAATAAGTTATATAATTTAAACATAAAGACAACCAAATTGTAAGATAGAAACCAATAAATAATAAAATATTAGTTTAGTTTAGTTTTAACATAAAATGCATAGATATGTGGTCTTATTATCACATATCGTCTTAGTACGTTTACGTTGTTATTATTATTTACGTACCTAATTCGATTTATGATAATATTTTGAATTTATAATTGAAATAGTATCACAATCGATAATCTTTTGGACATCACTTCTGGTATGACCCGCGAGCTGTCAAAAAGCAATTCAGTGGACACTGGACAGACTATAATAGGGAAAAATGGAAACGGTCTGTGGGAAACGGTACGCAAGAGCGTTCGAAATGATTCTATGCAATTTTCTAATACTAAATAACACTGAATACGAGTTTTCGTTTACACTAAAGATCACGCGAAAGAATACTCTGGCTGTTTTCCAATTACAGAGCATAATGCGACTCAGTGGCGCACAATGCCGAATTATGCTGATGCTTAATTGGAACGTGAAACGCACCAGCAGGTTGCGCTAAGTTCAGTGTTGAAAAAAAAAATATTCATGTGTAAATAAAGTAGTATACATAATAATTGGTTGAAAAATATTTACGGTTATTTTAAGTAATTTGGATTTTGATTATTTCATTAACATTTTTTTCAATGTTTGTACCTTCATCCATACTTATATTTATTTTTTTAACACAATTTGAATTAACTTTGATTATTTCGAAAAAACTACAATGAAACGAAAGCTTTAAAATTTTTTCCAACAATTATTAATTAGTAATTACTAACGATAAATCGATTGCACGCATCAATTCACGCGCATTACTTTAAGAGTGCTCGATTGTGCGAAGCGTTGCTGTAGTTGGAACATTCAACGTTAAGCATTATGCCGCATAATGCGCTCTAGTGCTGTAATTGGAAAACACGGTCTTGCTCTAGCCACGCTCTAGCTCTAGTTCTAGGTTCGTTAGATGTAAATGCACCGTTAGATAAAGGTAAAAAAACACAGAAAAACGTAATATTATTTTAGTGTAAAATTATTAAGAGGAAGCACAGTTTTAACTTAAATCTTCAATATTTATGCATTTATTAATAAGCATAGTTAAATTCAATTGTTTTTTAAGTGGTTTCTTAACCATATAAATATGGGTTATAATTGGGTTGCCTGGTAGATATCGCTACCTAGCGATAAGGCCGCCCTTTGCTGTTTCTGTAGTATTGTCTTTGTTATATATATTTATGTATTTTCAATGCAATAAAGTATAATAAATAAATAAATAAATAAATAGTTTTGCGTGCTGTTTATTTTTGGTGAAAAGTTTTCAAATCAGCTGCTATGACAGTTGTCAATTGATCACACGATTTTTGACATTAAACAAAAACAAAAAACAGTGTTCAATAATGTTCGCAAAATTTTATCGAAATTTGATTTAGCAGAGTTTGTTAGTATCCAAAGCTTTAACGATTATACTTATTAAGATTATATTATTTGATAATTATTTACTTATATTTTTACAGGTCGGGTTGTGATTTAGGCCAATCTTCAATTTTTAGTTTGTTAAGTTTCAAATACTAAATAAAGAATGCCCAATTCAAACTGTGGCATATTGTGAATTTTTACTTACTATTTCATTCACATAAATGGAGGTGAGTTTTAAGATCCTACGTTTTGTACCTGCTATTGAATTAAATACAAATATATTTTATAATATGCTAAATAAAAGAAGATAAGGCCTAGGATTAATTTAATTATTCTAGTTGGAGTTGCAAGACTGCTTCTTGAATGATGAAGACCTTCAATTACCGCAAGCATCAAAACATTCTAAAAGAAAAACTGATAAAGAACATGGTATGGTCCATTTTTTATAATATGCTAAAATGAAACTTGCAATATGTTAGAGCGCGTTGTGGTACTCATTTCTAACTATTATTACTAAAGATATTTTGTTAATATTACAACAGTGTAGTATTCATTTGCATGCTTTGTACTAAATAATTATAATATTTTAATCATATTTGTATTATATTTAAGACGAGAAAATCCCTGAACAAATCAAAGATGATCAAATGGATAATTTGACATCAATAATTATGCGCAATTATGACAATAAATTGTATGGAGAAGATGACACATCACAACCCACTTCAAGAACTGCACCAATAATTCCTATTGAAGCCACACGCAAGAAAAAGAAGAGAAGGAGGTGGGTTTTGAATAAAACAGTTCAACTAGTGCGCTATTTCCATGCCAAAGATAATTACACTGCTATATTGTTTACACTCTATGTAACATTAACATTGAATTTGCTCACAAATTTTTATTTATTTTTTGTTATTTGTTTATGTTCATATAGCTTCTTTCCACATATGGCGAAGATTTTAAATGACCACCACCACCTGTGGAAACTGCGCATGGATGTATGAATAATTGTTTGACATAACAAGTAAACCAATTATTAATTAATCCACCTATCAACAGATCTCAGATAACAATATGTTTGACAAATTGTCGCTATGAATCTATACGCAAAGTGGCTAGTGCATTTGGTATGCGGGAGGTGTCTGAAGAAGATGCTTGGAACTTCTACTGGACTGACATGAGTGTATCTGTTGAAAGAGCAAAGGAGATGAAAAGATTCCAACGTATCAACCACTTTCCTGGAATGTTGGAAATTTGCAGGTACTAGAAATTGTGATCAAACTTATAATTTTAATATCAAGGAATTCTCAACTTATAAGTTATAATTGTAATATTTGATACTATATTTTTTCTTACTCTCTTGTGTAAAAACGACTGATCCAATTTGTATAAAATTAGGCACAGAGTTAGCTATTTTCTTTTATTATAATAAAGTGCAATTGTAACTGCATTTATTGCTATGTAATTATTTCAGATAATTGCCCAGCCCTATTAATTAATGTGTATTTTTTAAACATTCTAACAAAATTTTTAGTCTTACCTTGCCCTAATAATTTACAGAAAAGATTTGCTGGCTCGAAATTTGAATAGAATGCAGAAAATATATCCAAAGGAATATAATTTCTTTCCCAAGACCTGGTGCCTACCTGCTGAGTAAGTTGTTTCATTTTTCAAACATTTTATTTATTCATAAATAACGTAAAAAATGCTCATCCTTAACAATTATTGTATAGTTTTGGCGACGCACTAAATTATAGTAAGTCTAGGAAAAACAAAACGTTTATAATTAAACCAGAATGTGGAAGCCAAGGTCGAGGCATTTATTTGACGAAATCACTTAAAGATATCAAACCCACTGATAAGCTTATTTGTCAGGTGAGAATTTTTTCTTATATGATTACAAAACATAACTTTAATGAAATAATTATGATTGCATTTCAAACACTGGTTCTTTGTAGCCCTGCTGATATTCAGGAAAAAAGCAAATACTGAATATTTTTTCAATCACTAGCTGTGCCACGCGGTTTTACCCGCGTTGCTCGGCTTCTGTTCGACTTAACGTGATGATATTATATAGCCTATAGCCTTCCTCGATAAATGGGCTATTTAACACCGAAAGAATTTTTCAAATCGGACCAGTAGTTCCTGAGATAAGCGTGTTCAAGCAAACAAACAAACTCTTTAGCTTTTTATGCTAACCTAATTCAAAATTCTAGTTTGCTAAGATAACCAATATTTTTTAACATATTTCTAGGTATATTTATCAAAGCCATATCTGGTGGATGGCTACAAATTCGACATACGAGTGTACACTCTAATCACGTCGTGTGATCCACTAAGGATCTTTGTTTACAATGAGGGTCTTGTCAGGTAGTTTTTGTGCTATTTTAGTTATTACATTAAAACAAATTGTAATATTAAAATAAAGAAACATCTTTGCAATATTCAACTTTGTTTACTAGTTTATTTTTTATTCTTGAAAATTTTTTACGTTTCGTAGATTTGCAACAAGCAGATACGCAGATCCAAATGTCAACAATACCACTAATGTGTTTATGCACCTCACTAACTATGCTCTAAACAAACATAGCAGGACATACGTGTATGATTCTGAGGCGGGTAGCAAACGGTAAGCTTCATCGATAATAAGATTATTTGATGATTTTGCCAATTTTTGACCCTAATGTTAGGCTACGTAAGATTTTTTTTATTTCGAAGATAGCCGATTACCTTCTCTATTCTACGTAAGAATAAAATAAAAAATCTATAGACAGAATTTTTTTTCGTTTTAAAAAATCAACAAATGCCTTATATGGGCAGAAACAGACAATCCCAGTTTCCAATACGGTTTTTCCTCGGCGATTTGTTTTCAACAAAATCATTTTTTGTTTAATGTTTTAAATTAGATTTTAATTCATAAATAATAATTTACCAGCAAGATATCAACTCTAAACAAAATCCTGCTGTCGCAAGGAGTAGATTTGGACCGTTTATGGCACTCCATCGACCAAGTGATAGTCAAGACCATTATATCAGCATGGCCTATACTCAAGCACAGCTATCATGCTTGTTTTCCGTCACATGACATGGTTTTATTTTTTGTTTTGATGTTTTAGATGCATTGTATAATTACAATAATGTGGTTTTCGGCGCAAATGTTAAATGTAGAGTTTTCATAGAATAATAACTATTTCAAAGTAGCCTAGTAGTATATTAAATGTTTCCTTAAATATGAAGTAGATTCCGTTAAAAATTAAAATAGGTTTATTTAAAATACATTGTAGATCTATTGAATTTAAAAATAAATTAAAATTCCATTTCAGGTTCATGCATGCTTCGAGATACTCGGTTTTGACATTCTTCTCGACCATAAGCTACATCCCTATATTTTAGAGGTAAGTGCACCATTAAAAAAAAGGATATTGTTAGTTGTACTGTAATATCGGTGTTATGAGATAGATCTTTGTAAGCCATTACTAATTTTTAGTTAGAAACTTTTTAAATTTTTGATTCCTTCTGTTAATAAATTACTTGTTTAGGTAAACCATTCGCCAAGTTTCCACACGGACACCCAACTAGATCGCGAGGTGAAAGAAGGTCTATTAACGGATACGTTCACGATGCTCAACATATGGCAATGCGACAAGAAACGTGTTTTAGAAGAGGATCGCAAGAGGATAAGGGATAGATTGCTACAGACGAATAAGTAAATTTGAATTTAAACGGTTTCTAACGTTTTATTAAACGTCAACATGTTTACTAGTACAGACCATAACACAAAATATATATTTTAGGATATGACTGCTTTATTAACATAATAGGCATGACGAAAGATTTTGAAAACCTCTTCCATAATGTGTGTATACGTTTATTAAACAAGAAAAACCCTATATTTCGCTAATATACTTAAATTTAACGAAAATAAAAGCCATTTTTCAAAAAATATATAATATCTGTGCCAAAACAGCTCACAGGTGTCATGGCGTAGTCGTGACGTCACTCTTACGTAAATACGTAATTATCTGTATGCATAGCGAAGCAAAATTAAACAAATATTTAATTATTAAGTGTTATAGAATCTAATTTCAGAGTTTATAAGTGGTGTGCAGTATTGCAATGTGAATCTAAATATAAATAATACGCAAAAAAAGTGTTAGTAATTGTTTAAAGCGAGAAAATAATATGAAATGATTGTATAAATTTGACGCAGAGAAACCCGAACCACATATTCGTGAATTCGCAATTATATTTCTGTTCTGAGTCGATAAAGCATACGTGAAAAAATCTATACATATAATAAATCTGTAGAAGGGTCAATTCTGTACATTGAAAATATTGAAAAAATAAATAGCAGGGGGTGTTACTGGATCGATTCCAAACCCAAATATGTGATTAAAAAAATTTTTGTCTGTCTGTCTGTCTGTCTGTCTGTCTGTATGTGAAGACATCACGTGAAAACTAACGGTTCGATTTCGATGAAACTTGGTATAATTACACCTTATTATCCTGGGCGTAAAATAGGATACTTTTTATCCTGGAAAAATACGTAAAAAAAAAAATTAATCTTAATTTTTCAGTTTTATCCATAGACGTTGTTCTGTAGAACCGCGAACACACGTTGCGTATTATTATAGGCCTAGCCGTATTTGGGTCCAATAGATATTTATAAGATGTCATTGTCATCTGAGTTACTCAAAATGGAGAAATAAACCATCCACGCTAAGACCGACATCCGCGCGGACGGAGTCGCGGGCGGAAGCTAGTAGAAAATAAATAAAAATGCGTATTCTCAACATATTCATAACAACAAAATACACCTGACGCGAAGTTGTTTACATAGACGTGACGTGTTTCAGTCAAAATGGCCGATTGCTGAATTTCAATGTTTTATTTTATTGATAATCTCATTAATCTTAATGTTTTTAATATTTCTAAGTCACTATTTTTAAATTATTTATTATACATTTTCCCTTAAAAACACTAATTCGATCATTTATGGATACTGTCGTCATGCCTATTGTAACAACTTCAGGTTTGCAGAATATACACCATCTGAGGAAAAGGAACCAGAAAAAAGCCCTTGGCAAACCCAGATACAATGGGAAGAGACTCATCTGGGGAACTACAGGTTAAATTATTTTATTCGAAAACAGTTATTAATGTATTTCTCGTCTATTAATTTCCATTGTGTAAAGATTTCAACAAGGTTTTCTAAAAACTACACATTTTACTCTTATTTAAAATGATTCCTAATGAACTTTCATTCAAGTTATTCAATAAAAACAAACGTTTAAATACCAATAGTTTAATGTGTAATTATTCTAAGAGTTTTACTACATAAGTGTGGAAAGCCTGTATCTGCCAGTCGGTAGTCAACCAAATAAGCTAGAACGGTTTGACATAGATTTAAAACGCATATATATTTGAAAGAAAGCATGACGCCTCCAATATTTAAAATAAATAAAATACTAAATAAACATTTTTCTCAAGCTTTATATATCGTACTAGCGTATTTATATTTCGTACTAGCTTACCGCCCGCGGCTTCGCCCGCTTTGTCTAAAACCTAATAAATTATATACTAAAACCTTCTCTATCTATTAAAAGAAACCGCATCAAAATCCGTTGCGTAGTTTTAAAGATTTAAGCATACAAAGGGACATAGGGACAGAGAAAGCGACTTTGTTGTATACTATGTAGTGATACATGTATGTTATGTGACGTCATCGCACAGACGCGTGTACCCGGTGGGCGAGCAGTACGCGACGCTGTTCCAGCAGCCGTCGGGCTCGCTGTACACCGGCACGGCGGCGTCGCGCGCGCGCGGCGACTGCACGCGCCTGCAGCGGGAGGAGTTCCAAGTAACCGCTCTCACACTCGCGCTCAGCACGCGCAGCGGACACTCACACACACTGGTACAACACAAACAAGGCACGCCGGCCACACACAGCCACTGGTGTACCGACCAGTACACAAAACGCAAACAACACACGCGCGACTGTTTGCCTGTGACGTCACAGACCCCGCCCAGCGTACACGCGCAGGCATCACACATACACAAATGTCCGCCAACCGGCTTGCGCGCATGCACGCATTTGTGTGTGACATCACAGTTTCCACAGAAAAACAGTATAGTCCGGGATACATCGCCCATTTTTGCAAGTGATTACTATCAAGCTAATTTTTCGTGAGTAGCTTTATTTTGATGAGATGCCCAATAATTTCATGTACGAAACTCTCGATTGTGGTAGCTTACAGAGGTAACAAGGATAAAAATTTTTGATTTGACGGTTCTCAAATATTTATTACGCAATTTGTAGGACAATATGTCTGTTGAATTAAATAAGTATTAAATAAGTGAAAATAAAAAAATCTGCTGGTTAGTAATCATTTATGATGACTTCGTTATCGATACACATTGGAAAGGGGGACTCTTTGATCAAACCATAGATTTTGTAGGACAAATATTTTTTCGAATAATTTAGATAATTATCTTGAGATTGAACAAAAAAAAAACATTCAGTTAGTAATTAATATTTGAGAACCATCAAATCAAAATATTTTATCCTTGTTTCCTCTGGTAGCTACCACAATCGAGAGTTTCGTACATGAAATTATTGGGCATCTCATCAAAATAAAGCTACTCACGAAAAATTAGCTTGATAGTAATCACTTGCAAAAATGGGCGATGTATCCCGGACTAGTACACAATATGCATAACACAGACACAGCACACAGTATTCACAAAATTGTTTACTACAACTATCCCTGAACATCAAACTTGCTAACAACAACTAATTTAATTTGATAGAATTGGGAAATATCTGCTATCTACACATCTTCCTATGTATTATTATAAATAAATATTTCCAGCAAACAAAAGCAAAAGCAGAAGCTCTCAAGAAGCCATCTCAACCGAAGCCAAAGGAAGGCGAGAAGAAAGCGCCCTACGAGGCCAGCGCGGTCACTACTGTTACCAATAGCACTGATAAGAATAAGGTCAAATCCAAACCTGATAAAGAACAGAAACGCAAAGACAAGGAAGTGAAAGACGAGAAAAAGCTTACAGCGAAGCCGTCGGTAGTACAACAAGTTGTAAGTATTAAGTTATAAAATAATTATTAAGGTTTCTTTTGTGGCGTCACAATTTGGAATGAATGGTTAACTAATCAAATCATATTAAATTTGTCTTCTTCTTACATTTTCCAATAGCTACCTTTTAGAAAGCACTTCTAGATCTATCGCTCGATCGACCTTAGTCATTCTGATAAAAATATACTCATAACTTTTTTGTGTCCAGCTTTCTAGTAATTGAATTCACAACGTACAAAAATCATAAAAACACTTTTATAACAAAAATCAAATAATTCATCAAAATGGTCTTTTGTACTATGATGAAAGTTATAATTTATTTATCTAGTGGAAGTTTAGAGGAAAAAAAAGAAGATAGAGAAGATTCTTTATTTTTATATTATAGGTGGAGGAGAAGGAAGCGAAGCCGACGTACGTGCTGTGCTCGTTCGAGCCGGACCCGATCGTGGAGCGCGAGGAGCGCGAGCGCGTCAACCTGCTCGCGCAGAGGGACTTCCTCATACGTAGCTACGGGATGCTCGAACAGGTAGCTTTGAACGTGTACGACATAGATTGGAATTATCACCTTATTGCGTGGTAGTAAAGTTCAAAATCCATTGTATCGTTCATGAGAAAACTGTCTAATACAAACGTTGGTGCTAGACAGAATTTTTCTTTGGACACTTCGAGAGTGTTTGCTTTACAACAATAATGTAAATATGCATATATAAGCCCTTAAATTTCCGATAGTGTCGGAAATGAGAGATATAATAAAATGGTCGAAGATCCGAACATAGGTCGACCTTCACCGGCGTGTTAATAGAATGAGACCAATTTTATAATAAATGTAGTCTATTAAAAAATCTATTAAAGATGGGTTTACTGAAAAAATCCTGGACAGGATATTATTAGTTAATTATTAAAAAAATCTTTTTATTTTTTTAATTATGCAGTGTTGAGACAATAAACAATTTTGTTATAAAACAGCGCTCATGCTGATATATTTTTTTTTCTATCATCCCATCAAGTGAAAGTAACTGGTACGGACATGCCTGTTTATACCTGCCAACCTAGCAGTTTGTCCAGGTAAATATTAGGAAACCCTATGACTACACATTCTTTAGGTTTCATACTTCAAGTCTATTATATTTTTTTTTTATTATCTTGATAAGTACTGCAATTAATTAATAACTCAGGCCCCGGAATCACAGACACAATAGAAAATCTATTGTGTCGTGGACCGATCGGGCCGTTCGGGGCACAATGGGTTAAAAAAAATATTTTTAAAAAATTAATTAAAATGTCCTGTCCAGGATTTTTTCAGTCAACCCATCTTTAATAGATTTTTTAATAGAATACATTTATTATAAAATTGGTCTCATTCTATTATTATATTCGGATCTTAGGCCGAGATTCACAGATCGCACTTTAACTTTACTTTGATGGAAAGATCTACTTTCACAGAAAAATATATTTCTTAGTCGTGTCAAGCTCATCTTTACTTTCCGAAAACTATACTTTACTTAGTAAAGGCTAAGGGCGCTTGTGCACTACAAGGAATTTTACTGTCCGGCATTCCGATTTTTTACGGTCCGGTGTGGCATGAAAAAACCGATGAATTGCTTGTGCACCTGTCCGTCTTTACTCGGATCAGTGCGGTACAGTTCAAGGAAGTTTGGCGGTATAATGCTATCATAAATGATTGTTTTTGCATTTTACAAGAAACGAGTAAAAAATATAGAAGGTGAAATATTATATTACTTCGTTATAATAAAAAGTAAAGTTCCGTAAGAGATTTAAAATGCGTGTTTCACTTATTTATTTTAATCGGTGACGAGGAGCTAAAGCTATTCCCACTTGAACTTTAACTTACCAACACTTACTTAGATAATAATTATAGGTCAATGCTTGGTCAATGTATATAAAATAACAATACCGACTTCTCAAATCTCATTGCCAACTAAAAGAAAGTAAAACAAGAGCTTGCTTTTAATTGGCATATGCAGTAAAAACAGTAAAATCCAAGCAAGTGGGCATTCGAAAACAATTATACCTACAGCGACTCGTAGACACAAAAAACCATCCGGAATAGGGAAAAGTAAAATGTCGGACAGTAAAATTACGTATAGTGCACAAGCTAGTATATAGATTAATGGCGTGCCATACCGGACCGTAAAAAATCGGAATGCCGGACCGTAAAATTCCTTGTAGTGGACAAACGCCCTAAGGGCGCTTGTGCACTACAAGGAATTTTACTGTCCGGCATTCCGATTTTTTACGGTCCGGTGTGGCATGAAAAAACCGATGAATTGCTTGTGCACCTGTCCGTCTTTACTCGGATCAGTGCGGTACAGTTCAAGGAAGTTTGGCGGTATAATGCTATCATAAATGATTGTTTTTGCATTTTACAAGAAACGAGTAAAAAATATAGAAGGTGAAATATTATATTACTTCGTTATAATAAAAAGTAAAGTTCCGTAAGAGATTTAAAATGCGTGTTTCACTTATTTATTTTAATCGGTGACGAGGAGCTAAAGCTATTCCCACTTGAACTTTAACTTACCAACACTTACTTAGATAATAATTATAGGTCAATGCTTGGTCAATGTATATAAAATAACAATACTGACTTCTCAAATCTCATTGCCAACTAAAAGAAAGTAAAACAAGAGCTTGCTTTTAATTGGCATATGAGTAAAAACAGTAAAATCCAAGCAAGTGGGCATTCGAAAACAATTATACCTACAGCGACTCGTAGACACAAAAAACCATCCGGAATAGGGAAAAGTAAAATGTCGGACAGTAAAATTACGTATAGTGCACAAGCTAGTATATAGATTAATGGCGTGCCATACCGGACCGTAAAAAATCGGAATGCCGGACCGTAAAATTCCTTGTAGTGGACAAACGCCCTAAGGAGTCGATAATCATGACTTTGGTCTCAAAGTAAACTTTACATGACTATGCGTATAAATCATGTAGGCCTTCATTTTAAACTAATTTACTAGAACAGAAACGCATTTTAATATGGTTGGGTTATAGCTCGAAACGTCATGTCGATTTGAGTGACATTTTTTTGTTGATTTGTTGATCGTTGCATTGCTTCGTTTGTCTTATAACATTATATAATATTGTTCTGACGAATTTTGCTGTGGCTACCGGTTTTTGATATTTCTACAAAAATCTTCCCGACCCTGGCTTGTTATAACGGATTTGAAACTGCTACCTGACTGACAATTATTATTGCAAATCCACGTAATACCTACATTGTGTTTTTTTTCTAATCAATTAATTTTTGATATAAAATAATAATGTTATTATTATATATGGAATTTATATAACTTAATTCAATTATATGTTCTCAAAAACATAAATTATTATGTAACAGTCACACGTCTTTCCCTGTACTTTACTTTGAGGCCGTACTTTTCTAAGGAAAGTCAAGCAATTGTCTCTGAAATTAAATATGTTGAAAGTAAACTTCGGTCATACAAAGTTTACTTTGTGAAGACTCTTTTGCGGTAAAGTAAAGTCACGACTGTGAATCTGGGCATTAGACCAAAAACATCTATCGATACCTCAATTTATACAAAAAAAATAGGAGTTAACAACTAAGGAAAGAAAGCTGCAGATTTTTTCAAATTGATTTCATATAAGACAGCTGCATTATATTTAAGATTTTTTCAAATTGATATAATATAAGTTTCTATCTCACAACATTACAGATATATTTAGTTATGAAGAAAATGGGCACTTTACGGCCCGAGGACGAACGCAAGTACGGCGTGTATGGACGTCTGTCTGTGGTCTCCAACTCGCCCAAGGTGAATTATCTAATAATGTTAAACTATATAATAATGTTCTCAGGCCACTTCATTCGCATTTTCACCCGGCCAACACAATGTTTTAAACGTAATGTATGAATGAATTGGCACTCTGAACATTTATGTACATATAATTATTTTTTTGTCCCTCATAAATTAATTAAAATATTGTGTTTGCCTACAGAAAACGTGAAAGTAAAAAATTACGCCAAAAGTAATAAAAAAGAAAAATTTTCATGTAAAAATGTCAAAGAAAGAAAAGATAAAATTTTGTGTGCAGAGAAAAATGATGAAGAATAAAGAAATAGTTCCGCATAAGATGCACGGCTGCGGAGACATGCTCGCAGGTGAGAAAACCAGTACATTGTAATTTATAGGTGTTTTTATTATTCACTTTTCACAATTATTACACACATTCTAAATAACACCTTATTGAATGTATTGTATCCCAATTTGAATCTTGCCAAAAAAGTTTCACTTCTGACATGAGTGCTCGGCACACACGATATTTTTATTGAAATACTAGAGTTCGGCCCCGGCTTCGCCCGTGTTACATGTTTACGTTTTCTCTTCATAAAAACCATCCTCGTTCTTCAAAGAATATTTAAAAAAAAAAAAATAACGAAATCGGTAGCGCTTACCAACACATTTGGCGATTCATTTTTATTATAAGGATTAGTTATATAGATCATTATATATTTAAAACAGTTTATTTTTCCTGCAGAAACTCGCGTGCATCTCGTGGAGGTAGTGATGGAAGAGCCACCGGCTTCGAATTCACTCACACGTTACGGGACAAGTACTTGTAATGTGTGGAGAAAATATATACAGTGCGTATAATACATATTATAATGCTTGAATTAAAATATTTGTTGGATATATTGATGTTTATTTATTTATTTATTCATACTTTATTGCTCTGAAATAACTTAACTAGGAACTTAATCTAATTATAAATTAAAACAAATGGCGGTCTTATTGCTAAATAGCGATTTCTTCCAGACAACCAGACGTACGGAAGGAAGTTAGTTAATGTTTTTATTAATATTATGATATTTTTTTTACAGATCGCCTTCGAAATCATCGAAATAAATGTAATTAAAGTTATGTTACTGTGCTATCGAATTATGTAAATATAACGGGAGCCACTTTGCCATTTGCGAATCAGGGAATGGAGCTATCCTATAGTATATTGTAAATTCTGGCGCTTTGTAAACCTTTAAGAATATACATATTGTATTGTTTAATATACGGTTGTTTTATTTCATAAACACAACATTTTAATAATATCTAGTAATTATAAACCTGATTAATATAATATATATCATGATAAGTTTTAATTATTTGTGTTGCATATGGTGCTGACAGAACAAACGCGTTAGGGTCACGTTAGGGTGCTATTCCACCAATGATGAGCGAGGAACGTGTTTGTAAATAACCAATTATATCGCTTCAAATGCTTAATGCTTCAAACTTCTAACTAAATGGATCGAAATGATTGGTTATTTACGAACACATTCCTCGCTACACATCCTCTCACATTATTAGTGTAAAAGCATCCTTATAGCCACAGCTGTACCATTTATGCCACGCTGAATCAGATTGAGATGATACAGATTTGACGAGATGACATTTTGACGAGATGACAAACACAAACACAAACACAAACACAAACACAAACAAAAACACAAACACAAACACAAACTCGAATTTAAATTCGAACACAAACACAAACACAAACACGAACAACGAACAACGAACATCGAACAACGAACAACGAACAACGAACAACGAACAACGAACAACGAACAACGAACAACGAACAACGAACAACGAACAATGTGAATGTGAATGTGAATGTGAATGTGAATTTGAACATACACAAACACAAACACAAACAAAAACAACGAACATCGAACAACGAACAACGAACAACGAACAACGAACAACGAACAACGAACAACGAACAATGTGAATGTGAATGTGAATGTGAATGCGGATGCGGATGCGGATGCGGATGCGGATGCGGATGCGGATGTGGATGTGAATGTGAATGTGAATGTGAATGTGAATGTGGATGTGGATGTGAATGTGAATGTGAATGTGAATGTGAACATACACAAACACAAACACAAACACAAACACCGAACACCGAACAACGAACATCGAACAACGAACAACGAACAACGAACAACGAACAACGAACAACGAACAACGAACAACGAACAACGAACAACGAACAACGAACAACGAACAACGAACAACGAACAACGAACAAAGAACAACGAACAACGAACAACGAACAACGAACAATGTGAATGTGAATGTGAATGTGAATGTGAATTTGAACATACACAAACACAAACACAAACACAAACACCGAACATCGAACAACGAACAACGAACAACGAACAACGAACAACGAACAACGAACAACGGACAACGAACAACGGTGAATGTGAATGTGATTGTGAATGTGAATGTGAATGTGAATGTGAATGTGAATGTGAATGTGAATGTGAATGTGAATGTGAATTTGAACATACACAAACACAAACACAAACACCGAACAACGAACATCGAACAACGAACAACGAACAACGAACAACGAACAACGAACAACGAACAACGAACAACGAACAACGAACAACGAACAACGAACAACGAACAACGAACAACGAACAACGAAAAACGAAAAACGAACAACGAACAACGAACAACGAACAACGAACAACGAACAACGAACAACGAACAACGAACAACGAAAAACGAAAAACGAAAAACGAAAAACGAACAACGAACATCGAACAACGAACAACGAACAACGAACAACGAACAACGAACAACGAACAACGAACAACGAACATCGAACAACGAACAACGAACAACGAACAACGAACAACGAACAACGAACAACGAACAACGAACAACGAACAACGAAAAACGAAAAACGAAAAACGAACAACGAACATCGAACAACGAACAACGAACAACGAACAACGAACAACGAACAACGAACAACAAACAACGAACAACGAACAACGAACAACGAACAACGAAAAACGAACAACGAACAACGAACAACGAACAACGAACAACGAACAACGAACAACGAACAATGTGAATGTGAATGTGGATGCGGATGCGGATGTGGATGTGGATGTGAATGTGAATGTCAATGTGAATGTGAACATACACAAACACAAACACAAACACAAACACCGAACAACGAACATCGAACAACGAACAACGAACAACGAACAACGAACAACGAACAACGAACATCGAACAACGAACAACGAACAACGAACAACGGTGAATGTGAATGGAGCTATCCTATAGTATATTGTAAATTCTGGCGCTTTGTAAACCTTTAAGAATATACATATTGTATTGTTTAATATACGGTTGTTTTATTTCATAAACACAACATTTTAATAATATCTAGTAATTATAAACCTGATTAATATAATATATATCATGATAAGTTTTAATTATTTGTGTTGCATATGGTGCTGACAGAACAAACGCGTTAGGGTCACGTTAGGGTGCTATTCCACCAATGATGAGCGAGGAACGTGTTTGTAAATAACCAATTATATCGCTTCAAATGCTTAATGCTTCAAACTTCTAACTAAATGGATCGAAATGATTGGTTATTTACGAACACATTCCTCGCTACACATCCTCTCACATTATTAGTGTAAAAGCATCCTTATAGCCACAGCTGTACCATTTATGCCACGCTGAATCAGATTGAGATGATACAGATTTGACGAGATGACATTTTGACGAGATGACAAACACAAACACAAACACAAACACAAACAAAAACACAAACACAAACACAAACTCGAATTTAAATTCGAACACAAACACAAACACAAACACGAACAACGAACAACGAACATCGAACAACGAACAACGAACAACGAACAACGAACAACGAACAACGAACAACGAACAACGAACAACGAACAATGTGAATGTGAATGTGAATGTGAATGTGAATGTGAATGTGAATGTGAATTTGAACATACACAAACACAAACACAAACACAAACAACGAACATCGAACAACGAACAACGAACAACGAACAACGAACAACGAACAACGAAACACGAACAACGAACAATGTGAATGTGAATGTATATGTAAATGCGGATGCGGATGCGGATGCGGATGCGGATGCGGATGCGGATGTGGATGTGAATGTGAATGTGAATGTGAATGTGAATGTGGATGTGGATGTGAATGTGAATGTGAATGTGAATGTGAACATACACAAACACAAACACAAACACAAACACAAACACCGAACAACGAACATCGAACAACGAACAACGAACAACGAACAACGAACAACGAACAACGAACAACGAACAACGAACAATGTGAATGTGAATGTGAATGTGAATGCGGATGCGGATGCGGATGCGGATGCGGATGTGGATGTGAATGTGAATGTGAATGTGAATCTGAATGCGGATGCGGATGCGGATGCGAATGCGGATGCGGATGCGGATGTGGATGTGGATGTGAATGTGAATGTGAATGTGAATGTGGATGTGGATGTGAATGTGAATGTGAATGTGAATGTGAACATACACAAACACAAACACAAACACAAACACCGAACAACGAACATCGAACAACGAACAACGAACAACGAACAACGAACAACGAACAACGAACAACGAACAACGAACAACGAACAACGAACAACGTGAATGTGAATGTGAATGTGAATGTGAATGTGAATGTGAATGTGAATTTGAACATACACAAACACAAACACAAACACAAACACAAACACCGAACAACGAACAACGAACAACGAACAACGAACAACGAACAACGAACAACGGACAACGAACAACGGTGAATGTGAATGTGATTGTGAATGTGAATGTGAATGTGAATGTGAATGTGAATGTGAATGTGAATGTGAATTTGAACATACACAAACACAAACACAAACACAAACACCGAACAACGAACATCGAACAACGAACAACGAACAACGAACAACGAACAACGAACAACGAACAACGAACAACGAACAACGAACAACGAACAACGAACAACGAACAACGAACAACGAACAACGAACAACGAACAACGAACAACGAACAACGAACAACGAACAACGAACAACGAACAACGAACAACGAAAAACGAAAAACGAAAAACGAAAAACGAACGACGAACGACGAACGACGAACGACGAACGACGAACAACGAACAACGAACAACGAACAACGAACAACGAACAACGAACAACGAACAACGAACAATGTGAATGTGAATGTGAATGTGAATGTGGATGCGGATGCGGATGCGGATGCGGATGCGGATGCGGATGCGGATGCGGATGCGGATGTGGATGTGGATGTGGATGTGAATGTGAATGTCAATGTGAACATACACAAACACAAACACAAACACAAACACAAACACCGAACAACGAACATCGAACAACGAACAACGAACAACGAACAACGAACAACGAACAACGAACAACGAACATCGAACAACGAACAACGAACAACGAACAACGAACAACGGTGAATGTGAATGTGATTGTGATTGTGAATGTGAATGTGAATGTGAATGTGAATGTGAATGTGAATGTGAATGTGAACATACACAAACACAAACACAAACACCGAACAACGAACAACGAACAACGAACAACGAACAACGAACAATGTGAATGTGAATGTGGATGCGGATGCGGATGCGGATGCGGATGCGGATGCGGATGCGGATGTGGATGTGGATGTGAATGTGAATGTGAATGTGAATGTGAACATACACAAACACAAACACAAACACAAACACCGAACAACGAGCAACGAACAACGAACAACGTGAATGTGAATGTGAATGTGAATTGTGAATGTGAATGTGAATGTGGATGTGGATGTGAATGTGAACGTGAGTGTGAATGTGAACATACACAAACACAAACACAAACACAAACACCGAACAACGAACACCGAACAACGAACATCGAACATCGAACAACGAACAACGAACAACGAACAACGAACAACGAACAACGAACAATGTGAATGTGAATGTGGATGCGGATGCGGATGCGGATGCGGATGTGGATGTGGATGTGGATGTGAATGTGAATGTGAATGTGAATGTGAACATACACAAACACAAACACAAACACAAACACCGAACAACGAACAACGAACAACGAACAACGAACAACGTGAATGTGAATGTGAATGTGAATTGTGAATGTGAATGTGAATGTGGATGTGGATGTGAATGTGAACGTGAATGTGAATGTGAATGTGAACATACACAAACACAAACACAAACACAAACACCGAACAACGAACACCGAACAACGAACATCGAACATCGAACAACGAACAACAAACAACGAACAACGAACAACGAACAACGAACAATGTGAATGTGAATGTGGATGCGGATGCGGATGCGGATGCGGATGCGGATGTGGATGTGAATGTGAATGTCAATGTGAATGTGAAATTGTGAACATACACAAACACAAACACAAACACAAACACCGAACAACGAACATCGAACAACGAACAACGAACAACGAACAACGAACAACGAACATCGAACAACGAACAACGAACAACGAACAACGAACAACGAACAACGAACAACGGACAACGAACAACGGTGAATGTGAATGTGATTGTGAATGTGAATGTGAATGTGAATGTGAATGTGAATGTGAACATACACAAACACAAACACAAACACAAACACAAACACAAACACCGAACAACGAACATCGAACAACGAACAACGAACAACGAACATCGAACAACGAACAACGAACAACGAACAACGAACAACGAACAACGAACAACGAACAACGAACAATGTGAATGTGAATGTGAATGCGGATGCGGATGCGGATGCGGATGCGGATGCGGATGCGGATGCGGATGCGGATGCGGATGTGAATGTGAATGTGAATGTGAATGTGAACATACACAAACACAAACACAAACACAAACACCGAACAACGAACAACGAACAACGAACAACGAACAACGAACAACGTGAATGTGAATGTGAATGTGAATGTGAATGTGAATGTGAATGTGAATGTGGATGTGGATGTGAATGTGAATGTGAATGTGAACATACACAAACACAAACACAAACACAAACACAAACACCGAACAATGAACACCGAACAACGAACATCGAACATCGAACAACGAACAACGAACAACGAACAACGAACAACGAACAACGAACAACGAACACCGTGAATGTGAATGTGAATGTGAATGTGAATGTGAATGTGAATGTGAATGTGAATGTGAATGTGAATGTGAATGTGAATTTGAACATACACAAACACAAACACAAACACAAACACCGAACAACGAACATCGAACAACGAACAACGAACAACGAACAACGAACAACGAACAACGGACAACGAACAACGGTGAATGTGAATGTGATTGTGAATGTGAATGTGAATGTGAATGTGAATGTGAATGTGAATGTGAATGTGAATGTGAATGTGAACATACACAAACACAAACACAAACACAAACACAAACACCGAACAACGAACATCGAACAACGAACAACGAACAACGAACAACGAACAACGAACAACGAACAATGTGAATGTGAATGTGAATGTGAATGTGGATGCGGATGCGGATGCGGATGCGGATGCGGATGCGGATGTGGATGTGAATGTGAATGTGAATGTGAATGTGAACATACACAAACACAAACACAAACACAAACACAAACACAAACACCGAACAACGAACAACGAACAACGTGAATGTGAACATACACAAACACAAACACAAACACAAACACAAACACACAAATTCAAATTCAAATTCAAACACAAAACATACACAAACTCAAACACAAACACAAACACATACACAAACACAAACACGAACAACGAACAACGAACAACGAACAACGAACAACGAACAACGAACAACGAACAACGAACAACGAACAACGAACAAAATGTATGTTCACATTCACATTCACATTCACATTCACATTGATCGTTGTTCGTAGTTCGTAGTTCGTTGTTCGTTGTTCGTTGTTCGTTGTTCGTTGTTCGTTGTTCGTTGTTCGTTGTTCGTTGTTCGTTGTTCGTTGTTCGTTACAATACGTTCGTTACAAACACAAACACAATTACAAACACGAACAACGAACAACGAACAACGAACAACGAACAACGAACAACGAACAACGAACAACGAACAACGAACAACGAACAACGAACTACGAACTACGAACAACGATCAATGTGAATGTGAATGTGAATGTGAATGTGAACATACATTTTGTTCGTTGTTCGTTGTTCGTTGTTCGTTGTTCGTTGTTCGTTGTTCGTTGTTCGTTGTTCGTTGTTCGTTGTTCGTTGTTCGTTGTTCGTTGTTCGTGTTTGTGTTTGTGTATGTGTTTGTGTTTGTGTTTGAGTTTGTGTATGTTTTGTGTTTGAATTTGAATTTGAATTTGTGTGTTTGTGTTTGTGTTTGTGTTTGTGTTTGTGTATGTTCACATTCACGTTGTTCGTTGTTCGTTGTTCGGTGTTTGTGTTTGTGTTTGTGTTTGTGTTTGTGTTTGTGTATGTTCACATTCACATTCACATTCACATTCACATCCACATCCGCATCCGCATCCGCATCCGCATCCGCATCCGCATCCACATTCACATTCACATTCACATTCACATTGTTCGTTGTTCGTTGTTCGTTGTTCGTTGTTCGTTGTTCGTTGTTCGATGTTCGTTGTTCGGTGTTTGTGTTTGTGTTTGTGTTTGTGTTTGTGTATGTTCACATTCACATTCACATTCACATTCACATTCACATTCACATTCACATTCACATTCACATTCACAATCACATTCACATTCACCGTTGTTCGTTGTCCGTTGTTCGTTGTTCGTTGTTCGTTGTTCGTTGTTCGTTGTTCGTTGTTCGATGTTCGTTGTTCGGTGTTTGTGTTTGTGTTTGTGTTTGTGTATGTTCAAATTCACATTCACATTCACATTCACATTCACATTCACATTCACATTCACATTCACATTCACATTCACATTCACGGTGTTCGTTGTTCGTTGTTCGTTGTTCGTTGTTCGTTGTTCGTTGTTCGATGTTCGATGTTCGTTGTTCGGTGTTCATTGTTCGGTGTTTGTGTTTGTGTTTGTGTTTGTGTTTGTGTATGTTCACATTCACATTCACATTCACATCCACATCCACATTCACATTCACATTCACATTCACATTCACATTCACATTCACATTCACGTTGTTCGTTGTTCGTTGTTCGTTGTTCGGTGTTTGTGTTTGTGTTTGTGTTTGTGTATGTTCACATTCACATTCACATTCACATTCACATCCGCATCCGCATCCGCATCCGCATCCGCATCCGCATCCGCATCCGCATCCGCATTCACATTCACATTCACATTGTTCGTTGTTCGTTGTTCGTTGTTCGTTGTTCGTTGTTCGTTGTTCGTTGTTCGTTGTTCGTTGTTCGTTGTTCGATGTTCGTTGTTCGTTGTTCGTTGTTCGATGTTCGTTGTTCGGTGTTTGTGTTTGTGTTTGTGTTTGTGTTTGTGTTTGTGTTTGTGTATGTTCACATTCACATTCACATTCACATTCACATTCACATTCACATTCACAATCACATTCACATTCACCGTTGTTCGTTGTCCGTTGTTCGTTGTTCGTTGTTCGTTGTTCGTTGTTCGTTGTTCGTTGTTCGATGTTCGTTGTTCGTTGTTCGTTGTTCGTTGTTCGTTATTACAAACACGAACAACGAACAACGAACAACGAACAACGAACAACGAACAATGTGAATGTGAACATACACAAACACAAACACAAACACACAAATTCAAATTCAAATTCAAACACAAAACAAACACAAACTCAAACACAAACACATACACAAACACAAACACAAACACAAACTTTGTTATGTTATGTTGTTATGTTATGGAATTTGGTAGTACGACGGTAAAAATAAAATATAATTACTCTATAAATGCTAAAAATCTGATATGGAAGTCGTGAAGTACGTGAAGTACGTGATTTAGGAATTATCCTTGATAGCAAACTCTCATTTTTGGACCATTATACGCATATTTATAAATCATGTAACAGATTACTAGGGTTTATTTTACGTTCATGTAAGGGTTTCCGGAATCCTAAATCTTATATTTGTCTTTTTAACTCTCTCATTCGTAGCAAATTGGAATATGCAAGTATGATTTGGTCCCCCTTTTATTTGATTCATATAAAAAATATAGAAAAAATTCAAATCAAATTTATGAGAATACTTTCATATCGGTTTCATCTAAACAAAACGCTTCATACTTATGAGGAAAGATTATCTTATTTTAAACAAGTAAAACTGTCAGATCGCCGAAAAATATTGGAATTAATATTTCTAAATAAAATTATATGTGGCCAACTGTCCACTGCAGCTCTTTCCCAAATTTCCTTTCATATACCACTTAGAAGTAATCGAAATAATCGAACTTTCACATTACCAGTCCACCGCACCCAAAGAGCATATTATAGCACTCTAAACAGAATCTGCACAAATTACAATAAGTTGTGCGAGATAATACCAGATCTTGACATTATCGGGAGTAAACCTATTAGATTTCGGAAATGCCTATTTGAAAACCTTTCTTTGCTGTCGCAAGTCCTTCAATAGATTAGAAATTTGTCTCTTGTAGTTTTTATACCATTTCCCTTTTTTAAATTACCTGTTATCTATAAGTTAGTATATTGATAACTCTTTATTTATGTGTAAGCGATTGTAATATTTTATAGTCTAGTAGTCAACACATGTTATTGCAATAACAATTAGTCATTAAGGTTTTAAAGTGAAATAAGTATTGTACCTATATTATTGTTATATGTGTTTGTGTTGCAAATAAAATAAAATAAAAATAAAAAACACAAACACGAACAACGAACAACGAACAACGTGAATGTGAATGTGAATGTGAATGTGAATGTGAATGTGAATGTGAATGTGAATGTGAATTTGAACATACACAAACACAAACACAAACACAAACACCGAACATCGAACAACGAACAACGAACAACGAACAACGAACAACGAACAACGAACAAAGAACAACGAACAACGAACAACGAACAACGTGAATGTGAATGTGAATTTGAACATACACAAACACAAACACAAACACCGAACAACGAACATCGAACAACGAACAACGAACAACGAACAACGAACAACGAACAACGAACAACGAAACACGAACAACGAACAACGAACAACGAACAACGAACAACGAACAACGAACAACGAACAATGTGAATGTGAATGTGGATGCGGATGCGGATGCGGATGCGGATGCGGATGTGGATGTGAATGTGAATGTCAATGTGAATGTGAACATACACAAACACAAACACAAACACAAACACCGAACAACGAACATCGAACAACGAACAACGAACAACGAACAACGAACAACGAAACACGAACAACGAACAACGAACAACGAACAACGAACAATGTGAATGTGAATCTGAATGTGGATGCGGATGCGGATGCGGATGCGGATGTGGATGTGAATGTGAATGTCAATGTGAATGTGAACATACACAAACACAAACACAAACACAAACACCGAACAACGAACATCGAACAACGAACAACGAACAACGAACAACGAACAACGAACAACGAACAACGAACAACGAAACACGAACAACGAACAACGAACAACGAACAACGAACAACGAACAACGAACAACGAACAACGAACAACGAACAATGTGAATGTGAATGTGAATGTGGATGCGGATGCGGATGCGGATGCGGATGCGGATGTGGATGTGGATGTGAATGTCAATGTGAATGTGAACATACACAAACACAAACACAAACACAAACACCGAACAACGAACATCGAACAACGAACAACGAACAACGAACATCGAACAACGAACAACGAACAACGAACAACGAACAACGAACAACGAACAACGAACAACGAACAACGAACAACGGACAACGAACAACGGTGAATGTGATTGTGAATGTGAATGTGAATGTGAATGTGAACATACACAAACACAAACACAAACACAAACACCGAACAACGAACATCGAACAACGAACAACGAACAACGAACAACGAACAACGAACAACGAACAACGAACAATGTGAATGTGAATGTGAATGCGGATGCGGATGCGGATGCGGACGCGGATGCGGATGCGGATGTGGATGTGGATGTGGATGTGAATGTGAATGTGAATGTGAATGTGAACATACACAAACACAAACACAAACACAAACACCGAACAACGAACAACGAACAACGAACAACGAACAACGAACAACGAACAACGGTGAATGTGAATGTGATTGTGAATGTGAATGTGAATGTGAATGTGAATGTGAATGTGAATGTGAATGTGAACATACACAAACACAAACACAAACACAAACACCGAACATCGAACAACGAACAACGAACAACTAACAACTAACAACTAACAACGAACAACGAACAACGAACAACAAACAACGAACAACGAACAACGAACAACGAACAACGAACAACGAGCAACGAACAACGAACAACGAACAACGAACAACGAACAACGAACAACGAACAATGTGAATGTGAATGTGAATGCGGATGCGGATGCGGATGCGGATGCGGATGCGGATGCGGATGTGGATGTGAATGTGAATGTGAATGTGAACATACACAAACACAAACACAAACACAAACACCGAACAACGAACAACGAACAACGAACAACGAACAACGAACAACGTGAATGTGAATGTGAATGTGAATGTGAATGTGAATGTGAATGTGAATGTGAATGTGAATGTGGATGTGAATGTGAATGTGAATGTGAACATACACAAACACAAACACAAACACAAACACAAACACCGAACAACGAACATCGAACAACGAACAACGAACAACGAACAACGAACAACGAACAACGAACAACGAACAACGAACAACGTGAATGTGAATGTGAATGTGAATGTGAATGTGAATGTGAATGTGAATGTGAATGTGAATGTGAATGTGAATGTGAATTTGAACATACACAAACACAAACACAAACACAAACACCGAACACCGAACAACGAACATCGAACAACGAACAACGAACAACGAACAACGAACAACGAACAACGAACAACGAACAACGAAAAACGAAAAACGAAAAACGAAAAACGAACAACGAACATCGAACAACGAACAACGAACAACGAACAACGAACAACGAACATCGAACAACGAACAACGAACAACGAACAACGCACAACGAACAACGAACAATGTGAATGTGAATGTGAATGCGGATGCGGATGCGGATGCGGATGCGGATGCGGATGCGGATGTGGATGTGAATGTGAATGTGAATGTGAACATACACAAACACAAACACAAACACAAACACCGAACAACGAACAACGAACAACGAACAACGAACAACGAACAACGTGAATGTGAATGTGAATGTGAATGTGAATGTGAATGTGAATGTGAATGTGAATGTGAATGTGGATGTGAATGTGAATGTGAATGTGAACATACACAAACACAAACACAAACACAAACACAAACACCGAACAACGAACATCGAACAACGAACAACGAACAACGAACAACGAACAACGAACAACGAACAACGAACAACGAACAACGTGAATGTGAATGTGAATGTGAATGTGAATGTGAATGTGAATGTGAATGTGAATGTGAATGTGAATTTGAACATACACAAACACAAACACAAACACAAACACCGAACACCGAACAACGAACATCGAACAACGAACAACGAACAACGAACAACGAACAACGAACAACGAACAACGAACAACGAAAAACGAAAAACGAAAAACGAAAAACGAACAACGAACATCGAACAACGAACAACGAACAACGAACAACGAACAACGAACATCGAACAACGAACAACGAACAACGAACAACGCACATCGAACAACGAACAACGAAACACGAACAACGAACAACGAACAACAAACAACGAACGACGAACAACGAACAACGAACAACGAACAACGAACAACGAACAATGTGAATGTGAATGTGGATGCGGATGCGGATGCGGATGCGGATGCGGATGTGGATGTGGATGTGAATGTGAATGTCAATGTGAATGTGAACATACACAAACACAAACACAAACACAAACACAAACACCGAACAACGAACATCGAACAACGAACAACGAACAACGAACAACGAACAACGAACAACGAACAACGAACAACGAACAACGAACAACGAACAACGAAACACGAACAACGAACAACGAACAACGAACAACGAACAACGAGCAACGAACAACAAACAATGTGAATGTGAATGTGAATGTGGATGCGGATGCGGATGCGGATGCGGATGCGGATGTGGATGTGAATGTGAATGTCAATGTGAATGTGAACATACACAAACACAAACACAAACACAAACACAAACACCGAACAACGAACAACGAACAACGAACAACGAACAACGAACAACGAACAACGAACAACGAAACACGAACAACGAACAACGAACAACGAACAATGTGAATGTGAATGTGAGTGTGAATGTGGATGCGGATGCGGATGCGGATGCGGATGCGGATGCGGATGTGGATGTGGATGTGAATGTGAATGTCAATGTGAATGTGAACATACACAAACACAAACACAAACACAAACACCGAACAACGAACATCGAACAACGAACAACGAACAACGAACAACGAACAACGAACAACGAACAACGAACATCGAACAACGAACAACGAACAACGAACAACGAACAACGGACAACGAACAACGGTGAATGTGAATGTGATTGTGAATGTGAATGTGAATGTGAACATAATCAAACACAAACACAAACACAAACACCGAACAACGAACATCGAACAACGAACAACGAACAACGAACAACGAACAACGAACAACGAACAACGAACAACGAACAACGAACAACGAACAACGAACAATGTGAATGTGAATGTGAATGTGAATGTGAATTTGAACATACACAAACACAAACACAAACACAAACACCGAACAACGAACATCGAACAACGAACAACGAACAACGAACAACGAACAACGAACAATGTGAATGTGAATGTGAATGTGGATGCGGATGCGGATGCGGATGCGGATGCGGATGTGGATGTGGATGCGGATGTTGATGTAAATGTGAATGTGAATGTGAACATACACAAACACAAACACAAACACAAACACCGAACAACGAACATCGAACAACGAACAACGAACAACGAACAACGAACAACGAACAACGGACAACGAACAACGGTGAATGTGAATGTGATTGTGAATGTGAATGTGAATGTGAATGTGAATGTGAATGTGAATGTGAATGTGAATGTGAATGTGAACATACACAAACACAAACACAAACACAAACACCGAACAACGAACATCGAACAACGAACAACGAACAACGAACAACGAACAACGAACAACGAACAATGTGAATGTGAATGCGGATGCGGATGCGGATGCGGATGCGGATGCGGATGCGGATGTGGATGTGGAAGTGAATGTGAATGTCAATGTGAATGTGAACATACACAAACACAAACACAAACACAAACACAAACACAAACACCGAACAACGAACATCGAACAACGAACATCGAACAACGAACAACGAACAATGTGAATGTGAATGTGAATGTGAATGCGGATGCGGATGTCGATGCGGATGCGGATGCGGATGTGGATGTGGATGTGAATGTGAATGTCAATGTGAATGTGAACATACACAAACACAAACACAAACACAAACACAAACACAAACACAAACACAAACACAAACACAAACACAAACACCGAACAACGAACACCGAACAACGAACATCGAACATCGAACATCGAACATCGAACAACGGACAACGAACAACGAACAACGAACAACGAACAACGAACAACGAACAACGAACAACGAACAACGAACACCGTGAATGTGAATGTGAATGTGAATGTGAATGTGAATGTGAATTTGAACATACACAAACACAAACACAAACACAAACACCGAACAACGAACATCGAACAACGAACAACGAACAACGAACAACGAACAACGAACAACGAACAATGTGAATGTGAATGTGGATGCGGATGTGGATGTGAATGTGAACATTCACAAACACAAACACAAACACAAACACAAACACCGAACAACGAACAACGAACAACGAACAACGAACAACGAACAACGAACAATGAACAACGGACAACGAACAACGGTGAATGTGATTGTGAATGTGAATGTGAATGTGAATGTGAACATACACAAACACAAACACAAACACAAACACAAACACAAACACCGAACAAGGAACATCGAACAACGAACAACGAACAACGAACAACGAACAACGAACAACGAACAACGAACAACGAACAATGTGAATGTGAATGTGAATGTGAATGCGGATGCGGATGTGGATGCGGATGCGGATGCGGATGTGGATGTGGATGTGAATGTGAATGTCAATGTGAATGTGAACATACACAAACACAAACACAAACACAAACACAAACACAAACACCGAACAACGAACATCGAACAACGAACAACGAACAACGAACAACGAACAACGAACAACGAACATCGAACAACGAACAACGAACAACGAACAACGGACAACGAACAACGGTGAATGTGAATGTGATTGTGAATGTGAATGTGAATGTGAATGTGAATGTGAATGTGAATGTGAATGTGAATGTGAACATACACAAACACAAACACAAACACAAACACCGAACAACGAACATCGAACAACGAACAACTAACAACGAACAACGAACAACGAACAACGAACAACGAACAACGAACAACGAACAACGAACAACGAACAACGAACAACGAACAATTAACAACGAACAACGAACAACGAACAACGAACAACGAACAACGAACAACGAACAACGAACAATGTGAATGTGGATGCGGATGCGGATGCGGATGCGGATGCGGATGTGGATGTGGATGTGGATGTGGATGTGAATGTGAATGTGAATGTGAATGTGAATGTGAATGTGAATGTGAATGTGAACATACACAAACACAAACACAAACACAAACACAAACACAAACACCGAACAACGAACAACGAACAACGAACAACGGTGAATGTGATTGTAAGATGGGGGAGGTTTTGGGGATAAATTATAAGATATGAGATTCAAGATTGAGATTTAGATATATTTATTTTTAACTGTAATGGGATGAGATGGTGAAGCTCCGCCCGGTACGGAGTCCGAATGCGAACTGACTTATTGTGTGGTAAAATAATAATTAATATATATTATAATAAAATATGTAACATCGACGCATTGCATTCCGGGAACATGTATTGTCTGTACGATTAGGTAATCGTACATGTTACCGGGGGAGAAAAAGGTGAAGGTTAGTAACTTGATGAAAGATGAACTTAAAACTAACAAGGTGATATTACAATTTAGTGTCTATTTGCTAAATGATTGTGTTAGTTATGACTACAAGATGATACATACATTGATTAAAAGATGAAGATACATAAGTATAAGATTAAGATACATTTGTTCTTTACGATAGGGTACAAGATTAAGTTACAATTGTTTTTAATAATAGCGTTACAGAGATTCACTTAAGTTTGACAACACTCGAAAGATCTTGTTTATTTACGCGCACATCACACGCACTATTTCACTAACACTTATCACACAATCACTTGTCACCGGGGTTGGAGGTGGCCGGGCGGGGACCGCGACGCTGGTCGCAGCCTCCACCGCCGGCTCTGCTGAAGCTGGTCGACGACCCAATTGTTTCCAATACGTTATTATTTCCACAAACAACCACAACAACCAAGATTCCAATTAAAATATACTCATACAGCTCCCATATCAAACGAATCACTCATAAATAAAATGTTATTATAATATTCCATTTCGCCGAACTCGTGCGCACGCTGTAATATTATAGCGTCGCATTGTGTTTATATGTTGTCTTATCATGGGACATATTGTTTTGAGATATGAATTCTTTGTTTTCGAGGTTTTAATTTCTTCCTTATCGTAGTCGGTAGATTCATTAATAGTATTTATATTTGTAGATTACAGTGATACCTTAAAAATACATAGATCGTTTTATATTAATATAATTATAATCATCACATTATTTTATAATGTAATCTCAGCTTATAAAGGGATCAAAGATTTTCAATATTTCGGACTAAAATTGTCGCTTTGTAGGATTTGAGATCAATTCTGCCGTAAACCCTTACTTAAATTGGCGCCATCTAAAAATTAGGATTTGAAGGTCTTGTTGCAGATTAGGCACTCAGTACATGAGATCATTAAGGGTTAATTCATTTAAGGTTTTCTAGGATGCTTCGAACACAACTCGCAAGGTTGTATTTGATGACTCTGCGCGTAAGGTGCGCGGTAGGTGGCCACTGGGCCTTAAGTCGGCGTGCGACACACAGGGTATCGTATGTCTGAGTTCTTTGTATTCCAATATCAATAGCTTATTCTCGCGTGCTAATTGACGTTGTTTTATTAATTTGTTTTCTAATTGCATAAATTAGGCGATACATTTAAGATTTTGACGCACCCAATTTTTCTTCGAAATTTTCTTTTAAAGGTCTTCCTGAGATAGATTTAAAGTAAGATTTAGAGAAGGTACATCCTTCATTTCCCATTAGTGCTGGATGTTGCTATTTAAATTAAGATTATATTGATATATTCATTTTTACGGGGTATTTTTTAAAGTTGAGATTTGTGAGCACTGATCTAGAAGCGCTCTTGTGTTAAGGTGAGATCCATCTGATACCTTGATAATTGCAGTAGCTAGTAATAGGTATTTAGCTGGGGTCACATGGAAGGGATACTAATGTGTTCATATTTTCTTGTTGCTGGCGTAAAGGTTTCGAATGAGCACCGTGAAACCTTGAACGTGAGGCTTCCGGTGTCATATTTTGTGACGTGAAACATTCATGTAAAAGGGTATTATGATTTTTATTACATTGCTTACACAATATCTTTGAAAAGCATTTCATTCCTTCGTGGTAATGTAGGCAGTTGAGGCAAAGTTTCATGTTTTCAACCGTTTTTCTTCGCTCATAAGGATGCATTTTTAATAAAGTCGGACATGTATAAAGGCGATGTTCGCTGGAATTGCATATCGGACACCGCTTGCGTTTTACATTTGTTATATTACTGGAATATGTTCGTTGCGAAATAGCATGATTAGTAGAATATGGGTTATTAAAACTCTGTTTAAATTTATTATTATAACTTTTAGAAAAGGATGATTGATTATTATAGTTTCTTAAATGTGTATGTTGATTGGATGGTTGATCAAATACTTTTGTAGTGTAGCTTTCATGCTTTTTTCGTGAGGTCTCTAGCGTCATAAACTTGGTTTCTAAATACTGTAAAAAGTCTTGCAATACAGGTATTTCTCTGGGCGACTTTAAAGATTGCATATAATCATTGTATGTTTCTGTGTCTAACTTTTGAGATAATATACAAACAAGAAAAGGGTCCCAAGATGACACGTTAATTCCAAGGTTTTCAATTGCATTAATGCTCTCATATGTTACATCATGAATCCGTTTAATATGTTGATACGACTGATATTGAATATTAGGGATATTTAAGAGATTATTAAGATGAGATGTAAAGATTAATCGCTTATTATCGTAACGATGACTGAGGATATTCCAAGATATGAGATAATTGTCGGAGCTGATTTGGAGATGTTGTATCATTTTTTCAGGCTCGCCCTTAACTTTACTCTTAAGAAACTGTAACTTTTGTGCATTAGACAGTGACGGATTATTGTGAATAGTTTCCGTAAATAGATCTTTAAAGGAAACCCATTGCATGTAATTTCCTTCGAATGTAGGCAGCTCTACTTTTGGGGTTGATTTTTCTATATGAGATAGAGAATACATCTTTTTATTAATATCTGTTTTTAACTTATAGTAATGTTTTTCATAATTAGTAAATTGTTCTTCATATTCTGTGTTCGTTCCGCTCAATTCGTTTTCTAATTCCCAATGCAAGGTATCAATTGCCGACCAGCGGATTTGCAAGGACTTTAGGATATCCTCAAATTCCCACTTTTCCGATATAAGATCAAGATTTATGTTTGAAACAGTTCGCAAAAAAGCCTTGAAATTAGTTGTTTGTTTTTTCATAAGCTAGTAAAAATAACTCGGTCAAGATTACTTTTAAAAAAATAATTTATTTAAATAAATTACAATTTTTACTTAATCTATGACCTTAACTATAGAGAGCTGGTGTGAGAATGACGAGTTTACTTGTGAATTGCTTATATATCCGAGATATCCTCCTGCCTGGTGGTCCGGTGGTGGTCCGATACCGTATAACCATTAAATTAATATTCCTTTGTTTTATCAATTACGCATTGTCCACTAAATGGGCGTATTGTTCAAGTTGATACGTTCCTTCTTGGATGTCCACGGTGTTATCATAATAAGTTCACTGGAATTCGCATAATGATCTTGTAACTTAGGTATTTGCCTTTTATTATTTATTTTAAAATTAAGTGTGGCCTTTTGCTTTGCTTTACTGTCCCCCTCCAAATTCGAAGTACAGGTTTTCGAACGAAACCTGGATCTGAGAATTTTAACATAGATTAGGCACATTATTATTACAATAGTTATAAATGTTATCCAGCTATATTGAACAATATCGTGAGTTTCAAAATTAAATGCGGGAATCCTCTTCAATTCATTTAACTTAGATGAAATCTTCTTTCTATCATACTTGCTAAGTTCTATTTCAGTTACAGTCTCCATTGGTTGTAAATCCACTTTACCAATAATTATTTTGTCCGTTGATTCCCTCGTGTGAAATAAAGTTTTTCCTGAAACATTCAACTCACAATTTTCTCCATATAATATATTAGTATACTTAGTCCACAAAGTTTCTTTATGATTATTACACTTGATTCCAACTTCAGTTGTCTTATTAAAATACATATAAATGGCTTTTGGGGATATCTCAAAAATTTCCTCTTTAGGACACTTTATTGCTACCATTTGACATTTTTCGCTATTCATTGTATTTAATATTTCAGATTCACAAGTATCTTTCGTCAAAATATTTCCTTTACAAATTAATTCATTTATTTCAATACAATCTTCAGCTTCATACATTTCTTCTTCATTGTAAGCTAAAGTAACCGTTCGCATAATAGGATAGGAACAGGATAGGTTATGTTGGATAATAGGTACAATTTTTCTTGTCCTAAATACACTATTCTTAACTAATGGTATTTCAATTACAAAATATACTATTCCATTAATAATTTGACAATCTACAGTAATAAACTTTTCTAAATCATTAACATTTCTAGATATAACAATTTCTTTTGGAATACTATTAATTGTATCTTCTAACAATTGAGATTGCAAAATACTATAATGATACATTTTATGTTCAGCAAACGTAATAGCTGTTGTTAATCTTTCACTTACATCTTGTAAAGTTTGAGCTTGTAATAACAAAGATATAGCAACTTTTTGTTGCGCTTTACTAGTTAACATAGATAACAATTGATTATTAATCTCTTCCTGAATTAAAGTAATATTTGCAATCTGCTTATTATATTCCTCTAAAGTTTCATCAGTTATCGATATTTGTTTATTATAAGCAATTCTTACAGTTTCTAAATCTCTTTGAATTAAATCTAAATCATTTTGATCTAAATTACCAGTTATCGACTTAATAACACTTCCTAAACCATTAATTAATCCTCTTTTAATCCTATTCTTACTTTGAATATTTAAATGTTTACATATCTCTCTAACATGTTCTAATATAATATTAATTCTCTGATATATATGATTAACATCATCTATCTTAGAATTTCTATAAGCATGGTTTACAGATTGTTGTATACTCTCTAAATTTAATACAATTGGTTTTATTTCTAACTTATGAATAATATACCACTTTCCTTCTAAAATTCGAGCAGGCTTCAACTCAACTATTATTACATTTTCTGAAGGTTCTAACTGCTTGAACTTGTATCCGAAACTGACGTAGATTCTGAAACAATTAGTTCCTCTACATGATATATTTTGCCATTGCTTATTTTATATTTGTTATGAGGTTCCACGCTTAATATTTTGTATGGACCTAAAAATCTTGACTTCGTCTTATGTCTGTCCGCCATAGAGTTTTTCAAATAAACTGTATCACCTATCTTAAATATTTTCGGGGGTTTAATTCTCTCATTCAATCTTTTATTCCTATCATGCTTTTGCTTCTTTAACAATTTATGAACATTTTGATTTAACTCTTTCGCAAAATCTCTATGCTGGGCAGTATATCTCTGTATAGCTACTTTTAAATTATCAAAACTACGCAACTTAGGCTTTCTACCAAAATGCACTTCAAATGGCGTCATATTTATCGCACTATACATTGTATTATTATAAGAATGTACAATAAAATTAATCTTTTGATTTTGGTCTAAATCTGATTCACGTTGTAAACGAAACAACTCTTGTATAGTACTATGTAAACGCTCAACATCCGAATTTGATTTATGATGTTGCGGTGACGTAGTATGGTTAATAATATTATAAGTTTTAAAAAGTTCCGTGACAATCTCACTACAAAACGATTGTTCACCATCATGCACTATCTTATTAGGTGCCCCTATAAATGCAAATATTTCATATAATACATCATATACTCTACTTTTATCTACTGGCTTAATAATCGCATATTTTGAAAACTTATCTATAATTGTAAGGTACCACTGTCTTTCTAAAGACATAAAATCTATATGCCATACTGACATTGGTTCATGTGGAGTTTCTGTCTCCGAATACAATGTATTATTAGGATGCCTATTATATTTTTCCTTTCTACACAATTCGCAATTTAATATATACTTCTTAATATTTTTCCGCATATTCTCCCAATAATATTTTTCACGCAATTGTTTATACACAATTTCTATACCTGCATGTCTATTATTTAGTAAGTGACATTCTTTAATTAAATTTAATTGTTCTTCTTTATTATCTATTTCTATTAACGATTTAATGTATCTAGTTGGCTTAAACTTACTATGATCAAAATACTTTCTATAAACTTCAGATATTTTATAATATAATTCGTCGTTTGGTATTATAAAAGCATATTTTTCTTTACTTAAATACTCTAACATATATTTTTTAATAACTTCTTCCTCATTATTAGGTGGAATATAAAAATACCACATACCTTTTTCAAACTTCGCGTTCTCGTATGGAGCACTTTCAAACACAACACGTCTGAGACGTTTAGGTGGGTAACTATCAATGATTGGAATACCTGTATCGCTGTCTTGTTGACAAGAGTGTATTGTATTACTCAACGATCTATTGTCTGAGCAACAGGAATTCGATTCAGTGCTTATCGCTGTATCATTATTACGCGGTGTACTGTCTAACGATAATTCTTCGCCACAATGCGCTGCTAAGGAATCTACACTTGTGTGGTTTATTTGAATTCTACTTAATGCATCAGCTACGTAATTTTCTTTACCCTTGACGTGCTCAATTTTATAATCGTAATCTTGCAATTTAAGTTTCCATCTCGTTAATCTTTGATTTGGCTCTTTTAGTTTAGATAACCATATTAATGCTTTATGATCTGTTCTTAAGATAAATCTCCTACCATAAATATAGGGTCTGAATTGATTAACAGCCCATATAATACCTAACAATTCTTTTTCCGTAGTGTTATACTTTCTTTCTGTTTCGCTTAAAATTCTCGACGCATACGCTATCGGATGATTTTCTTGACTTAATACTGCACCTAGAGCTATGTCCGATGCATCCGTTGTTAAAACAAACGTTTTATTAAAATCAGGGAATGCTAAAATTGGAGCATTCATTAATAAATGTTTACACGACTCGAATGCTTCTTTAAACTTATTATTATTAATGTCAATAATCGCGTTCTTCTTAGTCGTATCCGTTAAAGGCTTAACTATCTTACTTAAATTAGGAATAAACTTTCTATAATAACCTATTAATCCTAAAAAACTTCTAACTTGTTTTAATGTTTTTGGAATCGGAAATTTCTTAATTGCCTCTATCTTTGACTGATTTGGCTTTAGTCCGTCTTTGTTAAGAACATGACCTAGAAATTCGATTTCCTCTTCCATAAATACGCATTTATTTTTATTTAATTTTAGATTAACTCTACGTAACGCTTCAAAAACTTGCTGCAACCTATTTATGTGATCTTGCTTAGTTTTTGAATATATAATTATGTCATCTAAATAAACTAAACAAATATTTCTACTTATTTCCGTTTTTAAAATATTGTTCATCATTCTTTGAAATGTCGCGGGAGCGTTCTTTAAACCAAAAGGCATCCGTAAAAATTCATAATGCCCATTAGGCGTACTAAATGCCGTTTTCTCGATGGAATCTGTATCCATTAAAATTTGGTGATATCCCGAAGTTAAATCTAAGGTAGAGAAATATTTATTTCCTTGTAACTTGGAAAATAACTCCTCAATATTTGGCAATGGAAATTTATCGGATTTTGTTATTTCATTTAACCTCCTATAGTCAATAACCATTCTCCATTTCTTAACGCCTGACTGATCTATTTTCTTAGGCACTATGTGCACTGGAGATGACCATGGCGACTCGGAAGGTTGAATTATTTTCTCGTTTAATAATTTAATTATTTGTTTATTAACTTCCTCTTGTTGTATTTGCGGCAAACGAAAAGGACGTTGGTAAATCGGTTCATTAGTAATTAAATTAATTTTATGCTTAATAGATGTAGTTGCGCTATTCGTTACATCCTCCGTAAATAAATCTCTATACGTTTCGCACAAATTATTAATGTCTGAATAATTTTCATTTGTCATGTGATGAATTAAAATTTCACTATTTGGTAAAATTAATTTTCGTTCTTTTAAATCTATTTTAGCATTAACTTGCTCTATCATATCTGTTCCCATTAAAATATCATATTGATCGCTAAAATTAAACACATAGAACTTCATTGTTCCTTCACCCGTATCGAAGTACTTATACCAAAACGGAGTTTCTATTAAACCTACATGGGTCGACGTACCGTGAGATGTACGCACCGAAAATTTCTCAGGCTTATAATAGCTTTTAAAATATTTTGAAGCCTTTTCAGTCATAAACGACCTTTGACTACCCGTATCTATTAAGATTTTTAATTTTGGCTCATCCGTTTCGAAATATGGCAAATAAGACTTAACAAAATTAAATTCTATGGCCCTTTCTTTTGAGAGGCCTTTTTGTAAAAATTTGCTTCATCTATATTATTAGTATGGAAAACTTCCTCTGCGACTAACCCTTTACCTAGATTTGTTTGACCTGGGCGTAACTGAGGCGCTGTCCGCATGGACACGTCTTCCGTTTCATTTACATTTCTATTAACCGGGCGATATTGATTACGCTTGAAATAACTATTCTGAGGCTTATTGAACACATTATTTGGATTTGGCTTCCATGGATATTTTTGATGGAAATTATTATTACTTTGGTTATGATTATGATTATAATTGTTATTATTATAATTTATCCTTGGATTTTGTGGATAATTAGGATAACTATGCTTTTGATTTACAAAATTGGGTTTATGTTGCGAGTACCCCTGCTGAACAATTCGCGGCGGTGGTAAAATGCTCGAAAACTTTTGCTTAATATTGTCGAACCTACCCTCTGCTTCTAATTGTAAAATTCGGGCGGCCGTTTCCTCAAAACCACAGTTTGACACGTAAATTTGGTCATGGTACGGTAAGCTGTTTCTTAATGCATTTTGCGCGGTATTAATATACGGCTCCATCACTTCATCGACTAACGTTTTCTCACTATATTTATCTAACAACTTACTTCTAATAAAAAATAATTTCTGTTTTAACTCAAAAATTAAATCCTTATAGCTACCTTTTCTTTTAACATTCGACAATTCAATTAATAAGGTATTGAACTCCCTATTATCTCCACATTCTTTTTTTAATGTTAATTCTATATTTTTCCACTTAAAGTCATGATCTACCATGGAGATAGTCATGGCAGCTTTCGATTCTAATTTGCTTAATAACAACATTACATTAGGTGGTGTGTCTCCACCTGCGATCTGTAACCAATGTTTGGCACAGTTTATAAAATTATAAAGATTAAATGCGTCACCATCATATGTGGGAACGAACGATAACAAGGTTTTTGGATCCATATTGTCTATGACAGTTGGATTATTACTGCAATTTGAATAACTCAAATCACTAAGACTGCTCTCACTTTCAGAAGGAGAGTGATTCTCTCCAGTATCCCTATAGCTATATACAAAAGTCGGGGGTTTCAAGTGGAAAGGAATGGTGAAAGGATTATGCTACGGTACTTACAGCACAAATCCGATGATGGCCTCCTTTTTCATTTCTTCCCTCGAACTTTTCACTGATTTTACTAATTTGTTTGTGAGTTGCCTAACTTCAATCTTGAAAGATTTTCGCGAACTTTTTCGTAATTTACGATGTATTTACTTTAAATTCACTCGTTAGGCCCCACGTTGGGCGCCAGTAAAAATAACTCGGTCAAGATTACTTTTAAAAAAATAATTTATTTAAATAAATTACAATTTTTACTTAATCTATGACCTTAACTATAGAGAGCTGGTGTGAGAATGACGAGTTTACTTGTGAATTGCTTATATATCCGAGATATCCTCCTGCCTGGTGGTCCGGTGGTGGTCCGATACCGTATAACCATTAAATTAATATTCCTTTGTTTTATCAATTACGCATTGTCCACTAAATGGGCGTATTGTTCAAGTTGATACGTTCCTTCTTGGATGTCCACGGTGTTATCATAATAAGTTCACTGGAATTCGCATAATGATCTTGTAACTTAGGTATTTGCCTTTTATTATTTATTTTAAAATTAAGTGTGGCCTTTTGCTTTGCTTTACTAGCTCTTCCGTTTTATTCATATTAGAGATATTGTTGGGAGGTTTTTCTTGATATTCATGAGAGGTTGACGGGGTTTGAAAGGTTGGAGGTTGTAATTCAGGGGTTTCTAAAGATTTATAATTTTGCAAGGCTGTCTTTATGTTATTGTATTTTTTCTTAATTTGATCATATCTATTGAATGCAAAATACTCATGAGAGTGATCGTTAAAAGATAGAAGTATCATATGGTTGTTGTGGAAGTCTACAAAATATTGTTCTAGCGTTTCTAGTCTTCGTCGTATATAATCGGAAGTCTTTCGCTCCGCTCCATCCTTTTTAAAGTTTATATGTAGCTTATCCAATGCATATTAATTGCTCTTGGGTAGCTAAAATATCCTCCATCGACATGTTTCAAAATAAGAGATAAAATAAGAAACCTTACTTGGTTAGCTTCAAGTTACGCTTACGCCGCGCCGAGATGTGAATAGTTCCGTCGATGTGTAGAGATGCGATGCCTTTCCAGGGCACCAATGTTGAGATATGAAGATGTGTGGTGCCTTCCTAAAGCACCGAGGTTGAGGTGTGGTGTCCCCCCAAGACACCAGGGTAGAGATGTGGAGATATGTGTGGTGCCTTCCAAAAGCACCGAGGTTGAGGTGTGGTGTCCCCCCAAGACACCAGGGTAGAGATGTGGAGATATGTGTGGTGCCTTCCAAAAGCACCGAGGTCGAGGTGTGGTGTCTCCCCAAGACACCAGGGTAGAGATGTGAAGATATGTGTGGTGCCTTCCAAAAGCACCGAGGTCGCGATGTGATCACGGAAACCAGAACCACGCACACAAACACAGCACAAACTTTATGCACACTTTTTGTCCCGGTCCCGCAATTCACCGTTTGCTCGAAGGACCAATGTAATGGGATAAAATGTGAGATGTGAGATTCAAGATTGAGATTTGAGATAAATTGAGATATTTATTATTAGTTAACTATAAAGAGATGAGATGATGTAGCTCCGCCCGGTACGGAGTCCGAATGCGAACTGACTTATTGTGTGGTAAAATAATAATTAATATATATTATAATAAAATATGTAACATCGACGCATTGCATTCCGGGAACATGTATTGTCTGTACGATTAGGTAATCGTACAGTGATTGTGAATGTGAATGTGAATGTGAATGTGAATGTGAACATACACAAACACAAACACAAACACAAACACCGAACAACGAACATCGAACAACGAACAACGAACAACGAACAACGTACAACGAACAACGAACAACGAACAACGAACAACGAACAATTAACAACGAACAACGAACAACGAACAACGAACAACGAACAACGAACAACGTGAATGTGAATGTGAATGTGAATGTGAATGTGAATGTGAATTTGAACATACACAAACACAAACACAAACACAAACACCGAACAACGAACATCGAACAACGAACAACGAACAACGAACAACGAACAACGAACAATGTGAATGCGGATGCGGATGCGGATGCGGATGCGGATGCGGATGCGGATGTGGATGTGAATGTGAATGTGAACATTCACAAACACAAACAAACACAAACACAAACACCGAACAACGAACATCGAACAACGAACAACGAACAACGAACAACGAACAACGAACAACGAACAACGAACAACGAACAACGAACAACGAACAACGAACAACGAACAACGAACAACGAACAACGAACAACGAACAACGAACAACGAACAACGAACAACGAACAACGAACAACGAACAACGAACAACGAACAATGTGAATGTGAATGTGAACATACACAAACACAAACACAAACACAAACACCGAACAACGAACATCGAACAACGAACAACGAACAACGAACAACGAACAACGAACAACGAACAACGAACAACGAACAACGAACAACGAACAACGAACAACGTAGCGGATGCGGATGCGGATGCGGATGCGGATGCGGATGCGGATGTGGATGTGAATGTGAATGTGAACATTCACAAACACAAACAAACACAAACACAAACACCGAACAACGAACATCGAACAACGAACAACGAACAACGAACAACGAACAACGAACAACGAACAACGAACAACGAACAACGAACAACGAACAACGAACAACGAACAACGAACAACGAACATCGAACAATGTGAATGTGAATGTGAATGTGAACATACACAAACACAAACACAAACACAAACACCGAACAACGAACATCGAACAACGAACAACGAACAACGAACAACGAACAACGAATTACGAACAACGAACAACGAACAACGAACACGAACACGAACACGAACACGAACACGAACACGAACACGAACACGAACACGAACACGAACACGAACACGAACACGAACAGGAACACGCATTCGCATTCGCAGTGAATGTGAATGTGAATGTGAATGTGAATGTGAATGTGAATGTGAATGTGAATGTGAATGTGAATGTTGAATGTGAATGTGAATGATATGTAATGATTGATCATTTCACTAAATGGTCGCATTTCATGATGTGGCTTACATAGTTTGACCAAATCGTTGAATCGTCGTTGAATCGTTGAAGCGAGCAAAGCAAGCGTGCCGCGGCAGCGGCCGGCGAGTGCCAGAAGCGAATCGCTTTTTAGAAAAGAATCAATTACAATAATATACTGGGATATATATAAATATAAGTATAGGATTTTAGACGCATTTTTTTAAATATAAGATATCCGCAGTTTCCATAGTACTCGAACCTCTTCGTCGTAAATTCTTTGCTATGACTTTCTTCATATTTTAATTAAACGAACGAGCAAACGAATTATGAAGTTGTTAACTGCGAATAATAAAATTTTCGCCAGCGGCCGCCATCTCCACACATAAACACAGCGCTTGCAGCGCCTCTACCAATGATTAATGTAACTACTTTACGATATGATCAAATAATTTTGATCATTTCGTGAAAAAACCGCGCGTTTAGTTGCCCATATCGAGAAACGATTTCTTATCATTGATCTGCTCAAACCACATCATGTTGTAGCCAATAGACAATTAACCATTTCATGAAATGCGACCATTTCGTGTAATGATTAATCATTTCATGAAATGAGCAAATCTACGATATGGCCACGGCAATCGGCATATATAATATCTTCTTATATATAAAAATGAATCGCAAAATGTGTTGGTAAGCGCATAACTCGAGAACGGCTGAACCGATTTCGATAATTATTTTTTTATTATATTCCTTGAAGTACGGGGATGGTTTTTATGTAGAGAAAACGTAAATATGTACCACGGGCGAAGCCGGGGCGGACCGCTAGTATATTAAATAACCAAATACATAGTTTCAATAAATAAGATTTATTTTCTATAAGTTGAAAATCAACATGCAAACATCCTTTTACATGTTAGCAAAAGTTATTAAAGTAGGTATGCGATTTTTCATCAATTTGTTTTTCGAAAACTACAGATTTTTTTTTTCAAATTATCGCCTATTTTTTTTATCGGGGTTTGGGGGCCCTTTTAACCTCGGGGCCCTGGGCTGCAGCCCATAAAGCCCATGGGTAGATCCGGCCCTGTGTACCATTATATGCTATGCATGCCTTGAAATTTTCTATTTTACGCCCGGTAACCAACATTAAACGTCCTACAACCTTAAATGCTCTGCCTACAACTCAAAAAGTATGGGCACTAGCGAAAAAAATTTCAAACAAAATTAGACAAAAACGATAAATCGGTTCATTAAATAGGCCATAAATCGTGAACAGTAAGTTTTACAGAAAAGTTTACAGGATATAAAAGATGCGTAATTTTATGTTTTATGTAGGCCGATATCTCGGAAACTATAGTGGATACTGGACCACTTTAGTGGATAGTTTCCGAGATATCGGCCCAAAACTTTTCTTAAAATTTGCGTGCGAAGATCTGTCAGCGAAGGTTCATGCAGAAATTCATATCGATTACGGTCCCTTGAAGCAGTAAAAATATTTTAATACTAGACAAGGCAATCAAAAAGATACAGCCGTTTTTGCAGAAAAATTTTCGACATTCGCAAGGGCCGCAAGGAACAAACCTACAGGGTACTTCCCGTGAACCCAGAATCTTGAAATTTTGTATCAAGTAACGTCTTATAGCGCAAATAAAGGAATAATTGTGAAAAGTCTACTACCTACCCTTTAGGTTTTGATTCCCTTTCAAATGTCGAAATTTGTGAAAATTTGCAACATAAACATTAACATAAACGGCTGTAGTTATCTTTGATTGTGTTTGTATAAAAGTTTGATTTTTTTCACAGCTTCAAGAGACGATAGACTTTAGTTTTCAATATTAATTTCAGCTTGATACCGCTTTTAGACGGACAGACGGACAGCAAAGTGATCCTATAAGGATTTCGTTTTTTTTCCTCTTGAGGTCCGAAGCACTAAAAATTAACCGGGATAAGACCTCGGGTATAGTTGCTAGTTGCAAATTATTTTTTATTGTTGCCCCACCCTGAGCCCATGGCTAGAGCTACGCCCATGATCTAATGTACTGTATGTGTATCACATTTGGGAATAAATGTCTTTCTATGATATAGGTGCGTCAGGCTTTCAGGTGTTAGAAAGTAGGCAAGGTAGAGTTAAATCAGATAATATGAGATATACCGGATGTTAGTGAACTTTTTAGTTTAACTTTCAAGGATAATGGCACAGACTAATAATAATATACTACGTATACAATTTATAAAGCGCGTCACACACGGTGAAGATACTATAATATTTTATCTTAAGATACTGTAATATTTTATATTACAGTATCTTAAGGTATCCGGTATCAGCGTTCTGACCATCATTTTTCTTTTTATCATTGCGTACTAAGACCCCTGTAGAACCGCCATCCTGTTACAAATGACCCGAAATTTTGTGTCAGTGCTTCGCGGGTCATTTGTAACAGGATGGCGGTTCTACAGGGGTCTTAGTACGCAATGACAAAAAGAAAAATGATGGTCAGAACGCTGATACCGGATACCTTAAGATACTGTAATCTATACATATAATAAATCTGTAGAAGGGTCAATTCTGTACATTGAAAATATTGAAAAAATAAATAGCAGGGGGTGTTACTGGATCGATACCAAACCCAAATATGTGATTAAAAAAATTTTTGTCTGTCTGTCTGTCTGTCTGTCTGTTTGTATGTGAAGACATCACGTGAAAACTAACGGTTCGATTTCGATGAAACTTGGTATAATATATACCTTATTATCCTGGGCGTAAAATAGGATACTTTTTATCCTGGAAAAATACGTAGAAAAAAATTATCTTAATTTTTCAGTTTTATCCATAGACGTTGTTCTGTAGAACCGCGAACACACGTTGCGTATTATTATAGGTCGAGCCGTATTTGGTCTTTATAATAGATATTTATAAGATGTCATTGTCAGAGTTACTCAAAATGGAGAAATAAACCATCCACGCGAAGACCGACATCCGCGCGGACGGAGTCGCGGGCGGAAGCTAGTATAAAATATTACAGTATCTTAAGATAAAATATTATAGTATCTTCACCGTGGTCCGTGTGTGACGCGCTTAATGGTGTTTAAATTAACAGCCTGTATATAATCACTTTTATAAAAATGTTTTTTTTGTATGAAATAGTCAAGCGAGATGTGATTTCTTTTGCCGTTAGGCCTACCTATCCAGTATCCACACACAATATGAAGAGGCACAAATTAGCGCCGCGATTTCAGGTTTTTCAGGAAAATGCAGGTTCTTAATCATCGATTCTAGTTAAAAATTATCTATAAACTTGCTAAAGTAGGGTCGCGGACTAGAAAAAGAATTAGGTTAATCGTGTTTGTAGATTGAACAGCAGAATTTAGTGTTGTGTGTATACTTTTCCGGCATAAAAAAGCCAATGTCATGCCCAGGATGCTAAACTATAATAGGTAATTATACCTAGTGCCATCGTAATCTAAACGGTTTTTTTACTTAAATTATTCACTACTAACAGTGTGTAGTGTAGGTATAATAATAGTTCAGGATCCATCGCCCATTTTTGCAAGTGATTACTATCAAGCTAATTTTCCGTGAGTACCTAGCTTTATTTTGATGAGACGCCCAATAATTTCCCATACGAAACTCTCGATTGTGGTAGCTAACAGAGGTAACAAGGATACAATTTTTTGATTTGATGGTTCTCAAATATTTATTACTAAAACTGATTTTTTTTTTGTTCAATCTCAAGATAATTATCCAAATTATTCGAAAAAATATTTGTCCTACAAAATCTATGGTTTGATCAAAGAGTCTCCTCTTTCCAATGTGTACCGATACGAGGTCATCATAAATGATTACTAACCAGCTGATTTTTTTGTTTTCACTTAGTTAATATTTATTTAATTCAACAGACATATTGTCCTACAAATTGCGTAATAAATATTTGAGAACCATCAAATCAAAAATTTTTATCCTCTGTTAAATTGTATCCTTGTTACCTCTGTTAGCTACCACAATCGAGAGTTTCGTACATGAAATTATTGGTCGTCTCATCAAAATAAAGCTACTCACGGAAAATTAGCTTGATAGTAATCACTTGCAAAAATGTGCGATGGATCCTGAACTATAAAGGTTTAAGAATAAAATACAAACAACACTCTATGAAATATAAAATTTATTTATCTTAATTATTACAATGCCCTATAGCCAGTCATTTACTGCCATTATAATAACCTTCCGTGAGAGTATGTAAAGTCAAATGTTTATACATTTCAAAGTTCTGTTTGTTTATAATTGCTTTTGCTGAATTATTTTGAATTATGGCAGTGAAAGATAAGACACTTGTTTTCTTTTCTATTATTAACTTTTTTAGTTTAGATGGAACAACAAATACTCATAGGCCTAAAATTTATTATGCATAATATATAAATTTTCATTGCTTCAGCCAAATACTGCCTCTTATTTACAGAATATTAAAATTTAAAATAAATCTATGTATCAACAGTAATTAAATTTAAAATTGAAGTCTCTTTGCTAAAGAACCACCATCAATGTTGTCCAGCAACTTTCTCTTCAAAGATGGTTTTTCTACTTCTATTTTGGATATATTTGAAGGCATCGGTAATTTTGATCCCACTGTAGGAGCTGGTTTGTTGCTGAAAAATAAAAATAAGTGTTATTAAATACATCATACAGAAAAAATAAAATAAAATTGTGTTCTTTATTATCTATACTAATATGTATTATAAAGCTGAAGAGTTTGTTTATTTGAACGCACTAATCTTAGGAACTACTGGTCCGATTTGAAAAAATTTTCAGTGTTAGATATCCCATTTATCGAGGAAGGCTATCATCAGACTAAGACCAACAGGAGGGGAGCAATGCGGGTGAAACCGCTGAAAACAGCTAGTTACTTATAATCATATAAATTACCTGAAGTATGGCATCTGTAATGCTTGTGTACAGTCGCAACGCCGAGGTGGGTAAAGTGAAAGCAAACTTTCTAACAAATCAATCAAATCATCAGATGCAGCACTGAAGATATGTCTCAGGGATTGTGCAGGAAACTGTTTGAACTTCACATAATCTGTCAGAGTTTTCATACCCTGTAATTATAACAATAAACAATTTAGCTTTCAAATTGACAAAAAATTTTATGAGAGAAAAAATAATATAATTCTCTTTTTTTTGTAAAATTTAAATCTTTCCTTAAAATTTTATGAATAGAAATAAAATTACATCACAAAGCAAAATTTAAATGATAGTATAAGAAATCCAAAAATTCAAACTAAAACAAAAAGCAGCTTCATTTTAGCAAGAATAAGCAAGCATTCACAGATGTAAGAGACTGACACATCTACACAAAATTAAAATGCATATTTTTTCCTGGAATCAACAACTTTAGAAAATCACTTACAGGCCATATCTCCTCTGTGGGTGTGCCAAACACTTGAAATATCCGTGAGAGTTGATCAAGATCTGATTCACCAGGTAGGAAGGGCACTCGGAGAAGTAGCTCAGCCAAAATGCAGCCAACTGCCCACATATCCACTCCTGTGCCATACTGACGTGCCCCAAACAGCAGTTCCGGTGATCTAAATAATATAATGTCATAATTTTAACAATTAATAGCAAAATCAATGTTCTCTCACTTTGTAATACAAAATTTGTATAATATACTAGCAAACCGGGCGAACTCCGTTTCGCCACCAGAGACACCTTTTCTTTGCTATAAACCTCACGGAGCCCGAGACCTTTCCAACGAACGCAAAACCGTGGAAATTGGTTCGTGCATTCTGGAGTTATAGCGTCAGGAAGGAAAACCCGACTTATTTTTATATAGTAGATGTATAATATTAAATCAAACTATTATTATTTAGGTATTATTGATTACAAAATATTTTCCACCTCTTTTTAGTTGAAATTATGTCAACAGAACATGTGTACTGACAAAAAACTGGCATTCATACCAATAAAAATTTGCAATTATTATGTAAAATTTTAATAATACATTGTGTAATAAATTATCCACTATAGTGTTGTTGCATACAGATGCACTTCAACTAAACAAGTCAGGTAACGGTAGCTATAATAAATAAAATAAGAAAATATGACTTACCGGTACCACCTAGTGACCACTTGATGAGTGTTTATTCTGGTTGGAGATCCAAAAGCCTTTGCTAGACCAAAATCACCAATTTTTAGGATTCCCTCTCTATTTATAAGTAAATTGTTGGGTTTTAAATCTCTGTGTAATATCCAGTTTTGATGCAAATATTCTAAACCTGCAAAAAAATGCATAAGATATTGAGATAATTTCTTTTTGGTTTTTTTCATAGAGTTAAATAAAAAGTTGCACTTTATTTTATTAAATTTCTTTAATTACATACACAAGACAAAAAATATTGTTCTTACCCTTCAGAGTCATTATCATGTATGCTTTCACATTTGCTGGAGTAAGTACAATATTATTATCCTTAACAATTATCTCTAGGTCAGTGTCCATAAAGTCAAATACTAATGAAACATTAGATTTTTGTCCAAATACATCAAGCAGTCCTATGAGGTTAATATGTTCTAATTCTTGAAGCAATTTAATTTCTCTGAGTGCTGTTCTGTTGATGCCATCTTCAGCTTCCATTCTGGACCCTATCTTAATTTTTTTTACCGCGACTATTTTATCCGTTTTAACATCTTTTGCTTTATATACAGTTGCAAACTAAAACAAAAACAATACATTTTTACTTCACCTCTTTTGATTGTTGACATTTTTGAGGTTACAGAAATGTTAGGAAAAAATAACCATTTGGATAACAAAGAATCAATACAGTAGCACCTCTATAAGTCGAACATCAAGGGAGACGCCAAAAAATTTCGACTTAGGCGGATTTTGATTCGACATAAAGAGTTTGAGGTTTATTCTTATAAATTTTGAGTTAGAGAGGTAAAGTACATTAAAATTCAACTTGCAGAGGTGACAAACATGTTTTTATTTATTACAAATCAACATTATTTCAAATCATTTTAAAATAAAAAATATGGCATTAAAAAAAGTCAGTATATTTTTTTTTTGCTTCAGATAATTTGGTTGTTCTCTAGCATTGTCTAATCTATAAAGAGCAGAAAATTCTTCTTCTTCAGAGATACTGGTTTGCTCTATAAAATTCCGTAAGGTATTCAATGCGGTTCTTGCCTCTTTGATGGAAACCTATGGAGCGCATGTACTATTCACGTCTTCTATGTCATCTTAATCATTAGTGTCGGTTTTCTGAGCTACTGAATCGATAATTTCGTCATCAGATACTTAATGCAAACACGTGTTTACGTGAGTCATAAATTTATTATCGTATACGCCTAAAATGTTTTCTAAGAAACAATAGTGTACTTGCACTGTCGGCAAGTTGTTAAAGTCGGTAACTTATTTTTGTTCGAACAATAGAGGTAATAAATTCCAAATGATCAAGTTATAAAGGTTGTAAAATAAAACGTTGCTATGTTCGAGATACAGAGGTCAAATTTAATTTTTCGAGTTATAGAGTGAAAATATGTACCAAAATGGCTTGGAGGGACTCGGTGATAATTTCGACTAACAGAGGGTCAAGATTTCAAGTAACGGAGGTTTTCGGGTTTGAAGGGAAGGGAACAAAACATTTTTTCGAGATTTGGAGGTTTTTGACTTATCGAGGTTCGACTTAACGAGGTGCTACTGTATTTGTAATGTAAATGCTGAAATTATACTAAAGAGGACGTACCTGACCCTCTCCTAAGAAGTCGATCTTCTCGTAACGAACTGGTGGTCTTTCCATATTGATATTTTTTGAAAACACAACATAAAACTATAATTAAGCTACACTTTTAAAGATAGATATTATAAAATATATTTTTATGTTTTATACATTGTGATTGCATATGTTATTGCTGTGTCTTTAACGTTATAATTTATTTTATTTCGGTTTTACTGTGGGTTCTACAATCTGTAACAGCAACAATTTGAAATCTGACGTTTTGAATTTTGAATTTGATGTGAGAACTGGCACTTGCCACTTGACAGTTCAAGCATAGTTTAGGAATTTATCTCCAATGTTTTTATTTCTGTTATGGCAAGAAGATTATCTCCAATGGTAAATAATGGAATAATGTGATATTTTATTACCTACACAATTGTTTATCTACGGTAAAAATTGACGTTGTCATTTCACACATCACAGTTCACACTTCACAGTTGTCAAATGTCAATTGTCAGTTTTTGTAGCAATTAACAATCAACAAATTGTAAATATTGTGTTTATTTGAAATAAATTATAAACTTTTCAAATAATGATCATACGAAATCAACAGAAATCTCAACGTTAATTGCTTAACTATTAATGATCAGATGTCAATATGAATACTACAAGTACATCACAAAATGTTTATTACGAAGACGTTCCTTCAGGAAAACTAAACGAAGGCGAATTTTTTTGTACAGAAAAAATAGTGCCAAGGAAAATAAAACCCCAAAATATAGTAATAAGACTTATGAACAGGGAAATATATGGCTCTCGGAAACCGGGATCACACTTTCATGTTGTGCGGGAATTTTATCAAAATGTTTTTCCAAATTTAACTATTGTTAATGTTGAGAAACCACCATGTTTCTTAAGAAAGTTTAGTCCTGATGGGAAGAACTTTATAGCTTTTTCAGCTGATCAAACATCACTTGAGGTAAAGAAATATGCAATTGTCTACTCATTCTACTTATTATTACATATTATATACATTGATTTTATACTCATAACGATAATAAAAAACTTTATGAGACATTTGTTTGTATCTATATATATGAATATATTGCAGATATATGAATATAGAGGTGCTGCTGCAGCAGGAGATTTAGTAGCTGGCTACCCTTCAGATTTATTAAATGCAGATGCAGATGCTCACCACAGAATTAGGACACATATATTCTACAGGTTTTTTAAGGTATTATATACAGTATTGGAAGTAAAAAATAGGATGTTAATATTGTTGTTGTAATAATATTACTAATAGACTTTCTATAGAATTACTCATAGTAAAAAATAATATATTTTTAGCCAAAATTTACTGTGAATGTGTGCCAACAAAGGATCACTGGTAGACAATTGCGGAATGCAGGTCAGTTGCCTTTTATGGAACAACAATTAAACAGAGAGTGTAGTCTGTTCACTGAAGACGGAAGGTATGTTATTGTGGGGTCAGCTGCACACATTCCTGAGGATTTACGCCCACATTTCTATCACATACATAGCAACAATGAAGCTGTCACTCCAACTATAAGGTAATTTTTTTGTTTCTCGCATAATAATTATTTTATATACCTCATTCAAATATGTTTATAATAAAGCTGAAGAGATCTTCATTGAATTAATATATCTTTCATTAACATTTCAGGTCAGCATTAGAAGATTATTCATTACATTTAGTTGACTTACATCATGGCAAATTGTGTGACACAAAACACTTCAGGACTGATAAAATTTATCTTTCACACAATCAAGGAATATATTTATATAAAGAAGTTTTAGCTGTTCTATCTGTGCAGCACCAGACAATTCATTTATTTCAAATTGTTGAAGGGATGTTAATAGAAATAAGAAAAATCGGAAGATTCTGCTATGATGATGACCCCTTTCTAGTTGGTTCCGTATTTGCGCCACTCATGAATGAGAGACCTTTTCATGAAGAGACAATAAATAGTTTAAAACATAGACTACTAGTGTTCTTATTTAAAAGAGCAAAAACAATAAGTGACGAAACTAATGATCCATTGGAACTTAGAAAATTTTATAAATATTTTGATATGTTTAAAAGTTTAAGAATGTGGAAGATGCAATTATTGGATGAGGATCATCTGTTTATAAAATATGCAAGTGAGGAGGTTGTAACACTGCGAGTTGCTGAACCAAACAGTCAGTCCTCATTTTTTGTCATATACAACATAAGTGAGAGTAAAATATTGGAAGTATTTGAAAATACTTCAGAAGGGCTGTTGCAATTATTTGAAAATTACTGTGATTGCTTTAGAAATGCTAGACTATGTGCAGATTCCCAGTTTACTTGTTCTCCATCAAATAATTTGTACGCAAGGTTAACACAGCAAAGGTTCAAACAAACTATAGTTAGAGCTATATATGGAGGCCGTACAGAGGCAACTAAAAGGATTTTGGCACAGTTACCCATAAGTGCACAGTCTTACAGTGGCTCTCCATACCTTGATCTTGGTTTATTTAGTTATGATGATAAATGGGTATCTGTTATGGAAAGGCCTAAAGCATATGGAGAATATCCGATAAGGTACAAAATATTTTTCAATAATGTGTAAATATTTGAATTGCCTAGGTGTAAAATAATTTGTTTTGTAGTGTGGGTAGAAATATTAAATCTGATCAAATTTCTAGTCTCTCCATTTCTATCTGCCTAATCATGGGCGTAGCCTGGCTCTGACCTGGAAGGTACCTAACCAAATCTAAAAAACGTAATTATCTAGGTACTGACTACAAAACTTAATATCCTTTAAAAAATTCTCACTCGAAAGTTGTCAGTCGACACAAAAAAAAAATGTGATCTAAACAAAAAGCTTGCGCTTCTATGTTACATGATTTAAACCACTTTTGGTGCCAGAAAAAGTAGTGTAGTACTGTTACCCCATTCAAAGCTGTTTTTATTTAGCCAAATTCGCACTAAATTTCCCATCCAATTTCACTTTTGTTTAAGGATAAGTTACTGACCATAAAAGCACAAAATGCTGACAGATCCAGGTGGAGCTACGCTCGCAATCTTACATAAAAGTTTTTGGCCGATATCTTGGAAACTATCCATTAAGGCAAAAAATATTGGGAATTTTATGTAGGTAGTAAAATTTTACATCTTTTATACCTTGTAAACTTTTTGTAAAACTTTCCGTTTACGATTTATGGGCTATTTAATGAGCCGGTTAATCATTTTTGGCAACTAACTCTTTAAATATTGGATTAATCAATGAAATGCATAGGCATTAATATATTATACATATGTATTATCCATTTATTAAGATTACTTTATTTGAAACTTTTTTTTTCTAATGCTTTTTGAGTTATTTAACGTTTGGCGATAAATAGTCAATTTCAAGGTACCTATGTATGTTTCGTATATATTTCGTACAAATAAATAATATTGAGTAGTTATTTTATATTCGGATGCTAGAATAAAATAAAGGAAAATATTTTAAAAAATGTATTAAAAATTTTCTATAAGTAAAAAAAAAAAATAAAAAAAATTGCCGTTTCGGAAACGGTGAAAATCCACTTGCATTGGAAATTTCTTCTTCGTTTTTATTACATCCGTAAAAAAACCCGCCGAGCAGCGGCATTTCTACATTATACGTGGAACAACTCAAAAAATATGGGCACTAGAAAAAAAAATTCAAACAAAAACTTGTAGAGAATAAAGTGACCTAAAAACTATGTACATACATGCATTTTATTCATTAATCCAATATTTAAACGATCAACCGGTTCATCAAATAGGCCATAAACCGTAAATAGTAAGTTTTACAAAAAAATTTTACATGGTATAAAATATGCGAAATTTTACTTTCTACAAAAAGTCTAAGCAACTTTTGCCCTAAAGTGGATAGTTTTCGAGATATCGGTGAAAAACTATAAGATTGCGAGCAAAGGTCCACCTGGATCTGTCTGCATTTTGTGTTTATATGGTCAATAAGTGACCATTAACCTAAAACAAACATGAAATCGGAAGTGCAAGGTTTTGCTTTATTTACTGAGTTATTTAAAATGGTTTATTTTTCTATTTACATAGACCTATATTTTATGGTAAAAAGGAATCATATTATTGTATTAGACAGATAAACTATATAGTATAGGGATGAAATTTGCAACATAAACGGCTGTAGGTACCTTTTGTTTGTTTTGATTTAAGTATTCATTATTATTTCAGCTTGATACCGCCACGTGTTCTTGAAAAAAAAAGGTATTTTTAGACAGACAGACGCACAACAAAGTCTGCCTGTCGGTTTGTCTGTCAACAAACTTTTTCTCAGGAACGCGTGGAATTATCAAGCTGTTTATATCGAATACTCAAAACTACGGTCTCTTAAAGCTGAAGCTGGTCTCTCAAACTTATAAGCCAACGCAATCAAAAGATACAGCCATTTTATGCTGCAAATTATCGCAAATTTCGACATTCGCAAGGCAATCAAAACCTACATTGTACTTTCCGTGAACACAGAGTCTTGAAATTTGGTTAAAAGCAATGTCTTATAGCACAGATAAAGGAAAAATTGCTAAAACATACATTTTAGAGTTACAACATAATAAAAAGTAGGTTTGTTCGGAGCCCTCGGTGCGCGACTCCGACTCGCACTTGGCCGGTTTTTTTTTGCCCCACCCTGTGCCCTTGGCTAGCTACGCCCATGTCTGCCTTAAAAGCGAAATGGGAAATACCATAATACAATATTAACTAATTGAATTCTTTTTAGGTTTTACGCGCGAGATTCTGGACTCTTAAAATTTAAAATATATGCAGGAGTATTAGGACAATCAGTGCCAGCAAGTGCAAGAAGGCTCGTCGCATTTACCTTCCATCCAACTGATCCCTTCGCCATAAGTGTGCAAAGAACAAATTCTGAATACATAGTGAATTTTCACATTAGAAATGCTGTTTTTAGTTGACATCCTTTCATTTATGTTCTGTTTGATGTCACTCATACAACATTATAGGTGAATATTTTGGTTACATGCAGCTATTGTAATAAAATTTGTAAATAATTTATGACTGGAAAATGGTATATGATTAATATGTATTGCTTCTTTATGTGTATACTTTTGTTAAAAGCGAATTGCAAATATAAAAGAACAAATGTTTTGAATTACTTTGCTATCAAGTAACTTTCACAGTAACTAAATGTATTGTTATATAGCAACTGAATAACAAATATTGGTTGTTTCGTTAATTTTAAAGAAAGCAATGTGATTACAAATTATTTTCTAAGTATTAACTATTAACTATTACTTCAAAAACTCGCTAAAATGTGTAAAATAGATGGAACTAAAACCTTCTTTTACTATGTACTAATTACATGACATCCTAGTGGAATGTCTAATAATGACAATAAAAGTCAAGTTTAGAAAATGGCCCAATCTACACAAAAAAATTATAAATATACAGTTTTTAAACATACATAATGTAAACACAACAGTTCCCATTATAATTTACATAGTAATGTCAATGATAATTCGGTCACACAATGCAGTACAATCAGCCATTCAACAATTATTTTTTTAACGAACAATGTCATACATATCCCTTGCGTAAGTATGATTTTAGTTATATCGCGCAAATGCCTACTTCTATGTTTAAAATTTCTGTATATATGAACTCTGTTCCTGAATAATTTTAATAAATTATATGTTGACATCGAACAAATGTGTTTGTAGCGTTTCAGTTACCCAATGTAGTAGGAGAAGGTGATGTGATTTCCCAACAGTCCCCAAATGGTAGTGTTCAATTATATTTCATACCTGTGTTCCGTAGAGATCGAGGTTTTTCCTTCCCACAATATCCCACTTACCCATCAAACAATCCCATATCGTGGCCTGTTGCTCCTGAGGCTTGGCTAGTAAGAAGAATATCTAGTCCGTAAGCATCCTTAAATTTATACTTATTACATTTTTATTATACTAAATCATTTATATTTTTTTACTTAAACTTTTCTCACATTTAAGTGTATTACCGAGCTTTAATCAAGAACAATTTACAAATACAAATGATCCATTCTTGAAATCTTTTTATGCTACAAAAGGAATTCTCGATATTTCACCCCAAAACGGCTACTATCAAAAGGTAATTTATTTGTATAACAAATTCTGCCCTTTATTTTGATGTAATTTTCTAATTTTAATCACGTTTTAAACTCGCAATTATTTTTTAATTCACCATAATATTATATGTTTTGAAACTACAGATTTTTTTGTGATATTGTTTCAGTTTCATAATGATAATGTGACTTCGACAACAGATATACATTATTTTTATCCAAAGCTAAGAAAAAGCAATTTCAAATATTCTACAGGCGTACAAGTGGACATCCCACCAAGAGTCCATAAATATACCCAATATGAAACTCAACGATTTCCTGGTCAATCACCGAGCTTAAAAGTGTTACGACTGAATAAAAATAAATTTGTGCGTCATTACACAGCAGACACTACTGAAAGTGCCATGTCAATAGATGAAAAACATGATAAACAACCCTTACATAAACATAAGAGAGGTAAATCTTTGAAAAATCATACAAAATCAACGGACACTCATCCAGCTAAACAAACCTGTAAATGCAATAAGACCGATAAGAAAATAACGACTTATTCAGATCAAGCGTGCGGTTGTATCGATACAGATGGCCGAGAAACACAGACTATCGTGGAGATGGCTAGTCAGAGTTCCTCTAAATGCGAATTATCAGATGTGAATACGGCCACTTCGTATGAAAGTTGCTGTCAAGTATGCAAACATTGCATAAATGACTCCACTACCGACTTCTGTGAATAAATAAATAAAAAATCAGTCAGTTTTTCTTATAATACATTTTATTTCTTAGTACGACATGTATTTACATTGAATAGTACAGTAATAAACAAAAACAAAACGAGATTTTTATATTCACCTCCGAACATTTAAATGGATACAATAAGCTGCTATGTCTCAGTCGTTAAGGCGATATCGAAACCTTTCGACTAATGAGTTCATGGGCCATGGAATAAATTGACCAGCGACAGAACGGAAGACGTTTCGGTAATTATTGTTATCATTTTACTTTGGTAAAAATGACTCGTGAATGGAGTCAGTCGGGTCTATTAGCGAGTTGACGAAATTACTTATATATTTTACAGGTTTAAAAATATTTGTGCTATATTTTAACAGGCAGTTATATAAGGCTTAGCATAAGATAATATAGAGGAGGTATGGCTCGGAGTACCTATAGTAAAATTTAATAATAACATCCATAATAGAGCATGAGAAATAATGTCAACACAGTATTTTTGAATAGAATCAGCTAACGAGGTAGATATAACAAAATTTTGCAACCCGCTAATAGGCCAAAATTAGCTCGGATAATTACTGCTATCCAATTCACAGAAAAATCATAAATAATTCGTAAAAAACAATATAACACTTATCAACTAATATTGCATAAGAATAAAATGAACGGTCATTCCCAATTGAAAAGCCTTTAACCAAAGTTCTGAATAAATTACAATATAGTATCCTATATGCTCGTTATTATATTAACAAGATGTAAATACATGCAGGAGCTGGTAAAATATGAACATAATATAGGAAAATTACTCTTAACTTTTTAATTTTTTGTACAATATCAAGCATATAAGACATACATTTAAATTTTAGATTTTATAATTTAGCTTACAACATCTTAATACAGATATCTCGAATTGAGATTCATTTTTATAATATATTTGTCATGGTGGACAATTTAATACTTCAATAAATTCACGAATAACTCGTGTGTCGTACCGCACGAGGATCAAATCTTATGTTAATACACAACCTTATGTTGACGAATGCAACATTACCCCAAGTCTAAGCACACAATATACTTCTGCGACACATAGTGCAATTACGAATCTATCACAATGGACAAAGATTTTCTAAAATGCACAGAAATTTTACAAAATCAGACTTAAGTCCCTAATTAAGGAATGGAACACTATTCTGTAACACACAATAAAAGAAATGATATAGAAAATATTGTAGAAGTTAATTTCAAATATTTCATAAATTCTTTAAAAATGCTGACAAGATATTATAAATTACAATATTTATAAATTAAATAACTATGTGCATAATAGACGTTTAAAGATAGAAGTGATCAGTCACCATTATATACGACTTTAAATTAAATTGGGAAAATTATATGATACAAACAACACTACAAACATTATTTTGACTAGACAGTACCATAGTACAGGCGTATGGTAGTCATATAGTGTGATTTATACAAGAATATCCAAGAATAATTTTAGGCCTTCGAAAATAGTGGGCTTTTAGTGCATATTAGTAATATTTCTCTTATTTAATAATTAATTAGTGAATATATTTCATAGAAAGTATTATTTAACTTTAAAAAAATCTTATAATATCAGATTGCTTATATCAAAATAATTTGCACTTCTAGGTTTGTGGTATCTAAAATTAAGAAGTGAATGTAACAATTTATTGTTATAACACGAGATCTCAACTCATTCCGGCAACTTTGTTGGTTTTGTGTCATTCAATAACAAGGTCTTCACTAAAAGCCCCGTATTAGCAAAATTACACTCCACTTGATAAAGTTCTCTCTATGACACACACCATTTAATGAGCTATCCTAGGTAAGAGTTACTTTTAAGCGAGGGAGTGTCTTTAAACATTATCAAAATAATTTAGTACTTATATAGAATATTAATATTTAATTATATAAAATACAGTTACCATCTTCACAGCGCCCTCACTTTTAATAATTGTACATTTATTAATGTAGAATGGAAATCCTCACAATCTGCTGCATAATTATTTCACTGCAAATAAAATATCAATAGGTTAGACTAGTATATATTATTATTTATGATCGGCTTCGCTAGTCGATGTTAAATACCGAAGAGAACAGTAGTGAAATCAACAGAAGGAATAGCAAGTGAAGTGAACATCCAAGTTAATCAATTATTTAAAAGAGATCGTTTTATATGCAAACAGATCTGTTAGTGTGCATTTGTATGTGCGTCGCGTATTAAGTGCTTTTGTATGCATGTCGCCCGTGCGTGTGTGCGTGTGTCGCGTAGCTGGTATGCGTGTGTGTGTGAATCGCGTAGCTGGTGCGTGTATGTGTGCTAGTGTGGTGCGTACCTGGTGCGCGTGCGCCTGGTCGCGTATGGCGGCGAGGCGCAGGCGCGTCTGCGCGAAGGTGGGCCGGTGCGCCGGGTCGGCGTGCCACGCGGCGCGCATCACCTCGTACGGGCCGGCCGGGCAGCCCTCGGGCGCCTCCATGCGGTACCCGCGCTCCACGTGCCGCACCACCTCCGCGAGCGGCTATAGTACACATAATAAAATATTATAAATAGTGGATAAGGAGTACATTATATTATCATGTAAAAGAAATAATCTCAAAACTGAATAAGATGTTGAAATAACAGATTGCATGAAAAATAACCATGTTGAATGAAACCATGAAATAAAAAGTTACGTGTACAATAAATTGAAATATAAAATGCTCACAATTCGAGGATATGGCACTCTTCCAAATGAATATATCTCCCACAAAAGAATCCCGAAGCTCCACATGTCGGACTTATTGGAGAATTTCTGTAACAATAAATCACAAAATTAAAATTGGTAAAAGTCATTAATACTGTAACTGAGAAAAAAAAAACAAATTCAAACTCCAGAAATGTAATAAAACAAAAATCACAATATAAAACTCGATATCCTTAACGAATATTAATTACACTAAAAACGTTCATTCAAAGTGGCATAACAATTAACAGCTATCAAAATCAGTTTCGAAATAACAGTCGGCGCGTGCTCACGTTGTACTTGAGCGCCTCGGGCGCGGTCCACTTGATGGGCAGCTTGGCCTGCACGCGCAGCGCGTCGGCGGGGTCGTCGGGCGCGGCGTCGCTGCGCGCGAGCCCGAAGTCCGCCACCTTGGCCGTGCCCTCCTGCGAGATGAGCACGTTGCGCGCCGCCAGGTCGCGGTGCACCACGCGCTGCCGCTCCAGGTACTCCATGCCGCAGCACGCGTCGCTAGAACAGACGTTATACATTATAGCAATAGATGTTACACACTTTAACAACTATATGTACTTAGCACTTTTTTTAAACGTGTAAAATATAAAAACTAATTAAAAAAAACATATACGTATAGTTGCCGGTATGTAACTTGACCACAATTTAGCGTAGCGAGGACGGCTTGTGCATGTAAAAATGTATTAAGACAACAAGTGCAAACTTCCTCCCATTGAGATATACATATGGAGACGACACCGCCTACATCACTTATGTTCCACTCAACATACGCCATATGGCGTAACTGCACGCTCATTTTTTATTTGTTTTAAAGTGAAACGCATCAAATATGCCTTCGTGTGTGTTACGATATTGCACAAATAATACGGAAAAGTGCAAAGGAATAACTTTCATCGGTAAGTACCTAACTAGATAATAATTTTTAAAACTTAGTTAGAGCAAAAAAATGGCGCATAGATTTTGTTCGTGGTGTCTCCTCCATACGTAGTAATATTATCTCAATGCTTCCTCCACTACGCCACTACCTTCTCAAGATACGTGCCGGCAATGATAACCTATCGCCCTAGTAAGTTCGTCATCGTTCGTCAAAGACAAACAAAATGTGTTACAATTTACGCAGAGAAATTATTGGATGGCCCTGTCTATTTATTTATTGAATGCAACGATAATATTTTTTTACATCAGTCCAACCCACAACTAAAAGCAAAACTCACTATGCAAAGTTGATCTGATCCATCTGCGTGACGTAGTGGCGGCCGCGGCTGCGCAGGTAGTCGAGCAGCGAGCCCTGCGCGCAGTGCTCCGTCACTATGCACGTGCTGCCGTTCGAGCTGAACACCACGCAGCCCAGCAGACGCACCAGGTTCTCGTGCTTTAGCGAACTGCAAGTGACAAAACATTATTAAAATACGGATCCTTTTAGGGTCTCTATGTTTTTTTTTTTTGTAATTTGCAATTAAAAGTAATGATACAGATAATAGATTACAATTGTGTGTATGTAATTCATTCTGAGAACAGCTCCATACAGCTCATAATTATTTTTATAGTATGTTAAGTTGTTTAATGTAATAATTAAATTTAAAAAATATATACGAAAGTATAGCTTTTTATAAAATATAATAAAATTAACTTTATTATGCACATTACACAAAAAAATATATGCAGTAACACTTACGCCATCATACTAGCCTCTGCTCTAAACTTGCTGGCCGCTTCCTTGTCCTTCAGTATCTTGACAGCGACCTTCTGGGTGCCGTTGAGGATGCCCAGCATCACGTCACCGAATTCACCCTTGCCAATGTTCTCGCGGATTTCTAGATCGCGCTCTGCTATTACCCAACCTACAAATATCGAAAAAAAAAAAAAAGACGGGTTGCACTCCGGGAGTGCCGGCAGAAGTGAAAACTTGATTATTAACGTTCAGCATGTTTGATATTTTGGAATGGTATCCGTCTTACGCATGGAATATAAGGGCTAAAAAAAAAAATCCGTCTTACGCTTTTTCGATCAGGCCACGTGTCCTGACGCGAGTTTAAGATTTTATACCCAACGCCGCTAAAGAAGTTTTCACTTCAAAAATTATGTGAATATTAAACATTCTAGTCTGGCAACAAATAACAAATCCACAGTATTTTGACAGTAACACAGGGATGATTATGTTTTTGTCAATATCGGACGCGTAAAATCAATATTGTAACAGTTTTTTTTATGTTTAATAGTATTGTTATAAAGTATAGTGTAAATAGTGTTTTGAAACTTTGAAATTAAATGAAATTATTTTATTTCTACATTAGTTAAAGAAATACAGTGCTTACGCTACAGAATAAAGTATTTTTACAGATTTTTTCAAATGAACATCTATCGAAAGTAGTTATTTTTGTACGAAAGTAACATTATAGGACAAAAAAAACTTATAAAAACAACTCACGAGCATCAACAAACTTCTGCACGCCGTCCGTCTGGTCCGCGGGCGGCACCTGCGTGTTGTACGCGTGCTGGAAGTGGCCCGAGCTCAGCGCGCTCGACACGCTCGGCGTCGGTGGGTAGGGTGGCGGTTGCTGCAATAGAATGATAATGTCTTATTAGTTTTGGAGAAAGAATTTACGCGATGACACGATTTTATGAGAAAAAGAACTTAGATGATGACAAGAAATTAGGAAAAAAATAACTTGGCTAGATGATGAAGACTATTACAATTTTAAGTATCATGAAAGTTCATTCAAATGATCTCTGCGCTGATAAATAGTTTTCTCTTTAAAGATAAAACCACCTTCACAGAGATGTGAGTATGGTAAGCAAACGTATGTACAAGAAACTTACGATACGATGTTACAACACTTCGCGTGCGGGCGTTTGATAATTTACGTCTACGCTTACGCCTCGTTTGCAAAGGGCGTTAAGGATTTAACGTGGTTACATTTCCACGCAAATAATAATATATTATAACAGAATTCATAATAATATAAGATGATACTTACAGCGGGTAACGGTGAAAACGGCGGTTGGAGGACATTGTTATTATTGGCACCATTGGGAGACGCTTTTGGTAGACACCGTACTAGCTTTGTACACAGCCCGTCTGCGTCTTTTAGGTAATGCTGTATATAGATAAAAATGTTTTTAGTACGTATCCAATATATTGAATATATGTAAATTTTTGCATTACTAATAATAACAACTCACATGGATGAGGTCGGTCATGTTGTCGAAGAATTCTTCATCATCGATTGTTAACCGTTGGTTCTGGCTATCCGGCGCTGTCGCCCATTTTACTCTGCAAAACATATTTTTTTATGCTTTCCTGGATCTTAAAAATGTATCCCAATCGATTTAAAAACTTGTGGAAATAAAGTAATCATCGAATCTAGAGTCGTGATTGAATTTTTTTCTATTCTTCAAAAAAGTATGTGTCTATTCTTTAAATATTTATAATTATAAATGTTAATTATGGTTTTGAAAGATATTTTTTTTGACATACTCAAACAAAGACAGAAGAGAGATTATGATTATTAACTTAGGAACATATTGTAGGGAAATAAATGCAATTATTAACTCTACAAGGAAGAAAACTATGGGTAGAGGGAGAAATTAATATCATTCCATACCGATAATGTTCGACGCGTCCGCGGAATCGCACGCAGAGCGTGTGGTCGCCGGGGAAGTTGGTGCTCTCGCGCACGAGGAACACGCCGTCCGGCGAGCCCGACAGCAGCGCCTCCGCGCGCTCGCGGGATATCGCGCCGTGGTGCCAGCTACAATGTCACATACATACATTATAAAAACCAACTACTTGCGAGTTTTACTTGCGATAGAAGGGTTCTGTACCACGGGGACCCCCCTTAATATTTTACTTTTTAATTTGTATTTGTTGTTATAGCGGCAACGGAAATACATCATTTGTGAAAATTTCAGCTTTCTAGCTATCACGGTTTATGAGATACAGTCTGGAGACAGACAGACAGACAACGAACTCTCAGTAATAGGGTCCCGTTTTAGCGTTTCGGTACGGAACCCTAAAAATGAATCCCTATTTCCCTTGGTTACCGCCGTTCACGCGAGATGCCGCGTGAACGGCTGGACCGCTTTCGATAATTTTATTCTTTGCTGTGTTCGTTCTCAGGACAAGGATCTAATTAACGAAAAGCTTAGGAAATTTGCGCAAATATTTGAAGTCCGTTTTTTACATATTCTCAAATTGTTATGTACTGACATGAAAACAATTAAGACATATATACATAAGTTCCCTGAAGGATCTTAAAAGTAGCGTAGGTTTTTTTCTAGATTATGATAAAGAACCAGACTATTTGATTAATTTAAAAATGAAATTAAAAAGCATTGGTAATGCATACATATAATTAAAATAAACTGATTAATTTTGGAATAGTATAGCTTGATATGTATATATTTTATTTAATTGTTGGCTTATTGGCGAGGATTTGTTTACTAGAGCGTTAATGTATTTCAGTGATGTCAGTATAGACGCATATTGCAACTTTGGCAATGCCACGTGTATCCACTATATCAATGTTGCGTTTCATAATATTATTATTTATGTGCTTTAATATACTCTATACTTTACAATCTACACGAAACAAAAACAAAGCTCATGTTTATTGTAATTGTTTACAAAATATACATGAACAATAATAATCTACATGCGTTTTATCAGTGATTATAATATAATCACGCACAAGCTTAGGAATTTACAATGTTAAACAATGAATTAAATATTTTGTAACCACATATAACATATGGCATAAATATATGCACTATTTTACAAATATTTGTCAATAGTCTATTGTAATTAAGCACATTCCAAGATGAATCCACAGCTGCACTGACGCAAACACAAAGTCAACAACGAATGCATTGATCAGCAAATTTACAAGGAATATTTACTCATGTTCGCGATTAATTATTTGATTTCTAGTATTCACTTCTCTATCCCTGTTGTTCTCCATCACAGCTACACTTCAACTGAGTCACTTTACAAGATAACTTCTATCTTATCATCAATTTTGTCCCGACATCCATTTTGTCTCCATACGAAATGTGATTATCTTTTATTGTATCAATGTTCACTATCTAAAATTGATTTTTGGCAAAGCACACTATAATGATAAGAATAAAAACTATTTAAACCTAAGGCCATGATTTTTGTGATTAGATATTTGCTAAAATTTATATTGATAGGGCATTATTTTCATATAATACTCACGGATATTGTGTCATGTTAACAAGCCTGTTGGCTGCGGGCGGAGGGTTCTGGTTGGACGTATTCACCAAGACATCGCTGGCGCCTTTCGAAATTACTGCAAAAGATAAAAAAATAAACATTGGCTTCGATTGCGTTAAAATACATAGGTTAATTGCATTTGAAAATCTAACTCGTTTGCAACAGCTCTATTCATGTAGGCTGATGGATTTTAGTTTTATCGATTATAAATGGCTAGTATTATAGTATTTAAAATGTTATCAAGCCCTGATAATATAATACGATATATAATATTTAGCACTGTGAAGGCAAAATAATTCGGCGATACATTTTTAAATGGTTCTACAAATGAGATCGCATACTTGCATTAAATCTCAAGTTCATAACACATAAATTTTCTATATCAAATCAATAGGGCAGTGTTTCATGGTCACGTTTGAGATAACGTTCGATACGTGTTCAACAAATATCGAAACGCGGCCATAAACAACTTCGGTCAATACTATTGAGTATACTGACCTTATCAACATGAAATATTTTATCCAATAAAAATATATACTAATTATAATGATTGATTGGCATTCATCTGATGGGCAGTGATATAATTAATTGAATATGCAAGTTCGTGAGAGTCATTAGGAACGTTCCGAGATTACCTCATAGCGTCAACAACGGAATTATATAGATTTACGATTAAAAGATAAGGATGAGGTTAACTGAAGCCCAGAAAGAAACGAATCTTTATTTTAAATTCTATTTTTTTACGTTTTCGTTAAGGCACAAAGAAGGATCCTTATGGAGAGAAATTACGAAAAGGGTAAATAGGGCAGAACAACGTCTGCTGGGGCAGCTAGTATGATATATATTTCACATATGTTCACTTGATTGATATTATCGAATGAATGATATGTCGAATCATTAATGTAAGTGCCTACTTGGTATCAAATCTGAGTCCTCTTATATCATGAGTTATACATTCTGCACAGGCGGTCAAACATTAAAGCCTTTTTCAAACGATCATATCCATAGGCTTCACAAAACATTATTCAAAAGGCCTTACCTAAATAATGTAAAATTGTTGCCCATTCAACTTCTATCTGTAAGTACTAATTTGTTTCTTCAAATATAGTGTTCCCATAGAAATCTAAATAACAAGACACTAGAAGTCGTAAGCGTGCGTGACATTGTCGCCGCTCAGGTGGTTACCATGCCACAAGTCTGTTCGTCGCTTGTTCAGTTGTTCCTGACACGTGCGTGAGTAAACATGGTGTGTTGCAGCATTTCCCAGTGCGGAAATTCTTCCATAAATTGTAATTATACTAATAAAGGAATAACATTTCACCGGCAAGTATTTTTGTTTATAAATATTGCCGTTTTTCCTTAAAATTAAACAATATTTACAAGTAATACGAATGACACAGTCAACCGTTCCTCTCATCACGTTTAGCTATATTGGCCGATTAAGAAGAGCTGGAACGTCAACACATTTAAACATTGCACATGTGTAGTGTCTGTGAAGACGCGCGCGGCGTGACGTCATAGTGCATACGCATCATGAAAAGTCTGTCTGTCTCTCTCGCGCGCAGACTAGCTTATGAGGGTGAAGGGGACAATTATTGTTTTTATGTTGCAATTGTTTATAAATACAGGGTGATGTAATTTAAACAAAGACGTTAGGTATATCTACTACTAACTATATTCGACGAGATACTTCGCGGCACGCGGATAAGAATATTGCACGCCTCATAAGCGAAGCGTTGAGGTGGGTACTACTGTCGCTTCGCGCAAAACATCTGATTTTTCAAACTTAAAATGTCTTTATGTATCATACATTGCACTTGTAAGATAATACATACACACACATATTAAGAAAAAACACTATTTTTAACATTCATGATATTTTTGATGTCATTTTTGTTATTTAAACTAGTTAAAAAACAGTTTAAAAAAGTTCTGTCTTGGACGTCCGTGTGTCTGTATGTGCGGAGGATTTTCTTGTTAACACGATAGCGACCGAAATACTTTACTAATCGAGTCTTTTTTTTTCTCTTACGCTTGAGTATGCTCAGGAATAGAACCCTTTCATTTTTCAGGGTCTGATTCGATGTGGTTTAATTGTTATTAAATAAACAAAAATAATAATTAATAAATAATTATTAAAAAAAAATTATGAGGCGTGCACTTTTGGATTTTCCAAACTATTTTTTTACTTTACCTAGGTTAATTAATTATGTAATCATTTTAATAAGTTTTGTAAACAAAATGTAAACGCCGTAAGTTAAAATTTTCATACATAGCTGAACAATACAGCTTTTATTGTAATGTAGCCTTATCTCTTACGTTCTAGGGTTTCGCTTGTATTGTTTCTTGTGAGTGAGCGCACGTGTTATTTGTATTGTTTATATCGTTATTTTGAATATGACATGAAATTTAATTATTATTTGATAATTGAATGATTATCAATACTATATTACAATTGATTATGAGAATAAATAATTAAGTTCATCGATTGAGTTACTTTTAAATTGTAATTTTACATATAAATTATGAGAGCTTTCATAATTATATTTATCTACAACGCACTCATTTTACAATTCAAGTCTGCAATAATTAAACTAGAGTCGCATTTATTTTTGAAAATACTGTATAGTAAAATTGCATATGTGTGAGTACTGTGAAGATGCCAGCTTTCCTTAATCGGCCAGTACATTGCCTTTTACTATTGTCAACATCTGACAGTTCGGTTGTTATAACTGCCAGATGTTATCAAATGACAATTACAAGAAGCAATGTACTGCATTGTAAACGATAAAGAGTAAATAGTCGCAAGCAAGTGATGTCATGTGTTAAAATTTTTTTGCGTAATACGATGTTAAAATATAATTTATAATTAGTAGTTAACTAGGTTTTTATTTATTTCAATATAAGTCTTATGACGACTGATGGAATAATTGGATTATATTTTAATTTTAATTTTATTTTATTTTTATAACTGATATATAACTTTTTAACTAAGTACATCGATACAATCATTTTCGGACAATTTTACTGTAGATACAGAATCACATTAATTAAAAAATATACAATAATGCCATAATGTAAAGGACATTCTTCGTTTAGGTTGACAAAACTATTTTATATTAACTAATATTTTTTGTAGATTTCCACAATGTCCTGACATTAAGGACAAATGGATATCCGCGACTGGGAAAAAAAAGACGTGTGGCACTCGGGGACTGCCGCGGTAAAGCTATTGCATGCTATGCCTTCAAGCCACACCTCCGTCACACCGTGCCCGTCGGAGTGGGGAGCGTGAGGTTTTTTCGTTACGGAATTTCTGGATTCGGTCCCCGCGCTTAAGGCCCGCGATAGAAGCTATGCAATAGCTTAAAAAAATTTGTTAATTTAATCGGTGTACATACATTAAAAAAACATACCGGCCGAATTGATAACCTCCTCCTTTTTTTTGAAGTCGGTTAAAAACTTTTAAATCTCTTTATAAACTACTTTCGTTGTGCTCTTGTTCTATCTCTTCACGCCGTATTCCAGCAACACTCTCTCTCTTACTCTAACTTTCTTATCGATTTTGAATTTTTTGTTGTATGTGTATTCGGGACATACTACTAATATTATAAATGCGAAAGTTTGTGAGTCTCTGTTGTCTTTCCTATGTTATAGTGTAAAAGGGCTCGCAGTACATTTCAGATCTTTAAATTTATACTTTCAGCGGGAAATGCTATCATGTGGATCGATTTTTGTTATGGCACAATTGTTATAACTCTTATAGTTTTGGTGGTCTGGCGCGGTTCTGTTCGAGATTTTCAAATTTATACTCTCAGTTTCTAAACCCCCTCCATTTTTTTAAATATATTATACAATGTACAGACACTGTTTTATTATTTGTATACATAGATAAATAAATATTTAAGTACATAACATATTTTTATTTCTTATATATCTAGTCTGCCGTGGGCTCACAAGATGAGCCTATCACTGTATTAAAATCAACAACTATATATTTCTTATTTGTTAACTATCACTTAACTATCGATAACAAGGCTGATGATGTCTTACATCACTAAAGCGTTGAATGAACGTTAATGAAATTTCAACCTTATTTCTATGCGTTGAGGTTCAAAGTTATATCTATCAAAAATTAACGCCCTCTGTTGTCGAATAGCCGAATTTTTTCGTATTTGAAGTTTCTAAGCAAAAGGAAACAAAACACCTCAAGTACCCTAGGGATGTTATACTAAAATAAACCGTACAGTCGTGAGTTAGGGTAGATATTAAAATGCTAAATTTATTATTTAAGTTATATTATAAAAACCCAAATATTATATGTGTATATGTAACAAAAAAATAAATAAACAAACATACCGGCAGTCTGCGATACGTGCATCGCGGGGGCGGGGCCGGGCGGCGCGGGCGCGCGCACCGACGACGACATCACATTCTGCAAACGAACACGCGTTATCACTCAACCATAAATATTGCGATCGATATTGCGTCGCATAACACTATTGTGTTCACTCATTGTACAATCTTATTTAATAGACGATTAATTAGACCATAATCTTCATATTAGTCGCCATTAATTGTAGAGCTTATTTTTTGTACGTTAAAAATGTAGCAAAATGAATGGGTTAGTAGTGTATTATGATGATAATAGTGTGTAATTTACATTTGCGTGTTCTGTGCAGTTTATGATCGTATTGATATGTTAAATATGTATTATGCAGGTTGATCAAGATGACATTTCGCATATTGCTATCGGTACACATGGTTTTATTATGTTACATATAGGTATTTGGGCTCCATTTATAGATACATGGTCAAAATATATTTCAAAATGTGGAATGTCTGAAATGGACGTGATTTTAGTGATTTAACAACTGATTTGTGCTAATCTTACATGATAACCAATTCAATGATAAAATGAACCAATATTTTACTTTTAAGGCAAAATGTTAGGTTATTAATATTAATAAACGTCAAAATAAAAATCAATACCCATTAAATTATATAACACTTACGTTATGTTGGATCGAATTTTGCAATGCGGTGGGCGAGAGAGGAGCGTGTGGCCCATTACTGCCGCTCACACCGCCTCCGGACTACAACAACAACAATTAGTTATCAAACACGTTTTAATAAGAAAGTGATTATCTATTTTATGAAATTAGTTTTGAAAATAAGAAAAAAAAACTTCTTTGTTATCAGTGACAAAAACAAATTGACGAACTACTAATTGTAGTAAAAGTAGTTTTGTTTTAGAAATCTTACAGTATAGACCCAATGAGGCTTTCATAATAGAAACTAAGTAATTGATAGAAACATACAATAGAAATAACCAATCACTATACAACTCAGGTTCATGACAATACAACGCAATAAGCGATTTCTGTGATAAAGGTTTTTCACTTTTTCCTCTATAGCAATGACAAAAGCCTTCATATAATACGCCATTTTATCATGACTATAGTACTTTCCTATGTATCGTCTACGTCTTTTCTGAATGAATTCAAACAGTTCGAGTTCTAAGAGTATTGTTTTCTATTCCATCTTTGTCCTTGTGTTGTCATAGATTTCCTAATACCACAATACACACATGGACAACAATACATAACATTAACATATATGGAGGATGTTATAACAATGTATTTACAACGCAACATAAAGCTTTTTAATTTATTCGTTAACTGTGGTTAATAGAGCATAGTATGTAATAATTATTGTATTTTATTAATGGCAATTTTACTGCGCAAAAGGACAAAATACTTTACGTGTTTTATTCAGTAGAATGTGTTTGTTGAATGTCGGTTGAATTAATTGTTTTTTTCTTAATAGTTTTGTTTATAATATTAAGAAAAAATAAACAGGCACATACTGCAACATATCCTTTTTTATGAGCCTTGTTATCTTTAGTATTTAATAATAGATATTAAAAAAGAGATATGGGTATATTAAACAATAATAAACATAGTGACAGAAAATTATAGATTCTATTAATAATAAATTAAACATTCTATTAATATTGACTTTCAATCAAGTAATAAAAAAACAATCAAGACTGGTGAATATTAATTTCCTTTAACTAATTATTCTGTAGCAATATTTACAACATTGATTCCTTCTAAGCAATCATTTATACAATATTTTGCAATATCAGAATTAAGTCTTATTTAGATGTTGTAGAAATGAATGTTTCCTCCTGAAGTACGCTTAATGAAGTGTGACCATTATAGTCAACCTTTTGCCCAAAGACTTATGTAAATATAATGATGATGTGGCATACTACTAACAATAAAGAAGATAGCCGTCACCTTATCAAACGAGATATTTATAAATAAATAAACTGATAGATGAAAAAATCCAAAAAATATATAAAATAAAGTACCGGTAGTTGGTGCGGGGGCTGCGCGCGCTTGAGCCTCGCGGGTGCGGTCGGCGCCGGCGCAGCGGACGCGGAGTACCAACCGCAGGGGCCCACGCCCTGCGCGCCTGCGTGGACGCCGTGCTGAAATACAAAAAATATATTTATTAAAAAAAAACTCTAATAAAACATAGAGCTGTGATACGCTTATAGGAAGAGTATAAACGGCCTCAGCACTTGATAGTAAATTATAGTAATTGATAATTAACACGCATTTAGAAGTTATGTTATAATAGAACCTGATTATGATATTGTGTCGGAAGCGTTCATAGGAAACGTAATAGATTTATATTTATTTTTAAGAAAAATAAAAATAAGTGAAACTAGCGTGAAAGTGGTTGAATTTCTAAATATCACTTCCGTTATAAAAAAATACATATTTTTTAATAACGCTTATTAGAAATATTATTATTAGCTACGGTTATAAGAGATAAGAAATAATTTTTATACCATTATTTTTGGAAATTGGATTTAGGACAATTAAGATTTCTATCGTTCCAAAAGTGTTTTAGTCTAGTGTCTGAATTTTATTATGTTTAACTAAAGAGACAGAAATAAGTATATCATAAATATGTTATTATATCAGTATTTAAAAAAAACAACACATTCATTTGTGTTAATCTATTAGAATATTGTTATTATTGTTATCAGTATACACAAGGCTACTTGAGTTATGGGTTCAGAATGCAGTTGTTATCGGTAAAAAAACAAATAAGCATTAGTTTTACTAAGTCCTTGCATCCAAGTTTGCGTTACAAGGCCGCAGTGTGGTGGGATTTTGTTAATCTGGGTTAATTATAACGTTATCATTGTATTTGTCATTTGCCCTTTATTTTTTACTAGGTAATTCACGAATTACTTATAACAGACACAATTTGATTTAAAACTTTGTATCTGACAAAAGACATTCGGACTAACTACAAAGATAGTATCTTGATTGTGAATGAACTACACAAAAACTATAATTCCTGTTGAGGTTTTCCGTATAATTTACATTATTATATTATACTTCGTTTACTTTATAATGTTCTGCGCAATCATGATTTTGAGTCATCACGATGTTTAACTTAACACTCCGGTAAATAGAAAACAAAACTACGATACATGTATTATATAATTAGTTTCCATGGTTAGGTACTTGAAGAGCGTAACCACTGACGTAGCCAACTTTTTTTCAACAAAATTCCCAACATACATAATAATAATCAAATCGGTAAAGAGAGCAGGCATTCCGCATAGCGTGTCCATGGACAATTGACGTAATAAACATATTTTATTATTTCAAAAGGAAAACATGACACTAATCGAAGCATCTACAAGTATTACTCAGGCAATAATATATGAACCACTATGCTAAATTACATCGCCTTCGTAATACACACTACGTGTTCTGTGTGTTCATTTGATCAAATGATCATAAAGTATGGAAGTATTTTCCTCATAAGATATAATACGCAGTAATCAAGAGTCGTCTATCATAAAATTGTTGACAATTGATCTTGAACCAATAATGCTTAATTAAAAAAATTGTTGACGTTGCATTTTATTAAAATTTTGAACGCTAAAGACTATATAGTCCATTGAAAAGTTACATTTGGGGTTGCATTTTTTAGAGGACGCAATTTTATTTTTTTGATGTGTAGGGGGGGTCAGTGTGAAGCTATCACCAAGTTTGTGGGGTCGCCACCCTTGTCCCACGGCTGCCATCTTGAAAATAGCGGTTGATATGGTTTTTACGATATATCTCTTAAACTATTTATTTGATAAAAAAAATTGTTAACATTGTTTGTTGCAAATTAAATTCACTACAACTTTGGTCCAGTAACTTTTTGTCGTAAAACTATAAATAAAAAAGTTATAAGCGAAAATGTTCAGAAATTAGAGATATTTATATTTTTCAATAAAACTTTTTTTTTATAATTTTACGAAGAAATGATATCAGACCATTTTTGTAGATTGTTTTTCGAGGAACAACTTTTATATACAACATAATTTGATTAAGTAAATAGCTAAGGTTTTACAGCGCTCCGAAGTGAGTACTAATTTTCAGTACTCTGAACTATACAGTATACTTATATTATGTGTGTACTAATAATAATTTGTCATCAGTTATTGTTTTTTTTTTTGTTATTATAATATTGTTAATAATTTATTTTGCAATATTATTAATAATTAATTAATTATTGAATCTTTTCCCCACCACCCAGGAGGTAGAGTTTTTTTTTTACGTCGAAAGCAGGGCTGAAATAATCTGCAGTGTGCTTCTATTGTTCTGGAGTATGGGAAAAGAGCCAAGAGCCAATATATTATGTATAGTTAAGAGTACTGAAAAGTAGTGCTTACTTCAGAGCGCTGTAAAACCTTAGTTATTGACGTAATGAAAAAATGTTGTAAGTATATAAAAGTTGTTCCTCGAAAAACAATCTACAAAAATGGTCTGATATCATTTCTTCGTAAAATGATAAAAAAAGATTTATTGAAAAATATAAATAGCTCTAATTTCTGAACACTTTCGCTTATAACTTTTTTATTTATAGTTCTACGACAAAAAGTTACTGGACCAAAGTTGTAGAGAATTTAATTTGCAACAAATAATGTTAACGATATTTTTTTATCAGATAAATAGTGAGATATATCGTAAAATCCATTTCAACCGCTATTTTCAAGATGGCGGCCGTAGGACAAGGGTGGCGACCCCACAAACTTGGTTTTAGCTTCACACTGACCCCCCCTACATATCAAAATAACAAAATTGCGTCCTCTAAAAAACGCAAGGTTAGGCCTAAAAAATGTAACATTTCAATGGACTAATACGGAAATAATTTCTTTTGTTCAATGAAGTTGAAGGATTTGTTATGAGCAGCTTTAGAGCTAACGAGACATTGAACGGTGAACCTTGGATGAGTGCCAGATTAAAATTCAACTTTGCATTTACTTAAACGGGCTTTTTACTTTATAACATGGTGTCTTTTATAATGCAGCTACTTGAGTGTATTCTTTAAATATTAGAATGATATTGAAGTAAATTATGAGAGGGTTTGCTTGGAAATTGTTTATGGAAATTGGGAAAAAAGATCTAATTAGGATTATCTCTCTTTATCTAATTAGTATTTAGAATTAGGTACAACGCAATAGCAGATCGACATATCGTGTAGACCCTATTGGTTTATATACGTTCGAGATACATTTATTGCAGTTGGGAATGTGATACAATGCTTCTTATGTTTGCCACACATGGTATCGAGTTAATTGCGCACGTGACTCACATAAAATGCGATAATACAAAACGCTCCTTCTTAAACTTAATCAAGTGCTTCATAATGGAATATGTGTGTATATGGTAGGTACTGATAAGATGATTTTTCGTCAGAATACAAGAGACTTAATCATCGCTACATCATATCAAACAATTTCGCCGTTATAATAAAGAAATAAACTTATAGAATCATGAAACAAGTATAAAGTCATGATTTTTTATTGGTAAACAACTGTAATTTATAAGTACTTTATAAGTACGATTAACGGAGGTTGGTTTTGAAAAAATATAGTTCATACACTCCATAGATGTACTGTGATTCTATATTCAAATTACCTGTGCAAGTGGCGGATGCGCCTGGTGACGATGCACGTCAGAGTTCATAGCAGGCGATGTAACCAACACGGCTGTTCAAGAGCACTTCATCATCTGTTGACAAAATAAAAAGCGTTTAGAACGTTGTTTAGAATGATTAGCATTTAAAATTATTATGTAGGTACAAACTTGTTTTTTTAGTCATATTTTATTTGAATGGAAATTTCATTTCGAAATATTTGGCTTATTATAAGTTATCAAAATCTGCGGCCCTAATAATATGAAAATGTAATTAATTAAAATGCGAAACGGGTGTTTCTATGGGAACGGAACAAGCCCTTAAACAATTGGAGTGAGCGTGTAACGGTGAACAACAATTGGAGAAGTTGGTGGAACACTTTTCACCGGCTTTTCACAGGCCGTAATTAACACCTACTTGTACTAAACATTTTCGGGACATTTATCTTCTCTCACAAGTAACGTTTCGTACAATGACATCATATTTGAGAAAGTTTAAATAATAAGTCTGAGTTACTTAATACACACGATTAGGTACATAAAATGCATTATGAGATCATAAAAATATTGAACACAATTGTTATACACAACAATTCACTTAAGGACGTATTTACAAATTGACGCGCATCAATTTTAGGTATTGAGTCTTACTACTACACGTGCACGGCTCACACACACATCGAAATGCGCGAAGCGGCGAAATTATGAGTAAACTGACACGACTTGATAATTGAGCTTATTTTTATTGCTATGTTTTTTTTAACTTTACTTTGATTTGTAAAGTTTGTAACGTTGAATGGTCACAAAAGTAGATACCATTTATCTAATTTCATTGGACAGTGATTGTTTGGTAAACAAGTACTTGCCAAAGTGTACTTCGAAGACTGGTACTGGAACTCATAGACGAGTGGAGCTGGGTGTGCCGAGTTTGGGCTCGTTTTGTTAGTAATGTTGAGACCTTACCTCCGGACTTGATGGAATGACCTGCAGGTGTACTTCGAAGACTGCTACTGGAACTAATAGACGAGTAGAGCTAGGTGTGCCGAGTTTGGGCTCGTTTTGTTAGTTATGTTGAGACCTTACCTCCGGACCTTTGATTATATACTCCCTAGATAGAGTATCGGCGCGTCAAAGGCGTCGATAAAAATATCAGCTAACTGTTAGCCTCTAAAGCGCTCACCACTCCTCAGTGTCAATTGTAACGTCAAGAGATACGCACGCACGGCTCATTTTTTGCGTTAGATTATTTCGGTGAAAATGACAAGCTGCGCGATTAAAATCTGCAGAAATTACAAAGGACGTTTACGAACAACTAACAAAATCTCCTACCATCGGTAAGTAACTCAAAACTAATAGTAATTTACGGAAACAAAAATAACAAATTCATAATTATTTTCACAAAATCAACGCGTCGTTTTTTAGTGTTGCCAGTCTTGGATTGCGAATTTCCCCATAGAGTTAGTTGTCAAGCTGATGTATGTTCATTTTTACCCGACTGCACCAGAAGGAGGAAATACATCAGGGAAGGTGTGTGTATGTATGTATGAATGTATGTGGGTGTGTTTTAAAAACTGTTTGGCTGAGCCTACAGCCTTAATGGATGGACCGATTGTCTTTGTTTTGCAAGCTTCCGCGCAGTCGGATGTTTTTTTTTAGTCTTAAATATTTTAATATTTATTTTTGAAGTAAAACTTCTTTAGGCGCGGTTGAGAGTAGATAAATGAGATTATTTTTCGGATGGAAATAACGCTCTATAGTCTGTTGACACAATTTCCGCTACTTAAAACAGAAAAAAAATCTATACGTCTCAAAGGTCGGTATACCTGTTATCTATGGACGCAGTATAATTTTTTGTACCGATTTCGTACAAAATCGATATCTCAGGATCCTTAGGATCACAAAACAGGAAACTGTTACCAAAATTTAAAAAAGTCAACGCCATTTTGATTTTTTTTGTTATTGTACCGATTTCGTTCCAAATCGATATCTGAGGATCTCTAGGATCGCAAAACAGGAAACTGTTACAAAAATTTGAAAAAGTCAACGCCATTTTGAAATTTTCTGTTATTGTACCGATTTCGTTCAAAATCGATATCTGAGGCTCCCTGGGATCGCAAAACAGGAAACTGGTACCAAAATTTTAAAAAGTCAGCGCCATTTTGAAATTCTTTGTTATTGTACCGATTTCGTTCAAAATCGATATCTGAGGATCCTTAGGATCACAAAACAGGAAACTGTTACCAAAATTGAAAAAAAGTCAACGCCATTTTGAAATTTTCTGTTATTGTACCGATTTCGTTCAAAATCGATATCTGAGGCTCCCTGGGATCGCAAAACAGGAAACTGGTACCAAAATTTTAAAAAGTCAGCGCCATTTTGAAATTCTTTGTTATTGTACCGATTTCGTTCAAAATCGATATCTGAGGATCTCTAGGATCGCAAAACAGGAAACTGTTACAAAAATTTGAAAAAGTCAACGCCATTTTGAAATTTTCTGTTATTGTACCGATTTCGTTCAAAATCGATATCTGAGGCTCCCTGGGACCGCAAAACAGGAAACTGGTACCAAAATTTTAAAAAGTCAGCGCCATTTTGAAATTCTTTGTTATTGTACCGATTTCGTTCAAAATCGATATCTGAGGATCCTTAGGATCACAAAACAGGAAACTGTTACCAAAATTGAAAAAAAGTCAACGCCATTTTGAAATTTTCTGTTATTGTACCGATTTCGTTCAAAATCGATATCTGAGGATCCTTAGGATCACAAAACAGGAAACTGTTACCAAAATTGAAAAAAAGACAACGTCATTTTGAAATTTTCTGTTATTGTACCGATTTCGTTCAAAATCGATATCTGAGACTCCCTGGGATCACAAAACAGGAAAATGGTACCGAAATTTAAAAAATTCGGCGCCATTTTGAAATTCTTTGTTAATTGACAGATTTCGTTCAAAATCGATACCTGAGGATCCTTAGGATCAAACTCAGCTCTGCTGCTTACGCTGGCAGAAAGATTCGACAGTTAACTGACATAGAAACTGCAAGAATTGTATATTTTGCTTCTTTACCAGCTAAATTTATTAAATTTTGGTACCAGTTTCCTATTTTGCGATCGTAGATCCTCAGATATCGATTTTGAAGGAAATCGGTACAACAAAGAATTTCAAAATGGCGCTGATTTTTTAAAATTTTGGTACCAGTTTCCTGTTTTGTGATCCTAGAGATCTTTAGATATCGATTTTGAACGAAATGAGTACAATAACAAAAAATTCAAAATGGCGTTGACTTTTTTTATTTTAGTAACAGTTTCCTGTTTTGTGATCCTAAGGATCTTCAGATATCGATTTTGAACGATATCGGTACAATAACAAAAAAATCAAAATGGCGTTGACTTTTTTAAATTTCGGTACCATTTTCCTGTTTTGTGATCCCAGGGAGCCTCAGATATCGATTTTGAACGAAATCGGTACAATAACAGAAAATTTCAAAATGGCGTCGACTTTTTTTCAATTTTGGTAACAGTTTCCTGTTTTGTGATCCTAAGGATCCTCAGATATCGATTTGGAACGAAATCGGTACAATAACAAAAAAATTCAAAATGGCGCTGACTTTTTAAAATTTTGGTACCAGTTTCCTGTTTTGCGATCCCAGGGAGTCTCAGATATCGATTTTGAGCGAAATCGGTACAATAACAACGAATTTCAAAATGGCGCTGGCTTTTTAAAATATTGGTACCAGTTACCTGTTTTGCGATCCTAGGGATCCTTAGATATTGATTTTGAACGAAATCGGTACAATAACAGAAAATTTCAAGATGGCGTTGACTTTTTTTAATTTTGGTAACAGTTTCCTGTTTTGTGATCCTAAGGATCCTCAGATATCGATTTTGAACGAAATCGGTACAATAACAAAGAATTTCAAAATGGCGCTGACTTTTTAAAATTTTGGTACCAGTTTCCTGTTTTGCGATCCCAGGGAGCCTCAGATATCGATTTTGAACGAAATCGGTACAATAACAGAAAATTTCAAAATGGCGTTGACTTTTTCAAATTTTTGTAACAGTTTCCTGTTTTGTGATCCTAAGGATCCTCAGATATCGATTTTGAACGAAATCGGTCAATTAACAAAGAATTTCAAAATGGCGCCGAATTTGGGTTAAATTTAAAAATGATGCAGGCGAAGCTGCCGGCAAACCTGTAGTATTTTTATAAGTCGACACTATATTATTACATTAATTAATAAAACATATTTTGTAAATGCACCTGCAGGTCACTCCATCAAGTCCGGAGGTAAGGTCTCAACATAACTAACAAAATGAGCCCAAACTCGGCACACCTAGCTCTAACCATCTTTTAGTTCCAGTAGCAGTCTTCGAAGTACACCTGCAGGTCATTCCATCAAGTCCGGAGGTAAGGTCTCAACATAACTAATAAAACGAGCCCAAACTCGGCACACCTAGCTCTACTCGTCTATTAGTTCCAGTAGCAGTCTTCGAAGTACACCTGCAGGTCACTCCATCAAGTCCGGAGGTAAGGTCTCAACATAACTAACAAAACGAGCCCAAACTCGGCACACCTAGCTCTACTCGTCTATTAGTTCCAGTAGCAGTCTTCGAAGTACACATGCAGGTCACTCCATCAAGTCAGAAACTAAATATGAAATTTATAATCCCATAAGTATGAAAAACTATAAATAAAATCTTTCCTTGGTGTGCCTTGGTTGTCGGTGCAGAATGCGTCAATGATCAAGTTTATTAGGTCAAATATTTTGTATACGTACAGCGATCTTTTCGTAAACGAGGAGCTGCTTACAAGCGTCACAGTGTCTACTCACAACGGCGTCCGAGCGCCGACTAAATTACTAAAATATTTCATTACAAATTTTTGTGCAATAAATCAAGATAGTGACAAATAAAATAACCCTTATTACAATGCAATAAGTATCACGCGTTACAGCTAAATATGTGAAAAAATAAGATTTGATTTTAATTTTTTTCTCAGCCTATTTGTAACATTTTGATTTAGTGATTTAGTACCTTTTTGAGATAGACATGTCTACTTACTTAAAATATTTTTTAATAAATTAATTTGTTTTATTAAATACAAGAAAAATGTTCGTTTATTCAGCACGATATTGTCAATTTTGTGTGAAGAGGCAACGGAAATTATTTTTTTCAATATTATAAACCAAAATTTTCGACTAAAAAATTAGTACCATTTAAAGATTAAGGAGTAATCTATTTATGGTAATTATTAGTTAAATTTGGTTTTGTACTATTTCGCCGCAAAATGCACCGAAAAACTGCTTATTTTAGTCAGATTCGTAAACGCGTCCTTAACCACAAAACGTCCATCATGAAATAGGTAGGTCAAATGTTCCAGGTAATGAACGTACATACTAATAAGGTTATGCACAATTTGGTTGTCAATACGCATAAAAAGTGATAATATTTATAAAGAAATCAATTGTTTCTTAAATAAGTAATCACGTTTTATGTATTCGTAGTTTAACATTTCTTTGGGGTTGACTTTTATAAGTTATCCTACAGGTAAATTAGCTTGGAGAAATTTTTGCATATGTAGTGGTGTGTATATTACTCAGATCTTAGAGCGCGTTTCCACTATATCGTTCTGGCCTATACAAAAATGTTTCGATATCCTAATATTACTATTTAATTTTATACTTATTCCTAGCAACACTTTTGTTTTCAATAAAAACAAGTTTTTATTTGAAAGAAAATGGTTTTGACTTTATAAAAAAAAATATATCATTCAATTTTACGTCCTTGAGCAAACGACAAGGCGACTACCGTGAAACAATAAAATATCGTGTCCATAATAATTTGTTTCATAATTAATATTTGACCATAATAATTACGAAACAAAACAAATAAATAAATCGTCACTTGATAGTGGAAAGTGGAAACACGCACAAAACCAGAATAAACCAGTTTACGCTGTCCGCAGGTGCCACGTGCAGTCGTTTGGTACCGTTAGAACATAAAGCACATTTCATTCAAAAATTATAATTATTATGTACGTAGTTTAATTGATAAATTTTGTATTTGTTGATTGTTGTTATTATTTGTTATTATTGTTATAATATTTGTTGAAGTGAATTACATGTCCCGCAGCCGGAGGCCCCAAATGAAAACTCAGATGTACTTAAAAACTACATTTAATAGCTAAAATGAGACTTTTACACCCATGTCTGCACGATGCAGACCGGAGTTAAAGAATGAATTTATACAGTTTAATAATTATAAAGACGTAAGCTTGGATGCTAACTAAGGGAAATCGCATCCACATTCTATTCCCGTGCGAACGGCGTATTCAGCAGTTTTGTATGAAGGCAGGGCCATAACTAGTGTTTAATTTGTGTGTAAGTGTTGTAACTTTATATTGTTAATTCAATATGGCTCCAGTGTTAAAACATGGTCGAGGCAAGCCTTTGACTTCTCAAACTAAAGAATTAAACTTTAAATGTCGTTTCTTTTTCAGGTTAGTAAATTTTTCATTTTAGTAACATTGTTAATGTAAAAGTTATATGTATGTTAAATGTGCAAATATTAAAATAAAGTCTCATCTTTTTCAGAGGAGAAACACATATAGTTTAATTTAAAATCCCTTATATATACATATAAAATAAAAACTAAAAATAAAATGTTGTTTTATTTTATTTGCTGACCATACACTACTACAAACGCAAAAATTTCTCCAAGCTAATTTACCTGTAATGCCTAATTTAGTTACGTCACAAAATTTGAAAAAAATGTTAAATAGGTATGTGGTGATGCCTGCATTTTAATTTTAATCTGAACTTATATTTTACGAAGTGTCTAGTCGTCCGCTAAACGGATGAATAAAATAAATTAGTCGTCCGATTACCGGATGAATAAAATAATTTAATCGTCCGATTATTCGGATTACCAGATAACCTTTTAACACTAAAGCTAGTTGGGTTGGACTAAAGCAAAGGAGACGCAGGACTTAGAAAATTTTTGATGGAGTTGGTGTCATTATAACACCTATATATTATTGTTTTATCGTAAAGATTACGCTAATATAAGCATGTTTTATAGGAACAATATTACATATTCGCCCTCAATTCGTTAGGTTAGGTTTAGGTTAGGTTAGCCTTTAGGTTAGGTTAGGTTAGGTTTCTTAAAAAAAAAACTACACAGAAATAGGAGCCCCGCGAAGCGGGGCTCCGTCGACGCGCAAAAAAAAAATCAAGTTTAGGTTAGGTTAGCCGTTAGGTTAGGTTAGGTTAGGTTTCTTAAAAAAAAACTACACAGAAATAGGAGCCCCGCGAAGCGGGGCTCCGTCGACGCGCAAAAAAAAAATCAAGTTTAGGTTAGGTTAGGTTTCTTAAAAAAAAAACTACACAGAAATAGGAGCCCCGCGAAGCGGGGCTCCGTCGACGCGCAAAAAAAAATCAAGTTTAGGTTAGGTTAGCCGTTAGGTTAGGTTAGGTTAGGTTTCAAAAAAAAAAAACTACATAGAAATAGGAGCCCCGCGAAGCGGGGCTCCGTCGACGCGCAAAAAAAAAATCAAGTTTAGGTTAGGTTAGCCGTTAGGTTAGGTTAGGTTAGGTTTCTTAAAAAAAAACTACACAGAAATAGGAGCCCCGCGAAGCGGGGCTCCGTCGACGCGCAAAAAAAAATCAAATACCTACGTGTGCCCTCCTCCCCCCACAAAAAACCTATAATACGTGCGGCAGTTCTCTAAAGAAACCCCGATAACCTAACTATATAGATAAATAGATGTTATCGGACGATTAAATTATTTTATTCATCCGGTAATCGGACGACTAATTTATTTTATTCATCCGTTTAGCGGACGACTAGCACTGTCCTATATTTTAATCGCAGCAACCATTTCATTACTAAACCATAAGTATGAATACACGTGCATATAACTTTATGATTTCTCATGAATAGGCGACAGAGTGAGAGAAAATTATAATTTTCAATCCCGCTATCGTAACAAATTGGATGAAAGTTAAGAGAAACCGCAAGCCTAGACTAGCACTTAGCCTGGACCTCGATTGCGGGTAAAAGATATTATGTACAGTAGTGAAACATATATCCATTAATGATCTTTTTACAACATTAATTATTGTAAAGAATTATATTAACTGTCCTGTGGACAATGTTTTGTCTGGCAAGTAACTCACCAAACAAGATCACAGCGTATATAACATGTAAAATTTAAATGACACAAAATTTCATATTCTTTCTTTACTTCGATAATTAGAAAAATATCTGAATTAATTTTTTAACACTGTTAATTGCGTCACGGGAACTTGATAATTAGCAACATCTCTACAGAAATGATGAGTGGCGTGGGAGTGGCCCGGTGATTCACTCTCATTCTTCTATCCATGTTGTGTTTGTGTACGAGACAAACGTGGACCGACCAAGCGTGTCGTATGCCGTGACTATATAGCAACTGTTCCGCTAGTATGAATAAAATTACATAACTGCATAAAACAGAAAAATTGCTTATAAAATAGTGAACTTTATAAATTATGATTAACGACTTGTTTATTGTTTAGTTCATTCTACAAACCATTTGGAACATTTATGTTGAAGAAATGAGTAGGTAGGTTTAATATTCTGACAAAAATTTAAAGTAAGTATACTGTTTCCGTCCTATAGAAGGCTTTGTGTGAATTCAGTTAGGTGGTGATTTAGAAGTTCATTGAAACACATTCCAGTATCTTGTGAAATGCGAGAATAAGTAAATGTTTCATAATCAAGACGTAGGCAACCGTAGCCGCTAGCAATGCTATTTACAAACACATATCAGCGCCGAGTTTTGCAAACAGCAAGCAGAGCACGTAGATTCAGGGCCGGATTTAGGGGAGGGCAAACGGGGCGAAGGCCCGGGGCCTTCACAAGAAGGGGGCCCCCACAATAGAGACTTCGGAAACAAAATCTTTCAAATTCCAACTAGTAAAACTAGTAAACTTTTCCTTTGATATTTTTTTTCACTTTTACCTTTACCTACAGCCTACAGTACATGATTATTTGATTATATTAATCTTAAATATTAACAGAAATCATTGATCTATATTTGTTCACTCTAATCAGGCAATCGGTGAAATATCAAAATCTCAAATGGCCCTGATAAGCACTTCCAATTTACTACCCATCTTGAGGGAGTACCCCAATGGCTCAATGGCTCAGTGGGGTGGTACTTGCCCGCAACCTCGGAGGTTGGGTATTCGATTCCGTGAAAATTTGCACGCTGCAGCAGAGGCATTGGTGAAAGTGTATACGGATGATTTAGAGCCTAGTCTTGGTAATGAGTTGGTTCAATTTGTGTCTTTGATTGATTCATACAAAAAGGACTATGGAAAAGATCAATCGCCGGAACTATTTTACTACAAAATTCTCGAAGATCGAAAGGAGAATGGCGAAACTGGGCCTAACTGTTAGAGAAATCATAATATATTTAAAACTAGATTTCCGCCCGCGGCTTCGCCCGCGTTTTCAAAGGAAAACCCGCATAGTTCCCGTTCCCGTGGGATTTCCGGGATAAAACCTATCCTATGTGTTAATCCAAGTTACCCTCTATATGTGTGCTAAATTTCATTGTAATCGGTTCAGTAGTTTTTACGTGAAAGAGTAACAAACATCCATACATCCATACATCCATACATCCTTACAAACTTTCGCCTTTATAATATATAAGATTAGATTAGATTAGATTAGATTAAGATTCATTATGTTAATTTTAATAATAATTTGTAAAATATTGACTTCTGATTCTATGGGAAAACAAATCTTTGAAATAAAAATAATTCGTTCACTACCGGTCTTATCAAGCAGAGATGTCAGTGTTGTCAGAAGTAAAATAGTCAAATATATAGATTAATACCACATACGAATGAATGTTTATTAATTTTCATTTTTAGTTTTATTAAATTCAAATGCTATAAAAATCAGAAGCAAAACTTAACTTTTTTTAATACACATCTTAATTTATTTAGGTCATTCTATAAAATAAAAACATATTTTACTTAATCAATAATAACTATAACCTTTTTATTTAGGTAGCTGGCCATTAATAAATGTCAAATTATTAATCATAATTGTGTCAGTGATGAGTGATTTGTTATGTTTGTAATTTGTTGTTTGACTTTTGAGTGAAGTTTTAGTAATGTTATATTCAAAATTGCCTTAAATCTATTTTTACTCTAAAGATATTATTTGAATTGATTAGTCTTATTATGAAAGCGAATCCTGATTCATCCATTTATAAAGATATAAGAAATGTACCTACCAAGTGATTGTTGATGTTTTGGTAAGTTTTAAATGTGTGTTGAATAATATGTGTTGGATCCAATATTTGTATTACCTGACTGTTCTACTGTTACACTATTATTAACTAGACAATGTAGATAGAAAATAAACTTACCTGGACCTAGAAAAAGGCAATGCAATTCATTTAATTCAAGAAAACTAACTTTTATTTTTGTTACTTTACACCCCAATATCTCTGCTATCCCATAGAACAGATCTATAATTATTATATTCATAGAATCTGTATATTTTTATCTATTTAATCCCCTATAAATCATCAGTGTAACGATCAGGCCCAGAGTCCTATGGGAGTTTGCCATTCTCCAAACAGAGCTACATTCCCAAACCTCGAAATTGCATTGATAATAATGTATTTGGTCTTGATGGTATCAAATTGCACTGGAGAGCGCTCATTTTCAAAAATGAAAATTATAAAAAATAGGCTTCGAACGACGATGGGACAAAACCGTCTATCAAAGCTTTCTCTCCTGAGCATTGAAAGCGATTTACTCCGAGAACTGGATTTCAGCGAAATCATCAACGATTTTTCGGCAAAAAAAGCTCGAAAGGTTCCGTTCGTTATCACTAAAATTTAGTTCAGATAATTCATGTTTCCGATTATATTTATATGCGTTTGTTAAATACTAAGAGAATCTACTTGGTTTCACGATAAATTATTTATTGAAAAACTCGACTGAGAAAAATTGTTCATTTTATTTGGAAAATAATTTGGGGCGAGGGGGCCTCCACTCCTTTGTTGCCCCGAGGCCTCTGGACCTCTAAATCCGGCCCTGCGTAGATTGTATGGCAGGAAACCTACCTAATTTAGCAGTGTACCGTTATAGTTTACAAAATAATGTTATTATGTTTAAATAATATATTATACACAACGAATAATATGGGAAATATTTAAGGGATGTTTAATAAAGCTCGCTTACGGTCTTTGAGCGTGACATACATACACATTACACAAGTACCGAATAAATCTTGTATATAAAGCTGATAAAATCAAAGCAGTACGAGATTATAAACGGGGGATTTTTAATAAAAACACTTCACTCTTAACATGAATACATTCTTAAAAAACTTAGATTTGAGTAAGACCTTGAGCCATAATTGTCAAAGAGACGAAATAATGTCGAAATTGGTCCCAAGCAAAATTCAGAGTTTGCAACTTAGTTAGAATTTTACAGTACAACAGTTAACCAATACGGCCACTGTTGATCCGTGAAACACAAGATGAAGTGTATCATTCTGAAAGCCGAGTACATGCTTCAGTTTTAAAACAGACACTCATATTAATAAAGTATTACGTATAAACATAATTATTTATGCGGCGTTGAATGTTGACACAGTCATCTGAGCACATAAGCTTGAAGGTCAGTGGTAGTGTAATACATATATTCAAATAGCTATTACTAACAAGATGGATGTGTTAGAGTTTAGACCATACGAGGCATTGAGCAATGTTATCACATAAGTATTAATCAAAATTAAAAATCAATGTTTTACCAAAAAGGTCACCAATTTTACAACAAACTGTAAATAAAAGTAATAAAATTCATGATATTATTTTATAAAGTCTTATCGTAGTCGGAGCTCCATAAATACATATAATATTTATATTTAATTACATTTTCAGCTACTACAAACTAGCAAAAATTAAATTAACCATTGAAATTGAGATGTTTTGAGAGCATGTAAAGTCTAATGTAATAGTTTATAGTATTTTTAAATTTGAATAGAATAAAACTAAAATATCAATGACATATGCAACCGTTGTCCTAGTAATATTATAAATCCGAAAGTTTTTCAGGATTGATTGAGTATGTATGTTTGTTCCTCTTTCACGGGAAAAACACCGAAACGATGATCATATAACAGCTATAATCATAATACTTTGCAGTGGTGAAGCGCACATGTACCATAATAACACATGAACTGTAAATACGTAAATAGGTAAGTACTTGCTTTACCCTTCATGAAGAGAAATAAAGGAGCATAATTCAGATGATATTATTTATTTTTTTTGGTTTTTATCACGGTTGAACCCGGGCAGTGCAGTGCGGTATCGAGATTTACTAGTCGCAATAATATAAATGCAAAGATGAGATTAATCTCGATTGAATGTTATTGATTTTATTATAAAAACATTCTATCACAAAGCGCGAGCAGCTCGCTAGTGACTCATTATTTACGAATCCTTACTCTTACTTTTCATTTCAGTTTATCTGCGTTTGAGATCAATGGTGGGCTGGGGCGAGTTATTTACATTTGTATCTCTACTTTACGTATAGCACTGACGGCTGTATAAATGGTCAGATAGTAGAGCAACTTTGACGCGTCGAGGCGGCTGGAACCCGTCTTCACGCTGCAATGAAATCATTACCACAACGCAACATGAGCAAAGAGATCGAGCCGAGGATACAGGCGCGTGCCGGGTTGAATGACCACGGCACCACGCGCGTTTCACTTTCATCCTCTCTGACGCCAAACCGCCTCCCACTACGAATACAGCCAATTTAGCTGAATGTACGACATTGTAGTTTGTTTACGACATTATACTTTCATCAGACAAGCGACCGCGACATTGCAGACTTGACAATTTTTCAATGACTCGCTAAACGTCTAGATATAATCGTGACGTGTGACGTGTAGATATAATTTTATTCAAAAATTTACGATCTTCACTAAATTCAATAACGATTGTTGAAAAACCATATTTACACTACGTACAGTAGGTATATATATATAGCCCTGTTCGTATAGGAGCTACCAACGTTGACAAGAGAGAATTTTAGTATAGTTGGTTCTTTGATATACTGTTTCTCTTCCTATTTCGGTTAGAGTCCGGGTTGTCTGGCTGGCCGCAGTGGTTGCGTTTATTAGTGCGCATCTTATCTTCACAGGAAAATATCCGTAATTTAAAGTCATTTATTAACGCGTAATTTTTAATCTTTTGCCTTTAGATAGATCCATCAGACATATTTTTTTTATTGCAAGACGTTTTTTTCGTTGTTAAATAGGTGCCAGACGCAATTTTTTATTTCAAAATCATTAAAATGTCATCGAAATAAGTGAAATTCCATCAACATGAGTCCCCGTGAAGGATATACTATGTATAATATTCATTTTACTATTTACAATTTTTTAGCAACAATCTACCATGGGGCCTCCTTTTCCCAACGAACCTCAAATAGGACGTTAATGTAAACTTGATAAAAACCAAATATCATCAAATTCATATTAATACCCAAAAGTGTAATAAATATGAAACTATCTATTAAAAATATTAGTTTACTAATTATTCAATATAAGTATTAAAAAAGGATAATATAATATAAGTAATAAAGTTATTACTTACCTTTTAAGCGGACTCATGTTGATGTGATTTCACTTATTTCGATGACATTTTAATTATTTTGAAATAAAAAATTGCGTATGGCACCTATTTAACAACGAAAAAAACGTCTTGCAATAAAAAAATTATGTCTGATGGATCTATCTAAAGGCAAAAGATTAAAAATTACGCGTTAATAAATGACTTTAAATTACGGATATTTTCCTGTGCGCACTAATAAACGCAACCACTACCGCCAGCCAGACAGCCCGGACTCTAACCGAAATAGGAAGAGAAACAGTATATCAAAAACCCAACTATACTAAAATTACTTTTTTTAAAACGTTAATAGCTCCCGTACCATGTCGAATATTCATACCAAGGTAGTCCTCGCGATGAACGGAAGCCCCGTATCCCTTATAACATATCACCCTTTTAGTGCTGCTAAATACAAGCTTCCTCTATCACAAAAAGCATTAAGATAGTTTAAAGATTTGGTCGTTGACATCAGTCTGACCTCAAAATTTTATGTAGGAAGTGAAACGCTGAACTGCTACTATATTTATGTAGGTGTCAAGTCTTGGCATTAATGTTTACGTTAACACCCATGTGTTTATGTCCAAGTTTACACACAAAAACCGGGAACTCATATTATTCAGAGTATACAGTGCAGCTGTATAAAGCATCAATGATTCTTGAATGTTGTCTTGCAAAAGGCAGCTACCACTCGCGCTATCATTAGTATGGTTCTTGACCATTTTGAGGTAATTAATTTAATTTAATCCCTATATTTATTAATTATTATGTATATTATTCCCTAGTAATTGGATAATCATATTACAGCACTGTATGATTTTTAATTTTCATCAAGAAAAATGGATACTGATTTGTATATAATACTTGAAATTAAAGCAATAAATTAGGTACCTACTCTCCTTTTCGATTAGTATTAAAAATCACAAAAAATGTAAATTGTGACAGACGCTTCATGAAAGTATCGGCCACACGTACAAATAAACGTATTACGTAACTTTAAACGACTTAAATGCATGTAAAAATGTAGTGAATTAGAAACCACTTTGCTTGCCAAATTAATGTTGCAATAATATAATTCATCACGCATTCGCAATTAATTAAATTACTATTACTCTATATAAATTAAAAGTGAGTACATAAACAATTTGCGATTTGGCTCTTATCCGTTAAACGTAATTTAATGTTCAGTAGCCCCGCAACTGCGAGTAAATTGTCGTGACCTTAATGCTTATAAAAAATCGTTTCCTTCCCTCCATGGTCATGTAAAATGGCATAAAAGGAAACACAATTCCTACTTCCTATGTTAAAATGGTTCCAATTATTTGCTTTAGTTACATTATTAATTAATTTAGTTTATTTTGCATTATTTAACATAAGCAGTTCTCATAAAAATATAAATAAAAGATTATAATATTTTAATCAGAAATATTTTGTGCCTATATGTACTAAAATTTCCTATCACAAACTACTTGCCAAATTGCCAATACGTTATTTAAAGTATGTCATTAATGATAAGATTTATAAGTTTTGCGTGTGCTTATATCAATTCGGGATTGTAATAGGATGAATCACCAAACCCACGTCCTACATATATGTATGACCAAGGCAGTCGAGCATCGGCCTTGCGACGATTATTTATCAAGCCTCTAAATTTAAATAGACCGCTCTCAACATTGCTAATTTACCTCTTGAGATACTCCAATGTAAAGTATAAACAAAATGAATCAGAATACATAGTTTGTAAGCCCAGGCGTCCACCTTGCTCTTAATTGTATACATACGTACAATAAAATACACGTATCTATACTAATATTATAAAGCTGAAGAATTTGTTTGTTTGTTTATTTGTTTGTTTGAACGCGCTAATCTCAGGAACTACTGGTCCGATTTGAAAAATTCTTTCGGTGTTAGATAGCCCATTTATCGAGGAAGGCTATAAGCTATATTTCATCACGCTACGATCAACAGGAGTGGAGCCACGGGGGTGAAACCGCGGGGAGCAGCTAGTAATTTATAAAGGTACAGGTTAGTCTAAAGTTTCAATGGTTATCACTGCTTTCCACATATTTATAATTACCGATTTTGTAGATGCAGTAGGATTTTTTTTGATATGTCGCAGTCAACTGGTTGAATTTGCTATTTAATTGAATGACTAGCGTCTTCATTGAATGACGACAAAATAGCAGATTAAACCAGATGACGGTGATAGATACACAATAAATATTCAGGATTCATGTTTTAGTTTCTGCTCGAAATGTTCATCAGTTTGAATGCCGTAGATTTCGACATAAGCGGTAGTAATTGCAGTGCTGTTTTCGAAATACTCAAGAATAATGAAGAGATCTCATTTCAAGAGATGTCAGCAGCTATTAAGATGTTTCTTACGTTTCTTTTTGTTCCGAGATTATTTATTAAACTGTGAGCCAGTCTGTGATGATGTAGATAATATTTATTTTAACACAAAATAAAAACTTGTAAATTGATCGTCTAGTGGTCTTGTAAGTATATAATATGGTAAGTTATAGTTCGATACAGACAGCACTCATGGCCGCTTCTTATTAGGCAGGTACCTACGTTAAAAATCGATACGTAAACAGAATATGTGAATACATTTTTACGCAAGTCAACCTAGACAGTGATTTTATAAGGATGCATTATACTTTTCATTTTTTTGTATGAAATATAAGGTTTATTTTTACCAGAAAATAAGAAAAGCTTTTTGTAAAAGAAATAATAAGATGTATGATGTCTTTAAATGGAAGTATACTAATTGCTCGATGTAGCTTAAAGGTTTTTGTAGCACAACGGAAGCTACACTCAACAAAACGCTCGCCATATGGTTTATTTAAAGCGCCACAACTTACAACTTAAAGCGGCTTGTATTGATTCGGTCCCAGAATAGTGCTTTTTGCGCGCTTTGCATCCTGTGTCCAAAATTAAACTGTACCAAACACATAAATATTTTACTTCCTGTTTGATAATTGATACTTACTTTCAATGTGTTATACGTCAACGCATACACACCGATAGCACAAACAATCACTATTATAAATTAATTACCGATTCATAATTTATGCTGACAATTAAAAAAAATTACAAAGCACATCACAGTCTAATTTTACACACTTGACGACGTTTTGCGGTGAGTCAACGGGGGCGGGAGATTCTTTTGTTTATTTACATTGACAACGTGTCCGGAAGGGGCACCAGCACATAATCATTATTTTTTTTACGACCGTCCACCGAAACTCATTATCATCTGTCAATGAAGCGAGTATCGGTGTCTTTAACGTGCGATCGACGTGATCGTCAACTAAATACTGCCGGTGAGTTGCGCGATTTCCACTCCGGCAAAATTTCCCTATTAGTAAACATATTACACCAACTACGTCCTACGTTGAGATTGCTTTAGTTTTGTATTTTAATTAACTATATAATTAATTATATAATGAGGCAGTTTTATAACAGCAGTCAACGATATTCAAACGTAGGGAACCTTGCATTATCAGAGTAATATTTATTTCTTAAACAACTCGAAAGACAGAGCGAGCGCAAACGTTCGATTTTACAGAAATAAATTAAAATCGGTGGATGATTAAGCATTTTTCCAGGAAAATTTCCAGAGCACTGCAATTGTATCGTAATCGTCCAAGTGGCGTAATAATATAGATGATTAGTAGTTCAGCAGAGCATTCATGTCAACATGACCATAATTCCTCACCGATGCAGTAAAAACGCGATACAATTAGTGGTATTTGTGACAACTGGAGCGTGAGAGGAATCCAACGTACGGTAGTGTTCGCGCCACGCCACAATGCCCCGTGACCGACTACGCTGGTTACTCAAGGAATGCTCTCGATTTGAAAAGTATAACGAATCTTACTTTTACTAACGAAATTATGACTGGTAACAAACCATTTCAAGAATTGCATAACCTTTAGAAGTAGATATTGTACATATCTTGCACATTTTTGCATGCAGATAATAGATATCCTAGTTTACCTAACTTATTTACTATTCTGTGATGCGAAAAATGTGAACATGAGGCATGAATAAATGGTACTCGCGACATAATTTATACGAACCTTTTTCATTCTGAATATAAATTTTCTTTCTTTAAACACGTATTAATGTAGATCGTGCACTATTTCAAACTTGCCTACTAACTAATGCTTATCTTTAAGAATAAACTAATGAATTTCAGAAATCGACAAGTATTAAAAAAAAAATACAATTGAAGCGCGTAATAGCCGCTTTTATGATGTCATCAGACGCGCCCGTCGTTTGTCAACACATATGGATCAGCAACACAGAGACAGACAAACTCATTTCCGCCTTATTTTAGGTTGCAGAACTCAGGCTTTGTTCCATATCAGTTTTGGGACAGATGACATCTTTCCTCACCTACCTATCTATAATCTACCTACTACATGTAGGATTTTGAGATTTTAAAATTTACATATTAATTGATATAACGTTTGTATTTTACTGTATTTATAACTAAATAGCTTGATTTATTTCAGTTATTTTTGGTTTGTTAATTTGCCGTAGGCTGGATATGGACACAATCTTAAAATTTCGTCTGGTAAGCATAGCTGATGTGGTCTAAGATGAAGCCAATAATATTTACATATGTATATTTTGATTTGAAAATGTTTTATGGTTTAGAGTTTTGGTAAAAATAACATTATACATAGAGCTAAAAGCAGAGCAAAAATCAGGATTAAGTTTTTTTGAACACAGATTGTTTCTTTCAAAAGCAATGGAGTGTTCTCTTTAAGTAAAATTTTCTGTATACAGTACTAAGATTCAAAGTACTCTCCCTTTGGATGGTGTTGCAAGTGATACAGGATGGATTTTTGAGATGGGTCAGTAAGGGCAGGTAAATTTACCGTTACAGCTACAAGAAAACACTCCTTTTTTTTAAGTGGGGAATTCTTAGGAAAACACTCCTAGGAGACCATCTACAATTTTTAAGTTATTCTGAAACATATTGACAAATTTTGGAAAAAAATTACAGTCAACAATGACTGGCTACAATAATGAAAAAAAAAAAAACTTTTTGGCCATCAATACTATTTCATGTGGGGATCAAAATACTCTATGTGCTACATTTTATGTTTGACTAGTAGAAAAAACAGAAATTGCTAAAAACATTTCCCATACATTTTAAATTGAAAAACGATAAATTAATTAAAATTATTACTTATTTTGCAACAGAAAAGTTATTTCAAAAACAACAGTAAGTCACAACACCTCACCAGGTTCAAATACACAGGCATAATCTTCTTCAGATTAAGGTACCTGTACTTACTGACCCGTCTCAAAAACCCAGCCTGTATACAAAATACAACATTGACAGGCAAAATCTATCCAATACACACAGAAAAAAAAGAGATAAAGTTCCATTTATCCACATTATTGTACATCAGCTATTCAGTATAAATCAAAGTCCTCTGTTTATATTTGAAGTACCCATTATTGACACAAAATATATATATCTGCATTGTATCTTATAGATATGGATTCTAATAAGTGTGCATATTAATAATGAAAAAAAAATAAAATAACTCCATTATATGATAGAAAAACACTACAATACCCATTCATTTAGCATTTTTACAATTTCCACCATTTGGTAGGAAGAAAAGAAAATTGTTATAATTTTGATGTCCATTCTTTCAAATTATATCTTGAACAAATTCTGTGGATTAAAGGCAAAGCGGATTTGGATACACACAGTTATACAAGTATTATTATTAAAAAAACAAAATACCCGACTGCACACTAAAAAAAGAGTAAAACAAAATATTATTATGTCTTTATCCCGTGGGACTTTTAGGATAAAATGTATCCTATGACACTCCCGTAATCAAGACAAATCTAACGATACCTCATACATCAAAACCCATCAAGCCGTTTAGGCTACAGGTGGTCACAAAGGAAAAGACATACATACATACTTACATACACTCGAAAAACATTACCCTCCTTCTTTGGCAGTCGGGTAAAAAACAGGAGTTTAATCTATAATATAAAAGAAAGTTGAGTTAATTACACCACCTGTAACTTATGAATGTCCTAATATAATTTTAATAATTATTTTTCCATTTAAATTTATTTATATTGTAACACCTACAATATAGTAGTGCATTCTAAAATTTATTCCTGTCTTTCCGTTTCTGTTACTTATAATATAATATGTTTAGTTTTTAATTGTTTATTTATTATAATAAAAGAGGACATATTGAAATGAAAAAATTCAAACTCTAATTTACTGTACACAATCGCTACCTACAAAATTTGCATGATTTATGTTCGAATACGGAAACTAAGAATACCAATCTTTATCACGACTTAGAAATGTTTATGTCTCAAGAAGATAATTGAATCATTTTTCATTTGAAGAAAAGTATTGCTGTGAATGTAGACCTCTATGACAATATTATTATTTGCACGAAGTAATTCGTACTTCACAATCCGTCCGCCTACAATTTGCTCCATCGCGTAACAGCCCTAAACCATTTTGAATACAAAGAAATAAGGATAGGAACTTTAAATTTAAAACTTACCGAAAACAGAACTGGAAAGGATGAATATACTATAAAGTTCAATTCATATTTTATCCACAACACTTTAAAATATTACAATTTCATAAACACAACACATACGTCACTCATACAGATCCGCCATTTTATAAATTTACTTAGTTTGTCTATGGTCTTTGCTGTCAATAACATAGAGAACTTTTTTTTTTTTTTTGAGAAGGATACTACATAATTTCAATTCTTCTCTATAGAAATTATATATAATACTAGCGGTCCGCCCCGGCTTCGCCCGTGGTACATATTTACGTTTTCTCTACATAAGAACCATCCTCGTACTTCAAGGAATATAATAAAAAAAGAATTATCGAAATCGGTTCAGCCGTTCTCGAGTTATGCGCTTACCAACACATTTTGCGATTCATTTTTATATAATAATTATAAGAAGAAGATTATGTAGAGACTCAATACTTAATAACCCGTGTTTTCCAATTACAGCACTAGAGCGCATTATGCGGCATAATGCTTAACGTTGAATGTTCCAACTACAGCAACCTTAGAGTATATATTACTAACTATTATACTTAATACTATTATAAAGGCGAAAGTTTGTAAGGATGTATGGATGTATGGATGTATGGATGTTTGTTACTCTTTCACGTAAAAACTACTGAACCGATTACAATGAAATTTAGCACACATATAGAGGGTAACTTGGATTAACACATAGGATAGGTTTTATCCCGGAAATCCCACGGGAACGGGAACTATGCGGGTTTTCCTTTGAAAACGCGGGCGAAGCCGCGGGCGGAAGTCTAGTTTTACAATAGTATAGAGCGCGTGTATTGCACAAATTGCTTAGTGCGCATCGTAGGCAGATGAACTATAGATACTATATAGATGTGTGTGTGACAAATAGGGATGGGTAGGTATCAATTGCGTGTTGAACTATCGATAAGTTATGTAAATAAATATGTATCATAAGTAAATTTTATGTTCAATAAGTTATTGAAGGAAAAATATATGAATAAAGTATAAATATGTAATTTTAAATTTGTTTACCAATTGAATAAAGTTTGTTTATTCCATTTGAATATTTCTTGTATTAATTATAAGTACTTTAAAAAAATATGTTTAATTGGAATATCAGAAAAAAGTGAGTACTTTTTAAATAATAAAGCTAATAAAATAAAAGATCGGGTTTAGTGCTATTTCTTTAATAATAAATCGAACAATAAAAATAATGTTTTAAAAATGTTAAATAACAATAAAAAATAATTAATAATTTAAAATGATAATATAATAAATATTAATATTTTTTTTATTTAATTTTATCCATTCTACTATCAAAATCTTCAAAATCAATTTAGCGGTTCAGAAAATATATCGTAACATTACATACTTTACATTTACACTATAATACATTCGCATTCATAATATTAGAAAGTGTATCATAAAAACACACCACAAATTTATTTATAATACATTTTTAAAAGAGTTTTAATTTTAAAGTTAAATAAATAATTTGTTAAAATATAGTTCTTCCAGTAAACTTTATATCGAGTACAGCGTTGGTCAGGTCACATCACTACGATAACATGGCGGCAGTGAGGCGCGCGAGCGAGCCTGCGCGTGTCCGCCTCCCACTTCCCCTTCACCCCCGCGATGCTAGATTTATTTTCATAAAAATAAGTATAACAATCGACTTACTGATGAAATGTGATACTGGATTTCAATTTTGTGCATTTTCTAGTATCGTTTTTGCAAGATAGAACTGCACATTTCACCATGTTTATTCGTAAATATGAAAAAAATTCCAGAGCAACGCACTTCGACAGCACTCAACCACGACTACGAGCGCTCGCGGCGGGAACGTCGTGTTGTTCCCACCTGTGCCTACTGTTCCCACTTGGTTGTTATCACTCTATAGATAGTATATATACTCTAAGACAGCAACGCTTCGCACAATCGAGCACTCTTAAAAGTAATGCGCGTGAATTGATGCGTGCAATCGATTTATCGTTAGTAATTATTAATTGTTGGAAAAAAATTTAAAGCTTTCGTTTCATTGTAGTTTTTTCGAAATAATCAAAGTTAATTCAAATTGTGTTAAAAAAATAAATATAAGTATGGATGAAGGTACAAATATTGAAAAAAATGTTAATGAAATAATCAAAATCCAAATTACTTAAAATAACCGTAAATATTTTTCAACCAATTATTATGTATACCACTTTATTTACACATTAATGAGGTTATTGCTAACTCTATGAATATTTTTTTTTCAACACTGAACTAAAAGCATATACAGACGCTCCGATTCGGTTGGGGCCAAAGAACAAAGCTTCCAAACGTTCCAATTTGGTAGGATCGGATAGGAAGTTGGTTTGGTCGGTATCGCCGGCGCATCCGACCACGTCCAACCAATATTAATAATAATTATGTCGGACCGACCGCTCTCTTCACTTTCCGATTTGGTCGTGGTCGGATGGTTGGCACCAACCGAATCGGAGCGTCTGTATATGCTATTAGCGCAACCTGCTGGTGCGTTTCACGTTCCAATTAAATTAAGCATCAGCATAATTCGGCATTGTGCGCCACTGAGTCGCATTATGCTCTATAATTGGAAAACAGCCAACGTTAGCTAAGTGACTTTAAACTATTAAAGATGAAAATAAGTACATAATGCTGAATAAATTCAAGTTTCCATGGAAAATATTTTGTTATATCAATATGATGAATACATATTAATATTATACTTACTTCCACGTCCATCACAAGTCGTTTGCCATGCAGCAACGAGCCATGCCATGGGCCATTGTGTGATCACTAAGTGATCGTGGCCTACATTTGTGCATTGTATGCACAGAATTGTATGGCATGGCCAATCACACGCCATTGTGTACTAGGGCCATAATAGGTCCCAAACCAAGGACAGAACAGAATAGAGGGCATAATTTGATTTGACAATTGACGTTTACTGTCCGCCCTCCCGCCGGTCCGCCGACTGTCCACAGTCCAATGTCCATCCACATTTGACAAATGATTAATGACAATGACATTAACATTACTAATTGCCAAGAAAACATGGGAAATAGATAAAATTAATTTAACCTCATGTAAATTAATTGTAGATGATTGTTACATGAATATGAATAGCAATAAAATATAATGGATCAAATAAATATATTAACTAAAAACCTGAAAGAACTAAGTAAAAGGAAGTCTGTAAAGTATGGGCTGCCTTTTATATTATTTGTAGTAGGTGGATCATTCGGCTTACGAGAATGGACACAAGTTAGGTAAACTGATAAAACTATTTCTTTTAAATGTTGGCTTTTAATGTGGTTACAAACCCCAAAATTTTATTTACCTTACTGATATCTGAAATACCTCGGGGCTTTCAATAAAATCTACCCACGATCTTTCCCCTTATTCCCAACACTTAAATAATGCAATGTATATCTATCTAGTATCTGTCTGTATAGTATAGACATAATAATAAAATATTTCAAATATTTACATACTATATTTCTACACTTTTAAACTTATACTTTATACCGACTGCCAATATTATATAATAACACTGAACAATTTGTTTGAACAGGCTAATCTCAGGAACTACAAGACTGAATTAAAAAAACTCTGCTTACAAATTGTATGTGATGACAGTGTAGTAAAGACTATGTATGCACCATGGGCAATTATTAATCTTAATTTGGAAAAACATTTGTTGCTAGTTCCATGTTTTCAAAAATACTCCGCTCCTGTTGGTCTTGGCGAGATGATATATAGCCTATAGCCTTCCTTGATAAATGGGCTATCCAATACCGAAAGAATTTTTCAAATCGGATCAGTAGTTCCTGAGATTAACGCGTTCAAACAAACTCTTCAGCTTTATAATATTAGTATGGATTTTGTATTGTTTTTTGTAGATATCAGTTTGCTAGAGTTAAGGGTGTTACCAAAGAAGAAGCTGAAAAAATGGGACTTCATAAAGCAAGAGAACCAACTTTAGAAGATGCTTATGAAGAAATACAAAAGCTAGACATAGATAACTGGGAGAACAAGCGTGGTCCAAGGCCATGGGAAACCAGTGATGCACAACCTGGAAAATAATTATTGTTAAATGTAAACTAAGTAGTAATTTATTAAATAGTTCTTGAATATAAAATGTTTAATTTTTATTTGAATTTATTTATATGTACCCTGTTAGACTCAATTAAAACACATTATCCTAAGTATTGCTTTGTTATAGTAGAGGAGACTGTGGGGTATTGACCTTCACTGATCTGATAACCAGATAAGACATATAGGTAATTTATAAACAAATCGGCCTATGATCACTTACCTATCAAAAAGTTCTCATGGGTCTCTCTCTCTGTACCTAGTCGACAAGTCAGGAGTCAATATGATCAACTAACAATGTAAAGGTAGGTGATAGGTAACATAATTTACCTTGCTCATAGTGTAGGTTCATACATATTATCTAAACATTATTAAGTACATGTGCTTAAGTACTATAAAGTTTAAAAAAATATCTATAAAACTGTTTATTAGGTAGAGAACTAAAATGGGTAGGTAGTAACAGTAAACTAGGTACCTATCCTAGAATAATATAATGTAACGAAGGCTTTAATAAATATCTAATACCTAAGGCTATTCAATTGGTATTTTGTGCTTAATAGGTACTAAACTACTTAGTAATATTAGCACAGAATAATAACTAGTAACTAGCTAAATAGGTATTTTGTGAATTGTGATTGATATAGAAGTAAGGTTAGATTTTTTTTATGATTTAGCTCACAGCTCACTAGAACATTCTCGAATGATAATATGTATTACGAAGTACCTATTTGTTATTTGCACTATGTACCTAACTAACTAGTTTAACAAAAGATAAGTACCTAACTTAATTAAGCGATCTGAACAAAGATTAAGTAAGAATAAGTAGAACATAAATAATAAATATTAAATAAGTACAATGTGCTTATAAATATCTCCTAAAATACATTTCCAATATAATTTGTTTCTGCGTAGGACAATAATATTATTTCTTTCAATGTTTTGCATCAACATCGTTAAACAACGATACGCAGAATATGATACATCAATAATACTTCTGTGAATAATACCTACGTCACAAAGAAAAATTCGCCCACGTTCTAGAATCTTGTTTATCATCTATTGCTATCTCATATATTTCAATATTAAAAAAAGGGACAAACAACAAAAGTCGGTGAACTTCGTCAGCAAATTCGTCAGTCATCGCCATGTTTCAAGAAGTTATATTGATCGACGCATGAAGTCTATAAAAAGGTTCGTCTCTCAAATATAGGCCGTATTTAATAAAGAGAAAGCGAAAGAGTAAAACGTGTGTTGCAACTCGTGAGCATTTACTTGCTTTTATAATAATTATTGGATTCAAATAAAATAAAAATTGATAAATTCTGGTGGTGAAATTACATTGTAAGTATGTTTTTCTATTTTAACCGTATTTTTAATGCTAATTCTTCATTGATGATTGATCTAATGAACTATTTGTGCAGTAACATAACTGCGTAGATAGGTACCTACGATAAAACGTCGCCATTGCATTGTGTGATTGTTGTAATGCTAATGGATTAAGTACCTATTAGAATTTATAAATGCAATATTAAGAAATAGTAACTAATTGTTTTCTAACGTTGTGTGATTCTTTTGTGCTTATTGTTAAAGGTTGTAGGTACCTAAAACAATTTTACACTGAAAAATAAATACTTACGGAAGAGTGACCTGTGACGCACTAGTTTAATCTAATTTCTAGTAGGTGATAGTTAATTTTCAATGACCTACATTTTTAATAGCGTCGTTTCCTGTTCGCAACAAATGTTGAAATGAATACTATAAATACCTAAATAAAATGATATATTCTGCAAAAACTAGTTCCTTTCGGAATATATTATGATGATTCACATTTATTGTAGTTATGCAATGTTGTGAAAAAACCTACCTACTAATCTAAAAAATGTTTCTTTTTTTAAATAAGATTTTTAAATGTATGTTTATTTTATGTATGTTTTTCCATGTTTCAGATCAAAATGCAGATATTTGTGAAGACTCTTACTGGCAAAACAATAACTTTAGAAGTTGAACCTTCTGATACAATTGAAAATGTTAAAGCAAAGATACAAGATAAGGAAGGCATTCCCCCAGATCAACAGCGGCTGATCTTTGCTGGAAAACAATTGGAAGATGGTCGCACCTTATCTGATTATAATATTCAAAAGGAATCAACTTTACATTTAGTTTTGCGTCTCCGTGGTGGTATGCAGATTTTCGTTAAGACGCTGACTGGCAAAACCATCACATTGGAAGTGGAACCATCAGACACAATTGAGAATGTGAAGGCTAAAATTCAAGACAAGGAAGGCATTCCACCAGACCAGCAGAGACTAATTTTTGCCGGAAAACAGCTAGAAGATGGTCGCACACTTTCTGATTATAATATTCAGAAGGAATCAACTTTGCATTTAGTATTGCGTCTCAGGGGTGGTATGCAGATTTTTGTCAAGACATTGACAGGCAAAACAATCACATTGGAAGTGGAGCCATCAGACACTATAGAGAATGTGAAAGCGAAAATTCAAGACAAAGAAGGTATTCCACCAGACCAGCAAAGATTAATTTTCGCTGGAAAACAGTTGGAAGATGGTCGTACACTTTCAGATTACAATATACAAAAGGAATCTACATTGCATTTAGTTTTGCGACTCCGTGGTGGTATGCAGATTTTCGTTAAGACATTGACAGGCAAAACAATCACATTAGAAGTGGAGCCATCAGACACTATCGAGAACGTGAAAGCGAAAATACAAGACAAGGAAGGTATTCCCCCAGACCAGCAGAGACTTATTTTCGCCGGGAAGCAACTAGAAGATGGTCGTACGCTTTCAGATTACAATATCCAGAAGGAATCAACATTGCATTTAGTTTTGCGACTCCGTGGTGGTATGCAGATTTTCGTTAAGACATTAACAGGCAAAACAATCACACTGGAAGTGGAACCATCAGACACAATTGAGAATGTGAAGGCTAAAATTCAAGACAAGGAAGGCATTCCACCAGACCAGCAGAGACTAATTTTTGCCGGAAAACAGCTAGAAGATGGTCGCACACTTTCTGATTATAATATCCAGAAGGAATCGACATTGCATTTAGTTTTGCGCCTCCGTGGTGGTATGCAGATTTTCGTTAAGACATTGACAGGCAAAACAATCACATTAGAAGTTGAGCCATCAGACACTATCGAGAACGTAAAAGCGAAAATACAAGACAAGGAAGGTATTCCCCCAGACCAGCAGAGACTTATTTTCGCAGGGAAGCAACTAGAAGATGGTCGTACGCTTTCAGATTACAATATCCAGAAGGAATCGACATTGCATTTAGTGCTTCGTCTAAGAGGTGGTATGCAGATTTTCGTAAAAACATTAACAGGCAAAACAATCACATTGGAAGTGGAGCCATCAGACACTATTGAGAATGTAAAAGCAAAAATCCAAGACAAAGAAGGCATTCCACCGGATCAACAGAGACTTATTTTCGCTGGCAAACAGCTGGAAGATGGTCGCACACTTTCAGATTACAATATCCAAAAGGAATCTACATTGCATTTAGTTTTGCGACTCCGTGGTGGTATGCAGATTTTCGTTAAGACATTGACAGGCAAAACAATCACATTAGAAGTGGAGCCATCAGACACTATTGAGAATGTGAAAGCAAAAATCCAAGACAAAGAGGGTATTCCACCTGACCAGCAAAGATTAATTTTTGCTGGGAAGCAACTAGAAGACGGTCGCACACTTTCTGATTATAATATCCAGAAGGAATCGACATTGCATTTAGTTTTGCGCCTCCGTGGTGGTATGCAGATTTTCGTTAAGACATTGACAGGCAAAACAATCACATTAGAAGTTGAGCCATCAGACACTATCGAGAACGTGAAAGCGAAAATACAAGACAAGGAAGGTATTCCCCCAGACCAGCAGAGACTTATTTTCGCTGGGAAGCAACTAGAAGATGGTCGTACGCTTTCAGATTACAATATCCAGAAGGAATCGACATTGCATTTAGTGCTTCGTCTAAGAGGTGGTATGCAGATTTTCGTAAAAACATTAACAGGCAAAACAATCACATTGGAAGTTGAGCCATCAGACACTATCGAGAACGTGAAAGCGAAAATACAAGACAAGGAAGGTATTCCCCCAGACCAGCAGAGACTTATTTTCGCCGGGAAGCAACTAGAAGATGGTCGTACGCTTTCAGATTACAATATCCAGAAGGAATCGACATTGCATTTAGTGCTTCGTCTAAGAGGTGGTATGCAGATTTTCGTAAAAACATTAACAGGCAAAACAATCACATTGGAAGTTGAGCCATCAGACACTATCGAGAACGTGAAAGCGAAAATACAAGACAAGGAAGGTATTCCCCCAGACCAGCAGAGACTTATTTTCGCCGGGAAGCAACTAGAAGATGGTCGTACGCTTTCAGATTACAATATCCAGAAGGAATCGACATTGCATTTAGTGCTTCGTCTAAGAGGTGGTATGCAGATTTTCGTAAAAACATTAACAGGCAAAACAATCACATTGGAAGTGGAGCCATCAGACACTATTGAGAATGTGAAAGCAAAAATCCAAGACAAAGAAGGCATTCCACCGGATCAACAGAGACTTATTTTCGCTGGCAAACAGCTGGAAGATGGTCGCACACTTTCAGATTACAATATCCAAAAGGAATCTACATTGCATTTAGTTTTGCGACTCCGTGGTGGTATGCAGATTTTCGTTAAGACATTGACAGGCAAAACAATCACATTAGAAGTGGAGCCATCAGACACTATTGAGAATGTGAAAGCAAAAATCCAAGACAAAGAGGGTATTCCACCTGACCAGCAAAGATTAATTTTTGCAGGAAAACAACTTGAAGATGGCCGCACATTGTCTGACTATAATATTCAAAAAGAATCTACTCTACACTTGGTTTTGAGGCTTAGGGGTGGAATTCATTAAATTAACAAATTGGGAATAATAAACAACTATGATACCTGATATACTGTTTTTATTTACCTATCTCTTTAGAGAATTTATAAAATGATTCCATATTATTTTATGAATTCTGAAAAATAGCATCAATAATATATCAAACATCAATCAAATGTCGTAATTATTGTAATTTTTTGGATTGAAAACTGTACTTTTTAACTTTTTAACATATTAAGATGATTTGATTAACAGTTTTCAAAGTAGACAAATTTATTTAAGAATCTGCCTGAAATTGATGACTTTGTATGACTTTGTATGTTTGTTTGATTGAACGAGCCAGTCTCGGGAACTACAGATACCTCCGTTTATTGTGAAGGGTTATGGGATACATTAAACTCTGTGCATTAAACATAATATCATATCATACGCTAAGACGTGGCTAAGACCAATAGGAGTGAAGCAATGCAGTTAAAAACATTTTATTTGTAATTTTTTGTGGTTACTAGGGTTACTATGTAGAAAATATTATGTTGTCGTTAGCGTTAGCTACTATATATTAAGTATTCTGTGTGTCTAATTCTAAAAGACAGCCTGGCCTGACTGATATCCAGTTATTCAATTGAATCTTGTACTAAAATCAAGTACAGCCGCTAATAAAATATAATAATTGCTAATTTATCATCCCCCTCGCTACCATAGAACAAAAATATACACTAGCCGAGCAACTTTTGAGGTGTATGCGCGCGCTATCATTGTCAACATAAATATAGATTAACACGGTTTGTAGGACGATGATTTTGTACGATAAATTTGAATTTATTGGCCCTGATTGGCCCTAATATCGACGGCAGCTATATTTTATCTACCAATTCATAGACAATCCTATAAATGCTTTTTAAATGGTATGGTCTGTGTGGTATGGCAACAAGGCAACTTTTTTATTTGAAAATTCAAAATGCTCTATAATCTGTGCAGCTTTCATTTGTGATTTGACATTTGAAGGGCTGTAAAGTTGTTTTTATTATTTAAATTTTGTTTTAAAATTAATCCAGTCGTAATAAAAATATTATGAATATAATGATGTCCAGTATCCCTTTATATGGCATTCTGTTTTTATTGGTCACTGTTCACAATGCTAATTGTGAGTATTACGTATTTTAAAATATCATAAAATATCGCAAATATTTCGTTGTTTAAATAAATGATACCGTTCTCTTTAATCGATTTTAATTAATAAATTATGTCGTTTCTGATTTACAGGTTCAATTCACCATAATCTGAGATACTTTGAAACACTACACGCATCAAGTCTTGAACATCATGTTGTAAAGCGAGGAATAAAACAGTCTATGCACCCGTTCAATACTATCAAAGAGCTAAAATTTCGTACTTTAGGAAAGGATTTCAAGTTAATTCTACATCCTCACAATAGTGTGTTGCATTCAAAATTCAAGGCTTATGCAGTAGATGGTGATGGAAATAAAACTATTGTTCATATTGGTAATATATATTATTTGAATTATTATTAAGTGAAATTCTTAATGATTACCTACATCGGAACATATGCTGCATATAATATCTTAACAATAAATAAATATCAAACAATGAAAGTGTTTAGGCAATTGGTTGAGTGGTTCCTGATAAGAGTATTCAACAAAACTGACTAACAAACCAATTCTTCAGTTTTATAATATAAGTATGTATAGATTATATTCAAATTGTATAAAAAAACAAAGACAGATGAAAGTATTTTTTCAGATCGTGAAAACTTTTACACTGGAAGAGTGTTTGGGGAGACAGCATCTGATGTAAAAATTCATATTGATGATGGTGTTATTACGGGAATTATACATACACCTGGGGAAACATATCATATTGAGGTACATTAGAAATAATAATGTTTTTTTTATACTAATATTATTAACTACCACAACAGTCAAGTGGTTGAGTGTTTTAAAATGCAGATTGTGAGGTCTAAAATAAAAATGTAATTGAAATATTTCAAATTTTAAGAAAAACTTATACGCCCCGGATTGGCGTGAAAGGATGCGGGTTCGAGTCCCGCCTCGTGATCAAATTTATTCTTTATAAATTTATAAAATCATATTTATTAGGATGGTGATATAAGAACATCCCCATGCGCGGAGAACTGCATTAGTCATCATCAGTCATGCACCTCATTTCTCTTTTCGTTCAATGCAGTTTAGTGTAATTTTAGCTGATGGGAAAAGAGTAAGGAAGGTTTTTTATTCTTATTTTTATTTAAATAATTTGAATAATAAATAGCAATGATTAAAACTTTTATATCCAATAAACCTTTAGCTAAGCTTTTTACTTGAAAATGATAATGAAAAAATTGTTATGTAGTTTATACATACCATGTTTTGTTAAAATTATAAAAATATATATTTATTCATATTATCTTCCCAACATAAGTCGGTAAAAAATTATTTGGAAGTACATAGTTTGTAGTTTGTTGTTGTTGATGTTTACATAATTCTTTTAATTTAATTAAACTAAACCACTTCGAAAATGATGAACAAAAGATAAATGGGACCAACTGGAACCAACCAAAAAAAAACTGGCAAATTGGGAACATCTTCCTTTTTTTGAAATTGGTAGAAAATTGGCTTTTGCAATTGTTTTTAAAATAAATTTTCATGGTGCTATTAGTTAATACTTTTTTTTTTCTATAAATATTCAGCCTTCATGGCGTCACTTGCCGCATCTAGATGAGAAAAGTATGATCACATATCGCTCTTCCGATATTCGCTTTAGTTGGTTTGGTTCTGGCGGAGACAAGCCGCGTGTTTGTGGTTATGTGAAAGAAGGAAAAGGTAATATATAATATATATTTTTGATGTTAAAATATTAGTTTGTGAATTTTCAATATACAGTTTCGGATCAAATATAAAAACATGAACGGTAAAAATATGAAAAGGGAACAAGTTAAATAATTTTGTGTGTACACTAGAAAGTAAAAGTAAGAAAGTAAAGTAGCTTTAAAATTCATTATTTGGTTATAGAATTGGAAGATGATGATGAAGAAGAAGAAAATGAAGATTTGGAGACAATACAAGAGCAATCTGAAAAAGATAAATACTTGGACCATATATTTAACAAAGAAATTGACTCCAGTAGAGTACAAACTAATACAAAGAGTGGGAAGAGACTAAAACGACAGAGTGACTATGAATACACACCAACCAAAACCCGCTGCCCGTTGCTCCTGGTTGCAGATTACAGATTCTTTCAGGAAATGGGTTCTAGTAACACCAAGACAACTATCAGCTATTTGGTACGATTTCTGTGTAGCTATTTATTATATAATGCATACAACTATATATTTTTTATTTCAATTATTAAGTTTTTATCTATTTTTTCAGATAAGTCTTATAGATCGGGTACATAAAATATACAATGATACCGTTTGGCAAGATAGACAGGTAATATGACTGTGATTTTTCCATATATTATCACATAAAATAATTTTTTCCATAATAATGCATCCCATTGCAGTGTTAAATTTAACTGTGTCGTAAATATTTGAAACATTTGAAAATAATATAAAAAATATTTGTCAGGCGGGATTCGAACCCACGTCCTCCTCTTCTGCGCTTTATTATTTTTATAAAATGCATGTTGTAAATAAAATTGTTCTTTAAATTTATTAAATTGCCATTGTTCTCTCATAAGATAGGGATTCAGGGGTTGAAAATAAAAAAATAATACACAATATATTATTGTGCGTATCATTATTATTTATTAAATTTACTTTACAGGATATGGATGGGTTCAAGGGTATGGGATTTGTGATCAAAAAGATTCTGGTTCATTCAGAGCCGACACGGGTACGCGGTGGCGAGGCGCATTACAATATGGTTCGAGAGAAGTGGGACGTGCGCAATTTACTTGAGGTTCGGATTTAATCTTAAATTAATGGTTAATAACATATTTTGATCCCTATATCTGTGACAGTTTTATCCCTAGTGACAAAATGCGTGTAGTTATAAAATTTTTGATGAACTGTATTGCCATGTGCAATACTGAATACTTCTAATTTACATTTTGAAAAAGTACACACATAAAGATTTATTCTAAAGAAATGTTGCTTTAATTTTATTCTGTATATGATAATATATTGAATTATTGTTCCATAATAGTTAATATAAAGGTAACAAGGTAAATAAAACACATAATATATTTTTACAATTTTTAATGTATTTATTATCATAGTTACGTCAATTTACATGTTTCTGTAATGGTAAAAAGTATACAAAAATAAAAGAATGCATTGATATTTCTTATACAATAACATTTTCAGGTTTTTAGCCGCGAGTATTCGCACAAGGACTTTTGCTTGGCTCACTTGTTCACGGATCTAAAGTTTGAGGGCGGTATTCTGGGGCTGGCTTACGTCGGCTCGCCAAGAAGGAATTCCGTTGGAGGCATTTGTACACCAGGCATGATATTAAAATACATATATTATTTATGCAATCCTGTACTTATGTCACTTTTGTGTTTTTTTGATGTAGAAAAAGTTGTGTTGACCTTTAAATATTAATATATTATATATACAGGGTGTCCCACTGTTGGTATACTAAGCTCAAAGGAGGTTATAGTTTTGCATACGCTGAGTACGTAAAAAATACTTAAAAAATTCCAGACGCATTTTTTTTTCAAATAGATGAATTCTTAAAACTCTATGTGTACACCCCTAACAAGCAACCCGCCCATTTTTGCCACCAGCACGTGAGCTATCGTTTAAGATTATGTTTTCATAGACAAAATGCTCACATTAGAGAAGCGGTATATGACGGCTGCGCTAAGCTACAGAAGAAAACATGGATTTTCAGGAAAAATTTTGTAAAAATTTTTGACGTAATTTTGTTGTTTAAGTATTTTTTACGTGATCAGTGTATGCAAAAATACAAGTCCCTTCGCGCTTAGTATACCAATAGTGGGACACCCTGTATATAGTATAATTTGAGATCAAACCTGGGCATAGTAATTAATCATTAGAATTACTATGCCCTGGATTGCCAATATTATTTTGCTTCCATGTGTTTTTTAATTTGTTTATACATTTGAGTTAATTTTTATTGTTTTTTTTTCTATTTTCAGCTCTTTATGGTGCAAAATGTGAGTGTCTTTTTTGTTGCTTTTATTTAATTTTTGATGTGTATTTATGTTTACGTTATTTTGCTTTTTTATAATTTGTTACGCTATGTTGTAGCGCTTTTAAATTGAGTGATGAAGCGATTAGTGTTTATGGTGCAGTGCCTTCTCTATTTTGATGTTATAGTATTCATTTCATGTAAAGGAGATTGTCGTACAAGTACATGTTGTTATGTGTGATGATTTTTTTAAAGAATGAACTCATTTTTTTCCATTCGAGATTTCATAAATATTATAACGTTTCATAACATACTCCTATATTTGAATATCTATCATTTACACACAAAGAACTAAAGTAACTTCCAAGGAAACTTTCTAATGATCTAACCATCAACGAAGCAACCACTAATAAACATCCACTAATGTTAGTAATCTTATAATATAAAAATGAATCCCAAAAAGTGTTGGTAAGCGCATAACTTGAGAACGGCTGAACCGATTTCGTTAATTCTTTTTTTATTATATTCCTTGAAGTACGAGAATGGTTCTTACGTAGAGAAAACGTAAATATGTACCACGGGCGAAGCCGGGGCGGACTGCTAGTATAATATATTTATGTACCCAGAAAACTATACATTGACCTCCGTTCACTTATAGAAATAAATATCTACTAACAGATGCATAGAATACGGCTACACGGTGTAAAACTCCAATCTGAGTTAACACATAACCCAACTGTGAAATAAACATACATAAATACCTAACAGACATTCCCATACATAGAATACTTCAAGAACGGTTACACACTATACCTGAACTCTGGTCTGAGCTCGTCCCGCAACCACTACGGGCAGCGCGTGATCACGCGCGAGGCGGACCTGGTGACGGCGCACGAGTTCGGCCACAACTGGGGCTCGGAGCACGACCCCGACGTGGCCGAGTGCTCGCCCGCTGCCAGCCACGGGGGGTCGTATCTCATGTACACGTACAGTGTCAGCGGATACGATCTTAATAATAAGGTCAGTGAAGAGAGAAGGATGTATCGAATCTATAGGCACCAATCCAGATGCTGTGATGCCGCGTCTAGTTAGTTTAACATGTTCAAAACGGCAGTTCTGAAAATATTGCATAAATACGCATAGAATTTATAGCTTTTATGAAGTCGATTAAAAAGCAATAATATATGTAATTTGTCAAAAAAATCATTGACCATTTTTATGTGAGTAAATATAATATTTTTTGAAAACTATTCTTAAAATTGTATGAACTGTATAATACAATATGAATATTATTTATCGTTTTAGCGATTTTCTCCATGCAGTTTGCGGTCGATTCGAAAAGTGTTGCAAGCAAAATCTGGCCGATGCTTTTCGGAACCAGAAGAGAGCTTCTGTGGGAATTTACGTGTCGAAGGCGGGGAAGAGTGTGATGCGGGATTATTAGGTAATATGCCTTAATTTGCATAGCTATATTGTGATTTGTGTTGTTAATTAAAATTAAAACTGATTTGAAATGTTTTGTTTCAGGTACCGAAGACAACGATATGTGCTGCGACAAGAATTGCAAACTAAGAAAGAATCAGGGCGCGCTTTGTAGGTAGGTTATGATGTGATATTTTCTTTTATATATTTATACTAGTTGTTATCCGTAGTTTTGGATAAAGGAAATTAACAGTAATAGGGCAATCCATCGGAGTTCATGAAACTATAAGACGTCGCGCGCTCTAACACATGTGATGCTTTTTTCCTCGGCCGAGCCACGTCCGCATAAACCATATGATGATGATGATGAAATAAATAAAGTAAACACGCATATATATTTTAGATATTTTTTTTATTTAAGTAACACAAATACAACATGGTACAATAATAAACAAAATAAAAGAACAGACATCAAAAACTTGACAACAATAGCTCGTTTATGTTGTGTACAGCGACAAGAACTCGCCGTGCTGCGCGGGCTGCGTGTTCGCGCCGCCCGGCGTGGTGTGTCGCGAGGCAGCGCACTCCGCCTGCGAGGGCGAGGCCACCTGCAACGGCGCCTCCGCTGACTGCCCCAAGGTCATTTATTCGACCAATTATGAAATGTCATTTTTGAAGTTGAAATACTTTAGGCGCGTTGATAATAAAATTTCAAAGTCGCGTCATGGCAATACCGTCACGTCATGGAGTAAGGCGATTTTGGTACATTTGAATCTCGCCAGAAGTTTCAATTCTGATACTTGTGCTCGGCACACACGCTTTTTTGTGAGAGAATTATTTTAAGCCTTTTAAGCTTGTTTATATTTGATGGCTTTTCAAATTATGATTTATTTACAGGAATATTAACAGGTATGATTAGTATGGCATCGGGGTAATTCGGTCAGAAAGAAAAAAAAAAAACACGACAAAGTATTCCATATATTTTAATGAAATGAAATTAATTTAGGCGCCGGCGATAGCGGACGAGCACGAGTGCGCGGAGCGCGGGCGCTGCCGCAACGGCTCGTGCGTGCCGTACTGCGAGACGCAGGGCATGCACAGCTGCATGTGCGATATCGGTCAGTATACATATACTCATGTTATTTTTTATTTACAGACTCATGTCATAATACCCTCATTTAAGTTTATAATTCATACTTTGCTGCAAAATTTAAATCATTTTTAGAGTATTATTAAATAATCTTCTATACAAAGTAAAATCTAATAAAAAATAACACATTAATTATTTTTAAGTTCCTATTCTAACACTACAAAATATTCTACATTCAGAAAAACATACACATTGTTTATTGTATTATTTGTAAAAAAAATAATGGTTTGTGTTTTATAGTTGCGGATGCGTGTAAGCGTTGTTGTCGCAAAAGTTTGAACAAGACGTGTTTCCCGGTGGCTCACAACGATATTCTCCCAGACGGTACCCCTTGCATTCAAGGCTTCTGCAATAAGGTTTGTCTTTGTAACCATGCTAATTTGAACTTTATGCATATAAACATATGGCCTTTATTAGGAAATTCGGAGTAACTTTTTTAGTAATTACAATTTTTTGCAGGGAGTGTGCGAGAAAACTATACAAGATGTAGTGGAACGGTTTTGGGATATAATAGAAGATATAAACATTAACAATGTGCTGGGTTTCCTGCGAGACAATATTGTTGGCGTGGTCGTGCTTGTCACCGCCTTTATCTGGATTCCTGCTAGTTGTGTGGTACGTTGTAAAAATATTCGGTATTGCAAAGTAGGTAAATTATAATACTTTGTGTATTACGAGTATGTTCAATTCGTTCGTATATTGCATAAACCTCTTTCAATAATTATCTTTAAATATTCTAAAATTGCTTCATATATCGTCAATTCTGCATAAATAAAGCGTATACTTCTTATATGATAGTAAATAAATCAATATTTTTTCAAGATCAACGGATTCGATATCTGAAATTTCAAAATTCAGCTGAATTTACAAAAATAGCGCAGTTTGTTTTGCAAAAATGTAATGTTCCTCACACTTTCGGATTTAGCATACTACAAACAATTGAAAAAAAATATATACTTTGTATTTTCATACATATTATGTTTGTGAACAGATAAGTTACGTGGACCGTCGCCGGCAGCGCTTGCAGCAGAAGTGGCAGGCGTGGGAGCGACAACACGACCTCGTGCACCCGTCCTCGCCGCGCAAGATCATACATACTAGGTTATAACAGTTATTAGTTTTATATAACGCGTTTTTTGGTTTATAATTAAAAATCGTTTGTATTTTTAACATGATCAAATAAATAAATAAAGAACCTAGTTAGGGGATAACATGTTAAATATTTAATTTGAATTCAATTACGTAAAGTACGTTGTCTATGAAATTCAACTTCATTGTACCGTATTTTTACGGTAACGATTCCAACTTCTAAGCATCTCTTCTTTTAGATGTTCATTATTCTTTATACATATTTATTTTTTCAGATTACCAAAGCAGAAACCACCCGGCATGAAAACTGTTATTCAAGGCACAAGTCAGCTGTAGTAGTTAGTGTCATTAGTAGATTATAAGAAATACAGTAATTTAATACTATTTTTGGTGTTTTTCTTCATACACATTTTCCTATATTTATTTGTTCTTGAATCCATTGAGAAATAGATACTTGGAAAGTTAACTTTTGAACTTAGTCAAGACTCAAGACTCGTGTTAATACGGTCGAGGATATAAATATTATATACTATACATTTTTGAATGTTCAAATTAATGTTTTAGTTATAGTTATCCGTCTCAAGTCAAATGATATCTCATTTTGTATTTTAACGGTAACAATAGCTTTAACCGATGAAACACGAGTGGTTATAGTTAGGGTTAAAATTGTAACGTTCTTTATAAAATTGTCTAATGGCGCAACTCATATTTAGTCTAACCTTTACTTTAACATGTTTGTTATTTCTAAAAAGCAACTGTAAAAAATCGTCAGCCATTGCAAACAAACAACCAAACATTTCCTCTTGATAATAATTTGTTATGGTTACCTATCTTAATCTCGAATTTTAATATTCCGACTATCATAATCCCGAAAACGTTTCTACATTTTTTCATCACCCCTTTTTTTAAATTCAGAAGTTTTGTTAGCCATATAATCGCAACTCCGAATTTCATTTGTCCATTTCTTCATTTGTACGACGTTTTACAATCTAGACCAGTCTTTCCCAACGTGGGCGATAACGCCCCCTTGTGGGCGCTGCAGGCCTAAAGGGGGGCGGTAAGAGACCCAGAAAAAAAAGGGGGCGTTGTGTAGGGCTTTGGGGTCGATTTATAATTTCATCTACCTAGCTAGGAAGACTCTTAGAAACCGACTGAGCTCTCGACTTCGAGAGTCGACATCTTGTGAACATCAACTAATATTAATTAAGATATAGCTCAAAATCGGTTCGATATAATAGACCGCGGGCAATCATGTTTTAACAAGTTTTTGTTAAATAATCCGATTTGTACATTCCTGTATCAATCGGCTGGTTCTATAATACTTGTTCTTGCTTGTCGAGTACGATTGGGCGTCGAATGAGATAAACGAGTTTATGCACGTTTGATGTCTTATTCCTGTTGGTGCGTGCTGCTTATGCAATCCTATATAAACGACGTAAATTTATTTTATTTTCATTTGCGGTTTCGCGCATAATAGATAAGCAGTACTTGATTTCAACACTTACGTATTTCTCAAAACAAAACAATGTCGGAAGTAAAAAAGAAGAGACGGCAATACTCTGCGGAATATATTAAATTCGGATTTATTGAAAATCCCACAAACCCGTCGTCGCCTTTGTGTCTTCTATGTCTAAAAACATTTTCGAACGAAGCAATGAAGCCTTCAAGACTGCAAGATCATTTGAATAAAATGCATCCAGATAAGAAAGACAAGAATGTAGCATATTTTCAAGACCTAGAGAAGAAGCATAATACTCAGCCAAGTGTATCAAAACTATTTTCGGCGGCTGCTAAGCAAGATGACGACGGACTTCGAGCTTCGTACAATATCTCTTTGTTAATTGCTCAAAAAGGCAAACCACACAACATCGGAGAAGAGTTAATTTTGCCAGCAATAAAGGAAGTAATAACTACTGTGCTTCATAAACCGGCCGCAGATATGATCCGAAAAATTCCTTTGAGTAATAATTCTGTGCAAAGACGAATTGATGAAATGGCTGAAAACATTGAAGAATCATTGTGCAATCATCTGAGGACTAGTCAATTCTCAATTCAGCTCGATGAGTCCACTTTACCAACTAATGAAGCGTTGTTGCTATCTTACGGGAGGTTTATTAAAGATGAGAAAATACGTGAAGAACTATTGTTTGCCAGAAATTTGGAGACAGATACAAAAGGCGAAACCATATTCAATACATTGGAAAAGTTTTGTGAAGAGAAAGAGATTCCTTTGAAAAATATTATATCAGTTGCTACGGATGGCGCTCCGGCTATGACAGGGCGCCATAAAGGCTTCATAGCGTACTTAAAGAATAAAATTCCAGATGTCCTTGCTATACATTGCGTTATTCATAGACAACATTTGGTTGCTAGAAACTTAAGTGAACGACTATTTCAATCACTGCAATATGTCATCAAAGCAGTCAATAAAATCCGTAGCAGCTCTTTGAATGATAGATTATTTCATCAGCTTTGTGCTACTAATGACGAAGATTTCAACCGTTTGTTGCTTCATACTGAAGTTCGTTGGCTGTCAAGAGGCAATTGTCTGATTCGATTTTACAACCTGTTTGACTCTGTGATAGAGTTCTTGGAAACTAAAGATACAGAACTGCGCAACAATCTCATAACATCAAAGAATGATATAGCTTACATGACAGACCTGTATAAACTGTTCAACGACATGAACCTCCAACTGCAAGGCGATGAACTAAATTTAATTAAAACAAAAAATGTCGTTGCTGCTTTCGCAGCCAAACTGCTTCTGCACAAAAAGAATATGGGCAGACGTGAGTTTCACAATTTTCCGAATTTATCAGTATTTTGCAGTAACGACGACTTGTTTGCCTACTGCCAACATTTGGAAAACCTCCACATTGACTTCACCGAACGATACCAGGACATTTTAAACTTGGAAATACCAGACTGGGTGTTGGATCCGTTTTCAAATGTCAACACAGCAATGTCACCTCAGCTGGAAGAAGAACTTATAGAATTGACAACAAACGAAGAAACAAAAATCAAGTTTAAAAATGGATATCAAGAATTTTGGCTACAAAAACCGATCCCACAATTGTACCCTGGATTGTGGTCAATTGTTCAACGATTCTTGATAGCATTCCCATCGTCATATTTGTGTGAACGTGGATTTAGTGCTGTGGCAACGCTGCTTACTAAAAAGAGAAATCGTTTGCGTGTTACCGAACGTGGCGACTTGCGGCTGTTTTTGAGTAAATTGGAACCTGATATCAACAAACTTATTGAACAGCATCAGATTCAACCTTCACATTAGTTTTTATATAAGAATTGATTATGTTTGTTTTATTTTCAATAAAAGATACTCTACTATAAAGTTGCGTTTCGATAATCAGTTATAAGTACTTAGCGTTTTTTAAGTATGTTTAAAAAGGGGGGCGTTAAAAAATAATTTATTCTTAAAGTGGGCAGTAGACAAAAAAAGGTTGGGAACCCCTGATCTAGACGAATGATTCCAGACACACGTAATCTAAGTGCACAAAATCCAGATGACTCACAGATGACTGTAATCCATATGCACGAAAGCCAGATTTTTAAAACACATTTTTTTGTGTTACAGTTAATTAATAATATCCAGATTTTATAAATTCAAATAAACAATATCCAGAAAAACTTAATCCTTCCGGGGGATCGCAGTTCTAACCTATACTAACCTAACCGACTGAATCGAATTTGACACAAACTTTTCTGTAATGGGCAGGTAAAACAATAGCGAGTCGGTTTTGGGCTTTGGCACTCGCCGGCCGCTGCCGCGGCTCGCTTGCTCGGCTCGTGCGTTGTTTGTCAAACTCAAACCTAACCTAACCTACTGAATCGTTTTTGACACTTAAACCAAGCTTAAACCTAACTGTTAATGGAAAAATAAACCAATAAATTTACTTACTGGCAGTTTTAATTTTCTGATAGTAACGATTGTATGGGAACCAAATAAAAACATTATGAAAATTTGGTAATAGTTTATTTGGAAAATGGTACGACGGGAAACAAAAAAAGTATTCTGAGAATCTGGTACTGTATCTGGATTATGAGAATAAGGGAAAAATTTGGTTTTAGTGCATTTGGAAATTGATTCACCTGGGAAATTAAAAAAGGAATTATACAAAGTTTTGAAAAGTTCTACCAACCGTTTTCGGGGTTTTAAGATTCGGGTAATAGAAATTTGAGTTTTCAATAGGTTACCATTTATTATACATATGTATATGAATTAGATTTGCAGATCGTACATATAGTTACTATTATACAATTAATGGAGCAACAAATTTACAACTGTCCAGAATGAGACGAATTGCCAAATGATTTGATATAATTTGCAAGCCATGGTTTGTTGACCAAATTGAAAAATAATTGATATTTCTGCTGATACATTGTAATGTATGTGTATGAAAAAGCGTTATTTTAAAATTTCGTCATAGACCGAAAATTCCGTAATTCAATTTAAAACTATATAGGAACGACTAGGAACGATAAGTTTTAACCAAGGATTGAAAAAGACATCTCTAATCAGATAGCGTGTGTAAATAGATTAATTATTATAAAAATGAAAATGAAACAAAGTATTTATTATGGATTATTTATTATTTTTCATAGCATATTACACGTTCAAATAAATAAACTCTAATTTCATGGAGTAAATAGTAAGCAATAAATACAATAATAATAATTAATATTAACGTACAGAATAAGCAATACTGTTAAAAAACAGACAGGATAACAATATTATAATAATAATAAAATTGCTCTGTTTTGGGCTCTTGAATAACCAACAAATGGACTTCGCATTATACACATATGCGTGTTAACTAACAACCAATACGATTTCAGAACGTATTATTCTCTTATACACATCAACATGAAAGAACGTTATAAGTTATGATTGTTTACATTTTCGTGCTCTATTTATGAAGGTATTGCGCAAGAATCCTTAGTCCATGTTGATAGATATTTAGTTCAATGCAGTAGACGTAAGCAGTGCGACACCACGTTCGTAGAATGCATGCGGTTCTTGTCCGGGCGCGATGTTGAGTCGCACCGTGAACAATAGTTCCGAACGAGCGCTGTTCAGATATACCGGCAGAGTTAGCGTCTGTCCAACGCTTGCTGGTTCCGCTCCACTGTAAAAGGACAATTTATAAATTAATAACAGGATATTTTTTTCATACTAGTTTACAAATTTTATGTTACATAGTATAAAATAAAGTCGCTTTCATCAAATGAAATTGTCTCTAGCATCAAAGTTGCCATTTATAACTCCGCAGTCCATCGACTCACCGTATCCAAGTGAGCACGGTGAGCGGCAGGTCGACCATGATGGTGTTGGTGAGCAGCAGGCGGTTGCCCTTGACGGTGGCGCCCTGCAGCTTGAGCCCGGTCACGCTGAACGACCACTCCGTCTGCGCGTTCTCGCTCTCCACGCCCGGGTCCGGGATTGTCACCTACGAAAAAATAATAATAAATAAAATCATTTATTTATAAAGTAAATATTTTATATTCTCAATAAAATAACCCAAAACGATTACTCGAACTAAACTTCAATAAAGGGTTAAAATTGTTAGTACTTAAAAAAAATATCTTCGAAGTATAATATACCTGTAGGTTGAGCTCTTCAAGTGACCAGGAGTTAGCTTGTGCAACGCATTGGCGAGTTGCTGTGATGTACGCTTCAGGGTTTAGCAGACCGCCCAGCCAGACGGGAATACTCTAAAATTAGAAAAATGAAAAAAATTAAAAAATGAAGTAGAAAAAATAGAGATCGTAAATTGAAGTATTTAAACTACATTAATGTCAAATTATTATTTTGTGACTTGGTATTATTTTATTGAAGAGCTACTGCAATGACGTCTGATGTGGTCGACAGCTACGTTTTTCTAGAAATAGGACATATAGAGCCATATAGTGTAAATTGCAGTCATTCAGTGCGTTGTTACGCTGCGCTTCGCCACATTCTTGAAAAATTGAAACGCTTCTAGAAAAGCTGCAGCACCTGCAGCCGCTTGGCGCCCCGCTCGGCCACGGTCTGCGACACGGTGGCGAGCTGCAGCACGCGGCGCGCGAAGTCGTCCACCCACTGCTGCACGGTGCAGCCGCGCGCCACGGCGTAGCGGCGCCAGCTCGCCGGCAGCATGCCGCGCACCAGCGAGCCCACCATCGCGCGCGTCTCGTTCGTCTGCTTCATCTCGCCCTGCGTAGTGACGTGCATTAGTAAAAATAAAATAAATAAATAAAATAAGCCTTTATTACTGTTAAATATTTAACAATAGTTACAACTTTAGTATCTTTTACAATAATATTTACAATTTTCTTAAACAATTACTTTTTTCTATCAATGGGTTTCAATAATTAACAGTTTGTCTTTCGACATTGACCTCAGCATCAACAAGCAGGAAAAATGCATTTGACATGATGAGGATTTGTTCTAACTCCTTTTCAACTAACCCGACTGTAATGAAACAATAACAACTAAGCACCGGTGATCGGAAACATCAACTAAATATAAATCAAATTAATAAAGAAACGAAACAACCTCCCCCAAGCCGACCGGTCATCGTGGGGGAAAATGACCACGACCCTCTAAAGACGTGCATTAGTATCGATACATTATGATGGCTTGTCGAACTGCCAAAACCCCGCACCGTGCGGTTGGCGCCCCGCTTCTAATCGTATTGACCCCCAAATTCATGCACATTATAAATTAGATGATCTCTACTACATTCAAAACACACTAAAATTGTGTGTGATTGCGGAAATAGAAAAATTGGTTGTTTGTAAAGTAGGTTTACGATCGAGATGTTTACGTGATAACGTCTTATTGGTGGCAGCGCTCGAGATGAGACGGGAGATCGGTCCGTCTCTCTCTCGTTATACCTGCGATCGCGCTCGTGAGGTTTTGGTGTGACACAAGTTTCTGAACATGTCACCCGACTAAAACGATTTTAAAAACGTTATCACGTCAAAAAACACATTTTTAATTGAGCTTTCTGAAAACCATTAATTTCTGCAAAAAATAACACTCGATTAGTGGAAAACAATAAAAACATTATATATATTATAACTTTACATATAATATAGATCAAAAGAACTAGTGTTCTATATCCAACGTACCTGACAGATAGCGATAACGTTTTTCAAGTCATGCAGTACTTGCTGCAACAGAGCAGCGCCGGCCGCCACCTCGCGCTCGAAGAAACGGTACAGCGGGTCCTTTATGTTCTCCACTGTACGACGGAGCGTCTGTTGGATTGGAAAGGGATGAGTGAACACACATTTATTATTTAACAACGGATTTTATAATTTTTTCTACTGAAATACGTAAAAAATATGACATCTGCTTTGATATCTACGTAAGCAGTAATCTAATTGTACAAATGTATGATACATTAAGTTTAAATGGTGGTGGCTTACAGGCAATTCTTGTGGCAACACTTGCAACCAGTTGGTGGCCGTCTGGTGCAGCGATTTCATCCAGGCTGGTCGTCCGTCGCCCTCTACCACAATCGAATCTAAAAAAAATAAAGGTTAAAAAAATAATATATTGACCGTTAAAAAAGATACTTGTTAGCGAAAAAAAAAACCCATAAAAGTGTCTGTCTATATATTTTAATCAAAATAACTTACGTGGATCATCTTGATTGGCAGCATTGTATGCCAGCTCCTCTTCATCTTCAAGTTGCTGCATTTTCAACAGTTTCGACACGAGGTCGCTGCCTTGTGTTGTGAGCAGCACCTGTTTTATTAATTTAGTTTAGTAACAATTGTATTGAAAAATGTCTCTTAAGGATATTATAAAGTTACTACTCTTTATTACTAGGTAAAGTTACATCAATAAGGAATGTTTAATGTTTTTAAATTTGTCATAATTTGTAAATTAACAGATTGTTTAATTAAAACAATTAATTTACCTTTTCAGCGTTATTCGGCAGTCCCAACCACGAGGGTGTTTGTCGGTCAGAGAGCTCTTCGATCCACTTGAAGAATTGGTCGCGACGGTTGCCGTCCGGCATTGTAATGTGCCGCTGGTTGCCGGTTGCCTGTACAATATTTTGACTTAATATTTATTCTAATAAAAAAGTAATTAATATAAGATCTTTCCTACCATGAGATGTAGTGAGTGACATCGATATACTTTTTTAGGGAAGTACGATGGCAAAAAGGCTAATCACGCTCTAATTGTAAATTGTTACAAATACAAATCTTAAAACTGCAAGTATGCACACAAGCGAAAAGTTTATACCTTATGTCACAATGCAGTGCTCATTAATCGTTCTACTTATGAAAAATCTATCTAGTATAGTATTAAAACGATATAATAATAACAATCAATGAAATACTCACTCCATCGACATTGGCGACCAAAGCGAAGTCAGCCTCAAACGACTTGGGCGTGAAGAGCTTGGTCAGGAAGGAGTGTAGCAGCCGCTGGTCGAAAGCGTTATCGATCTTGCCTCCGTAAATACATTGGGACAGGAGACGAACAATGGCCTCCCATGGTACTTTCTCTGGCGGGAGATTGGTACGGCCCTGGAAACAGTCAATGTCAGAATTTAATTACATTTAACACATTAAAATATCAATAAAATCAGTTGTTGAAAAAGCAGTATTGCTCGTTTTTTCATAAGGAATTAGCACTATAATATCAATCAAATATGTATAAAAAAACTTACCATAGCAGTAGCATCGATCCATGTATCAAGTGTGTCGCAAGCCACACGAAGATCGGATTCATTGAATTCATAATACTTAGCCCAGCCGAGAGGTACGTAGCGCAGACGTTCTTGCACAATACCTAATGATGAAATAAATAACAATATTAAAATTTATGCAAGAAAATAAGGAGAATACAGTTGTATAAAAAATAAAAAATGCTCTACTTAAATAGTTTTTTTATTATACATACCGTGGAACCAAGCCAATAAGAAGTACAGTCTTGCGCGCTCCGATGGTGGTTTCATCATACGTGCGGCTGGCACCTGAACAAATATACACATTGCGTTATAAAATATTTCCAAATTATGTATTGATTTTAATTTCCCACTTAAAAAAGATATGCACTCAGACAAAATTATATTCGCAAATAAATTTGTAAAAAACATGCATTAATCGCCATACAAATAATTTAGAACGCATTGATGGTATTACAAAGCATCAAAATTGAATTTACATAATATCCGACTATCGATTTTCATTATAATCATTTTCATTCATGAATTAAATTATTCTCGAAAATTATTTAAAAGCACATATTAATTTACATAAATAAATAGTATTCTTACCGTAGCGAAAGTCCTCAACAAGTTAGCGCGGATACCGGGCGGCGGTTCGAATACGATCACACGGGATGCCCTTAGAAGGTTAACAGGTAACTTGGGACTGATCTCCGTTGTTAGGAACAGCCGGAAGCTGGGATGCGGTTGTAACGAGTGTAGCTTCTTCTCGAGTTGTACTAGCCACACTGGGGCTAAGTGCACGTTCTTCAGCATCACCCATCTATCAAGGATTATATGAAAATATTGGTTTGGAAGGACAATTTATTTAATTTATGCATTTGGGAAATTGATATTTTGCACGATATTATATTGAATTCAAAGGCTTGTCAGATAATTAAGGCTTCCTACCTTCCAGTTTTACAAGCGGTGTTAATAGCTCGTTCAGCTTGGTTGAAACCTTCAGCTGAACCGATAGCGATACTCGACAGGGGTTTATTTAGTTCCGTAGCCATATCATCCACACGACCTGCGAAGAAATGACATGTATTTCAAATTTTCGTTGCTATACTGTTAAAAAAAAGATAATTCTCTAACTATCCTTAAATAAAATATAATTTTTGACCCCTATGAAAAAAAATTGTTGCATTTAAAAAGCAAAAATAAAATAAAAAATTACCGCTAGCATCGTATCCAGGAACAGAGCAGAGCAGTGCCGGTGTTGTTGCGTTGAGCTCGTTCTCAGTGAGAGCCGTGAGCTCCATCTCGGTTTCCGCGCGAGACATGAACGTTGGGCCTAAAACTGATGCCACTAGCTGTGTGGCTGCTGCTATCACACGGTCCGGTCTGAACGCCTGGTGGTGGAAATATTTTGTTTAACTTACGTTTCTAACAACAGGAAATGATAATGATAAAAATAACACAGAGATTACAATTTAATAATAAAATCTTCTACTAAATCTAGGGCACTTAACACTTCTACTCTACAGTAACTGTATTTTGCCATGTATGGATTATATATTTTTTTTAAACTGGGGAAATTGCTATGGATTAGCTCGGGTTACTGCCAAAAAAACCGTTTATTTCTTATCGTCGTATTAACGAACTAGAAAATTTTGTTTTGTATGCAGTTACATAGTTCAACAATTTTTCCCTTAAATAATGTCAATAAAATAATGTTCTTAATCGTGAAACCATTTATTTAATCATTGCACCCACCTGTATAAGCAGCAAGCGGTACATAGCCAGCGAGTGCGGTTGCGGCGGCGACGCAGCCTCCGCGTCCCAAAGTGTGGGCACGCACTGTTCGGGCGCTGCTTGTGACAGCCATGCTCCTAGCTCGGGTAATGATTGCGCTTTATCAAGCAGCTTTCGGAATGCCACCAGTCTGTTTTACGAAATAATACGTTGCAATTTGTAAATCACTAAGCAAGTTATGGCCAATAAAAATGTCAATTTTTATTTCTACTCAAGTAATATATATTGAAAGTAGTAAGTTTCAACCGCGAAAGACAAACGTGTGCTAATCGAGAATATAATTTATCTCTGTGACATCTACTTCACTCCATTAACTTTCGATCATCGAATAACCATCCTCACTAACTTTAGAGCTTTTTAGTAACAGGATTTTCATATTCAATAATAAGTTAATCGAAAGAAATTCTGTATCGGAAGAAGTGACATTCAATAGCGGCAATTACTATAAAATTACCTGGAACTAAGTCTCGCAGCAGCCTCCTGTTGTTGCGGGGTGAGTGCCTCAAGCTGTGGATGAGCACCAGACGACACGAAGCCCTCTCGGCCGCGGAGGAACACAGCGAATTGTCGCTCAAGTGTATCCGCTGCACCCGCACCCTTCAGTTGGATACGACACAGTAGCAGCGCGAATGTGAGACGGTCCGTGTGTAACATACCGCGGGCTACACGCTCGTATACAGTCTGAAATGAAAACACACATTTACGCACAATCAATTCAATATATGTTTTCACAACTTTCTTCAAACTTAATTCTAGATACTAATTGGAAGATTTTAACCCCTAGCTATTTATTTGTGTCTAAAGATGTAACCTTTATCAGGTTATAACTATATTTAGACACAAATTAATAGCTCAAATCAAAGAAATAATTAGTAAAAGTCATACTTCTCAAATCATAAATTGAAAATCAATCAATCACTTACAATAAACAATTCATCTGTAATAATCTTCAGACGTGCTGTGTAATCTGAAAGTCCATTGAGACCGGGCGAAATAAGAACGGAACTGAAGATATCCAAGAACATCTTCAATGAATACTGATATAGGAAGTGCACTTGGTGCAACGACTCCATTGTGAAGTAAATACTGCTGCAAGCCTAAAAATAAATAATAATTTTAGTACATACCAACTTCAAAATGATTAATTGCTATTTTTAAATAATATGCACGAATGTCACTTACTTGAGACAATGGTAAGTATTGTTGACTAACAGTTTCAATTTCTCCAATAACTTTGTCGGTTTCCTCCACCTAGAAATAATGATAAAAAAAACAATATATCAAATTCATAATACATATCTCTTGTTGATTTAATAATGGTTTAAGTTTTGAAATTTACCTTCTGACCAATGTCATCTGCTTCTTTCTTGAGCGTTTCTAGAGTGGCGATTACCGAATCGTCATCCAGAATCTTGCCTTTAGCGTCGTTGAGGGCTTGAAGAAGTGACTTTTCTAGCTGTCTCAACCGTAAGTGGAATTCACCTGAAAAAGTAAAGTTAAAGTTGTTTATTAAATAAGTTTACTTGGAAACTATACGCAAAAGAAGATTATTTCAGAATTAATTTTATATTATGTACCTTGCAATTTAAGTAAATCTGAACGTTTGGTATCAATATCGGGTCGTTCTGCCTTCAGGACACGGTGCAAGCACTGTGATTGTAATGAAGATCGCGTAACAGTAAAGTTAACGAAAGTCACACGAGAGCACATGTCCGGTGGGAATTCAACAGTTGGATCTCTGAAAATTACAAAATGAATGAGTATTTCCTTATAAAAGTGTAAAAAGAAGTTAATGGTTACCTTCTTACCTGGTACTTAAGAATATAACAAATGAAGGACTTAAATCGATATCTTGATCTCCAAGCGTAATGAGCACACGTCCACCAGTACGACGTAATTCGCGATTCAATACCGGATTCAAAATTGGATCATAATTTTCTACATCCTGAAAATTTCAAGAGTAAAATGTATTGTTTAAATGTTTTTTTAAAGATGTTGTTTAGAAAAAAGGTTTAATTTTTCTTTTCTTACCTGCACCAAAAGTGGATTACCGAAACGCAATGCAGATTCCAGGTTCTTTCTGAATGAATCATCAAGGAAGGATGTCTTTGTAATCTTGCGATCTTTAAATTCTCGCATGATGAATTCTGTAGCTTGACCAGACGGGTCAATAATAAGTGGGTAGCGGTTGAAGCGCTGTAAAAAGTACATTTTGTATTAAGAAGTTTATTGTCATTTATTATGCCATTAAAATATATGTTCTATCGGATACTACCTTCAACATGATCGCATTTTCTACACACAGCTCATCAGTAGGCAATGCATTGGCCTGCCAACGCAGCCTTTCATCTGGGTTACTGAGATATTCTGTGCGGGCAATTTCTGGCCGGTATTTGATATTAGCTGCCGCTAAATGAGCCGTCCATGTTGAGAAGAGATTTTGACGGTACTGAAATAAAACATCATATTAGAGTCTTCACACAAAAATACCTTAAATTATGTGAACAGAAAATGAAAATAAACATACATGTTGATCGAAGTATCCGCCATATGTAATAAACGCAGCAGAAAGTAACACATCACCAACGATAGTACTCATTTGAGAGCGGAAAGTCTCTGAGCTGGACTCCCATCTCTCACGCTCTATTACCAAACTCTTCAACAGAGCTATTGATCTGTCCACCTAGAAACATCAAATACACATTAAATATTAACAATATACTTTAATTTATCTAAAATAAAAATAACATTTTTTTTTAATTATTACCTTCGCTTGGACATTTTCAAGATCTGTCTTTATAGCCTGTGCTTGACTGATCAATTGAGCATATTCTTCCTTGTACGATGCAATAGATTTCTCCAGTTGCGCTATTAATTCACGCACTTCATCGCCAGCTTTAACATTCGTTTGAGCTTGATCTTCCAAAGCTTGGAGCTCGTTACGCAAAGGTTCAACACGTTTCAACATGTCTGCGTATTCAATCTATAAAAGGGTATTTCGGAATTTTTTGCATTAATTTAATACTTCCTGTATTGTATATTACGCACATGCACATAAAACTCTTTTTCTCACCTGTGCAATGGCCCATTTCACCATAGGACCGCAAGCCATACTGGCTCTGTTAACTTTCTCGAAGTTATAATCCGGATTACTCAAATATCTGGTCTTCATCTTTTCACGAACTTCGTCACTAACGATATGCGTAAATTGTATTAATATATTATTCATCATGAAAAAAATTAATAAAAAAATATATGATTGTGCATCAACTGAACCAAAACCATTAAAAAAAAAAATTAAATCAAATAAATCATGCAAATTTCCACTAACCAAAAAATAAAAATATGGAAATGAAATGGACGTCACTATAAAACGCAGCAAAGAAAATAACAATGCTTATGAATAACATTAATAGATAGCAAACATAAAACTAAACGTAAAATAAACAAGCCAAATGATTCACTGCCATTGGTGATTTCGAACTCCTTTTACCTTAAGAAAACAAAAAAAAGAAAAGGAAAATGGACGGACATTATTTATTGGCAAATACATTCATGCAACCTAAATTTCAATGAGTAAATGTGGCAAAATCTTTATTTATTGCTTTTTTCGTTTTTATATTTTAATGGAATTAAAAAGGCCATTCACGGTGAGAATATTATTATGTGTGAATAGTTTAGTAACTTCTCCATTTTATTTTGATATCAAATCCAAAACATGCTACATCCAGTTAAAATATGAATGCTTAAAAAGTTCAAAGTTAATATTTTGTATTAATTAAAAACACCTTCCTTCTTTTTGAGCATCTTAAAACTATAAAATGCAAACACACCATGCAACAAGCAAGCAAATAGCGTTAAAACAAAAAAAGAAACATACCAACATCACACAATACTATTGTTACTTATCAATCGGAAATATATTTAAATTCCTTTTATTATAACACACACATTATAATTTATATTAGTTTAAAATATAATCAGTATATCTGAGAAATAGATAGTAAGAATTTTAAAAATTTCCGTTCGATAAATAACAAACATGCACAACCAAACCACCACTAGTAAAAGAGGGACATGTAGGATATTCAGGGTAGGACGAGGTAATAAAGCTCTCTAGGCAGTGCTCACGTGATATCCTCGGTCGAAAAGTTGGAGACAATGCTGTTGATGAAGTTCTCGCGCATGATGACCGCGCGGATGGCCTTCCAGTCGGTCGCGTTCTCGCCGAGCAGCAGACAGATGGACTCGAGGGCCACCTTGACGATGGCGGGCGGGTTGCCCATAGAGCGCACCTCCACTAGGTGCTGCTTCTTTATCGACTTCACGGCTGTATCGCGCCGCACACCACCCGCAAGCGAGAGCGACAGAGTACAAAAAGAGAGAAACAAAAAAGCTGGTTTAGCGACCGTGTCACATGCGGCTGGCGTTATTCTCTCGCTATATCATGACACGGAACACGTATATCGATTATTATTATTGGACACGTCTGTTATTCACGTTCGTTCACGACGATGCTCAGCGGTGTTAGTCACGACATTATCGGGTTATTAGTGCGCCTTACGAGGATGCCGATTATACATTGTGTTTACAGCGTTATTCATTATTACATCAATAACAACAGTCACATATGCGAGCAAGCGTAGCGTATATACAATATCGAAATTATCTTCTAATAAATCATAACTTTCATTCAAGTGTGATAGAAAATAATAGTCTTACACTAAATAATAAAAGGATATAATACTAGGATTTTAGTTAATCGTTACGACATTCAATTCTAACATGACACCATTCAATGCACTAAGTACGCTAATATTATGTTTTTGCCAATAAATATGAGACTGAGGAACACGAAATAAACGCTTGCTATCTACGTGATCATTCTACGATTTGAGTTACATTTCCTTTATTTGATTATTATGCAGTACGGAGATTTCACGGCATTACTATAAAGTATTTTTTATTTTTTTTATCAAGTAATGTGTACTTAAGACGTCGTTATTATTGATAATAATTATCAAAGCTCAGTAACACGGGAGCACACTTTAAAAATGTAAGCCATATATAATTTCCAAAGATAGCTCCTATGTCCACATTTAAGTTTAGGGTAGTAAAAAAGCGTGTAAATATCTATTGCACCGTGCAACCTCCGCGCCCAAAACAATGCGACACTAACGTGATGTTCTCAGTCTCGAAGTTAACTATAGTGGAAATGAAGTTGTCCTTCATGACCACGGAGCGGATGCCCTTCCACGTGTCACCCCTCTCGCCCAACAGCGTGCAGATCGACTCCAGGGCCATTTTCACCACGGACGGCGGGTTGGCCATCGACCTCACTTCGACTAACTGCTGTTTCTTGATCGACCGTACCGCTGTTTGGGATCGTCTTCAGTTACTTAATACTATATATATCGCTACGGATTCGGCATTCCTTTTGTATACGGATTAAGTATTATAAAGAATTCACAAGTTAAATATCGTGCATTAATGTCTAGTCTAAAAGTTTCGAATGATCATTATTTCAATTGGCACACTCTGCATCGGCAAACGTGATAGTACTTTATAAGAAAATATTAAAAAATATTGAACAAAAAGTTAGGTCAACAAAACACTCATTAAACAGAAACTCTCTAGATGACAAACTGTTCAATATTAGCAAGGAAATTCAATAAATTTTGAGCATCCAATTTTCAAATAATAAACGAATATGTGTATCAAAAATCGAATACAAATATTAACAATTGGGATAAATACGGGGTAATAGCAAATAAAAAGAATCAAACCGTTTTGCGCTTCAATGACAGCTGGTTCCACTTGAGCAAGATCCGCCATTACATCTTTACGCTTTTCTTCTATTTCCTTAGTTTGTTTCTCTAAAGCGACCTGAATTATCACAAGTACAATAATATAAATATTTGTTACAAAACTCTAGCAAAAAGTAAATAGATAGAAGGATTTTGTAAAAAACCTGAATTTCTTGACTTTCAACTTTCTTCTTTTCGGCTTCTTGCTGATCTTTAACCATTTGTTTAAGTTTCGCGTTGGCAGCTTCATTCTTAGCTTGTAGTTCCTGTAATAAATCAGTTAAAAATTAATATAATTGGGCATATATATGCCACTCATGATGAAATAGTTTTGCTACACATGACTCGGTTACCTTATAAAGTAATATGTTTAACAATTTATTTTCTTACATTAACATATTACTTACTTGTGATTTAACAGCAAGACTCTTCTGCATTTCTTCCACTTGTTCGACAGTCTCGGCGATTTTTCCCAGACCGACGTTGAGATGCAACTGCTGCTCCTCTAAGTCAGCACGTTTCTCAGAGTAAAGTTTGACCATTTGTTGGATGAAGTCTAAGTAATGTCTGGTAACAACAAATAATGTTAGTTTTATACAGAATCGTTTAAAAATCTGTATTACAGCAATTTTACGATGGGGTTATCTCAATAAGACTAATCGTTTTTAAATCTTCTAATTCAATCTATACATATAATAAAATCGTAGGAAATGCAAAACTGTACATTGAATAATTTTTTAATTATAGTACCTATACTTGGGGCGTGATCTACGATAGATATCGAAGCCAAAAATATAGTTTTTAGAATTTTTGTCTGTTTGTCTGTATGTATGTACGGAAAACACAGTGTTTTACTATTTCAGAAGTCTATTCGATCATAATATTATATGTTATCATGATTTTCGTCAATAACGATTCATACAATTTTCTCAATTATAGTATCATACCTGGGCGTGATAGCCATAGTGCGGTTTGCCCGTTTAGCAAGTCGTGCGTTAGCGCGGTGCAGCGTCTGGTGCACGTACACGCACGCGTTGACCACCGCATCTCTCTGAGATGGCCGTGCGCCGATCTCACCGCACGCGGCCGGGAATAAGTCTGGGGGCACGTAGTCCGAGGAGTCCAGGTCCATGCGGGTCGTGAACTCTTTGCCGACCTGGTGAAGATGGTAATGTTATAGTTTTGTACAATTATGATAAAAAATTACTTTACTATTAGGGAAATTTGTTTGAAAAGGACATATTTTGAAAAGTTTATTAAAATGTTAAATTTACTGTAACAACTCACAGTTATCTTTTAATATGAAGTATGCACAGTTAAAACTTTGACACCGATTTTAAATGAGGTTCTCAATTCGGCTGTATTTTTGTTGGATTTGTCACCGCAAAACTTTCGACGGGTGAACTAATTTTGATGATTCTTTTTTATTGGAAAGATTGTGCCTTTCGATTTGTCTAGTTCTGACAATTTGCAGGCGGTTCAATTTTTTTAATATTATTATAAATTATTATTTTCTATAATGTTGTTTTTAGGGACTTTTTAACGATTGCAAGAGATTTTTACCTGGAACAGAGCAGAATCGCTCCAGTCACCGAACCAGTTGAGCACACAACGGTTGAACAGCGCAGGCGAGGTTGCCGCACGGTCCTTCAGACCCTCGGAGGATGGATTCATTGTGAATACTACGTGCAAATTGCGCATGACTTGACCAGTGAACCTATATGAGAATGACAATATTAAATTATTTTTTATTATGATTTTAAGACAGACATTACACGAAGCCATAAAAAGATATCCTTTTTATATTTTAAGCAAAAATATTATTCAAACTTAAATTAGTTAGCATGAAATTGTCAAATCTTATCTTACCATTTATACAATTCATCATTGGAATCCAACATAAGTCCTTCCCTTTGCGCGCCCTCTTTGCACTGAGTCATGAGAGCTGCAAATTCATCACCTTCGAACAAGCCAGGAACCTGGAAAAGTACAAGACAAAATTTTTTAAGTATCAGTAATCGTAGAAAATGTAACACAATTTTACAAAAAATAAAATAAAATAAATATAACATAAAGCTTACTTCTCCATTAGCAAGAAGCGTGTTCATTCTCTCAAGGAAGCCGCTGTCCAAAACATTGGACTCATCAAGGATAAAGGCAACTTTCTCATCGCGACATCCAGCTCTGCGCAGTACTGAACGTAAGTCTTCGTCGAAGTCTGCACCGGTGTATTTGTTATGGACCTAAAAGTTGGGACACATGATTAAATCATATAAAAATTTACTGACACTGAAATAAGTGTTTTTGGTGTATACGGAAATAGTTAAAACTCAAAAAAAAAAAAAAAAATAATGAACAATCGCTGAAACGAAAATATTTTCGGGAAATAGTTGAAACTAAACTTTTAAGATGACTTTGGTAAACTATAAATCTTATTGTTTTATATTGTTTACCTTAATCTGGAAGATGCTAAGTCCATTCATCCAGGCGACAAAACGACTGAGGGTAGTTTTACCAGCACCGGAAACTCCGATAAGCAACAGATGTCCTTGGGGCTGGCGGAAGATACGGTCGATACGCAGCACGTGTTCTAAAACCTCGTCGAACAATACCAGAGGCACGTCCAACTCTTCTTCGTAGAACACCTATTATAGAATAATAGACCAATTATTTTTCGAAAAATTGTTAAGAAAATGCTTTAATATAGTTGTTGAAATATAAACTTTATTTTTTAACAGCTATTAATTTGTCGAAAGACACTCGTGAGCAATTAAGAAATTTTTTATAATGAAGAATAGAATGCAATAAATTTACCTTCAACCTAGCTTTAACGTATTCGCGCAGTTGATCCCTTTGAACAGGTATATAATCTTTGCTTAACCAGTTACTGTACAGAATTGGTCTTTCAAGAGCTTGTTCTCTGTTTATTCCTGTAAAGAAGATAATTTTATGATTACAATATTACAACTTAAACAACAAAAAAAAAAAAAAAAAACATTGTTATTAGTAGAAGTAAGTACCTGGGAAGAATCTCATAGCGACGGTATCAATGTTTTCATCGGTCCATTGTCGCTCGACGTCATCTACAAGTCTGTCTTGGAATAGACGCAACGCTTCGTGAGCCCACAAGCGTACGAGACCTTCAACTGAGAGGTTATCTAAGGGTCTGAAACATAATGGTTCATATTATATAGCTAGCTACAAAACATGGAATAACTTTTTTGGTGCACAATATCACACAATCATTTCCCCAAGTTAAATAACTAATAAGGAAATTATAAGATTATTCAAAAAATAAAAAGTAAGTAGATATAACTGTATTCTGTAATTAAAAGTTATCATATGTTCGTATTTTATCAAAATACATTTCCGGAATACTATGATATCGTTGAAGGTAGCTTGTAAAGGTTCGGTTCCTACCTAATCGCCTCGCATATACCGCGCACCCATCTCGTCATTTCTCTAGGCGAGTACACGTAGTGCGGCTGCATATCCTGCGTGAAGCGCTCCTGCGACGCGAGGTATAACTTCACCATCGCTTGCGTGAGCGGTTCCGCGTAACCGCGCAGTGCGGGCTGCATACGCAGCATTGCACGCGTGAATGTGCCGTAAATCTGGGGAATTAAGATGAATTAATTGAAATGTAAGAAAAATTAAATAAATTAAAAGACGGTGTTAGAACTTAGATGCAATCTGTAATAAAGAATAAGAGGAGGAGATACAATAAATTATGCAGTTTTTCAAGTTATTTCACTTTTATGCTGTATTAACTATGCACCGCGGTTTTACCCGTATTGCTATTGGTGTAAGCGTGATGATATATAGCCTACAACCTCGATAAATGGACTATCTAACAGTGAAATATTTTTTTCATATCGGACGATTTGTAATATATTTTATTACATCAATAAAAGTATACTTTATTTCTCTAGCTTACCTGTTCGAGAGAAGTTTCTCCAGGATAGTCGACATAAATGACTGGCACATGTCGCAACAGACGATGAGAAAGAGGTTTACGTCCAGGGTCAGTAGGCGGGTTACATGCGCCAACAAACTGTATGCGTTCCAAGTGCACCCACGAGTGATCTATAAAACATAGTTAAAAACTAAAATAGTTGCACTTTTTTAAATAATTGGCTATAATAAGTAAAAGAACAAGATATACTTTTAAAGTACTGCAGTTTACATAGAAAATCTTATTTATATTCTGTTAAGGCTAGTTCTGTTCCGATTAAAAAGTTAAGGCTAAGTTTTGGATAGTTATTCATACCACTGGCTCTATAGAATCCTTTGTGTTCCAGCAGTTGTCTCAAGAACGAAATGACACGTTGAGTTCCATATTGATCCATATCGGGCAAGTTGATTTCGTCACAGAAGAGCACCAACCATTTGCCCAGCTATGTAAAAAAGGAATACAATTTAAGCAATAAAAAATACGTTAAGTCACAGAGAATGTAAAAATAAAAACAGTTTGATTCTTGATTTTGACTTGTTATTTCTATTTCATTACTATTGATTGATTCGAAATCAAAATCATGTTTGGAACGTTAATTTTTCAATGTAAATATATGATTATTTATTTTTACCTGTACTGGCGCTAGTACAACACCATTAGGAGTCTTCCTGTACTCGCAGTAATGATCAAAGGTCTTGAGCAGCAGTTCTGGAGTAGTGGCCGAAGAGAAGTTAAGACCGACCACTTCCATATCAGGCAGAGCACGGAGGGCCGAGAATAGCGTCATTGTCTTACCCGACCCGGGAGGGCCGCAAAGTACTGTTAAATAAATATTATTGATTTTTTTAAGATGCATTAAAATTGTCCAATGCAAAACTCTGCCTTACAAAGGCAGAGTTTTCTAATGTTCATATACATATACAATAGATTTTGAACACTACTACCACGAAATAAGGTGCTAATTTAAATGACTGCTAATGTTCCGTTACTCGGACATTTTTAGTTATTTTACTCAGCAAAATAGATATAATTTTGTTATTTTTTGTACTTACCAAGCGGTTTATGTTCAGCCAGCCAGGTGTACAACAGAGACTCGTGTCGTACAGTATCGAGTGTGGGCACGACCACGTCTGGTGCGGCCACTTTATGCGTTTCCACCTCTATTTGAGGTACCTTCGCTGACCACGGTACCCATTCGCCGGTTATCGAGACCTGAAATATTAATTAAAGTTAAAAAGGGGAATTTAGAGCAATGAAATATTGCAATTACTTTGGGAGGATAATAATTATCGGAAAAACGTTAAGAGAAATAAGGAAGTATTATTAGAAGTTATACTATTTATTTAACAGTCTATGATCTCTTAACGAAATTGATCAATCTCCATATGTTCTAAGTTGGAAATATGATTATTGTTTACCTCGAAGTCAATAATATGCTGGTTGGCACCACAGTTGGGTAGCAACATAGTGCTCGCAGATCGAATGAAATCTCCTAATTCATTTCGGTCTTTAAGTTTGGCATCTCCGGCGAAGGACCATAGCAGGGAATATACCAGCCATTTCGGAACATATGCTTCCAGTTGGTCATTTGTTATGGGGAAGTCAGGGTGTTGGCGATTGTATGCTAGAATGTTCCTGTAAACATGAAAAATGTTGAATTAAGGGGCCGGCGGACGACAATTTTTCCATACAAACGTAATACCAAAATCATTTTCAGTTTGAGCATATTTCCACTTTATTGTGCTGTTATTTGGAATAAGACAGTATTTATCTAGGTTCCCAAATGATTTTTATTGCAAAATACTTAAATACAACGAATTGTAAACAATTTGTATTTCTCACATTTTTTAAGTATAAATGATATGTTTTCTACTCATCAATTCTGTATTAAAAACGGCAATATTCTTAATATAATGTAATTCGAAACATGGCTTATATTGTTAAGTTACACAATATGCAAAAAAAATTGGAAAAGCATCGAGTTTTCATTCATCATTTTTGGTATTACGGCACACATTCAAATTAATCACAAATTTTCATCGGTCGTCGTGCTGTCGCATCAAGCGTGGGGCCGGCGGGAATTGTGCAACAGAGACAACAATATTCGAGCGTATTTTGACTTCGCTTCGAATTGCAGTTGCGAGCGGCCTCCGCCGGGTTCTTAAGATGTTAATGATTAAAGTTTTAATGATTGAAGTATTTTAAAAATTTTCGTTCTAAGGGCCAGTTTCACCACTTGACGATAAAGTCACTATTGGACGCTTTTTATATAAATTATGTATGAAACATTATTTTAATTGACAACTATAAATAATCAGAAATTCTGATACCAGCCCTATATATCATAACCCATAGCTGAACATTTTTATATTACCTGACTCCACGATTAAGCATAGAATGCAATGATGACAGAGCGCGATGTCTGGTGAAGTCCATGATGTGATCGAGCGATACCGCGCGTTCGAGACACTTAACCACGAGGCCATCGCCGTAGAACAGTGGTTGAAGAATTGCTGCTACATCGCGTTGCGTCTGAACGGAAAATTAACCAATATTTATAATGTATTCATGCTAAAATGTACTTTAGCAACATCATAGTTCGAAATAAACATACAAACACGCACCAAAATTGATTGATTTAAATATAAAATTGTCAATTAAATGGTAATGTAATTATGTATTCTGAATATAAAAAGTGTACTCTTGAATGGAACTTTATATAATAAAAACATGTAATCTTGAATGGAACTTTATATAATAAACTGTTATACTGATTAACATGCACAAATAACAATACCTGTAAAGCTGGTGACAAAATGTTTTCAGTAGCATTCTGATCGCCGCCAGCTGATGGTGCTGCCATTACGATACTGAATGAGTCCTCTTCTCCATCTTCTAATGGAATATTTCTCAACCTAACAAATAATGTATAAGTGAATATTGTTTATATACTTAAAACATATAATATATCAATTAGAAAAGATCTATTAAGAATAAAAAAATATTAATGTACAAGTGTTTTACCTAAGGAGATAGTTCTCAAAGATCATTTCCGTAGTGAGGACATCCTGTGAGAACCAGACCATACCACAACGTGATACTGTGGCAAGGGTAGCGTACTTCAGATCTTGGACCTATAGAACATAACAATAAAACATTATTAATTGCTATACACATAAAGATAAGACATGAAACTAAAAATTTAATTTACTAACCTCAAACATGACGCGCACATTCGGCGGTAAAGACAAACGTTCACCATTAGGTAGTGTTAGCAGTTTATTGTCATCTAATACGGAGTTAAGATTTTCTACCCACTCAGGGTCGACATCACCGTCAAATATGATCCATTGGCGTTTGTTTATTTCACCTCGCACGTTGTCGATAATTTTTCTAAAAACAATGATATTAATTTTATAAAGAATAGAAAAAATTCTATCACGAGGCGGGACTCGAACCCGCATCCTTTCGCGCCATTCCGGGGCGGATGCCTGACCAACTCAGCCACTCGTGACCCGCCAGAGCAATCGAATTTATTCTATTCTTTCAGTTTTATGTGTCTGAAGGGACACACCGCGCGCCATCTATTGATATGATTATATATATTATATATATTATTTTCTATTCTTTATAAATTTATATTTATAAAGCATTTGAATGCCATAAAACCAAAAATATAAATTCAACAATGATATTATTAAATATTAGCTATACAACTCATGGTGTTAAAGAAAACAAGTATTTTTCAAGTTTCTAAGGTAATCACCTGAGTATATGAGTGAACAATCCGTCTGTCCATTCACGAGTGTTAGGATCCAGAACACCATACAGCGTTTCCTTTGACATAGCTTTAGGATCGATTACATGAGCTACGCCCTCTACACCTTCAAATCTGTAATAAATGGAATTTAAAATATTTTCCATATCATTTAGTGACTTCAGATGAAGCAAATAAATGTTGGTATTTTTTTTACATCTATAGTTCTTAATTTGCTCACTCCTTATCATTTAAAGATTTATCAATATAATTAATTTCTATATTTGCTTACCGTTCTAAAGCTTTCAACAATACACGCCAAGCTGTAGATTTTCCGCTTCCAGATGGTCCGACCATCATCAGACCATGATTGAGTTTGCAGATTTGATACAGTTGCAGAACCTATATAAAAACCATTATTAAATTAAATAACACAAATTGTCAGTTCTTTCTGATAAAATCAAAACTCCTAATTACATTACATAATCTACATTTTTGCCAATTGTAGTACAAGAAAATGCGAACAACGAAGGTATGAAGCCGTAAAAGAAACAAATTTGATATCTGCAAATAAAATACAAAAAACTTGCGACTAACAAACAAAAATATAGAAAAATATGTGCAAAATGTTCTGTGTTATGCGTGTGACATGAAGAGTGCTCGAAAGTTGAATGACCCAAATTTATGGCTGAAAATGTGTTTACAAGTGTTTAACATATAGAGATAATTTAAAATGTAGTAGTAACATTTGTGTCGTATGTTTAAAAAATGTTCAATTTCGCAGGATTAAAAAATTGCGTGCAAATGAAAGTGATCTACACGATAGGAACGTCAACAACCACAAAGACTGATAGATACCACCTTAGATCATTAAGTAATGGATAACACTCACAGGCGCTTCCCCTTTGGCCGAGGTATAAGATTATTCGAATCGAAAAATCTTATGCTTTCATAAAAACTACTTGCGTAATCGATTACAAACACTCTGCGTATTCGTAAAACATCGAAAGGACGTCTGCGAGTGCTCCGCTAAAAATGCCGTTTGTGCTGTCAAGTCTTGCAGAAACAAGTCAAACACATCAAATATTAAAAAAGATGGAATAACCTTTCATTTGTAAGTATTTTTTTATTTTTTTTACGTAAATATCAATTTAAATGCAATTTCTAATAATCGTCGATGTATCGTTTAGCAATATGATCAAGACAAATAATCGAGTCATGTGTTTACTCGATCATTGATGCGGCTTCACGAGACTATCATGGAAAGAAAATAAACAAATTTAATCTTTATGAACTAAGAGATAAAGTTGAATTTAAAACGCGATGTTGAACCGCATTCCCCACGAGACTATATTTTAAAGAAATACAAATTTAGCGAGACTATCTTGAAAAGAAATACAAATTTAATCTTTATGAACTAAGCGATAAAGTTGAATTTAGAACGCGATATTAAACCGCACTCCCCACGAGACTATATTTTAAAGAAATACAAATTTAGCGAGACTATCTTGAAAAGAAATTCAAATTTAATCTTTATGAACTTAGTGATAGAGTTGAATTTAAAAAGTCGTCGCTTAAAAGGTCGTAAATTTTTACGACTTTCTTAGTGACGGACTGCTTTTAACTTGAACGTCGATAAAAAAATATTTTTCTAAGTATAATTTGAAATGAGATGAGAATTAATCTTTATTATATTACAATTTTACACAACTGCATAAAAAGGAGTATAATGTTTATTTTGTAAGTCTTGTATATATTTATTAAAATTTACGCTCGGTTACTTTTAACTGGCAGAACATTTTAATGGTACGGAACCCTTCGTGCGCGAGTCCGACTCGCACTTAGCCGTTTTTTTGTAATGTTAATCTTGTAACCTTTCTATTATGTAATTTGTTTATATGTATGTATTAATATTGCGTATATTTCAGATTTACAAAAAATGTTGTGTGGTTTTATGAAAGCACGGTAAAAGTGAAACTTAGGCACAAAATTATCGTATTTGTACGATAATTATCGTACGGTTTCGAACACTGCTTTATACCTACTCGGCAGCCGACCTTCACGTGACATGCGCTACACAGACCAAAAAGTTTGAGACGATGTAATAAAAGTTTCACTTTAAAAATCGAATTACAATTTTTATTATATCTGTAGCGATACCTCGGTACAGAAATAAAAAAAGACGGGTTGCACTCCGGGAGTGCCGGCAGAAGTGAAAACTTGATTATTAACGTTGAGCATGTTTGATATCCATCCGTCTTACGCTTTTTCGATCAGGTCACCTGACGCGAGTTTAAGATTTTATACCCAACGCCGCTACAGAAGTTTTCACTTCAATAAAAATTTCTGTACCGATATTTATTTTATTTTTATTGAATATAATATGTGATGTGTTGAATAAATACATATTCAAATACAAATAAAATGGCGTTATATTTTTTTTCGTATGCATATAATAATGATGAAAACGTTACAAATGACCTGTGTAGTATTTTTTATGAATATAATATTAATGTTATTTCTAATTTCAACAAAATTATTATTTTTGTAATATCGATATGGTTACATCCCTTTAGAGCGATTGTATTATTACGTATATGTACAGAGATTTTTCTGTGTAATCGATGTATGTGTGCAAAAACATGCTAGTCTGCCAATTTTGTATTAGTTTGAGTTTGTAAAGACACAAATTATTTTTGTGAATGTGTGATTGTGTTTCAAAGTGTGAGTTACCCTCCCCGCACCAAAATCGGCAGAAAGTTTAGTTAGAACATTTGCCAGCGTGCTCCATCCATTACTTAATGATCTAAGGATACCACACAGTAAAACATCGAGCAAGACAAGACGTGCGAAATACGACACACATTGATAAAAGAAGATATATCTGGAGAAGTTCTGAGGTCACATCGCACTGACCTTTTCGATCCAGGTGCTGTGTTGCGCCCGAGAGGCCGCGCTGCGTCTCTACGTACCATCGGGTTAGCATGGAAACGCATACATTCACACTCACGTACGACACGGTTAAAGTAAGAATAAGATGAGATGATTTCTAGCCAAAGACCGACAGTTTTATGTTTATATCGCGAAAGTTTTCGGTGTAAAAAAATCGAGGAAAAAATCATCCTATTCTCATTTTAAACGTGTAGTACCCGATACCGGTATAAGTACGTATGCATGCTAGAATTGCGTTCTATATTCCTTACTGATATTATTCTACAATTTCTCATGACTCTAATAACTCATGTTCAAATAACTTTACATGTTTAGATCAGTAATGAATATAAAATGTAATGAAATTGTTAAAATTAATAAATAAATTGAATACGTGTTATTTATATATAAACCAATATTTGTATAAATGATGTAAATGCGGTTTTGACCAACACCTGATTATGATGCACGTGTTATCATGTTATGATCATGAATAACTTATTTTATGAAAAAAAAATATAAACATGTGCAGCAGCGGTTGATTTTCCTGGTTATTTAAATTTGTTAATATCATTAAACTTAGCATTTAGAGTTAATTAATTAGAAGAGTTACAATTATCAGGTAATTAATAAAACAATTTACCTTCTCCATCCAAGTTGTTCCTTGTTCATCTCCCTCACCACAGACAAGGAATTCTTCAGCGCATACGGCACGAATTTCATTTTTAAGACCTATTGATACAAAAGATTAATTTATTAATATCGTGAAGGATTTATTAACCGCAGTAGGGATAATTTTTTGCATTAATGTGAGAATTTATCCGATTAGTAAGGTAGATCATTGCCATTTTTATAATCATTGATATTTCAAACTTAACAACAAGAATATTCATGTTGTTAAGTTTCGAAACAACTGAGATACATTTGATTTAGAAATATGTGTTTCAAAAAGTTTCCGTAAGAATGTTACCGGTCATTTCAGCTCGAGTATATCCAACATTAGGGAACACGTCGTTAAGCAGAGAGAACAGCAGTGGTATATCTTCAGCCACCAACTTCGGCACCATTGTTTCGCACACTGACTGGATCAGAATGTCTTGTTCCGGCAAAGATTCTGCGATGGACGCTTCGTCTGGTACTTCAGTTCCGCGTTCTCTTAGATTCTCCTAAAGAATGAAAATGTTATATTATGTACTTTGCTAGCTATTTAAGGATCAATTAAAATAGTCTAGTTAATCTAGTCGTACACAGAAACGAAATGAATTTTTTTTATTTGCCAAAAAAATGTGATAAAATAATGATAGAAGAAAAAGTTATGTAGTTACATTATGGAATTTTACATACCTTGATTTTCTGAATACGATCACGTTTCACATTACCAGCGGACACGAGTACAGATTTAAGTGCACGCAATCCAAAGTCGTAGTGAGATTGATTGGACAATTGCTCGTCGCACAACCTGTGAAAAAGTTATATAATATTAGCATTTGATGTTCTCTGATTCTTAACATTGGTATAAGTTGATAAAAACCAAGTAATATGCATAATAATCAAGTTTCAAGCACACTAATTAATGTAATCCCCATAAAATATAGTATCCCTTCACTCACTTGAAGAACGGCACAATCTTGCAGGCCAGCTTCTCCGCAGTGCGGAAACCTTGGCTGAACAACATCACTTCTGCGATCAGCTGCCTATCGGGCGTGGTCATGGCGAGACTGCGGAACAGCTTCTTGAGGTTATCCGGTAGATTGGAACGACCCGCGTATCCGGGGTTCATGGTGATAAAGATCGCCATGTCTTGGCTGACGCGCACTTGTTTGCCGACAAGTTCCACTGTGATTGATTTTGCTGCAAATGTGGTTAGTATAGTATTAATATGATGGTTAGATTGATTGACTAAGTAAAAATTAAGATTAATTCATATGCTTCGTTATTTATTTCATTCCTGTATAGCTTCGTGTATAAAAATGTAAAGATATTTAAAATTTTTTACTTGTATTGTCTCCCTCTTGGTGACTCTTTAGCGCCTCCTGAATGGTTTGAACTTGTTGCGACACAGCAGACAACATTCTCTCCTCTAGACGATTGAACTCGTCGAAGCAACCCCAAGCACCCACCTAATAAAAGATAACGTTTTTATCTATGTATGTATATAATAATTATTCTAAGGATGATATAGTAATTCATGCTATTAAAAACAAGATTTCAATAACGTTAACTGATTCTTTACATATGTTTCAAAAATATGCTTCTAAATTGGTACTTACTTGACAGAGACCGACGAAAATTCTACCCATAGCTTGGAAGTCGAACGTTTCGTCGCAGTTGAACACCAACACGAAGCGACCCAGCTGGTTACCCAAAGCTTTTACCGACTCAGTTTTACCCGTACCAGCGGGACCTAGAATAAAATGAATTATAAGCTTTTATGAACACGAAAATCAATTAATTATTATAATAAAGCATGCATTATCTTATAATTTATTCATTTTCGCTACAATATATGTGTTTACTTTTTGTGAAGTGAGAAGTGTGAGGAAGTCGCTCGAATAATAAAAATTACAAATTACGGGCAAATTATGCCCGAATTTATTATAACAACGATAAATGAATAAAATATTGTACATACCGAACGGTGAACCACCGAGTCTAGCTTCAAGAGCTTGCGTCATAGTCAAGTAACATCTATCTGTGAGCGGAGTTTGGACCAAACGGTCTTGCACACCGAGGTACTCGAAACCGTACAGGAATTTTGCGTTAGCCATGTGGATTGTAAGCTGTTGAAGTACCTGAATAAGAAAACAACCTTTTAAAATATATTATTAATTTTATAGATGAGATGGAAAGAAAAAATGATAAATATTTTTGAAGTGAAACTTCTTTATCGGGGTTGGAAAAAAATTTAGTGTAACAGTTTTTCGTTACGCGGGACATTTTTCCGTTACACTTAAGCGCCATCTTTTTCTTATCCCTACCACACGTGATTCGACGTCTGTAAAGTTGCATATAGTAAATTATTTTTTTTAAAATAAGGTCATAAAGAAGTTTCACTTCTTACGTGTGTACACTAGTACACGCACACATTTTTTTTTGTTTTAAATTACTTTTGATAAGATTCAATGTATTTTGTTACTTAAACCAATGGTATATGATAGAAATATTTTGTCAAACAGTAAACAACGATTGGTCAATGTTGATTACTATATTTACTCACATCATTGTTCCTAGGATCGAAGTAGAAGCGCATCTCGCACAGCCATTCGAATGAGCGCGGGCTGGTGACGTCAGACGCGATCAGGCGACGGGTAACTGTACGCTTGTGTACGAACTCGTTGATCTAGAGAGATATACTTATTTTTAATGTACGAATTTTGTTCAATAAAAATAAATTAGACTGATTGTTTTCTTATTTGATTTACACGTTCCGTTATGCTTTTATCATTCAAATATATTCTCTCGTTCTTAGGGCTAAAAAATACTATAAAATTGTACAAAACTCACCAAATGTTCCAGCTTCCTTCTCCTAAGAGCGGGTTGCTCTTGCAGCACAGAATCCGCTAGAATATTCAGCATGTTCTCAACATGAGCCAACACGCGTTTGAGTCCATCTCCACCGCCGCCGGTCAACGCTGCGTCCACATCTTCCGACCAGAGGATTTGAACTGCTAGCACCACTATTTGAGCCTGTAAACATTTTATTCATATATAATTCAGCATTTAGTTTAGCAGATTATGCAAAGTACATCTTAGTTTAAACTTATTTTTTTTAGATAATATGGGTTATATAATTTTAAGACTTGCAGTAAGTTAATGGCTAGTAGTTAATAATTATAGATATACATATAATCATAATTGAAATGTCTATAGTATTATAAAAAAATATTGTTGTGTTGAAAAATGTTTAATTCGGTTACCTGATATTTATCGCACCACTCAATAAACTTCTGCGGGTCCACATTTCCGTCTTTAAACTGTTTGACGTCACCCACAGCGTCTTTGAGACGGCAAGCCAATGTGACGCGCATTTCACGCTCCACCATCGATAGCCATGAGTTGATCTTGGGGTTCTCTATTGTGGATACAGGAGAAGTGAAGTACACCTGGAAATACATTTAAGTTAGTAATATGGAATGTTTGTTAGTAGGTATATAGCATAAATTTTAAAAGATAGTTTGTAAGGACAAAAACAATATTAACAATAATTAATGTGTAAGTGATACAAATATTATAAGGTTGTTCCAATGTACTTTGAAGTGAATACTTTGGGACGAAGAAGATTCTTATACATCATTAAATAAGGTTGTTTATAAATATTTACCTCTTCTCCTTCACGTGAGGCGATACCATTAATAATAGTGTTATCCTCGTTTAGGATAATGGCCGCGACGCCCGCAAACATTTTCTTAAAGTGTTTTTGAAGGCGAGCAATGTTCTTGCTGTTACCAATAATTTCCAGTAGATCTTCATCTCCCACGAAGTAGAATCTGTATAAACATAATAAGGTTTTAGTTAAATAACAATGTTCTAATTTCTGAAGATTATAAATTTGTGTTTATAAATTTTAATGCTAGTTACCTAGGGAAGCTGCTTCTTTCTCTCTCCAAGTATTCTCCAAGCGCTTTCTGTATCTTGCCCAGTAAATCTGCGAGACGCTCCAGGGAGCGTTGTACACCAGGGATGTTCAAAACATCCATCACCATGGGAGATTTGCTCACCTTTTTCATCAGACCCAGGAACTCCGAGCTAGATGGTAAATAAAACATTATTATGATGTAAAAAATCTATTTTAAAAGCTTTCGGTTTTCGACCAAAATATAAAACATATTACGTTGAATTTATCAATTTCTTATCAATTAATTAATATCAAATTGAGCTTTCATATAATTAAATATCTACCTGATACTTTGGAAGCGACTAGTTTCAACCGGTAGCAGAGTCTTGATATCAGCGGAGCCGCTGAAAATTCCCTCCAAGTACACCCAGCGACGTTGTACATCGATCCACACGTCGAATAGAGCGTTGATGCGGTTAAGTTTCTCTTCCCAGGTAAGTGCTTCTTCTTCGAATACCTAAAGAAACAGGACATTATATAATGCATGGTAAATCTTTAAATAATATTTTTGATGGATTTTTTCGGTAAAATAACTTGTAGTGATAACTACAAATTATTTTATTACCATTTTATTGAACTACCAAATATTACCTTATAATACGGCGAGAGCTTCATAGCAGCAACGCTGTTAATATGTTCCTTGACTTTATTGAAAAGATCGTCCCAGCCGCGTATAATCTTGCATTTATTTTGGTAGTTGATCAAGTCTAGTTCATAGCTCTGCCAAGATTCTCGGACCTAAGAAAGAAGTTTATGTTTAATACAAACTGAAATGAAAACGAAAAAGAAGGGTGTTTTGTATGTTTCTCTTTTGAATGGTTTAATGTGAAAATATTTATCTGACCTGTTTCAAGAACTCTTCAAGCGCCATTTCTCCCTGTGCGACGGAAACAACATCTCGTACGGTGTGCTCATTGTGCAGCAGGTCAGCATCCCACACTTGTCCTAGCGTCAGCTCTGATAATGCCCATTCCACCTAATATGAGTAAAAGTTAAATTATTACGTATTTCGTTTCAGAAATAGTATTAATAATAAATTGACATAGTTAAATTATCTTAAAGATGTTAACAAAAACTTAAATATATACATAGTAAAAACGCAAATAATTGGAAATAGATATAGAAAAAATGTCACAGAAACAATTTTCTTTGAGTAATAATTAATATGTAATTTCGAACTGTATACATTAAATTACTATTAATTACCTTAAGCGCACGGCAAAGTTGGCGCCAGTGCCGCTCCTTCAACGCATCAGATTTCAGCTCCACAATCAACATATTAACCTGCAAATTTCACATTGTATTAGTATCATCTTTCATATGTTTAGTGGAGGTTAAAATTTGATTTATTTAAAAATTAAATACCTTAGTGTACGATTGTAATAGTTTGCGCACGTACTCGTAGCTGTCGTACATACGAAGACGAGCGGGCAGTTCTTTCAACTCATTCAACATAGCTTCCAATTGTTGTCTATAAAGAAAAGAACATTGAATTTGGCTAGTTCTCATAATTTTATGATCAGTTTGACTAAAAAGAAAGGAATATGAACCTTAGTTTTCTTGGTTGTACCGAGAGCCAAGGCTTATCACGGATATCGTCAATCTGAGTCCAGATCTTGCTGAGTGAAGACCACACACCACGCAAGTCTTGAAGTTCTTCCAAAGCAACAGTCATACGCTCGTTGTTGACTGAGCTACCTGTTATAAAAACAATGATGATGAGTGCAAAAGGTTGATGACTTGAATAAACATGTAGAATTTATGATGACTTTTTTATGAAATAAGATATCGCAATTATACTTGTACTTGAAACTCAAGAAAGTAAGAAATGTTAATCAATTTATGATTTAATGTTGCTTAATTTCTTTTGGAAACAATAGAAAAGTAGAACATTAATCAAAAGATATATTCAATCGATTTATATGACTGGATTTTTCCCCGACAACATGCTTATGATGTCGAGTTGTATCTGTGTAATTTTGTCTTCACTTCCAACAATGACCTATAAGCATTGCATACTTTTCACCGACCTGTATCATGCAGCTCCAAAGCCTCTTTAGCCTTAGCCACATTGTCTCTTTCATCCTTGAGACGCGTGTATCTCGTCTCCATAGCATTCAACCTCGTTAGAGCGTCTTCAGGCCTAGTTGAACCATCCGTGGGCTTACTGCGCTCCCACTCTGTGAGGAACTCCACTGTACGCGCTTCCACCGCTTTGTCTTCGGCGACGATCTTTTGTTGGAGTGACGCCACCTGGAGAGAAAATTCGATATTTCTTGGTTGATAATTTAGCTTTGATTAATTCTTGGATACGTGACTGGTAGAATTAAAAGTAGTACTTATGGTCTAATAATTCGTGGCATATTTTTATACTTAACATAACTAAAGAATGAAATAATATTACTTTTTTGTACTATAGCTGATTTTCATTAAATAGATAAGTAAATAACAAGCAATCCTAACTTGAATGTAAGATTAAATTTAAGTTCATTTTACATACTTGGGTCTGTATAGACGAATCCTTCCTTCTCATTATTTCGTTGAAAGCACTCCATTCTCCTTCAATGTTATCCACATGCAGCCAATTTGTTGGGAATTGGAATCTACGTAAGAAAAGATTACATTACAATTTAATGACTATAATAATTTTATTTTCAATTTTTGAATAAAATTAATAGCAAAATATTTAATTTTGTTTATTTTTCGGTTTGATTATTACCTCTGTCTCTCGAGAATACGCTGGGCTTCTCTATAAATGTCGACTTGTTTCTCCCAAGCCAATACCTCTCGCTTCAGTTGTTGCACGTACGTGATGAGCGATACAGCGTCGCTAGTAGATGCGGCTTCTATAGATCGAATTTTAGTAGTTTATTTTTAATATACAAAAATAATACATTCACTCAAATAATCATTCGGGATACAGAAATTGACAAACTTATCTCTGAAGTGTTAAGAATACGACGGTAAACTAATTAACTATTAATTAACTCAAATCAATACTTGCCTTAACAACAGGTCTTAAATAGCTATATAGCTGTAGAATCAGAGGCGGCTCGCCCTAAGGAGCGCTGGTGCAGTGAACTCCCATAAATAATTATAATAAAATCATACTCCTTAATTTCATTATTAATATTAATTATTACTATTTAAAATCAATCGTAATCGTAAAAAACTACTGTCAATACCAATGAATAATATATCCATCATTCCATCATTCCATACACCTGAATAATACTGTATTATACAGTAACGCGCGAAGCGGAGCGCTCACGATTGCGCTCCAATGAAAAAATATTTAGTACATTTCCTAATACGAAATCCAATAGGAGTGAAAGAGAGGGTTTGCCAGTGCCCTGCGCGCGTGAAACAGAAGATTTTCTATGGAAAAATAGCAAAATTCGGAGCGCCGCTCCCGCAAACGTTGCCGGTTCGTTTTTACCGCCGCGCCTGGGCGCCCGAACACAGGACAGCGATAGCGCGCGACGTTGCCACTCTCTATATTATAAACAAACACTCGACTCTCGAGTCAACTTCAATGCACGCGCGCGAATGCAAATTCGGGAATTTTCTAATTAAAATCATAAGATACGTGTTGAAATAGTCTGTAGTTATCAGTATTACTTGTGAGTGTGAAAATGAACAATTATAATGTGGCGTTCATTAAAAAGTGTGTTAAAACGTTACAAATTCGGCTTGAATTGAAAGCTAAGGGACTGCCACGGCCTGAACTTGACCTTACGCAAAAATGTACGACAAAAACGAAAACATATACGCGTGTGTTTAAATCCGAACAATATTTTATATTATGTGAAAACACCGTGGTTGTGTGGTTGTGATGAAAGCAACAACAGACATTTACGAATGTCTTGTCGCTTTAAGTTATAGATATTTTTGCACACCAAAAAGAAAGACGTAGGTATGTATTTCCTTTATAAGTAATTTTTTTGATAAATGTACTGCTTTACACCATGTATTTTCAGTGTTTTATTTCAAGTGAACACCCATAAAATTTTGTCACGAGCCGCCTCTGTGTAGAATAATGCAACATACCTATAGTTTGCTGTTCAAGTTGTCCCCTAGATTTAGCCAATCTTCCATGGAATTGCACCATTTCGCCTCCCAGTAGGGCTCCAAACTTGCCGAGCACCTCCTTATGCCAGGCATCATACTTAAGCGCCACTTTACTTTGCACTCGAGCGAAGTCGATAACTACGGGACCGTATTCACGACGAGTATCTGACGTGTCAAATGTTGTACGAGATTTCCTGTTCAAATAAAATGTGTTATATAAAGTACTATTACCAAATAAGTTGATTAAAAATATCAATTGGTTTAAGGATACTTACTTGATGTCATTAAGACATTTGATCCACAATGTGATGTCTTCTCCTAGACGGCCATACAAGCTTTCAGGTTGAAGATCCCATAGTGCTTGGTAGCTAAATAGAAATAAAAATAGGTTACTAAGTATAAATATCAATTTTCTCATTTAATTATTATTTGTGTTCAAATAAAAGCAATATAATTTTTTAGTGCTCAGTAAGTATATAAGTTTTAGCATATATAAATCTTACCGCATAAATTATTTATATATTATCTTACCGCAGCCACTCGTCGACGTATTCCCGCACTTGCGATATTTTCTGCTCGATAGCGCCGTATGCATTCTCTAGCGGCGAAGAACCTCCTGGCAATTTTGTCAGCAGATTCCTATACGTGGCTGTTTGGGCCGGAGCCACGCCCACTTGGTATCTAAAATTTTATGGGTTAATTAAAATAATAAATATTTTAAATCGATACTTTTTTTGCATAGTATCGAGTACCTAACTAATAACTTTAAATTTAAATATTATTTATATTAAATAGCAGAAGTTTCACTTGACGTTAAAATAGTAGGCTAGATATCATTTACTAAATTAGAAAAATGTAACTTATTTTAATATTCTTTATTCTAGAATCTAGATATCTAGTTTAGACACAAACCTTGTGCTCTGCAAGCGATGCTGGCTGGTGACAATAGCCTGCCAGGCGAACATCTGCCTCATCAGTTGGAAACGCGCTTCCTCCAGCGAGGGGAACAAGTACATTTGTTGGTTCGTAATGCGCACTTCGTGTACTACGCGAGCAATCTGTATAAAATTAAATGAGGTATCAATTATTGTTGTTAAGAAATATAATATTATAAACTATATCTACCAGTAATGTTTTTAATATGAAAGAGATTTTTATATCACTGGTCTGAGATATTCTTCGAATCTCTTATCACTTATGTACTGTAACTTTGAATTTTTCATAAGTTATTTTCGATCTGTAATATTTTCACATTATCATTATTATTTAGGTTAGGCTTTACCTGTGGCTCACCACCAGGCTTGTGAGTAGGCTCAGCTGGTGAATAAGTATCCATAGAGAGGTCCATTTCATTTGTTTTTCCGAGTAGTGCTCCAGTCCATGCTTCCACACCGGCTTGTAGACGAGCTGCCAAGCTTTTCTCAACCTAAAAGCATAAGTAATATTGTAGAAAAACGTTTTATAATTAACCAAGTAAATTAAGAAGTTTTATTGCAAGAATTCACATGATTTTTAATGTACATTACCTCTTCATCAAGACGCTGGACCCACAAATGCAGGTTGCTGTACTGCCTGAGCGAGAGTTCATCAATAGCTCTTTGCAAGCGGATTAATATATCAGCCAAACTCTGAGCTGAGTATGGACACGTTTCCAACGAACGCACATCTACAGAAATCTGTTCTTCTACTGCCAGCAGATCTTCAACCTGAAGAGAACCATACATTTAATTATATTTAGGAAAACCAAAAAATGGTGTATCGTATTAATAAGGATCGCTGAAAAACAATTAAATATGAACTTTAAATTTATCAAGTGGTTCTCTAATTAAAATAAAGTACATTAATTTACCTTTTCTTGGAAGAGGAGCACGACTTCGCTCAATTTCTGAACGTATGGATCGAGCTTGTAGGACTCCCATACGAGCGCCATTCCTTCCGATACTTGGTGCAACACATCGCGACGGAGACCCGCCACTAAAGGTATGATGGACGCCTTGTCACGGATCTATTTTAAAATTACTTATTAATATTTATTCTGTAGGTATATATATGTTAAAAAAATATCAATTTGTTCACACTAACATAAAATAGAATAAGTTCATAAAGAAGGAGAAATAGAAGGAACTAGACTGTATGAAAGGATAATTAGGACAGATTCTAGCAAAAATATCTGGATTAATTTTCTTTAAAAAGTGCTATCCTAAAAATAGGACTCAGGTAAAATTTCATTTTATAGCTAGACAGAAATCAAATTGCCAATAGTTATCGAGATTGACTTTTTTGATAAATAAAAAAATGTAGCAAAAAGTAAAAACACACAAAAAATGTCTGCAACGAAAATAAACAAAGCAAATAAAGAAAACATGCTTATCGTTAGTAAAAACCAAAACTACCTTTGTATGATTCCTATTATTTAGCTGCGTGAAAAAATACGTGTCTTAGTGTTTTTCAAATTGAATCGTCATGTTTTAGTACTCGCTATATACAATGGTAATAAATTATTATCAAAATCTACAATCTGTTACTATCATACGATGAATAAACCGATTCATCTAATAATTCTAATGTTATGAAGATGAATAACAAATATTTTAAAATATCGGAATTTTCAAATGATTCAAATAAGTATATGGTTTCAATGTCGCGAAATAAAGTTTCAATTGATTTAATGAAAACCTATATTATGTAACAATTTACTGAATAAATATTATGGTGTTGCGTTCTAAAAGTGGTATTCTAAGCTAACCGTGATATTCGCGTGTTTGAATACGCGACTGAAGAGCCAATGAACAACAACAACAGTTTTCTTATTAGCTTGAATTTGATACATAATATTTTCTCTTATGTTTTAAAACTTTTACAACAAGTACGGATTGAGTTGTATCAGAGGCTGTCATTGACTCTTATTAGACGCGTTCTTAAATGCGTGTATTACATATGTGTAAATAGATTACAATAAAGATACATACCTTTTCCAAAGTGCGTTCGTAAGTGCGCACACTTTCAATGAGCGAAATAGCGAAGGGATATAGTTGATTGGCTTGATGGGCTTTGTTAACAATCGCTAAAGGTACTCTGTAAATAACAACATAATAATAAGATAATAATAAAACAGGCTGTCATATATTTTATATTACATAAAAATATGCAAATATAAATTCAAAAAGTTATATGAAGGTAAATGTTAAAGGTTTTGATGATATAATTAAATTCGAATCCTGCCTTGTGTTAAAAAAAAAATCCTAAAAATTTATTTTTATGTTATAATTATTTAAACAAACCTGAAGCCCAAGTTCTTCAAATTGCGGACTTCTTTGTACAGAGTAATGATCTCAGGTAGGAAGTTGACTTTAAGTTTTAATATAGTGCCGGTTTTGCTTGAGCGAGCGCGAACTGACTCTATAGCGAAGATGCGTCCAGATACTCCAAGGTTTCGTTGTTGTACCTGCAATACATCCAGATAATTTCATATCCAAAATAAATTATGGAAGAGTAATAAATACAAGCTAATTCTAAGAAGGCAATAATTTAAGTTACATTATATAAATAACTTACCTTGCGAGCCCAATCATCAAATACTTCTTGTGTGTCGAGCTTCAAACGAAAACTGTCACCATCGGCTTTTAGCTTTTGACCTTCAATGTGGTTTTCCCAACCCTTACCTGTAAAATAGATTTAAAGTACATTAAAAATTAAACATTGAATAAGAATAATTTTCATTTAAAACAATAGTTTAAGTAAAAAGAGATCCATACTATAATAAAATTGGTAATAGTGGTGTTTGAAAATACAAAATACTACTTTACTTTTATTTGAAATAATGAATACTCACCAAGTACATCTTCCACTCTCTTCAGGTAAGCAGTAAGTTGGTGATCGATTTGTTTCGCCCAGATAATAGATCCAGCAACTGGCGGCAAGTCTCGAACCAGGGATAGGCGAGAACATTTCGATTGTGGGTATTGAACCTGTTAATTGTCATTCATACACTTCCAATACATACATTGTATAAGACAAAATTACAAGAGAAATAGATGCCTACTACTCTCTCTATAATAAATAGTGATTCTTCAATTCATAATTTTCCTAAATGTTTTGTGATGTTAAAAAGTGCATAATAAAACGAATTTCAAAAAATGAAGCAGTTCAAACGATTCACTTTTAATTCATTCAAGTTTTAAAAATAAGTGAATTTCTTTTATTAAATTCTAATAAACACTTAAGCAATATTTTCACATGTAAGAGTGTACCTGTAGGACTATCAAAATCACATACCTACATACAAAAAGCACGTACCTTAAACTTCTCATGCAGCGCTTCAATATCGTCCTTCACGCGCTGTATCAACTGCGTCTGGTACTCGCGTATCGCACCACGTATGTGCGGGCGCACGAACAACGCATTGAATCGGGAGAAGATGCGGAACATTTCGTTTGCGTTCTTCGCTGTGCCCAGCTGGTCGCGGAGGTGCGCTGTTATGCGCGTCTCTACGCGGTCTGGTGAAAGATATTGGTTTAATTAGGTCATAATTGTGATTTCAAATGTTTACAAGAGATTTGATGAATTCATATTAATCGATTTATTCGATAATGCAACCTCTAAGTTCAAAAATGCTTGAGTAATTTTTTAATGTGATAGAAAATGAAATTTCAAAAACTCACCGATCCTATCTTCATATCGTCGTACGGCCGCTTCCCAAGCGTCGCAGCCTTCACGAGAAATATCCAGGCAGTCCACTTCTTTGACATTTTCGTACGCAAGATTCACCTGAACAATTATGTTCATGAGGTAAGAAACGTTATCCGTAATATTTTCAAGAAAAAAACTAAAATTGCTTTAATTTTTATTTCGAATAGATTGCATATTTAAAAAATAAAGTATTAGTCAGTTAAACTTATAAATAATAATAATTAATTAGACATTAAATATTCACCTCAGCAATGGCGTTAGCATCAGCGGCATCCATGGGCAAAGAGTGTGGTTGTGCCGGCTCGCCGCTACCGCCAGTTTCAGCTGCTGGCGTGGCGCGGGGACGCAACACCTAAAAATTTTAAATAGGTATATATAACAAAATGTTGTATTTTTGAGCTATACATTTAGCCACGTAATCAGCTATGTGAAAAAATTAAAGTAAGTTTAAATTAGGGCAAATATAATAAATATGAATGTTCATTTGCCATAACTTACTACATAATTCAATTGCCAGACAACAGGAAGTTAATAACTCAGGCCCCGGAACCACAGACACAATAGAAAATCTATTGTGTCATGGACCGATCGGGCCGCTTGGGGCTCAATGGGTTAAGAGAAGATATAAATTGACACTTTATACATTTACAGTATTTTAAAAAAGCAATAACTTATCATATCTGGTATCAGGATGAAATCTACGCCTTATTGTTCTGTTATAATATATAACTTGTATTTATTTTAATAACAACATACCCTCAACATAACGGTGCGTAGTTGTTCATGATGTCTGCGGAATCGGCGCATGTGTTCCATGCGCGCTTGGAGTCTCTTGTGTGAGGGAGATACACGCCATACCATTTTGAGATGTTCATCTCGCTTCTTTTTCACAATATCTCTGCAAATTAAGATAAAACATTAAATTAAAATAAATTTTATATAATGTCAAAAGTTTTTTATCTAAATAATATTATTTTCTCTAGAGAATGTTCTTGATACTGACCTCAATAAACCTTGAAGTTTCTCGTACTCATCATCCCAACAAGAGAAAACTTCGAAACACTGTGTCATCACTTTTTCAAAATCTTCAAAGGGAATATGCATCAGTCGTCGAGTGCCAAGAACCTATTAAATTTGTAGAATATATTTATTGTCAATAACAATTAACACAGTTATACTTATATTAATGTTATAAAAATATCAACATTCTTTCAAATATTCATTTTGTTTTTAAATTAATACCTTCAGAAGCTGTTGGCCCAAATCACGCGATATAGCTTCGACGAGTCGTAAGCCGCGTTGAATGGGATACTTCGTAGAACGGATCTTACGCAAGTGAGAGAATATTTGCTGGACTGCCAATCTAGTAACAAAACATTTTCTTAGTCATACTTGTACAAAAAAGTATATCAAATTATAACTGAAATAAAAAAAAATCCATTATAATGTCATACTTTTCACACAAATAATATATAATATATGTATAAAAAGTATTTTTTAGATATTTTTTACTTTTAGTCACACTGCAATAAAAATCTTACCTGATTCTTTCAAGTTCTGTAGCACTCAATAGATCATTGATAGGAAAGTCTTTCATAAGAGGATTGTAGTCAGAGACTGTAGCAAGAGCCTGTTTGAGACCTGTGTCGGTATCAAATGATACTGTGGCATGGAAACGCTTGCCGTACTTCAGAATCTCAAGTGTCAAAGCCACCTACAGAAAATATGAATAAGTTTAATAATATAATATTGATGAAATAGTTGAGTTTAAAATAATTTTAAAATATGAGAAATATAGTGTACCAAATTCATGTAATTTCCATAATACTTACTTCAATGCTTTCACGTTTCTCCTGAATGCGATGAAGGGCTCTTTCCAAATTGAGCCAGAATGAAATCTCTTGTAAAGCTGTGCCGTTGGATGGGTCACGGTCCAATTTGGTTACCTGAAACAAGTATTTTATAAGATGTATGTATTTTAAATATTTTCTCTAAAAGAAAATAAATTTCTAATTGGATTCATTTTAAAGTGAAAATACATAGTATTATTGTATTACTACAAATTTTTAAAATAATTTCTTTTTCTCTTTTTACCACTTAATTAGCAGGAATGTGTTTAAATTTCTTATTTTCGATGTATTGAACAGATCCTAGTGACTATTAGAATCTTATTTGCAAATATTAATTGGCATTTTACATGTGAAATTACATTACCTTTTGAATTTCTTTGATCCAACGATTGACTCCATTTTGTAGCTGATTGAGGAATGTTGAATCTTCCACTTTATCACCAAAATCAGCTACTCTAGGTTTACGACCTTCATCAGCAGCTCTAAAATCAAAACATTACTTGTGTTATGTACTCATTTTCTTTTTTTTATAGATCAGTTCTTCAGCAAAATTTATAGTTTAATTTATAGGCCATAATTAGCTATATTATGACACAATTCTAAATTTTATTTTAACTTAGACATGTTTGTTGCAAAGTATTCACATATAAAGTATTTTTTTTATAAAATTTATTATAATAGTTTACCTTTTTATAACTGCAGCAACCAATGGATGGACAGGCAAGGTAATTTCTGGAATGTCGATATTCTGTTGAAGGTGCAAGAGCCCCATTTCCAACTCGGCTATTTTCTTCTCAACTGATGGTGCCATCTTGTCTCCATCTCTGTTATGGAAATAATAACATTTATAGAAATTAATATATCAAAGCTATATGGGTAATCTTTTTCACTACATTTTGTATCTGACATCAACATTTAATGAATCAAATTATATAATGTATACATATTATAACTTGTATCACTCTTATTTTGTAATCTTGAATTTTTGTGTGCAATAAAGAATTTTTCATTCATTCTGAATTCATTCATTCAACCACTGTTTGTTTAGCCACAGAAAATCTGCACATTCATAAATTAGTTAGTTCTTTACATATTTTTGATCAAAATGAGACAATACAACAAGAACTACATCTGCCTACTTAAAATAACTTAAATAAGTTTATTCATATAATATAGAATTCATAAAATATATAAGTTACCTGTCTGCTCTCCCACTTTCCTTGACATAGCTCTTGAAGAATGGTGCCATGGTTTTGCTGATAAAAGCATGGAGTGTTTCATATGGTGAGCCATCGGACAGGTTAATGAGACGCAGCTGGCTGTGAATGGACTTGTCAGCTTCAATCACCTGTCCTCGCTTGATGCACACAAACGCAGCCACTCTTGGTGATGTGAAATGTACCTATAAGAAATGTGTTTTAAAATTCTGTCTTCTAGTGGAAGCTTTTGTTAATAACACATTTTTTTCTTCTTCTTTGCATTTAGTTAGAAAAACCAATAAGTGAAGAGAAGTGTTGTATTTAAATTATTCTGATATAGAAGGAACATAATGTCACCATTTTGTTGTTAACCTATATTTTTATTGAGTTGCTGGGTTTTATATTTTATTAGAAATAAGGGTCAGGGTGTACCCTTGGGGGCGCTATGTAAAAGTTAATTTTTTTTTTTTGCAAATATAGCCTAAAATAGATCCTCTTTAGTCTGTATTTTTCCTCTAAATTCGATAGTTTTCGAGATAATCGAGTTGTAATATACTCGTTTACAAAGGGATTTGGACTTAGCCGAAATTTTTGAAAAAAATTTTTAGTAAGTAAACACCTATTTTTTATGGTTTTATTGGCAAGAATAGCCTAAAATAAACCCTTTTTATTCTTTGTATTTTTTCTCTAAGGTTGATAGTTTTCGAAATAATAAAGCAAGTGTTTTCTGGCACTTCGCCGGCTGCTGCCGCAGCACGCTCGCTGCGCTCGCTCGGCTCGTGCGGGTCTTAAGAGTTCTAACCTAACCTAACCTAGCCACCAGCTTTCTGCCCTGAGTCGGGGTGGGTAGATTTGGTTACTATAATACATGTAAGGAACAGGGCGAGTGTTTTCTGGCACTTCGCCGGCTGCTGCCGCAGCACGCTCGCTGCGCTCGCGCGGCTCGTGCGGGTCTTAAGAGTTCTAACCTAACCTAACCTAGCCACCAGCTTTCTGCCCTGAGTCGGGGTGGGTAGATTTGTGTAAAATTTCATAAGTCCAAATCCCTTTGTAAATGAGTATATTACAACTCGATTATCTCGAAAACTATCAACATTAGAGAAAAAACACAATTAATAAAAAGGTTTTATTTTAGGCTATTCTTGCCAATAAAACCATAAAAAATAGGTGTTATACTGACTAAAAAAAAATTTCAAAATTTCGACTAAGTCCAGATCCCATTGTAAATGAGTATATTATAACTCGATTATCTCGAAAACTATCAACCTTAGAGAAAAAGTACAAAGAATAAAAAGGGTTTATTTTAGGCTATTCTTGCCGATAAAACCATAAAAAATAGATGTTATACTGACTAAAAAAAAATTTCAAAATTTCGTCTGTCTTTTTTCCATAGCGCCCCCAAGGCTACACTCCAACCGAAATAAGAGTAAGAGTGAGTACGTAACCTAATTAAAAACTGATTTATAAATTATTTTATTTAAAATTGATCATATTGGAATGTTTGGTAATGGGGTAAATGTAACACTAAATATTTGTTTTATAATTAAAATGTGATACCTCAGTGCTGATTTGATATGATACTGCTTCCTTCTCCTCTTCTCCTTCAGTTGGCTGCTCACTGTCATCTTCTATAAAATAAAATTTCTAAGTTTATAATCTTTATCTATGTTTTTGCTTGCTATTTAGTTCAAGATGTCTATTTTTATTATCCTGTCGTTTATTTATAATAATTCATATTCAATGGAATAAAATTATAGCTTATTCCAAAGAAGGGTAGATACTTAATTTACATAAACTACGTCAGCATTGTATTGATTGGGTGGGTCGTTGTTTTTTCATACCTTTTAGCGAAAACCTCTGCACGTAAAGTGACGAGACTTGAGGATCCGATATGAATTTTCTAATGCAATCTTGGTTGACTTTATCATCAAGTGCAGCGTTTAATGCCGGTGGCACGATGTCGTCCTCCGGTAAAAGTACCGTTGCAGCTCGACGAAGATAATTTGCAAAGTCTTGAAAGTCTACTACGACTACATTTTGAGCCTCTGGGGCATTTTCACTCCCGTCAAGGGAGTCTCCCATTGTGATATGGAATAATTGGGTGTTCTTTATTCCAATAGGTAAGAGAAATCAATAATTTAACTGCAACGATGAATGCAACGCCGCAGACGGCTTTAACAGTTTGACAGAATCATAGACAGAATTTGTGCAATGCTTGACAATTCGTGAGTCATAATCCATAGACAAGAGCCAGCTGTTGATGTCAATGTCAAAATTAATACCCGTTCTTTTTTTTGGCTTGGTATCTTGCTATTTGGTCATCTATAAATCCATAACTACAGGTAAATTAGCTTGGAGAAATTTTTGCGTTTGTAGTAGTGTATGGTCAGCAAATAAAATAAAACAACATTTTATTTTTAGTTTTTATTTTATATGTATATATAAGGGATTTTAAATTAAACTATATGTGTTTCTCCTCTGAAAAAGATGAGACTTTATTTTAATATTTGCACATTTAACATACATATAACTTTTACATTAACAATGTTACTAAAATGAAAAATTTACTAACCTGAAAAAGAAACGACATTTAAAGTTTAATTCTTTAGTTTGAGAAGTCAAAGGCTTGCCTCGACCATGTTTTAACACTGGAGCCATATTGAATTAACAATATAAAGTTACAACACTTACACACAAATTAAACACTAGTTATGGCCCTGCCTTCATACAAAACTGCTGAATACGCCGTTCGCACGGGAATAGAATGTGGATGCGATTTCCCTTAGTTAGCATCCAAGCTTACGTCTTTATAATTATTAAACTGTATAAATTCATTCTTTAACTCCGGTCTGCATCGTGCAGACATGGGTGTAAAAGTCTCATTTTAGCTATTAAATGTAGTTTTTAAGTACATCTGAGTTTTCATTTGGGGCCTCCGGCTGCGGGACATGTAATTCACTTCAACAAATATTATAACAATAATAACAAATAATAACAACAATCAACAAATACAAAATTTATCAATTAAACTACGTACATAATAATTATAATTTTTGAATGAAATGTGCTTTATGTTCTAACGTTACCAAACGACTGCACGTGGCACCTGCGGACAGCGTAAACTGGTTTATTCTGGTTTTGTGCGTGTTTCCACTTTCCACTATCAAGTGAAGATTTATTTATTTGTTTTGTTTCGTAATTATTATGGTCAAATATTAATTATGAAACAAATTATTATGGACACGATATTTTATTGTTTCACGGTAGTCGCCTTGTCGTTTGCTCAAGGACGTAAAATTGAATGATATATTTTTTTTTATAAAGTCAAAACCATTTTCTTTCAAATAAAAACTTGTTTTTATTGAAAACAAAAGTGTTGCTAGGAATAAGTATAAAATTAAATAGTAATGTTAGGATATCGAAACATTTTTGTATAGGCCAGAACGATATAGTGGAAACGCGCTCTAAGATCTGAGTAATATACACACCACTACATATGCAAAAATTTCTCCAAGCTAATTTACCTGTAGCCGCTTATCCCGGATCCACCCGGGTTGACTCGATATAAAAACAAAATAAAGTATAGCATGTCTCTCGGAAATATTGTACAATATAGAGTTCGAGCTCGGAGCAATTAACAAGCCTGGAGAAGTAACAATTAATTGAACGTTTCTTATATAGTGGCTCTCTTTTATTCAATACCCTAATTAATGCGATAGAAAGAGACAACACACTGTTATCTGCTTGGCATTCAAATCCACATGTATTTTTTTGGCTTGGTATCTTGCTATTTGGTCATCTATAAATCCATAACTAGCCGCTTATCCCGGATCCACCCGGGTTGACTCGATATAAAAACAAAATAAAATCTAGCATGTCTCTCGGAAATATTGTACAATATAGAGTTCGAGCTCGGAGCAATTAACAAGCCTGGAGAAGTAACAATTAATTGAACGTTTCTTATATAGTGGCTCTCTTTTATTCAATACCCTAATTAATGCGATAGAAAGAGACAACACACTGTTATCTGCTTGGCATTCAAATCCACATGTAGCCACTTTTTGTTCTAAAAAGGTAGTGCTTGCCACTTTATCGAATACTAAAATATCGATAAATAAAAAAATTAAGTTATAAAATTGCTTGAAGATAATTTAAGATTCGTTTAATTTTGAATTATGGATAGGTAATTCCAAATTTTAAGATTCGTTTAATTTGGAATTATTCATTTACGATGCGTATTGACTGCCTTGCATTGTATGGTAGTGGTATTTATAAAAAAATATTATTAGGTATTTCGGTTTAGGTTGTTTTTATGGTTTCGTAAAAAGGTACGTATTTTTTCCTGTTTTCATAGATTCATTCATAGAATTATACGGAACCCTTCGTGCGCGAATCTGACTTCCACCTGGTTGATCTTTTTACAAATCAATAGTCGTATCCTACTAATATTATAAAAGCAAAAATATATAAGAATGGACATTTGATACTCTTTCACGTAAAAACTAATCAATGAGTTTTTATGGAACTTTACAATTATATAGTTTAAACATCAGAATAACATATAGGCTACAATTTACCGCGGGAAAATAACTCATTCCCACAGGAAAAAATTGGTAAAAGTTTAAAATAAATTGCTTCAAATAAAACAAATAAACATTTATTTTTTTTACAACATTTGATTTCGATACTTAATTACCAAATTACAATATTTATTATTTAAAATAGATGCCACCTTAAACTTGTGGCACAGCATCTCTGCAAAGCACTTTACTTTTCTTCCCGTCTAATTCGACATGATTTGAACAAGGCCGAGAATGTTTTGAAGGCTTCCAATTTTCGCTGTGCTATAGCTTTAACCCAAACATCTTTTAATTGTTCTCAAGCCAGAAACCTGCAAATAACAATAAAATACATACTTAAATACCTTTTTTTTTCTCCTAACCTAAAGCAGTCATTATCAATGAAGTACTTCGTTCCTACTCAAGTATCGATAATTGCACAACACTATGGAAGTTATATTTTGCATTTTTTCTAAAAACTAAGCTGATTATGATTTCATTTCAATGATTACGGTTAGATAAAACATAGATGATTAAGAAAATAACGTAAATTAACTTATTTATAATACAATTAACAAAGAATTGATCAAAACACTAACCTGTGAAATGACAAATTCCAATCTTCATCCGATTTCCCAGTACTACGGCTTTTACAGCCGTGAACAACACAAGCCATGTAATCTTTAGTAAATTATCTTTTCAGAAAATAACATAAGAAACTAGAAAACACGTTTTTCACTTCAAAAACAATAATTAAAATCACCATGCGTTAGTCACCAGACTGGTGACTAAAACAAAACGAAATGGCTACATGTCATTTCAAACTGTCGAGCTGACATATATCGGTCCTCTTTTTTCGCATGACATTTTGCCATAAGTTAAAAAGTTTGTCAAGATGTTTGTTGAAATGGTAGTTACAGTACTCCAAAATTAATAATGCGCATGCAGATCTTCGCCAATTATCGTATTTCCAGAAACACCCGAATCATTGAATCGTAAGTGCCCTAAACAATGCACTTGCATCTTGCACCTTGTTCGAAAGAAATAGGAGTCAATTCAGAGTCATACACAATCGAAAACAATTCGGGCGGTAGGTGACGGTAGCCTGTCAGTCAAAAAATTCAAAAATCCGTCAGTCGTCTTTATATGTTAGTGGTTACCGCACGTATTATCTCTGTATGGAATTATATAGAGCTGCTGTTACATACCCTTCTTAGTTTTGTTTCAAAGTTGAATTTTCCGATAAGATAATCATTTACACAGGTAGCAGATAGCAGTGGGGAAAGTGAAAGTTAATAAGAGCATAATGAAAGTTCTGATCATTCTACGATATCAGAAATAGAGATAATCCCTGATTCTGTAAATCCTTTGGACTGAGATTTTTATGATTAGATTTCTACAATTTAAATGTAAACCAGCGTTTGAAAATATTATTTTTTTAAATATAAACTTTGTCTTATTTTAACCTTTCATACATCCATCATCACGCCAGCTTCAGTAAGACACTAAATATAGAATTTTCCAAGTAAATCAATACAACAAATATAGTATATGCGCAATCGTGTGGCTTATCCTCGCTATTAATTTACATTGAATTATCGAAACAAATTTCGTTACTTATCTCTTTTACCATAAAATCACAATAAAACTCATAATTCTAATAAACTATGCATGAAGAAAATACATTTAACCACTCTATATACATATCGTCTTCGGAAGCTCGGGGAATATGACAGTTGCCAAACAGTGACGAATTTTTCTATGCGCATTATCAGTTTGGGAGTACTGTACTATAATAGTTATTGATTTTGTTTGACTTTGCACCATCTCACGAATTATGTATCGGTAAAAAATATTTAAATTTAAAACTTAAAAGGGAAAACAAAGTCTGGCTTTATCAATGATAATATTATGTAATCATCTATATATAATATACATTACACATATGAGGATTATAATGAATAATGCCACTAACAATTAACATTACTAAATTGAAGCAGTTCACAATGTTTGTACATATTTATTATGTGTACACTACCTAGTCCAAGCAAGTACCCGCATCTTCAAAGATAATATTCATAGATATCTAATATTATATTGTACTTATTTGAGTTATTTCAAAGTACGTTAATGTACATACTAAGTATACATATATTTATTTCGTTGTTTAATGACGTAAGTAGATGTATTTATTATATTATTACTAGCGGTCCGCCCCGGCTTCGCCCGTGGTACATATGAAAAATAGATGTTGGCCGATTCTCAGACTTACCCGATATGCACAGAAAATTTCATGAGAATCGGTCCACCCGTTTCGGAGGAGTATGCAGACTAACATTGTGACACGAGAATTTTATATATAAGATTATAAAATGATCAATAATGTATTCGTTATTTTTTTTTTGTATTGATAGGATAGGATATTACGTTGAAGGATAGTCTTTAACAAATCACAAGGCCTCTTAGCGTACCTCTTTCCCTTTAACGGGATTTTCAATCAAGTTGCCCTCCTCTGCTTTGCTTTATCCGTCATAGTCAACAAAAAATCTGCCTATATCAGTCTGTTACTATTTGCTCTAACGCACAAATAGCTTTAAACTATATAGACATACACCTAAGGTACATTTTGCATTGTATTGAGATCCATTATAAATGTTCTCGGAGGTGAATATCGGCGGCGCAGGCCATAAAGGCAGTGATTCGAGGAGCGTTTCGACAGTTTACAAGCTCGCTGTAATAAGATATCGGACGCTCTATCACCCTGGAAAATGTCTTTATTATGCTCTCTGGAACAAAGCTTCAGATAGGTTCTGAAGAAATGCCGGAGTTGACAGTTTAAACAGTTTTTAATCAAACGCTTTTTCTCTTTGTAGAGTTTTTGTTGAGGAGTAAATTTGATGTACCTAATATAATAAATGCATTTGAAATTTTTTTAAATATATTATGTCTATGATGAAACATTTTATTATTTAACCAGTACAGTGGATATAGTGCGTGGTACAGTGAGTAACGCGTAGCACCTAGATCAAAAAGTTACGGTCCGGTCTGGCAGGACTGGAACACAGAAGGCTGTTTCACCTACTTGTCCTTAATGTAAAATCATATTCAGTAAAATAAATGTATCTATAATGCATCAGCCCCACATAGGATACACGGGACTTCACTTTTAGTACCTACCTACTTAATGTATGTAATTGAAATATTGTTTTTAAAAAAATAGACGGGTAATAATTAAATATATTATTTGATTGTAAGTTGTAACGTAGGTACCTATTTAAATTATAAGTATTTATAACGACATGATTTGAATGCAGGTAGGATTATGTATTTAGTGGAAATTACAATTAATTTCGCTTCTACTCGTTTATATGATTTAATCTAATAGACAACAGATATCTATTACCAAGTTGATTGATTTACATAATATATTATATTAAGGTAGGTAGGTACATGCGTTAATCTGATCATGAATGTATTATCGTTTGAACCTATTTAAGCTTCTAAATTTATACCAATCTAAATTCTCTGAATAGGTATATGAGGGTTTGGGACAAGAAAGCCGGATTGAGTAATTTATTTAGAATCAGAAAATTAATTAGAACACGTAGAAAAACAGCCTGAACGAGAAGTTTGTCCAATTTAATGATCGGACATAGAGCTTTTTTATATATAAAATCGAAACCACTTACAAAAGTTTCCCAAAAAACACTCAAAACTCGCCGTCTGTATTGGTGCCAAACGATTACGACTGCGTATCCCATTTTAAGTAGTTCTAAACTTTCCTAGAAAGGGTGAACCGCTTTGGGTGGTAATTTGTCGCTAAAATCCTTATTTATTGCAACAGAGAAGTTGGATCGGCCCCGGGGGCGAATTCGCGAAGTTCGCTCCTTTAAGTTCGCTTCACTGAATACCGACACCTTGAGCACATATTCAGGTTGAATCCTCCTTTTCTTGTTTTACTTGAAATATGGTACGACGCATAGGTAGCTTAATACGATTTCGATAGAACTTTCTCTGTTTGCTGTCGTTATTCGGACTTGGAATTCGAGTAAAAATAATATCTTCTCATATTGATATATATCATTTATCCGAAGCTCACAATTGATGTCGCAGTATCTATTGTAATTTCACAATAGAAATAAGAAATATCGAAATTAATTTCTAGTTGAAATTAGTTATACTTGCAGTAATTTGTTATTCAATCATTCTTCGTGAATTTCTTACAAAACCTGCGAAAAGGCAAAATATCTTAAAAATCTAGTAGTATGTAGTATGTATGTAAAATAGCAAACTTTCAAAGGTTAGTGCTATAACAGGTCAGTCTGAGTTTAGAGATATACATAATATTTTGGTATATCACTACATAGTATAAAACAAAGTCGCTTTCTCTGTCCCTATGTCCCTATGTCCCTATGTCCCTTTGTATGCTTAAATCTTTGAAACTACGCAACGGATTTTGATGCGGTTTTTTTTAATAGATAGAATGATTCAAGAGGAAGGTTTATATGTATAATAACATCCATTAAATAGTGGAGAAGTACTGTTATTTTTGAGGTTTCTAATGTGATGTCGTAAAAAATTACATTTTTTCCGCTTACATTGCAAACGCAGGCTGAACCCTACGAGTTTTATCAAAATAATGTACTAAGTATTGTACACATTGAAAAGGTCTACAGAAAAGTCCGTGATGGTATATGTCTATCTCTTATGGATAACCCACAATAACTTTTTTTTGTCATTTACTTTTTACGACAAATAATGGCTAATTTTCGAAGCGATTTTAACCAATACAGCATTAATCCTTAACCAATTAAATATCTTGAATACATTGTTCATTTAATATAGATCTATATGGCCCTTTACACCGTATGATTTAAGGGAATATTTTCGAAGATATTACAGATTTAAAAATTGCGGGACGTAGCGTTTGCGGCGGTATCGGCCGGCCGCCCGGCTATATATTTTATACCCGTGCGAAGCCGGAGCGGGCCGCTATGTTTTTATATACCTACAACGTTCACAGTTTTTCTGTAGTGTATTTAGTATATCAGCATTGCACCCGTGCGAAGCCGGGGCGGGTCGCTAGTTTTGTATATAATACCAAAGTTTTTTTTTATAAAAAAAAAAATACACCACTTCCAATCTTACTTCCAATACTAAATCTGGCAATTGGCATTTAAATATATTGTCTCAAAATTACAATTGAATAAATTATTACCCTTTGTATTGTGATAAAATCTTAAAATACAAACCTGCTGACTACACAATCTTTCGTACAAACTGAGTAGGTATAGTGGGCGGCTTTGAGTTGAGCCGCGTTACTCGGACAAATATTTGCATAGCTCTTTTCATACCTCGTTGGGCGCTAGTAAATCAGTGTAGTTACACTACGGCTTGTTGTCCAACTTATGTTTAGCTGAATGTTGTATGAGATGTTCTAAATGTTTGCTTCGCATAATTCATTGTTAATATTAGTTTTTCGTTTCGCAGAAAGAAAAGCGTTTATTTAGTTATTAAATTAGTTTGCGTTCGTTCTATGTTTATCTTTTATAATAGAAGGATCGTAATTAGTTTTCTGATGGACACCAGTATGACAGGAATTGCTGTTGACTAATTTAGAGAGCACGATTACGTGGTAACAAACCCAATCTCTTTAGGAAAATATTATTACTTTTTATTGTGGCAGAACCCTTTTAATACCCTTTAAAAGCACACAACCCGCAATACACTCGACACCATAAACCACGTACCATGCACGTACCCCTATAAAGTTGCTGGGTTACTCGACGATGATAACAATCTGGTCTTAAATCATCACCCTTTATCAAGAAGAAAACATTTTTGAACATTGTTTCACTAATGTTACGACTTATATTGAAAATTTATCTTTTTAATATATATCATTTTATGTAATGGACTAATTTAACACAAATGCTCTAACTAGAGCTCTATATTTGTTTGTATGTCTGTTTATAACACGATATTAGACTTTGATATAATATCGTGTTATACACCTAAAATTACTCGTATTCCTCAGCTGTTTGATTAACATTATAATCGTGTTTGGTACATTGGCAATAATGTTGATAAAGCGGTGCAACCTGTTCATTGCAATAGTATCTAATTAACGTACACGACTATTTTGGCGTGGAACACACATTGCGGCGGAGTTAATTATTTATTGACATACAAATCCCGTGACGCGATAACAATAGCAATTGTGTTGTACACGCTATAAGTATGGCTCATTAACGCGTATGTCTAATGTCACTATAACTCATAAACAGGCTATTTATATGATGACGCCTTAATATGATTAATGCTTCATAATAATATATTTATTTATTTATTTATTTATAATACTTCATTGTACAAACATGAATGGACAAAGCAGAAAAAAAAAGAACAAAATTACAAAGGCATCATTTGTACAAAAGGCGGCCTTATTGCTGAACAGCAATCTCTACCAGGCAACCTGGTAGGAAAGGAAATGTAAGAAGGTCGTGGGATAGCGCAAAATAAATGACTATAATTACAATTACATATAACAATACATTGCAAATAATGTAAAATAGACACATATACTCACATATTAATATAAACTAAATATTACATATACATATACTTCAAAAATATGTACATACTAAAAATATTACTAAAATACATATTGTACATACACATACATAATATTAAATACATATTAAACATACACATACATATTATTACAAAATACATACTATACACAAGCCATAGTACACAGTTGATAAGACATTCAAAAACAATTGTTACAGTTACAGATGTCAGCAAGCAGAAACAGAAAGGTAGGGAAAAAGCTACAGTAAGGAAAGGTAGTGATCTTTTAACAGTGATTTAAAAGAGGAGAGCGTTTTAGCGAATATACCCGATACTAGAAATCTATTTAAATGATTGTTAGCCCAAAGAATGTTTATATTGTCTAGGGCGGATCCGAAATCTGACCTCGTTTAATTTGGTAAAAGAATGAAATATTAGATTTAGTTTGTTACATGAAATCTATAATAATCTCAAAATTTAAATGTTTTTGTTTTCTAAAGTGGTGAAAAATATTCGTGAGAATGATTTAATTTCGTAGGTATTTGTTTTGTACATCGTCGCAAGATCGTCGCTAACAAAATACGCGCAAGGCGACGTAAAATCTTCAGATATTACCAGATTGCGGCTGTCCTAGTTCTATTGTAGTCGTTGACGGGCGACTTTCAAAACATTTTTGAATATTTCTGTTATGAAAGTTGGGACAACCGAGGATTAGTGTGGTAACCCTGAGAAATGGTCGGACGGAATTGGAAAAGTTGAAGCGGCGCGGTCCGGATTACAGTTGGTTGTATTGATACAATACGACATGTAGAAAGTTTACATTGTGAAAGACATCCGTGAAAATGTCTTGAACTTACCTACGTGTGATAAAACAGGTACTGTGCTACAACTGTACAAACATATTGCAATAACCGGTAAGTAAGGCGAGACACTGTAGCCTCCCCTGAGTATTATGTTCTGTGCACTGTAGGTACTCCCTAAATCTATGATTAAATGAATGAATTAAATCAAAACGATGTCCTGTAAAAGGAAATTATAATCGTAGCTTGAATTAATATAACTATCGAAAGGCACGACTTCTATTTAATTAATTTGGTGTAATTACTGAATTGAAATACGTTAGGCAAGTGTTGTTTAAATTAATTATTTCTATTAGACACGCTTGTAGTGCGAATAGCGTGTGGCTTACTAAACAGAATATTGAGTTGAATCAAATTATTTCCATAGAATAAACTTATACGCTAACTTTTAATTCCAATAATTAGAAATATCTCAGATATAAATATATTTATTTTTTATCGGACAGATGTTGGAAAGTAAGCACTATCTAATAAAAAAAAAACAATTAAAAGAACAGCTAAACTAAAACATTCATATTAAAAATAATTTTAAGTTATAATTTTATCAACATTATCATTAAGTATAGTATTTGCTATTGATTAAATAGTAAATACATGACGTATGTACTACGTAGTATAACTATATTCCTGCGTGTAGTTTATAAAAACATGATTTAAGTGAGCTATAAAATAGTTCCAAAATAATGTGGATTTCATTTTTCTCAAGTGTATCTTATCTAAGATTATGCCGTTCACGCGCGTGTTTCACTTTCTAGTCACGTTTGCTAAAGGGGTGAGGCCGCGAATTCAACGAATTTTCATAATGGCCGTCATCATACCGTAGGATATCGACACTGAACTAACACGGTTTGATCAGGTAAAAATTAAATTTCAACATTACAAACAATATATTTTTAAAGGAACATTATCTATTATTTATTACACATACACTCCGACACCGCAGCTCATTTCACTTTATTCAACCTAATATATCACTATCATAGAATTATACGAGATCATTTACGATGTATATTACTGTATTAATCCAATATAGGCGAGACATTCAATAGAAATGATTCAATATCTATCACGTTATTCCGATCGCTGTTGCGTGCGTGAACAAATTAATTAATTAGATTTAGCTAGTAGGTGCGTTATCATTATTAATCGCTGGGCCTAGGCTGCGGCTGATGGATCACCGTGGACGCCTACGCACTTTATCAATTATTCACGTTACATTAGTTCACTGGTCAGTTCCTGTCATGCAATCAAATAAAATTAGTGTTTGTCGTTTAAAAATATTGTCCTCCAAACTTATAAGTCTTTTTGCCGTTGATAGATAAAGATAGAGTAAGTCTTCGTTGTAAGATAAAGTATAGATAATAATATGGTATTGTTCATATATAAATGTTCTGTAGAAAATATAAGAGTTAATGCTTTGTTAAGATTACAGATTTTACTGTTTTACAAATAGAATAGCCATAAAGGAGTATGTGCGAGCACACAGTTATAAATTTTATGATTTTTGGTATCCGTGACGAAGTCGCTCATGGTAATGTTTATTTGAATAACATTCGACTGAACTGCAGTCGTTTACGAGGGCGGGCCCTATAATATATTTTCATTATACCCCATTTATTCGTGGGTTGTCGATATTCATTCTTTATATGCTTACCTTGAAACGTCAATAACGTATTACGAAGAACTCGTATCGGAACATGAGAAAATTTCGATACATAGAAAATATTACATATTGAATTTATATTTTTGGTTTTATGGCATTCAAATGCTTTATAAATATAAATTTATAAAGAATAGAAAAAATTCGATCACGAGGCGGGACTCGAACCCGCATCCTTCGCGTCCTTTATAAATTTATATTTATAAAGCATTTGAATGCCATAAAACCAAAAATATAAATTCAACAAAAAAGGTCGTGTTCCATCGTTACAATATTGTATTCACTGAAAAGTGCTTCATATTGGTTGAAATGGTTGTTAATCATCTCAATAGATGGCGCGCGGTGTGTCCCTTCAGACACATAAAACTGAAAGAATAGAATAAATTCGATCACTCGGGCGGGTCACGAGTGGCTGAGTTGGTGAGGCATCCGCCCCGGAATGGCGCGAAGGATGCGGGTTCGAGTCCCGCCTCGTGATCGAATTTTTTCTATTCTTTATAAATTTATATTTATAAAGCATTTGAATGCCATAAAACCAAAAATATAAATTCAACAAAAAAGGTCGTGTTCCATCGTTACAATATTGTATTCACTGAAAAGTGCTTCATATTGGTTGAAATGGTTGTTAATCATCTCAATAGATGGCGCGCGGTGTGTCCCTTCAGACACATAAAACTGAAAGAATAGAATAAATTCGATCACTCGGGCGGGTCACGAGTGGCTGAGTTGGTGAGGCATCCGCCCCGGAATGGCGCGAAGGATGCGGGTTCGAGTCCCGCCTCGTGATCGAATTTTTTCTATTCTTTATAAATTTATAATATTACATATTGTCAATAGTAAATGTGTATTTTGTATGTATTAGACATTAGTAGTACCTACTTACAATACTGGATTTAAAAAGTATGATTTAAACTTCGGGCGAAATGTATTTAAGTCTACGCTATAGATATTGTTAAAATATATTCAAAATATAGAAATGCAATCCAAAGCCGTTACAAAAGTTATTCAAAGAAATAGGTTACAACTTTAGCGTAGCGCTACGGCCGCGGCGGCTACGGTAAGCGCATATCGTTTGTAACTTTGTGCACGTTCGTACTTCGCATAAACGGATACAGGGTCGTTGTTACCGCTGACCATTTAGAACGACTTCAATACTCCACTTCATTTTCACGCCTCGGTCAAGTAAGATGAATTTCAAATAGCCTCGACGTACTGATTATAGCGTTGCGAGCCATTCATCATAAAAATTACACGCGTTTGACGTTCTAATACCATTTAATTGGCTTTTAGCGATCGTTAAGTAAGGTTCATAGTTGATACTTTATAAATTGGTACATGCGGTTAATGTAGGCATGTCCTGTAATGCATATTAAATAGCGGCCGATTTAAAATTCATTGTATAACAAAAAAGGTTTTGTTAAAGTAGCACGAGTATAAAACAATTTACAGGCTTTTCCTCGAATTGCTGCCACAATTCAACCTAATCAATGATAGTGCAAAAAGCCTAACCTCATATTATGTCATATCTATCTCGCTTACCCACTTTTACTTAATGATGGTGATAAATGAAGAATAATATGAATCGCGAGAATGAAGTATAACGAGAGAAGACAGATGGCGTGTATTATTCGTGTTGCCGATAAAGAGGACGGTTTCAACGTTTACATTAGATCCTATTCGAAGATATATACGAGGGAGGGCTGCTCTTGTGAGTGACGAGTTCGTCGGGATTACTATCTACATTATTAGCTGTAATCATTTCAAGTATGAGATGAAAAAAAAATCTTAGACCATTTCAAATTGTGGTTATATGTGAAAATACGTTTAGATGAAATTGATGTCAACTGCGCGTTGGAGAATTGTATTTTTATTTCGACTATAAATTGAATTATCGGCAAAAGCGTTATAATAAATTAGTTTTGTTAAAAATTATTCAAATTAGTTATGTGGTTGGTTTATAGTTCTAACAGACGAACGGCAAGTTGTGAAAGAGGTAACAGGTTGGCAGATATGTCATTAATAATATAATAAATAGCTCATTTCACAACCAGATTTCGATATTGCTCCTGTACTTTTTGAAAGATAAAATAAGATTTTTATTTAATTTTAGTTAATTTGTTAACGAAGTAATAAAATAATAAACGAGACATTCCAGCTGTGATAATATTGTTAGAATTTCAGCACATAGGTATATTATGTTATGAGATCCTAGACTGAATACCAATAATGATTTATAAGATACTAGCTTTCCGCCCGCGGCTTCGCCCGCGCAGTCCCGTCCCGTTCCCGTGGGATTTCCGGGATAAAACCTATCCTATGTCCCGGGGTAAAAAGTAGCCTATGTCCTTTCTCGGGTATCAAAATATCTCCATACCAAATTTCATGCAAATTGGTTCTGTAGTATAAAGTTCTATTTACGTTATCTGCGTACTTATTTTACGCTTTTCAAAATAAAAGCTCATTTATAGGACTCTATAATTAAGCAAAAGTGAACTGAACTTCTACAAATCTTAAAAAAAACTGTTATATAACATTTGTACGTTTATTGCCTATTGTAGAGTCGACGTGAAGTTTAAAATAAGTCTCATTAGCTGGCACCTGGAACGTGTGGTCGTTCGTACTAGGACCGAGTGCTGACAAGCTTCTCATTTGTATGCAAAATACTGGTTATATGTTCGTGGCAGTAGCCCCTAATGACGGCTACTACACTACTTGCAGTGTTCCTTTTATCTTAGTACCAATAAGTGTGCTACGTTTATAAAACTTCTATATTTTACTAGCTTTTTATTCCATTAATCGTATTTTAATTATGTATATCATTGCAATGAATCTATTTGTTTTATTAGATGTAAGTAGATAATTCCATGTTCAAGTTCCGAAACACAAATAGCGTTTCGTAGCTGGGATTTCGAGTAAAGACTACCTGCCTATTAAATTACCTTTATTAATTTTAAACAGAAACGACAGTATTAGTCCTTTTAAAATCTAGCACGGGAATATTAGTGATAACAATTTCGGTAAAAGCGCTTAAAAAGTTTATATTATCAACTAACGTGATATAAAGTCTTTCCACGCGTCAGTTTTAAATAGTATAGAGGTAATATTAATGTAAACGTATATTTGCTAGAGTATTTATTTATACCGAAATGAATAAAACATTAAATTACCATGAACAAACGTTAAAATATAACCTCTCATTTGCGTACCTCAGAAAGAAAATTAAAGTAGTTCGTAGCATTTTTCTTATTCTCGCCACTCATAAATTAATGTCTGTCTACTTTGCGGGCTTTCGAGAGTCATACTAATTGCTCGCGACTCCGCCTAACTAGATCTTTGAAAATAATGAATATTTGAATCTGACTTTTGGACCAGGCTTTGTATTAATTTGTTCGTTTCCAAACTAAATGATGTTAAGAGTTTATTCAGTGTAAAAGAAGCTGTAAGCTATAACCTCATTATTTTTAAGGTAGGTATTTTGTAGGTTAATAAAAGTAGCACAAGTTGAGCTATATTTTATAATAATGATTTATTTGACAAGTATTTAGGATTAAGATATATTTAAATTAGCTAAATCTAAATTATGAAGACCGTGTTAGCTCCACGATCATCACAAAACCTTCTCGACGTTGCGTTTTAGGATTCACGCCTGGTTTGGAGTACTTTTCCAAGTTGGTTACTTTTGAATAAAAATAGGTAAACCTTTTACTCCTTCTTTAGTCATACAATACTTATAGATAATATTGTTTTGTTTTTTTTAATATTTTAAATGAATAAAATTACATATATGGAACTTTTATAAGGAACATATAAATTTAGAAAATACTATGTAAGTTGTTATTATGAAAACTACATACTTACAACAGATACACACGTGCGCTGTGCGTACACAATGAAAGTAAGACTTACTTTCATTGTGTTTCCAAATTACTGCTACACTTAGTATAGCAATAATTTGGAAATGCAAATGTAAAATGAAACTTTTTACTATCATACGTTTTCATTCTATATCTATCTAGAGATGCATACAAATTAGGCAACTATTGACTAGGTAGATAGAACGCAGCGAGAGCGGATATTTGACGCTCTAAAGTAAACTGAACGTGAATTGGATTCGAGTCTCCGCGTGTGGGCTATGAATGTTGAAATTTACAATGAGAACATCGAAAATTACTTCTGTGAGTGACGCAGTTGAAATGAACGAGGCACCGTAATAAATTTAGAGCCAGTTTAATTGCGTAAGAAGGCTTGGGAACTCGATGATTACAATTGTTATTAGTTGTTAACACAATTTATGCCATTTACGTCAAATTTGATAGAAATGTATTAACCAATTAAATGCTATAATTTTTATTATAAATTTGAAAATTCGGCAACAATTAATAATTTATTTATCGTACTTGTGAATGTTTATTTTTCAATTCATAATTGAAGCAATTTAATTTCAATTCGGAAGATAAACTGCGCAAAATAATACCGACTACATTTTAAATTTGTTACCGTAAAATATTTTACAACATAATTTAAAAATAAAAGCTTCTTCACCTTAACTTAAAAATAATTAAGAAGACGACAGAAAAATATTTTTACGTGTATAAAAATAACAACTGCGAAATATAGAGTTTTAGAAATAGTCTCATTAAAAAAATAACAGATGTTTAAATGATTGTTCCTAATTTCATCCTTTCTTTATTATTAACATGGATGTAATCCATGTCACACACCAACTTCAGAATGTAAATAATATATGCCTTCTCGAGCCATCTTTGGCGGCACTTAACCTGGTTGGACATTGAGTGATGTGGTGCTAATTGTTGGGCAGGACCTTTTATCCACAAAATGTATTATGTATTCTCTGTCTTACATAGCCTCGATAGAGCAAAGTGTATAAATTAACCTACGTACGAGGCTATTATGTTTTATGAACAGTCATGTTTCAATACAAGGAGTATGTACATTGTACATGGGGAAATATATTATTCATAAATTTTAAAACACGTTAAAATTTTGATGGAGCGAAGTTTTTTTTTTTTTTTTTCTTGAATGAGTTGTGACTTTACCGGTTAATGCAGTGAAAACATAGTAGAATATTTTTGTGTGCAGCAGTTATGAAGCTTAAATAAACAACATTTATATTTGGATTATGTATAAGTAGGTTCCATAATATTTTTATTGAAAAAAAATTGTCACTTATAATACCACAAGAGCTTCAAAATTATCGGGTATTTTCCGATAGGTTCGTTGCAAACAAATGAAGGAGTCAAGTTTTTAGTCAAGGCACAGAATACATAATAGTAGCTAAACGCTACAGAACGGACACTCTCCGCCTCCCGCCAAAATTAAACACTTACCTCCCCCGTTCGATCAGTCTAAAAATGGTCCATATTTTTCTACAGGGACGATACGCAACGAAGATTGACAACGTTAATCAAATTGACTTAAAGTAATTTTATTATTTTGGATTTGTGATTATCGTTTTTCGTAGAAAATGGTTAGATATTGTGCTGTTTACGGATGTATTTCATCAGAAAAACGCGAATTTTTTTTTTACGCTAGTCAAAAATGTGCCAACCATAAAGCGTTAACACACACATTTGCAGTCTCTACAGTGTGACTGTCAAAACGATGATTTTGTATGGAGTGTCCGAGGTGTGGTCAAGGTTAAAAAATCACGAGCGCGAAGCGCGAGTGATTTTTCCTGAAAAACTTGACGACTTTATTTGTTTGCAGGGAACCTTGAGGGAAATGCCAGATAATTTTGAAGCTCGTGTGGTATTCGGGGGATTATTTTTCCGTCCCAAATGTCGGCCAATAATTTCACAATTGAATTCAACCTGTCAGTTTGACGTCAACGACCAGAGAAAATTTTCAAAAAATTATCACTTATAATACCACAAGAGCTTCAAAATTATCGGGTATTTTCCGATAGGTTCGTTGCAAACAAATGAAGGAGTCAAGTTTTTAGTCAAGGTTAAAAAATCACGAGCGCGAAGCGCGAGTGATTTTTCCTGAAAAACTTGACGACTTTATTTGTTTGCAGGGAACCTTGAGGGAAATGCCAGATAATTTTGAAGCTCGTGTGGTATTCGGGGGATTATTTTTCCGTCCCAAATGTCGGCCAATAATTTCACAATTGAATTCAACCTGTCAGTTTGACGTCAACGACCAGAGAAAATTTTCAAAAAATTATCACTTATAATACCACAAGAGCTTCAAAATTATCGGGTATTTTCCGATAGGTTCGTTGCAAACAAATGAAGGAGTCAAGTTTTTAGTCAAGGTTAAAAAATCACGAGCGCGAAGCGCGAGTGATTTTTCCTGAAAAACTTGACGACTTTATTTGTTTGCAGGGAACCTTGAGGGAAATGCCAGATAATTTTGAAGCTCGTGTGGTATTCGGGGGATTATTTTTCCGTCCCAAATGTCGGCCAATAATTTCACAATTGAATTCAACCTGTCAGTTTGACGTCAACGACCAGAGAAAATTTTCAAAAAATTATCAGTATAATACCATGTAGGTTGTACCACGTGACGTCGAATGGTGCAATTCTATTGGTCGATATTTGGGTCGGAAAAATAATAATTATAAATTATGATAAAGTTTGATAGACGATAAGGATAGACGTATAAGAAAATAATAAAGCCTGCTACATTCTCTCTGTAAAACTTGCTACATTGAAATACATATATTCACATTGAAATTTTATTACTTTGAGTGCATTTACAGAAAATATCCAAAGGGCACTTACCATTTTAAATGCATTTTAAATGCAAAAATCACAAATGGCAAGCTTCAATAAATCCTACCGCGTATAAAATGAATTGCTGCCGTAGATCTTTTCGCCAAAAGCTCTAAGTCAACGATCGCGAACTATTTGGAAGTACTGACGTTGAGAAAAATAAATTTAAATAAATAATTTAAGTTTCTAGACACGCCAGAAATCAAATAAATACACAATTTCGTATAGTGGTCTCTTATATGATGCGTCGTTGATATTCCCTGCATTTATAGCGTCATTTCAGCATTCGAGTAAACATCAGTACAGAAATGGAGGATATAAGAAGGAAAAGCTCAGTTCGATAGTGTTTCAATTTGTAATTGAAAATAATTAATCCACCAGTTTGAAATTAAATATTAAAATTTATTCGACCACAATGTTAACGTTTTCTTTTCACGCCTTTCGTTATAATTCATCAATCATAATGTAATGTGCAGCGCAAATGCACTAAAAGGGTTTTGAATTTTCAACCCGCCAGCTGCCTGGTACCAGAGAGAAGCGAAAATTTGTCACATGTGCCATGCCGTCGTGGGCTGTCGAGCGGCAGAACACAGTTTGTCTAAAATAGAATACAGCACTATTTAAATTTAAATATTCCCGTGGAGCATTGCATAATTTTTCGTTATGGAAATGCAATATCCAGAAGCGAGCTTATCTTGATTTTGATGTGGTCTTTTTAATTCACGTTATTTTAAAATTTATTGTTAGAATTTCCTATTTCCATTTTGCAAAATAATAAAATTAATTCAAAATGCATTTGAGAATGAAACTAAATGGAAATCTAATTAAAATAACTGAGACGAGCATTAAATACAGAGCAGTAACAATAATTGAATAGCCACTATTAGAACTACAGCTAAGTTTCAGTTTAAGTAAGTTTCAAAGGCAACACAAAGTCTTATTAGTTCGCTCCGATATCGAGTGTCTGCTTCCAAATCCTCTGTGAGGTTGAAACGCGGTGAATGATAAATAACTGACAAAACTTCGAGATGGTTGATAGATTAATAATGTCAAGAGTAGGTATGGAGTTTAGTAGTTACTTACCCTTTATGGAATTACGAGTAAGTTCTTGTTAAATATGGATAGATATAGAAGAATGTAAAAAAATATGTATTTTCGTATTTTAGAAAAGAAGGTTGTTAAATAAGCTTGAATAAATACAAAATACAATATTGGTAATGACGAATCCTTAAAAGTAGCAAACAAGTAGGCGTCTTATCAATTTCTTACTCATTCAATTTGATTGACACCGACCAGCAACTTTGATAACACATTTAAAAAGTTATAACTTACTTTGCATGGTGAGGAAGTCCTTTAACATACAAATATAAAAAAAAAATGTGAAATACAACCAACTAACGAGTTTGTTTGTATCTCTCTGTATCAATATTTAATAAAAAAAATAACCTTAATTAGTAACTGTGAGGAGAATAGACCAAACATAATAAAAATTCTAGGAATACTCGGATATTGCAGTTTATGTATTTTTATTAGAAGTATTTGAACATCGTTCGTATTCATTTAATCATGATTTATATTAAATTTAGCTGCCGAAAATTCCGTAGTTTGAAAAAGTAAAGTATGTACTTTTTAGACTTTAATATATTTTAACGTATTTCAATCATAATCTTGAAGACCTTGACCATGGTTGTTCAGTGCAAAAATCTTTTGGAGATATGAAGATTATTATTTTTCCCAAACGGAATTTTCATATAAACAAATATTTATCCTGGCAATAATTGGCAACATTTTTATTATCATGTTTACAGATTTGTAGGAAATAGATATATCTGTTATCCAATTATTACTACGGAAAATTTTCTCGTCTTTTATGTTTATTGAATTTGTGTCGTTAGAATTTGGTTGGTAGACAATGTTTACAGCACCATTTATTTTTCAAATAATGAAAGTCCTATAATCAAATATAGTAAATATTTTTTGTCGACCTAATTTAAGAAAAATAAACTTAAATAAATTTAATCTTAAATTATATTGTAAACGTTACCGTAGCACTCTGATTACACTGAGATCAAAGTTATAATAATATATATTGAAGGGGGCGCTTAATTGGAATCCTCTCACAAAAATTGTTTAGAGAGCATTGCGAGTTGGCTCCGCTACCCGGGGAAGGTTGGCCCGCGGCCAGCGAGCTCCGTGCGGTCCTGAAATGAGACAAATTGTAATATCGAATAGTTACAACGAGAAATATTATATGCTACTTCTTTAGATTATGAGTAAACTGAGATTTCATAAATTGCAGTACTCGAAAATATAGATGCTTAATTTAAAAATACTACTTGCAATGAAGAATTAAAAAATTATAGAGAAAAAAAAATCTTGTCTTATACAAAATTGCTTTATTAGGTAACAATATAATGAAAAAAAGATGCCTCTAACATGGTAAAATAGAATTAGTAATTAGGTTCAAAACCGTGTCCAATAAATCTCTGAGCTTCGTTTTAATAAAATTCGTTGTTTGCTGTAAAGTGTACCTTTGAGTACTAACTACCATATACAATTAGTATATTTATAATTCAGTGACATTGAGTTATCAAAACAGTGATAAATAATTAGAACAGCTGCCGCAACAGTGAGCGATAGGTACAAAAGTTTCCTCTTTCGAGGGGGCCAAAAGTAATTTAACTTGATAAAAGTACTATTTGCTAAACTAGTGTGTTTTACCGTAGCCGGTGCCGCTAATAAAACATTCAGTTATTCACGCCGTAGTTTCACAGCTTGATATCATTACGAGCTATTTCACAAATTAGAAAAGTTTTAAACGACTCATATATTTAGGGATAAATATATAAAAGGTAAAAACCTTTGAAGGTGTACTCTACTTTAGTGCTACGGATAATTTATTCGTAGCTTTATTCGATACTAGCTGCTCCGCGCGGTTTCACCCCCGTGGCTCCACTCCTGTTGGTCGTAGCGTGATGATATATAGCCTATAGCCTTCCTCGATAAATGAGCTATCTAACACCGAAAGAATTTTTCAAATCGGACCAGTAGTTCCCGAGATTAGCGCGTTCAAACAAACAAACAAACAAACAAACTCTTCAGCTTTATAATATTAGTATAGATTTAGATTTGTTTATTATATTACTTCATACAATTTGGGCAATTATAGTAAAACTTAATAAATAAAACATGTTATTCCATATAAAATAAAAAACTTTATAATCCATTACGGTTTAGTGTAGGTATTAATTCAGATTATTTAAATACGAGAATAATTGAATAAATCATTACTTATCAAAATAGCAACCTTTTAGTGCGCTATTTCGTGTCCATAACGAATAGTACATAATGCTTTTAGAAATTAAAGATTTTAACTGATTTTAAACTCGATTTATTCATTACATTATTATCCCGACTTTTCGCACACTTTGCAGCGAGCGTGATCACGGGGAGACTTTTATATTCCCCCCGTGACCACCCTCCGTCAAGTCTAAAATCCGTTAAAATCTTAAATTTCTAAATGTACAATACTCGCGTAAAATCAAACATTACAAAATACTATATAATACTTTTACGGTAAGAAAATATAATCAAATATTTTTTAAATAGAGCCAATTCGATATAATAACTTAATACAATGCTGAATTGTATTTAAAAATCTATAACAGCAAACTTTACACTAACTTACTTAACTTCTAACAACTAAATTGACTTTTTAAACAAATTTCTGATAAAAATTACTGCCAGAGACCATTTTGTTATTTGAAAGGAGTCTTTTCACACGTATCTACCATGAAGAATTATTATATACTTAAAACATTTTGTAAGAAAATATTCCTCGTGGGTTCTGGGAATTTTTGGTATGAGAATGGGGAAATAGGAGATGATTCCGTTATTTACTATAGACTATTTACTCTAATGTTATTCCTAGCATATGGTTCTATGACGGCATTAGAGATAATGGCCGCGGTAGTTGGCGACTTTCCGGAAGATGAAAAAAGCGATTCAATAACATTTTCTGTTAGTCACGCAATTGTGATGATAAAAATTTTCTCTGTATTATTTAATAAAAATTTGATAAGGAAGTTGATGTACGACATAATACGAGTATGTGAGTTACACGAGAAAGATTCTCTTATGGCAGAAAAATACAGAATAATGAAGATAAACATTATAGCGTATACTGGTACAGTATATGGCTCGGCTGCTTGTTTTGTGTTTGAAGGATTACGAAAAGTATACGAAGGTAAACCTTTCAATTCAAGTTTTTATTGATATTAAATTATCTGGTATTCGTAGAAGGTACCGTTCTATTCAAGTAAGAGAAAAAATCCTACAAATTCTTATCCTTTTTTGAAATGTTTTTTTCCTTTTTTATTATTGTTAGTTTTGATTCTTCATTCAAAATCTAACTAGTGTTTCGATGGCTCAATCGTCTTATTGCAGATTGCTACTGCGGTCAAAATCGCATACATTGTGAATTCGGGTTATTTCAGAAAAAATACCGCAGGAACATTTCGAAATTTTGTGCTGTGTTTGAAAAGAAAACAATTCTAGTGCATCTCTTGATTCATACAGCGAAATAACACTACCTAGTAGTTACCGTCGTAACGATAATAATATAATTGTAGTTTTATTTTTTAATTTTAGGATCCCACTTTGTCACTGTCGTCACTTATTATCCAACATTCACCGATAACTCAGTGATGGCAAACATAACCAGAATATTAACTACTATTACCCTATTCGTGATGTTGATGAGCATGATAATAACTGTAGACGGCTTTACAATGGCTAATCTGATAATGTATAAGTACAAGTTTATTACATTGAGACATTATTTTGAAGACTTACGAGATGAGGTAGAAAGGATCTGTGAAATGGGCAATTCTGAGATGGCGGCGGAAAAGTTGAGAAATGGACTTATAGAAGGCATTATTATGCATAAGGAACTTTTGAGGTATTCAAAATGTCGCAATTTATAGAACAGTTTGTGTTAATTTACTTGGTTAGTCATTACTTATTTTAAACAGGTTAGGAAAGGAAATTGTTAAAGCCTTTGGTAATGTAATGGCATGTCAGCTATGCCAGAGTTCAGGATCTGCTGTGTCGCTTTTGCTTCAAATTGCGGTAAGGTTTTAAAAAATTGTTTTGTAAATTGATAAATAATAATGAAAATAGGTACATAATATTTCTGTGTAGGTTTCAGAAGATTTAACATTTGTTGCAAGTCTCAAGATAATTTTCTTTGTCGCTGCATTATTTTTGCTGCTCGGTCTTTTCCTATGTAATGCAGGAGAGATAACGTATCAGGTAAGATAGATATCTATCTCTATCTATCTAATACTATATCATTTATAATTGAAAGGTTCTTCACAATAATTTTAGATGATGGATTTATTTTAAAATTTAAATAAATTATATGCAAATAAAAAATATTAACTTTAATTTTGTAGGCATCGTTGCTATCAGACTCAATTTTCTATTGTGGCTGGCATCTCTTTCCCGCACACTTGCCGCGAGGTGCGCATCTCCGCAAGATTGTCTCGATCGCATGTGTTCAAGCACAGCGTCCTCCGATAATGAAAGCTTTTAAAATGCTAGAACTAACATATGCGACGTTTCTTTTGGTGAGTATGCACATTTGAAGAACAACTTTTAAATATTATATTGTTTTAAGTATTCCCGTAGACTGGGATTCTAATTTATTTGAAAACGAAGCACGCTTTGATTGCCATGTCTCCTAATTCTGAACCCAAAGAAATCTGTAATGAATTTTTATTTGTGTGTTGCTACTCAGCTCAACTTATTTTTATTCTTTTGTGAAGCCGAAATGAATCGAGGGCGCATCGTTAGTGGGAACAATACAAATATTAATTCATCCAAAAATATTTTATTGGGCAAACTTTATTTCTTTTAATTGTTTGCCTATTTGTAAGAAATATTGCTGATTGAGGTTCGTTGGTAAAAATAAACCTGGAGCATGTCAATCCGAACCAATTTCTCCGTATTTTGATACAAAGATACCAAAGATAACATAAATGTGAATTTTTATTATTTATATATAACTAGGTTTCCGCCCGCGGCTTCGCCCGCGCAGTCAAAGAAAAACCCGCATAGTTCGCGTTCCCGTGGGATTTCCGGGATTGCGTCATTTTCCCGGGATAAAAAGTAGTCTATGTCCTTTCTCGGGTATCAAAATATCTCCATACCAAATTTCATGAAAATTGGTTCAGTAGTTTAGACGTGATTGAGTAACAGACAGACAGACAGAGTTACTTTCGCATTTATTATATTAGTATGGATTTCAGTCTAACCAACGATAATTTTGAAGTCAAACAAGTTTAATATTATTATAGTTTAAGATTAAAAAAAAAATTACTTTATGGAGCCATGGAAAGCTCAGTAAATGAACTGTGCTCTTACTTTAAATTCACATTTTTGGGAATATATTTTAAAACGCATGCTTGCTTTATGAATATTATCATTTAGGAATGCTTCAAGCATTTTATAATGAGTGTTTATAACATTGTGTGTGTATCTCTTTTACAGGTCGTTAGAGGAACGTATTCAGTTTTCGCATTATTTTATGCACATCAAGAAAAGTAAAAGGGTGTTATAAAACTTCATACATTTTCAATTTTGTTCAACAAAGAAGCTTTTATATAATTCACAATAATTTTATTAAGCAATAGTTAGATGAGCTTTTTGTTCACAGACATGTAATGAGAATGTATCATTGGGGTTTATGATTTATTAATGTATCTACATTAAATATAAATTGAAATAAACAAAAGTTTAACTAGAAGAACGAACTGTTTTATTTCTAGTCTTAATATTGAATTTCAATTTCTTTGTTTTAATAAAATGCGGTTTTGTCAATAAATTTTTTTAATTAGTTCCATGTGATAACTTAACTATTATAAACTATTTGAATAGCTATTCCAATAGCATGAAAATTTTCGTTCCGCCAAAAATTTAACAAACTTAATCCGTATTTCCTTTACCGCGGCTCTCAGTGATTTAATTTGCGTTCTGATCGATCATCGAATACCCCATGTGAGTTTTACCAATGTTTGAGGCTTATCGCGAATATCTGCGAACATAAACAAGTAACGCAAGTCACGCACGGGTGTATCAAATAAAACAAGATTGGTGATCTCGATAACCCGATCTAACTTATCGCATTAGGGCTCATACATGCAAGCGGAATATATTGTTGCTCATTGATTGTGGCCGATGTGTCGTGGGTACATTTTTGTACCGGAAATGTGAGGCGGTAAAATACGTTATAAACATAGAGGAAACGAATAAAACATTGTGTATAGTTGCTAACGTATATTATGTTATGATAGTTTATACTTTTAGCTTTAATTCTTTATTGTTTTAATAAGGTCTAATAGAAAAACATCAACATCGTTACACGTTTACATAGCTATAACATGATCGTATAAATTTAACTCTACAGTAGTCGCGTGGTCTACATGTGTAATCCAGTGATACAAAATTGCAAATTTCAAAAAATCTAATAGCTCCAGTTATTTCATCCTTCGTGTACTCTAAGTTGAATAATTGCCGCATGCACTCAGTGCAGCGCGGAGAGTCGGGTGCGCGTGGTTGTGCAACAGGAGCTCCGCAAAATTCACGGTCTACGTACGTATCCCGCGCGACCAACTACGAAAGTTTTTTGTTGTGACTGTTTCATAGATGTAGATGCCTATACTGGAGATAAATTGAAACCGGAAATAATATCTCCCTATAATCGCACAAAAATGAAGTGGATCTGGTTGATAAAAGTGTTTACTGTATTGTTACTCTCTTATATCCAGAAATTCAAGAAGATGGCTTGTAACCGTGTTCTATTATCTGATCTACCTCAGTGCCTTCAATGCGCTATGCTGAATGTATCAGCAAATAAAAACTTTGAATCTATTCAACGTCGTGACTTCCTCATGGACGGCGCTGGCTTGGATAAAACCTCTGGCCCACCTAATGGCGCATCCACACATGCCAGGCAAATGCCATGCAAGTGCCATGCAAGTGCCATGGCAAATATTGCCGGCATTTGCCTCTTTTACCTGCGGCACGCGCGGCTTTTGGTTGCCGGCGGGAGTTTACTTGCGGATTCGATACGGAGTAGTAGTGGTGTCGTATTCATGTATAACATAATTTAAAATAAGTAAATCACGAAATGACAGAATTTAACTGGGATGATAGTGCAGTACTTTTATTAATAGAAAAGTATCAAGAAAATGAACCATTGTATAAAGCCGGCGGCCTGAAGAAGTTCTTCCACACCAAGAAACCCACCATTGACAGCAGGACCAATTCGAAGAAATTAATTTGGGCGGTACCATGACTGCGTAATTGCCCGTAATAGAAACACACGAAAGGTGTGCAGTACGTGCAAAAAGTTTACATGTTCTGACCATTTTGAAATTGTATGCTTATTTTGTTTGCAAAATACTGATTAGACTAGGATTTTTATGTATATATTTTTTTTGATCTCATATAATGTGAATTATGTGATATTACGACTGCAAAAGAGGTATTTTTTGTTGTAGTTGTTTTTTCAAATCATAAAAGATATGGTTGTATGTTTTGTTGATTATTTTAAATAGAAAATATATAGTAATGAAGATTTATAAATAAATAAACAGACTTTTTAATTTATTTGTGTACTTTTTCTTGTTTTAGAAATGGTATACCCTTGTAGACCACGCGACGTCACACGTCACTTTTAGATACGCTACTACTGTAGGGTTAAACTCGTATGTGACGATTTACTAAATATAAACATTAATTCAGAAAATAAGGTACAAGTAGGTATTAATATGCATAAGGTCTAACTAAATTCTTACTAGGTAAACCAGCCTTTCCAGTTTCCCCTTCCTATTACCATGTCGGTAAAAGCCTACTAAAATCTCTACATATTCTGATAAGAGCAAAAAAGATACGTATCTTGGTGAATAGAATAGATGCCTAATCAGTGATATCCTTTTATTAAAAATAGAATCGTTGAGATAGACAATCCCGTGTGGTTAAAATACTCCTAATTAAATAATTATATTATTCTAGATTTCAAATTTCTTCATATTTATTTTAAATTAACCGCAACTCACACGTTTTTATACTATTGTTCAATATTTGAAAATAACCAATATATTTTTAAATCAAGAAAATAAAATTTTATGATCGCATATGGGATTTACTGGAAAACTCTAATTAAACTAAGCTATAACGTGGATATTGAAGTATTGACTTATACGACCCTTTTTTCTTCGACGTATTTATTTCACGTTAATATTTTGGTAGAACAAATATATCCCAACAATACCTACCGATCATTCAAATAGATGCCTGCTTCTAAGAAGACAACAAAGTTTTCAACATTACTGCAGTAAAGTGGTAATTTTGTTTTGTTTTTTGAAAACAACTATTGTAATATTAACAGTCTTTTCACAAAACAGCATATCAATTTTACTTATTCTATTTTTACCTTGCTTTAAATAAAAACGTATTTATCAAGTTGATTTATATTTATTATAAAGTTCTGAGATCAGTGGTTTAAGTGCGTATCGTGGATGATTATTTTTCCAAGATTTTACGCGATAACAAAAAAACCCAAAGAAAGTTTAGGAGTTACGAGGCCCGAAAGAAACGAGTTTTTATTGCGATGCAAACTTTTCTTTTAAAGCTCTTATTTCGGTAGAGTGGGCGATTACTTATAAAACAGCCGTGTAATATAAAGTTTGATTTACTTGTTAAAACGACAAACATTTCATTCGTGAGGTTCGAGCCGATTTAATGTCGAAGGTGAATAGGGCATTCCTCTTTGATTAAAATTTTTGAAATAATCCTTTGTTCAGCAGATATAGAAAACGTCAGCAAAATTAACAAATTACAATATAAGTTTAATTATTTATAGGGTCTTAAAGGTCAACGTTTTTAAAAAGAATATTATCACTTACGTTGAAGGTTTAACTGTTTGATACACTTTTATTGGATAACTTATGAACTGACCATGGTTGATATCACTATGTATTATAATATTTAGGTAATTTATACGTCGTCTCTGAGGTAAAGAAAGCATTTATGTAGAACCTAATTTCGCAGTCAATTTTTTACTGTCCGAATATTTAGATCCACAGGGCACGCATACAAAAGAGGTTCCGCGCGGATTGTGAATCTTACTCGTGCCGCGAATAAAAACTTTCGCTACCATAAAAGTATATGAGTTCGTCCCAATACTGCGTTGATGACTTCCAATCTCTCTGTAGCGTGTCCCGACCCAACCCTGGAGATTACTTTTTCTCCTTCATCCACTAAATTGAATTAAAATGAGAAGCAAACGGATAAAGAAAAGGGTGCACGTCAATTTTCACTAGAGTCTGACGATTAACAGGCGTTTCTCACATGTGGCCATTTGATCTTTTGTTTTCGCGATTTTTCTGTTTTAATTCGATTTAAAGTTTTAATTGCGATCCGTTGTGTTAATTTAACGGCTTCATTAATTACTTACACTGAAGTAAATTCATTTATTTTTTTCATGTGAAAAATTTTAGATATTTAGAAAATAATAACAAACACTATGGAATGATGATAAAAATAACACGATGGTCTATTGGAAAAATAAAACTATTATTTTTTTGCTTAAATTAATTACTGAACCTTCTCCGGCCAATAGTCTTTAATACATTTCGTCTGGACGTAACATTCGGTAGATTTATTTGTTTGCGTTAGAAACTAAGTGATCCTCTTAACGACTACGACTCCTTATTTTACTTCTCATTTCCCCACAAATAGCCCAAGGTGCTTGTTTTCACTGTCGTCGCAAACTATGAAATTTAATTTAGAACTTTGTAAACGCAATATCATTTCTTGAAAGTACCTTCTACAAACTAGTTTAATATTTCATAAATGTTTTAACTTTATGTTACTCTATAGTAATAGAATGGAATGGCACTGCTTGAGTAGGTACCTACTTTTAATGCTCCAACAAATTAACAAACCATTCCATTTTTAGGAAATATGCTAGTGAAATAGAAAATAATGAGACATTATTGCTTGTTTATAGTCAATACAATTGCTTATAAATAATATTCTGTCAAACCGTAATTATTTAATTTCTTTATAGATTTCACTAAATCACTCCGATATTACAAACAAAATGTGAGATAGCTGGATGAAAAAGATAAAATAGCTCACAATAGCGTCGTGGTGATTCACGTAAGCGTCTTGGTGACGCTTTCTGCCAACGTTTCTCGACACAGCCTTATACTATATAACAAAATATGTAGTTTTGAAACTGGTCTTGACATTTAATCAATAATCTTCTCCTGAAAAAATAAGAAATGATATGAACAAGCAGCAATAGACTTAAATTTTCGAGGACCATACGAGGTCAGCATATAATAATGTTTCTTCCACGAACTCTAAAGGCATGAATGTAATCTGAGCATGTAATTAAAATGCAGCATCTAAATGAAAATTCTTGAACAATACATAAAGATAAAACAGCGACATTGTAATATATATGTTACGAGGAGTGCGAAGGGAGAGGAATTTTCCAGTCTAGAAAATACACGCGAGTGAATTTTCTTTCAGTTATATTTTTCTTGAAATATTAAGTTTGAGACATTTTGGGAAACAAGGTTCATTTAAGTTGTTAATTGAAAAAAAAAATATTAGCGCGAATTAATGTTTTCAGAACAGGTAGGTACTAGAATAACATATAATGAGTTTGTCATTATATGTTTAAACAAAATAATATGAACATACATAATAAAATGTGCATTTGGACAAGGAAGTTGTAGAAGTGTTTCCCAGTGATGTGCTACTTTTTTCTTATTTATCGATGTCAAATATATTCGTTATTTACTGTTTCATAGAAATTTACCTCGATTTTATCATAAAATCTTAGACTTACTATAAAGGGCTATCCGTTTTCATTACATTAGAAAATTTATTTCTTCTATAAATCGTATATAAACTTATGAAAGTATATTATGTGTTATTCTGGATATTTTTGAAAGAAGAAATATCATCTATATGGAAATAAACCAATAACTCCTTTAAAATAGCTTATCTAATAGAACATAAACCAATATTTGACTCAAAAGATCATATTTATATAAAATAAATACGAATTATGAACTCATACGGTCGTATATAACGTACAGAATTTATCTTAACTACTGTTTTGCAATATGTGTCAGTGCGTAACCATGTTCCCATAAATAATTCCCCGTTGAACCGATATCATAAAGTTTGTGCTTGTCACGTAATCCGGATTTACAGGGATAATCCGACATAGTATCGATGTTTTAAGGATGTTCAGCGACAAGCAAAATATTGATAAATGAAACATCAAAGTGTAGGTACGTATTTGGGACGAGGGCGGTGTACGGAAAACAGGGTTCGAAGCTACGCAAAGGATTAAATATGAAATACATTATTATAACAAAAGATAGAAATTGCGTGCCCTTTCTTGACTTCCCGGCCCTTATTTAAAGGTAGATAGTATTAGATATTAAAATGCAGATTATTATTTTACGAAGCTTTAATAATAATGCATTTCCATGTTTATGATACTTTTATGTTTTAGTCCTATCCTATCCTAATAATATTATAAATGCGAAAGTTGTTGTGTGTTTGTTACGTTTCACGCAAGTTCTACTGAACCGATTACAATGAAATTTAGCATACATATAGAGGTTAACTTGGATTAACACGTAGGATAGTTTTTATCCCGGAAATCCCACGGGAACGGGAACTATGCGGGGTTTACTTTGAAAACGCGGGCGAAGCCGCGGGCGGAAATCTACTACTTCATAATATCTTGCATTGACCAAAAAACATAAAAATAAAAGTTTTTCAAGTAATTTAAGTTGATTCAATGAAAAATATAATAGGTATTTTCAGAAGACGTCAGTGTTCTGTAATTATAAATTGTAAGAACACAAGAACCTGCAAAATGCACCAGGCATTTTAATTAAATTAAATGTATTCAATAAAATTATTAAATAGTATTTCTTGTACTTAATTTTACGTGGTATATCTGAAGACCTTTTAACGAACATCAAACGCGATTTATTCGTTTACTCGATGTTTTAAACACTTTAAAGAGAGCTTTTCGAGAGTACCCTTGACTGAGAGTTAAATAACATAGAAATCATTTGCTTTTTTTATCAATAAAAAAGGGACTATAATTCCTAGAGTAAATGCTCGTATTCTTCACATTTCAGCAAGGTAAGAACAGGTTTTGTAATGATATTAGCAACCGTAATGCATGCATAACTGTTGGTAGCTAAATCGTCGAACTTGAAAAAAAATGTGACATTTTATTTTATTTATCGTCTGGAATAAGTAATATTAAAATCACATAGAACTATGAAAATGTAGAGCAATAACTTTTTATGATCAAAAAGTCGAAATAAAAGTGATTGTATATTTTAATAAAATCGAATTTAATTTCTGTTTGATATGAATGGACAAAATCGTTCAGCAGTTTGTTTCCGCAATTCGTGAGTCTAATTTTATACGAGGGATAATCTGAGTGCAGCGTATGCCGTCGACTGCTACCAATTTCAGATACAAATTACATACCAGATTGTTTCCTATCACGCTCCGCGATAATTGTTTTGCACTTTAATAGATTAATGCTGATTGGTTCCGACAAAAAATGCAATGCCAATTATTCCGTTTAAAAGTGAGAATTAATTTTCTGCTGCTAGTTTTAATAATTCAACTTTCGTTTAAAAATCAGATGTTAAAACGTTAAAAACTACGTTTCGTATAATGTTAATTGTTGTTTGATTTCAATTAACTAATACGTACTCTTGAATTTAAGATAACAGACAATTAATCAAACTTGTTATCGTGACAATTAAGAGTGATTTAAGTCTCAACGTGTGCTTGCTTTAATGTAACATTTTAAGACAAGTTGTTTTAATTTAACACATGATGAGATAATGCGGTGTTTATAATAGCAGTGTGGGTGCAAGCAAGCGTAGTGTTGGTAAGTGGACGTGGGTCGTTGCACTTGGCGTGCTAAGGAAGTGTTAACAACTGGCGGCTTGGCTCTCTCGTATCTCGTTTATAGCAATTGCACTTGTCAGCTTACACTCGCCTACTTAATGCTATATAATAATTTATTGAAACAAACGAATAGCTGTCGGCAGAGATTTCTATCAAGAAATATAATCGCTAAAGAGGATTGTAAACGTAGAATTGCAATGGAAATTCAAGTTGCCTAGCAGCTGAACCCTCCTTGCTTTACGATATTAAAGTATGCAAAATAGTAATTTCTTGGCTGCACACATTACAAGTATTAATGGGGCTTTCATCCTGTTCTTTAAATGTTTAATTGTAACGCAGTGTTGTTCTTTGCTGTTTCTCATTTGTAGATGTTTTATTCTGACAATTGAGCTTTTTTGCGCATAACCATTTGAAGAGTAGGTACTGCATTCACGATCACGTTTATAATGTTTATTTATATTTTGTGCTGCGTGATTTATAATAAAAGATAGATATTATCATAATGCTAAAAAACAATTTATGAATAATTTCCAAATACTCTCAATTTCAGTTATAATTACAGAGGGGGATAGAACAAAATATCATAATCAAAATGTAACTTAATAGTTTAGATATGTACCTATACCTCAAACTATTTATTATGGCCACTCGGTGAAAACAGAAAGGTTTAACCCTTAATATTGTTAGTGGAATACCCGGAATTCGTATAATTCGAAATAAGCAAGGGCCTTCATAAACAATGCAAAATTAGCAAAAACCAACGAGGACGTAAATTAGTATTTTCTGATGTTTGATTTTACGCGAGTATTATACATTTAGAAATTAAAGACTTTTTAACGGATTTTAAACGCGATTTATTCATTCTATTATTTTCCCGACGTTTCGAACACTTTACAGCGAGCGTGGTCACGGGGAGTCTCCCCGTGACCACGCTCGCTGTAAAGTGTTCGAAACGTCGGGAAAATAATAGAATGAATAAATCGCGTTTAAAATCCGTTAAAAAGTCTTTAATTTCTAGAGGACGTAAATTATTAACAAACTCACTAATCAACTCATTATGCAGGTTAATCCGTGATAAATTATTCCACTTGCTAATGAATTAATATTGTCGTCATTATTCATAATTAATACAAGGGATACATCATCTATGCAAGGGTTATAGAATATTCTGGTAACATAATATGCAGGCGCGGTCCCAGCCTGACTTTTTGGGGGGGGTCACGCGGCTAGAAAGGTTTGCAACCCCCCCCCCCCCTGGTACTCGTCAAAAGTAGTATTCAATAGAAGTTATAAGAAAAAACTTTAGATAATATCTATACATTTTTTTACTTTTTCATATAATTTACAAAAAAAAAATCAGCCAAGCGCGAGTCGTCTTCGCGTACCGAGGGCTCCGAACAAACCTACTTTTTATTATGTTGTAACTCTAAAATGTATGTTTTAGCAATTTTTCCTTTATCTGTGCTATAAGATAAGACTTTGCTTTAAAAAAATTTAAGACTGTATCAACGGGAAGTACAATGTAGGTTTTGATTCCCATGTGAATGTCAAAATTTACGATAATTTGCAGCATAAACGGCTGTATACATTATACATAAGTATATTTGGATTGCGTTGGTTTATAATTTTGATTTTTTCAAAGCTTGAAGAGACCGTAGATTTAAGTATTCGATATAAATTTCAGCTTGATACCTCCATGCGTTCCTGAGAAAAAAAGTCTTGACAGAAGACAAACTTTAAAATTATTAAGGATATTTTTTTATATACCTAATGTAATCAATTTTTTTTTTTGTAATTATTTCTCTATCTGTGCTATAAGATGTTGCTTCGTACCGAATTTAAAGATTCTGAGTTCACAGGAAGTGAATTAAATTTCTACCCTGGAATTAAAAACACGGGAATTAAAAATCTACCCTGTAGGTTTTTAATTTTGATACCCTTGCGAACGTCGAAATTTTGCGAAAATTTACTGCATTTACGGCTGTTTCTTCTGATTTAGTTGACACAAAAGTTTGATTTTATTACAGCATATAGATATTATAGACCTGAGTTTTTGATGGGAAAGTAAATTTAATACATGTAAGCGTTCAGTGGTAAAGGGGTTGTAAGTTAAAAATTATTAAAAATATTTTTTTTATACAATGTTAATAATGTATATCTGTGTTATAAGACTTTTTTTGTACCAAATTTCAAGATTCTGTGTTCATGGGAAGCACCCTGTAGGTTTTAATTCTCTTGCGAATGTCGAAATTTGCAAAAATTTTCAGCATTACGGCTGTATCTATTGATTGCGTTGGCTTATAAGGTTGATTTTTTCACAGCATCAAGGGACCGGATACTTGAGTATTCGATATAAATTTCAGCTTCATACCTCCATGCGTCTGTCTGTCAACACCTTTTTTCTCAGAAACGCTTGGATGTATCAAACTGAAATTTAACTATGATCCCGTGATAGACAGCCGTAAATGCTGAAAATTTTCGCAAATTTCGACATTTGCAAGGGAATTAAAATCTACAGGGCAATCAATTTTCTCCCATGAACACAGAGTCTTGAACTCCGCTACGAAGCAACATCTAATAGTACAGATACAGGAATAATTGCAAGAAATATATTTTTTTAATTACATCACATAAAAAAAATATCTTTAATAATTTTAAAGTTTTCTGTCTATCAAAACCCTTTTTCTAAGGAAAGCGTGACGGTATCAAACTGAAATTCATATCGAATACTTAAGTCTACGGTCCCTTGAAGCTGTGAAAAAATCAAACCACAAATCAAACTTATAAGCCACCGCAATAAAAAGATACAGCCATTTATGCTGCAAATTATTGCAAATTTCGACATTCACAAGGGATGATTCCCTCTGTGTTCACGGGAAGTACAGTGTAGGTTTTGATAAACCTACACTGTACTTCCCGTAAACACAGAATCTTGAAATTTGGTTAAAAGCAATGTCTTATAGCTCAAATCTAGGAAAAATTGCTAAAATTATTAAAAATATTTTTTTTTATACAATGTTAATAATGTATATCGTGTATATCTGTGTTATAAGACGTTTTTTTGTACCAAATTTCAAGATTCTGTGTTCATGGGAAGCACCCTGTAGGTTTTAATTCTCTTGCGAATGTCGAAATTTGCAAAAATTTTCAGCATTTACGGCTGTATCTATAGCTCAAATCTAGGAAAAATTGCTAAAACATACATTTTAGAGTTACAACATAATAAAAAATAGGTTTGTTCGGACCCCTCGGTGCGCGAGTCCGACTCGCACGTAGCCGGTTTTATTTAAAGAACGCGTGGATTTATCAGACTGTTATTTTTATTGATTACTTAAATCTACACTTGAAGCTGTGAAAAAATCAAACTTATAAGCCAACGAATCTAAAGTTTTACAGCCGTACGTGTATATGCGGCAAATTTTCACAAATTTCGACATTCGCAAGGGATTAAAAACAGATTTAACGGAACTTTATGTGTGCGAGTGACTCCGATTCGCACTTGGCCAGTTTTTATTTTATATTTTGTACAGTATAAGAATTTTTTCTATTTTATCGAGTACGATTTTGGGGGGGGTCATGTCCCCCGTGACCCCCCCCCCTGGGACCGCGCCTGATAATATGCTGTATTTAAACTTTTTTAAAGTGCTCGCGAAATACATTGGAACAATGAAAAATCGTTGTTTTTTAAGAACAAAGTAAAAGTATCTATTATTTAACGATTATTATAGTATCTGATTGCTTTTAACCCATTGAGCCCCGAACGGCCCGATCGGGCCACGACACAATAGATTTTCTATTGTGTCTGTGATTCCGGGGCCTGATGGATTAATGAACTAATGGTTATGCTTGTAACTTTTAGTGAATGAAAACTTTATGTATCTATTAATAAATAAATAGAAAATGGATCCAATATATACTATCAATTTAGATAATGCCGTTTTCATTCATCTTTTGAACAATAGTCGTACGTTACAGCAACGACACACCAATACATAAGATTCATTAAAGATATTTAATTGTTTAACATTTCCTGATTAAAATTACTCTCAGTTTGTCACATTTTCTTATCAAAAGATTCTGCCAAGGACTCCAATTAATAAGGAAAAGGGTAACGAACTACAATCCCCAAGAAGTGTAAGGTAAATATTAATCAGAATATCCCAGAAACAAGCTCTAATAAAGCCGAGGCCTTGCCTGAGGGCACGGCAAACATTTTTAATCCACCGCACATCGCATAAATTTCATTGCGCTCGGAAGTCTTCTTTGTTTTTCTTTACGAAAGATATATTTTTAGTTAAATTTACAACGTTTAGTTGCGGCACGTTGGTGTTCGACCGTAGCATTTTCTTTTATTGTTCGACTCATCTTCATCGAATTCACGTTAGGTCTTATGAAAGCCTGACCTTCCCACTGTGACTCATATACTACTGCACAACCTGAGCTAAAATACAAAATTGTTCGAACATTTCTGTGTGGCTTTTGTACCTCATAAATAAAAATGAATCCCCAAAAGTGTTGCTAAGCGAAAACTTGAGAACGGCGTTACCAATTTGGCAATTTGTTTTTTCATAGTTTTCACAAGGAAGTATTTTATGCAGAGAAAACAAAGTAAAAATTACAAGGAAAATATAAAAACAATATTTTCCTTTTCCCGTAGAAACCATTCTGTTCCCGGCGTCACACATTTGACGTCAATCAGAGCAACACAAAGGCAGGTTATGATTACATTGGGTTAAGCTAATGACTGATAAAAATTTTAAAATTTGAAAAAAATATTAGATCAGAACTCATGGCTCTGTTCATATAAAATTAAAGCTTATTTGATGAACCACAGAATATTTTTTAATTATATTAACTTTCGTTCCTTGAAAATTGGGTGTAAAACCTTACAGTGATAATACTGTGTTGATTTAAAGTTTCTTTTATTTCTAATCTCCATAACAATTTATTATGCTGTACGTATATATTATGAAAGCTTGCGTATTATAACTCCTTCAAATGAGCGTGCTAGTTACGCATTACCGTAATGGTTAGAAATCATCTATGATGGTATCTATTACAACGATGAAGTTTAAACATAATGCGAACATGCAAGAAATTAATATATCAGGTGGGCTGTTTACATTGTAACTTTCCTTATAAACATAGATTTATTGGAGGCACGCTAGGGCCGCCCAGAGCACAAACTTTTAGATACAAGGTTGTTTGTTTATAACTAACGAAACAGCTTTCTAAAGGAAAGTTTTTTACCTCAATGATGAGAAATGATAAATATCATATCGCCTTCATATACGAGAAATCTTGATGAATAGAATAATAATTGAAGCTTTCGTACGAAGAAGAAGCGAGATTATCCCTACTAATATTATAAACTAGCTGGCCCGGCGAACTTTGTACCGCCCAGTCAATGAATGTCGTGTTACCTTTGGGCTTGGAACTAATTTAGGCTATGATGAACGGAATACAATGATACAAAATAAATATAGATATAGGTATAATGGCTTTTTATTTCGATGAATAACACATATAGAAATAGAATAAAAAAATAATTACTTAAATACTTCATACCTACACGTGTCAGAGAAAAATTACCTATTGAATTAAACTACGTTTTGCAGCCTGGGATGCACTCGAATTAACTCTTTTCGTTCTTTAACTGGTGTCGACCACAAATCGTTTCCTTTCACTTTAATTATGATAGTTCTACTTCTACCACTATCATCGGGCGACCGACGATGATACAGTGGGTAACCATCGTTGCCTGTGATGGTCTTTGCCGTCAATTTTCGTGGATACCTTTTGGAACACTCGCTGTCAACCATGCATGGTGATTGGCGGTTGATGGTGCCACACGGTCCATGAATCATATATTCGTGATTAGTCATGTCATGTCGTTCTGGATCGGTTACAGAATTAGCAATCACCGCACATACAATTTTTATCCGCCCGAATTCTTTCGACTAACCAAATTAAAATGTGTGCATGCTGCAAGCCTTATTTTTGTCATTCGATTGAATACATCCATCATTGAATAATCCCAAAGATGTGTTGCTTTTGTAACTCATGATCGGATTTTTTGCTTGAAAACATGTGTGGTAATGTCGAGCCGATCACTTGATATCTGTCCGGGAAGCAGCAGTTGAATAATTTCCATCCATTTCGGATTACATGTAAATGTAATGAATAGATCTGGCCGACCATAATGACGAAAATAATTATTATGTATGTCATTGCATCTTGCGCATATTCATGACCTGTGTATGTCGCAGTACACAGACCAACATTTTCTGCATCTTCTTCTCTGTGCTAATTGCATCGCGTAAATGGATGTAATCTTCAAAACGCAATTTAGCTTGGTTCGAACCAATGAATCAGGGGCTCCGTTTCAATTTTAACGTTATATACATAATAATATTATTATGTCAACGCAATATTGTTGAAGCAGTCGATGAAATTGCAACAAATTATAATTGTCAGAATTTTTACATTTTTACACAGCATTTTTATAGAATTTCTTTTTAATAATTAAGCGAACTAACCTTCTTGGTTTCTCACCAAAAATACCTTATTAATTTCAGAAAACACGCGTAAACACAATCATTTGAGGAATTTTTATGTATCTGCTTTTATTGCACTTTTTGATAATTATTGATTTTAAAAGAATACAAACAAAATTTATTCACCCTTTTTACTTTTTAATTATTTTACACATAATACGTTTTTGAACGCATGAATTTCAAACATTATTTTCCGTATTTGACAGGATTGACAACTAATGATTGACATGTACGAAAATAAAAATTTTGGGAAAATATTTATTCGTCTAGTTTCTGTTGTTTTTATGATTTATTCTGCTATTCTGGGCGGTGACAAATCCAACAAATCTAAAACCATGAAAATTGGTTCAGCAGATCTCGAGTTATAAGTGTCGGAACATACAGACTTTCTTTTATATATAAAGATGTGAAAGCAACTCTGTGTGTCTATCGGTCCGTCTGTCTATCTCTTATTTTTTAACTGGAGCATATTCGCTTGAATTTTTGAACCACAATTAATGTATTTTAACAAAAGACACTTTATTTCTTGTCTTGACTTCGTATTTTTTTATACAAGACTAGATTTCCGCTGCGGCTTCGCCCGCATTTTCAAAGAAAAACCCGCATTTCCGTTTCCTTTCCTGTGGGATTAACGGGATAAAAGTAACCTATGTCTTATTCTGGGTCTGCAGCCATCACTACCATTGTAATCGGTTCAGTAGTTTTTACGTGAAAGAATAACAAGCATCCATCCATCCTCCCAAACTTTCGAATTTATAATATAAGTAGAATAATTGTTTTGTTAACTATGTTTAATAACAATTACAATATTTCAAAGTATAATTAGTTTACACGTGAACTATGTTAAAGTTAATATTTCATAAATAGATTCATAGATCGATTGTGATACTTCACAACAATGTAAGCGAAGTCTCTCTTTACTTCTTAAGCAACTAAGCGCCTGCAACTTTTAACTCGATGGAGATAAACATCAAGGAACTAGGTTGCCAGCAGTTTATCAACTTTTATTATGATTTTCTTTATAATTTTACAATATAATATTATATTGAAATTATCTATTTAAAATATTATTTTGTAGGTTATTATGCTATTTTGTAAAATCAGCTTTTGATTTTTAAGAACACACAAGCTTACAAATGGGTGATTGAACCCCAAAATTTATATCAATTATCAATAATGATAATCATAAATGTAACAATGAAACTAATGTGTTTATTTTACGAATAGTTCTTTTAAAAATATAATGGTCTTTGTGAATACAGATCGATTTATCCGCACTTACATTAGTAGTTCACAAACGAGCTACAAAATTTCTTTTGTATCGACAAAGTAACCACAGAAATCCCATTTCACGATAACGATCTGTCCCACCTTACGCCCATTAAGGGTCAGGCGATGGCCAGATAGAGGGCAATTTATGCACTGCACACTCCAAAGTCTGGGCTCCTTGTATTTACTTTTTTATGAGTCAAGATTCTTATCCTGTCCGTGCAAAATGTTCCTATTGTTAGGTTCGGATTTTCATCGTCCCTTTTATTGCATTTCAGGAATACAATTACTGTATGGTAATTTTAATAACGACTACTCGAAATAAGAGGAACAAAATTTTATTCTATTCGATTGTTTGGATAATCTCATTCGTTTAGTGGGTGTATTAGGAGTAAAAGGTCTATTTGTTAAGCTCCTCGAATACGTGACTAGAGGCTATAAAAGCACCACTCTGTGTCATGGCTTGGAGACGGTGATAAATAATGAGATACGTGTCGTGTTTTACAATTTAGTGTTAATCGATTATAAATTAAGAGGTCGGTGGAATGGATACCAGTCGTTGTTGTGTATTTCATTATCTCTCACAATTGAAAATAACTTCATCCCATATTAGGTATGAGAAACATTTGTAAATAAAAGAGTTTTTATTAAAATGTTTCGACGATTAGAGATTAGACGTCATCGCTTAGCGTTAGAAAAAGTTGCACACACCACTCACCTGCATAAAATAATATTTACTAGCTGTAATTAAATTCAATAAAAATTTAAACTACATTATGAGTTTAAACTAAATCTTACAAATTCAAGCTTTATGAATAATAAATGCAGTTCCTACTAAAGCATGTGCTTAGTTCGGGCACAGATAGAGTAGAACGTAACTGGGTCCAATCGCGCGTGTCCGTTGAGATCGCACTCTATAATGGTGACTCTACATTTGTGCCGTGAAGCTCCGTGAACAGGCGTGAACGTGAATGTGGACGGTTTTTGAGAAGTTCACGCTCCCACATAGTAACCATATTGCCATAGTAACATAGTAATTTGGACAGCAGCTTCTACGTCCATATCACGACAGATTTTGAGAACGATTGCAAGCGTCGTATGAATGTGGACGACACGACTTATGCCGTGAATTTGCGGCATGAATTCACGTCACTAATCTAGAGCCCCTATTTCGCGCGATGCAACCGTTCGCTACTCAAAAGCTTTTGGTACATTGCGGACATATTAGGCAATTTCTTTCAAGCACCCTTAACTGACATTTATTGTGAGGCGGAATAAAAATATCGCGCTTGGCTCGCTTGTAAATCATAGTTGAGCTTAGAATTTTATTGACTGTAGAGCTTAAGCGTACCAGGCTTCATTACGTTTGAATGTGGTTGATATTATATTTATGATTTTGGGAAATAAAAAAATAGGTTTATCGAGATTGGTTGTAAAGAATAAAATGTATTACATTTAATTTTGGTGGTATTTAAGTAAATATACGTATATAGGAAGAAATGTAATATTGTTGTTCCCTATGTCAATTATACCATTTTCAATGTGTTTATTAAGTTCAAATTGACTGTGTCTTAAACGCTTTCCGTATTCATGTTACAAATACCGAGGACACTGATGTTGTTGACGGCAAAATGATCGAAATGGCCTGAAATGGCTTTCTTAATTTCGAACTACATGCAAATCATTTGGCCGCACGTTGGCTTCAAAAACACTAAATCGAATCGACTGTAGCGATCACACAATCAGCAGAGCGCCACCTAGTACCAGCGTACTGAGGGGTGACCATATTGCGATTAATTAATGGATTTTTTATATTTTAATATTTTGGAATTAGTGTTTTTATTTACCCTACAGTATTCGTAGATAAAAAGTTTTTTTGGAAGGAAACTCTTGCCTCTTTCTTTTCTTTTGAATATTGTTATTTCATAGTAGTTGTTAGTTCGCAGCTTGGAATGTATCAAACAAGAGACAACCTAGGTAAGGTTATAAAAAACAAAAAAAAATGTTATTATTTTTATAACCCCATTTAAAAAAATGGATATGGGTCAAGCTTATAATATATTTTGTAAATTTGTAATTTGATCCTTTCCACAATCGCAATGGTGAGAAATGAATAGAAGTTATCTTTTAGCTTTAACATACCATTCAGCTAAAAATTAATTCAATAATCTGATGTAGTATCATCGACAGGCATATAGTTCGCTCGTTGAATTATTGGGCTAGCACTATTTCTTAGCAGGTACATTACTAATCCTAATCAATAATAGCTCTACGTTAATCAATAATGGTTACCGTAAACTCGGTTGCATATCAAGTTGATATATTATGGTTATCTGGTCGAACTAGCTGGCACCATCTATTTCATTGCTCCGAACCCTTGCGGTCCGACCGTGGATTTGTGGCGGTGAGATAAGCCCTTCGATCTAACTCCATCGAAACACCCTTTTGAATAGCGCTTAAAGAAATTCTATGAGATTACCCACTTTTGCTGAACTCACCTTAGATACTCGCCAATTTGACAGGGCTTGTGACATTGCTAAATTGCCTTAATGCGAATAAGAACTTCCAGGTGGTAGTTACTTTATTCATATTATACGAATTAGATTTTGAAATACTGCTTAAAATTTCACGTTTTTCTTTTATTATTTTAATTTTTGAGAATAGCCTATGATAATAGGAGAAAATGAAAATGACATATTGAATCGATTATGTCTCCATAAGCAAGTGTTGACGTATCACTAAAATTGGTTGCTAGTTTGGTTAATTAAAACACAGAAACTACGTTAAAACCTTGTTGATATAGTTTAGAAGTTCTGAAACAATATTGATGGCTCTGTGAAACGCTACAATCGAGATTGGAATATGTAGTTTAGTATTTATTGTCGAGATACCGTTCTGGTCATTTCAATTTACCTGTCAATACTTTGTTTGTTGGGTAACAAAGTGCAAGGCTGTGCAGGAAAACTAAAGATATATCTTTTGTTTCACTGGGGGCTTACCTCAAATGGTTATTTAAAAGTCAATTTATAAATACACATTATAAATTTTATAAGCAATGAACGTAATAGTATTATTAGGATATGAGTTTTACGATAGGTACTTGTTTCTACGGTTTATTTGCAATGTGATTTTTCAAACGGTTCGTAATGCCAATGTTTCTATTTTATCAATTTTATTATATTTTACACAAAACGTTTTACCGTCAATTATTTTGTTTGTTTATAAATAAAATTTAATTCGTAGCGATCAAGGCGCTCGTTTGTAGCGTCTCTAGTAATTTACGCAGACGTCATAAAACACTCCAAAACCAAGCGTTCATGGCCCAAATCAATTTACGGTACCTATTTCTCTCAAAAACCTCTCGTTTTTATTTACTCGCCTATTGGTCAACGGATATTTTTGTACTATTTCGTTGTCTGTTTGATACTGAATTTCAGTTGAATTCTGAAACTATCAAAGTATATTTACAGGAAGGAAAGTATTTATATAAATACGTTTACGATAAAGGAAATAATTACGCGTTTCTCACGTACCAATGGCGTTCATTATGATCATTCAGCAGGAAAATAATTGAAAATATTGAAGATTTTTCGCACTGAAATTTCTAATATGTATTACAGAACGTATGTGTGATGGGATGACTGTTTCCAAAACACGATTGGAAAAATTTTGCTCGATAAAAAAAAATCCTGAAGTTACCTCTAAAATATCATATAAATGCTCATTACAACCATATTTTACGATAATAATTCGTATGAAATCACAAATACATTGGTATTTACCTTCTCGATTTCGTGACTGTTTTAGATTTAGAAAATACTAAATATTTTCATTCACTTTTTGATAAAAATGTGAATGACGCTTACGATTTTTAGTTTCGAGCACGTTGATTCCATACTTAACGCGGACTCCCTCACCCTCACTTACCTCAAGCCCGAATACCTTTTTTTTTTTTTTAGTGGGGAAATCTTGCATAGATACCCACGGCCTCCGGGGGTTATGTCGGATTCCTACCGACCAAAACCCCACTGTGTTCCGTCAAGCCGCATCAACGAGAGGGCCACGGGTATTGGTAGAATTCTTCCGTGACCCCATCAGCGGCAGCCCGTCGCCGGGCCCAAACAAGCTAAGCCTGCCAGCTCTACCCTCATGGAGCGGCGTGAGCGGAACACGTCTCACGCCGCCTCATCGCACCGGACAATGGACTAAATCCCCGCTCCATCGCCCGGCGCCCCTCGTCAAGGAGGCTGGTTGCGGCCGCGTAAATCAGCCACAACGCGACGACGACGCCCAGAATTTTCGCTGACAGCCTAACACCCCTTAACCAGTACATTTGATATTGAATTCAAAATTATCCCGTTAATAATCTCGGTCAAATAAATTATATTGAAAGCTTTTTTATACTTATTTGTAATATTTTTTTCCATTCAATCTTGTTTTCTAATAGATAAAGAAAAGGTTTTTTTTTCATATTACTATTTCTAGTACATAGATTTCTATCCTAATATTATGTACATATACGTTATGTCTATGATTTAATAGGTTTATAAGGTAATGTTTCAATTATTTACCTGCATACCGAATTTCAATCCAATTTTCGTAGGTACTCTTAGGCTCTTGTATTTTAAAACGACAAATATACCGACAATTACACACCTTTAATATGTATAATACTGTAATGTATTTCATTAAATGTTTTGTTCCGTAACCTTTGTCAATGTCTATAATTTAAGCCCGTAAGCTCGATAAGCCATGTACATAAAAGACAAATAAAAGTTTTACGAAGCATAAAATAAGACAGACATGTTGAAAATCTTAAGTCATAAAACTGGGTGCGTGCATCACCCACGCGATTTCAAGAACACGTGATGGGCGTTACAAAATTTAGTTTAATTATTTTTATCGTCCAATTAGATATTATTTTGTAAACTATGCATATTATAGAATTCATGTGGTAGAATTTATATTTATGGGGTAGGCTTTTATAAATATGGGTTTTCAAAACATTTGCAATTGAATAAATTAAGAAACGGGTTGAGGATTTAAAAGATTTTAAATCAATTACTCATTAGTTTCTTTTGAATGCTAGAGTAAAATTTAAGCTTAGAAATTGAAAGTTAACTCTTTATTTTTCGCAGTTATTCATTCATTTAATTTTCATTATTTTACCTTATACGTGGAAAAATTGTGAATGGCGGGTAACCGCTGGCTTCCTTTTTGTTCTCAAACGATTTAGCTCTAAATAATAAATGTTATTAATTTAGCACGAAACGTGAAATATTAAAGAAAGAGCGTGTGTGCCGAGCACACGTGTCAGAAATGAAACGTCTTTGGCAAGATTCAAAGATACCAATATCGTCGCCTGACTCCATGACGTAACGGTATTGCCATGACGTGACCTTGAAATTTTACTCTCAACGCTTCTAAAGTTTCACTTCAAATGAACTTTAAATATTATGGCCATAAATCTGTATCACAAGATTCTTAAAGCTTGAAATACTTACATATAATATTATTGGTATCTCCACATAAATCTAATCTAAAGTATTTAAGCATTGTTGAATTCACAATCAAAAATTAAACCTAAAGGCTCATACCTCGAATACCACTTAATGGCATAAATTTAATATCGTGACCGAGAGCTATCCAATGGAACTTTTGTAACAAATTTCATTTATCTCTCCTCTCCGAGGAATTTCATAAAATCGATTATTATCAAGATGATTTAAAGTCAGCTTTAAATGAAATTTTGAATTTCAAATTCTATTGTCAATATTTTCGTCCCTAACCAAGATTTGTACCGTGTTATTTTAGCGACATAATATGCAAAATATTACGATCCTGTTAAAAGTTTACGGACAATTCGTATTAATTTATGGTTTCCTGTGCAATACAAAGTTACGACAAACAACAAGAAAAGTTATGTTTAAGAATATAAATACTTAATGCATCAATGCATCATTTATTAATCGTTTTATTTTTGTAAAAAATATGGTGTAAATTTAAACGTTCTCATTTTTGCGAAAACAAAATATCTTTTTCGTAGAATTATAAAACTGAAAAGTTTGTTTACGTAAACAAGCATATGAACTATTGGTATGTATTTTTTGTGTTGGATAATAGGTAAAATATGTTTCAAAAACAGGTCAAAATTGTATAGGTCAACTGTTGGTTAATAAGCTCACAGAGATTATTTATTAACGAGATATATAGAAAAGATTAAAATCTTTGGAAAAATACAAGCGACGGATAAAAAGCGCTTCAGGCGTCTATAGGAATGCCATCTATCACTGGCCGTCTTGGGAATGACTGAGAAAAAGTTTGGGTTCCACCGAATGTCGAGCGCACATTAGGATAGTCGAGAGTCGGCAAATCTAGATTTAGCATCGTCGTATGCATGTGCTTTTAATTTATCAGCTGAGGAAATAGTTTATATTTTAAATTTATCAAGATAACCGTAGGTAACGGCGAATAAATCTTATGGATTTAATTTAGAAAGTGTAGCAGTATTGGTATAACATTATTATAATAGACAATTTTGATAGGTCTGGGTTGGATAAAACCAAAGCACAAAAACATCATGGTTATTTATCAGGTTTTAATATTTTGAGTTACGGATTAGAAATATTGCCTAGGGAATAATTTCATACGATGCGCTGTCCATATGGGAAGCAGCACAATATTGTAAAGAGCTTGTTTATCTAAAAAACTTTATTTTACTACAACTTGTCACAAGTTTAAGTGACAACAAACATTACAGTTGTCATCCTTCTCGTTATAAATGATCGTATTCTACCTACGCGCCGTAAAAAATAGCCTCTAGTTTTTCCTGAGAGAGCTGTCTCCGTATTATTGTACGGGCAAGTTTCATCTTCATTACGTTGTTATCGACACTGGAAATCGGTTTTCTACGTCATAAATCTCCACAGTAATTAATCATGAACCTGCCCGTGATGGCGGAGTAACGCTGACACCTCCCGAGACAATGTTTTTCTAACCATCCTTTGTCTTCTGTGTCCACAGACTTTCTCGCTTTTGTTCGTTTTAAAAGAAAAAATATATAAATTGTAACTGCGCTGCGCAGACGAGAATAGTTAACACGGCAAGAATTTATTGTTCCATTGCTTAATTTTCACTGTAAAGGTTATATTGCTTTACGGAAAAACGTTTTCAGAACGCAAATATCACACGGATCAAGTTTATCGTGAAATGAATAATTATAGGTCTTGAAAAATTAAAATTTTTCATAACATAAAACCATACACTATTTTTATTTATGGTTTTTAATATTTCTAACTCATTAATTAATAAAAAATGTTACACTTTAAAGTTCAACCACCTCTCACGAGGACCATCTTAAGCTTATAGACTTATTACCTATTCAAATTTGAGTAGAAAACGTCGTCAAAACGTGTCAAAACCTTTCATGTTAGAAGATAGCGCCATGGCGGAGAATATTTAAAAGGAACCTCGTGGAGAGAGTCGACGGTTTAGACCCAGCGTTATGGAGCTTTATTGTAAGTCCTCCGACAAACGATTATTATGAAGACGACTCACTTTGCACACGTTCCACTCTAACAATCTTCTTTGATATAATAGCTTTGTATTGCTCAAGACAGGTAAGGTTCTTTTTCATTTCGATATTTTACCAACGTTTATTTCTTTCTGTTTATTTTGGCTTAGCGATATTGCATTTTTAACAGACGCTGTGTCACAACACTGCAGTATGATTAAAAAAACTCATTACCTATGTTATAAGAGTATTTTGTGCCTTAAATAAAAAATGTTGTTTTTTTAAAACGAAGCCTTATTTAATAAAATATTTGCTAAAGTATTATCGTGAAAATTGTGTAATAATGTGTTTTAAAATAAATTGTGTTTTAGTGAATTTTCCATGCTCAAGTCCGTTAAATTGGAGTTAGTGAACACTGAACGGCGTTGAAATAATTATGGCCTGACGACGGTAAGGATACATTGTATAATGAGAAACTTTCTAATAATGAGCTTTACTTAGCCTTAATTCATAGTACTAACAGAGCTTTAATTCTTATTGGAAACCCTTCTTAGAGTTTCGAACAACTATCTATTAACGAGGTCTCATTAAAGTAGAACTTTGTTATATTTGTACTGAGTTGAGAAAAGGTGCAGAATCTGAATTTGCATTTATTTTAACGTAGTACTTTTATGTCTGTATGTATTATATTGTGTTGGAGATAGGACAACACAAACATTATATTATTATTGTTAAGAATAAAAACTGTAAACACAAAAACCATGACAGAAAACAGTTTTCCTCTCCCAATATTATTTTACCTTTAGAACTGGGGATGCTATTCTTTAAATGTAAGTTGACTAAGTTTTATTCTAATAACAGCGAATTTCCGTGAGAACTTTAATCAATATTTCATATTCAATTGTGCGGCAACTCTGGTTCCGGTAGGTGCGAGCTGGAGTGCGGCATGAATTGAGCAAACTTAGCGCGAGCGGTTTCTAAGTTGGCTAAGACCATGCTGTAAATTGAAGCACGACTCACGTCCCATTTATGTTGTTTTATGGTTCCTTTCCTCCCCACACTCAATTCTACTCAACTGGAAAACGTATTCTTTTTCCTCGATTTTCCTTTGTTACGATTTACTAAACTTTTATGCTCTAGCGAGATAAAAGAAATAGTAAATTGAAGCTGTATGAGGAATGATTGTGTTCTTTCGTGAATAATAATTAACTGTTTGAACTAAATAATACGTTAAGGCTTTACACATGTTATAAATATGCGGATTACTATACCTAATAGATATGATAGAGTTATAGAAAAACCTTAGAAAAAGATAAGGTGAGTATTTTTTGGTTGAAGTAAAAATAACAATCAATTGATCAGTGCTTTCTATAAAATATACCTATCGTATCTATGTGACATAAAAGCAACATCGATTTTATGAAACAATTGTATTATATTATTGTACCCGTAGGATTATGAGCTTCATAAAATATTTAATGGAACATAATTACATAAGCAGCTATTCGCGTTCTTGTATGCGGGAACAGTGCAACAATGATGAATCGTTCCGGCAAAGGAAGTTTTAGCTCTCATGTCTAAGAGAATAAGGAGTATGCACTGGCATTCTCTTCATAGTGACATAGCTCGGCTTATGCAAATTTCAGTCAAGTTGCAGTTGAGGTTAGTTTTGTTGGTGAAGTTAGTAATCTTTGTTTATAAGACAAATATTAGATCTTACGCTGCGAGTTGCTATGTCTGAACTCCGCTAATTGAATGTAGTTTAGATTCAAATTTGAATTAGGTAGATGTATTAGGGAAGCATTTGACCAATTATTTAGTAAACTACCATAATAAACTAAGACCGTTGATATTGAAATTGTACAATAGTTTATTGAAAATGAAGTAGTTACGACAATTGAAAATTAAAAAAATATTTGGGTCGTGCTCAAAGTGAGTAAGAAAAGGTTGAACTGCATTGAAAATTTCTTATTGCTAGCATTAATTAAACAAAAAAATGAATTAGCTTGCTAAATCAAAACATTCTTTAGAAAAGACAAAAGCTATATAAAGGGCAGACATTCGTTCAGGATAAGAGTATATAAATATGTATTTACATTCTGATATTGTCGGCAGACCTTTGATCTTTTATTTAAAGGTCAAACTTTCATCTATCTTCATTGCAGTACTGCGCAATATTTGAGACAAGCCCACGAAATGTACAATACATATACTGATTTATGAGGTAAAGTTATTCGGTTATATTACACGTTTCTATCGGGTAAGATCTTTATAATAAAATAGTATATATTCTATAGGACATATATTATGCATATTTGTTTTAACATTACCTCTACGTATGCCAAAGTAAGTAGCTGTCATGAATATGCATGACGCGGCTGAAATATGTGGCGAATTTGGATTAAAACTAATCTGAGCTACTTGAAGTTAAATCTAGATGGAAGATAATAAAAATATAATAATACTAATGCAAATTTAAATTTATGTCTTTCATAAATCACCGAAAATTGTCTATTATATTTGTGAAGCTTTTAATATAATGTGTTGGCGAAACTCGACAATTTTTTTAATATAAATTCTTCGTAATTATATTATGATATATTGTTACCTCTGCTACATGGGTCCTGTATAAAATTATAACGAAGAAGAGATTGCGTTAATTAAACTTAATCAGGTATAATATCATTTATTTAAATAATTTAATATTTTTTTAGTATTTAAAATTTTTATAAACGAACCAACCAATAGAATATGCTATTTATATTATAAAATTATTGTGGCTAAGAAGATTGTTATTGCCTTGACTTTATGAAGACTTTCACCATTATTGTTGAAATAGTTTAAGTAAAAACTTTCTGAGGTTGTCACAAGAACTACATCTTCTTTCTGTTCAAGTGGAATTGATTTGATCGGATTCTGTTAAGTTTTCAGATCTCTCGTAAAAGTTTGTATAAGGTTGTGGTTGTTAAAATAGTTTCGTCTGTAGATTGAAGGTATTTCTGTAAGAACCCATTCTTCATATAAGTTGATCGTTGGGATGTGGAATATGACATTGATTTATTTAGCTGGCAATAGCGTGGCGGAGTTGTAATATGAGAAATTCAACATTACGTGCTACACTCAGTGTAAACATTAAACATGTTCCTTCATCCGTTTCTTGTGCATATGTCATAAATTATGCATGCAAATAAGTGTAATTACTTGTAAATTTGTACTGCATATAGTTGTTTGCATTTTTGTTTATGGAAGGAGGTCTGTTAATGATTTGATTTTCGTTACTACTCAGAAACCGCGGATGAGGGTTTCATATTTATTTATTTGCGTAACTAATAATTTTTCGCAATTCAACTATGTTATTTTTACACTACCATGTTACTACAAACATATATCATTCTAAGAGATAGTTGTATGTTAACGCAAAGCAATTGAGTTTTTTAAATAATTTCTTTCGAAAAGGCTTTGAAGTGAATGAGCTGCTTTACCTCAAAGCTTCGGCTCGTTTTATACCAGTGTTAAGTAAAAGTGAACCTTGATAGGATTGGTTCCTGTTCAAAGAAACTGCAATATAAAGGAACCCGGTTGTTTCTTGTCCTTAAATAAATTTTCTTTTTGTCTTTGAACCCTTGGTCCCACGTGTGGAATGGTCCATAAATCAAAGCCCTCCCAATAAATCTCGTCTTACGAATTTCCGAATATCATCTGCAGTTTATAACTTTGAGTATTATACACGAAAAGGTTTGCTCTACATTAAGAAATATTATGACTGATTATGATTTATGCCTATCAATATTATTTAAGAACCTATCTCATAAAAAACGTTATGTTATCAAAGTAAGCATTTCGTGAACAGTTAATGAAAGTATTTTCCTTCAACGCCCAAAATATGTCTGTTTTAAATTAGAATTTGTAATGTTTATTAAGTAAAGTCGATGAATAAAATTTTATTAATCCCGTAAATTCAGGATATCCTTTAATCTTTTTCACGAAATTAAATCATTTATTGACGGCCTTATTTCGGGAGGACTGAAGCAATCTATACATAAAATTAGTGGATGTTAGCGTGGGATTTGAGTAATATTTTATAGAGGGATATAGAATGGTGTATTTTGCTCTCAAGCCACGTCCTCAGCTATTCATCAAGTCGTCGGGCCATTACCGGGCCCGCCACCTGCACGGTCCCCACTTTGTATTATGTAAGATTATTCTCGCCTTTCATTTACCGCCAATAACTTGTTGAATTACAACGCAAAATCGATTAGGGAACGTAATATTGGTTTGCATTATGTGTTTATTATGTTTCGAATTTGTCGCCTTTATTCGCTAGATTGTATATTTTGTTTCATAGCATTTGTTGTTGATATGTGTGTTTGTATCGTTTTGGCTTGGAAAATGGGATGCAGTAAAAAAGAGGTAATATAATGCCACTTATGTACGCATTTGTCGTAGCATGCGCTACGTCGTAGCAGCGTAGTACAATGATATAAAGTTTTCTAATCATTATTAATAACAAATAGATAGCCGTAAATATAATAACCGTCGCGTATACTTCAATTATTTTTCTTAAATTCAAATTCCTTTGAGAGTTTTTCGATTACAAAATGTCGAATTGAAAGGTCTATTGTAAACTACGAATGGAACTACAACGTTTGGAGTGAAAAGCATTGCTTTCTATAGACTAGTTCGAAGCGTGTTAGCAGAATCACTGGTTTTTGTGATATTGAGTGGATCGATAAATAAACATTGCACCTATTTTATCTCTTCTACTCGTAGTATCTTTTTAATCCTCTTAATGATATTATAGCCGATGAGCTAAGAATTCTGCGGAAACAAATTGATCCAAGGTTGGAGTAATAATGTTGTGCATTATTGTACATGTTTGGCTTAAAATTAAATTGTATTAAGAAAATTTACGACTACTTTTTTGTAAATCTACTTGTGAATATAAAATGAAGTTATATAAATACAATACTCTATTTGTAGATTACTGCATTAAATTAGAAAATCATTTACGCATACACGTAATTACAATACATACATGCCTTTAGAGAGAACTGCTTCGAAGCATAAACGGAAATTTCTAAATTTACAAAACAAATATAAACGCTCAAAAGTAGTGTAAAAAAGTGTCAGATATTGCATGGAATATCATAATAGATCACACAGCTTGGTAAAGTAATAAAACGCATAATGGATTTAAGTTTTCCTCTCCTCCATTGATTCAATTAAGCCGTGCACACGAACGACGATCATGTGTCATCCGGGAGGTAATAGAAACCCGCTTCCTATGATATTTTGCATGACGCTATTGAAAGGATTTTCATTTTCATACGCTTCTGATGCGCTATTACTTACGATAATGTTTATATTGCAGGCATTTTTAGATTATTCTACATTGCTTGCTATTTAAACGACGATGACGTTTAAGATCAAACATTTAACATAACTAATATAATGGAAACTAATCCAAATTAGAGATTCTCTTCTAAGAAAGAAAACTTAAATTAGTGTAACTTTTTAAACAAAATAGAGCCTATTTATTATGGATCAACCATTTAATTTTTAACGACAAATACAATAATTGCGCTAAAAAGAAGAAAAAAAATCTTAATTTAAAGATATAATGGCACATTTAAATAACTTACACCAACGCAGCCACAAGAATAATTCTATTGGCTTGATATATCGAGACACGGAACAAATATCGTACCAGATCGTTTGTCATAGAATAGGCAATACCGCTCGTTGCATCTGGTCCTCGCTATTTATCGATATCCAGTCATTACGGAATTCCGTTTTAGATTAAAATACAAACTGACTTTTGATCTTCCCATTTTTTATTGTGTTACGCATTTTTCATTTGATAAAGCTATTTCACAACAGTTTTATATTGTGTCTTTCAATGTAGCTTGTTAATTCTGTATTCATGTTTAGTCATGTAGCATATTTTCGTATTTTAAGTACAACATTTCAATCTGAATTACCATTTAATTATCTCAATTAATTCCCTATTCACTTGATTAATTATGTAAGATGGATCACCTTCTTCTTTGTGTAAATTATTTTGTAATTTTGATTTATTTTGATATGATTAAGTAAATATAATTTCTGCATCTTGTCTTGTTTTCGGTGATATTTTAACATTTATTTATTATTTGATTTTGAAAAGTATTGTTAAGTGTATAAAAACTAATTTTATATTTTGTATTCAATCATTTTATAATCAATCAAAACTAGGTATATAAATATGCTATTATTACCCTTTGTTACGTTAAGTCCATTGAAATGTTACATTTTTTAGGCCTGACCTTGCGTTTTTTAGAGGACGCAATTTTATTTTTTTGATGTGTAGGGGGGGTCAGTGTGAAGCTAAAACCAAATTTGTGGGGTCGCCACCCTTGTCCCATGGCCGCCATCTTGAAAATAGCGGTTGAAATGGTTTTAACGATATATCTTTTAAACTATTTATCTGATAATAAAACAATGTTAACATTATTTGTTGCAAATTAAATTCTCTACAACTTTGATTCAGTAACTTTTCGTCGTAGAACTATAAATAAAAAAGTTATAAGCGAAAATGTTCAGAAATTAGAGCTATTTATATTTTTCAATAAAACTTTTTTTTATCATTTTACGAAGAAATGATATAAGACTATTTTTGTAGATTGTTTTTCGAGGAACAACTTTTATAAACAACATTTTTTCATTACGTCAATAGCTAAGGTTTTACAGCGCTCAGAAGTGAGTACTATTTTTCAGTAGTAACTATACATAATATATTGGCTATTGGCTCTTTTCTCAGACTCCACAACTATGGAAGCACACTGCAGAACATTTCAGCCCTGCTTTTCGACGTAAAAAAAACGCACTGCCAGACTCTACCTCCTGGGTGGTGGGGAAAAGGTTCAATAATTAATTATTAAAGGTTCAATAATAAATAATATTGTAAAATTAATTATTAAAAATATTATAATAACAAAAATAAAATAATTACTGGTGACAAATTATTATTAGTACACACATAATAATATATCGTATTCTGTATAGTAAAGAGTACTTAAAATAGTACTCACTTCGGAGGGCTGTAAAACCTTAGCTATTTACTTAATGAAAAAATGTTGTAAATAAAAGTTGTTCTTCGAAAAACAATCTACAAAAATGGTCTGATATAATTTCTTCGTAAACTTATAAAAAAAAAGTTTTATTGAAAAATATAAACATCTCTAATTTCTGAACATTTTCGCTTATAACTTTTTTGTTTATAGTTCTACGACAAAAAGTTACTGAACCTAAGTTGTAGAGAATTTAATTTGCAACGAATAATGTTAACATTGTTTTATTATCAGATAAATAGTTTAAGAGATATATCTTAAAAACAATTTCAACCGCTATTTTCAAGATGGCGGCCGTGGGACAAGGGTGGCGACCCCACAAACTTGGTGATAGCTTCACACTGACCCCCCCTACACATCAAAAAAATAAAATTGCGTCCTCTAAAAAACGCAACCCCAAATGTAACTTTTCAATGAACTAGTTGTAGAAGTCGGCTACAATAAATATGAATATCTGTTATAAATTATAACGTTATTTCATTATCGATTACCATAGAAACGGAAAATATTGTAAAGTACAATAAATATCTCAAGAATTTTTCCTTCACTTCAATTTATTTTTTCTTTTATTTTTGCCTCTATAAATTATGAAGACATTTCTATTTTTAAGTGGGCGTTAATGATTCGTTGAAAGATTTTCTACCTCAAAAAATACATTGTGAGGTTACACCGGCAGCGTGTTTAATTTGCCGAGGTTTGAGATTCAAATGTAACATTTAATTAAATTCCACTAGAATTTATTAAATAACATTAATTTACTTATATAAATTCTGAAAAGATATTAAGTACACTCGACTTAAGCATTTGTAACTGGGACAACGAATTAGTTTTGTTCTGGAAGTACATTACGAATGGAAACGTACTTTACACGTGTGATGTTTTATTAAACGAGTGTCGAGTATTTGACCAGTTTCCTAATAAAAACATTCGTATTAAAAGGTACGGGTGAAGTTTGTGTCATGACTCATGCATGAGCTGAGGAAGTCGAGAAGTGATTTAGTTCAACTTTGAAGTAATTTTAGTTCAGACACGGAGAAGTAGCTGATGAGTGTGCGAAATGTAAATGAGAAATTATTTTGTTCTTAAGGTACGTTACGATGTATAAGAGAGAAGAGAAACTTTGTATATAAGTTCATCAAATAAAAATGGTGTTTTAAAATAGAAGTTCTAAGTTCAGTATATTTTGATGTATTGATCATCAAAACTATCTGAAATATTCCTAGATATTAGCTCAATATTCATAAAGCTTGCAATATGTCATAGTTGTATTTATTACAAATGGAAAAAATTATTATTGAGAGAAGAAAAAATACATATGAAGTAGTATTTACTACTTCCATGTTAGTAGGACAGAAAGAATTATAAACTCTTTACTTTTTCACATCAGTGAATTCATATTTGATAATTCAGGTTTCGGTCAAAGGCACAATATACGGTCTTACTTGGGTATCAGTAATAATTTTAAATACAAAACGAATTCAAAAGAAACTTTTGCACCACGAGGCAATACAATAACGAAGTACAACAATAGTACGATCCTCGTGTATTTTTTGTGTGAAGAAATAAAGTAATATTTATTGTTATTAAAATAAAACTGGTTATCTTCAATATAATGTGTATAAATAATATGGTTAAAATAATTACTCTTAGAGACATGAGCTCTATATATCTCTTTGGAGAAAAAAGGTCATACAATCTATAGATATATATTTATAGGACATGTACTACAGCTAGTACATATAGCTCGAGGCTTATGTATCCATAGGGTGAGGTATGGCTACTTTGTAGCCAGACTACGTCGTAAGACATTCATCATCAGTAAGCCAGCTTATTGTACCTACCTGTAATTTTACTTTTGGTGAAAATAATATATAATTCCTTCCAGTCCTTTTTGTGATTTTTATATTTAAATTTCCTATTTTATTTTATATATGTTGGCATTATTCTATAATAGACAATGTAATATTAAGTTTGCAACACTGTATCTTAAATCTATATGTCTATGTCCGTTTCCTTTCACTACTGTACTGCCACGCCATATTGTATAAGTCGGTAAGAAATAAAACTCCACATTATCAAAAGTATCTGCTGTTTTTATTTCAACTACAGGTTATGGGCCCAGGCACATAACTTGGAAGAAGAAACCATTTGGATCGAAAACTGTTCGTCGAAGAAAAACAATTGTCGACACCGGCGAGTGGCGCGGGAAATTGTTTTGAGGTTACCACGAGGTGGGTAAAATAAAACTTGCAACGCAAGGAAGGGACGAGCAGGCAGTCAAAATTATACAATATGGAAGAAAACAAGCACACGAGCATAAAATTGGAGGGTGCATCTAATTGGAATGTGTGGAAATTCCAATCCACCATTTTACTACGCAGTCATGGTCTGTTGGATGTCGTACAGGGAATCTCGGTCAAGCCGAGGGACGCAACTGAAATAGCAGAATGGGAAAAACGTGACGCTAAAGCTCAAACATGGATTGTTACCAGGATGTCGGAAAATGCAATGATGCATATAATTACTTGCACTACGGCGGCGCAAATGTGGAACAAACTGGCGAGCGTTTATGAGCAAAAATCTGATACAAGTATACATTTAATACAACAAAGATTTTTTCAATATAAGTTCGAAGATGGAACAGAGATGTCATCATTTTTGTCAAAAATAGAAGAAATGAAAAATCAGTTAAAGCAAATGGGAGAGGATATCTCAGAAAAATTCGTCATTACGAAGGTCTTGATGTCCCTTCCAGATTATTACAAACATTTTGTTTCTGCATGGGAATCGGCGCCAGATAATAAACAAACCTATGATAATTTAGTGGCAAGGTTGTTGATAGAAGAGGAGAGGTTGAAAGACAGAAAGGAATCGCCCGTGCAATCAGCATCGTCTGAGGCTTTTATTGCAAGAGGATTTGATAAAAAGGACATCAAGTGCTATAAGTGTAATAACAAAGGACATTTTCAAAGTGAGTGCCGTAATAAACAAAACAATAAATCGGAAAATTATAACAAACGAGGTAAAAAGTGTTTTTATTGCAAGAAAGTAGGTCATTTAAAAAATGAATGCTGGTTTAGAAAGAATAAAGACAAGAGTGACAATAATAACGCGTTTGTAACCCAGAGTGCCAGTGGACTCTTTCAAAAGGCACAGTGGATAGTGGACACAGGTGCTAGTAACCATATGTGTTATGATCGTGAGTTATTTACAACATATACTCCATCAACATCGGACACTTTTGTTACTGTAGGGAACGGTAACTTGTGTAATGTGCATGGTTCTGGACAGATAGTCCTGCAAGTAAACAACGGTGAAAAATGGATTGACACAACCATAGACTGTGTGCTATTCGTACCGGAATTGAAAACAAACCTGCTATCTGTCAAATGTGTCACGGATAGAGGTTATGTCATGGTTACTAATGAGAACACTTGTAAGTTTTTAAAACAAAACAAAGTGTGTGCGGTATCATATCGCAATCAAGATATGTATTTATTAGAAGTACGTTACAAACATGTTACAGCAAATGTGGCTATGGTGCAATCTAGCTTAAATGAATGGCACGAAAAACTAGCACATCAAAACATACAACATGTGAAGAAAGTACTAGCGCAGAATAATATTAAAGCTTCTGATAACTTTGTTGACAATTGCAAAGGATGTTTAGAGGGCAAATCACATCGCCTGCCTTTTGCTATAAGTAAGACAACTACTTCAAGAGTATGTGAATTAATTCATGCGGATGTATGCGGCCCGATGGAGGAGGCTTCCATTGGAGGAGCCAAGTATTTTCTTTTGCTGAAAGATGATTTCTCAAATTACAGAACAGTATATTTTTTGAAAGGAAAATATGAAGTCAAAGCTTATGTTGAAAAGTTTATAAAAATATGTGAAAATATGACAGGCAATAAAATTTTATATTTTCGGAGTGATAATGGTTTGGAGTTTATTAATAAGGACATGAAGGAAATGTTTGCCCAGTTTGGAATTGTACATCAGACAACAGTAACATACACTCCAGAGCAAAACGGAAAAGCTGAGCGTGAAAACAGAACATTGGTGGAAACAGCTCGATCTCTATTGTACGCCAAGGGATTGCCAAAGAAACTATGGGCTGAGGCGATAAATACTGGATGTTTTGTACTTAACCGAACAGGACTGAGTACTAATAAAGTGAAAACTCCATATGAGGTTTGGACAGGCAAAAGTTATAACATACATGATTTAAAGATCTTCGGAAACCCCGTATTTGTCCATATCCCGAAGGAAAAGAGAACTAAATGGGACTCAAAAGGTGAAAATGGAATTATGGTTGGCTATGGAGAGGACACAAAAGGATACAGAATATTCTTTGAGAAAAACAATACTGTTCAAATAAAAAGAGATGTGATATTTTTAAAATGCTCAAAAGAAATTGATTATAATATAGTGTTGAACGATGAACAAGAAAAGGGAGAAATGCCAAGCCAAAATGTGGAATTGCAATTACCAGAGGAAGAATCAAGTGCTTCAAGTTCTGAAGATTGTGATGATGGTAGTGTTTATGAACCAGCTACTAGTGAGGACTGCACTGATGATGATGCGGAGGTCTCAGAGTCACAGAGAAGGGAACCTAGTCAGCGTAAGAAAAAGCGAACATCATTCTACACATGCAATAATGTAGTTTTGTTAAATGAGGATGAGCCGAGAACGTACCAAGAAGCTATGAGGCATGAAAATGCATCAGAATGGCAAAAAGCGATGCAAACAGAGCTGAACACTCTAGCAGAAAATAGGACATGGGAATTTTGTCAGAAGCCTAATGATTGTAAGGTAATTTCTAGTAAATGGGTATTCAAAATTAAATATATTAATGGGGTAAAGCATTACAAGGCCAGATTAGTAGCTAGGGGATTTGAGCAAAACAATGATATTGATTATAATGACATTTATGCACCAGTGGCGAAGTTAACCACATTTAGATTGTTTGTATCTGTTGCTACTTTGTTAAAATTACCAATCCATCAAATGGATGTCACTGGCGCATTTCTGTATGGTGAAATTAAGGATAATGTGTACTTACAGCTACCAGAAGGAGCATTTAATAGTAATAATAATGTTGTTAAATTGCATAAGTCTTTATATGGCCTTAAGCAGTCACCTAAACACTGGAATGACAAGTTTAACTCAGTAATGATACAGGAAAATTTTGTAAAATCTAAAGCTGATTCGTGTCTTTATGTAAAGAGCAATGATAAATGTAAAATTTATGTACTACTGTATGTAGATGATATTTTGACATTTGGTACAGATGAAACTAGTGTAAATGAGTTTAAAAGTATGTTGTGTAAAAAATTTAGAATGAAGACTTTAGGTTTAATATCTGATTTTATTGGTATTAATGTTAAACAAAATTTAGAGACAGGCGTAACAGAGTTATCACAAAAGGAATATTTATTAAATGTTTTGAAGCGTTTTCATATGGAAAATTGTAAGCCGGTATCATCTCCTATTGATCAGAATTTTGTATTCAGTCAGAACTGTAATGAAAAGTGAGATAAAGGTATAGAAAACTTATGTAGACAAATAATAGGATGTCTCATGTATGCAGCATGTGGTACAAGGCCTGATTTATGTATATCTGTATCTATCCTTAGTAGGTATCAAAATAAAGCTAATAATATGTTATTGTCATCATTAAAGAGAGTGCTAAGATATATAAGACATACTTTAGATTATAAACTTGTTTACAAATGTAATAATAATGGTAAACTCATAGGTTATTGTGATGCTAACTGGGGTGGAGATTTAGTTGATAGGAAATCCACCACTGGTTACTGTTTCATGTTTAATAATTGTTTAGTCTCTTGGTGCTCAAAGAAACAATGTTCAGTAAGTCTTTCTTCAACTGAATCCGAATATATCTCTATGAGTATGGCTGCAGGTGAGGCGTGTTGGCTAATAAACATATTGAAAGATTTTTTTTCTAATATAAATATGTGTCCTGTTACTATTATGTGTGACAATCAGTCCGCTATTAAGGTAGCCAGTAAGCCTGTAAATGCCTTGTTATTATCAAAATTTGTTAATATTAGTATGTGTAACTTTTAGTTGAGAGTAATTAATATTACATTGAAGGGGGGTGTTGGCATTATTCTATAATAGACAATGTAATATTAAGTTTGCAACACTGTATCTTAAATCTATATGTCTATGTCCGTTTCCTTTCACTACTGTACTGCCACGCCATATTGTATAAGTCGGTAAGAAATAAAACTCCACATTATCAAAAGTATCTGCTGTTTTTATTTCAACTACAATATATTTTGTGGATATACTATCGGATATCGTATGTTATCGTATCGTATTTATTGAACAAGAGTATGTCTAATAATAACCTTTCTATTTAAGATTTTTGTAATCAACTATTCGGAAAGTTAACTTTATCTATAAACAATTGTCATTAATTATGCTTCACTTTCATTAGCAATTTCGTTTTATTAAGACTTAAAAGGTAACAATAGCATTGCTCTCATAAATCTTCAATATTGTTTGATAAATGGTTTCATACAATTTGCAAGACGATGGGGTCACGGCTCGCCTGTAAACACTGAATGTTATCACGGAAGCACTATGACGAATGCAGCTATTTTCCGTTGCTATCATGTATTCTCGTTCAACTTTTATTGCTTTTTCTGCGCAGTTACAAATCGATTTGGCTTTAAGCCAATCGCGTCATTTTTAATAGTTCCTCTTTGCTACTGACAGATCATGCACATATTTAAAACAATTATCTACACCTCTACCACAGACTCTACTCCCGCATATATAAATTTCTAAAAGAAAATAATAACACAAAGATCTTATTAAATATGCAAATGTACAGTATACATATTATTGCCAAAATCTATAAACACGTAAGTAAAATATGGTTGTTTTTGAATAATGGTCGACATGATTCTAAGAGACCTATGTCAAGGTGCTTGATTGATGAACTAATCGTAAATTTAAAATCCTAAAATATTTTTGTAAGTTCAAAGGCAACAGTAGTTATTATGATAATTTGTTAGTCAGAAACAGAATGCTAATTAAATTTTAAACTTCGAGAACGGAGCAAATCTAGACAAAGGATATTAGACAGTCATCATTTTAAGCATAGGCCTTCAATTTCAAACTTAAATCAGTTTAGCTATACGATCTAATAGAGTCAAGTTACTGTATCACAATTTTGTTAAAATTTCTCGAGTTCGAATTTTACAAAGACATAAATTATAGAGTTTATTGAGTACAATGAATACAAAAGAAATCCATTATAATTTAAGTGCGTAATATATCGGAGCAATAGATGATATAAACTACTTGACGTTTATTGCGTAAACAACTTGAGAAATGTGAGTAACGACTGTCCACAAGGCATTCCTACGCTTCTAATTTTGCTATCCATTGTACCTACACGAGAAATTTACAATGTTAATGTAATATTAAAATACCCAACTTATGCTGCTATCTTGGATATAAAAGGGCTCGCAATAAATCTACCAATTACCTAGCGCTGGGTACATTACTTTCATATGACGAAATATACGTAGGTATTTAAATGAAATATGACTTCCACATTTTTAAAATATAGCATAGGCAACTATGTCTATATATTATTTATATATTCAATATAGAACTAAAGACTTTAAAAATAAATAGGTAATACACATTCGATACTTTATAACAAGAGCAGCTTTACAACAAAAGACTTTATTTAAAACGATAAGTACATTAATTCTTGTCTAACAAAACATAATTTATAACTAAAATATTCTTGCAATACGTTGCAGTGTCGATGTTATTTAACTGAACCCTTGGACATAGTATAATATAGACTTTATGCTTTAGGTTGAGCACCACTTAACTTTCACAACAGAGAGCTGTAAAAACCTTACGTCGTTAGTAACTTCCCGATTCAGTCGCCGAGTCGCTGACGCGAAATGTTATTTAAATGCGCCTGATATTTTCTCTTTCATTGCGCTAATGTAATAAAAGTGGAAATGAAAACAGCTAAATAGGAAGAAAGGATAAAATAAGAGGTTAAATGGAGCTCGTTAACAATATCGTTGGATGTTACGTTTTGTAACCTTATATCGTAACATAATATTCGTTAAGATAAAATATTTAAGTTTGGGTAATAAAACAAGGTCTTTATTTTATTGATGTCTGTAAATAACACGAGACTAATAATAGTCTTCAAGCAATCATTCACATTTATCAGCCAATGAAATCTATTCCCGTCTCATTGCGTTCATTTACACAACATAAACTTATATATTATTTATTGATATAATAATGAAATACCTATACCTTTAATGATCTCAATGAGTGAAGTTAATGGTGACTTTATTTGTAGAGTTAAGACAATTAATGTTCAATAGAAAAGCGAATTCAATATACATTTAAGCAATTTATTGTAACATCGTCTATACCTACATTAAATGGAATTTTGGGGTATTTTAATGAAGCGGTTCTCAAATTAAAAGAAGTATATTTTTATTGAGAGTTTTAGTATCAATGTAGACAATTAATAAATATATGATTTCGTTTGAGTTTCAGTAATACAAAGTATTTTGATTAAAAGCTTTCATAATCAAACTTTTATGAAAATAATAATATATTAACCCTCAACTACCTGACCGGAGTCTCTCAGAATCTAGCAGTCTTATTTTTGTCTATATCTTTACAAGCAAGTGTCCTTGAACGGTGTGCGTCCGTGTACCTTCGCCCCTCTACCCTCAGTACCGCGTCTGCACTCGTCGAGGTCATACGCGCGTGCGCTGTGTTTTGGTGAGTAAAAAACTATGTCGTGGAGTCTGAGATACTCCAGGTAGGTAGTTACGTGACTTTTTCATGGAACTTTTTTTTTTTTGTTTTAGCTCAAAATGACCTCGAATGATAAAAATATTGAGCGTTGGTTGGAGGAGGACCTTTCCTCGAATGAAGAAGAATGTTTTGATGAACAGTGCAGTGAACACGAGGAAGATATTGAAGAAAATTGTGTTCTTCCCTGTGATTCTGCATCGGATACAGAGATGCAGATGCAGGATGTAGTTATGAAGCACCTGAAAAGTTGGCAATACGCAAGTACTGCTTCACATGTGACCCGAAAAAAAAACGTAGGACGCAGTACTTGTGTTTCATATGTAAGAAGCCTACATGCCTGCAGTGCTCCTACACGGCTTGCTCAATATGCCCGGAAAAATTGTAAAGTTAGAGCCTTGCAATTTTATAAAAAAAAATCTTTTTTGCCAAAAATTTGTGTCACATTATGTTGATTAGTTACTAAACTTTAAACAATTTATGAAGAGAGTCCCTAATTTTTGTTAGTTTTTTTAAAGATCTCATTTAATAAAAGTGTAAAACTTTTGAAAAAATTTTGCTTACTTTAAAAAAAAGTGTAGTTTTTAAGTATAAGCCATAAGGTTATATATATTTTTTTTACTTTTAAGAAATAAAGAAGTGTTCAAGCTATAACATGTTTCTTTTAATTTATTTTCATTTATAATAGTTTTTGTTTATTAAGAGTTCAAAGTATGGGAGTCTGAGAGACTCCAAGTAGGTAGTTACGTATAAGATTTTAGGATCAGGTAGTAGAGGGTTAATTCGCAAAACTCCAGGGCTTCCCGTACTTGAATTTATTCCCAGCTCATTGCGTCCGTTTCTGACCGAGTTAACAAAGCTCGTTAACAAATAACTTAACTTTTAATTAAACGTTATGTTAATAATATTCGCGGTAAAAATGTTCATATTATGTTACCTACATATAAACCGCGATATACGAACGTTATTTAATGTTTTTAATGATACAATTTTATAGGAAAATGAATCAATTAATCATCTATAAACATTAATATGTGTAATAGTTATAGTATGTTTAATTTAAAGGTACCTACTACACAGAATACGAGATTGCACGGTGACGTTATAAAACGAAACCGTGCACAATGCATTCTTGTTGCCACATACTAATATAATCGATGATATCTAAAGGGGCAAAACGGCTTTTAGGTTTAAATACCGTACAATGTTTTCAATACTTTCAATGTTACGTGAAAATTATTTTTTTTTATTTATTATTTAATATTTAATACCTAGATATATTATTTAATACCTATCAGATATGTCGAAACCTGCACAGAATGTAAAGGAAAGTCAAAGCCTTTTACTATGTTGTGCTGTGGACAAGAGCCGTCGCAAACACGTGCAAACTTCGCATTGTTTTTGTAAACACAATTTGTAGTTAATTTGACGATAAACTGCTCAGTTCAAATTCGAAGCTTTTGTTCCTTTGTTATTAAATAGACAAAATTTAATTATGATAATTGATTTTCGAGGCAAGAAACAATATTACATTTATTGAATGTAAACTTAATTATATTCATAACATACCAAGATAAATAATTACCGGCTTTCTATTTTTGGAAATACAATTATTATTCCATAAATATTAATAAGCGAGAAAAATTTTGAGGCAACAAAATATTCAAAAATATCAGAACCACAAATGTGTGCATCATGAGATTGATGAGTAATCCGAATCGAAAAGCAATTTACATAGAAGCTCATAAAGGTAGATAAATTGTTCTTAATTATAGCGGAATGCGTTGTTAATATTATTCAGTAGTAATATAAAGAGATACTCACAGAGTTCGTATAACAAGCGTTTAACTGCCCATAAAGTGGGATTTATGTGCACCAATACGCGCGTGTGTTGTGGATGCGATGTTTACCGTATCACGTTTTTAACGGCCGTTCATGAAAGATCACAATTTAAAGATAATTTAAGTAGTTATTAGTCTTATAATTATAAAAATAGAACTATATAATAAGTTTTAATGAATATTCACAGTTTTATAAAGCCATACTAATATTGGAGAGCTGAATTTGTTTGTTTGGTTTAACGCGATAATCCCAGGATACAGGTTAGAATTGAAAAATTGTTTTTGTTCGAATCATTTATCGAGGAAAGCTGCAACGAAAAATGGATCAATGTTTTATGGGTCAGATATTAATAACATATTAAAACGTAATTATTACTACATGTATATAAATAATATTTTGTCTCTATATTTGAACTCACATTTAACAAATTCGGATGAATCGAGTTTCCTAAATATTTAATTTCGAAACTTTCCTTTTGCTCGGTAATGAGTTAACTGTTTCGACATTTTTAATGTGAACTGTGAATTTAGATACTAATTTCGAAATGGATTTTGTTACCGAGTAGTTCGTAATATATACATTTACATGTATATACATGCCTTTGTAACTACATAGGTAATGTAATTTTGTTTCTATTGCTCCTTGGATTACTAACTTTAATTTTGATATTTTAAATTTATTTATTTTTTTGTTAAATATTAGTATCGATATTTAATCAATCAAATTAACTGAGCACATTTTATCCCGTTGATGTTAATTACATGAATTGAGATTCATGTTAATTGTTAATATTCATTTTAATTTATTAATGTACTGTAGCAAAAATATGAGTAATATTGATTTTTAGGCGTATTACAAGATTATCTATTGTACTTGAAATAAATTAGATATTATTAACATTGCTTAGTTTGAGAAATTTTTTACTCATAGATTTAAAAATACTAACTACTACTACAAATTCCAATTTTGGTCTTCGAATCATGAACATACCGCTTCAATGTGTTTATTATGCTAAGTTTTAGATATAAGTACCTTGAAACGTTTAAGTACATACATCCCGTGCTATTTGTCACAATTTGCCAAGTACATTCATTCAATTTGCTACACTTTAACAAAGCCGCATACAAACCGAACTGTTTGCATTCACTTGCATTAATACACATGAAATCGTACAAATCCATTTATGCAGTTAGGGCTAGAGCACCTAAATAGCTATGTGTTAATCGGTACTCGGTCAACAATGGCTGAGTCCGGTCAGGATCGATCTTATGTTGATCTAGACAACGTCTTGCCAGTTACCAGGGCATTGTGTGTAGCTAACAATAGATGATAAATTATAGATGGAACTTTTCAATACGTCCATTGAACGGGAGCGGTGTGAAGTGCATCGATAAATTACGTTTATATAGCGATGTGACGGTGATTTGTTTCAATCACGTAAAGGTAAGTAATGGTGATATATTATTATCATCATCATCAGTTCATACGTTTGTTGTTACGGCAGGGACACAGATCTCTTATGAGGTTTCAGGCCAAATATTTATTGTTTTTTTTTCTACAAAACTTAGGCAGTGATATATTTTCTCATAGGTACTTACAAAAACATTACTTTCTTGTGGTTACTTGTTCAGGCAATGTGTTTATTTTATATTTATATTACATAGATAATATTACAGCTTAGAGCTGATCTTCTGAATTATGCAAAAGCGATTGGCTGCTGAATACCGGTTCTGTAGGTGATATTATATTACAAGGTAATTAGTACATTAATTACATAGCGCAACATCTGTCTTGGACACGTGAACGATATATAGTTTTAATTTACAATATTTATACAAAATAATTATGTTTTATATAATTCACAGCTGAAAATGATCTTTATAGACTTGTCGAATGTCCATGACAGTGACCATATCAAATTCAGACTTTTATTAAAAATGTAAGCTTTAATTCACTGTCTTTAATATTATACACCGCAAACAATAATGCTAAAAATAAATTATACACTACAAAGAACATTGATAGATGTTGGAAGATTCGCTCGCTACAAGTACAATAAACATTAAAAAATATAAAAAGAAAACTGTTTCTAGACCATACTTCGTACTTTGTAAATAGTACAAGAAACGTGTGAACATTCTTTTGTTACACAAACTGTTACCTAGAAAAAGGTCACTATTGTTTGTTGAGAGTCTACACACGAGAGAAGTAAATCTTTCACTGTTTTGTTAGAAATAACTGACGCGTTCACTTGGACTTCCAAGTGGTCATTAAAATGTCTGCATAAATATACATGATAATTATTATTATTATAAGATTTTATTATTAGGTGTATATTTTTAGCATGTGTAAATGTAATCGGTATTATTTGACAACTTTTATTATTATCTATGAAAAAAATGATTATTATTATTCTGATATAGTTACAATCAGTTACAGCGGTTATTTACTGCTAAGAATTGAAATTATTAATTTTAAAATAAATAGTTAATGAAACTATATAAAAAACGTTACTAATCTAACAATTTCTTAGATAGAGCTTCGCATCATTCTATATTTAGGCACTTAATTAATTTTTGTTCAAAAATGTTCAAGCAACTAATTTGAAGGTTTGAAATTAATTAAATTATAAAAAGTCGATGAAATTTAGTATAAGCATAAATATATAAGTAATAAATATATTTCTAGCCGCAGCTATGCCGTCTCTACTTCTTCTTTTTCTCTACATTTGGCAAGTTAGATCATCTTCATCATCAGTCAATATACAAGCACGTTCTCACTGCTGGAACACGGGCCTCCTATGAGAGTTCCTGGCCATAATACACCACGCTGGCCAAGTGCGGGTTGGCAGATGTCACAATTTCGTCGGTGTTTTTAATCTTACGCATGCAGATTTCTTCACGATGCTTCCTTCACTGTTTCGTGCAGCGGTGATGTTATCCACATGTGCAGATAATTGAACAATCAATTCATTTTCTGCACACAAGCCAGGTCCCGAACTCTACTTATCAATTTTAAGAGCGAGGTCCTCACCACTGATCTGCCACGGCTGCTGAAACTAAGATATGTCTTCTTTTAATTTGGTATTCTATGAAATGAAGTGTTTACAAGAAATATGAAACAAAATTACTTTAATTTTCTCATTTAGCAAGTTAATTATTTTTGTACTTTGGTAAATGAGTGTATAACGACACATGTTTTACAACAAATTATCATGCGCACATATTTCCTTCGCACCGTAACACATGTAATTATCATGGAGCGCACCGCCATAAATTATTTTGAACATAAAGCGTCGCTACAAGTGCGACGTGGAATCAAGCAAGAAATGTGCAAACATAGTCGGAATATTCATGTGTGTTAATATTCATGGCCGCGGCGGCACCTGCCCCACTTCGGTTAAGGACTGCTACGGACAGAAGTGTATGCATTTCTGCTCGCACTCACACCCTCGGCGCCTCGAGACATCACCTCATACACAGTTTATTCGGTCAGATAACGATAAAGGGAGCAAGTTTCGGGTCCGCCCCACGCGTGCATACCGCCCCGCTTAATGTACGGTCCAGGTTAACTTTAATGTGGGTTCGTTCGAAGTTTAATAGAATCGAGTTCAGTTCGGAACGTCTAATTGCAACTTGATAGAGTGATTGTTGTAAAATTTCAACCAAATTTAATATCTTAATTGATTATCAGTCTAAACCAGCGTCAGTTTTAAATCTAGCTTTGATAGTTAAATTGTTGCCAAAGTAGCTATTGTATAATATTATACATGTGGTAGAACATAAATAATAAGTAAATTCATTTTCATAAACTCAGCAATTTCAATAGGTACTAAATATTATCAAGTAAAAACCGATATAACACGTGAATCAGCTTTGAAAATAGAAATGTTTACGGGAAGGAGCAACGAACGAATGCGTATATTTTATGAATTATCCATCAATTACGGATGGTAAACAGAAAATCATATTTTGTTATTGAAGGTTCTTTGTTCAGGAAGTGATCAAAATTTCTATTGAGTCAAGGAACGTGCTTCTCATATCGTAGCGTGGCATGCGCCAACATACAACGAGATTCGAAACTGTAATAGCTCCATGTTATAGACATCGATACAATTTTTAAAAGGAATTTAGAGAAATGTAGCGAAAACAGTTCGTAGAATTTTAATAAGAAGTTATTTTACGTTCTTATTTCATATTAACGTTGTCACTTCCAGGAATAATGCGAACTGCAATAATTCATTTCTTTTATTGCTTGAAAATGATATTTTACTGATGGTATTGCTTGCTCTTAATTCTCATTCAAGGTTAGGTACGTCTTGACCGAGATAGAATCCTAAACTAATATATTATAATAAATGAATTCTAAACTTTGAGTACCCTGTTAAAGCCTTTTATAAAGTATTAATTTATTCAGTCTAAAGTACCTTCACATCTACGTCACCTTTCAAATTGATCCTGAATAAAATTGTGCGTTGTATTTTCAAAATTTAGTTTGAAGATAAATCAAGTACTTTTAAGTACTCACTTAAATTTTATTGTATAAAGTTAACGAATCGAGCGGTGCTTTCTGCTCAATGTTTATATCTGTAATAGAGAATATATCAGGCTACAAAATTTAAGGTATTCGATTATTAATTTGTGTAAATAACGTTTCCGGCTCCCTGCATGCTAATAAATAAGGCAACTTTGTAATAGTGAACACCGTTTTAAACAGAGCTGAAGGTAAACAAAGTTTTGGGGTAGTTCCTAATTAACATTATAATGTTATGTTTACATTATTAACTAAGCATATATTAAATGGATTATGGATGGATTTATGAATGTGTTGACATGTCAAGGTAGAAGCTTAATATGACTTCGCTCTATTTATATAGAGCTATATATTATATGATATGATTTATTAATTGTTGAATGTTACAAAAAGTGATTTTGACTCATTTAATAATTTATCTTAAATGTTTTAAATATTTCCTTGGTATATTTTTTTTCAATATCTACTTTAAGATCCGCGTATAAAACCTAATATAATACTTGTAAAACGGATATTAATTGTTATTTAAGTACATAGCTTAACTGATGTAGCTCTAACAAGGCTAAGGTGGAGAGAGGGTTCGTTCGATAACGCTATGAGCGTTTATATAAACAGAGACTAGACTTGAGAATGAATTCCAAACGAGATCGCTATAATACAAATTACTTAGTAAAAACCTGTAACAGGAAGCAAATATTTGAAATACTAAAATAGCGACGCTGAAAATGGAATTTTATACTCTTTAGGTACAATCTACTTAAAATTTCTTAAAATCAACGCGAAATTAATTATTATGTGCGTACTCAGAAATCTTAAAGTTTGACATATTTTTGACCACTAAAGCCGTTTTAGTTGTAATTCAAGAACGGCTGAACAGTTTTTATTTATAATTTTTCTTCACTAGAATTTAAATAATAAGGACGCTATATAGAGCTTAATCAATGAATAACACATAGACACTGCTATCCATTCTTAACTTTACTATCGAACGTTGTTGGTTGCAATTATCATCAGCTGATTTTTTTCTGATTTGTCTTGTCTAGATTAATTCAATTTTTCTATGAAAATGAGGTGTTGATATTCCTACTTTGGGATTTATTTTAGATTTTATTTTAGATTTTATTTTAGTCTTGTTTAATTTAGAATCACATATTTCATGTTTACAAACAAAGCGATATAATTACTCAAATCTAAACTTGTGAGGAAAAAGCTGTATATTATCATGTTTGCATATTCCCTAAGGATTTTTTTGAGCGCCAAGATTCTCACGAAGCGCTCACTCCAACGTGTTCATTTATGTACGCCAGGAACAAATTAGAATAAAGCTATCAAAAAGGTATTCTCATTTCCAGAAATTAAGCGAAGATACGAGTAGAATGAATTGAAAAACATAAAGTGAGTGCGCCAGTATATCCGTCAGACTCAGAGCGACGTTCTCGCAAGTAATCTGCGACCCGACGTGCTTCTTTAAACTGATTACGAGTTCAAATTAAGTCGTAAACTCACACAAATTACTCCACATTAAAGAGATCCCAGTATTTATGCTGATTTCCCTAATAAAGTACGTAAAACCGTCGATTGCGATTTGCGTCTACGTAGTTTTATTGGACTTCGTTTCTGGCGTGCTTCTATTGTTTTATATTACTGTAAACGTGTTAGTTCCGCCCTACACGTAGATAAATTATATCCCCACGCTGCATTCGCGGGAACCATAATATATTAAAGTTTTTATTTGTCTTATTTCATTCAGTAAAATTTCATTTAAAATATATATTTAAGTATTTATTTGTAGCCACATAATTTATCTAGGATTGAAACAATATATGACAACATGAACTGGCACAAGGAAAAAAGGTAGACTCTGGAAATAGCTAGTTTTATCGTTGAATGAACCATATTAATGATGACAGTATTTCACGCCAAGATATCTGCTCAACTAATACTGTTTTTGATAAGTCTTGTTTAGTTTTGTTGTCATATATTATTACTAAAAATATTTAAGTATTCAATCTAAGTATTTAATATTACGTTTTATAATATTTTTATAGATATCTAATTTAATCATTTCGTGCGACGCGGACGCAAAAGTCATAATATTAAAATTTTATTCGAGACGTAACTATCTTCATTTTATTGCGTCTGATAAATGTTATGGGTTTGCAATTCCTAATGATAATAATAAGCGCAAAGGAAGCGGGCTGTTAAAAGTATAATAATCGTTAAGAGTATCGCAATAGGTAAAGACGAAAAGTCTCATTAAGATTTTCCAATGGAGAAATAAAGCTCATTTATGACGAAGTAATGGTTATTGAGGTAATAGTTATTGCTAGACAACAAAGGGTACGATATCGTCTATGAATTTTACCATTTAATTTTATGCTATTACTGAAATAACGCCGTATAAAACTATAATGCTTTATAGCCTTAAAACAAATACGCGAGCAATATTAATTTTATATTGCCATAAAGAGTTTTCCAAGTGGCTTCATTAGTTCTACTCAAAGGGATACTGCAGAATGCTACAAATGTTATAGTTTAAAGAAATATTAAATAGTTGTTAAATTGTGAAGAATCGCTACGATAAAGTTTCTAATAAAATATATTTTATATTGAACTTCGCCGATATTGTACGCCGCCGGGGTGGCCTCTCGCTTTTCAGCCAGCTATTTGCAGCATTTCACCTAAATAAAACCTCTTCTATTTATTTGTTTGACACACATTGTACTTCTAATGCTTTTAACTAAACAATATTGTCCATTGAAAGCTTTGTATATATATGGTAAGGAATTTGTATTTTACTTTCTGAATTGGTGTTTATTTTAAGTGTTAACGTAAGAAAAATTTTGACAAAATACTGCCTTGAAGAATATTAATCTATCAGTTGTTTATCAAACAGCATACGATAAAAGTCGTATATTTACTTCCAACATACCAAAATAGGCATATAGAATTAGTGATAAATATTTTAATGTAACTTGTCATTAAGAATGGATCGTGTCAGTAACCCCCATCGAATGAAAACGAAGATCCACGTTGATTACCTCAATTGCTCTTACTATTGTTATCAAGACAATCGTTAAGTCAACGCGTTTTCTTGATTGGCGAGGGTTTAATGATTTCTTTGATTATATAATTTTCCAAACGTTGATATATTCTCTATTTCTCTATTACTATCTCATGTTTTTCGTAGGTACATAACCTATGAAAGTTGAATTTGTTACAGTTAATATTATAAAATGAAGATTTATATTTAATTTAAAAATATTGTTTAACGATACAATTTTATAATCATCTAGAATTGTTTAGGTACAAATTGATAAATAGTCGAAACAAAATGATTAAGTACTATTAATTGCACCAAAATTAATATATATGTACACTATTTATTTATCAGTTATTTAAATCAGGATATTTACATTGAAGGCTAATTTGGAAGTAATTTAAAAAGGATTTAAAAGTTACGTACTTTAAATTACAGGCGACGAACGCTGTGTCGCAGAAACAATGGTACCAGAACGCCATTTTACACGAACCGGGTCTTTATAAAACCCATTTTGCACTTATAACGTTCCATAATTTCCTTAATCCCGCCACTCATTGTATATTTAACTTTTTTTCGTTATATTTTTCAGCTAATTATAACATTAGTATCGATCGCAGATATTTTTAAAATAGTGAAACATAGGAAAAGCCTATTTTGCTTTTGTTCTACTGATCAACTCAATTTAGCGTTATGACTTTTTATAGGAGCAAATTGGAGATCTGTGTTCTGTATTTATTTATAAAACTCTTTCATAGATACACTGCCTGGGACTCGCAATTACCTAGATTGTAAATTGTAATGCTAACGCGCTAAATATTTGACTAGAACGGTGTTCGGCAATTATTTTTAGTACCCGCTTTAATTACACTGACTATTGAGAAATCGCCTTTACAAGTGGGGCCATCATTATCGGTGTTGATATTAATTCTACGGCGATGAATTCGTTATCCTTTAAATTAATTGGATAAAACGTAAAGTACATTTCTTTTTGAGCGTTATAAAGTGGTAATTTTAACCAGTTTTAATTACACATCGATAAGATCAACCACGAATCGTATTTTTTAATAACATGGTGGATTCATATTTTTAAATAGAAGTATAATACTTGAACATTTTATTCGATCCTGAAGCTATTATATTATTTTTGTGTTTATTATAACACTAAACAGTCAGACGCTTAGTTATTTTTTGAAATGCATATTAAGTTTTAGAAACATAGCATACTTAATTCGAAAAAAGAAGCTCGAAGCCTAAATAACAGCAGGTAGCTGTTATTTCAAGTTTGTATAAAGCGCGGTAGCAACAAAAATGTGAAATTAAAATGATGCTCTAATTACGCAATCCTGCCTAATGAGAGTGGCTCATCACGAACTTCCTAGGGTTATCACGGTTATGTTTTTAGTCGTAAATCAGAGGGCGTGTTCCCACGTAATGATATTACTTGCCCCTTCTGGGATATGCACTGAATATTTGTTATGAGCTACAATCGCAGTGACATACTTTCCGCAGTGATACTCTGGATGCGACGATGTGGGAAATTATTTTAACGTATCATATTTGAGTAAGTAGTTGCGGTAGCTATAATAGAGTGAATTTGGAAATTAATAATTTTTCAACAGTTTTTATTTCGTCAGTTGCAACTTTGGCATAAATATTTCACGTGTCAACGTTACATAAATAAGATAAGCGAGAGATACGGTATGTATGTATATTTATATTTTAGCCAGATTAAAAAAATGTGTACAAAACAAACACTCGAAAAATTAATATTAAAATTATGAATATTCGCACAGCTTTATCTAAACCGACACGATACACGAGTTTAATCCAATTTAGTTAATTTAAAAATGTTCTCCCATATTGCCTCTCATATTTTTGTTCCGTATAAGCAAAATATGACACAAAATAAAGGGTGAAACAAAACAACGCGAGCCCCGAAAATTGCCATGTCGACCTCGAGAATGGCGCAGTCAATAGCAGCGGCTGAATTATGCAAAGTATGTCACGGTAAAATTGATATAAAAATTGCCCGTAAAGCATAAAATTAAAGCGTGGATCAGCGGACGGTGTTGCAACATGCTAAATACCTGTCGTATTTCAGGCGCCATCTGTCGGCGACGGCACTGAGACTGCCGCTTTTAATTTATTAACCAATTTGCTGAACGCTCCGAACCGCGCTCCAGTCGTTATTTTGTTTCTTGACTTAATAAATTTGAAGTCATAATCCGTGAAAAAGTATTTTCATGAAGGTATGAGCGACCTGTATTAACTATATTAAACTCCATTTTTCATCAAATTAACTTTTTCTGTGAATGTAAATAAACATCCTTTCACGTAAGTTATATGAGTTAGAATTTTTAGTACATTTGCGTCGTTATTCAGAGAAATGTAATATGTAGTTAATATTACTACGAAACAGTCCTTTATTCAGCTCAGTGGGGTGGCTTTATGCAATCAAAGGAAGCCATTCTGTACATGCCGTTCTAATAATATCGTGATTCGACCGATTCATTCGCTTCGATGTTTGCTCGTGGCAGAGTTGTTGTTGACAGTAAACATGATGTACGCTTATTATTGGACGTGATCTATCTTATTTAGGTGCAGAGAAAAAGTAAAGTCAATTACATATCAAGTTCTCGAAGGACGGTATTGTTTTACCCCTATGCCGCAGGGATCTTGTAAAGCCGATGATCTATCTTCCATTCTCCTCCCTACGTAGACAGGTTTTATAGTATGTGATCAAAATTTGTTATACCTATAATAGAGGAGAGCCAAAAAAAAATTAAGCATTAAATGATTTCATAAGGTATTTTAAATTATAACTAAAAGTTCATAATATGTACTTGCAATAGCCGGGTAAACTCATAGATAAGACATTATACTAATTACTGGACAAGCTGCATCCACTCCACCGGTCTACAGAGAGTATTGGCAATTCACTTAGTACGAGTGGCTATGAAACTATTGAGACATCCGTGTTACCTGTTAACAGCTCTCAACATTTCAATAGTTTCCAATTTTTTGCAATTTGATGATGCTAGCGAGTTTATATTATGTGTGGATGATATAAAAAATGGTGCTCATATAATTTATTGGTAAAAGAAAATATTAATAATATAAATGTGAATGTGCATTGGCTATATTTATTTGAATCAAAAATTACAAAAAATATATTTTGAATCTGGGGGCACGGTAGTGCCCCCGCCAAGACGAGCCAAGCGAAAGCGAAGCGCACGGGCACTACCTACCTTTTCTCGAAGCGCTTCGACGTTTTTTTGAACCCTCATAACTTGGGTTTGGATTATGCTAGATCAACAAAATTTTCGGGATATATTGTCAATAGCGGACTTATTGAACATATTAAGTTTTAATTACATTAGCTTTTATACTTCAGATTTTATTTATATCTAAAAAACGCTAATTTCGTCACTGACTCACTGATGATCATCAAAATTCTTAAGGTATTTCCTAATGTCCTAGAAAGCTGAAATTTTGTATGTAAGCTAGTATTAGCACACAAACAACAAAAAAATTATAAAACTTGTAACTTTCATCCCCCAACCCCTTAAACTAGGGGATGGGAGTTTGTATGAGACCTGTAATTTTAAATTAAATTTTGATGACGCTAGAGGTCTAATCTAATAATCTAAAACTTGGTTCCCCTAGATATATATATGTATAGGTACTCCTTGTTAAAAAAAAAAAAAAAAAAATTAAAAATTTAATCGACATATATTGAGACATATACTTCAGATCAGGACATATAAATATGAATGAATAGAAGTGTTGCGAACGTCTCCTGCCTCTTACGTCCACACAGTAGCTAAAAATAAAAAAAAATTGTCCTTGACAAGAGAGTGGGCTATAAAAAAAGGCGTCTCTGATGTGCAAGAAATACACCCCAAAAAAAGAACAAAAAAATAAAAAAAAAATTTGTTAATTTGTTACAAACAACTTACAAAAACAAATGAAATCCCACCAAAAACATTTTCATGTAAAATGTTGCCAAGACGAGCCCATATGACTCGCACTGTCAAAAAGTTATCAGATCTCATGTAGAGCCAAGCTTCTAACACTACACGCCCTAACTCTACAAGGCCTAACTTCACAAACTCTACACCTTAGTCAAAATGTGTGGCTTGGCCGTTCGTTACTACAAGAACTATTGTATAACACAAAAGTAATGAACAGTGAATTAATTTTTCACCTTACGCCGATGTGAATGTAGCGAAATGGCCAAGCCACATATTTTGACTAAGGTGTAGAGTTTGTGAAGTTAGGCCTTGTAGAGTTAGGGCGTGTAGTGTTAGAAGCTTGGCTCTACATGAGATCTGATAACTTTTTGACAGTGCGAGTCATATGGGCTCGTCTTGGCAACATTTTACATGAAAATGTTTTTGGTGGGATTTATTTGATACGTAGATGTATAATGAAGAACGTTATGTTTTATTTGTGTTTTTGGAACCGCAAGCCGATAAAGAAAAACCAATTTACTGTTTTATTTGATTTAGCAAAACAAATATAAAGATCTAGAACTCCTGCCAGCCTGTCCGAGATAATTGGCGCCTAGAGACTTTAATCGTAAAGTACTCCCATTAACCTTACTTGGTGTAATTTAATACAAATATTCCCAGTTTCATTATTATAATGTTTTTACGAGGGACTTTATTTATTTGACATTAATTGAGATAATGACTAACAAGTAATAATGGCATTTAATTTACTGTATAGCTCAGTATGGCTGGTTAATATTCGGTGTCAAATCTGCTTTTTAAAACCAGTGTTTTTACATTATCATGAAATTATAGTGAAATGCGGAGTTGTATTAACCAAAAATAAACTAATTTCACGGTAAAATTCATCCCAACGTAGAAAACTAGCTGAAGTTTATTACCCAGCGAAATTGTAATGAACTCATTCCAGCTAATTTCTAGTATTTTATAACGTTACCACTACACGATAACGTCTACGTAACGTATAATACAAACGACACATATATTTCCCAGTTTGAATAATTTGTTCTTTGTCTTCGTAAACATAGAGCAAAATAACTATTCGGTTATTTATTCAATAGGTACATCAGGCTGTAAGAAGTACTGTTTAACTTTCGTATCTTCATGTTATAATTAGTTATGATAATAACAGTTTGTTTCCGCTGATGGGAAAGCAAAGAATGGTTGATATCGGTCGGCTTAGACTGATAGAGTTGCTCTCAATAGTGAGTGTCACGCTCGATAGGGATTGGGGGATTTAGCGATTTTCCAACACAACGCCATCCTTCTATTTTCCGCTCTGTGGATTCCGATCAAGATTACGCATTATGTGTGGAAATATTTGTCTTGCTTCAAGTACTTTCTAGCATTAACGCGGTATATTATTGCGATTGAATGATCCAATTTCAAAGTTTTTACATATTGTATAATAGGTTATACTCGTTAAATTGCTTTGCCTTGGGAAGGTTTTGGGTTTGCAACAATGCTGTTTTGAGCTCTCCTTCCACTGCCGCTCAATATATCAAGTATCAAGTCATCTTTTTTAAATACTTGTTTATTAATGATCTCTAATCTATCCATATTATAACGATGGGCTTTTTGAAGGGATATAAATAGCATGACATGAATTACTGGTTAAATTTGTTTTTAAATACAGTGTAATACCTATATGATTGTTTTCTAAAACAAGTTCATACGCAATCAAATTGCACAAAAATCATATAAATCAGATTAAATTGGCGATTAAACGGAAAAATAAAATATGAATCAGGGCAGAGTAAATACGCAGAACAATGGACTGCGGTAGTCCGCAATATTTTCCTCAGAGACGAATTTCCTTTAGCAGAGCGTAGGAAATTAACAGTTAGTGTAGCCATAAAGCGACCGACAAGACTTTGTAAGCATTGAGTGCTTTTAGCTATTACGTTAACTCGTCCATTTACCGCACTCTCAACTGGCGTCTTTTGTTGATTTTCTTGAATTGGTCATGGCGAAGAACTCGAGTTGACACAGATGGAACTGGAGCAGATGAGGATAGTGCCAATTTAGCGGTTCACTGTTGAAGTTTTCGCGTTAAGTATCGTTTAAATTAAGGCATGGTTACCTATTGCGGATTGAGTTGTTTGCATATTCAAGGGGCAATCTTGCGACATGCAGTTAGACACAGCGTACATGAAACGACGTAAGCTTATGAATGCAGATGAACCGGAACATATTGTACGCTTTAAAGATTTGTATAAATATCTACATTATAAAATATACATCAGTATTGTTCAAATTATTAAATATATAAATAACGTTAGTATAGCATAGCAGTCAATATTGACCAAACTATTCAGTTTTCTGTTAGGAAATAACTTTCTTCTCTTTGCTAAAATTTCATTAAATATTTACCTAGTTGAACGGCAGGCCTGCAGAGTTTCTGTAGAGTTCTATCGATTTTACTAACACGCCCGTCTTATATGGCTTCACGGAACGTCAGCATACTTGCCAAATGTTTGCTGCAAAGCTGCATGTAGTAAATATTTATAGAGCCAACAGACTTCACACTCTTTACCAAGACATTCACGTCAAGATCTCAAGTTAGTACGACGGGGAAGGATAAATAAAAGCATGAAGATCTGCCTGAAAGATACGTGCTTGCGCGCTGTGCAAATATTGCACTTAGAAATGTACACATACTAGCTTCCGACGTTCGACAAAATCATGCCATGAACAGCGATCGATGAAACGTAGTTAAACTTTGCGGGAGCGATTTGACTTTTTTAAAAAGAAATAAAATAAAATTAAAATTAAACTTATTTAATTACTTAACTATAACAAGTGGACGATTTGGAGTCACAAATGTTAATGCTCAGAATTACATACATGGTACCATCGATACAATATTGCGAAACAAATGTTTTTCAATAACTGCAATGCTTATGCTAAATTGCAAGAACTCTCCGGTGGTCTTGCTGAGGCCAGCGGAAGGCTATTGCTCAACCTAATACAGAGGGTTGGGGTGGATGCGTAACTCCTCCCTCCTTAAGTGCGAAATTATCGGTTTGTTCATTTTTAATAACTATCCGATGATTTCGCAGACATGTTACATTTAATATCTTATAACGAAGTAAGTAAAGTAAAAATAGAATTACAAGTACAAAGATTAAAAATAGAGACGTATAGCCTAAAGTTGCACTGAATCTAAAATTTCTTTCACTGTTAATCATTTCACTATCACTGAACACTGATTGCTTTAATATCGTTGACATATATTTAACTTCGTCCAAGTTGATTCCTCGCATATTGAGTACACGTGTACTGGATAATATTGGAGTTCTATTCACAGGTGATTGCGGCAAAACTTTAATTTTTGTTGGTTCTACAGGATCATTCTCAGTGATTACTTGGTGAGGGCGAATCGTTATATTCTGGATCTCGATGCTACATGGTTCGTCGATGGTCATTATGTATGTGCCCACGACAGGATATTTGCTGACATCACCATTGCAAATTTGAGTCAGAGTATTTCTGTATTTTGAGAAAAGTATCCAACTTATAGGTGTGATTCTTTGAATTCTCACATTCTCTATATTGATTAGCTGTTGTTCGCAGTGCATTGGGTTTCCTTCAAATTTAAGCAGTTGTTCTATGCAAGTAGTTTCAGGATATGGCGTTTGATTTTGTTCATCGCATAGAAATTGTTCTCCAGCAGCGAGCGATCGGCACGGTTTTACGATCGGTAAGTATTTCATCCCCTTTGCCAACAGGTAAGGATATTTAGGAAAAATGGAAACGGTTTTACTATCGGATACACGGTATATAGGTATAGAGTATAATTTGTAATAGTTATAAGTATAATTATCTGTAATTGGAACCTCCATTATGAACGTAATCTGGTTTTGTTTAATATATGATTTAACATTAATAGTTTCTTCTAGTTTTACTAAATTTGCCTCATTCGCTTTAAACACTAAATTTTCAGTTTGAGATATAAGAATTAAATGTTGCAACAACTCAGTAGAATTAATAATACTTTGATGTAATATGGATACTTTACTAAATGCTAGAGCAGTCTCTATTTCTCCTAATTTTATAAAAATAGAACGAAAATTACTAACAAATAAATTTAAAAGGCTTACAACATAAGTAGTATAAACCCAATGATTATCCTTAGATGCTAATTCCTAAATTATAGATTCTACAATTTTTAAACGCTTATCTACTATATTAGAATTTTGATTTAAGACTTCAGTAGAATTGATAAAACTATCGAGCATTTTAGATATTAAAGTAATTTTATTTCTAATGATAGTGTGATCGTTTTCAAGTTTAGCTGTAAGTTAATCGTATCTCATTGCGTCACTATAGTCTAAATTTCCGGTTATGTTTAAGAGGTTGTAGTTGAAGGGCCAGCGCGGACTTCATCACTATCAGCCAACACCACAACGCGGAAGGCGTTTTAAATTTTTAATAGGGACCATAGTCTTCCTTTTACCAATCTCTATCGGTATAACGTTCCTTGAACCTTGACCTATAACGTTAGCTTTATGGAATCGCGGCTTATCCTTGCTTTTTCGCTTATTAACGTCTTTCGCAAATATAATTTTTCCTGAAGGGAGACTGATTTGATCTTCACCACCTCTCCTATCCTTTACTTTTTGCTTTTCACGTGAAAGGTTGTGAACTTGCATTTCGTTCTTAAACCACGTATATACTAAAATTTGATTTGGTTTCGTATCTATTGCTTCATGTAATATAGGTATACCGGACGATTCTACTATATTAGCTGAATGAACTGTATCCGATTTTGACGTTACAGATGGTGACCTGACTGGGTAGTCACATGTTCTAGGAGAACTTAGCGCCGATAGAGTTTCAGAGTCGGGAATAGATATCGTTTCACTAGAATCGCGTTCTGGTATAGAAATTGTACTAGAGTCGTTACGCGTTCTTGGCCTATTGTCTCTATCGCCTATATTAACAACCATATATTCGTTTTCATTATCGGTATGCGTAGCGTTAACTCTAATTCTAGATAAAGCGTCCGCGTTAAAATTTTGCTTCCCAGTATCAATCATAAATTTGGAATTAGGTTCAGGAATATAAATGTGTGGAAATTTCAGATTTGGATCGCAATTTAATTCTATGATTTTTTCTTTGTAGAGGCTTTCGTTTGAAAATTTTCTTCATCAGACGGAAGCACATTATCGTCTTGAGTATCGTCAGTGGGTGTATAAATCTCATTCGCGTCGTATTCGTAATTCGTATCGTAAGGATTACAGCCATAATAATTCGTATAGTCGTTAGGATTATAGCCATAGTAATAATTATCATTATGTAAGTCGGTTTCATTCACTCTAAAACCTGGCTGAGTTATATTTTGTGGTCGAGGGGGTGCCGTCCTCATGGAAACGTCAGCAGACTCAAAGCGGTTATTTTGAGGAGGTCTTTGACCGAAATTCTGTGGCGTCATACCAAAAGTTTCAGGAGGCCTATAACCAAATTGTGGGTTTTGATTAAATGTTGGCCTATAACCAAATTGTGGATTTTGATTTAATGAAGGCCTATACCCGAACTGTGGGTTTTTATTAAACGGTGGCTTATAACCAAATTGTGGATTTTTATTAAACGGTTGTTGGGGTGTGAATTTAAAACCAAATTTTTGAGGTACATTTGGTATCCCAAAATTAAATCTTGGTTGAGGATTTTGTAAAAATTGGGGCACCGTTGTATTATTATGGATACGATTGCGCGACTGATATTGTTCGTGAAAATTAACTTCTTCTAACACAATTTCTAGAGCCTGTTCTAATGTACTAGGCGATTTCAGTCTAACAATACGCACCAATGTTTCGGGCAAATTATACAAGAAAACGTTCAGGGCTGTATGATTATAAATCGCAATTTTCGCGCGTTTAATTTCCGTATCTACCGATAAATTAACCTTCGATATTAGTAACGATCTAATATTCTGTATCCTATTACAAAATTCAAGATAACTTTCCCCGGATTTTATTTTACAGGACTCGAGAGAGATTTTTATGCAATCCTCACTACGAGGATCACCAAAATGTTGTTCCAGTAATTCTTTTAGCGCGGGCCAAGTATTAATATCTTCGCGCTCGGATAATAACGCGGCGGCATCGCCTATTAATCTACTAGTTATTGCATGTAAAACGTAAATATTCTGCTCTTCATGCCCTCTAAATTTATTAATTATATATTCACATTTTCGAAAGAATAGATTCAAAATTCTTTTGTCTCCACCAAAAAGGGGAATAAGCTTTAACATATCACTCGGAATTGTTATTACGTTTACGCTTTCCATGTTAAATAAGTACAGAGTAATTAAAGTTCTGAAGTCTTTAACCAATTACAATAATTTCGAATTATAAAAATCACACACACAGAAATCAATTAAAAACACGATATAATAAAAATTCTTAAAATATAGCACAATAAAAAAATTACTTATATGTTATTATTTTCTATAAAAATTAAAACTTGAAGTAAGGTATAAAATCACATATAAAATATAAAAATTATTAATTGAATTACGATCGATTTTGAGATCAATTAAATCAATTAATATTGATATTTATTTATGCAAAAATCATTTAATTTTCTAATTTAAAACTTTTAATTAAGTTACACTCTATAGTTAATTAGTCTGTGCAGAGTTTTATGCAAGACAATTTCTTAGAATTAAATACGATATTTCTTATGTATAACTAATTACTGATTTAATAGAATTTCATATTAAAACCAGATCCGTTATAATGCGAGACGTTCAATCCCAAAATAACAGTTAAAAATAGTTAAAAGTCAAAATTACACTCTCGTGAAAAGGATACGGGAATATATCAGAAAGGATGGCAAAAAGTTTTACTCACCAACCGATCGTCGATCCCATGTCCTCGTCGTGGTCGTTTAACAAATTTATTTCGGTTCTTTTAGGATAGCACGGCCTTTATAGCAATGTTCTAGGGCTAATTTTGAAGACCTCTAGACATGCAGACCTTATATGGCTATCCTACCGGCTGCGCCAGTTAAACTTTGCGGGAGCGATTTGACTTTTTTAAAAAGAAATAAAATAAAATTAAAATTAAACTTATTTAATTACTTAACTATAACAAGTGGACGATTTGGAGTCACAAATGTTAATGCTCAGAATTACATACATGGTACCATCGATACAATATTGCGAAACAAATGTTTTTCAATAACTGCAATGCTTATGCTAAATTGCAAGAACTCTCCGGTGGTCTTGCTGAGGCCAGCGGAAGGCTATTGCTCAACCTAATACAGAGGGTTGGGGTGGATGCGTAACTACGTAACTGAATTAATTTTTATTTGAATAAGTCTTGGGACTGGAATAGGTATGTAAACAATTGCGTAGTATTGGGGACAGTTGGGTTAGTGATCATTACTTTTATTTCTAATAGGAATCTTCATGCCAATCAATAGTTTGTTTAATCTACTGAGTTCACTTTGATGCCGTAAAAAGTCTCGTCACGATCAGGTGTGTACACTGCAAGTATCTCAAGTTCGCTCATAATTTGTAATTGTCAACGGGGCATTTGCTAACAAAGCCGGGCATTTGAGTGGAACCCAAGGCGACGGGGCTTGACAGCGACAGGCGTAACAAGATAAGCGGCCGCACGCGAGCCGTCTGCCCGTCGCTATTCCCTCGTCCACTGAATGTAATCCCTTCAGACGTTGCGATACTTGTGCTCGCTAAGATCGGCTTAATCACTATTCACCTCTTTGCTATCTTCCGTTTGCCCCGGAATTGACGATAGTAAAACGATTTAAGGGTATTAAGAGGGATACTTTTACTGTTAACTAAAGTTTGTAGATATGTACTAATTGGTGGTGTAATAAGATTGCTAAATTTTGATTAATCTGTTAAAAACTTAATTTACAATTAATTTGAATTGAACTTTTCTAAAGGATTTTAATTGTGAATCTAAAAAATCATAATATTTCCTTAACTTTTTTTTATCGTCAAAACTGTACTCTTAAAACATTTTTCTATTTAAATATACATTTTATCTTAGAATTTTTGCAAACCGAACCATGGGCTTCATTTTGCATTCTGATATAGGGACGTAATATAAAACTTTGAAAGTAGGTAAACTACTAACATGAGACGTAATAAACTTCTTCTTGTTTAGTAGCATATTATAAGTTTGAAACTTAAGGACCTGCATATTAGTCTCGAATGTAAGCAGTGCGTTAGTTCGAAGTTCTCGTCTCGTGGTGAACTAGAAACAAAGTCAACAAAACCGTTCGAAGATATTATATTGCCGGCTTTAGACTCGCCAATATTAAAACGGGATGAAATTGCTCTCAAGAAGCAAAGTCCGAGTTCATTTGGATAGGAAATTTAAACTTACAATTGTTTTACTCCAGTTACTTCGCATTGAAATGAAATATGTAGCGAAGAATTTTCGTCAGATTGTTATTGCTAAGTTTTATGAGAAACCTGTTTGTTAGTCGCCGATAGCAATTCATTAGATAAGTAATTGAAAATAAATAACTTTCTTAAATTTTCTGTTGTTGTAAAGATAATTATAGACAAAAGATAGACAATAATAGTTAATTTTATTTGAAGTTTTGGTTTCTTTATGAACATTATTTTAAAGGTTATTTTATTGGAAAGTAATAAATGAATAATTATATTTAATTATCGTTCTTAATATTCGCAAAATGTTATTTCAAACATATTGGGTGAGAGTTTTTATGTGAGTATATTAATTATTAATGTCTCCCAATTACTTTTTGTCATCATTTAAGATTCGACCAAACCAGCTTAATAAAATAATGCTAATGTGATATCCATTCATAGCACCATAAAGGTACTGTGCTAGTATTGACAAGTTTATGAATATATAATCGAACAATACATCAGATTTATCGAAAGCCGCCCACTACGACCGTCATCAATATCTCGAGACTCGAAAGGTATAGCAGAGCAAAATAGACCGCAATTATTTACGCAGAGGCTCTACACTATTCCCAAATCCTGTATAAATATTCATGAAACGGCTTTATAAGGAGAATCCGGCGGTGTAAACGAAGTTGAAAGACTTTACTATCGCCTTGTCACCTCGTAGTCACTCAGGGAGCATAAAGCGAGAAATACCTTATCATAAGAAAGCAAATTATTCGTAAATCCGCAGCGAACGAGTTCGCGAAACTAGTTTCAGTTAAAGAAATATTCGTTTCACCTATTTCTTTTTTCTTCGCTCAGTTAATATTTTTCAATACTCATCTATAACGGATAGTATGAATTGTTTGCATTTATAAATCTGAGAAACGCTTTTACAAATATCAAGTTTCTGGAAAAGTCTTAAATTCAGTGCAATGAAATCTTCCTTTCTAGAAATAAATTTCCGTACTTCTATATCTTTATTTCTATTTAAAACAAGTATAAATGTGGGCATTGAAAGTGAAGTAGCGTTATTGCTCATTTGTTGCCTCTACTAGGAATTGAATCAAATTGATTCAACAAACCCGGAAATTATTTTTTTTTACAATTTACATTGTGTGTAGATCAACCATGACGACAATCTGAAAAGAAAGCTTACATTATAAATACTAAAACAAAATATACTCTAATTAGATGTCGCGTAACACTACTTAATACTTGTACCGGATTACGCGGGCCCAAACAATCGAGATTGTGGATAGTGGAAATTTAATAACTTGCTCCGAATACCACTGTATCGGGCGAATTAAGTATTCCATTACAAACAAGTATTAAGCTGGATTTGCATTAGATATTGCTAATAAAAGTGTTGCAGTTTATAGTTTATTTAAATTTGCATTTATTGATTTTTTTAATAGAAATGGCACTGACTTGAAGCTTATTTTATTGTAGATAACATTTGTAGATAATTTATTGAATCATAAAATTGGTAAATTTTATTCTATATTGAATTGAGTATCTTGAATAAGCTTCCAAATGTATTTAAAACTAGCGGTCCGCCCCGGCTTCGCCCGTGGTACATATTTCGCAATAAAAGGTAGCCTATGTTCTTTCTCAGGGTCTAAAGATTATCTGTGCCAAATTTCATCAAAATCGGTCTAGTAGTTTATGCGTGATAACCATACATACATACATACAAACCTTTCCTCTTTATAATATTAGTATAGATAAAATGGTTATCAATCTTAACAACATAATCTGAAAGAACTGAGTGTCCCTTATACGGACTGGCACGGCTACGATATATTCTCGTACCTGTACCAAGGGAATAAGGTCCTTGGTCTTGTTTTGGCATTAAAAGCAATAACAGAAATCACATACTCGCTCATAATTGGGACTTTTAAAATAATATTTCTGGACGGCCGTCGCAAGCGCAATGTATTTTTTTCAAGAAAGGATTTCCCAAGGTCTACAAATTCCAGAAAAAATATTTCAAATTATTGTGGTGAGAACCTCAATTAACTTACTATATAATCAGAAGCGTTAGAAAATTTTTACAGCAATCTAAAATATAGTCGTAATAAATTCTGAAAACGGTGACACGTATTTTGCACTCAGTGTAAAAAGAAAACAGAACCGTATTGACTAGGATAGTTAAGGTCACTTTCAATTAATAAAATAGTGAAAGTGTATCACGTAGAAGTAAACTTAACGTGATGATTAGCAGGACCTCAAGGCACTTGACTGTCGTGTCACGTAGCCACCAATCTGCTTAGCGGGACACCTTTGTGTAGACCCTTTATTTGGGTCGCAATCCTCTTAGGTAAACAGAAACAGATTCTGAGATAAATACTCCTTAGCGAAGTGGCCAAACTTTCTCTTGTCTTATTTATTTGTATTGGAGTTCGTTTCTTTTTCCAAACAGAATATTGCGTTTTTATACCACTGGTTAGGCGCAGAAGAGTTTTAATGAATATCCCATTTCAAAGAATTTTTTTGTGCAAAATACAGGTGAGGCTTTACCGTTTCGCTGGAAATAAAAAAAAAATGATAATAAAAATCACCAGAAATAGTGCGTGGCAAGCAGAACTAAAATACCACGTAAAACTTATTAACATACATATGTAAAATATGTATAAATTTAACAATGATATCTCAATGATATCGTTGAAAAGTTTTTATAACTATCAGTTCTAGAAATGATATTTTGTTTTAGTAGAATAAATTTAATATCTAAAATACATTTAACATAATTATTATTGATCATGTATATTAAAATATCAAAGCTAAATAAGCATATTATTATGCATCCGTAATAATTTCAAAACGAAAACACACAAAGACGAGCCTTAAAGGTCTTTTATTTATTCCTTCAATACTTTCCATTCATTCATTATAACTACTTGAAGCATTGAGGTGTTAAAATTAAAAAGTATTTAAGCTTTTCGGGAAAACGCTCTAAAATATAATATTATATTTCATTTTAAACGTATTTGCAGATCCGTTTTAATATGCTTATAAATTGCCAGTTCAGAACTCGAGTTTACTATGACAAATATGCCAGCTCCATATATGATATATTATGAGAGTAGGTAATATGAATGAAATTGAAAGTTAGAGAAGTGGATCTCAGTGTATTAGAACGCTGTGTTTTAAATGTATAAAGTAATTGCTTGGTAGAGTAGATATGTTATACCTGTGCATATACTCGGCACCATAGCTCGGCAGATACGAACGTCACCACGGTTACTCTCGGCTCCGTAATAATTTCGAAAAAAAAAATAGATTAGTGAAGTGTTATTTGAATTAAAGGTGAAATTGTACGTATTAAATATAAGTGAACGTGTGACATCGTTATCCACCGGAAAAATAAACTATTTATCCTCGAAACTTCTTTTCAACACAGAAACAAATTATTATAGTACAAATATTAGTTAGAATTGAATAAATATACTAAAAGTGCTCAAGAAACCGTATCTATAACTTATATTCAAGCTTTAAAAACAAAGAAAAATAGAAGTGCAGTGATAAAAATACGAAAAAGTGTTAAATGTAATGTTTCTTTGTTCTCAATACCTACGTCATAACTGGTCGTTCAAGATTTTTTAACGTACTTTATACTCATCATTAAGATTGTTATTTTTGCAATATTTTGTTAACGCACGATTGGAACAGTGAGCATTATCAACCTATCAAACCGAGAGAAGCAGGTTCAAATCTCTTCAAAACTTGACTCGATAAATATAAATTATTTATTGTTTACAACAGCTGGTCGTTCCAAAACAATCATTATACCTAAGCTCGAGTCGATAGTAAATAAAGGAAAAAAAAATATTTTTTTTTTCTTATAATAATAATTACTAACACAAACACATACAAAATATAATATAATAATTACTAAAATCAAATATGGACGACTTATTCATCACTGTAAGAAGGAAAAATAAAATGAGCCTTAATGAAAGTCTGAATTCATCTTTTTCACCTAAGAGCTTACCAGATCTGTCTACAGTCGTAAGTAATTCAAATGAGCTAAAAGAGGAGATTGAAAGTTTAAAAAACCAATTGGAATCTGCTCATAATGAAATTGATAACTTAATCATTGAAAACAATTTATTAAAAAAACAATTATCAAATTCAGAGGGTACAATATCACAACTAAAGGCAATATGTTCAAACACTCCTTTGAGCACAAAAAAAAAGAAATTTACTAAATCGGCTTCTTTACGAATTTCTTATGATTTGAATGCATCTAACCCAAATATATCAACAGATGGCGTGGAAAAACACGATACATTGGTCGATAGCAGTAATTATTGCAATGTTTCCAGATGTAGTTACTCGTTACCGCAAGTTGATGCTAGATTGTCAATAGATGGCGCTGTAAAAAATACTGAGACCTTAAATAAAAATACAATAAGTAATAACAATCAATATAAAAAAAACAAGCCCGAGATATTTATTTTAGGTGGACAACAGTTGGTGGGACTCGCATCTCAGCTTATATATTCAAGGATTAATAATAAATATCTACAATATAATATACATTCAATGATAAAACCAAATGCTTCTTCCGCTGAAATCTTGAAGTCGAGTTCGTGTATAAATGATTATTGTGGAAATTACTGTATTTTATGTGTTGGCGAAGATGACCAAAATCCGTTTTTATTAATGTCAAACCTATCAGCTACTCTCAAGAATTTAAAACACTGTAAAGTTATTCTAGTAAACATATGTAAAAATAATTACTTAAATGAAACAAAATTGAACAAAATGCTTTTATATATAAGTAATAATTATGAAAATTGTTTCTTCTTAAATTTATGTAATAACTTTCTATCTCAAAAGTCATACTTATATGCATTATGTAAAAAAATAAATTTCTTTATTGATATGCAATACTACACGGATAACTTCTTAAATGTAAAAAAATTGAAGGAAAAAATTATGTTGACTAATACACGCAAATCTATATTTTGTAAGGAACTACCCCCTAAAAAAGGAACCATACCATATTATTTTCCGGTCTTAAAGAAAAGTTTTTGTGATCAAATATCTACTCAAACTACTGCATCTCCACAATCTAAAGAACTTAACATATTTTTTCGTCCATTACGACTCATGTACAAAACAAAACACAAATAGTATCATTATTCCATCAGAATATTGCAGGTCTCCTGAATAAGCTTAGTTCACTAGAAGTTGCTTTAAATGATATTTCACACAAGAACTCCACAATAAATATCATTTGTTTATCAGAAACGTTTGTAAGATCCGGTGACGAGGCGAACATAATATTAAAGAATTACAAACTTGCTAGTTATTTTTCACGCGCCTCCGAAAGACGCGGTGGTGTATGCATTCTAATAGAAAAAATATTAAAATATAAACAGATAAATTTTGATAAAGAACTTATAGAAGAAAAACTATTTGAATGTTGTGGAATCGAAATACCTTGTATGCAATGTTCTGTTATTTGTATTTATAGAACCCCTAATTCAAATGTAAATGATTTCTTGACAAAATTCGAACTGCTGTTACATAAAATGACACGTAATACAAAATCAAAATTAATCGTAGTGGGAGATATGAATATTGACATACTTAAACGAAACGTTACTAGTGTTCATTTTAAGGATATTTTATTAAACTATAATTTACAATTGCACATAACTGAACCCACAAGGCAAAAGTCCTGTATAGATATCATACTAAGTAATATTCCAGACGCACAAGGGCAGGTCCACTTTTTAGACCTTTCCGACCACGAGACAGGGCAGACGCTGCATTTTAAAACTACTAAAAGTAAAGGTAATATTGCGCGTTTTGTATTCAAGAGAGACTTTAGCAAAGATAATATACGCAAATTCAAAGAATGCTTATCAAGTCTTACTTGGAATGACGTTATAGAACACTCTTGTAATGAAGCATTTAATATTTTCCATGATACTTTACAATTGTTTTACAACCTTTGCTTTCCAGTGTACAGAATACACGTCAAGTATAACACCGTAGCTCCTAAGTGGTTATCAAAGGGTATCAGAGTGTCAAGTGTGCGAAAAAGAGAACTTCGTTACAATTATTACAAAACTAAAAATACATACAATAAAACTACGTATACATCTTACGCAAAGATGCTGAAGAAGTTGATTATGCTATCACAAAGAAATTTTCATTCATTCTATATAAGCAACGCCAAGAATAAATCTAAGGCCACGTGGAATATAATAAATAATAAATCTGATAATTGTAAATTTCGTATAAATAATTTAGAGTCAATAAAATTAGGGGATCGGCTGATACATAATCCTGAAGAAATTTCTAGAGCTTTTAATGACTTTTTTATAAATTGTAACATGAATTTGAAACCTCACTTTAATAGTAAAAGTTTCAAAGGAATAAATTCTTCAATGTTTTTATTACCTTGCTCGGAAAACGAAGTTAGTAAATCTATCCGTCACCTAAAAAATACAAACGCAGTCGGTTATGATGACATATCAACGCATATACTAAAATGGTGCAATAAAGAACTTACATATGTGCTGACCCATATAATTAATAAATCTTTTGACGAGGGAATATTTCCAGATAAACTGAAGCTATCGGTTGTAAAACCAATTTATAAAAAAGGTGAGAAACAGGTAATGGACAACTATAGACCAATTACCCTCATCCCTACTATTGCAAAGCTATTTGAGAAACTGATGTATGTAAGAATTGAAAGCTTTCTAAAGAAATTCTCTATCATAAAAAAGGAACAAAATGGATTCCAAAAAGGCAAATCTACAACGCTTGCAGCCTTTTCACTTACGAAAGGTATTTTGGAGAGTATTGATAAACGTAAACCAGTGAGTGTAATATTCTTTGACATGTGTCGTGCTTTCGATTGTGTAGATCATGAATTACTTCTACACAAGTGTGAAATCTATGGTCTACGTGGTCCAGTCCTCGACTGGATCAGATCCTACCTCAGTAATCGCATGCAGTGTGTAGAAATTACCTATACAGATGATAAATCACAAGAAAATACGGTAAAATCGCCATATCTCCATAATAAATTAGGTGTGCCGCAAGGCAGTATTCTCGGACCTCTTCTTTTTATATTATATATCAATGACTTGCCTAGCATTACAAATTATTCATGTAATTTATTTGCGGACGATTTATCAATAACTATTCCAAACTCAAATACTCACATTACACATGATGACGAAATTAATATGACTATACAAAAAGTAATGAAATGGATGACATCTAATAATTTGACACTAAACATAAATAAAACAAAAATCATTAATTTTAGAAATTATGGTAATCAACCTAGACATCATAAAATATTTCATGAAGGAATTAAAATCGAACAAGTAGATGAAACAACTTTCCTAGGTATTGTTCTGGATGCTCACTGTAACTGGAAGAGCCACGTAAGTATCGTGTGCTCACGTATTAACAAATTCGCCTTTGCATTGAGAAGGCTCAGGAGACTAGTAAATCAGCAAACCGCGATAACAGCATATCACGCATACGTCGCATCTATTCTAAGGTATGGCCTAATTTTATGGGGTAACTCCACTGATATCAATAGAGCTTTTATAGCTCAAAAAAAATGTATTCGAGCTTTGTGTGATGTTGGGCCACTAGAGAGCTGTAGACCTCTTTTTAAAAAACTTAAAATCATGACCCTTGTTTCGTTATATATTTTTCAAATTGGTATTTTTGTTAAAAGTAATCCACATTGGTTTTTAAAAGCGAATGAATGTAGTCTTTTTCCGTCCCGAGATAAAGAAAAACTCATGTTACCGATGTGCAAAACTGCTTTATATCGCAAAAGCTGTCATTTTATGATTATTAAAATTTATAATGCCATACCAAAATTAATACGCGAATTACCAATTGCATTGTTTAATAAAAGACTAAAAAAATGGCTTATTGACGGAACATTTTATAATTTAAATGAGTTTTTCTCTACCCAGACATGAGAATTATTATTATCTAAATATCTATTATCGGTTTATTTTCATTATTTATTATTATATATTTTTTTTTTAAACGCTGACTTTTTAAAACTGTGACATTAGAATAATTTAGACATAATTTTATTAGGTATTTAATCGAATTAGTTCAATGTATTTTAATTAAGTCAAATTAATTTTCTAATGTATCAATATGTTATAAACTATACGATTGCATGCCAGTTCAGATGGCGAACACTGTTACGCAATACTTTGTAATACAAAACATCTAATGTACGTGTTCAAGCAATTAATAAATGAATTTGAATTTGAATTTGAATTTGGTATCCTGAATTAATAACAAGACCGGTTTGACGGTTTCGATTTTTTGTACGAACCCCCAACATTTATTATGAAGGAGGAATACACGTGTGACGTTCAAAGAAATAGCGAAATGTTACAAATGGGTGTTAAAATTCGCGAAGAGTGGGAATTTTGGTAAGATCCATCAGATATTAATATCAGAGACGGCATCTGTTTCGCACCTGGGAATGGTCTAATAAAGCGTCTTATGAACTCCGCTTTTACAAACTTTTTCGTAAGCCGGCGAAGTAAGTACCTACTTATTTTCGCCAAGTAATATGTTTTCCCAATCGATGGGATCAGGAAACGAAGTTATTTATCAAAGTATTACGGAGTTTTTGGAATATTTTCACCTTTAGTTAATAAGCTCAGGGAACCATTTTGTTATAAAAATGTGGCACAGCTGGATTACTTTGTTATGGAAGGATTTTATATAGCTATACGCAGTTCAATAACAAAAAATGTACAATTCTAATTTATTTCATTCCAGTACATTTTATGATGTAAGTACAAAGACTACGATTAGCACAAAACGTATTTAAAAATGCTTCCTGAAGTCAAAGTAGTTTTTTATCTAAAAGGTATTTTCGCTCTACAATCACATTGTACACAGAATTTATTATAATAAGATTTTGTCTAGTTCAGTGACTGTTGTTTATAGATGCAAACACAAGGAGAATATTCATGAGTTTGCTAGTAGGAAGGGCTCCCAGCCGATACCACGCTGCTGACGATCGCATTTTGAGTGGCTTAGAAATATAAAGGGGAACCATCATAAATAAAGGTTCCTTTTTATTTAATGGCTTCTTAAACTGTTGCCTTTTTAAAATCAGACATCTGATAGAAATACAAACTTCATAAGGTAAGACAGTTAATGGAAAAGTAATTCAATAAAAAAGCTGAGCATAATCTACACTAATAATATTATAAAGAGGAAAACTTTGTTTGTTTGTTTGTTTGATTGTAATGAATAGGCTCATAAACTACTGGACCGATTTTGATGAAATTTGGAACAGATAATCTTTAGACCCTGAGAAAGAACATAGGCTACCTTTTATTGCGAAATATGTACCACGGGCGAAGCCGGGGCGGACCGCTAGTTTTTCATATAGCGTTATTTTGAAATATTTAATATTGAAGTTCTTTTTAAAATTGAACTCTTTTGTGTTGAAATTTCATAGAAGGCATGTCGAAAACACTCCACGTACATAGGTAGTTGTGTTAGTTTTAATATAAAGTTACGTGCATAGCCAATTCCTTGAAGCCAGAACAATAATATCTCAAGAACTCCTGGCATTTGCTTATGGTATCCGGTTCGATACCCTCTACAAGTATCCAGATATTGTTGGAGTAGCGTACTAATAGATCAGATATTTAGTACAGATATTCTTTAATTAATTGATGTTGATTGGGAATCCTACTCCTTTATTTAGAGGTACCCAATTTGACAGTAAATCTATTTAATGACTAAAATATAAAACAACTCTCGATCTAGAATTTTATTCATTGGGTTCATCTGATTAATCTAAATATACATATTAAAAAAAACATTGCATTAAGATAAATATTTTCTATGTTTTAGTTTAATTAAGTCCCTAGCTTCAATTATTTTTAATAAAGTTAATTATAGTATGCTCAATTGCGAATTTCTGTAGTGAAGGATATTCAAGATTTTATTAAAATTTTATTAAAGCTTTTCTTTACGAGGGTGTATTAATAAAGTCTTTAGAATGTGTATATTGCAAAAGCTAGCAAAGAAGTTGTCATATCATAAAACATTCCGTACGATAAACCCCACTAAATACTTATAGATAATAATTTTATTCTTAAGTATTGTATACAGTAGAATCTAAATATAGCTTCGAATAAATAGTTGAAATGGAAATTAAATAAGACAAATGGCAGACTAACCTATATATTTCGTGTTATCAATACATATGGCCTATTTTTCGTTTTTAACAACACTGTCCTTCTAGAACTCAAAGATGTTTTCTTTTTGGGACATATCATTATATACGTCCGATATTATACTAAGTATAAGACGTATAATATGCTAATAATACAAAAATATACATTTTGGCAACGGCCAATATCTGTAATGCGAAATGAGAGAAAAAGTAGAGTAAAATAGTTACGACGCTCTATGGTGCTTGAATTGCGCGAGTTGGCAACAAGGATAAAAATAAAAGGCCAGGCGCTAGTAAAAAGGGCTATATGGCGTCTGTTTTGAACAACTTTATGGACCTAACTATTATTACGTTTTATGTCTCTTTTGTTTTCTATTTCACCGCGCATAAAAGTCGATTATCTTATTTAACAAGCGCATTAGCACAATCACCAAAGTATCGGATGGCCTAGTTTGGTTAAGTACATAGTATTGCTAAGTACACAATGAGCAATTGCACATCGGCGATGTAATGCACGAGTTGTGTACACAAGTAAGCAATCAATATGCTCTGTGGCTTTATAAGCTTAAATGCCTATTGCTTGCCTAATTGATATCTTGTATTCGAATTTCTTAGTGCTCATCAACGATAATACTAATTTAATACTAACAAGATTTTCTGCGCCGTTGCTTAGTTTCTAGACGTAAGGAATTTCTACTTTATTGTCCCACGTTATATAAAAAGGATGGAACCAAACTTTTAGTGGAAAATCTTTGTTGCTCACAAATTTATAGGCATATCGCCGCAATATTATTTGCGTCAGTCGTCAGGAAAATATATAACGGTTTAACATTTGTGATTTGAAAAATATAATTACTGTAAAGTGTTCTATCTAACGAAGAAAGTTAAATAATGGGTTTATCATGTTAAAAACATTTTTTTATTGGCAAATAATGAAATAAATAAGAAAAAAAATTTCGATTATCAATAATACTCGTGTGAACAGGCAATAAACAATCAATTATTAAAGCTTGTTTTATCTTGGCCATATCTTAATTGCCAATAAATCTGAGAGGAACAAAGAAGCTTTATCTCAGCACACAAACCTTGGAGCTAAGCCGCTAAATTAATAAAGCTCATAGCTTACGGTAATATACGTCCCTATATGAGACAACACTACGCACGTACGGGGCATAAAAATATACCGAGTTATAAAAAGTTCCATATGCTTGAATAAATGTTTATATTTATTCTGGAAAATTCCGAGGCGGAACCTGATATCTTTATATATTTTGCTTCAAACTAAAAACATGATACTTTTACAAAAAAAATTCAACAGTATCTTTGAAATTTAAATAGCAATATTGTTTTTACTTTGCTCTTAATAATTTATTAAGTAGTACTTGTAGAGAAAAACAGTTTTGTAAGTTCTGGGAGCAAGCGGGTAAATTAACGAATACTAAGATTGGAACACCATTTTCAATTGATGGTGAATCAGATAAACAAAAAATTACGGATATTTTTAAAAGTAAATTTATGCTTGGTTCTACTAGTCACACGCTTCTCAATGCGAATAGAAATAGCAATAGTATTGACGATTCCTTTTCTTATTTATCTGACCTATCTTCTATACCTACATATAGATGAAAAAACAGTTTACGACACGCTTAGAAAAATGCATTTAGGTAAATCTTGTGGTCATGATCACATTGCCGTAGAACATTTACGTTTCGGTGGTCCATGGGTGGTAGTCTTTTTATCAGTTTTCATAAATGCTTGTATAAAACACGCATATTTGCCTTCTGCTTTAATAAAATGTGTTGTAACGCCCGTGATTAAAAGTAAAACTATGAGCGCAATGTCGAGTTCGAATTATAGGCCGATTTCTATCGCGACGACTTGCGCTAAACTAGTAGATTCGATTGTTCTAAATATTATTTCTAAATACATTTCGATTAACGATGCTCAATTGGATTTAAAAAACAAAGTTCAACTGATTTAGCTATTTACTCCTTGAAACAGACTGTAAATTATTACGTTACGCGACGGACTAAGGTTTATGCTTGTTTTTTGGACCTTAGTCGTGCTTTCGACCGTGTAAATTATGATATCCTATGGAGGAAGCTGGAAGAAGCGCGAGTGCCACCTGCTATCATTGGCTTGCTTAAAACGTGGTACACTACACAAAAAAATGTCGTTCGTTGGGGAAACACTTGCTCAGATGAGTTTGTACTGTCATGTGGGCTTAGACAGGGAGGTCTGACCTCTCCTCTCTTATTTAATATGTATGTTAATCAGTTGATCGAGGAGCTCAGCGAGACCGGTGTCGGCTGCTACATCGATGGTATTTGTATGAATAACCTCAGCTATGCTGACGACATGGTCTTGCTGAGCCCCTCGGTCGGCGGGCTCCATAAGCTCCTCACCATCTGTGAAAATTATGCGGAAAGGCATCACCTTGTCTATAACGTAGATAAATCGGTTGCTATGCTTTTTGGCGCAACCTCTAGGGATATCCACCTGCCTGTTTACCTGTATAATCAGCCGCTCAAATTTGTTAATTCTTTCCGCTACCTGGGACATATAGTTTCGTATGATCTGACAGATGACCTCGATGTAGACAGAGAGAGGCGTTCTCTGGCTGCCCGCGCGAACATGATCGGAAGAAAGTTTAATAAGTGCGAAAGAAATGCAAAAATATTACTGTTCAAAGCTTATTGCACCGCTCTATATACTCCACAACTGTGGACAAGGTATAAAAAAGAAAATTATCGAATTTTTAGGGTACAATACTCAAACTCAAACTCAAACTCAAACTCATTTATTTGGCACCACATTATACAGAAATAAGGTAATTATAATATAAAAACAAACAAAAAGAAGAAATACAAAATAAAATTAAAATTAAAAAATAGATAAAATTAGTGTGATGCCAAAACGGTCCCCACGTCAGCAAAAGTTACAGAGTGTTTCTGTAACACTGGTTTTCAGTGAGTACCGGTAATAAGGATAACTTGCGGCTCAAATAACAGAGCACGACTGCCAGTCAATATAACCTTAACGAATATAATATTTATTTAATATATTGTACAACAAATAATCGCTTATAAGTACATAATACATATACACATACACATATATAATATACATACATACAAACATATATAATTATATATACAACAAGCACCATTCACTACTATCAACTACACAAGAAACAAATAAATACGCCGATAACAATATGCAGACACTGATGAAGCAAGCAGGTACAGCAGTTATGTAATAATGTACGCCGTGTAAGTGGGAAGAACGCGTGAGCCAGGAGGAAACTGATTTTGGTGATGATTTAATTTAATTTTTAAGTGTTTTTTAAATGTATAGACAGATCCTAAATTACGACTGGGAGGTGGAATGTTATTCCAACACTTACACGAAACGTATCTAAAACTACCACGAAAAGCCGCCGTGCTATACCGCTGTAAGCGCAGTGCCGGGTTGCTTACCAGACGAGTGTTAACAATACCGCTGCACCATTCCAGTTTTTCGTAGAGGTAAGTTGGTTTTTTACTGGTCACAATACCGAAGAGCAAAGTGGCAATGTGGAGTTCCCTTCTGAGAGACATCTTTAAAATGTTTCTCTCGTTGAGGTAAGGTGTCACGTGAGTGCGAGGAGGTATGTCGAAACAGTATCTTGCACAAGCATTTTGCACTCGCTGCACTATTCGCTCTGTTCTTGCAAGAAGTCGAGGCCCGTATACACAGTCAGCATAGTTAAATTTAGAAAGAACAAGAGCCTCACATAACCTAGTTCGAATATCAGTGCTGAGAAAATTACGAATTTGATATAAAATTTTTAAACGATAAAAACAATTCCTGACTAAATTTTGTATGTAGGTTTCGAATCGAAGCTCTTGATCAAAAATAAGTCCTAGATTACGAACTTCTAAAACTCTTTCCACTGGAGCACCTTGTACCTTTATGTCCAAATTATTACTAACGATATCTTTTATTTGTTTTTTAGATCCCAATACCATGAACTTTGTTTTACTAGGATTTAACGCTAAAGATACCGAATCTGCCCAGGCTGCTATCCTATCCAGGTCTTCATTTATTTTTACCACGGCACTGGGTGTATCATTAGGATTAAAGGACAAATATATTTGAATATCGTCTGCATAGAGATGATACTGACAATATTGAATTTCATTTATCACCTCTGCTGTATAAAGAATAAAAAGTAAAGGGCCTAAAATAGAGCCTTGCGGCACTCCTCTAATAAGCGGCTGTAGGTCTGATTTAACGGCCATTCCATCGCTTCCACGAACTTCCACAGCTTGGGTTCGACCGCACAGGTAGCTCCTAAACCACTCAATAGTCCCAGGTTCGAATCCATAAAAATACAATTTAGCAAGCAGCAGATTAATATTTATTGTATCAAACGCACGCGAAAAATCTAATAGTACTAAGATGGACCCTTCCCCGCGATCTTGAGCAGTCAGCAAACTATCAGTAACATCTAAGAGTGCAGTGGCTGTACCATGACGCTTTCTAAAGCCTGACTGACGTGACGGTAAAATATTATTTTCTTCCAAATATGAGATCGTCTGCATGTACACTAAACGTTCCAAAACCTTAGATAAACATGGCAAAATGCTGATTGGTCTTAGATCTTTCACATTCACTGGTTCATTGTTTTTAGGCAATGGTTTTACTATAGCCCTTTTCCATAATTCTGGAAAGGTGTGTGATTCAATTGATTTATTTATTATAGAAGTTATAGTACAGAGGCTATTAGGCATAGTTAGAGCTACCATATCCAAGTTAATACCATCAATACCTGTCGCATTTGAATGCAAAGAATCAATAACCTTTTTTACTTCATTTTGGGAAACTGTGCGGATGTCAAATTTAGAGTCTCCATATCTACAATCACTGAACTTCTGAATAATGTCAATGCCAATAACATTATTGCCGGGAGCATTAAGAAATGACGCATTTATAAGATTTGGATTATTTAAATGTGGTGGGATCTCTATTTCTGGTTTTTTATTTATTTTGAGCGACTTTTTGAGATTTTTCCAGAGTATACGTGGATTAGTAAACTGGTCATTAACTTTTTTACTAAAAAATACACGTTTCTCGTTAAATAAAGCTGTATTAGTAATTTTTTTTAGTTGTTTATAATAGTCCTTATGTGTGTCACTGTTAGTAGTACGATAGATGTCATAAGCTTCATTCCTCAATTTCATCATTTCCTTTATCGTATAGGTAATCCAAGGATGTGAAACAGAACTTTTAGAAAATATTCTTTTATATGGCGCATGACTATCAAACAACAGTATCAAAATATCCGTAAACACATTTACTGTATCATTTACATTAGGTAGGCACGAAATACTATTCCAATCTATATTCATTAAATCATTATTAAAATGTTCAATATCAATGTCCTTTAACGATCTGTATATTTTCCAGCAAGGTTTGATTTTTACTACTTTATTCATAGGAAGATTAAATGAGAGAAATACAATGATTCGTTCCGAATTTTATTCAAACTACCGCGTTGGTGTAGCGCGTCTAGCATGTTCGCGGAAGCCCGCGTGCCGGTTCTCGATGCCATTGATCAGGCATCGCGTTGCTAGATTTAGGAATATTCTTTTTACTTCTAGTAACTCGATTATAAATGCTTTAACGAATTTTGGTAGCAGCATCTTGGCATTTTATGCCCGGCTTCTGCGTTAATATTTATGAGTTCTAAATTGATATGTTTTTGTATTATTTCAATAACTGTGTAATGTAATGTAACTCTTGTATTTTTTATTTTTGCCTAACGGATCTTAGTCGTCCATTAATGTACATAATAATTCAATAAAGGATATATTTTTTTTTTTTATGCTTTATACCCGTATTTGAGTCGAAATTACTGTACCATTCCCTAAATTGACGGAACAGCCAAATAAAGAGTACATTAAAGGAAGCTTAGTCGTAAGCATCAGAAATTGATAGCCTTTGTGTGTAATAAGTATACGGTATTGTTAATATAGGTATTAGACATAGTTATAGGGCAGATCGGTTTATTGTGAGTTGTAATGATGCTAGCTAAAGCGGGGCTATATTTCATAACTCAAACAGAGTCGTATTACGTTTCATAAAATTCACCAAGTTGATTAAGTACCTACTGCGAGTAAAAAACGGCTGTGTAATTATCTTGTTTTAACAACGTTCTGTTTATTACGAGATAATTTGTTTTGAGTACAATAATACAGTGTTGTTTATTGTATTTAGCGTGAATTTTATACAGTTAATATTAATGATGTTGTATGAGTTTAAATGTTTAATATTATATCAATAATGTAATTTGAATTATAAAAACTACATGTAAAATCTTAAAACGAACTTATATTACTTGTGAAATGTGTCTCGTGAAACGAGTTCTTTTTGTACTGTGTTTATTAATAGACTATCCGGCGTTCTTGAAAGCGGATGAGAATCCAATCGTCTGTGAAGTTAATGCCTCGGATATCAAACGAAGAAGTTCACACGGACCAGCCTCGAGGGCAGCTCTCAATCTTTGAACACCAATGGGATGCTTAATTACGTACAGTGTATAACGATTCAACCGCGCCCTTTACATGAGAGCTCACTTAAATCCTCAACAACTCAAACATCAAAGTAACGTACGGCTCGCGATTCAATTTTTCAATATTTTATTTCTTTAAAAAGAAACCCATAGAGGTTTATATTTAATGTATACATATTTTTTCCAGAAACACGTGATATTAGAGATTCTTTCTTAGCCTAGATTTTGAGATTTTTCTAGCAATTTCAAATTTTCCAACTGGTAGTGTCTTGACTCGTTCGGGTCTCAGATTTCCATGGTAATGTTCAAATCTTGCGAGGTGAATTTCAGGAATTGTGAAAATAAGTTTATCTTGATTATAAAAAATATTTTTTGTTCTTTTATCAGGTTACAATAATCATGATAATATCAAAAAGACAATTTGTTTGGCCAAAAAATTGAATTGAATTTGAAATAAGCATCAATTTTTACAAATTATTTTTACGTAAAAGTGAGATACTTCCTTAAGAAAGACAAAAAAATGTTCTTATTCCAATATACATATTTCAATTAATATTCTATGTATTAACTAAAATACCCTTGTGACAGAGGACTTAAGAGTATTTACGAATTTTAATCTTCCAATAATAAAGTGGTGTTCGCTCGCACAAGATATCTCTCATCAATCACTCTTAATTCTATCTAAGTTGATATTATAATAATTGCCTCAACGGTATATTGATGGCAATCCTCGCATACATTACTTTGAATTACCATTAATACGCTATTAGCTTGCCAGTTAACTGAGTTATAACATTGTAATTGACTGTTGTTATACATATGTCACTACATAGTATAAAACAAAGTCGCTTTCTCTGTCCCTATGTCCCTTTGTACGCTTAAATCTTTGAAACTACGCAACGGATTTTGATGCGTTTTTTTTTAATAGATAGAGTGATTCAAGAGGAAGGTTTATATGTATAATAATATCCATTAAATAGTGGAGAAGTACTGTTATATTTGAGGTTTCTAATGTGATGTCGTAAATAATTACATTTTTTCCGCTTACATTGCAAACGCAGGCTGAACCCTACGAGTTTTATCAAAATAATGTACTAAGTATTGTACACATTGAAAAGGTCTACAGAAAAGTCGGTGATGGTATATGTCTATCTCTTATGGATAACCCACAATAACTTTTTTTTGTCATTTACTTTTTACGACAAATAATGGCTAATTTTCGAAGCGATTTTAACCAATACAGCATTAATCCTTAACCAATTAAATACCTTGAATACATTGTTCATTTAATATTATATGGCCCTTTACACCGTATGATTTAAGAGAATATTTTCGAAGATATTACAGATTTAAAAATTGCGGGACGTAGCGTTTGCGGCGGTACCGGCCGGCCGCCATTGCACCCGTGCGAAGCCGGAGCGGGTCGCTAGTTATGATATAACTGAATGATGTATATCAACAAATAAGTAGATATAAATGTAGTAGGTTATCCTATCTGTAAAAGTGTTAAGAATTTAATTTATATATATAGTTCTAAAATAATCTAAGTATTATTACTATTACTAGTATTCTTTTCATTATTCACAGTGATAAAATAAGTACCTACTAAAAGAAAATAATGGAGTAGAAGGATTATTTACAGTACTGAGAGTCACTTGAGTAATATACAAGGTGTCCCACTATTGGTATACCTACTAAGCGCGAAGGGACTTGTAGTTTTGCATACACTGATCACGTAAAAAACACTTAAACAACAAAATTACATCAAAAGTTTTTGCTAAATTTTTCCTGAAAATCCATGTTTTTTTCTCTAGCTTCGCGCAGCCGGCATATACCGCTTCGCTAATGTGAGCATTTTGTCTATGAAAACATAATCTTAAACGATAGGTCACGTGCTGGTAGCAAAGTTGGGCGGGTTGCTTGTTATGGGTGTACACATGTTTTAAGAATTCATCTATTTGAAAAAAAACTACATCTGGAATTTTATAAGTATTTTTTATGTACTCAGCGTATGCAAAACTATAACTTCATTTGAGCTTAGTATACCAACAGTGGGACACCCTGTATATTTATAAAAATATAATAAAGTATGATAATTTTTTCATTTTTTGCAAACTTACAGAATTAAAAACAAAATAAAAACCCCTTTTTTTCCCCTTACATAAAATATGTACTCGAATCAAACAGAACTTAAAACAGCCGCAAACAAATTGTTGCCACTATAAAAATACTCATAACAGCTTTCAATTTAATCGACTTAATATGATGCGGTTTATAGATAATAATTGCTAGTTATTAATATAAAACGAACATGTTAAACATTGTGATTACAATGCTTTAAAATTATCTATTAGCTCCAATTATGTAAACAATTACAACCAAATTAGTTGATGTTGCACTTGATTTTTGGTACAATTAAGTTAAAACGATCTGGTTTGTTTTTTGATTATCTTTTTGATAGTTCATGAATTAATTATATTGTATAAATTAATTCGTATAATCTTAAAAAGAGAGTGTGTTCGGCACACACTCTCTTTTTAAGATTATCAAGCAAACGTGTCAGAAGTAAAACTTCTTTGGTACCAAATTTTACTCTCAACGATACAACTACAAGAAATAATAATATATCTGAAAGAAAAAATATTACAATATCCACATAAATTTGAAAAGAATTGAAAAATTATAATTTTATAATATTTATAAAGTTAAACGTACTGTTATCTCTAAAGTTAACGAAACAATCGTGGTCTATAGAATTTCACTTCGATTCTTACACATTTCAGAAACACTAATTAAAGTATGATTAAAAATTCAAATACTGTCTTCCGCAAGCCACGTATGTAATTTGATAATTCTGCTAATTACGCCAGTGTTGTTGAAATTTGAAACACCTGATACATGCTATTTAACGACCTCAATCTAAAAGAGAAGGCCATTTAGTCGCACAAGCGCTGCAAGCCGCTTATGCGGGCAAATTTTGTGGTTCAACATTACAAGACTGCTGTATTCGCTAACGATGGTATAAAGCTATATTAAGGTTAACAGTAAACGTACAATGCAAACTTATAAACCGAAATATTTCCTACATTTCCGAGCGTTAAGTTAACATTTTCAAAACTTGCATCATCTTCATCGGCCTTAATAAAAGTCCTTATTCTTCTCTTTGTTAATGGCACCATCCTATAGATCGACCGCGACATAAAAAGAAAGTCATCCTACGCTGTATTTGAAAAGTTATTATCAGATTTTATGTTTTTCTAAACTAATTCGAAAAGAATTTACTTGTATATTTATATATATGTTAGCGCGTTTAATTTAAAGATAAAATTATATTTTAAAAGTAAATCAATTGATGAACTTAATTAATTATTTTAATAATAATCAAATGGATAAAAGTATTAATAATCATTTAATTATCAAATAATAATAATATTACATGTCATATTCAAAATAACGATCAAAACAACACAAATAACACCTGCGCTGACTCACGCAGTCACGCCACTCGAATAATCGACCTATAAATAACGGTCGTCTGCAGTTGCGAGTCATTCTTGTACCGACTTTGGTCGAGTCAAGATGTCTAAAAAGTATTATATCAGTATTTAATTACGTAATACAACCACGCTTTAACATCAGAAGCAGAGGATGAACCAGCCCTTACTCGGAATCCTGGCAGGCTGGCACAAATTCTTCCATCATACTACGTGACAGTGTGCAACTGTCACTGTCACCATCATGACAGTATGCGACTGTGGACTTCAACCTTCGAAAAAATTGAATTGAATTGACTTCAAGTAAACAAGGATGAAGGAATTCGCACAATGTGTGTTTTCTTGTGCGTTGTGTGAAGTAAATGTTTGTGGTGTGGAATATTGTAACGGTAATGTAGTTCATCAATATTTAATGTGATGTGCAATCCGGGCGGTTGTCCAGGATATTTGAGCCTTTAATTGTGGTAAGCGAACGACGTGCTTATGTCACAAATAATAAGTTTTTGATCCCAGGGAATTTGAATCCAATGTGGTGCCTTCGATGGCGCCCAGTGTAAGCTATTGTGGTGGTACATTATTATTTTTCTGTATTTTGACGATTGAAAAACGCTTCTAAGCGAAGTCCAGTTGAATAAATCAATATTTGAGTTTGAGTGCATCGTGTGGATGTGATGGTGTTCTATAAGGTCAGTTTGGCCGAGCGGTTATGTTTGTGTTATAATACATTGTGTTTTGACATCACGAGATAAATTACCGTACTCATTTCAAATGAACGTACGAGGACGTTTTGTTTTATTGTTTTACTATGGCCAAGCCGGATATAACTTGTGTTTTAACTTTTAATTATGTTCCAGGACTTATGGTTATCACTTGAGAGTTGAGATACAGATGAGATACAGAAGCCGCTGTTCGCAGCTGGAAAAACTCGTTGAGCTATCGAATCCTATGTAAATCACAATAATACTCGACAATGATTGCTATGAAGCGAAAAGTACAAGCAATTGCTAGACTACTATTGTGTCCTAAGTACGTGTAAGAATAGTACCAAAGCCAAATTTAGATGACCGTGTTAGCGGTAATGGAAACTAATTATGATAATCGACTGCCATTTGTCTGTACGGGTCTTGTGACTTAGTCTGACAACTGGGCAGATAATAATACAATCGAATGCCACTTGTCTGTACGGGTCTTCTGTGACTTAGTCTGACAACTGGGCAGATAATAATACAATCGAATGCCACTTGTCTGTACGGGTTTTCTGTGACTTAGTCTGACAACTGGGCAGATAATAATACAATCGAATGCCACTTGTCTGTTCGGGTCTTCTGTGACTTAGGCTGGCAACTGGGCAGATAATAGTAGAATTGAATGCCACTTGTCTGTACGGGTTTTCTGTGACTTAGTCTTACAACTGGGCGGAAAATAATAATAACCTGATTGTCAGTATGGATCCAGACAGTGCTTTAGCCTGACAACTGGACAAAGAAACAAATAATTTGAATTACCGCTCAGAGCACGAGCTTTTTTCAGAATGGCTGTGTTAGCGCGTTTAATTTAAAGATAAAATTATATTTTAAAAGTAAATTAATTGATGAACTTAATTAATTATTTTAATAATAATCAAATGGATAAAAGTATTAATAATCATTTAATTATCAAATAATAAAAATAACGATCAAAACAACACAAATAACACCTGCGCTGACTCACGCAGTCACGCCACTCGAATAATCGACCTATAAATAACGGTCGTCTGCAGTTGCGAGTCATTCTTGTACCGACTTTGGTCGTGTCAAGATGTCTAAAAAGTATTATATCAGTATTTAATTACGTAATACAACCACGCTTTAACATATATTTTACTCATTTATCTTGGGTTATCATAAGTCGCGTAAAACTAGCACCACTTCATACCACTTCACCATAAAAACTATACATATGCAGTACTCGCCAAATTGCCGCTCAGAACCTAGCCGTATTATAACAGAAAAAATAATACGATAATTTTACGGATTTTTTTTCTGTTAACAAATTAACATGTTACTTATGTAAATTAAGGGTGTAATGCTGGATGTTACCGCTTCATTCTTTGCATAATCAGTTAGTAACACGTTACACGACTCAGAAATACCCTTTTTAATTACAAGCAAAGGATATAATGAGGGCATACCTTCAAAAAACACGGTGTTTATAAGCCGATAGGAGAATGAAAATAACATATTACAAATTCAATGTTTTCGTTTTAAATTAAATTACATTTTCAACGAATCGTTCTGTGGCTATGAAATTTGATCCCTTTGTGATATTAAAATATTATATTTAAACGCAAGCCACGAGTTGACGTAAAAAGTAATAAATAACGTCATAGTAATATTTACAATGAATGATATTTTAACTAAAAAACAAACTACATATTTACTAACCTATGTTTGAGATTTGTTTTCGGAATTAAACCACATGACAGATTACATTCATGAGAAATCGGCAAAAAGGGCAAAAACGAAAATAATGTAAAAGTATTTGATGAATTTGGGATAGAAGATCTAACTTCGTACTAGTCAACAACGGAATGGTTTTTCTTCAGATATATGTAGGCTATAGGTGAAAGCTAAGTGTTTTGTCACGTCCGAGGCCGACACATCGACCGGCGGACGTGACGTCATGCGCCTCCCTGATTTATGAAAGGGAAGTCGGGCCGGTCCGGGCGTAGGGAAAAATGTTACACCCGATAGCCTTTGCGGGGACGTGGGGCTGCGGCGACAAATGGAAGGGATCGGTTTTATTCTGTTACTCGCTTGATGGGATCACAGAACATTTGTAGTACGTGACGATGTGTCGACGTACTTGAGTTCATTATGGGAGCGTGATTTTAACAACACGCTTTTGATAATAATTTCTTTTGATTTAAATGGTTAAATATTTTTCAATAGGATTATTATGTACACCAGTTGAATAACCATACTTAATTTTTTTGAGTTCCCTACTATATATGTTATATTTACTTCAGTACAGACAAAATTAACAAAAAAATATCTTTAGTGGGAACTTTAACATAGAAGTCATACATCACTAGCGTTTAGCTACTATTATGTATTCTGTGACATCACTCAGCTACATACTACTATGAATTATTCTTTCGTTACTGAATGGCAAATGCCATAATATTGTTATAAATTAAAATGGCTTAAGACATGAATTAGTCAACGAAGTAGATATTAGTTAAGCTTGCCACTTAATGAAGATTCAACCGAGACACTTTCGCACAGGAAAAACAATTTTCTCTGCTAATGACAAAGGATCTCGAAAATACGGCCTTTACTCGAAGCAAAGGGAAATTATCAAAGTATTTGAGACAATTCTGCTAGATGTGAGAGGAAATGTCGTTCGTTGATGTTTCTTCGTGTATTAACTAACTGGGTTTGTTATTAAATCTTTGCAGAGTAAACAAATCTTTCAAGTTCGGATTAATCAATTATAAAGCAAAATTTACAAGCGATTGAAGATTTAGTGGCTCATTTTGTATTTTATGTGCATGTTCATAAAGTCTCAACTACATCGTGATTTCAAATAAAATTAAACGAGAAAAGCGTTCTTTTTTCTACTCAGTGATTGTTCTATTCACACAAGATCGTGATTAACATTCACCGGGGCACTGCGGTGACGCTCTTTAATGGTTTCAATTGTGCAGAAAATTTTATTGCATTCAATGGATCTGGGGAGAATTGTGCCTGTAGCTGCGACATTCGTACCGCAGCCCAGCCGGGGCTATACGTGCCTTTTGTCGGTCATTATTGAATCATCTCACATTTAATCCTAATATGAGTATTGATTTTCTTTCAGTCTTTTATACTGTCGATTCTTTCCAATTTATCTTTTTCAATAAGTCACGCGTTGAACGATGACGACTATATTTATTAATTTTTTGTTACATTTACGTAATCTTCTTAATTTTTTTTTTAGAAATACTTCGAGGATCATTTAAGTGTATTTCAATGAAAAGTTATGTTCCACGTTTATTTAAAAAAACGGTGCAATTTTAAACATTTCTTAATTTCAATGTTTCTTACCAAGGCTTTTCCATTTTCAGTGTATTATTATATTCATATTTATCTAGGGATGGGATCCTTTTTTTTAAGTAGTTGTGGTTTAGACCCATCATATAAAATTTTTAATTTATAAATGTACCAACGTAATATCCTAACCTCATAATGTATTTATTTATAGAGTACTACGAATAAAATATTCTTAACATTATCTAAATATTCGAAACATATAGAAAATACACAGACAAATTCGCCAAAAATAAATTCTTATAAATACTTTCACAAAATTACGCAATCTTCCTACAATCGTCTTTAACGTACATGCAATATTAACAAGACTCTGTAATGTACAAATTGTATAAAAGCAAACCTATTTGCGGTTGGAACAATATTCGTTTTTGTGTAAACAACAACATCTGGCTTGTTCTATTGAGTTTTGAGGTTCCGTAACTTATTTCATTGTCCAATTTGGGATTTTAATCAATAGTTGTAAACAGGGACAGGATATTGGATTGGAATATAATTCAAAAACTTTATGATCAAGTTTAATCATTTTTAGTCACTTTTGACCAATTACAGTAATTTGAAATGAGTTTATTACAATTGTGTGATATAACGTAGCACTCCTACACCCGTAGCGCTACAACATCGTAGCACCTACGAATATAATTATTTACGTTTATTTTTAAACACTGTTAGACCAATTATGCTGCTCCCACACAGCAATTAAATACAATTTAGTTATATTTCAAATATTTCAATTACTATGATCATACAGCTGTAGGACCATTATCGGCATTTAGTTTGGTTTTAAATAATTATTAACGTTAACAACGCGGTTGGCTGCGATGGCATATCGCTAGAGATGCTGAAATTATTGTTGCCATACATCATTGATATAATGACTTTGATTTTCAACGCTTCCATCACATCGAATACCTTTCCTTATCTTTGGCGTAAGGCATTAGTAACACCGCTGCCAAAAAACAATAACCCAGTACATTTCAAGGATTTACGACCGGTTAGTATTTTGCCGTGCCTGTCCAAGGTCTTAGAGAAAATAGTCTGTGACCAGCTTAGAAAGTACTTAGAGTCCAACGATATTTTACCTAACCTTCAATCTGGGTTTAGGAAGTATAGAAGTACCACTAGTGCTTTGATTGATGTCGTCGATAACGTACTGGAGGCACAAGATAAAGGAGAAGGTACCATACTAGTCTTATTAGATTACTCACGTGCCTTTGATTCTATTAATATAAAGTTACTACTCTCAAAACTTACATATTATGGGTTTGATGCGAACACGGTTATGTGGTTTGAAAGTTACCTTACAAATCGCTCACAGGTCGTTAAAATAGGTGGAGATGATGCATGTACTTCTCAGTGTGTCCGGGTTACTAGAGGCGTTCCGCAAGGCTCCATACTCGGTCCACTGCTATTCATTTTGTACACAGCGGATGTCACGAATATCATAAAACATTGTAAATATCATATATAATATGCTGATGACATACAATTATACATTTCTTTTAAAGTGAGTGAGATGGACGTTGCCTTGACAAAGTTTCAAGAAGATCTAAGTAATATTGTTTCATGGTCAAAAACTAACTAACTAACTGCCTCGTTTTAAACCCAAGTAAAAGTAAATACATGATCTTAGGAACCAGGTGCCAAGTTAATGCCATCGCAAGCCAAAAACCATGTTTGTCAATAAGCGGAGAACAAATAGAAAGGGTTATGGAAGCACGCAATTTAGGTGTAGTTTTTGACGAATCCTTACGTTTTCATAATCACATAATTAATATATCAAAAAATTGTTTCTATCGTCTTAAATTATTGTACAGAATAAGAAATTATCTTAATGTAAACGTTCGAAAACTATTATGTGAATCGCTGATCCTCTCAAAATTTAATTATGCTAGCACTGTCATAGGTCCCCGGTTATTAGCATCAACTAAAAAAATAATGCAGAGGGTACAAAATGCTTGCACTCGCTTTTGTCAAATATTCCACCACGAGCCCATGTCACGCCGTATTTGAACAGCAGTAACACTTTAAAAATGGAGTATCGACGGCAAATACATCTAGCTACACTTTTATTTAACGTAGTTAAGTACAAAGTACCAGCCTATTTGTACAAAAAGCTGAAGTGGTTGTCGGAGTCAAACACGAGTAACTCAACACGGTACAGGAATGTACTGATGGAAGTGCCCCTCCACAGAACTGCAGCATTTAGGGGTAGCTTTAAATTTAGTGCCTCTAAGTGCTGGAATGACTTGCCACCACCGATCCGCAATAGCAACAATGTATTGGGCTTCAAAAACAAACTGAAGTCCCATTTGCTCTGCTTACAAAAAGGTTCTGAGGTCGGGGCTCCAAACACGTGACTCGGTACGGCTCTGGTGATAATTCTATTTGTAGTTGTTGTTTATTAATTATAATTATGATGTATCGCGTATTAGTATTGTATCTTATTTTAGAATTTATTATTGACTGTTATGTAAGTAATAATTCTTTATAATATATATATGTTTCCTATCTACTATATTATATTCTTATATATTATATTATTACTTTTATTTTTATTTTTTTCATAATATGTACACTGCCACTGTCAGGATGTCAATGTGGTGTCCACTGAAAATCAGTGGAGAATCTAAGTGTCTTATATGTCCTTAGATTCTCAAACCACTGAGTGGATATTATCCATTTTGTGCCGTTGTAACTAGTTATAAGTTAATTTTATTTATTTTTTATGTATTAATGTGCATCGGTACAAATAAATGTATTTTCTTTCTTTCTAACAACAATTGAACATTTAAAATATATTCCAACGTTCACATAATTAAACCTATTTTACCTCAATTTCATTTTCTCCTCGGTGGTTCATTCCATTCTTTAACTTTTGCATTACAATTAGGTACACAAAAGTTGTATCATTTAGCGCAGGCCAGTGCTAATCCTCCGACGTAAATGTTACATTTAAAAACTAAAGAAGTTCGCACAACTATTTCATTTCGAGAGCACCACAAAAGTTTAAATTGTTTAAAACAAAATCGGTATACGGCAGACGGACGAAACAAGTCCTTTTTAATTCGTACGCAGCGACTGGCCGGAAGCATTTCACTAGCATTAAAGGCTCGTTAATGAGGCTTGGAGTCTCTCTTGAATTTTTTCCCTACTTCTCAACATCAAAAGTTTCCCTTTGCAAAATGCTAACGAGAATTCCCATGTTAATTGCCTCGCGCTGTCGGAATATATAATTGCATATATTGTTTCTCTTGTTTTGACATAAGAAGTAGACGAGATTTTGTGATTATTCGTGCTCATTAATTAGTGTGCAGATAAAACGTCGAGGCGAAGGACTTTGCAACATGTAAATGTTGTTTCTGTTTAACTTAAGCGAGTCAATGTAACTCGGATTCAGCAATTCCATTTAACTTTTTATTACTCTTTGTATGTTCTTAATAGGTATAATAGGCACACATTTTACTTTAGAATGAACATAAAATTATGTGCTTATATTATACTAAGTATATTGGAAAAAATATTCCATTTATATTTTGAAACGAGAACCTAGGTAGATAACGTTAAAAGTAGAACATTTATTTAGTTACGTGAACTCACATTCAGTATTATTACACCACACGTAGAAATATTTCCATTCAAAAGTTGAACTCAAATAAAATAGCAATCACAAAATATCTCTCTAAGGTTTTCATTTTATACCAACATTAAAGCAAAGTTGAATATTTTAATAGGTTTCGAAACTAGGATTCTGCTTTACTATGATAGTCATGAAATTAAACCATAAGTTAATTTATGAGTTGCGATGGGTGAAACATTAAGATCAGGTTCGCTCGTAAACAGTTTTAAGTAACGATGATAAAAGTTTTTTCGTCACTCAATTTATGCGCTTAATGTATTTAGGGACACCTTTTAAATATTCGCTTAATAAAATTTATATTATCTTTATTGAACAGAATTTTACGGCATGTATAAATGATATCAAATTTTGCGTTTTTAACCACGTAATAGACATAAAATAATTGAAATCCGCTGTAAGTTTTAACTAATAAACAGCTCCAGGGCGTAATGAAATGCTCTTATTTGTTAATAATTTTCAATTGTGTGAGCGAATTAACACGCAAGGACGCGTCAGTTATTAGGTGTAATAGGTATGAATATCACAATGCGATCATCTAATTATAACACATCAAATATGCTTCGATGAATCCAAATGAATTCTGTTGAAAAATAATAGTAAAGTATTTTATTTTTAAATATGAAATAATTCAATTATTTATTCTTAATGTAACATTACTAACCCATAAAAATATTCTCTCTTCAAGTGATCACGCTAACTTACTCAACAATAGAATTTATAAAATTCCTTTACCTCAGGTTACTACCTCCTTTGCCAAACGATTTAGTCAATTCTAATAATAATAATATTCTTAACGATTTTAAATTCAACCTAGAAAGGTTTTATTCCTTACAAAATGACTTTATATGTCTACTTTCAACAATAAAATAATAATCGACTCAAAATAATTATTAACACAACTAAACACAACCAATAGCGACCGTTACGTCCGAGAGCCCAACGCAAAGTGTGTCAAATCCGCTGTTCAGCTCATTTTTATAACCACCCACTCGGTTTGGGTTGCCAGTTGGGAATTAATTTATAACACGGCCGTTCCTGACAGTGCGGCGTCCTCGACCGCAGCATCACTTGTACCACTAGCATCAGATCCATCCAACCTGTTTGTTTCATTCCTTGAAATTTGCTCAACATCGTCTTAGCGCTGTCTCAAAAATAAAAAGAAACTTAGCAATCAACCTAGTTTCGCGTTATAGCCTGAAGCGTATATCTTATACAGGGAAACGAAAAAAGACATTCATCTCTATTTTACCGTTACCAGTGCCATGGACGCAAGCGTGCACTCAAGCGGCCATAGACAAGGTGTATCAAAAAGCAAATACTTATTACAGAATTACTTAGATACCTTCAGACTTAACACGAATATAGATAAAACTCACAATGTAATACACCGTCGTAACGACAGTGGCTCCAAGTGCTTTCATAAGCAACAACCTGTAAAAAACAGAGACCCATACATTTTGCACGTTCTCTAAGTGGTCTATAAACAATAGCACCACAAACTTTCAAAACAGAGAGACCCATACCATTGTATGTTCTCTAGTGGTCTATAAACAATAGCACCACAAGCTTTCAAAACGGAGAGACCCATACCCTCGTATGTTCTCTAAGTGGTCTATAAACAATAGCACCACAAACTTTCAAAACGGAGAGACCCATACCCTCGTATGTTCTCTAAGTGGTCTATAAACAATAGCACCACAAGCTTTCAAAACGGAGAGACCCATACCCTCGTATGTTCTCTAAGTGGTCTATAAACAATAGCACCACAAGCACAAAGTCTTCGACAGCAGCGCGCGCGGCTACCGTCGTTCCTCGTTCACGTAGGCATCCCGGCGCCGTAGATTGGTTGCAAGCAGCCCGAAAGCCCGTTGTCAGCAACTGCAGCGGCTCAGTGGACGTGCAGCGCAGGCGCCACAGCACATTGGACCATTGGGAACCCTTGTTGCCTCCTTCAACACGTAGCTTGTTGAGAACTATCCCGTAGAACCTGTTATTATTTTAGCAACTAGTTATTTTCTTAACAACTTTGCTTCCCCAGACTCGGCCTAACCTGACCATGACTAATTAATAGCCCCAAGGTACTTAATGGCTCTCGCTCACAGGACGCAATGGCCGCTATTTCGCTATGGTTGAGATAAGATTCTTTCAACACTGAACACTAATAAGCACTAAATTTAGATGGCAAACGGTCTAAAACGCGTGGCAATCCCACTTCTGATCTTAACGATTTTAAATTCAACCTAGAAAGGTTTTATTCCTTACAAAATGACTTTATATGTCTACTTTCAACAATAAAATAATAATCGACTCAAAATAATTATTAACACAACTAAACACAACCAATAGCGACCGTTACGTCCGAGAGCCCAACGCAAAGTGTGTCAAATCCGCTGTTCAGCTCATTTTTATAACCACCCACTCGGTTTGGGTTGCCAGTTGGGAATTAATTTATAACAATATATAACCGCGTCAACCAGGCATTGCATTCTATTAGGCAGAGTGGTGTCGCAAAGGCCAAGAAAATTATTAAAAAATGGTTACTCTCTTTGTCTTTTCAACAAACGGAAAATTTTATTAGGTCTTTAATCTAACGCTCTTACTCACAACTTTTACCCCCAAGCATTTCTTATTCAGCACACACACATATAAAAAGTATCTATTTATTTATATTTTTATTTTGATATTTATTTATTTTTTTGTTCATTTAAGTTTTATCTAATAAAATAAATCATAAAGAATAATATATGAATTGCAATTTATTCCTAAAACATTAATAAATCGACATTTCATTTACATCCATGTCTAGTTTTGTTTGTTTCTTTATATTTTGTATTGATGCTCACAATACAGGCCACGAGTCTAGTGTGGGCATCTTGGTTCAAATGATGTATAGAGTATACTACATATTTACTGTGTTAACAGCCTTATTGTAATAAGTTCAACGAGATTGTATGCTTGATTTTTGAATAAATATTTTTTACTTTACTTTACTTTTTTCAATTAAATTCCTTTTCAGCTTAAATATATATAGTTTATCCTCTAAATTTGATATTTTGATACAGTTCAGAAACGTTGAAAGCTCACATTTTTAGACATTAAAATGTCATCTGTGTGTGTGCTGCTCCACCAAATATGTTGGTTAAAATTTTTAGTTGGATAAGGCGAGGATGTGCCTCGCCTTATCCAACTAAAAATTTTTCGATGAAAAACTAGCGCGGTTGGCGGTATCATTCAAACGGCCATTCTATTCCTATTGCAATTCAATTCCAGCTTCTCTAGTGATAGGTTAGTAAATAGTTTGATATTTTACAACCTTACGAGTGGAAAATTAAGAAAGTTGCAAGGTTAGCATCTTAACTGACCACTGTTATAAGTGTAATCAGGTTAGGCGGGCCACTATATAGGTTAAGTGTTTCATATAATCGCACACTTTGTGTTCTATCATGATTATTTTATCAACACCTACTTGTATAAAAAGGAATTAGCACTTAAACTCGCCCAGAAGTTATTGAATAGAATAAATTGTATACAGAATATTAATTTTTATAGCACTCATTTGTATTTTTATGTTCATGTTCACTTAAATACATAATATTAATGTTAATGTCATTATGTAATTTTGTGGTATGATTTCCCTTTTTGAACTTAAAATTGTAATTGAATATGTATATCAAATAATAGGAAAAAATCTCTAATTTATTTCCTTATTTCAACAGGTTTGAAATAAGGAAATAAATAATACACTTGAATCATTCCTGGATACATTTGCCGGGTTCATGAACCCTAACTATACATATATAGTTGTGAGAATATTAAAATATATCAAAAATATTGTTTATTGATTATTAAAATATTAATACATGCTATTGATACAAATAATGAAAATATGTTAACAAAAATTTATTACCAAAAATGTACAATAGGCTTCAAATGAATTTCTGCAAATTCTTTATTCAATGTAAATAAATAAGCCAATGAACGATAGCGGAAACGTTATTTTCACTTTTGGGCAATAATAATTATTCATCATGATGCACATTAAGTCATACATGACGCGCGGATACGCGAGTTTTAGCACATTTTTCTTAATAAACATTACTCCGACAGAGGATTACGGGGTCATGTTTTGTAAATCCAGCCACTGCTAAATTGCCCATTGTGGAACGAATGCGGATTTCAGCTGAATTAGCCTAATAGCAGCTCAGTTCTTTAATTCACATTTATTGTCTATTCTATGGAATTTAATTTAAGTTTGTGTTTCATCAACAAAGCTTGCTGCTTTTGGTTACTAAAATATCATACATTTCGTACGTTTATTTCTCAGTTTTAAGTTTAGTAGCAAAAATAAGTCCGTTTTTTATTTTAGTCGAGCTGTCTACATTCGATAAACGAACAAATTTTTAACGTTTAATTAAAAATGAAACATATTTGATATATTATTATCTCATATAACTTCAATCAAAACCTACATTGACATTAATTAAGCTTGTAATAAAAATATTTAATCTTGAGGCTGAATGTTTAATACATTAATATTAATGAATGTGAAAATGCGTTGCATAATTATTTGGCTGTAATTAAAAATGCTTACAAATATTTCAAGTAAAAATTACATCTCCACTAAAATTTATAGCACTTGGCAGTCTTAGGCCTGCTTCGGGTAATCCTTTAGTAGATTCGCAGACAAAGGTTTTTACGAGGTGTCAGCATGATGAGCCAACAAGCAGGTGCATCATTAGACAGGTCTTAATGAGCGTCGGGAGCGACAACGACACTATAAGGGTTACTGGCTATTTCCCCTTGCAATTTTCCCTTGCGAAGGGCAATCGAGTCGCCATAAATACCCTGTCTAGTTTAATTTTCGTTTGCGTTCCACGTTCTAATTGGTTCTTCGTCTGCTTTATGGTGACGAATGTTTGCTTGATACTAACGAGGATGTTTTGCTTATGTCGACGCTGGATTTATAATTCCATGTTAATCTGTAAGAGTAAAAGGGAATTTAACTAGAATTCGAAATAATATTATATTGCATTTAAACGTTGTCGTTAGGTATTAGTACTTTGTGCTGTAATTACGGTTAGTGGTAGATACCGATAAACCGCATTCATATAACATTCTTATTTACAATTTTGTTTTGCTGTAGGTATTCAATATTGATTATAAAATACGATAAAACTCTTGATAGACTGATAGCATTTTGTGGGCAGATAAAAATATAATAGAGATTGATATCATTTATTTGACCTAAATATTAATAAAAATCAAACTTTTACCAACTGCTATAAATTACGGCAATACATTAAAATGTTCGTTTTGCAATATTATCAAAATGACAAGTGCGATTCAACTTGCATACCGTATTGGTACATAAATCAGATTAATGCTGATTCCATATGTACTCGTGCATCGCTCGTATGTACTAGTTTCACAAAATCCTGTTTGGGAACCGGCTGCCAAATTTTCCAGCATACTAGTCTGATCGATGTCGCCACAACCTGCCACGTTGACGTATGCGCTATTGATCGTTAAAACGAATATGAAGAGAAGTAAAAAGTTATAGGCGGAAAGTGAGATGGGAACCTCGAAGCAAGCGCCACATAACGTATACGCGATGCTGGTTGCATTTGTCCTTTGCAGAATGTGCAGGGACATAAACTGTCATGCTGTCTTTTTATATAATGGTTTAACAATACTGTGTATTGTGTAGGTACTCAGTATAGAGTTTTTCTTAAGATATAGTGTAAGGATTTTTCCATTAAATATATGATTTCACTAGGTACGTTTGTTTCCTACTGTTTGTAAGGTTAAGTTGCGTCGTCGCTATGCAGGATATTTGATTAGATTTTTATATTAGGTTCTTACTACTACAATTTTTAAACAGTAAAAAAATTAACAATAAATATATTATTCTAGTCGTACGAAATGAAAGTGCCCGTAAATTCTGTGTTTGTGTTTATTGTTGGGAGATACAATGTGACCCTGACTTAGGAACAGGTATGTGTACACCGTTCTGGATTCGAGCCAGACCTAGAAGAATATTAAGGTGGTGAATATATTTGTGACATTTCTCAAGTCACAATATTATAATACAAGTAGTTGTCATCGTACGCGTACGCGAATCACGTGTTGGCGAACCCGCAAATCAGTGGTACCCCATCCTAATAAAAAAAAAAAAAGTTTGGACTCTTTTCCCACTAAAGCGGCCACGCTGAGTCGATAGCACTCACTCCCGAAGCGATAGGATGCACGGTTTCGGAGATGTGCAGATCGATTAACTCTTATCTAATTGATATCCGGTGGCCTTTTCCTATTATCTATCAACACCGTCCCAACTCGGCGTTCTTATCTATTACTCATTGTGCACCTCGCTTATCACTGCTTTTGTATTAAACTTCTTTGCTATGATCTACCTCGCTATTCTAACCAAACGATGTATTATTATATTCAAGAAAAAATACGTCTAAAATACTATAACTATATTTATATATTATCGTACTATATTATTATAATTGTTGTTTTTTTAAAAAGCGATTCGCTTCTGGCACTCGCCGACCGCTGCCGCGGCACGCTCGCTTTGCTCGCTCGGCTCGTGCGTTGTTTATCAAACTCTAACCTAACCTAATTGTTTTTCCGGGTAATCTGATGTATCGAACTTTGTTACGGCCTACCTCGCTATTCTGAATCATCAATAAAACACACTCATTTTACTGCCATTTTTATTTCCAAAATGTTGTTGCTTATTATCTACTGGTTTGTGTGCTTCCTCATCTACTTATAAAATAGGAGCGAAACATCTCATCCACTAAAATATCATTGTACAGTGTGTTCCCTGTAAATATGCTCGTAAAACTATGCATTGAATATCCCTGAACTTATATAGCAAATACATTAAGCAATATTCACCACAAACTGAAGTCCAATTGGAAATAATGGTCAAGCATAAACATTATTTTCTTAATTTGCAGTTAAAAACTTCATAATTCGTTTAATTACAATATGAAAAAGTCATAGCAAATAATTTACGACGAAGAGGTTCGAGTACTATGGAAACTGCGGATATCTTATATTGTAGACAAAATGCGTCTAAAATCTGTCCTATATCCTACTATCTAATATATATTATAAAGGCGAAAGTTTGTAATTGTAAGTATGGATGTATGGATGTTTGTTACTCTTTCACGTAAAAACTACTGAATGGATTACAATGAAATTTAGCACACATATAGAGGGTAACTTGGATTAACACATAAGATAGGTTTTATCCCGGAAATCCCACGGGAACGGGAATTATGCGGGTTTTCCTTTGAAAACGCGGGCGAAGCCGCGGGCGGACATCTAGTATTATTATAATTGTTTCTTTTTTAAAAAGCGATTCGCTTCTGGCACTCGCCGGCCGCTGCTGCGGCACGCTCGCATTGCTCACTCGGCTCGTGCGTTGTTTATTAAAGTCTAACCTAACCTAACCTAACTGTTTTCTATTGCAAAAACCATTCGCCGGTCGCTGCCGCGGCACTGACTTAAATGACAATAAACAAAATCTAACCTAACCTAACCTAACTGTTTTCTATTGCAAAAACCATTCGCCGGCCACTGCCGCGGCACTGACTTAAATGACAATAAACAAGTTCTTAAAATATTCAGCATTTTTTTAATATTTGATGGACTCTCTTTATTTTATACGATCTGGCCAAATGTCGATGGCCACTATATTACTATACTTAATAGTTTCTTTTATAAAAAGCGATTCGCAAAATATTCAGCATTTTTTTAATATTTGTTGGACTCTCTTTATTTTATACGATCTGGCCAAATATCGATGACCAAATCATGAAACATTGATTAAACTTCTTTGTTACGACCTACCTCGCTATTCTGAATCATCAATAAAACACATTCATTTTACTGCCATTTTTTATTTCGAACATGTTGCTTATTATCTATTGATTTGTGTGCTTATGGCCTTAATAGGGGCTAGCGACCTTGCTAGGTGATTTACAAGGCGGGATCGGGGGACCGGCGCGAATCTACCGTAGTAAAAGTACGCATAAAAATTATTACAAAGATATTTGGATTTGGAATCAAAATTTAAAACAACCATGCCCTGTGCTTCAATTTCATAAACACACTGTAAAAATACTACAATAATTATTGACGTTATATTGACTTAGCGTTTTGGTTTAAAGACCAAAAAATCGACCTCAGTTCATGATTTTTTTTCCAAAAAACCTGATTGTAAAATAAAGAAATTAAAACAACCATGCCCTTTATCGTATTCAAAACTTTAATATACATTTTTTTAGATATGTACATTAAGAATCTAAGAAGAAAAACGGTTTTAACTAGAGTTAATTTTCGGTATTAAAAGGGAATTCTACCCGATTCAGGCCTTAAGGAAAATGGTCGAGCATAAACATTATTTTCTAGACTGGGATGAATCTTTTTCATATGTTTTTTGTAATTCTAGTGTATCCATGATATTACTGTTATTAGCAGATTATTACAGTACCAATCTATTCAATGGTTGTCACTTGTCATAGGAATGTTCAATTATAGTGTTTTTTTTAAGATTAAATAGGAAGTTTATAAGGAAATAAAAAATAGTAAATTGCATACAATTTGTTTTATTTAATTTTATAATGTTTCCTTTAGTTACATATACACAAAATGCATTAAGCATAACACATAAATCTAAAACATTGAATTATGTAAAAAACGTATTAGTTCAGAGAGCCTATTACAGCATTAAGGAATAACTATATGGAAGATAAAAACCCATGGAGGGTTGTCGCGTAAAAACCATACAGGACAGTTCTTTAGAATATTATGATAATATACAGTTACATATTTTGTAAAATTAAATTGTAATAGATACTGAAATGATTTAAAAGAGCAACTATGGAGTTTCATGCCGGTTCTTCTCCATAGATACTGCTTTCCGAATCGGTGGTAAATGTTAAAAATATGTATTGACGTTTCAAAAGTGCTTCTCGAAGAAGTCTAATTTAATAAATAAATGTTTGAGTTTGAAAACATAACACACACTACTATAGTCTACAGTAACATTTCTTAAAAACTACAATTATTTTACATTATTTACAATCAAACAATACATTTTAAATATGTAATAAACTATTATATAACATTATAGCAATATCATAATTTTACAATCAGTACAAATTTTGTATATACACACAGAAATAATAGTAAAAAGTCACTTAGCGTAATTTATAATGTCCCCGAGCTAATGTATCAGTGTTGTTGTTCATAATACATCGTTTGGTATCATTATATGATAAAGATGTTTTATTTATTTTTGTGTAAAAATAGTGTGTTTGATTTTTTTTTTTTTTTATAGTGGAGAATGCATTTAGGCATACCCAGGGCACTCGGGGGAAGAGCCCTGGGTTATGTCGGACTCACCCTGCTGAGTGCAGGGTCCTACCGACTAAACTCCACTGTGTTCCGCCGTGCCGCTTTATTGACGGGGCCGCGGGTATTCGGTAGAACCGCGTCCGCAGACCCGTCAGCGGCAGCCTATCTCCAGGCCCAACGCGAATGTGGCGGGAGGCCGCCAGGTCTACCTTCCTGGGGGGGCGGCGTGAGTGGAACACTTCTCACGCCGCCTCTCCGCACCGGATGATGGATTATATCCCCGTTCCATCATCCGGTGCCCATCATCAGGGAGGCAGGTCGCGACCGTGTAAAGCGGCCGCGACACGGCGACGACGCCCAATAGGACGACGACGCCGAATTGGATCCGCGGAAGGGTTTCTCTCGCGGACCCGTTCTGCCTCCTCCTTCTGCGACATCACATACTCGCAGAATGTGATAGCCGCGGACCACGATCCGTCGCTGCCAACTATTTCGCGAACTATGGAAGGCAGGGAGAGATCAGGGCCGACGACTGCGACCAGGCGAGCACGGGGCTCTGACCACGCGGGGCACACGGCGAGAGTATGGTCTGCCGTGTCCTCCGGACAGTCGCACCAATGACAAGCCATTTGCGGCTCCCGTCTGGCGACTTTGCACAGGTACCGCCCAAAACAGCCGTGTCCGGACAGTACCTGTGTCAGGCGGAAGGTGATGGCCCCATGCCGCCTGTCGCACCACTCACGTAGGACCGGTCGGATTGCTTCGACCGTCCTTACTCCTGCGCTGGGCTCTTCGAGCCGTCGTTTCCACTCACTGAATCGCCGCTCGAGAGCATCAGCCCTCCATTGCTGGACCTGCTCCAGATATGGGTTGATCCCGTGCGATCTGGACGCGGCGACGCGGCGATAGACGTCCGCCAGCATTTCGGCGTCCAGGTCCCACGGGGGCGTCCCCGCCATTACGCACGCGGCCTCGAAGGACACCGTGCGATATGCCCTCACGATTCTGAGCGCCATGACCCGCTGCGGTCTACGCAATAGGGGTCTGGTACGGACACTCAAAGAGTCAGCCCAAATGGGCGCACCATAGAGGGCCATGGAGCGAATGACGCCGGTGTAAAGACGACGGCACGCGCCCCCAGCCCCCCTAAGATTCGGGAGCAGACTACCAAGTGCCCCGGCCACCCCAACAAGCCGGGGGGCGAGGCGACGGAAGTGTTCCACGAATGTCCAGCTGCTGTCCAACACGATACCCAGATAGCGCAACGTGGAACCAACGCTGATGGACGCACCGCCCACCTGAATGGCTGATCCAGCAGCCTGCGCCCTTCGACGGCCACGAAACAAAATCGCCTCTGACTTGTCCAGGGCCACCTCTAGACCAAGTCTTCTAATCCGGCGCACAACTTCTGCAACACCAGCGGTCGCAAGGAGGGCCGCGTCCCTATACGAGGCCCCACGCGCAGTCACCAGGGTGTCATCCGCATAGCAAAGCACGCTTACACCCGGGAGATAAGTGGCGCGCAGGACCCAGTCGTAACCGATGTTCCACAGGAGAGGCCCAAGAACCGAGCCCTGTGGAACACCGCACGACATTTCCTTTTCCATCCATCCACGGCGTGCGGGGTACGCCACAGCCCTCTCTGATAGGTAGGACTGCAGCAGTCGCACCATGTACTCGGGCACGTTGTGATAGCGGAGCGCCTCAATTACGCAACTCCATGGTAGCGTGTTAAAAGCGTTGGCGATGTCAAGAGACACCGCCAAAAGCACTCCACCTTCATCAGCCACATTGTCTGCGAGGTCACGCAGCGCAGCGATCGCATCAATGGTGGACCGTCCCCGGCGGAATCCAAACTGGTTTTCGCTCAGGTCCGGCCCCACTCCCTCCAGGTGGTCGATGAGGCGAGCTGCGAAAACGCGCTCAAAGAGCTTGCTCACCTCATCGAGCAGCACGATCGGCCTGTAAGCCGAGGGCGAATCGCGCGGGCGTCCGTCCTTCTGCAACAGGACCAAATTCCCGGTCTTCCACCTCCGGGGAAATTGGCCCTGTTGGAGGCATTCTGTGAAGAGCTGTTCCACCCTGGGTCCAAGTGACTCTAGCGCCAGTACCCAAGCCCGCCCTGGGATACCATCAGGGCCGGGAGCGGTCTTTTTTGCTTTGAGCCGCTCCACCGCCACTGCGAGCTCGTCACGCGTGACCACAGGGACATTTTCATCAGCATACTCCTCCTGCACAGTCATTGTGGATGCCATCGGCGGGGGAGAATGTCTTCCCCGATTCGGAAACAGGGACGTCACCACCTGCTCCAGAAATCGAGGATCCAGAGTTTGAGATAAGGGCGGGGCCCAAGGGCGAAGCTTTTGCCTCACCCTCTTGTAAGGCCGACCCCAGGGTTCGTGGTTCAAATCCTCGAGCATCTCCTCCCATGCGCGAGTTTTTGCTGTGCCTATCGCGTCCTGGAGAGTCACGATACAGTCTCTGTAGACGGCGTATAACCGCGCCTCCTCCTCTTCGTCACGCCGTCTACGGCGTCTATGCCTGGTGTACGCCCGCCTCGCAGCTACGCAAGAAGCGCGTAGCTGGGAGATATCGGCGGACCACCAGTACATTTGTCGCCTTCGCGGGACTGACCGCACTCTCCGCATGCTCGCGTCGCATATTTGCGCCATTGCGTTGGCAAGCCAAGTGGCCTCCTCCTCCACATCAACATCGTCACCCTGCGGCGTCGGGAGCCAGGCTTGCACTATGGCAGCTTCAATGAGAAGCTCCTTATCAAGGCTTCCAAGCACCCAGCGCGGATGGCGCTCACCAGTGGGGAATCGACTGTTAGCCGTCGAGGGCGTGGAGACGCTGAACCGGATGTAGCGGTGATCCAAAAGCGTCTCCACATCCACCAGAACCCTCCAGTCTTGAATACAGCGAGCGAGAGGGGGGCTCGCGAAGGTGACATCTACAATAGAGCCACCCCTCTGTCGCACGCATGTCAACTCTGTTCCGCGGTTAATAAGTGTTAACCCAGAGGCGACCGCCCAGTCTGCAAGCAGAGTACCGCGCACGTCACCTGCCCGGCAACCCCAAGATACGGACTTGGCGTTGAAGTCCCCGGCCAGAAGAACAGGCAGTGGCTGCGCGAGGTCGATCATATCTCTCAACACGACGAGGAACTCCTCGAAATCAGCGAGACAGCGATTTGGCGAGAAATACACCCCCACGACGGTGTATCCGTTAATTACCGCTGATACGCAGCCCCGTCGCCTGACCACTTGCTCTATTTGAGTACCGCCTTGTGCAACTAGTGTCACCAAGCTATCTAGATCACCCGCCCAGTTATCCCAGGCGGGGACATTGTACGGCTCAGACACAATCGCCACATCAATCTCCCACTCTGCCAGGCTTTGGAGTAAAAGATCCTGGGACCTAGCACAGTGGTTGATGTTGGCCTGTAGGAAACGCAGTGGGGCCATTACTGCGTTTCCATTGCTGCCTCCGTTTGCGGCACCTCAGGTACCAGAGCGGAGCGTGATGGAGCCCGAGCACCATCTTGCTTCCGCATTCCGCCTTTTTTTGGCTTGGGGGCCTTACAGGCTAAGCTTCCAAGCCGATGTTCTGCTGGTCGCTTTGCTTCTGCACAAAGGGCGCAGTGAGCAGTGGTAGCAGAGCATTCACCCGCTTTATGGCCCATTTCACCGCAGCGGAAACAAATGGTACTCCGATCCGCAAGTGATGAGCACGTAGCACTTACATGGCCTAGCTCCTGGCAGCGGAAGCAGCGGAGGGGCTTCTGCTCGATTAATGAGACCCTTGCGGAAACCCACCCCACCAGAACGCGCCCCACCTGCGCCACCTTCTTCGCCGCGGTCACCGGACAGCTTACCCAGGCTGACATTGCGCCCCGCGGGCCAGAACGCAGGGCACCACACTTTACGTGCTCGACGGAACACTCCCCTGCACGTGAGACCGCGGTCGCAATGTCTTCAGCAGAGGCCGAGTCATCCAGGCCAGTAATACGCAGCTCTGCGCACTTCACTGGCCTGGTCACCTTCACATTAACCTCGCCTAATACCTCCCGCAATTTGGCGGCTAGAGCATCCGCTTCCTTTGTGCTGGAAGCACCAGGTATCTCCAATATCCTGGCACCGGTAACACCACGCTTAAAGCGCATCGCACCGATGCCGATCTCCCCAAGATCGATCCCACGCCGCGCCTCCATCATGATCTTGGCATAAGTTATGCCACGCTCCTCCGCTCCCGGCTGAAGGGTCAGGACGACAGCCGAGGAAGAGGGAACGTGGAGCTTGTGCCGCTTTTTGCGGGACTGCGCCGCAGGCTTCTTAGCCTTGGCCCCCTTTGTTTTCTTCCCGCCCTTCCCGACAACAGTCCATCCTTCCTCTGGCTGCTGTTGCGGGAGGGGGTCTGACGATGGGGCTGATGTGGAGGGCACGACTATGCTGGCGGGTTTTGAGTTCGCCGCGCTTTTCGACGCCACTTTTTTCTTCTTGTTGGCCTGCGGCTTCGGCTTCATGGCCGTCGCTGCAACCTGTACCGCCACTTGCTGCTTTAAAGCAGTCTTCCCGACCGGAGCCGCAGCATGCTTCACGGCCCGGTTGCGATACCGTGGCAGCCATTGCATATGTTTTTTCTGCTGGTGGTGGGAGAGGGACAAGGTCCTGGGTCGCCTGTTGGACGGCCTCCACTGTCGCTCTCCTGTTATCCGCCGCCAGCGCCGGTCTTAATCGCTTAGCCGGCGGCAGACGCTCCTCCAGGGCCTCAAACCTAGCGTTAATCATGTCTCCAACCTGGCGCAAAATGGAAGCTACCAGATCAGCATCTGGTTCCCGCGGTTGAGGACGCACTTGTACACTTTGCGAGGTCTTCACCTTTTCGAGCTCCCTTTTGAGGAAGTCGATCTCGGCCTGTAGGCGGGAGTTGTCCGCCTGCAGAAGCCGTGTCTCCTCTGAGACTGTGAGCCGCTTGAATTGTGCAACCGACAGTTCAATGTCATCGTGCGCCAATTTGAGGACTTTTTTGAAAGTGGTCTTCAAATTGTTTGACCTGGACCTCACCTTCTCAATGGCGGCCAAGCTATCCGCAATACGGAGGCTAAGAGCCTCCGCCGTGTTTCCTTCCTCTATTGGAATGGGGGGGAGGGGAGCGCTAGCACGCATCGCCTCGATGCGCTCAGCGCACTCCGCGACCTCCTGCTCAGCCTGCAACTCTGTTTCCAGTTTGCGCGACGCGTCCAGTTTGGCTGCACGCCGAGCGGCGCACGTACCCGGCGTGCGGCCCTTCCCTCTTTTGGATGTTTTTTGGCAGGGGGTTTTTGAACCCCCAAACCCATCCTCCGAATCCGAACCGGAGCGGCTCCTATCTAGGGACCTCTTCCGCCACAGCCTTCCCTTTTCGTGGGATTGCATATCCACCACGCTGTTGGCTGAGCTTGATTTCGAAAGCCCCCCAGCTCTCGTCCGTCTTGTCCTTGCGTCATCCGAATCGTGTTGCCTATCATTGTCCAAATTTATTTTGCTAGAGTCGTCGTTATTAAATGGGGCCGGGTTAAAAGACATTTTTGTTCCCACGAGTATGGGGGATATAAAAAGTCCATCCGGGCGGTGCCCCCTGCACCCGGATAACCCTTATACACCATGGAGGTCGGGCGGTATCCATGGGAGGCCACAGCTAAAGCTCACGCACTCCCGAGCCAAACTGTCCAAAAGGGACAGGAAATCCACGCCGCTGGACTGAACGCAGATTTGAGGGTTTTTTGATGAGGTGTCCTTCCTCTCGAACCAGCCGGTTAAGGCAAGCCCCCTGGTCCGTCGTAGCTGCTAGACGTGACAACAACACTACGACGGGTAACAGGTTGCCCGACGGGAGGCCGAAGCCCCTAACCAGACGTCAGAAAACCTGCCGCCCAGCCCGCCGCGCCGCGATTGTAGCAACCGCCATCCACCGCTGCAGAGCAGCCCCTCGCCCAGTAGGACTAAAAACGTCCGCAACCACTGGTTACCATACGTCGCCGCCAACAGCAGCACTGTTCGAACTCGAACCCAGCAACTGCACAGGGAAGCTCCCTGCAGAGCAGAAATTGCGACGAAGGCATGTAGCCCTCGAGTTCCTCCAAGCTGGTTTTGGTCCGCGCCGGCAATACCACCGGTACCCCCCATATCTGGGAGGCCTCCCCCTATCCGCCACCCGGGGACGCGCCCGATAGGAGACCAGAAACTCCACACGGGTAGTGTGTTTGATTGACTTATATCGAAGCATACTACAATATAATACATTTTTATTAAACAAACACGATTTGTAATTTTCCATATTCATTTTTGGTAACACTTTTGTTAACCCCTTTTGCCTTTGCTATAAATTTATCTTCTATTTCTAAGGCATACATTTTTGATCGCAACCCTACAAATTCCTTCAATACTTTACCATTATTCTCATCCTTAAAAAAAACCTAACTTTTTTTATTTATTTTTGGATATCCGTAAATATTATTTTCCAGGTAATCTGATGTATCGAAATAGTGAAGTAGATCTGGTTTTATATCCTCATAAAAATTGTCTGCAAAAATTTGATATATCAAACTATCGGTATCGGTGTACCTACAATAACTTAATTTTATTATGAATCTTTTTAATCATGTAGTTATAATGAAATTCATACATAAGGGTCTTAGATATATCTAAAATACAAAATCCTAAATAAATCGGCTTATCATAAATTAATTTTGTTTTCCGTAATTGTATTGCAACTAATTAATGTTCTGAAAATATTGATAAACTATGGAATTCTGGTTTTGCAATCCAATCCTGAGCACCTAAAACTTTACCACGATTATCCCAGTGAGTTAGTAGTTTAACGTTTACTCTTTTTCAATATTTTCCATAGTCTTATCGAAGACAGAATTGTTCATTAATTTAAAAAAGTCTTTTTCAAAGTTTGATGTAGCTAACGTTCTCAAACTAGTATTTAAGTCTATGTATTTCTTTAACCAAGAACTCTGTTTAAATTTTAAAATTCTATGTACTTTAATTAATCCAATTCCCATTTCAATGCATTGTTTTAAATTCCTGTAGTGAATGATGTATTTATTTTTATTATTTAAATTAGGAACTAATTTAGTTTCTTCAGTATTACCCACACATATGTTTTCAGGACATAACGAAAAGTCAGAATGCAAATTATGAAGTTCATCAGGATATTCCAAATCAACTTCTAAAACATAACCGAAATCAGAGTTATCCGACACATTATAATCTGTATTATAATCTATCCATTCGAACCCACCAACAGGAAGAGATTGAGTTAGGATAGTTCCTTTTTAGTTCTGTAAACTGATCATCATTAAGATTTTTAGCTAGTTGATCTAAACTACACGATAAAAATTTCAATGAATCTATGAATCTTAAACTTACTGATTGATTATGTATTGTTAGCAAAAATGTATTTTTATTTATTTATTTTTTTATTTTTTCACCTTCAAGAAAATTTCAAAAGTTCTATGTCAGTAATTGATATTTTTGGTTTATCGCATTCAAATGTAAATATTAATATAAATTTATATAAATGTCAGTATTTGGATTTGCAACCATATCCGGAATACAGAAATATTATTTAATCACATTCACACAAACCTATGCATTAATATTTACTTACCTTTTTTACGAATATTTGATATCCTCATACTTTTTTTCTTTACTTTTGATATTATTCTTATGTCTATTTATTTTTCGACGGCGATAAAATTTTAAAAACTCGACCCCAAAATAAGACCATCCGCTCGATTTTGCAATTAAGCAAAAATGTATTTTTTTATTTTTTCACCTTCAAGAAAATTTCAAAAGTTCTATGTCAGTAATTGATATTTTTGGTTTATCACATTCAAATATAATTCGATTTTTTTAAATAAGCAAAAATGTATTTTTTTATTTTTTCACCATCAAGAAAATTTCAAAAGTTCTATGTCAGTAATTGATATTTTTGGTTTATCGCATTCAAATGTAAATATTAATATAAAATACATTTTTTAACTAATTGTATTAGGTGTAGTTTGGCCAAGTGTATAATTCATATTTAATTTTAAAATCAAAGTCAGCGGAATACAGAAATATTTTTAATCACATTCACACAAACCTATGCATTAATGTTTACTTACCTTTTTTTTACGAATATTTGATATCCTCATACTTTTTTTTCTTTACTTTTGATATTCTTATTATGTCTATTTATTTTTTCGAGGGCGATAAAATTTCAAAAACTCGATCCCAAAATAAGACCATCCGCTCGATTTTTGCAAATAAGCAAAAATGTATTTTTTTATTTTTTCACCTTCAAGAAAATTTCAAAAGTTCTATGTCAGTAATTGATATTTTTGGTTTATCGCATTCAAATGTAAATATTAATATAAAATACATTTTTTCACTAATTGTATTAGATGTAGTTTGGTCAAATGTATAATTCATATTTAATTTTAAAATCAAAGTCAGTTAATTTTTCGAGAATGATGTAAATATTTTAGAATGTTTTATTGGATTAATTTTCAATCCAGTATTCGTTTAGCGAGCTTATTACAATATTAAGTACTATTTATTCTTTTGATTTATCTTTCCACCTTCCAAACAATATGAGATAAAAAATGTCGAATGATTTTTTTCTTAATAATAGTTTTTATTTTTTTCATCAGACGTTAAAATTCAAGATAAGCTTCATAAAATATGATCATATTATATTACAAAATAAAAACCTATGCATTAATATTTACTTACCTTTTTTACGAATATTATTTTGATATCCTCATACTTTTTTTTTCTTTACTTTTGATATTCTTATTATGTCTATTTATTTTTTCGACGGCGATAAAATTTTAAAAACTCTTATATTACAAAATAAAAACCTATGCATTAATATTTACTTACCTTTTTTACGAATATTTGATATCCTCATACTTTTTTTCTTTACTTTTGATATATATGCATAGGTTTTTATTTTGTAATATAAGAGTTTTTAAAATTTTATCGCCGTCGAAAAAATAAATAGACATAATAAGAATATCAAAAGTAAAGAAAAAAAGTATGAGGATATCAAATATTCGTAAAAAAGGTAAGTAAATATTAATGCATAGGTTTTTATTTTGTAATATAAGAGTTTTTAAAATTTTATCGCCGTCGAAAAAATAAATAGACATAATAAGAATATCAAAAGTAAAGAAAAAAAAGTATGAGGATATCAAAATAATATTCGTAAAAAAGGTAAGTAAATATTAATGCATAGGTTTTTATTTTGTAATATAATATGATCATATTTTATGAAGCTTATCTTGAATTTTAACGTCTGATGAAAAAAATAAAAACTATTATTAAGAAAAAAATCATTCGACATTTTTTATCTCATATTGTTTGGAAGGTGGAAAGATAAATCAAAAGAATAAATAGTACTTAATATTGTAATAAGCTCGCTAAACGAATACTGGATTGAAAATTAATCCAATAAAACATTCTAAAATATTTACATCATTCTCGAAAAATTAACTGACTTTGATTTTAAAATTAAATATGAATTATACATTTGACCAAACTACACCTAATACAATTAGTGAAAAAATGTATTTTATATTAATATTTACATTTGAATGCGATAAACCAAAAATATCAATTACTGACATAGAACTTTTGAAATTTTCTTGAAGGTGAAAAAATAAAAAAATACATTTTTGCTTATTTGCAAAAATCGAGCGGATGGTCTTATTTTGGGATCGAGTTTTTGAAATTTTATCGCCCTCGAAAAAATAAATAGACATAATAAGAATATCAAAAGTAAAGAAAAAAAAGTATGAGGATATCAAATATTCGTAAAAAAAAGGTAAGTAAACATTAATGCATAGGTTTGTGTGAATGTGATTAAAAATATTTCTGTATTCCGCTGACTTTGATTTTAAAATTAAATATGAATTATACACTTGGCCAAACTACACCTAATACAATTAGTTAAAAAATGTATTTTATATTAATATTTACATTTGAATGCGATAAACCAAAAATATCAATTACTGACATAGAACTTTTGAAATTTTCTTGATGGTAAAAAAATAAAAAAATACATTTTTGCTTATTTAAAAAAATCGAATTATATTTGAATGTGATAAACCAAAAATATCAATTACTGACATAGAACTTTTGAAATTTTCTTGAAGGTGAAAAAATAAAAAAATACATTTTTGCTTAATTGCAAAATCGAGCGGATGGTCTTATTTTGGGGTCGAGTTTTTAAAATTTTATCGCCGTCGAAAAATAAATAGACATAATAATAATATCAAAAGTAAAGAAAAAAAGTATGAGGATATCAAATATTCGTAAAAAAGGTAAGTAAATATTAATGCATAGGTTTGTGTGAATGTGATTAAAAATATTTCTGTATTCCGCTGACTTTGATTTTAAAATTAAATATGAATTATACACTTGGCCAAACTACACCTAATACAATTAGTTAAAAAATGTATTTTATATTAATATTTACATTTGAATGCGATAAACCAAAAATATCAATTACTGACATAGAACTTTTGAAATTTTCTTGATGGTGAAAAAATAAAAAAATACATTTTTGCTTATTTAAAAAAATCGAATTATATTTGAATGTGATAAACCAAAAATATCAATTACTGACATAGAACTTTTGAAATTTTCTTGAAGGTGAAAAAATAAAAAAATACATTTTTGCTTAATTGCAAAATCGAGCGGATGGTCTTATTTTGGGGTCGAGTTTTTAAAATTTTATCGCCGTCGAAAAATAAATAGACATAAGAATAATATCAAAAGTAAAGAAAAAAAGTATGAGGATATCAAATATTCGTAAAAAAGGTAAGTAAATATTAATGCATAGGTTTGTGTGAATGTGATTAAATAATATTTCTGTATTCCGGATATGGTTGCAAATCCAAATACTGACATTTATATAAATTTATATTAATATTTACATTTGAATGCGATAAACCAAAAATATCAATTACTGACATAGAACTTTTGAAATTTTCTTGAAGGTGAAAAAATAAAAAAATAAATAAATAAAAATACATTTTTGCTAACAATAAATAATCAATCAGTAAGTTTAAGATTCATAGATTCATTGAAATTTTTATCGTGTAGTTTAGATCAACTAGCTAAAAATCTTAATGATCAGTTTACAGAACTAAAAAGGAACTATCCTAACTCAATCTCTTCCTGTTGGTGGGTTCGAATGGATAGATTATAATACAGATTATAATGTGTCGGATAACTCTGATTTCGGTTATGTTTTAGAAGTTGATTTGGAATATCCTGATGAACTTCATAATTTGCATTCTGACTTTTCGTTATGTCCTGAAAACATATGTGTGGGTAATACTGAAGAAACTAAATTAGTTCCTAATTTAAATAATAAAAATAAATACATCATTCACTACAGGAATTTAAAACAATGCATTGAAATGGGAATTGGATTAATTAAAGTACATAGAATTTTAAAATTTAAACAGAGTTCTTGGTTAAAGAAATACATAGACTTAAATACTAGTTTGAGAACGTTAGCTACATCAAACTTTGAAAAAGACTTTTTTAAATTAATGAACAATTCTGTCTTCGATAAGACTATGGAAAATATTGAAAAAGAGTAAACGTTAAACTACTAACTCACTGGGATAATCGTGGTAAAGTTTTAGGTGCTCAGGATTGGATTGCAAAACCAGAATTCCATAGTTTATCAATATTTTCAGAACATTAATTAGTTGCAATACAATTACGGAAAACAAAATTAATTTATGATAAGCCGATTTATTTAGGATTTTGTATTTTAGATATATCTAAGACCCTTATGTATGAATTTCATTATAACTACATGATTAAAAAGATTCATAATAAAATTAAGTTATTGTAGGTACACCGATACCGATAGTTTGATATATCAAATTTTTGCAGACAATTTTTATGAGGATATAAAACCAGATCTACTTCACTATTTCGATACATCAGATTACCTGGAAAATAATATTTACGGATATCCAAAAATAAATAAAAAAAGTTAGGTTTTTTTTAAGGATGAGAATAATGGTAAAGTATTGAAGGAATTTGTAGGGTTGCGATCAAAAATGTATGCCTTAGAAATAGAAGATAAATTTATAGCAAAGGCAAAAGGGGTTAACAAAAGTGTTACCAAAAATGAAAATGGAAAATTACAAATCGTGTTTGTTTAATAAAAATGTATTATATTGTAGTATGCTTCGATATAAGTCAATCAAACACACTATTTTTACACAAAAATAAATAAAACATCTTTATCATATAATGATACCAAACGATGTATTATGAACAACAACACTGATACATTGGCTCGGGGACATTATAAATTACGCTAAGTGACTTTTTACTATTATTTCTGTGTGTATATACAAAATTTGTACTGATTGTAAATTATGATATTGCTATAATGTTATATAATAGTTTATTACATATTTAAAATGTATTGTTTGATTGTAAATAATGTAAAATAATTGTAGTTTTTAAGAAATGTTACTGTAGACTATAGTAGTGTGTGTTATGTTTTCAAACTCAAACATTTATTTATTAAATTAGACTTCTTCGAGAAGCACTTTTGAAACGTCAATACATATTTTTAACATTTACCACCGATTCGGAAAGCAGTATCTATGGAGAAGAACCGGCATGAAACTCCATAGTTGCTCTTTTAAATCATTTCAGTATCTATTACAATTTAATTTTACAAAATATGTAACTGTATATTATCATAATATTCTAAAGAACTGTCCTGTATGGTTTTTACGCGACAACCCTCCATGGGTTTTTATCTTCCATATAGTTATTCCTTAATGCTGTAATAGGCTCTCTGAACTAATACGTTTTTTACATAATTCAATGTTTTAGATTTATGTGTTATGCTTAATGCATTTTGTGTATATGTAACTAAAGGAAACATTATAAAATTAAATAAAACAAATTGTATGCAATTTACTATTTTTTATTTCCTTATAAACTTCCTATTTAATCTTAAAAAAAACACTATAATTGAACATTCCTATGACAAGTGACAACCATTGAATAGATTGGTACTGTAATAATCTGCTAATAACAGTAATATCATGGATACACTAGAATTACAAAAAACATATGAAAAAGATTCATCCCAGTCTAGAAAATAATGTTTATGCTCGACCATTTTCCTTAAGGCCTGAATCGGGTAGAATTCCCTTTTAATACCGAAAATTAACTCTAGTTAAAACCGTTTTTCTTCTTAGATTCTTAATGTACATATCTAAAAAAATGTATATTAAAGTTTTGAATACGATAAAGGGCATGGTTGTTTTAATTTCTTTATTTTACAATCAGGTTTTTTGGAAAAAAAATCATGAACTGAGGTCGATTTTTTGGTCTTTAAACCAAAACGCTAAGTCAATATAACGTCAATAATTATTGTAGTATTTTTACAGTGTGTTTATGAAATTGAAGCACAGGGCATGGTTGTTTTAAATTTTGATTCCAAATCCAAATATCTTTGTAATAATTTTTATGCGTACTTTTACTACGGTAGATTCGCGCCGGTCCCCCGATCCCGCCTTGTAAATCACCTAGCAAGGTCGCTAGCCCCTATTAAGGCCATAAGCACACAAATCAATAGATAATAAGCAACATGTTCGAAATAAAAAATGGCAGTAAAATGAATGTGTTTTATTGATGATTCAGAATAGCGAGGTAGGTCGTAACAAAGAAGTTTAATCAATGTTTCATGATTTGGTCATCGATATTTGGCCAGATCGTATAAAATAAAGAGAGTCCAACAAATATTAAAAAAATGCTGAATATTTTGCGAATCGCTTTTTATAAAAGAAACTATTAAGTATAGTAATATAGTGGCCATCGACATTTGGCCAGATCGTATAAAATAAAGAGAGTCCATCAAATATTAAAAAAATGCTGAATATTTTAAGAACTTGTTTATTGTCATTTAAGTCAGTGCCGCGGCAGTGGCCGGCGAATGGTTTTTGCAATAGAAAACAGTTAGGTTAGGTTAGGTTAGATTTTGTTTATTGTCATTTAAGTCAGTGCCGCGGCAGCGACCGGCGAATGGTTTTTGCAATAGAAAACAGTTAGGTTAGGTTAGGTTAGACTTTAATAAACAACGCACGAGCCGAGTGAGCAATGCGAGCGTGCCGCAGCAGCGGCCGGCGAGTGCCAGAAGCGAATCGCTTTTTAAAAAAGAAACAATTATAATAATACTAGATGTCCGCCCGCGGCTTCGCCCGCGTTTTCAAAGGAAAACCCGCATAATTCCCGTTCCCGTGGGATTTCCGGGATAAAACCTATCTTATGTGTTAATCCAAGTTACCCTCTATATGTGTGCTAAATTTCATTGTAATCCATTCAGTAGTTTTTACGTGAAAGAGTAACAAACATCCATACATCCATACTTACAATTACAAACTTTCGCCTTTATAATATATATTAGATAGTAGGATATAGGACAGATTTTAGACGCATTTTGTCTACAATATAAGATATCCGCAGTTTCCATAGTACTCGAACCTCTTCGTCGTAAATTATTTGCTATGACTTTTTCATATTGTAATTAAACGAATTATGAAGTTTTTAACTGCAAATTAAGAAAATAATGTTTATGCTTGACCATTATTTCCAATTGGACTTCAGTTTGTGGTGAATATTGCTTAATGTATTTGCTATATAAGTTTCAGGGATATTCAATGCATAGTTTTACGAGCATATTTACAGGGAACACACTGTACAATGATATTTTAGTGGATGAGATGTTTCGCTCCTATTTTATAAGTAGATGAGGAAGCACACAAACCAGTAGATAATAAGCAACAACATTTTGGAAATAAAAATGGCAGTAAAATGAGTGTGTTTTATTGATGATTCAGAATAGCGAGGTAGGCCGTAACAAAGTTCGATACATCAGATTACCCGGAAAAACAATTAGGTTAGGTTAGAGTTTGATAAACAACGCACGAGCCGAGCGAGCAAAGCGAGCGTGCCGCGGCAGCGGTCGGCGAGTGCCAGAAGCGAATCGCTTTTTAAAAAAACAACAATTATAATAATATAGTACGATAATATATAAATATAGTTATAGTATTTTAGACGTATTTTTTCTTGAATATAATAATACATCGTTTGGTTAGAATAGCGAGGTAGATCATAGCAAAGAAGTTTAATACAAAAGCAGTGATAAGCGAGGTGCACAATGAGTAATAGATAAGAACGCCGAGTTGGGACGGTGTTGATAGATAATAGGAAAAGGCCACCGGATATCAATTAGATAAGAGTTAATCGATCTGCACATCTCCGAAACCGTGCATCCTATCGCTTCGGGAGTGAGTGCTATCGACTCAGCGTGGCCGCTTTAGTGGGAAAAGAGTCCAAACTTTTTTTTTTTTTTTTTTTTTGAGGATGGGGTACCACTGATTTGCGGGTTGTTTGCGGGAGGTTGCGGGCGCCAACCCGCGAATGACAACTACTAATACATATAAAAACTTTGCAGTGTTACTTATTGATATAACTACAATAGTAAACGTGAATAGTTCACGAGATTATTTTCCGTGAATGACGTATCTATCATCGAATAGTTATAAACTATGACATATGTCAAAATTAGAACTCATGGTGCAAAAATTGTATGGTTACTACAGCGAGTGTAGTATAGTTTACTATACGTTATCTACTGTAGTATACTATAATGCACCTCATGGTAGGCTTTTTAGTTCCGCTACGGCACACTAGGGGCGCTGTACGAAATTTCATACAAACCGCTTACTACAATCGCTTAGTATCGTGTGCGTAAACTCATGGTAGACCTACAGATTCGTGAATATTGAGGAAGCAGCATTGTTTTCCACGAAATTACAAATGCCAAAAATATCTTAGAACAAATACATGTTAAAATAGAATCATAATACAATAATATTATAATCAATGTGTTTACAAATATACCAAATTTATCAAATTGTACCAAAATTATCTTAGTATATAATTAGTTGTTTAATACAATAATATCATAGTCACAGTGTTGATTTTAAATACGGAGCCGCGATCGTCACAGGATGAACTAACAATCTAATGACTTTACAAACAGTAACCGAACCAGAATATTATTTAAGTGGCCAGTTGCTGTCAAAACTTTAACACTAACAGAGCACTAAATCGTCGTGAAGTTGCAGGTGAAGTTATCAAACTTCCAATTCAGTAATTAACCGTGTTCACAGTTTGAACGTTACACATGACTGTTTTCCCTAAACGACAATAAATTTGCCTATGGCTTTTAATAAGTCTTACACTATTTAGTTAATGTCAATTTGTGTTCTAAAGTACGGCAAGAATAACCCTGAAACATAAATAATAATTTAATTGTATATATTACAACGGTATACTGGTAAAAACGTCTTATAAATTACTATGAAATAAGCATAGAGATCATAATATATTGTACGTAACTATTATACCAAAATAAGGCATTAATAGTAAATACTCCGAACTAAAGCGGGTCGGGTTTTTGACACCGAATAAGACTATCCTTAGCTATTTATCAAAGTAATAGTATACCAAAAATTATTGTCTACTTTCTAGTTCGGAGTTTTAAGCTATTTAAATTATAATTTATTATTGATGTAGATGTCTGTACTGTAAAGTCCTGTGGGTAACATAAAAGGACAGATACTTTTCGAAAATAAATTCATCAATTTTAAAGGAGATCCAATATAATATGATCCGTTTATACACGACTATTTATCTTCTTTTTGGATCTTTGGTAGACTAATGAAAGGATTTAATTTCTATACATTTATAAGTAAGTGAGCAAATAGTTTTATTCTGGTAAATACCTCAAAATGGTATTGCTCACAGCATAACTGCTCCCTTGATAGAATGAAATGTTCATGACCGTTCCAATCGACACCTCCTCGTTGCAATTCCCAGTAGAGTTTTGTCCGGTCTAGTAAAACGTAGTATCTTAAATATCTATTTGTCCGTAAAGAAAACCTCCGCCCTTCAGCCAAATGTGGCATACCCATATTGTTCCAAAACCCCTAAAGAGACATGCAAATATATGTTACTCATAGAACAATTGCTAACATAAGTATGTGTTACAAGATTTTCATACTAAAAGAAGTATTGAGTTACGATAAACATGTATAGAATTAACTTGTAGGCTAAGAATAGAATAGCGAGCGTAGGACATTGCCAAACTATTTGGAATAGATACATGCCTTTTGCATTTGCTTGCTTAAAATGATTTAACTATTCAGGCATTTAACTATTCAGAGGACATCTTTCATAATATAAATACTAAAATACAATCGAAGCCATCAATTTATAGAAAATATATTGATATAGATAAGTAACAACACATCATATTAAGTTTAAGAATGACATATTATGATGGAATATCTGACGATATTTTGAATGAAGATTAGAAATATTTACATAACAAAGTAATTGAATTTTTAATATTCGTTTACTTGGGGCTTTAACATAATTGAATTATTAATATATTCAAGCATTAGATATAGTATGGAACGTAAATCTCGTATTCGATCGTAAAAACTGTTCCCCAGAGCGGTTAAGTAACTCTGTTTCATTGGAATCGAGCCGTACCATTGTCCTCACACGCACTCTAAGAAAAGGCCAATTTCTGAGATTTCCGAAGGGCTTAGCTTCATTTCCTTTTATATCTCCCCAGATACTAAATTCGTCCAGCCAATAATAAAAAATTGTCTGGGACAACCGGAATGGACTTGACGTAAAAATTTACTCTCAATCCCACAGCGAATTGAGCTCTAATACGAGGAAATCGATATTTTAGAAAGCACCGACGTTCTTATCTTTAAAATTTAAATGTGAAACCTACAGAAGTTTTGTTAAAAATATAAGCAAATTTTCGAAATCTCTAACTGCTTGCTGTCGTGATGTATATATGTCGCAGTCGGATTGTATAATCCGCCGTATTACATTACGGCTAGCTGTTTTAATATGCCGAAAATTCGTTTTTTTACAAAATTTTACAAAAAGACGGTCGCGAGCCGACGGAGCCCCACTTCGTGGGGCTCCTATTTCTGTGTAGTTTTAAAAAACACGAACCTAACCTAACCCACCCCCTTATCCAAACCAAAAATTTCTGATTACGAATTTTCGGCATATTACAAAATGCCGACCGTTTGTAATACGGCGGATTATAAAATCCGACTGCGACATATATACATATTACGAACCTAATTAAGTACTTATTTAATTAATTCTCAGGATTTATTTTAATAAATACAAAAAAAAAACTAATAGGAAAGGTTTCAATATTGAAAGGGGCCTTTATTTAAACATTTTTCATATAGCTATAGTTTATTTTCCACTAACCATCAAACGTATCAATCAACCATAAACAATATCTAACCAAACAATGTAATTTTCTCTGAAAAACAAATTCAATTCATTTTTAATAACGAAGAATAATGTAGAAAATTCTATTCAGAGTATAAATATTTTATTGAGAAATTTTATTAGGACGCATAGAGCGGGCCATATGCGTGTAAGGACTTATATGCTGTCTAACCCATATCAAATCGGTAACAACTTCGATTGTTAAGACAAGGGCAGTCGCGTAACCAACGAAAGGGATTTGATGTAGCTTTTTTAATGTCATCACAAGGGCAGCTGTGACAAAGTACCGAACTAAACATTTCAATCACGAGAATTATAGGTATAAATGAATCCTATATTTCACCATTCGAAATGTATTGAAGCGTTAATAATAAGATATTCGCTTATGAAAACCATGCCCCAGACAGACAGCTTTGGAACTTTGAATTTCTAACTTGGGGAGTCACATATTTTAGGGTCGCGATGTCACTTAGACAGTCTCCGATACTACGCTTTTCGCTTTTAGAATTTAAGTGCTTAAAAACTTCTTCAAGTTCTTTTTAAACTTTTATCAGATTACGTTTGACGTTTTGAGATCAATTTTTTGTTTTATTTTATTGATATTTGACAGGATCTGTCATGTTATTTTACAATTTCCTTCTAATGAATCCTCAATATCAATTCCTTCAATATCATTAACTATAGATAGAAATTATTATTTTTTCTTTGTTATAAAACCTGACTCTAATAATAAATGTAAATTTTGCTTTCATTTCAATTTCAGACGCAATATTCTACTTGTAACCGTTTGCCTAACAGATGCATTGCTCAGATGGCATACTTATAAATCAGGCTTCGATTTGAATACCGTAATGAGATCTTACAAGTACGCGATAGCAGCCGGTATTTTTGCGAAGTTCGTGTAATAGGGGCTCTTTGTATTCAACGATGGATTTGTTTTTCACGCATGCGGTAATACAATTATAATAGGGAGGGAATATATATAGGGAGTTTTTAAGGTTTCTTGGCATAATTTTGTATTGTTTGTTTAGAAAAATCTATTACGATGACATGTTGACGTACTTCTTAATTAATTGAATTTATTCATAACTAGCGGTCCGCCCCGGCTTCGCCCGTGTTACATATTTACGTTTTCTCTACATAAGAACCATCCTCGTACTTCAAGTAATATAATAAAAAAAGAATTATCGAAATCGGTCCACCCGTTCACGCGTGATGCCGTGACAACGCGAAACGGGTTTCATTTTTATATATAACACGAATACCTTGTGCCAATTTAATAAACCGCTAGTCCTGCTGAACACTTTAAATCTGTATTCGTTACGACGAGCATCCAAATTGAAAAATGTATTATCTATGCTGCGGTAATCGGTCCGGGCCGAATAAACAAATTCAGCCTGCCACAATTTTAGAATTGTTGGCAGATATATAACCGACAAATTTTTACAATTAAAAATTGAGAGTTTTGTTACATAGTTCAGCCAATTTGTATATTCCGCATTTGTCGGAAGGCACTTGGCTTCATGCACAATTGTCGGGAATCGCCCATGCATTGCTACGAATTTAGATTTTATTTTAGTTCCTCGTGTGAAAATTCGAGCAAAAAAGGATTTCGTTGAAAAATATCAAAACTAATATCGACTAAACCCACTGGGAATGTAATTCGATTTTGATACTTCTTTCACTTGAAAAATATTAATATTTAAGATTAAGATAATAATATGATCGTAGTATATGTATATTAGATAAAAATAATGTTAATAACAAACTCATTGAAGTTCTTTATATCTAATAACTTGAGATATGTCTAAGGAAAAATCAATGTTCCTTTACCATTTATAAAAAGCTCTACCAACGAAATTATTTTTTAAATTATTTCAGCTTGATAAATATTTAAACTGTAGAAAACTGTTGCTAAAATTGCCATTTATTCCGATTTATGAGCTTTGTTTATGTGATTAAAATTTTACAATCAACTATAAATAGGTTTCAAGAAACTTAAAGTCATAATCAAAACGTGCGGCTTTTAGTATAGAAAGTTTTAACGATACACCGTTTACTCAAAATGTAAATTACAACTAAGGAGACGTGGCAGGAGAGTTAAAGCATCTCAGAAGATACAAAAGCCACTGGATTAGGTCATTAAATGACTTTCTTGGCATGCATGTTTGGAAAGTGAGAGTCAACATATTCCGGCGTTAATATTAGGTACTTACTATGTTTATCAAAATAATGTGAATTCTATTTTAGCGCCTAATTAATATTTCTATGGTCCTATATCAAAATAATAAATTAGAGCAGGCTCCAAGGAGATGTTCGTTTGCAAAAATAGCGGACCTAAATCTGACTTCTGATATATATTGTATAGATCCCAGACATCCTGTAGACAGATGTTGCCAACCAGTTTTGTGGTCCCCCTCCCCCCACCCCGGTAATTAAATATGGCATACAAAGAAGAAAAAAATAAAAATTTCCAAAACATGCCGTGTGGGGTATCAAATGAAAGAGCTTATTGAGTAGATCACGAATATATAGCATACTATAACATTTCTTACACTTTCTCTAAGATTTTTTAGAAAATTTACGAAAATGCTCCATTTTTGAGTTAACTTTAAACCACTATACATTGAAAACTCATGAATATATTTTTTAAATTATTATTTTAAATAATTAACAATAGTCCATTGTTTACGATTCAATAGTTCGTAATATAATATAAGTGAGCTATATGTATGTGGTGGATTTGATGACCCCACAAAATGTTTTAAATTGCAAGGCGCAACTTTCACTGAAGTTACCGATTTGAAATCTAATCACACAGAGGCTGATTCAAGAATGTTCTGCCATATTTTTCATTCTGTCAAATACAACGACAGTGCAGAGATAATTATTCTAAGCCCTGACACCGATATTTTTGTATTAGGCCTTTATTTCTGGCATAAACTTGAAAATATACTCGCCATCTTTGAATGCTCCCCCCACTCCCCCATGCAACTATTTCACTGTACGAACTATTGAATCGTAAACAATGGACTATTGTTAATTATTTAAAATAATAATTTAAAAAATATATTCATGAGTTTTCAATCTATAGTGGTTTAAAGTTAACTCAAAAATGGAGCATTTTCGTAAATTTTCTAAAAAATCTTAGAGAAAGTGTAAGAAATGTTATAGTATGCTATATATTCGTGATCTACTCAATAAGCTCTTTCATTTGATACCCCACACGGCATGTTTTGGAAATTTTTATTTTTTTCTTTGTATGCCATATTTAATTACCGGGGTGGGGAGAGGGGGACCACAAAACTGGTTGGCAACATCTGTCTATAGGATGTCTGGGATCTATACAATATATATCAGAAGTCAGATTTAGGTCCGCTATTTTTGCAAACGAAACTCCACTGAAAGTCCGGTCTAAATTGACTATTTTAACACCCCATTGCTGTTCATTAATTGACTATCAGCATCATGAAAATTTTGTAGGTTCTAGAACAACAAAATTCGAATCAATAAGCGTGTTAAAATAAAGTTATAAATGTCCCTGAAATTGACCCTGAGTCTTTCGTACATGCAAAATATAATTACGCTGTAGCAGAATTAAAATAAGCTCATAATTTTGCCACTGCATTTAGTTATCACGTAGCATGTTTAGATCAACTGTCAGGGCAGTTAATAGCGTGCAAAGTTGTAATTTTGGTAAGCGTGTTAAATGCATAATACTAGAATAATTTGTGAATTCGGAACGTTAATATTTTGCCAACAATTCGTACATGCAGTTATTAAGTTTGAAAGTTATTTTGTTTTTAAAATATTTCTATTATGCAGATAAATCCAACCTTGTAGTTTTTACTCTATATGATTGTAAATTACCCTAATTACCTACCTATTTCCTATAAAGCCATATAGGACATGTAAGAAAATATCGAGAGTTGTTACTTTGTTGCAGAAACTTAGTCCTGAAAAGTGTTACTATTTTAGAACTGCTAACTAATCCATAAATCTGAATAATCACCTTCCTCACTAATCGGGGCATTCTAGAATCAAAGTAGATTATTTCCAAGTAGCAATTAATCGGAGATATAAAGTCTCCAACGCGTACTTTGCCGTAGCTTAGGGATTAAGCGGGAACGCTTTCTCGGAGACCACGACAATGTAGTTTTTTATTGAAGTGCAAACGTCACTGTAATAACCCGGAGAAGTTATAATCTAGAGAGTTAATGACTGTGATTTTATATAAGTGAAAATAATTCTCGCTTCCACCAGGGAGCAGTGAGATTACAAACTTATTATCTACTTCGCTGAGTTTTTATTGTTTGTCGGAGATAACAGATAGGCACGGCTTAATGACGGTATACACTTGTATATATAAAGTAGGGAGTTTATATACTTTAACGTGTGTTATTAATCAAGTTAGCAGTTGAGAACTTATGAAGAGCTATGTAAGGTAAAAGCAGAAACAGGGAGCACCGTCCCGTCTCGGGAGATTTCCGTTATATTAGTTTTCATCTTCGTATAAATTTTAGTCAGAAAATCACTACTTGTTTGACTGGTTTGGTCTTAGCATAAATTTTGTTTGAATATTGTTTCTATTAATGTTGTGATTTCTAGAGAACGAATATAGATTTGAAGAATATGTAATACTATTTCATACAATAATTAAAAAAATAAAGGGACCTGTAATAAGAACGGTACAACACAATCCATTTTCTTAGAACATCTAAAAAATCAAAGTGTGATTATATATGGATTGATATACCACTTTTTATGAATATGGTATGCTGTTGGGGTTTCATATTAAATTTTTTATTGTATTGTTTTTTTAAAACATTGATTGATGTATACTTATAACAAACAATAATAAAATAAAAATATAGATCATTGTTAATAGTGAAATTTTGAAAATTGTTGCTTAATTTTATAGGTCACACGAAGAGGTTACATTTCTAATAATTTCTTGCATAACAACTGTTAAATAATTTGACGATAAATTTGTTTTGTCTCAAGTGATCACATGAAGCCTAGATATTTATGATTACCGACGCGAAATAATCACTATAGTTCACAATATCTAGCGACACCGAATAATAAAATTGTTATAGCTAAGAGGGGGTGTCGCTATTTTCATGAGGGCATTAAATCAAGCTGCCGGGAGACGGGGTGGCATTAATCTGTTTACGAGATATCGGGTTATATAACCTGCCTACCTGGAATTACCATGTACCGACGTTACTTATTACAACGCCCTAAGACAAACGGCGTGTTCGGCCTGTTCGTATACACTATCACTTGTTACTTGTATCATATCGTATAGTTTGAGAAAGATTCATGGGCTTCATTTCATAATCCACCAACAATCCAATTGTAAGAGTAATTTACTGATACTTAGGGCATTATAAACAGATGATTCAGTGTTTTTTTTAATACATTAGCAATTATTAACGGAGACATAACCGATCACCATCTTCCATTTACTTGAGATGGATATAAAAATAATGATCTAAAATGGTAAGATTTTATTTATTCTTCCAAGATGTTAACATTATCACGTTTATTCTTCCAGGAAGATGTGCCTACCGACTTAATAAGAGTAAGAAGAGGAAAAATATTTTTGCTCACAACTTATCCACCTTATACTCGAATTTAAAATATTTGAGATTCTCACTAAAATTCCTTTTAGTATTATCTTTAAATGTCTATTGAGTATAATATTTCATTCTATGAAGTAGGTATATCCGTTGTCCAATATCCCATAATTATGAGTTTCTTTCATATATTAAAAATTTATCATAGCTACCGCTATAGCCGTGGGCGAAAGGTCACAAAATTGTTGCTACAATCTATATTAAATTATAAAATATCCGATATGGAACTTTATCAAGTTTTTACTACTGCTGGAAAAATATTAACCAGGAAATTGAGTCAAAAAATTTAAAAAGATATATATATATAAAAATAGGCTTATTATAGGTATTTGAATGAAATAAATATATGAATAACGTTTTATTGATCATGTCATCTTAAAAGGTTAAATGAATCGTAAGTAGTATATAATTATTTCAGTTATGATAACAACATGCTACGAATATATTCTTGAAAAATCCCATCTGTTATACTTAACATTTATTTATTTTTATTCCTCGTCGAAAGCGAAATATACGAAAAGCCACTGACAAAATTTAGTCGGCTTTCTTTCGTATTGTCTATGCGAATAACGTCACCGAGCCAAGACATATTATCCAATTCACTTTACAAATATACGGTCACAGCTTTTCCCTTCAAATTTAAATTTACCGAAAAGTCCTTTTTTTCGTTACATTTGTTTAAGAGCAACGTACTTTATATTTTGTTAACTCCATCTTCGAATATAATATATCAATGTGTTGATTTATATTAGGTACTTTTCTTTTGAGATTAAATTAATTATTTATTCATTTATTTATTTAGGAACGGTGAATTATGTAACTGACCTTATCTCTCTTGATCATTTCCTAAAAATTTAGATTGATCTGGCAAACTCTCTCCTAAAAATTTTATAGAATTGTTACGGCTACTTGGAGCAACAAAATGTCAATGTTATACTGCTAATTTCTACGTTATGCGCCATCAAATAGTATCAGCCGGTATTATGAAGTGATAGCGGTACAGTTAAAACTGAGATGGCCCGGCTGTATCATCAAATTTATCTTCAGCCAATGCGGGAAAGCTTACAGCGGCAAAATTCACAATGGGCTCAAGGCAAAGGATTGTAAGTGCGCATGTACAGACGCGCCACATCGCCAGCCGGCGGCAGCACTCCAGTTCGCTGCTAAGATCGGGTCGCGCTACGTCCGCCTCCGCTAATTTCGCGCGCATCACTCGTAAACAAATTTTCATAATTTAAAAAGTGCTTCCTCAGTGACAGTTCAGTGAAGTTTAAAAGTTTCGCACAAGGAGTTTTGCTATTCTGAATTTCAGAACGTTTGTATGCTTTTAGTTTAATTACAAACTGATACAATAATTTTAATTTTAATTTTTTTGTATGAATAATATCTATTTAATAAAATAAAGCTATTATCGAGATTAAAATGTCCGGCACGTTCATAATTTACTAAATAGATGCTGATTATATTTCTGAAATAAAATAACATCATTTTTGATATTTGAATAAATGAATATCCACCTACATCTTACATTACGGAACAACGGTTTCAAGGCGTATTTTTTTTTCAATGTAATTTTTTGTTGGAGCCGGACCCTGTTTAATTTAATTCTGTTCCTCCGGTTCTTACTGATAATCTTTTTAAAGGCGTCCGCGTGCTCAAAATGTTTATTTTTACTTAAGTTAAAAAAGGTCTAGAATTACCTCTTATTTGCATATTAAATTAGTAAGAAGCTTCACTATGGTTGAACATTTTATATTGCCTATCTTGAAATCTTTTGAACTAGTTTCAACCGTTTTATCTTTATAAGATGGCATAGGGGAGCGGGGGGCACGTTGTTACAATTTTTCGATAGTTGTTAATATGACAAAAGCTATCAAATAAATTATACATTTGATAACTTGTAATGTTAGTATGTCTATTTAGCTATGGAAATATGACTGAAAAATTATTAAAATTTATGTAATTTTTTCACAATGGAGAATTTAACTAAACAAGTAGATTGTAACATCTTACCCCGGAATTGGGGCTAGTTGTTACATCATCGGGGTACGATGTTACGGTAGATAAATGAACAAAATCATCAGTGATATATTTTTTTTATTAGTATTTCAAAACGATATAAACAATAGAGATCACTTTATACAGTCTTCTAACATTTATGAGTAATTATAATATCTATTATGGTAATTATTTAAGTTTTTTTTTGGTAGAAAATCACTTTGGCAGGAACATTTTAAATCTTATATAAAAACACAGACTTAGGCTGCAAATAACAATTTGTAGTAATTAAATTATTCACTTCCACTTCTTAATAAGTTATTTTAATAAACTTTTGGCAAACTAAAATACTTTGGATTCTAACATTTTTAATGCACTTATATTATAGAAAGATATATAGTAATTTTTATAGAGGTAGGTAACAATATCACACGCAAATATTAAATCAGTCTTCATCAGAATTGCAATTAATGCAAATGAATGAGCAAACATTCCCCGTTACACATTTGACATGGGCCCACATTTTGCATTCTAAACATTCTACCCAATCTTCTTTTATCGAGGTGCTATAACTTTCGCTACACACTAAACAAAACCATTCATCAGTATCAGAATCTGAATCGGAAACCAAAATTTTTTTCTTCACCTTTTCTTTTCCTTCTTCGCTCATTTTCGAGGACTTTCCTTTACCTTTACCTTTTCCTTTACCTTTGCCTTTTCCTTTAGTTTTGTCACACGTTTTTTTGGTCTTTGCCAGTTTTTCTTCATACTCTCTTTTTAATGAGTCTTTTTCAGGTGTGTCGGTTAGCACAGTGGATTTGCGTTTACGACGACTGTTGATAGATTGTTTTCGAGCTACTGCTTTAGGAAAGGGTCTTATTTTTGAAGGTGAAAAATTTTCAAATTTACTTTGTATACCAGATGGACCTGGTATCGACAATTCTATTTCATTTTCTTTTTGAGTCAGTGATGTAGTCAAACATTCTGTATCTTGCGAACTAACGGGATTTGGACAAGGTGAAACAGGAATATTTTTAGTAGTGTCAGGCATTGGATTTGTTGCTGTTTCTATTGCCTGTATGATTTCAGTGGTGCTTATGTTCAGTTGAGGTGTAGAATCTAACAGTTCTGGATTTTCCAGGTCTAGTGTCAAATTGGAGATGTTCTGCGAAGGCATGGGACAATCTGTTTCAGGATTAGGGCGATCAGTGACATAAGAAGGCGAAAAGTCACTGTCTTGAAAAATGTCAGGATTGAAGGGCCATATCCCTGTTGATCTGAATCCACTCATGATATTTGCAGGATTTAGGGCCAAAGGCAGTGAATCTTTCACCACGGCAGGAAGATCATGAATCGTCATGGTTTTTCCTGGATGATTATACATCCAGGCAGTCTGTGTTCGATTAAGGTGGTTTTTAAAAGGACCATAAACTCCTACATCTAATGGTTGTAAATTGTGAGAGCAGTGCGGTGGAAATGACAGCATGATTATGTTGTTTATTTTGGCTTTCTCAACGACATGAAAATTTACGTGCGAGCTATGGTTATCCAAAAGGAGCAGAACGGGCTGTTCAGCAGAAGGCTTGACATGTTGAATGAAATGATCCATAAATTTTAAAAATTCTACTTCTGTCATCCATCCCGAAGAATTTCCCGCTCCAATCGCATCTACTGGTCCAGTACGAAGAAAAAGATCCGTGTATCTCATTCTGGGAAACACGAACATCGGTGGAACTGAATTCCCAGCAGCATTTATGGCACATGCAAGAGTAATAAGTGTCCCTCTTTCGGCAGATGTGATCGCACCGACCTGTTTTTGACCCCGGGCAGCAACTATTTTTTTAGGCTTCTGTACCGTCGTGACACCTGTTTCGTCAACGTTCCATATTCTTGAAGCAGTGAATTCATATTTTTGGAACAAGCCTTGCAGTTTGTCAAAAAAATCTTTAACGTTGGTTTTGTTGAACGATGTTGCTCTACTCAAAGATGTAGCTTCTGGTGTTCGTAGAGATAGTTGAGGATTTCTATGCATAAAACTTTTAAACCAGTCCGGCCCAGCCGTATTATTTTTATGCCAGCTGGGGGGAATATTTTTTAAATCGAGTTTTAGAGCACATTGATAAGCTAGTTTGCGTACTTCTGTTGGTAGTAAACCAAAATATATTTCTGAACTTTTGAGTAGGTAAGAAGCTAATTTATGTTCTGTTTCTTCTGAGAATACCAATCTAGGTTTAACGTAACCCAAAGAACAACTTTCGTTGTTTTTGGTTTTTCTGACATACCTGGATAAGGACATCGGACACAAATTAAACATCTCGCTTGCTTTACGAATGCTCGTTTTATTCTGCAGTACTTCTGCTGCAGCAGATTCATAAACTTCTTTACTAGTTGTACCTCTTTCTGTTTTTCTTTTATAGTTTCTCATTCTGGAAAAAACAAAAAATATGTAGAATTTTTAAAATAAGAAAACGAACAGTACAATACCAGATAAGGTAATATTTTGGGGTAAGTTGTTACATGTAACAACTTACCCCAAACAATTGTAACTACTTGCCCCATGGCACGTTTTTTAATATAAATTGAAGTCATTATTAATGGATAGCGATAATAGAATAAAACAATATTGTAAATTAAAGGTAGATATATTATGAACGTTCAAGGTTAAAATTTTTGACAAAATAAAAAGTATAGTCATCAGGAATCAAAAATTTCGTAAAGGATTTTTTTACTTACTTGGTTGAAATCGGGACACACGCACACAACCTAGCAGCTCAGCGCTTGGCAGGTCACTGATTGTTTTTATGTAATGCACGATATTATAAGAAAACAAATGAGTCCAATTATGTCCATCATAGAGTTTAAAATCCCGGTAAAAAACGCATGTAACTTCTTACCCCTGTAACAACGTGCCCCCCGCTCCCCTACATTGTCTGCTCATGAAACGTTGTTTGGATGTTTATGAATATTAATCATCGGATGATCCCCTTGAAATAAAAGATCGGATAATTAATTGTTTGAACAATTTTACTTTGTTCTGTTACCACTTTGTACGTTCCGTTCGTTGAGATGGGTTGGTTTTTCGGAAAGTTCAACAAAACTTTTCTACAACTTTTTGATGATGTATATTGTATGCCTTTTGTGGTATGAGGAATTGAGGATATAACAATTATAAACTTTTTTGAATGCGGTATTTGAGTTCAGTCTCGGTAATGTGGCAAATAGATCATGACGTCATGTCATAATTAATGAAGCACTATTTAATTATTGTTGCGATTTATGAACATTAAATATCTTACGTAGCCTAGTATTATGACCCCTCAATTCTTTTCAAAGGAACCTAAAAAGATTTTATAGACAAGTAATGCTTTATAGCTGTAGGCGTTAAAAATATAAATGACCAGTTGCTATTGTGAAATCTCTAACAAAGAGTTGAACTATTATTTATATATTGTATTGAATGAATACGAAAATATTAGCTAAATATTTCAATATTCTCGACATAAAGGTAGATAAATTACTGTATTGTGAATGCTTTAAAATGATTTGAGAACAAAAGCGTGGTAGCTCAGTTGTTACTATTTCCGGCTTTTAGTTAGTGTTTGGAGGAGACTAAACGTGCTTGCAAATAATCAAATTGTTCTTTTACAATTTGAAGGGAGAAAAATTCGAAGATATATACCGATCGGCACTTGGTAAGCTTAAACCTCCTATGAGAGGAGGCTGCGTCCCTGTAGTGAGAGGACAAGGTCCTGACGATGATTATGGATATAAAATATACCTATACATTATAGAGCTATGAATTTGAATATAAATTTAATCTTCAAATCATTAAACTTTCAAAAGTATTGAGAAAAAAGAACGTATACAACAAATATTTTCCTAATTAACATAGTCAGCAATGTTGTTCTAAATATTGCATAATTATTATTTCGATAAAAGGGAACAGATTTCATTGAAAAATTAAACATTTATGAGAATCTATACTCGCAATAGCTAATTGACGTTAAAAACGAAATCGTAGTGCTTTAAGATTTCTCAACGGCTTATCTAATTGATACTGATATGTACGCTAGATAATTAGCATTTCCTAGTAATCACTTGTTTATATTTGAACTACATTATCGACTTTTCTACCGTAGCTCAAGTTTGCAATACGTTTTGATTAATTAACGATACTTAGTCTATTTTTCATTAAAGGTCCCTAAAAGTACTTTATTTTCAGTTAAAAAGTAATTTTATGCGCTGTATTTTATTTATAAATATACATTTATCCGGCTCGTTCGTTCGAATAACTAGCTCAACAAAGGATCGGCTTAAAATAATGAACGTAATTCTTAATATTCATTTATTCCGGTATAAATGGACATCATCAGTTTGAATTATATTTGAGTTTTCAAATTAAATTTTATTTCAAGACTAGCTGCGCCTCGAGATTTCACCCGCGCGCTTGAATGATTTTTTCCTTTTAATCTTAATGTGTAATCCTGTAGGAATATCGATATAAAAAATACGTATAGACTAAGTTACTAGTTAGAGTACTTTCTTGTTTCTACTTTCTACATAAGCAGTATTAACTATTGGATAAATCAATATAGTCTTTTGTGTAATTTATGGCCATATAGAGTTTAAATTCTACTACAGGGGAAAACGATTTGGCGACCAGTAAATGAGGTTTTCGTCGTTGTTCCTGGACCACAAATCTGTTAGGAAAATTGTTTATTATTTATCACTAAATTACAAATTTATCTCTGTATTTAATTTAGTTACACATTAGATTTTAACATGAAAGGTGTAGATAACACAGATATTTTATTGAACTTATAGGAACATAATCTTATATTAGGTACATAGGCTATATTAATATTGTATTTCCAATTGAGTTCAGAATCTATTGTATAAAATGTTGCTACGAAATACAATATAAATATAATTTCGTTTTGTTACTACGCTCTTGTTCTAAATAATTTAATTTCAGAATATTGGACTATTATTTTAACACAAAACAATGTCAATTAAAGACAATCAAGTTCACTAGTAATAGGTTGACCTGATAGCCGTTGTACTATTATTAAATACTATTTTTTCCCCCAATATTACTATTAAATGGAAATTTGAAAGCCCCGCGGCACCCGCAGTCAGTAAAGTTTCTATCAAGTAGCAATAATGCCAAGCCAAAATAGGTATTGAATCGAAAAATATCTCGAGTTAATAAAATATTAGTGTTCTATTTTAACATTAACATTTCAATTCTCAAGAGAACGGTATCAGCTAGTAATAGCCACTTATAGAGAACGATACTAGGTTTTAATTCAATTATCTCCCAGTTGAAGTGAACGATCTTTCATTACATGTGATAATAATAGAATCAATACTCTTTTACCAATTTTAATTGAATAGTAAATTCTTAATTATAAATAATTTATCTTATAATTTATCTTCTTAACTTTAGTAATAAACAAAGTCGAAATAGAGTCCAATAAATATTATTGGTTTAGAATTGATAACCTATTTACCCTCCTCAGTGATAACCCACTTAAATATCGCATATAATGTTGTAAATATTTACGTCCATATAGAAGAGTCAGGTCATCACCTTAATAATTGTTAGTATTTTACTAAAATATTATCTAAATGACACAATTACAAAAATTTCCTAAGATTATTTTGGACGATAAATAGTACAGGACAATTCAAAATTTGTATGAACGATAGCAACTTACGAAGTTTAAAAAAAACCAGGTTTATGTCTCCGTATTCCGTAACTAATTTAGGACAATTCAAATCTACGGTAAAAGGGTCGTCTTAGTGAATCTAAAAGAAAATCTGTATCAGAAGACCCTCTCTTCCATATCAATAACTTTTAATACAAGGTGTCTCGAAGCCTGACCCAATTTGCGCATCATTTTACAAATCTAGTATAATACCTAAAAGTAAATCTTTACAAAATATGTTCTTTAAGCACAAATACAACAGGCTCTTTGATACAAATATTTCACTCCAAAAGCGAGGGCACGTTGAAAATTTCAGTATAAAGATTTTAATTCTAATTTTAGAAGGTTAAACAGATTCGGAAAGAAAATATTTACATAGCATTTTTATTTCATACTAGGTTTCCGCCCGCGGCTTCGCCCGCGCAGTCACAGAAAAACCCGCAAACCCGTTCCCGTGGGATTTCCGGGATTGCGTCATTTTCCCGGGATAAAAAGTAGCCTATGTCCTTTCTCGGGTATCAAAATATCTCCATACCAAATTTCATGAAAATTGGTTCAGTAGTTTAAGCGTGATTGAGTAACAGACAGACAGACAGAGTTACTTTCGCATTTATAATATTATAGTATGGATTAAAACTCTGAGTATTTTATGAAGTACTAGCGACCCGCCCCGGCTTTACGGGTGCAATGCTGATACTAAATACACTACAGAAAAACTGTGAACGTTGTATATAAAAACATAGCGGCCCGCTCCGGCTTCGCACGGCCCGGGTATAAAATATATAGCCGGGCGGCCGGCCGGTACCGCCGCAAACGCTACGTCCCGCAATTTTTAAATCTGTAATATCTTCGAAAATATTCACTTAAATCATACGGTGTAAAGGGCCATATAGATCTATATTAAATGAACAATGTATTCAAGGTATTTAATTGGTTAAGGATTAATGCTGTATTGGTTAAAATCGCTTCGAAAATTAGCCATTATTTGTCGTAAAAAATAAATGACAAAAAAAGTTATTGTGGGTTATCCATAAGAGATAGACATATACCATCGCGGACTTTTCTGTAGACCTTTTCAATGTGTATAATACTTAGTACATTATTTTGATAAAACTCGTAGGCTCGCAGGCTGAACCTGCGTTTGCAATGTAAGCGGAAAAAATGTAATTTTTTACGACATCACATTAGAAACCTCAAAAATAACAGTACTTCTCCACTATTTAATGGATGTTATTATACATATAAACCTTCCTCTTGAATCACTCTATCCATTAAAAAAAACCGCATCAAAATCCGTTGCGTAGTTTCAAAGATTTAAGTGTACAAAGGGACATAGGGACAAAGGGACATAGGGACAGAGAAAGCGACTTTGTTTTATACTATGTAGTGAAGATTTACATTGGAAAATAAATAAGCCGTGATTTTATATTATATTTTTGTTGATTTTATATTTGGTAAAGAGTCTCAAAAATCAATTTTAAAAGGAGTATTCCCAATCGTCAAACATTATTTTTATGTTCTTTATTTAACATATAAATAGGTTATCACATCACAATCAGTCAGGTTTGAGGTAGATTAATTCCGTATTTATACGATAATTTCCGGAAATTGTTTGTGTATTTTATGTGCACAATATTTTAGTAAGCACTAATACTCATGTACTTTAAAATATGCAATTCTGTGTTAAATATTTTAAAAAGCTCACACCACATATCACCAAAATACCTACTATTGATATTATTGTATTATAAAGCGTGTATAATGTGAGATCTTAAAAACAAAAGAAGGTCGAATTTCAACTAGCAGATAATTCTAGTCCTAGTTGGAAATCATAAGTACTAAATTTAGTTAAAGAGAAAAACGAAACACATTAAATACATACAATAAACATAGAAATACATTTAGGTATTTAGATTTTACAGTAATCTCTCATTAACGAGAAAATATTGCTCTTCGACGATAATAATTGCTGGAAGCAATTAACATTGAAAACGTCAAATAAATAACCTTTTATCAAACGAAATTAAAACAGAGATAGCCCAATCAACTTCACTGAGATGAGTCTGGTGCTGAAGTCTTAATTTGTCTATTATATTTATAAAATCGTGTCCTATATTTGTTATTGACTTATTTTCTTCAAAGTTGTTTTTAAGGTACCTTACGAAAAAGTTTCTGTATGATAAAATATAATTTTATAACGTAATTGGGACATGGAGGCAGGGCCAAATCAACACATGATTAGAAATAGTATCACAGTGTATTAGATATAAGCTTCTTGATCACAATTCACAAGTAGCATATAAATGGGACTTGACAATTACCATGTTTAAAATTATATTCTAAAGCTTGTCATAGAATCATCATGGGTGATTTAAAGCATTTGCGGGTAAAGATGTTAAATCAAAACCACACAGTGATATTGGAGCAAGAATTGTTAGCCACAACATTTCAATTAGGTTGAAAAGGTAATGTAGTGTATGTTTGTATAGACACTCGCAGGTCAAAGGCGTTGCTTACACATACATATCGGAAGTGTAAAGACTGTTTAGTGTTTGTATGTAGATCGATAACGCCCCATATATGAGAAGAGTAAATTTCGTGTTTGGAGATCCGTTTATGTTACTTGTGGGAATAGTTTAGTAATGGATTCGCTAGCAAACGTTAATTATCTTACTCAGCTAAGTGACTTTTTTGATTCCTGTTGACATAGCATTATTATTTTAGTCACATATTTCACTCTTCTAAATTATTCCAAGACGGTAAAACTCTGTTAAATGAAGCAAACGTAACATACTTATTTGAAGCTCGACGAATCGCTACAACTCTACTGTTACGATGGTCTCTACTTTGTTCAGATGTATTTTTAGTAGCGAATTGAATTTGAAGATAGTATTATAAACATTTTTTAATAATAAAAACTAATGGATGAATGTTAATGAATTATGAAATAAAATAATGGCAAATTTTACATCTAAATAGAGCAATTTTCATCCTATAGAATATTAATATTTGTAAAAGCTTGTTAATATTTAAATATTTGAACAAATAAATACCAAAACAGTAATTTCGCAAAAAGCTGTGAATAATTGTATTACCGTTTAAACAAACTTCGTTTCAGGTCGGCCGGAGCTGATAAAACAAAATATTCAAATTCGATAAAGTAATGTTGCCACCGTGCGCCCACGTTAAAAGCTCACCTGCTCTCTCGGGACAAAAAATCCGCGTTCGACTTTTTTGTGTAACAACCAACATTTCGTTTATCCAAATGCTGGAACAATTTTTTTTCGTATGTACGGATTTTCATTAATACATATTCAGTGTTAAGCTATATCTCGATAGCTCTATGTAGAATGCAGGTTGCGTTTTTATTCATTTGTTGAGGGGCGAACGTTGGCAAGTGGATGTATTGGAAATTCTGCATTTATTGCCTGTTAACTAGATGTTGGTCATTTTCTGCTATTCTACGTATAAGCATACCAATTGAATTCAATTCCACTGAACGTCAAATTTTGAATATCATAAACTAGCTAACTTCCGACAAAAGAGCCACCGTCCTTTCAAATGCAAACTGAATGGATGATAAACCCAGATTCCTTCCTCAGCTCGGAGTTAGTAAGGAAATCAAACTCGGAACTCGAGCCCGGAACAACCTTCAATACCTATATCCGACAGATTTCAAAGAAATCTATATTTGTGAAGTATCCCTACGCTATCACAATAACAGCAGTTTATTGCACTTGTACAAATGTAGAATTTTCTTTATTTATTTATCTGAATCTATTTATCTCTTTCAGGTATTAAGACTTTACAAATTCAAGGTATATTTTAAGGAACTTTTGGTACGTTATGTGCTTAAAAACTCGCATTAAAGCTGAACAATAAAATAATTAAACTTTAGAGTTGTATAATATTCAGGTATGATAAAACATGTAGATTTGACACGGTAAAAGCTAAGTAATATTATATTAAAAATAATGGTTTGTTTGAGTTACACTTCTAAATTTGAACAATGGACTAAATGGAAGCCTGTTCTATAGTCAGAATTAATGTCCTAGATTAAATGTAACATGTTACAAAGGACTACATTAATGAAATATCATCAATCATCGATACAATAGATAAAATGACTAATGAATGATTTAACGATATTTAAGCAGTTCATATTATATTAATACAATTAAATTTATCAGACCATTAATCATTGTTAATAATTATGATATGTCATATAAGTAATATTTACATTTCATTGGTAAGATTATTTTTTGTATAACTAGCTGTTCGCCTCGACTCCTTTCGTTTATTTCGGATATAGTATTTTAGTATATAGCTTTTTTTGTTTTTTTTTCTTTTTTTTTTCGAGGGTAGGTGTGTGCCTAGATTAACGTATTTTTCTGTGCTCTCAAAAATAATTGTATATTTAATATTTAAAGTGTTTAATAAGTGTGAATTTATGGCTGAATAAGATCTGTACCTACCAGCAACGTATTTCCTTAAGTTATTTTATAAAACTTTTCACAACTTTCAAATATTAATCAACCACTAAGTAACAATGGACTCTATCAAGCAATCACTGACAGAGATGACTGAATTATTCACCTCAAAGATGGCAGAGTTTGAAAAAACCCTACATGGAACAGCACCAACTTCACCTAATTCAAATGTTGTGTCTTCTGAATTTTATGAATTCCGCTCTTTTGTGATGACCTCGCTGAAGACTTTGCACGCACAAGTTGAGTTACTTTTTAAAATATCCGACCAGCAGGAAACTCGATCTCGCCGCAAAATGCTACTTGTGCATGGAGTTACTGAGGAGAGAAAGGAAGATACCGCTGCACTGGTCGCTAAAGTGCTCGCTGACCGGCTTCAAAAACCTGATGTTGTACCCGAAAGCTTTAGTCGCTGTCATCGTTTGGGTCGTGGCAATACCGACAAGCCCCGGCCTATTGTAGTCAAATTTAAAAGTCTGCCAATGAGGGATCATGTTTGGTTCTCTAAAACTTGTTTCAAGAACACTGGTATTACTGTCTCGGAGTAACTAACAAAGGCCAGGCATGACACTTTTATGGCTGCACACAAAAAGTTTGGTATTCCAAGATGTTGGACGCTTGAGGGGAGTATTATCATCCGGACCTCCGATGGAGTCCGGCACCGAGTGGTTTCATCCGAAGATCTTGACTTAATCGCTTGTGATAGCTCGGAGGAATCTACTGCTGCATCCAACAACGCTAAAGACACCAAGGCTACAGCCGGCTCACGTCCCAAGCGTGTTAAAAAGTGAAATTTAAGGTGATTCAAATCTGTGAGGTTATACCACTGCACCCGTACTATAATATTTCCTCTTATTTCATTCTTGTTACTCTAGTTATTAATCTGTTTATTTCATTCACTTCACAAAATTCTATTTAAGCTGTGGCACAGTATTACAATATTTCCTACAGTATGGCGACGAATGTACTTGCACAGAGAAACGGAGGGGAACTGGCGGGGGGTCGGGCGACGCGGGCCGCTTAATGCAATCACGCTTAGTTTGCATTAACTAGCGCGAAAGGACGACGCATTCGTATTTTTTGTGTAATAATTTTATTATACAGTATTCCCAAAGTGATAATGCGCATAGAAATCTTCGTCACTGTTCGGCAATTGTCATATTCCGCGAGTGTCCGAAGACGATATGTATATAGAGTGGTTAAATGCATTTTCTTTATGCATAATTAAGAAGAATTATATGCTTTGTGCTAAAAGAGAGAAATATTGATTTATAAGTAACGAAATTTGTTTAGATAATGCAATGTGAGTAAATAGCGAGGATAACCACACGCTTTCGAATATAATATCTTTGTTAGATTGATTTACTAAGAAAATTTTATAATAAAGAAGGTTAAAATAACATAAGGTTTATATTAATTATAATTACAAAAAATTAATCAGAATCAGGGAGTATCTGCATTTCTGACATCATAGATTCATCAGAACTTTCATTATCATTCTGCTCTTCTTCACTTTCACTTTCGCTACTACTATCACCTGTGAAAATAATCATTTCATCGGAAAAACGATCGATGCTTGGGTCAAATTTTCTGTATTCATCTTCGCATTTAATGGCATGATCACACACTTTTTTCCATTCTTCTGGTCCTATATTATTGATTTTTTCTAATAAAGCATCTTTTACTGACGTGACAGTCATTGCAATATTTTTTTTGGCTACGTGTTGCTTTATTTGGGACCAAATATTTTCAATGGGGTTAAAGTCGGGGTGGTATGGTGGCAATCGCATAATTTTATGTCCATGTTCCTTCATTATACGATCAATAGCAAATTCTGTGTATTTTTCTTTATGTCTTTTTATAATGTCATACAAATCGGGTTTCAGTTTTTTTGGGTCATGCGGAATGTTGTGTTGTTGTAACCAAGCTATCATTTGTGGTTTAGATGTGTTTGAATTTGGTGGTTTTACAGACAGCTTATTATGATATGGGGCGTTGTCAATTACCAACACACTGTTAGGAGGCAAGTTGGGAATCAATTTATTGCGTAGCCAAGTTTGATAACGTTCCGCGTTTATTTCTCTGTGATAATCACCTTCTGAGTCGACACATTTATGTAAAATTAGAGCCCCTGGTACAAAGCCTTTTTCATTTCCTGCGCGAACAATAATTATTCGCTCTCCTTTGCAAATGGGTTGTTTTATACTTTTTTTGCTGCTATCTTGCCAGGTTTTCCCCTTCGTATGTGATGTATGTACGTATGACTCGTCCATAAACACAATGTTTCGACCAGAATTTCTCAGTTGTTGTATTTCAATGAGATATTTGATTCTTTTCAAACGTATGTCATGCTTTTCCATGAGCAATCGTCTATTATTCTCAGTTTTTATAAACCTAAACCCCATATCTTTCAAGATCAGCCTTAAAGTCTCTGCACACCCTTTGAAATTAATAGCTTCAATCAACTTTTTTCTCCAATTATTTACAGTTGGGAGTTCTTTGAGCGTCAACTGAAAATTGTATATCATGTTACGAATAACACAGTAGTCGAAATCATCAAGTCCCAGCCGAAATCTACTTTTAGGTTTTCCTTTTTTCGGTGTGGAAAATTTCATCAATTGGTTATTTTTTTTTTCGTTTAAGATATTACACAAAGTTCGTCGTGAAATTCCTGTAGCTTTTGTGACACGATCCTGAACTTTATTAAAATAACCATCATGGTCTCTTTTAAAAACATTGGCTTCATTTAAGAAATAAAGGTACACATTAAATACCATTTGCCGTGCTTGTGACTTAAGCGGCTTTCCACGTTTAAATTTATCCATTCTGGAAGAATAATTTGTCTGAAAGAAAATAGTATGCGAAGAGTTAGGCATATTTTTATTTATTTGTTGTATAATTCATTATATATATAATTAAAAATAGTATTTTTAATTTTTTATATTAAAAAATACATGAAAAGTGTTAGTATAGAACCTATTTTACAAAATAAATAATTATAATTTGAATAAGATAATAAAATTTAAATTCACATTTGAAAACAAATCCAAGAAGGGTACGTAACAGCAGCTCTATATAATTCCACACAGAGAGAATACGTGCGGTCACCACCAATATATAAAGACGACTGACAGATTTTTGAATTTTTTGACTGACAGGCTACCGTCACCTACCGCTCGAATTGTTTTCGATTGTGTATGACTCTGAATTGACTCCTATTTCTTTCGAACAAGGTGCAAGATGCAAGTGCATTGTTTAGGGCACTTACGATTCAATGATTCGGGGTGATTCGGGTGTTTCTGGAAATACGATAATTAGCGAAGATCTGCATGCGCATTATTAGTTTTGGATTACTGTACTTACATATTCTCTAATGGCGCGCACAAACTGTTCTGTGTATTGATGTAAATCTACATCGAAATCACAGAAGTTATTTAGATATTTTAGATAGATTGTATTTGTATCTATAGAATTTTAATCAAAGCTGTGTATATGTTGTTCTCATTCTTGTCTTATCAGATTGTACATCCCAATGCGAATGCATTACTTAGTTAAATGTTATAATATACAATTAAGAACATACAAAAATAGTGTCCACGTAAATATTTAGCAGTGCAATATATGTAATTATATATTTATGAACAAATAATTACATCAGATTTAATAATCGCAATTATTTTGAATGTACATATAAATAAATGATTTCATCATAATATTAATAATCACAATTGTTTTATTTCCCATTTGTTGCAACCCTAGCATATTTTCGTGTGGCAGCGTAAGTACCTACGCTGGTGGCGGCATCGCGCGACATCAAAGGCGTTTCCTTACTGTAGGAAATAATATTGTAATACTGTGGCTGTGGTATTATAGCTCCTTATTCTTTTACCCTCTAATTCACATGTATTCATTTGTATTTTGTTCACTCTTGACTTTGATATTTTCAATCTTATAATATGTCAATTGACATTTCAATGTTTTGTTTTGTTTTGATTGTGAACTGTCAAACTCAGTTTTTATTGTCAATCATGGTTGTCAATGTTGCCATTTTTAATAATTAATATGTTCCGTTCCGTTGTATGTTTTATAATGTGATTTACTCATTACTCCAAGCGCTGCAGCTGCGGGCGGTTATAGGAAAACTATTTATATATATTTTATTTTTTATATTATTAATATATTTATTATACACGTATTTATTATTTATTTACTTAAATATATATTTATTTTTTTTATTTTATTTTATTACGATTGTACTTTTTATTTAGTTATAAAATTATATTGAATAAATTCAACTATAGCTTCAATTAGTGATAGCGAATGCAGTGATTCCTTTTATAGTATAAAAAGTTCGAGTAACAGCTTGAATGATAGTTTCCTCAGCACAGATTATGTTGCTCTAGACAAATCGCTTGCCGCGGTATTTTCCAATTTATCAAAAAATTTCAATGTTATCCATTTAAATGCCCAAAGTATTCCGGCTCATTTCAATGATTTACTTGCATCATTTACCAATACTCCTATCCACGCCCTCCTCATCTCCGAAACATGGCTCAAACCCTGTCTTTCTTCCACTAGCTATTCCCTTCCTGGCTTCAACTTAATACGTAACGACCGCATCAGCTGTGGCGGAGGTGGAGTTGCTATTTACTTACGTGATAACATACCATTCTCCATCATAAGCACATCCCCCCAGCCACCGCCAGATGATGCGGCCGAGTACATCCTACTTGAAATTATCCTTTCCAATGTCAAAATCCTGTTAGGTGTATTCTACGTTCCTTCTCTCCTTTTCAACTATTTCCCTACTTTTGAGAAAACCTTAGAAAACCTACGTCCTCTCTATGACCATGTGTTAATTATGGGCGATTTCAATACATGCCTTTTGAAAAATGACACACGCAGTAGAAAACTATCGGCTGTTCTATTCTCTTGTGACTTAAATTTACTTCCTCTTGATCCTACCCACTTTGCTCCTGGCTGTAATCCCTCTCTCCTAGACTTAATCATTGTTTCTTCCACTGACCATGTTTCAAAACACGGACAATGCTCCGCTGATGCCTTCTCCTTTCATGATCTTATCTTCCTTTCATACCTCCTACGTCCTCCTAAAAAGAAGCACAAGGTTCTGCTGCAGCGTAATTTTCGTGGGATGGATGTCGAGCGTCTACTTGAAGATGCCAGGAAAATAGATTGGTCTTCTGTGTTTTCATCGGACACAGCTGACTCCAAAGTTCAAGTGTTTAACTCAGCTATAATAAAGTTATTTGATATACATTAGATCTATTTCCATTAGATCTATCAAAATTAAACATGCTCCTGCTCCCTGGCTTACTGATGAACTGAAATCTATAGTTCATAAGAAAAACCTTGCCAAAGCCAGGTTCAAAAGTAACAACTCTGACATCAATCGAGAGAAGTACAAAAAGCTCCGCAATCGCTGCAATATGATGTGTAGAGATGCACAACGACGCTACATTCATAAATCTGTTGAGAACGGCAACACAGCAAATACCTGGAAATTTCTTAAATCTCTTGGGGTTGGTAAGTCATGTAATAATTCTGTTCCTCTTAGTACTAACATTAATCTATTAAATAAACATTTCACTTCTTCCGTTGCTCCTTTAGATAGTAACACTAAACGTGATACTATTAACTTTCTTTCCTCTCTGCCAACTCCCAATTTTCCACCGTTCAATTTCGTACCATTCACTGACAGTGATATTAAGAAGAACATATTGTCCATTGCTTCGAATGCTATGGGCTGTGACAGTATTGGCCGGGCTATGATTTTACCTATCCTTGACATAGTCACTCCTATCATATCACACATCCTTAATTTCTCTATATCATCCGCTAGTTTCCCTCAAGCATGGAAGGATGCTCATATTATCCCACTCCCTAAAAAGAACAATCCTTCCTGTTTTTCCGAATACCGCCCAATATCCATTCTCCCCTTCCTTTCTAAAATTCTCGAAAAAATGGTGCAGCAGCAGCTGTGCTCTTTTCTTACGAGAAACTCCCTCCTGGATCCTCTACAATCCGGTTTCCGAGCTGGACATAGCACGGTCACTGCTCTTGTCAAGGTTACAGATGATATTCGCCTAGCAATGGATAATAAGCAGCAAACAATTCAAGCTCACTCTTTTAGATTTTTCTAATGCTTTCAACACTGTTGATTTTGATATTTTGTTAGCTGTGCTTAGTTCTCTTAATATATCTCCTGCAGTGTTGGATTGGTTTCGTAGCTACTTGCAAGGACGTCGGCAGTGTATCCGTGTTGATAATACGTATTCCTCTTGGTGTGATGTTACTGCTGGCGTTCCGCAAGGCGGCGTGTTGTCACCCCTCCTTTTCAGTATTTTTATCAATTCCATAACTTCTAATATATCTTCTCTCTACCATCTATATGCAGACGATCTTCAGATTTATAGGCATTCTACTATAGACAGTCTAGAACAAGAAATAAGATGTGTAAATGAAGATCTTAGGACTATTGTAAGCTGGACTCATAAATATGGACTGAATATAAATCCAAATAAAACCCAAGCAATCGTAATAGGTAGCCCTTATTACATCTCCAGAGTTTCTGTTGCAGATCTACCTAAGATTTCGATTGAGGGGGTTCAAATAGCATACAGTTCTACTGTAAAGAACCTTGGTATTACTCTCGACCAAACCCTGTCCTGGACAGAGTCTCGTTTAGCGTTAGATTTTTGGTGTTGCTGCAATGCTAAGACGTTTGCGCAATTTTTTGCCCATATCAACGAAAATTTTGCTTGCACAATCTTTGCTTCTTCCTATCCTCGACTATGCTGATGCAAGCTACTTAGACCTTACTGAGGAGCAGTTAAACAAATTAGAACGCCTTCAAAATTTTGCGATAAGATTTATCTTTGGTCTTCGCAAGTTCGACCATATCTCAGACTTCCGCTCACAACTCAGATGGCTTCCTATCCGCCTTCGCCGGAATACGCATCTCCTGTCCCTCCTATACTCAATCCTTTTCGATCCCAGAACTCCTTCCTTCTTAAAAAAGAGATTTATATTTATGGGCTCGTCTCATGAATGTAATTTGCGCTCCTCTAACAATCTTACGCTTTGTATGCCTGCTCACATCTCCAAATTTTATGATTCATCTTTTACCGTGCAAGCCGTAAGATTGTGGAACTCCCTACCAACCGCAATAAAGCAAGCGCAAACTTTGAATAGTTTTAAAGCTCAGGGGCGTGCACAGAGTTTTTCGACAGGGTAGGCAGAAATATTGTAATGATATTAAGTCGTAAAAACTAATACCTACTGCAATGTTTATTTCACACTGCAGTACTGATATTTGATTGGAGATACATAGTATTCCCCAAAATAATAGAAAAAATATTACGAACATGCTTAGGTCATATTATCTATAAAATAATTTTCAAAGTAAGATTTAGCTAACTAGTATAGTTCTATTTTATGAAATTAATGATTAACTTTACCTTTGTGTATTACAAATTCCGGTATAGGTCGGGCTTTTTCTTATCACTAAGTCTGTTTGATAAAAGTTTATTCATAAAACAAAAATAATAATTTTTCGTACATACTTATACCTTATTATCTTACAAAATACACTCATGATATACATAATCTATTTAGTTACTCTCAAAACACTTCACTTGCAAATTGTCGTAGTTAACATAATTAATTTTCTCAAAAAACAAATTTAACCTCAAAATAAAATATTATTTATAACGTTCCAAAACAAAACAAACGAATAATGATACTATTTGCGGATGGTCTTTACCGCTACAAAAGTGTATAAATTATCACACTTCTTAAATTGGTCGCATAGTCAAATTCAGTTTCGACATATTTTGATGTGGTTCCGAATTCGGTTCGTACCTAATTCGTATAACTTCGTTAAAAGACACTGCCTACCTTGTATGTTTGTGTGCGTTGTTTTTCAACATCAGTGTGCCGTGTTTATAGGCACGCACACATATAAAATATGCGTAGACACGCAGAGCACACATATAAAAACTTAGACACAGATAGTTTTTGTCTTTGCCGTCCTGTGACGTACTGAGTCCTGTGGCGGCGCTAGTGCAGCGCATGTGTATATAGATATTAGATAATAATGCCACCAAAATACCGATAGATGGATATGGAATATATTTGAAATATTTTATTTCATACAACATGACGTAATTAATAAAATATAATTTCATTTATGGATATTAAATATTGATCAGTTTAGTAAATGGTAGGGTAGGCAGTGTCTTTATGTCTTTATGGAATGCACGCCACTGTTAAAGCTGCAATTAAAAAATATTATCTGTCCTCATAGTCATTCTGTATCTGTTCTGTTTTACCTATTTCTCTACTTGAAATTTTTTATATCCTCTTCTGCACGTTTTCTTTCTTTCTTAAGTTATATGTAATTTTATAACTTACTTATATCTATTATATTTATTTGTATTCACTCCTTGTATATGCACTATCTACCTTTTTCAATCTTTTCATTTTCCTATATCCCAAGGTTGCCTGGAAGAAATCGCTTCAAAGCGATAAGGCCGCCAATTTGTACGGTGAAGATTCATTTTGTATATTATTGTTTTTTATATCTGTGCATTGTACAATAAAGTGTTTTTTATTTATTTTTTTTTTATATTTAACTCAAATGTGGCTCAATGCATTTTTTACATATTAAATACGACAAGCCCGCTAAAGCAAATAAGATGTAATAACAAATCCTTTTACTTCCTGAAAGGAAAGAACGAAAGAGTTTCACTAAAAACTATATACGTTTGAGGGAGCCTAACCATGAATAGAATATCAAAGGAATGGTAAAAGGTATTGTTATAATGTACTCTTTAGACTAAGAGCATTTTTTGGTCCTTAACAGAAATATATATAGGTAAATCATCTTAGTATTTACCAGCTACTAGAATAAGGTAAGTAACAACGACCTAGTTCAAAAAATATAAAAGAATAAATTCAATCACGACAAGTAGTTAAGGAGATTAAACTAAAAAAGAAATACATTTAAACAAGTCGTACTGATAAAATAGTGAAGAATTTATTGCTTTTCTGAACAAACGACATGCTAACATTTAATTATGCGACTAAGTGCTTTCATTATACTAGGTAAAGTAAATATTGAACGTAGCATTGTTTACTGAGTTTTTCTCCGACATATTAAAGTAAAATAAGAATTTTTTCATGTTGTACAACATTACCTTTTTGTTTTCGTAAGGTCACAGTATATTACAATAGTATTACATCAAAATAAAGGTCGGACAAAGCGTGTCGGACGTCCATTAACTAGGATGCTATGCTAAAAGTTCTTGTCACAAACTAATTTTCAGCCAATTTGTACTCAGCCGTGATTTTATTGGATTAACATGCCCTTAATTAATTAGAATGAAAGGTCGGTAAACACATTACGTCAAATTAATTACCTACAGGGAACTAAACGTGAGATTCGCATAGATTTATCAATTTTGAGAATCAATTATTTATCCATACAAGTCGCTTTTAAATCACAAAGAAAATATTTTGTTACGCCCAAATTAGAAGTAAAAGCGAGGGCTGAAGGTTAAAAACATTACAAAGTCATTTAAGATCTTATCAGTGTATGAAAATAGGACACTCATTTTTCACTTCACAGAACAGGTTTATTGTCGATTTTGAAGTAAGACATAAAATAAAAATATAAAGGTTTCGTTCACTTATACTTTGAAGGTTTTATTTTATACGCAAATTTATTTTTATTGAGTGAAAGCACTACATGTTATAACAATTAATTTTTAAACACAGGTTTTAGAAAAGAACTGTGCCAATAAATGTGGATAAAGTGGTAAAAGGAAATTGTTTAATCAACAGCAAGTTCATAAACATTTGAAGTGACGAGTGACGCTGCACTGCGAAAAACAAACTGCCGTGAACACTGAATTATGCCGAGTTCAAGTGGATGTTGTGAAGTGTTTTCATATATTTTAGTGGACGCATAATGTGAAAGTGCAAGCATTACGCAATGTGGGCGGCGAAGCTCAGCTGTATTTTCATATTGTTTGGTAAGTTTCATTTTCTTATTTAATATACGTTTGGAATATGAAATAGAGTTGTCATGTAGAAGTGGAATAGTGTTGCTCTACAACGGAAAACAGGGTACCTACTTTTGTAAGGAGAATATTTAGTACGTAGAATTATAAATTAATTACTATCTAAGCATTGTTAGTAAAATTATTACTTCCTTACTGGTACTAATATTTAAAATACGAAAAAGTGTTTGTATTTCTCTTCCAAGTGCTATTTTATAGTATCTCTGTATACATATATTTTGTGGCTATGAGGCATGAGGTTATAGAGTGCTTTATAACGGTCCTTTTACCGCGGTTTACTACGATCTAGTAAAAATAAATATAAAACAAACACAAATTAAAATCGATATGGAAATTGGTTTTTAGTAACACTGAATCATTCATCCCTCTTTATCTTAATCGTTACGTAATTGGTCATCGCCTATTATAGTATTCTAGAATATCTATGAATTATTTATCGGAGTACCTATACACATTTGGAGGCCTGTTACTTAAACAACCCTTTCACATCTTACTATTTTTCGCACACATCAATAGGAAATAGCAAAACAAAGGTGTCTTTCATACAAATAAGGTTACAAATGAAATTCAGAAACAGACAGGAAATGTTATCATGTAAATATTTTCTACAAACAAACATTCTTTAAACAAAAACACAAATCAAAGATGAAAGTAAACCCGTCATACTGATAAACATCATAATACTGTTTAAAAAAAACAGCTAAAGGATTTTTAATATCAAATAAAACGCATACCTACATTCCATTTACATCAAACTTAACCTTTTTAAATAGTCTTGACAGTAACAAGCACACTCACGTTCCATATAAATATGGTGCTAGGTCAGGACATTCTCTACAGATTACAGATTTTTATTTGACGCAAATAGAACAAAATCATCGGCATATTGAGACATTTTAACACTCTGAATATTTTTACAAATTTTATACGTGGCAACGTTAAAAAGCAATGGTGTAATTGGGTCGCCTTGAGCTAAGCCCCGTCCAGTAGATCTCGTCACAACTTCACCCTCAGCTTCAATCCTGAGACGCCTTTCACTTAAATACGACCAAAGATAATTACAAATTTTTGACCCGGCTTCTACCTCATCTAAAGTTTTTAACACAGCACTTATATCCAAGTTATCATAGGCACTTTTGATATCAAAGAAACAGGCTACAGTTGCAGCGCCTGTTGAAAAACCGGATTGAATATGAGACACAAGAAATGTTAGACTGTCAAAACAACCGCGAGAACGACGGAAACCAACAACACTATGGGAGAAAAGATCATTCGATTCAAAATGCCATTCTAGCCTTTTATTTAGAATTGAATGGAAAATTTTACAAATGCACGATAATAAAGCGATAGGACGAAATGCAGGCGGAGTATTCACTTCGCAGTTAGGTTTAGGAATAGGAATTATCTTTGCTGTACGCCATTGGGAGGGCACAAAACCAGTTAATAAAAAGGCATTGTATAATTGAAGTAATAAAAGCTTCCCCACCATCGGTAAGTGTCGCATCATTGAAAATGAAATGTCATCACACCCCGGGGCAGTATCCGATTTTTTAATAGAATTATTTAGTTCTTGAATAGTTATTGCTGATTCTAGTTTAGTATTCCTGGACGAAAAGGTAGGTTGTGCAGGGCATACATACATAGGCGCTAGATTTACAAGTAAAGCCTCCGCCCTATCTTTACTTACCATGTATCCAGTCGATCTAAAGAAATTTGACGCAAAACAGTTTAAGACAAAACTTTATATGTGGCTATTAAGCAAAAATTTTTATAATGTAAGGGACCCACAGAACAGTAAAAACATATAGAAGTGCTTTATGGTACGGGAGCCAGGTGCAAATTTGGTTAATTATTTCCTCTTAAGAGATAATTCGTCAGACGCCTCAGAGTATAGTATTATAAAGCCTCGTGAACGTCAGCTGGCGCTCGGTTGGGGGGGTGAGCGGTTGTAGCCTCCCACGCACGTAGGAAAAAAAATACATTCATTCATTCATTTCCTCTCAGCTAAAAATTTGTCAAATTGTAGCTAACCCAATATCTCAACGAAAAAAAATAATCAGCTGGTTACAACATGGTGTATTATACGTCAGCTGGTGTCTCGAACATGAAAGTTAAATTTAAAGAAAAATTTATTTTCCGTGATTTCCTCTCAAACAAAAATTTACCTGATGATAGCTTATATGTAACTGTGGATAAATATATAGGTCAGCTGGCTGTATCTTGGTGGAAAAACCGTCAGCTGATACGGGAGGCTACAACCGCTCTTCCCCCCAACCGAGCTCCAGCTGACGTTCACGAGGCTTCATAATACTATACTTTGATGCATTTTACTAATTACCGCTTGAGAGGAACTTGGTCATAAAATCTGTTCCTGGCTCCCGTACCATTAATGTCATAATTAGTATGAAAACCAGTGTCGTCAAACCCACACATTTAAACCGATAGTTATACAGTACACTACAAGTAAACTATGTCTTTGATTGGACAGCTTAATTTGAGTAGAAACTGACTTAGGTTATAAATTCAGCATTTAAATATGTACCCTAACGCACCATGTTACGGTTTATTTTAGTATAACATCCCTAGGTATATTAGCTGTTTTGTTTCTCATTGCTCAGAAATTCCAAATTCGAAAACATTCAGCTACTCCACAACAGAGGGCGTTAGTTTTCGATAGATATAACTTTGAAACTCAACACATAGAGATAAGGTTGAAATTTGTGTCACTCAACATTAATGACATTAACTTGATATTTATCTGATGCTATGCTCTAAGGGATGTCAGCCTTGTTATCGATAATTCACAAATAAATATTTTTTTGTGCATTTTTTTTTTCTTTCTATTATATGAGTATAGTATAATGCGTCACATTTTGGAGTATGTTTATTACTACTAAGTACGTCTTTTCATATTATTATTATTAAATAAAAAACGGAATAGAATAGTATAAATCTATATTTACAAAATACAAATAGAAAATATGCATTATTTTAAATCTTGGAACTGCTGTAGGTTTGATGTATCGGTGGCCTTTGTTAGACTGCTTAGTGCTGTTCGACATCCAGTTAACTCGTCACGTTGCATTTATCCATTTCTCTTTTAAATAAGCCTCTTTGGGAAATCTATAAATAAATTGGACAAATGAAAGCTAAGGAAAAATAAAATAAAATTTAATATTTATAATGTTTGTCTTTTCTAAAGTATCGATACTATCGATATGCGCCACAATCATCACTAAACCGACATTCGTTTGTTTATTGCAATAATATTCCAGAAAGTCTTGTTTTCTGTTCAATCTATAAAAGTACTAATTTCTTATAACTTAAGGTTCATTTTGACTAGATATTTGTATACAATTTTGACAAATTACGACAAGCGAAGTTATAACATAAAATATAATTAAAATAAATAAAAATAAGACTTACCGATGGTATGAAATGCCTCCATTGCTGATATTATTTCGTCTGCTATCATTTTTGCACTCTAATACCGAACAACACGTCCTAATTAATGAATAAATATGGAAAAAAGGTTTGACAGCTGATAACCGACTCGAATATTTTTCTGCGCACAACTGAGAGCAAGTTAGGTGATCTTACCTTACCAGTGACACGTGGGCCACGCCCACATCACACTTCTATATGTTTTTACTGTTCTGTGAAGGGACCTTTTGGATTGTAAACATAAATATTGACATGTATGTTATTCCTTGTTGTTCGTGTGTGTAATCGTTCGTTTGTGTGTAATAAATAAGTATATTTTGAACTTAATTATAATAAGTATGTAATGTTTATGTAATAATTTTTTTTCTGATTATGCGGAGCTGTGAAATTATGTTTGCATGCCAGTATAACTGGCGAATGTGCTGTACTTTTCCATAAATAATAACTTGTGAACCACATTTGAGCAAATAAAGATTTATTTATTTATTTATTTATTTATTTATCTAACATGATGCCCTTTAAGCCACTTCATTTTACGCCACATGTCCGAAGATGAGGTGGAGTGATTAATAGAAGTACAAAAGCGCTGCCAAGATTTATTCTTTGCGATCCGAATAATTTTTTGAGCATTAGAAATCTTTTCTTTGAGTACGTCTAGATTTGCAGGAGAAGGACAGCTTCTAAAAATTGACAGAGCTAAACGACGTTCAGCAACCGCCTTTGAAACTTCTGCATTCCAGTAGGGTTTAGGTTTAAACTTATCACAAAAGAATTGGGGTATTTTCTTATACGGAATTAGTCTATCAGCAGTAGATACCAAAGTATGTTCAAATAAATCATAAAAGTCTTGTAAATTTGAGGGAATATTAAAGTTATTAAATGATTGTTCTAAAAATAAAGTATAGGCATCCCAATCACAATTATTGAAATTTCTACGTTTAATAAACGATCGTCTATCATATGTGGGCGATGACAGCTTTATAATTAAATGGTCACTTCCCAATGACTCGTTAGTGACTTTCCAAGAAAACAAAGTTGCCAAATCTGTAGAGACAAAAGATATATCAGGAGTGGATTGTTGTAGAACACCATCAACGAGCCGCAATCTTGTGAAATTTCCATTGTTTAGGTAAATAAAATTATTATCTATCGATGCGTTCAGAACCTGTGCCCCTCTTTGATCAGATTTATAAGACCAACCAACATGGTGTGCATTAAAATCACCCGGAATTAAAGTTTTACTACCGAAACCAGAAAACACATAATCCCAATCATTTTGAGAAGTCGGGACAGTAGATGGGCAATAAACACTCAAAATATGCTCAATATGCCGACAATTAAGAATTTTAATATGCAACAATTCAATACCAACATTCGAACTTTGATGACTACTATAGATACACTTAACAGACTTATGCGTGAGAATAGCTACTCCACCATAACCATCTAATCTATCGGAGCGAAAAATATTATAATCTGTTATTCTCAAATCAGACTCACGCATAAGCCATGTCTCGCTTAACACAGCAATATGAATTTTTTCATGATTAAGTAAAGATTCCAAACTAATGAGCTTAGGGCGTAAACTTTGGCAATTCCATTGTATAATATTAATAATGCTAACTCGATCGTCATCATCCATTATTTTTTAATGACTCAAATAAATCTTCAATTGAAAAACTACTCACTACCTTAGATATAATCCACTGCGTGCACATTGTAACTATCTGATGAATTTTCTCGTCAAGTGATTGTTTACTAAATGCAACATTACACAACTTGGCCAAGAGGCGAAAGAAACTTAATCCTTCCACCAGTTCCTTTCTACCTTCCTCATTTAGTCTTGAAGGCTGTGGCTGTTGTTGTCTTTGAGGTGTGTGGTCTTGGATATCCATTTTTGCTGAAGATATATCCTCCATCGAGGGAAATGGCGTACCCCGTCCAGACATGGCATTTTTCTGTCTCCTTTGCTTCCGGCGGATACCAATATTACTCGATGCAGCTGGCTGGGGGGTAACAAACAGATGAGACATTAGATGTTCATTTTTTTCACCCACAACATCTTGATTCTCCATAGTGTCAGGTAAAATAGGGGGGGTAGGTTCCGGTAATTCTACAGGTATTGGGCTAGGAGGCACGTAAATAGTAAGCGCTTTTTTGAATGAATGAATGAAAAATACTTTATTGTACACCTTATAGAATACATTTTACAAACTTAAAAATATAATATAGCAATGTACAGTAGGCGGCCTTATCGCTGGCAGCGATCTCTACCAGGCAACCCAGAAAAGACGAGGAAAATAAATGAGTCAATAACATGGTGGTGCAAAATAAATAAAAGTGCCAGAATAATATTTTATTATATATATACTATACCTACATATTATATGCAGCTTACATTATTATATACATACACAAATAATAATATTATATATACACATATTAGATAATATATAAGAATACATACTTAAATATATACAAGCATACATACATACATACATATTATATACATACATACATATTTTATAAGCACATATTATAAATAAATCGACAGAGTTAATACCTAGCCTGTGACAGAGTTAAATAATAGTTTTTAACTTTCTTTTTGAAAATAAGAATTGATTGAGCTCGTTTTATTTCTTCGGGTAAAGAATTCCATAGGTTAATAATGGTGACAGTGTAGGAGGAATGGAAGAAGTTGGAACGGTGAGAAGGAATACATAAGGTTAAAAGGTTGGAGGAACGGAGAGTGAGGGAATGCTCGTTGAGGAATTTGAAATTGTCTTTAAGATAGGAAGGGGTCTTAGGATCAAACAAAATACCGTATAACGAATGCAACATATGAGCATACCGGCGAAAACGTATAGGAAGCCATTCAAGTTTTTTGCGGAATTTGGAAACGTGGTTGTATTTCCGGAGACCAAATACGAACCGAATGCAAAGATTTTGAAGGCGGTCTAGAGAATCGAGTTGTAACTCGGTTAAATCGGGGTAACAGGAGTTGGCGTAGTCAAGGATGGGAAAGAGTAAGGTCTCTGCAAGCGAAATCCTAGTAGGTATGGGCAGGAAACTGCGCAGCCTGCGTATCGATCCTGCAGCGCCAAACAACTTCTTACGTACAACTTCAAGTTGCACCTTCCAGGTCATATTTGTGTCAAAATGAATGCCAAGATTTTTGACAGAGTTACTGAAAGGTATCACAGTTCCATCCAGAGTTATCTTCGGAACGATGCTCCAGTCTATCTTATTTGTCAGTTTAGAGCTGCCAATAATTATAGTTTGCGTTTTTGCTGGGTTTACTAACAGGCCAAAGTTATTAGACCACTGAGTGATTTTTGCCAAATCGTTATTAACCTGCTCAATAGCTTCTGGAAGTTGAGGAAGTGAAGCATGAGTATAGATCTGCAAATCATCTGCATACATATGGTAGGGAGAAGATAAATTGTCTGAAATAGAATTGATAAAAATAGAAAAAAGGATTGGAGACAACACGCTACCTTGAGGAACGCCGATAGAGATATTACACCATGATGACAAGTGATCGTCAATTTTGATCCTCTGTCGACGCCCCTGGAGATAACTCCGAAACCATTCAATTACTGCTGGAGATATGTTAAGAGAACCAAGCAAACTCAGTAATATGTCATGATCGACGGTATTAAATGCGTTACTGAAATCTAACAGTGTGAGTACAGTGAGTTGCTTGTGATCCATTGCATAACGAATATCATCAGTAATTTTAATTAGAGCAGAAGTCGTGCTATGACCGGGACGGAATCCGGATTGGAAAGGATTAAACAAGTTATGTTTATTTAAAAATGAACATAATTGTTGTTGGACAAGTCGTTCTTTCTGTCACACAGTGCTCTCGATGTTGGAAGTTTGGCCATAGGCGTTTGGTGTGCCCTTTTAAGAAAGTTGTTTGCCCTAAGTGTGCTAAAAACCACAAGGGTTTTAGAAAGGAAGGGTAGGACACAGATGGGACGAAAATCGGAAAACATGGATGGATTGGCTTTTTTAGGTAGAGGAATAACAAATGCTTCTTTCCAGGCCATAGGAAACTCGTGAGAGGATAAGGATACATTGAGAATATGAGTTAACACAGGAGCAATAATATCAAGGATTGGAATAATCATATCACGACCAATGCAGTCATTACCGACGGCTTTCGATGAAATAGACATAATGTTCTTCTTAACATCACAGACAGTAAATTGTTTGAAAGAAAACGGAGGAAAATTTGGAGCTGGTTTAGTAGAAAGATAATCTAAGGTACTTTTCTTATTGTTTGCATCAAGAGCAAAGGAAGTTTTTGAAAAATGACAGTTTAATAAGTCAATATTAAGGTTAACAGGCAGAGAATTTTGAGATGTTTTACCAACTCCAAGAGTTTTAAGAAATTTCCATACTTTTGTTGGATCGCCGTTTTCGATCGTTTTATGAATGTAGCGTTGTTGTGCATCCCTACACATAGTATTACAGCGGTTACGAATAGATTTAAATCTCTCCTTGTTAATCTCCGAGTTGTCCACTTTCATTTCGCCTTTGCTCGATTTTTCCTGTTCAGAGCCGTTTTTAATTCCTGCGTCAGCCATGGTGCTGGTAAGTGTTTTAGTTTGACTGGCCTTAATGGAGCATGTTTGTCATAGAGCTGGATTAAAAAGGAGTTTAATACATCAACTTTTTTGTCAATCGATTGCAGATCAAAAATGCTAGGCCAGTCTACTTTTTCGGCATCTGCACAGAGCAATTCCCTATCCACACCCGCCAGGTTCCGTTGCATCAGGATTTTGGGCTTTAGTTTTGGGGGACGGATGTTGTAGGACAGGATGGGTCGTGATAGGAAAAGCCTTCGGCAGGATGCTGACCGGATTTCAATAAATGATCTGGAGAGGATATCATGATAAGGTCAAGTAAGGAAGGGGGACAGTTTGGGAAATGATGTGTAGGATTTAATGGCGGGATGTGCAGGTTATAGGAATTTACAATGGAAAGGAGTTGTCTAGAACGATGATCGCCTCTAAGAAGACAAGTGTTGAAGTCGCCCATTATAATTATGTGCTCGTAGGAAGGAGAGAATCTCTCGAGGATTTGGTCAAAGGAAGGAAAATAGTTTACGGTAAGATCAGGACTATAAAATACGGCAAGAAGGATTTTGGTATGGGAAAGGGAAACTTCTAGGAGTAAATGTTCAGCTTCATCGCTAGGAGGGGGTTGGGGTGAAGAACTAATAATCGAGAAAGGTAAATGGGAACGTAAGTAGATGGCGACACCACCACCGCCTCTACCAAGGCGATCATTTCTAATGAGATGGAAACCGGGAAGGGAATAGGAGATAGACGGCAGGCAGGGTTTAAGCCAGGATTCGGAGACGAGGATAGCATGTAGGTTGGGACAGTCAAAGGAAGCTAATAAATCGGGATAGTGAGCCGGTATACTCTGTGCATTGATATGAACGGCATTAAAGGATTTTATGGAATCGGAAAAGTGTGTGGAGAGTACAGATTGCAAGGATACAGAGGAGGTGCTGTGGAAACTGTCATCGCTAGGGTTGGAATTAGAAGACGTTATAGAGCAATAACTATCGCTACTACTTATGCTATTGTTTAAAGACATATTATGCTTACAATAATTCTAATAATATAAATATATATAATATTATATTCAATAAATATAAATATATAGATATATAATAAAAATAACAGCTAAAAACAAAATTTATAGTTTGCACCCACCAGCGTATTGATTTACAATATTTATGTATAATAGTTAACTATAATTTAATATAAAAAACCAGTCAAAAATTGCCAGGTATCAAAATTATTAAGAAAACAAAAAGATACTATAGTCTATGGCTCACGACAATTCAATAGTGACATTTGACAATTTGACGTTTGACACTTCATTATGTTGAAAAATTATATGTAAATAAATTGAAATAAAAAGTACAAATTGTGAGGTATTTACAGAACGATAGACGATAGTCGATAAATCAAAGGTTAACATGAAGAATCACTAATCGGAAAGCTAAAAAGGAAACAATAACTATTGATATTATACTAAAAAACGAATAAGGCAAAGCAACAAGTGAAGATAAATTAAAATAATTAGTGAAACAAGTAACACTCGTATATTTACTTTGTTGTTTTTTATAGGTACAGTTAAACTCTGACATTATCTCGCGTAATCTCCTTTCTTTTTTAAACACCGGACAAATTTTTTGTAGTGCCATGTGGTTACCAGAACAGTTAACACAACAAAATGATGTAACTGTACAGTTTTCGTGGTTTTTAGCACACTTAGGGCAAACAACTTTCTTAAAAGGGCACACCAAACGCCTATGGCCAAACTTCCAACATCGAGAGCACTGTGTGACAGAAAAAACATAAGGATCCACATTGATACGTAAGCCATAAATGGATACATGACTGGGAAGAGCTGACCCTTTAAAACACAGTCGGATAGCTTCGCACTTCTCCCAAGAACTCACACCCTTGTCATTAAAATTTCTCTGATTTAATCTCTTTGCAGAAATTTATTCGATGTTGCTTGATATATTACGCAATAATTCCTCCTCAGAAACATCCAATTCAATATTTTTAATTACTCCATATGACATCCCCACCTCAGATGACCTTTGACATTTCCATCCCAAAACTTCAAAAGCCTTGCACTCGACAAAACGCTTTGCAAATCTCTCCTCCTCGAATGTAATGCTCATTTTATATTGTAATAAATATTTAATACGACATATACCGCCAATCTTATTTTCGCTGAATAAGCGAGCTAATGTGAACTGTTTAGGTAACACAGAACTGCTTGTGACAATTACTTCAATTTTTTCCTCCAACTCGTTTATGCTGCCTGCACGCACAGCTTTATGCTTTCTAGAAACAATATTCCAATCCTCCTCCGACGAATTCTCCTCCCGTATCCTCGACTTCTTCCTATTCACATCCTCCGTTCCCATATCTAATACATCACCGCTTTCAATAATACGTTCCTCCGATCCGCTTACATTATTCTCCGCAATATCAACTCCACCAACTTCGCCCGTATTGTCTAAGTCATACGGCTCGTTTTCCATAGTGCGCTGAATCGACCCGGCCGCGGGTCGAGCCGTGCGAAGAAGTAGGTACGAAGATAAGACAAAGCTAGTACAAACACAACCAATCAGAAGGAATGCGTATGCACAACTGTAAAAGAGATAAGTAACGAAATTTGTTTCGATAATTCAATGTAAGTTAATAGTGAGGATAAGCCACACGATTGCGAATATATATTTGTTATATTGATTTACTCGGAAAATTTTATACTTAGAACTATTAAAGTGTCTTACTGAAGCTGGCGTAATGATGGATGTATGGAAGGTTAAAATAAGACAAAGTTTATATTTATAAAAATGATTTTCAAACACTGGTTTACATTTAAATTGTAGAAATCTAATCATTAAAATCTCAGTCCAAAGGATTTACAGAATCAGGGATTATCTCTATTTCTGATAACGTAGAATGATCAGAACTTTCATTATGCTCTTATTAATTTTCACTTTCCCCATTGCTATCTGCTACCTGTGTAAATAATCATTTTATCGGAAAATTCAACTTTGAAACAAAACTAAGAAGGGTATGTAACAGCAGCTCTATACAATTCCATACAGAGATAATACGTGCGGTCACCACCAATATATAAAGACGACTGACGGATTTTTGAATTTTTTGACTGACAGGCTACCGTCACCTATCGCCTGAATTGTTTTCGATTGTTTATGACTCTGAATTGACTCCTATTTCTTTTGAACAAGGTGCAAGATGCAAGTGCATTGTTTAGGGCACTTACGATTCAATGATTCGGGGTGATTCGGGTGTTTTTGGAAATACGATAATTAGCGAAGATCTGCATGCGCATTATTAATTTTGGAGTACTGTACATACTTTAAATTCGTGGATTATTTTAATCTTAATATAAAAAATCTGATATTTGAATTACGGTGTAGTTATTAAAAAATTTAATTGAGAAAGTTGTTGAATCGTTTGAAATATTCGTGTACGGTAAAAAATAAAAACAATTCAACGAGTAACCGTGTGCGTGTATAAGTATAATTTTTACCATCATAACTAAATGCCTTTCTATTCACGGTGATTCTTTGTTGCGGAATTAAAATGAAATTACTTACTTGTCGCTGATAACTTCAATTACAGTAGCTATTTGTTATTTTATATTCTAACATGCTTAATTGAAAACTTTATGTATGTATCTACACAGGTATTAAACTAAGGTTGGGTCGCCTAAGATCGGACGCATATGCCGAAAATTTTATACGTACTGTATTTTTATTTTATTTCTCATGATTCGATGTCGTTTTTCTGTTGCGGTCAACTGTAAATTGATGACAAAAAAATATTGTTTAACACCTAATTTTTTGGTTTGCGTAGATGCTATCTATCTAAGCAAATTAAGAGCCTAAAAAGCAGACTTTTTTCGACTTACCATAGTGAAGAAAATAACAGTTCGGCCGAAGATCGGACTATGTAGTATCTTCACTTCTATGCGTTTAATAATAAAGTTCACATTAGGAAAACATCCGGACTTACGTCCATACATTGAGCATCAATGATTGGGTCAGGAAATTCCTCAAAAAATTTGACAAAGAATTTTTTTTTTATTGCGTTTTTATAGTCCGGTCTTCCCTCCTCATCCTAATTAAGTTTCTCAAACTTTTATCCTCCGTGTTCTAGGACTTCATTGGATAGTTAAATATATTAAAAGTTAAAAATTACTTACGCATATTGCTTAAGGCGCAGTCAAGAGCTAAACTTCGGTCCGATCTTCGGCATTGGGAGGGAAGATCGGATCTTGGGTTGTGAACGTCCTAGGAGAATCAAAGTATACAAATGGAAAGAGGATTCGCTAATTCTGCCCCAAAATAATTAATTACATTATTTCAATGAAAGTACTCACCACAATGAGCCATCAAAATTTTGTAGGTAAGATCGGATCGACGATTTTCGCCACAAAATACACTTTTTCTGCTGAATCACCTGTGTACACGTCCCGTCTGGTCGCTGGCTGGCCGCAGAGTGAAGAGAGGGGCAGAACAAAATGGCGGATCTAGTAGTGTTGCCAGCAGTAGAGAATATTGCCTAGTTTGCGAGTTATTCCATGCATCCGATCTTATGTCACATCCGATCTTAGGCGACCCAACCTTATAGCTCATGAAATATATACTTATACATGAATCCTCTATTAGGTGAGCAGGGACATATAGCATTTGTTTATATTATAATATGATAATCTTTATTGATATTGTTATAGGGCCCAGTTAACAATAAGAAAAATAACAGAAAACAATGATGTATTTAATAAATTTGCTCATTGTACTAGGAATTCATCCACATAATACGGTGATTATATTCATAAAGAACAGCTTAAAATTAAAGATCTATTAAATCTAAATTCATCTTGCAGTAATCATTGCTTTTGAGTCATAATGTGGACAGGTCTAACCAAAATTTGGGGCAAATATGATTTCACCCTTAGCCGAATTTGTCCGATTAAAGCGATCCCCGGTGACGATAAAATGTATTTTGTTTCCCGTCACGTCCCGTTATTTTTTATTTCAGCACTTTTGAGCGTTACCCGACGTGCTATGTAAATAAAATGTTGTGTTACAGGCCTTTCAAAAGCAAATTTCCATTCTTCCTCCTTAGGTTTATTTTACGAAAGCGTATAACTTTAATTGATAGACGATTTTTATTTAGACACATTCATACAGAAAATACACACAAACAATTATCTCTAAAATGAGAAAAATAACCATTAAATCAGGGCACTACATTGTGTCAATCAATCCCCTGCGTTTGTAAACAGGACCATTGAAGTAACAGTTTTCAAAGCAGAGGCTCGTGATATGTTACAACAGTGTGTTAACTTGTGGACAGGTGTGACAGCAGGCGGCGGAGGCTGGGAGCCTCTAGGGCAGCCGTACTTCGACAACACGACGAGGCGAGAGGCGACCGCCGCCGTGGGGCAGCCCGCCTATCTGCATTGTAGAGTGCGCAACCTTGCTGACAGAGCGGTATGAATTGTTTTGTTTCTATTTCGTATCATAATATTATGTGCATTTCGCAATAGGGTTAACTGAAGAGTTTATTGGCGATATTAGGAAATATACTTATTGTAATGTTTATAAGAGGAAGTGATAATTGCATACAAAATACATCATTATGGCATTAGAAAGTTATATAGTACTCCTATATTGAAATGAAATGAAAATGAAAAATATATTTTCAGAAATTAAATTAAAATTATATTCATATTTTAAGTTCTTAATTAACGAAAATTCGTATCAAATTCATTAAGAAATATACAATTTTATTTTTAAACGTTCAGTAATAACAGTTAAAGGTTCTATTATATGTTCTGTGATACCGATCAATCTAAGATTAATTAGCACATTGTGTGGGCTTTCTGTTTCTTATAATTGGTTCACGATAATAGTAATAATTGTGTCTTAAATAGATAACACATTCCTATCATATTATTAAAAAAATAAAGCCCATGTGGAAAAACAAGTAACTAAAAAACAAACTTTAATTAATTTTACGCAGGTTGTTTTTCAAAACGTAACACAGGAGAGTTTGAAATTCTACAACCATATTATTTTACTACATAATAATAAAATTTATGAGCCTGCATTTAAATAATAGCTTAAAACAATTCCCATTGTACGGAATAAAAATATAACTAATCGAAATAAAAATTCAACCGACAGCAATCGCTTGTTAATTAAACTCTACAATCTACATGGTTTAATAAGTTTCCTTATCGAGTCAGTTACAGGCATAATTACAAAGTTATGTGCGGCAATATTTCATACGGGTGTTAAATCTATTTTGGACTTTAATAAATGACTTACGGTCGTGACTTCAGGTGGTTAGGCTTAAGCTCTCTATCGATGTTATTTGTTGATAGTGGCCGATGAAATGAACTTTATCCCACTGAGACCGTATTGCTTGAACGAATACGAAATATTGAAATGAATTTGTATTTTGTTCGGGAATATCATAACTGTTTGTCGATGTGAAAATGATAGATTTCTTTTTGTGCTCGCTTTTGTGCTGAAAACAAATCTTTAATAGCTTTTTCGTTTTTATATTTTAGGGAAAAATAAAAAAAAAAAAACGTAAAACAGTATTTGGTTAATCTGTTCTATAAATTATTTTGGTAAAGGTTATACAAACAAAAACAAATAATTGAAGTAGACTCTTATTACTTATGGTATAAGCTCACAACAAAAACATTTTTATTGAATGTTATTCTCAACCTTTCGTTTTAAAACTATCTAATTTACTCATCGTTGCTTGATATCTATTGCACAATATAGTAGTTACTTTTGAAAGTGCACTTCAAAACCAATTTATAGTGAAAGTTATACGAATAGCTATGTGTTTCTAACTTTGACCTATTGCATGCCGTTCGCGAAACTACATATTCCCCGTCGCTTTGTTGCTCAAACGATCTTTTGTTATATTGGGCTACGTGGAAAAAAAATGTGTATAGACTTCAAAATATGATTCCTTATATATTGGATATAATTTCTTATGTTCCGATGTGTGAAACTTTTATTCATTATGATAAACTTGATTTCAATACAGCATAAATTGTGTTTAGGTGGTTTAGGTACCATTTCCTTCTTTCAATAGGTATTAACGATTAATATTCATGCAATTATATGGAAATCGTACAAACGCTTGTCATGGTCTTATATACATACAACATTAATGTGAATAATATTTTCTTGGGTTCCCTAGAAAATATTACGTCGCATTTTTATATTGATTGAGTAATACGAATAGAAATAATAGATTGAGTGAAATCTCTCATCATTAGTCCGCCCTACAGACTAAAGAAAAATCTAATAATATTCTCACATCGCCCACGCCTTGTAAGCAATTTATATAATTATATTAATATTATCCCACGTTTCATTCCAATATGGCAGATAGAGTGTAGTTCCTGCACAATTATTTTATTATTAGCCGTCTGACTGAGCATTATTGAAAATAAATCAAGTGCCAACTTCTTACAAAATTACAAATATTTATTACCAATTTGGTGCCGACTACTTATATATTAAATTTCCCCAAATATTAGGAAAATAATAAATATAATAAGAAGTCATCTTAAAGATTCCATATAACCTTTGTTAAAAATCCATTATTAACTACAAGCTCAAAGCATCTTCGTCCTAGTTTTGGTTGGTTCACCTGTATGTTGCACTAAGACGACAATACATATTATTCTAGACCATCTGTGCTCTGAGTGAATCAACCTTGTTACTACGTTCTAGTCCTAAACCAACATTTTATACAATAGAGTTGGACAAAACATTTTGTCGAATTTTTGTTGTTTAATATTAATGATTCCATATATTATGCACTTTTATCAATATCAATGTAAGAAACGTCATGATAAGGATTCAGCAAGCATTGGTACCTATGGCTATTGGTTTTTTCATAATTGATAGGTAAGTGTTTATTAATAATAATAAAAACACAAATAAATAAAAGAATAACAAAATAAACGGGTGCAAAAAACAGATATGATTCATCTCACGTTTATTTTTATTTCTCGTATATGCAATAATTCATGCTGCTTTTATGATAAGATATGGAAGTTCCATATAAATCCGTCCGTACATATTTTAAATTCTATGTGAGAAAGAATTGTATAAGACGGTTGCAGCTGCTAACATTAAAGGCTCCACAGCAACAATAAAACCTTTCTAAAAAAGGGAACAACACTGTTTGCAATTGGAATTTTAAAGTATCTAGACAAAGAGAACTTTCTTTTATCGTTGTTTCTAGAATGAGTTGTCTGTTGTTTGTTGATTTACAAAAATAAAAATAATGTTAGCTATCATTTAGTTTTTAAATTGCTTTTGAACTCTCTAATGGTCATAGGTGCCATTTAACAACTACGTCGTTTTAATTCAGTAGATTTGACTGCCGATTTTTTAGGTGAAGGTTAAGCACTACATTTTTATTCAATAAGAGTAAAATGGGTCAACTGATGTCAAGGGGTCGGCCTGACACTTACCACAGTTCCAAACCACAAAATGAAAAAAATCTCCGAGAACCTACTCTTTTGTTGTAAACTTTCTGCAATACTATCTGTCTATTTCATTGATACAAAACAGTGTAGCATAAGCGCCTTGTAATGGTCATATTCTTAAGTAATTTAAGAATTTTAGGGGATATAATTTATAAAACAATATAAAACTTTAGAAAACATCACTACTTATTAGTAAGTAGGTACATTGAACCTAACAATAACGTACTTATAATACTACTAGCGGTCCGCCCCGGCTTCGCCCGTGGTACATATTTCGCAATAAAAGGTAGCCTATGTTCTTTCTCAGGGTCTAAAGATTGTCTGTGCCAAATTTCATCAAAATCGGTCCAGTAGTTTATGCGTGAAAACCATACATACATACATACATACAAACCTTTTCTCTTTATAATATTAGTGTAGAGTTCGTCCGCGGTTTGGCTCGCGTGGTCAAAGAAAATTCTCACGGGAATGAGATGTTTCGCCAGGAGAAAAAAAGAAAAGATGCCAATATCTGCCACTTAACTGACGCTAGTATACAGAACATATAGAAGGAGTATTCTATTAGTAAGAGACCTATCCATGGCCTATGCAATATATTTCACATAGGATCAAAATTCTACTAAAAATTATTAAAATTATATTGCTCAAATAAAATATCCAACAGGGGCCACAAAGTACTTAATAAGGTCTTTGAACTAACTCCTATTTATATCAAGATTTTTATGTAACAAACAATTAATTGCCCAAATCAATATTCAGGTGTAAAAAATAAAGAAGAAATAATTTATTAAAATATTTTTGTATTGATCATAAAAATAGCTCTATAGGCAATATTATTGTCTTATTTTTCTCAAATATTAGAGTAGAGTTTAAAATAAATTTACATTTACATTTACGTACAGGAAGATAATATATTATGATAACAATTCTAGAAAACCCACGATTCTATACTCTATTTATTTCATACAATGAAAATTATTTTCTTATTTAAATTGTTACTTCATGTTAAAGAAAATCTATATTTAATAGATATTCAATTATGTATACTTTACTTATTAGCTTAGCAGATTATATTATACTAACTCACACATCTTCTTCGATGTAAAGAATAGCTTCTTCTTTATAAAGGATTCTCAACACAAATATAGTTTTTCAGTCGAACCAATGCTTCCTGAAACTTGCGTTTGCAAATGATCAATTAAACAAAGCCTTTGAATGTAAATCATCGCAATAAATTGGAACAAACTTACTCAACCGTATCGTCAATCGATAAATTTTTATTCTCTGATCTCGTTGCTTAAATATTTCAAAAGAAATATTAGCTTATATCCATACTAATATTATAAATGCAAAAGTAACTCTGTCTGTCTGTCTGTTACTCAATCACGCCTGAACTACTGAACCAATTTGCATGAAATTTGGTATAGATATATTTTGATACCCGAGAAAGGACATAGGATAGGTTTTATCCCGGAAATCCTACGGGAACGGGTTTTTCTCGGAAAACGCAGGCGAAGCCGCGGGCGGAAAGCTAGTACTTACATAAAATATTATCATCAGCCTAACTATATAATGATATGTTCCCACTGCAGGGACGCGGGCCGGTTAACAATTGAGAAGCAGTTTCTACCCAGAAAAAACAGCAAGAAATTGCCTAGTTGCTATTTCACACGATATGTACCTACATATTATATTATCATAATAATGATGCCAAATAACAGCTGTCCTGTGGTTTTTAAGCGACAACATTCCATTGATTTTCATCTTCCCCATGTTCATTAATACTTTATTGCCTATTGGGCTCTCTGAAATCATACATTTTTATAAGTTTTAAACTTTGGACTGCTAACTATATACTTTTTAATTTTATGAGGAAATATATTTGTAAAATCATATAAGTAAGCCTTGATCCATAAACTATCTACTTGCTAACTTTAGATTTTCGAATTTTATTTCTGTTCCGAGTCATAACAATGTCTATTACCTACTCTTGTATGCAACTTGTATGTTATAATTCAGAGCTGGTGTTGTTGTGTACAGGTAAAATATTAATAAATATATACTGTGATGTAAATCCCGTCCCGAGCATGTCTACATATTATGTATATAGAGAGCGTATGGCCACAGTATTACAATATTATTTCCTACAGTAAGGAATCGCCTTTGATGTCGCGCGATGCCGCCGCCAGCGTAGGTACTTACGCTGCCACACGAAAATACGCTAGGGTTGCAACAAATGGGAAATAAAACAATTGTGATTATTAATATTATGATGAAATCATTTATTCATATGTACATTCAAAATAATTGCGATTATTAAATCTGATGTAATTATTTGTTCATAAATATATAATTACAGATATTGCACTGCTAAATATTATTTACGTGGACACTTTATTTTTGGATGTTCTTAATTGTATATTATAATTTATAACATTTAACTAAGTAATGCATTTGCATTGGGATGTACAATCTGATTAGAAAATAATGAGGACAACATATACCTACATAGCTTTGATTTTAATTCAACAGATACAATTAATACAATCTTTCTGAAATATTGTTTCCTTCTGGGATTTCAATGTAGATTTACATCCGTAAACGGAACAGTTTGTGCGCGCCATCCATACTAATATTATAAATGCAAAAGTAACTCTGTCTGTCTGTCTGTTACTCAATCACGCCTGAACTACTGAACCAATTTGCATGAAATTTGGTATAGATATATTTTGATACCCGAGAAAGGACATAGGATAGGTTTTATCCCGGAAATCCTACGGGAACGGGTTTTTCTCTGAAAACGCAGGCGAAGCCGCGGGCGGAAAGCTAGTTTGTAATATAAGTGTTCTTTGTGATTGATGGGTGAATATCAAACGATATTCCAATCAATCATTGTTACCTATTATGAAGTTAATGATTAAAACATAAGATAAACAGCTCTATGATTAATGTTAATTTTATTTAATAATATATCAGATATTTTGAAACGATTATTACGCTTAAACTAGCACAATATAAAGGCCGATCGTGCTGCTCGATGAGGTGAGCAAGCTCTTTGAGCGCGTTTTCGCAGCTCGCCTCATCGACCACCTGGAGGGAGTGGGGCCGGACCTGAGCGAAAACCAGTTTGGATTCCGCCGGGGACGGTCCACCATTGATGCGATCGCTGCGCTGCGTGACCTCGCAGACAATGTGGCTGATGAAGGTGGAGTGCTTTTGGCGGTGTCTCTTGACATCGCCAACGCTTTTAACACGCTACCATGGAGTTGCGTAATTGAGGCGCTCCGCTATCACAACGTGCCCGAGTACATGGTGCGACTGCTGCAGTCCTACCTATCAGAGAGGGCTGTGGCGTACCCCGCACGCCGTGGATGGATGGAAAAGGAAATGTCGTGCGGTGTTCCACAGGGCTCGGTTCTTGGGCCTCTCCTGTGGAACATCGGTTACGACTGGGTCCTGCGCGCCACTTATCTCCCGGGTGTAAGCGTGCTTTGCTATGCGGATGACACCCTGGTGACTGCGCGTGGGGCCTCGTATAGGGACGCGGCCCTCCTTGCGACCGCTGGTGTTGCAGAAGTTGTGCGCCGGAGTAGAAGACTTGGTCTAGAGGTGGCCCTGGACAAGTCAGAGGCGATTTTGTTTCGTGGCCGTCGAAGGGCGCAGGCTGCTGGATCAGCCATTCAGGTGGGCGGTGCGTCCATCAGCGTTGGTTCCACGTTGCGCTATCTGGGTATCGTGTTGGACAGCAGCTGGACATTCGTGGAACACTTCCGTCGCCTCGCGCCCCGGCTTGTTGGGGTGGCCGGGGCACTTGGTAGTCTGCTCCCGAATCTTAGGGGGGCTGGGGGCGCGTGCCGTCGTCTTTACACCGGCGTCATTCGCTCCATGGCCCTCTATGGTGCGCCCATTTGGGCTGACTCTTTGAGTGTCCGTACCAGACCCCTATTGCGTAGACCGCAGCGGGTCATGGCGCTCAGAATCGTGAGGGCATATCGCACGGTGTCCTTCGAGGCCGCGTGCGTAATGGCGGGGACGGCCCCGTGGGACCTGGACGCCGAAATGCTGGCGGACGTCTATCGCCGCGTCGCCGCGTCCAGATCGCACGGGATCAACCCATATCTGGAGCAGGTCCAGCAATGGAGGGCTGATGCTCTCGAGCGGCGATTCAGTGAGTGGAAACGACGGCTCGAAGAGTCCAGCGCAGGAGTAAGGACGGTCGAAGCAATCCGACCGGTCCTACGTGAGTGGTGCGACAGGCGGCATGGGGCCATCACCTTCCGCCTGACACAGGTACTGTCCGGACACGGCTGTTTTGGGCGGTACCTGTGCAAAGTCGCCAGACGGGAGCCGCAAATGGCTTGTCATTGGTGCGACTGTCCGGAGGACACGGCAGACCATACTCTCGCCGTGTGCCCCGCGTGGTCAGAGCCCCGTGCTCGCCTGGTCGCAGTCGTCGGCCCTGATCTCTCCCTGCCTTCCATAGTTCGCGAAATGGTTGGCAGCGACGGATCGTGGTCCGCGGCTATCACATTCTGCGAGTATGTGATGTCGCAGAAGGAGGAGGCAGAACGGGTCCGCGAGAGAAACCCTTCCGCGGATCCGATTCGGCGTCGTCGTCCTATTGGGCGTCGTCGCCGTGTCGCGGCCGCTTTACACGGTCGCGACCTGCCTCCCTGATGATGGGCACCGGATGATGGAACGGGGATATAATCCATCATCCGGTGCGGAGAGGCGGCGTGAGAAGTGTTCCACTCACGCCGCCCCCCCAGGAAGGTAGACCTGGCGGCCTCCCGCCACATTCGCGTTGGGCCTGGAGATAGGCTGCCGCTGACGGGTCTGCGGACGCGGTTCTACCGAATACCCGCGGCCCCGTCAATAAAGCGGCACGGCGGAACACAGTGGAGTTTAGTCGGTAGGACCCTGCACTCAGCAGGGTGAGTCCGACATAACCCAGGGCTCTTCCCCCGAGTGCCCTGGGTATGCCTAAATGCATTCTCCACTATATAAAAAAAAAAAAAAAAAATTATAATATTATAAACCTTGAAAATCACAATGGAAACATAAAATAAATATTGAAGGAACGATAACAATATTTCCAATAATATGTTTAAAATAAATATTTATGTATGAAATACTTAATTTATGAAATGAATTAAAATTTTATTCTGTATTATGTAATTATTTATTTCGGAGGTTGTTCCAGTTATTTCGTTAAAACAAGTAATATGAATTTATTAAAGTGGAATAATACGTTTTTCAGTAATATTATGTCACAGAATAATTAATAGTAGCTATTATGTCAATTAACTATTTTATATAGAAAATACTTAATTTTATATCGCAATTTGTTTATAATATCTTCTCAATTACATTGATATACAATATATTGGATAGTGTATATATACAAATATGTAGAATGAAAATGATGTTTTCTATAAAAAATATGCAGCATGTCCGATCAACGGTTTGTTTAATATTTATGTGTAAGTTCAATGTGTTTAAATTGTGTTTTTTGTTTTTGTTATATGAATAATAATTATCTTTATAGAGTATAACAATAGGGACTGGATCTGCGTGTAACATTGGTACAATACAAACAATAAATAATAATAGTGCATCAGAATAACCTCTGATTCGAAAACGTTGCTTATTAAAAAGCTTTTGTAAAACGTAGTATTCTCGATTTTTATCTTGGTTTCTTTGAGTAGTAAATATAAAATTCACTGTACAACATTTTATTTATAAATATTCAAAACAGAATAATCTTGGAAAGAACGTTGCAAATGTAAAGAAAGATTTTAAATGAGGATAGCAGGTACCGTAAACAATCTAATTTGTTGCGAAAGTTAGAAACAAAGAGTGGAAACTTGAAATTGTTCTTTACTCTTTTTAAGCTCCTTGGATTATATATTGAAATACAGTTTGCTATTGTGAACTCACCACTGTAAGTCTTTTTGCACCAATGCGGCCTCGCGTTGAATGAAGCTAGATTGCTATTAAAGGGCTGAGTCATTTCTGTCGCAGATTGCTCCGATTCACGTATCTACAAGCGCTATGATTTTGTGAGGACACCAAAAATCGAGTAAAGCTCGTTCAGTGAATTATTGGCTTTGATATGAATTTAAAAAGGGATAAGGTTGAAACAATGAGTTTGATATAATATATATACACACATATACATTGTCAGTTTTCCATTTAGACCATTGGGTTTTCTCAGAATAATGATGTTAGAAATTCTATTCGACAAAATGTTCAGCTGGCTAGACAAGAAACTACAAGTATCTAAATGCAACAGGTGTGACAAAGAAACACACTTTCAGAAGCGTATTATTCAGAATGGAAATAATAATTCCAGCTCAAATTTAGGAACACAGGTACTGCAAACCGTATTCTACTTGAATGTAATATGACTCTATACATATATATCTAGACCACAAGTCTAGGCGTAACAACAGCTTGCTATTGTAACATAATTCATGTCTTGTGCTCTAATAAAATACATGGGACTGTATTCCCATTCCCTAGAGGTAGAACACATGCAAATTTGGAACTTTTTTCAAATTGAAATCCTGTAGTAATTAAATTAAAAAAATCGCGGAGTAATAAAAATGCATTGTCGGCACCGTCCTCGCTTTTCCACAATGAATTTAATCCGGACTGATCTAGGCTTGACCTATAAAAACTTTAGTGCGGAACGAAAGAATAGTTGGGGATATGCCGTTATATCCAGTTAGTTCCGTCGCCGCGCCGCCAAGCTTTTAAACGCAAAGAAACTTTTTAAGCCCCGCAGCAAAACGTAGCAAATATAAATCTACTAGAACTCTCGATACGGCGCTATAAATTGAAGAATTGGAAAATAGGTCAGCAATTGCTTTGCTGAGTTGCTTTTTACTTTTGTGTGCGTAATCAGCTTCAAATGAATTTTCAGAGTCGAGAGTGGCTGTGAATGGTGTTATTAATGCCTGTCGGCAGTGCTGATGAAATGGACTTTAAATATGCAAATCCGCCTATATTCAGTTTGAATGTCGTTATTACTTATCGTCTACATACCTATTTGTGTTTTTGAATAAACATACATTGTTTTATCAAAGACTTAAGAAGGTATAAAAGGTGGTGTATAATTGGAATTAATTAATGTCAATTCTGCATAGATGATAAAATCAGCAATTCAAGTTAAGATTATATCAATTAATGAATTAGTATTAAGCGTGTTGGCGAAGCATTAACTCAAAATTATGTTAGACTTACGAGTACGATTAATCACAATCTATCTTCATTAATAAGTATACGAGGCCCTCACTTTCAAGAACAAAAGGACCAAAGTTGTATCCGAATAAATACCAAAAATAAATATTGAAACTTTGGACAAGACGAACATTCCAAATGTTTCATCAAACTTAATAAAAATATACTTACAAAATTAATATTTTCGATTTCCAAGAATAAACAAATTCGAATAATTGTCTGGAGTCATCTCGTGCTAAATTTAATTTACCAGTGTATCGGTATAATTTTATTATCCATAAAAAAGTACTTCACTTAGCAATATAACCTTATTATGATTTCTGAAGAGACTTCTGTACTGTAATCATCCATCTGACATATTTATGTGCTCTTTGGCTGATCAGCTTATCTCCGCTTCGCATAATCATCTTACAAACTCAGACACATTTCATACATTGTATTTGTTCTTTATCAAATCAATCATGTCTTCTGTTCGTAATCCTTTTTCACGAATGAATAAATTCGACCTTAAAACGTGTTACGTGTTGAAAGAACAAATCATACTTAACATCTATATGCAATATGACTGATTTATAAATGAATTTATATATTATGTTCCAATATCCGTATACCGATGAACAAAGGCTTTGATTTTTTGCATTTTGAAAGTATTGGGGGAACGGCTGGAAGTTCTTTTACATTTTATTCGAGAGATCTACTATACTTATCTAAATACTTATATTGCTTTTGAAATATAGCTTTCAGCAATTTATTTAAAATTAAGAAGATCGTAATTTAAAAAACAGATGCAACTTGGTGTCAATTCGCTTTCGTAATAACTTGGCTATGGGAAATATATCAGTCGTGTATGAGTTCATAGGAAATAGGAAAATATTATCATCATCATAAAACAAATTCCTCCGCCGTGTCCCACTGTCTATTTGCGTGATTCTCGAGGAAGGTTTTATTATATAATTTGTTTAAGTCAACGCGCGCGAAGGCTATGTCCAAAAGCTATAAATGAAACATCTAGCCTATTTTACATTTAAGAGACTTTTCACATATAGGTATAGGTCGGGCCATGTAAAAAGAACGCTGATGGTTAAGCTGCGCATTGGCGATTTATTGGTCTATTTGGTGTTATGAGGTGGTATAAGAATAACAAATATGTAGTTGCGAAGCCACGACTCGAGAGCCTACTTCAACAATAAAATAAGCAGAAAATAACTTTCGTGCTAAACTCGATACATGCCAAAACACACCCCATCACTTTCATCCAGCGTTCTTTTTACATGATTCGCGTTATACCTATCTCTCTCTCTGAAAAGAAATGGTACCTAATGTAATTCATTCAAGCGTTTCATACTAAAATTCAATAAGCAAAAGTTACAAAATTATAGCGTATGAAATATTATCTAGTTAGATGTTCTTTAATAGATAAAAGACGAATAAATGGCAAAGGAGAATGGCAATCTCCCATAGGACTTTGGGCCTGATCGTTACACTGATGATTTATCGGGGATTAAATAGATAAAAATATACAGATTCTATGAATATAATAATTATAGATCTGTTCTGTGGGATAGCAGAGATATTGGGGTGTAAAGTAACAAAAATAAAAGTTAGTTTGCTTGAATTAAATGAATAGCATTGCCTTTTTCTAGGTCCAGGTAAGTTTATTTTCTATCTACATTGTCTAGCTAATAATAGTGTAACAGTAGAACAGTCAGGTAATATAAATATTGGATCCAACATAATATATTATTCAACACACATTTTAACTTACCAAAACATCAACAATCACTAGGTAGGTACATTTCTTATATCTTTATAAATGGATGAATCAGGATTCGCTTTCATAATAAGACTAATCAATTCAAATAATATCTTTAGAGTAAAAATAGACGATTGGCAATTTTGAATATAACCACAGTTGACAGATACGTTACTAAAACTTCATTCAAAAGTCAAACAACAAACATGAAAAATCACTCATCACTGACACAATTATAATTAATAATTTGACATTTCCAATTGCCAGCTACCTAAATAAAAATGTTATAATTATTATTGATTGTAAAATATGTTTTTATTTTATAGAATGACCTAAATAAATTAAGGTGTGTGTTTAAAAAAAGTTAAGTTTTGCTTCTGATTTTTATAGCATTTGAATTCAATAAAACTATAAATGAAAAATAAACATTCATTCGTATTAATAATCTATATATTTGACTATTTTACTCCTGACAACACTGACATCTCTGCTTGATAAGACCGGTAGTGAACGAATTATCTTTTTTTTTCAAAGATTTGTTTTCCCATAGAATCAGAAGTCAATATTTTACAAATAATTATTAAAATTAACATAATGAATTTTAAATATATTATGATTTCTGTAACAGTTAGACCCAGTTTCGCCATTCTCCTTTGATAAATATGAAACTTGTTACCATCTTTTTACTTTGTTGAATTATCATTAATGTATAGTTTCCTTTTGCTCCAGGTATCATGGATACGCAAACGTGACTTGCACATTCTAACTGTAGGGGTCCATACATACAGCAGTGACGCTCGCTTCGCCGCGCTCCACGCGGACGGCTCTGACGAGTGGACGCTACGAGTGTCGCCTGCGCAGCCGCGGGATTCAGGGGTGTATGAGTGCCAAGTGTCCACTGAACCGAAGATTAGCTTGTCCTTTCGGCTCACTGTTGTTGGTAAGCTTTTTCAAAGTTTATAAGCAGTTCCAAATATCTAGTACGAGCATATAAATAGATATGTAGTAATCAAGTGGTGGCGATGTTTTTAGTATTTGTGAAAATTACATTGAATTATTCCCTAATTAGTAATTAGTGTAAATATGATTTATAATAAACCGTTTTAGACTTATCATTTTGAATTTCATCATCACTATTTAATTATCAAATCGTAAATGTATTTCGCAAACACTGTTTATTTGATTTAAAAACACAAAGCGTCATTTATTATGAAAATCTCCGTACTATGATATTATGATAATCGATCGACTGACATCATGCCCGCCAGTGATATTAATACCCTTTTCCGAAGCCGTAAAATTTTAGAGACACATCCCCCTTCCTATCTAAACGGCTTGCTAAAGTAAAGATCAATAACCTGTTTGCCAACAGTGTCGAAGGCTGAAATCCTATCAGGACCAGAGCTATTCGTCAGGGCGGGTTCAGACATCAATCTCACTTGCGTCGCGAAATACGCCCCTGATCCGCCGAGGTAAGTGCAGATTAAACGTCAATCCTCCGTCATTTACTAAGTTCACCGTACCCCAATACTGTTGTATTAGGAGAGAAACATGTCTCATTAAATTCGCAATGTAAGGTATAGGTATACTGAGCAAATAGTGTAATAGGGATACCATTAGGTTATTTGATAGGAAATGTTTGTCGCTGTTTTTCTTGCTATTGGAGTGCTTAAAAAAATAAACACGCTTGAAGTGTTAATCGTATATGTGCCTTTATTTCATAAACAAAAATTAAATTTATTTGCAAAATATAATTAAATTATTTAAACGTAAAAAATATTGATAAAGAATATATTTTACGCAGTTTACACGCTTAAAGTTCATCGTATTTATATTATATCGAGTTATCGTTTCAACACAAGCAAAAAGTATCGATCGCGTCGTTAGTCAACATTGTAGGAACCAAAGTTGAGGAACAAATTTACAACAACTTTTTATTTTTGTAAAAGTTTGCTCAAATTCAAAATTGTTGATAACGATCAACGCCGTTTAGTTTTTCATTTTTTATTTAAACTTCTAGTGATCATTATAAAAGTTATAGTTATGAAATTGCTGTCAAGTCCCAAAAATGTATCCTGTACGAATTTTGTTCAGTGTTTATTCGTGTCATCTCATGAATCATTCCTGGAATAGCTAAACAATTTTGCAGACAACTGCAAAATATCCCAACCTTCAATGACCTAGTTTTGATTAAATTTCATGACTTTAAAATGGCGATACTACGCTTTGAACATTTATATAAAAATAAAACGTCTAAATCTTAAGTGGTATTCGATTACACCGTTAAGTAGATGTTTATGTTGTTCACCTTTTGACCTTTAACTTTACCACGAACGAACATGAACTTTTTAAAATGAAAAACACTTGACAGGAAAACAATATCGCTGATCTTTTTAGCGTATGTATTGTTATTGTATAAATATAAAAAACCAATAGTTGTAAGGTGTTTTATAAACTATAAAAAAAGACTTGTCATTTAACTATATAAATCATTCTAGAGAAATGGTAAAATCGTGTTCGAATATAATAAAAAAATATAATAATCACTTGGGGATTTGATTTGGAATTATTGGTTACCTGCGACATATATTATAACAAATTAAATATTATATGGAAAAGGTGAACTCATTAAAAAAAAAATTATTATCAAGACTGTTGGAACATTAGGACAAGCTGCTTATTTATTAATCATTTACCCTCGTCAAACTTCGCCGTAACAGCACAAAAGGTGTTATTTATTAATGATTAAATAGAAAGAAAATGTATATTTTCTATGTAACTATTCAAAAATACATTAGTTATTTGATAATTCATTTTCTTTTGTTCCAAATTAAAATTAGTTCAAAACCTTATAACACTAAATTAAAGACATAGGCTATTTGCCAAATTTAAAAGACCAACGGTGCCACATGCTACACTCTATAAAAATGATTTTAAAACGTAGTTTTAACTCTCAGTGGATTGAGATTATATTTCAGCGTAGAGGTGAATTAACTCATCAACTTAAAAGGTTATACCTGTACTAGCAGACCTCTGCAATAACATTAAGTTTTCCTGTAAAGCGATGACTTTCGCTTGTAGCTACGCGGGACATTAAACGAATTGTACTCACCCTCTCAATATCAGCAGTTATTTTATGCTATTCTTTGGTTTCCTTTTCAGTTAGAGTTTCAAGTGAAATCGAATTTATTTTCGCAGTATTTTAGGCATTAATTTAACATGACATTGTACGAATATTTTCATGTATTACATATAAGAAGAAACTAATGATTAATTATCTCCATTTGTTCTCATCTATTTATTTAAAAACTGTTAAAATTTGTCTAATCAAGACTATTTGATCTTATCTTAAAAACGGTTGAACCAATTTTAACTTCGGAGATGAAATTGGAGTATTGATCTCCAGTTTCGTCTGAAAGCTTTTGTTGTATCAAATAATTACAAGTTTCTTTAACATTGCTCTATGATCAAGAAATGTTATTATAAATTTGATCTGTACAAGTTGGATCATAATTACCTACTTGTTCTTGCCAGACTAATAGGAGCACGATATTTATGTTTATTTTATACTAGCGGTCCGCCCCGGCTTCGCCCGTGGTACATATTTACGTTTTCTCTACATAAGAACCATCCTCGTACTTCAAGGAATATAATAGAAAAGAATTATCGAAATCGGTTCAGCCGTTCACACGTGATGCCGTGACAACGCGAAACGGGTGCGGACCCGCCGCCTTTTTATAGCTCCCGCCGCGAAGCGCGTCTATAGCGTATTTCATGTATAACTTTGGTGTTTCTACACCGATTTACATGATTCTTTTACTATAACCTGCCCAGGAGTATGAAGAATAATTGTGCCAAATTTCGTTAAAATCCGTCGTGTAGTTTTTGTTTCTATAACGAATATACAGACAGACAGACAGACAGACAGACAGACAGACAGACAGACAGACAAAAATTTTACTGATTGCATTTTTGGCATCAGTAGCGATCCCTTATCACCCCTTCATAGTTTTTTTTTTAATATATTTCATGTACAGAATTGGCCTCTCTACAGATTTATTATAAGTATAGATAAACCACAATCTTTAAATACATACATTTAATTCCTTGCTCTATATACAGACAAGATTGTATTTCTTTTGGTGAGATATCCATGAAGTACCATATCCTATTAGGTAAACCGGTAATAATATCAAGACCATTCATTTTAAAAGGAGGTACAACTGCAAAATAATATTTTCCTGATGAGTTTAAGTAGATTTAATATCTCAATGAAGTTGTAACAGCATTATAAAATTTCGGCATAAAGTATTCAGGTCGCGCAGCCATAAACACGATAAGCTTATTTTCTGATAAAAGGGTCGGAGGAGCCTAAGTGAAGTATTCTTTACCTATCGCCATTTAATGGTACCATGTGTCTGAGATCTCGGCGAGGGGTCTTCAATTTGAATATTGATAGAATGATACGCTCCGCGCGGAAAGAGGGTTTTTTATTCAGGCCACTTTACTCATATATCTACTGCATTTTTGGCCACATGATTTACGCTAATTGAAGATATGTATCGAATATAAAGTATTAATTTTTTTAATATAGTGTTTGTTCTTTTATTGACTAAAATGGAAGAGAATAACTGCAATAAGAATCCCGATCTAATTCCAGATTTATCCAATGAAATATACAGTAGTTATGCTCTTATTTTAGTGACAAAATGAATTTATAGCCTCTGGAGTATTAATAAAAATGATAAAGTAAGATTGAATTTTCAAACGATTGTTTTATGTTATGATGTAATAAATCTAACTTAAATAAAGGCCAAATTAGAATGTTCACAAAAAATAATGTCAATAAAGTTCATAAATTGGCTCTATAAAACGTTAGCAATTTTTATTAAAAATTGAATTTAGAAACTTGTTATTATTCTTTCATTACAGTGCTCCTACCAGCCCAATACATAAAAGTTTTAGATACCTTATTTAAAAATGAAGGTTTAGGAATTAAATTAAAATACAAGCTTCGATTTTTAAATACGGCTTGAAATATATTTTGATACTATACTTAAAAATAAATACATTTTAAGTATCATTAATACATATTATTAAAATCATATTACACGAGTAGCGAGCGTATCTGGGTCAATCGGTAGCTAATTATTTTGACCATATATTGATAAATGAGAGTTTTGCCAGTCATAAATCGTGATTAAAATACAACATTTAGTACTTAGCAAAATTTAACCTTAAATTCAAAGTAATAATCTTTCAAAGCTCGAGGGAGCATTGTAGTTTATAGTCATGCTCGTTTTGGAGCGGGAGGCTAGCAGTGGGACATTAATAGTCTAGTTTTATACCCTTGAAGCAAAAGCAACCCGTACTGCGGAGCAATACACATACTGAATAAGCTCGCTTAAATGCTAACAAGGCCATTGATGCAGATATTTACGATTCATTAAAATGTAGGCGAGTATATAAGACGTATTTGTTCGCCAAGTTACTAAAATAACGCATTCAGAATTGTTACTCGGGTTTATAATCGGGGAATTGAAGTACCCTCTTTATTTTTAAAGCCTGATTCAATTTGGTTTGATTAATTATATGTATAAGAAATATATTATTCAGTTCGTAAGCTCACTAATAGGCTTTCTTTTTTGTTCAACCTTTTGCTTTAATATTGTCCAATAGACTGCATATGGAGCAATATGTCAAAAGTTGGATAATCAATGTAGATTACCAAAAAGCTCAAAAATGTATCAGTTTTAATCCTTTTAGTAGTAAATATTTTCACGAAATGATTCATTAAATATACAGTAAAACTGTGCTCAAGTTTTCTTTGCATTCATACAATTTAAAATTTTAAAACAATGTGAAATTTTTTTATTGTCCAAGTGGTTAAATTTACATGTATATTATTATTATTATTATCGTACCTTCCTTGTATTTGTTGTCTCGGTCTCTTACAAAATAAAACAATACTCCATTACATTAGTACTACATTGCTAAAATAGCATGCAATTTGATAGAGCCTTTAACAAAAAGGAATTCGCGGAACATTTTAAACAATACACGTTAACTAGGGAGGTCATACAGACGACTAATTTATTTGTACACTGTTAATTTGTAGCTGTTTGTTTGTATCACTCTGATATCCTATTTTACATTCAACTGCCTAATAAAACGCATTTGCCATGTGAAATGTATTCATTTTTAAATGTTTTGTATAGTTTCAAAATATTAGGTTATATTTCACTGCTGTTACTGTTGGGTATTTTTAAATTAAAAAGAGAAATACGTATGTTTTTCGATGTAGAAAAAACTTGATAGTTGGTTTTATGAGCTAGGTACCTACTATAATTTAACATATTTTACAAATACATTAATTATAAACTTCTAATTCTAAACGTTCGTTGACAAATTTTGTCCATGTAATAATTCTTTTGTTTCATGTAATTAGTCTACCTTTACGGATTCGATAATTAATTTATAATTAAGATCTTAATTGATATTTAAGATTTACCGTCGAACGTAAAGCCTATTATAAAAGATTGATAATAATTAGCGAAAACTTAATTGAGATACTATTTATAATTTGACTGAATTGAGACTATGCTGAAAATATTAAAGGAGGACGCGTCAAATTGGGCCTGAAACTTGGGTTAAGACCAATACACACGAAATATTGTTTTTGTGATTGATCATTACACATACCTAACGAAAAAAATAAAATAAAAAAATAAATCAACCGGGTTCTTGTACAGTCAAGGCAAAAAGTTTTATTTATTTGGCTATTATTTGGCGCACAATAACGGTGTTTTTAATTCGAGTGAAGTAAATATAAACCTAAATGTCACTGGAGTGACTGAACGTCTAACTACGTTGAATTATAATAAACACGGTATAGGTACCAGTTACAAAACATAATATTAGTGTATTTCGGTTATTAGAAGCCTTAAGATTAGTACGTCTTTATAAGTGAAAGTGAATTGGAGTAACATAAAGATATTGTCATTGTCTTATAACAGTTATTAATTGCAAAAAATATTATACACAAAGAAATAAAACTTGATGTGACTGTACAAAAACCCGGCTGATTTTTTTTCATATATATTTTTCCCGTTATGTATGTGTTATGATCTATTATAAAAACAATATCTCATGTGTATTGGTCCAACTCAAGTGTTCAGGCCCAACTTCCATAGTAAAATGCCCATTCTCCTTTGAAACACTAATTATATTATAGCTGAAAACTCGTTTGATGGTGATCTACTGTCTATAAAAGATTAGCGCATTCAACACACATTTCTAATCTATAAAAAATAATACCATAGAATAATATAAATGTGTAAGTATAAATATTATTTAAAGTGCGATGGACACCGTAATTTAAACAGAAATTCTCAAATCAGCGCTTAATGTATTCGAAGATTATTATTCAAGTACACTTCAAGTGAAAATATTTTATTATCTACTTGCTCAGTTAGGAATGAACTTCAGTAAACGTTTAATAATAGAGAACTAGAATAATACATTACGTTAACAGTAATTTTCATTTCTGACGAACGAAATTAAAACTAAGTACATTTCGCAATGTAGTCTCTTCGATATATTACCTACCTACTTCAAATTTTCACGATATTCATATACTGAAGTAGTATGGTAAAAAATATTGTCCTATTTATTATCCAGGTTTAAAATGTATATTTTAACTAATAGGTATGAAAACATAAACATTAGATAACCGCAAAGCAAATAAACCTACAATAATTATAATTAGGAAAATATTTTTTTCAAAAGACTTTAATAAAAATTAAATAGACATTTCTAATTCGGACTAATTTACATTAAGCTGAAAACAAATTAAATATGTGCATCGTTATGCTAAACGAGAATAGCTAGGTTTTTTGTTGCTCTGCTTATTTCTTTAATTCATTGAACGAATTATTTACCTCTCTTCAAACAAATTCACATATAAATTTCTGTACACAGTTTTATTTACTGGTACCGAGGAGAGCAAGTGGTCAACTATGCACAGCGCGGCGGGATCAGCGTGGAGACGGAGCAGCGCACGCGCACCAGTCGCCTGCTTATCGCACGCGCAGCGCCCCACGACTCTGGGAACTACACATGTGCGCCTAGTAGCTCAGGTAATATACCTATTCTCTATGTATATAAAATTCTCGTGTCGCAATGTTAGTTACCATACCCCTCCGAAACGGCTTGACAAATATTCATGAAAGTTTGTGTAGATCTAAGAATCGGCCAACGTCTATTTTTCATACCTCTAAATGATAAGAGTAAGGTAGAGCTTCGGAGGAGTTTAACTACAAACACCGCGACACACCGCGACACGAGAATTTTATATAATAGATTAGAAGATAAATGCTACATGTGTCTCAGTTCAATTTATTTATATCCATTTCAAAATAAATTAACCTTAATGTTAGTGTCATAACATCTGGACATTTACATAAATGCTTAAACAAACTGCATCACGTTACTTCCATATTTAAAAGTAACTGGATTGTATACGCAGCGTTTTAATTTTTTTCATACTTTTTGCTTAGTATTCATAGCTTTATATAAAACAAATGTACGAAACAAATGGTTTTGAATGTGTCACAATGAAACAAAGCAATGTTCTGAATTAAAATTTATTGTGAGTGAAACCACAGAATAAATAAAACAGTCATAGTCCATCATATTGAATGAAATCAACAATAGTTTTGGTACAAAGTACTGTAATTGTATTTTGAAAGGACTAATCGCATTTTTATTTACTTTTGCTTAAGAAAACATCAAGCACAAATAAGGAAAAGCTATTTGCTATTCCATATAGCGCCTTCCAGATGGGCCCAGAAGGTTGTTTTATAAAAATTCAAAGCTTTTTTCCGAATAAATGCCAAAATCTGGCACAATAATTAGTAGGTATATTTCAGGAATGCAGCAAATTTGATGTAAAGCTTTTGCTGAATAATAATAATTTTTTCTACAAATACAAAATACAATAATAAGAAAACAATTTCTTAGGGAACTAAAAGGAAGAAAAAGATACAACATTCTGATTTCTCTTTACTTCTGATAAACACAACTTTGCCTATGGCATTAAAAGTATAACAAACTACAGCGCAGTACCGCTGTTTACTTTACTACGAGTAAACGTAATTAAGATGTACAAAGTTTTCTTCTGAGAATTTATTAATTTCTTATCATGGCAGTAAACAACTGATAGATAAATAATAATCAATTTCATATCGTTTCTATAATAATATTATGAGATATTTAACTTTCATCTTTGAGTTCTAAATATCAAATGAATAAAAATGCATAATAAAACATCAATTACATACAAAGCAATAATCAAATACAACGTGTCTATACCTACGTGAAAAGCAAATAACATAATTTCAGTGACCGTTAATACAAGCTATTCAGTACGGTAAATCTCTGCTAACATATTATATTCAGTTCATTTCCCCAGTTTAGGCATACAATCCCAGGGACAAAACGTATTGCAAGTAATTATTTTATTGCATGTTTGTAACCTCTATGGGATAGAGACTTTCATTGTTATCAAAATTGGTACGAATATATTGCTGCATATATGAATTACTATAGCCCCTCGAGGGAAAACTAGCTTTCTTTACGTATTCTAAAACATCAGTTTTTTTCTAGATTATTAAGTGGGGATATAAATATTAAGAAGACAATTATTTCTCATTTCTCAACAGAATCGGCATCAGTCATCGTTCACGTTCTCAGCGGAGAGAGGCCAGCCGCTATGCAGAGTTCCAGCACTTTATCATCCCATATAAATCCAGTACTCTTCATGATCCTCACATCTATATCCACTTTTCAACTCCACGTTTTAAATTACCATACTTTAATCCTTTTATTTAGCTACTTTTCCAATGTAACCATTGTAAACAGTCTCTTTAGTAAAACTATTTTTGTACTTATTGAAAATATTTTTGATAACATCTTTAAACTCATGAGATGACCTGTACAGTAAATATTTGGTAATAAAACATTTATTGTGAAACTATTTTAAAACATTTGATTACATCCATGACTCTGTTTAATATAGTATTCTGAATACAACGACTACTTATAGTAGGGGAGCCCAAGAGGGGATTTTGGGATTTACTCGAGCGCGTCAGATTACTATAAGGGACGGTACCTTAGCTATTCATTAGTACCTCTAGTCAATATGAGGAGTTATGGTTGGTGGGTGCGCTCAGGGGCCCCGCTGGAAAATTTGAATAATCCATAATTCCCTAAGGTTGAGCTCGAATCGTCAGATTAGCGAAATGGGGACTTCTTATATTGTAATTAACCCCCCCCATATATTAATCTGACGCGCTCGAATAATATTACTTTAATTTTTTACCCTTTCTTCATAGCGATTAAATCGCCACTTAAATCGTCAGATTAACGTATACTTTTTTTCAGTGACGTCCTGGAGCATGCAAAATATCAATATCTAACGCGCTTGAGTATTTCCAAGCCAATTATTTTCTTTTTTAAATTAAAAAAAATCAAAAAACCCTTCCCCACCGCTAAAAGTGAAAACATTATAGGACCTTTTTTTCTCGCTATGGTCTAATCTACCAATTCTAATAGGTTCCCGTGACGCTCGAGTAAATCCACATTTAGCATCCTGGGCTCCCCTACTATTACTGACTTAGGTCAAAAAATGTTTCTACGTCAATTTTACTTGTAGATTTATTTTCTATGGATACATATGATGTGTCTGGATTGAAATGACGAAAAGTCAATCACATATAATTTAAACATTGAACACAAAAGGGAGCTTAGAGAAGAATTGATTCAGTCATAAATGTCTCTAAAGCGATTAGGGGAACGCTTACTTCGGGCTGGTTTAAGTCTTTAGACGATTATCCGTTCCTGATTTCCTTTTGTTTTTCCAGCTAACTTCCTCGTATTAATCCTATAGTGAAATAAAAACGATTCGATTTCATAGCATAAAGATAATCCCAGATTTAACATAGGAGGCACTTTATGTGTTTAACAAACTAAGCCCTTTGCCGCCTACTTTACCACGTGTTTTCTTTACTCAGGTTCATCAAAATATGTTATATTGGATTAGTTTCTAAGTTAATAATTTTACTTATGAGTATACCTACACGATTACACGTGTACGGTTTTACATTTATAGTCATGCGTTAAATGTATGATTTCGAAATGCTTGATAAAGGTAATAATAAAAATTGTCCATAGATAGCTGTAGCAGTCCGGCATTATTTTACTCTTTTATTTCACTTTTATCATAATATATGTCTGTGTATATTTTTATTAAATTTATTGTTGTGATCATATTATGTTCAGCTTATTAACAATTAGTATCTGTTTATTATAAATATGTTCATAGACATTAAGTAGATCGTTTTTCAATATAAAATTTTCCCCGAAGAATTAGTTTTCATTATATTTGTATTTTTTAGTATATTCTATAATACGATATAATAAAGACAATACCAGCTATCAAAACAAATGTCTCTCAGGAATTGAATATGGAGTCATAGAATATTGTTATCTACAAAACAACTATTTTTATTCAGTTTTTCTTCTACATGATTCTTCTGGAATAAAAATGTTTAATTATTTTTAATGCTTTAATAGTATAGTTGGGCAATTAAATTGCGTTTTGCTAATTTATTCTGAATAATATAATGTATATCTATTAAAACGTTGGCTTTCTGAAATTCTGTAAAAATTGAAATAGTTATTATGAGTAAGGTTATTCGAAACTAATGTTTATATTTTGAATAAGTTATCTTATTATAATAATAGGGTTATTAGATATACATTTAAGTTACAACATGTTGTGAATATAGGTCTAAAGCATGTACATAAATATTGTAAATAATATAAACTATGAGATGGTCAGCATAAAGTTGTATTATCATGGCAAGCAGCCATTCATTCAAGTAGTTAATAAAAGGGTTGTGTAATAAACTATCAATTGTAGCATTGATCTAATTATGTTATTTAAAATTTGTAAGAAAATAATTATAGATATACAATTAATAAATAACCTTTGTGTTTTATTTATGAAACGTTTTGAATAAGTACCTATAATATGACCTTAGGTATGTTATAAGTATAGTATGCTAATGTTAAGAAATCTGGTATGAAAAATAAAAAGATAAATTGTATTATAAATATGTCAGAAGTAACTGGGGTCCCTATATAGATTAAAAATATAATAGGTATTATTATAATAATAATTAAATAATCAATTTAATCATATTTTTAGCCAAATATAACAATATAAATTAAGGAAAATGTTGTATCTATAGATGTCTTCATTAATATTAAAAGTCAATAGTATTAAAACTAACCGCTTAATTCCATTGAGCTAAAAGTGGTAAAGTGGTTTTATGAGGTTTGGTTTGAAGTAATTAATTAGATCAAACGTGGATGAGCTTCCTCTTAAACGGATTAAACTGCAGGTATGTACATTTTTAATATGGCTACACAATTTTAAATTTTTCTAATAAAACAGACAAGAAAGAAAGCTTTGTAGGTAATTAGTTTTGAAATTGTTTTATCCTAACAGTGAAATTTTATTAAAATAAAACCCTATTAGTCACTTCAAGCGTGAGAAATAATCACAAAAGTTAGGATACAAAAGAAATCATATTAAGTAATGTAGCTCCGAATTAGAAGAAAAATGAAGACAGAATTGAGGGAAGGAAATAAAGGGTCGAAACGGAGCGTATAAATGAACGGAAGGGAAAAGGTTCCTCATGTCTATATGTTACAGGAAAACATTTATATGAAAAGAAATTCTATGCATCATATTTAACGTAAAATACTTTATATAGGTACACCTCATATTTCTGCGATTTGAGGACGTCGACGTGTTCTAGGAGTCAGAGAAGGCTAATAATAATGAGAGCGCAAATCTAAAAGTTTCATTAGACAATCGTCAAACAACAGCATAGGTTTCTTTTATTTTTTTGAATCTAAAGCCATGTCATAAAATTATATACCTTATATAACGAAGGGAATATAAGTTAGATACTAATTATACTTTTTTAAGCTTTTGTATTAATGTCCTAGACTCTAGAGTCTGTTTGGGTAAAGTACACATTTTTGATAATGTGGATGTTCGATTCATCGGGTTATATGTTTACGGCCCTTAGTAAATGCTTTTGCAGTGGGTTTTCCTGTTTCGAAGGTTCAATAGCTGTGCCCTTTCCCAAATCTCTTTTATCCGCTGGCGACGAATTTGAGAAGGTATGCCTATGGCGATATCACTTAGTCAAAAATATTTGAAATATTTTATAAATTTACCTGTGAACGATGTTTACCTAAGTAAAATTATTTTCTGCTACAAATTACAACAGCCAAAATAAATTAAAACAACCTTTTCAGGAAGTATATCAAGAGATAAAGATACATATTATACTTATACCTAACTTATTACGCTAGAGAAACTCTCAACTCCGCGTTACATTATTATTTTTTGTTCTTACTTTTAAGATCCGAAAACAGTTGTTTCCACTCTCTATTTTGTAAGCGACATTTTGTTGGGTAGACATTTAGAGCGAGCGCGCACGAGCAACTTAGTTGCCCGGCAACTATTTTGTCTCTGTCGCTGTCTCCTCACAAAGTTTTGAACGATGCGCATACGAAAGCGACAGCAACGCAACTTTTTCTTTAAAATTTTCTGCATTTATCAACATGGTTTTTGAAGAGACGGTTGTGGTCTGTGCTCTTGTCCCGCATAGTTCCCATTCCCGTGGGATTTCCGGGATAAAACCTATCCTATGTGTTAATCCAAGTTACTATATTATGTGTGCTAAATTTCATTGTAATCGGTTCAGTAGTTTATGCGTGAAAACTGAAAACCATACATACATACAAACCTTTCCTCTTTATAATATTAGTATAGATATGTACTCGTAATTGTAAAAAGTAAAGTAGTTTTTATTTAATACTTTTTAGTGTATTTTTCAACACGAATCAAACGAGCCCAAACTCGATAAAGTTGAGTCGATATATTACTAAGTTTCTATGGCCACCTTCCGATTCCATCATCAAATCAGCTCTATGTCATAATAATGTTTCATCGCTATCCAATTTACATGCGTATACAAAATTTCAGCTCAATCGGTTACCTGGAAATGAATCAAAGTCTTGCTACATTTCAATTAAGTCATCGAGATCAGACAAAAATGCTCACAAAATAAAAACTACTGGGCTTATCCGAATAAATTTTATGGGACCAATCCCACACCATTCCGCATCAAAAAAAAAAGAATCACGTAAACCGGTTCAGAAACCTCGGAGTAATCGGTGCATACATAAAAAAATATACCGGCCGAATTGATAACCTCCTCCTTTTTTTTGAAGTCGGTTAAAACTACTGTGTACGAGAATAAATACGTTGACATAAATACGTATTATCGCTACGCCGGTTACGCGGCAACTGGCCGGCGGCCGCCGACAGGCAACATTTTTGTCGCCGTGCGCGCACTTGCATTGAAACCAATAGATAGGGCGACAGTTGCGTCGCGGGCTTGTCTCCGAACCCGCGGACAAAAAAGTCTCCCGGGAGTTGCGTCGCTACGTACGCGCACTTTCATACTAGCCCATGGCTGGAGAGACAAAATAGTTGCGGAGACAAAATTGTTGCGGAGACAAAGTTGCTCGTGCGCGCTCGCTCTTACAATGTAAATACTCGTTCTTTCAAAGACAACCCTGTTTGTACGAAGTTTTTTAGAAACATCTTTAAGTGTTTTACATTTCAAGTAATCTTAGTGATATTTTTTTAAAGAAGTTACAATAACAATTTTTATAGAAACAACAAAGGAATATGACAAAATCTCTTATAGAAAATGCGAAAATTATAACAGCAAATCATTAAGATTACCAAAAAATGTTATAAAAATTATCAATTTAAATTTAAATGTAGCTACAGTGTACACTTTGCACCTTGCCGTTTTATTATGTAGCAAACACATACATAGCCTCAATTTAGAAAACAAAAAAGGTTCAAAAAATCTATGTTTATCATCAAACATGCAAAAACAATGTTGTACGAGATAGAAATTTTCCAAAAACATAAGCTCAATTTTTATGTTTGTGTGTAATTTTACTACCTTTCAATTTTTTTTTACTTTGAAACTTTATATCGATGGATAAAACTAACAAAAAACGTTTTACTTGTGACAAAAATGAAATGTATTTTTTTCTCTCTGAATAAATTGAGCAAACTGAGTGCTAATTTTCTCTAAAGAATAAACAACAAAACATCCGAATTGGAACAGTAAAGGAAAATGTTTTGAACGATATAAATATTTTGTGGGAGACTATAGAAGTTCATATAAATTGTTCGAATGCTATTTGCAGATGAATGAATAATACAATAGATTGTTTAATTCGAATCGATGACTTTGTTCGTTAAGAGTCTAGTTAGTTTTGGTTTTGAAATATATATTTTTAATTGAATTGTCTATTATCTTTTTTTATTTTATTCAAGTTAAATTAAAATCATTTTTAAGGTGAACATAATTTTATACAAAGACCAATTTTAACTTTCCATAACCACAGCATACATTCCACAGCATACAAAAATGCATTGTAATTGCTATATTATGGGTTAATAAATAATAGTTTTTATCCTAATAGTTTCTTCAAGCTATTTCCCTTTGACTATCCCTTTGGCTTCTCAGCTAGAGTTTGTCGTGTTCACTGCTACAACGCGAGAAATGTTCACTATCATCATAATATCAAAAATACGTGTGGCACTCGAGGACTGCCGCGGTAAAGCTATTGCCGCATAGCTGTGCCGGTTGGAGTGGGGGGTGTTAGGATTTTTCGTTACGGAATTTTTACATTCGGTCGCCGCGCTCAAAGTCTGAGATAAAAGCTATGCAATAGCTTAATAACGCAACATGTCTACAAAGATCCTAGTATTTATATTCACTTCTTCAATGCCGATCGATGCTATAGATACTTTTTTCTTCCCCAGCAAATAATCCAAAATAGCACGATTGCCCTCCTAAGGACCCGCCTGTATTAACACACTGAGAGGATCCCACGTTGATGATGATGCCAATCGATGCAACTGCAGTTTCCAATGAACGAATGGATTAAATTTCAAAACTCATAGAAAGGAGTGACATAATGTGTCCCATATAGAGCGTGGTGAGGGCAGAGGCGTATTGTCAGCAAGTGCTATATTGAGCGACGTGCTCCTGACAGATGACCGATAACCCGCTCTCGCCTCGCGCCCAGTGACCTTTTGTTTATAGCGAATAAACGGCGTCTGTTGATTTCCATCTGTCGAACTGTAATTAGAAAATGATTGATTTTTTTTAAATAACAATAATTTTATTTGAAAAAATAATAAAACAAATATTAATGAGTTGACCATGGAGTTGACATACCTATATTACTCGAATGAACGTTCATCGTAAAAAGCTAAAGTACCTATAAATATATATTTTATTCACAATATTTCAAACCAAAGTAAATGTTATCCATGTTAGTAAGATTTAGCCTTGAATGGAAATACATATAACTAATTAACACAACGAACTCCTAAAAGTTATTTTGGTGCTAAATTTCAAACCTATTTTTCGTCATGCGTAATTGAATATGACAGCAATTAATTTCGCTCCAAATATTTTAAAGCCATATTTAGCGTGAAAACTTAAAGGCTTAAGCCGATATTGCAGTAAATTACATGTGTGGGGAGTCTAATAATCCTATTACACCAAACACGAGCAGGATACAAGCGATGAATTTCAAACTGTGCAGTAAAAGAGAATCGCTGTATAAATGTGATATTTTTCAGTTCTTTTGGCACAAATTCGTGGTTTGTACATTTTTCTAGTTCGGAATGGTATTTTCGTTTATATTTGTCATGTACGGGCAGGGTCCCTTGGGTGACAAAAGTTACGGTCACGTTTTGGGAATATATTTTTACTATTCGCTTTGTGACCTCTCCAACATCAGAGCCTTTTTCGCTAAATTGGAAAAATCTTTTTGGTTGAATTCACAAACAACTTTGTGTAAACACTTACGCGTCCGCGTGACCTCTGCTATTGAATAAATACGAGTCGTTTTAATAAAATTAAATCCATTCTTTTGTTAAATAATGTTTGAGATGATATTGCGGTTTGTCATTAAAATAAATGAAATTCCATATTTTATGAAATAAAATTCACTTATTACCTACCTGCTAGCAGATTTCATGCATAAGTTTCTAAAAAAATGTATTTGGAAATATCAAATGTGAGTTTGAACAAGAGCGTCCCAATTTATACCTTCGCAAAAGGGACCTACTCAAACAATAGATGAAGGAGAGTGTCATGATAATTGAAATGTGAAAACGGCTGAAAAAGATATTATTATCGATTCGACAAGTATTAACTCTTACAAAAAGCTGTCTAGCAAGCATACATAAATTATTATCGCATTGCGGTCATCTTTTATTTCTTCCACGATTTATTTGGTTAATGTAATGTAATTTCATTAGATACAAAAGATTATGCAAAATATGCCTGGTTTATACCTCCTGAAAGATAAATGGGAGAACAAAACTTCAAGCTAAAAATTAAGTTACCTAAGATTTCATTCACGATGTAAATTAAAATTATTTACAACATATTTAGTATTCTGATGAATACTCTGTTAATAACTTTCTTCATTTTATACATGATTTCGCTAATCGTGAAACATGCTCCATATATTATAGCTAACGACATACATATTCCTTAAAAATATTAATTCTGTAATCTTAATCCTTATTTTCATACATTCTAGTTTTAAGTACTCACTATCGTAGTAAATATGTACCAACGTCTGTGAAAATAATGAAAATATCTTGCGAAAGTGTTTTTACTGCTGTAATTTTAAACAGGCTTAAATTCAGAGTGGGTCTCGTCTAGATTTTAGTCCCAAAGTGGCTAATTAGTATGTTCACATTCACTTTGACCTATATTTAACTGCGAGTATTCATTAGTGAATAGAATTTATAATGGCAAGAGAACTAAAGTTAAATGGGGTAAGATATTTTTTAAAACACTCCTTTAGAGTACGCGAAGATACGACAATTTAGCTTTAGGACTTAAGTTCGCTTTTAAGATTTCAAACGTATGTCAATTAGATTAAAAAAGAAAAGCAAAGTATTCCCCCAAATTTATTTTTTAATTAACATGTTATAATATACCTTTTGTGGGTGTATACAAAAACACAGAAGGAGAAGCGATGTAATTTTTCAGTCGTAGCAGCCGAAGTCCCCAAAGATTTATAAAACAAAAAGGTATATATAACTCGGAGTCTCTCGGGCTCTGAGAACATCTAATTCGTTATTTTCTGCGAGTCACGAGGACGCTCATTTGTCATCCGACCCTTATTGAGGAACAAATTTTAGTGACCGCCTCATCCGCAACGCTATCTAGTAGATATTTCATAATTCAAGATCCGAAAAGTCTTTGTTTTCAGACAATGATGGTTCGATATAATAAAAATGGACGAAAAGTACAAAAGCGAAGTGAACTTCAAATTTATACAATCACTAGCGGTCCGCCCCGGCTTCGCCCGTGGTACATATGAAAAATAGATGTTGGCCGATTCTCAGACTTACCCGATATGCACAGAAAATTTCATGAGAATCGGTCCACCCGTTTCGGAGGAGTATGCAGACTAACATTGTGACACGAGAATTTTATATATATAAAGATGTTGTGCAACCCAGATTGCGTGTTCACTTTTTGAAAACAAGTACCTCCCTTAGGGTGCTTTTACACCAATAATGTGCGAGGATGTGTAGAGAGGAATGTGTTTGTAAATAACCAATAGGATCGCTTCAAATGCTAAACACTTCAAACTTCAAACTAAATGGAGTGATATGATTGTTTTTACAAACACATTCCTCGCGTGTAGCGATACTCGCACATTATTGGTATAGAAAAGCACCCTTTCTGATTTTTCTTAGCAATTACAAAAAATACATTCATATTATTAATATTCAAGTAAAAGTTCAACAAAATTATATGAGATATGCCAAATACTGTCTGTAATTAAACTTTATATTTATCATGCTATTATAAAACAACATGTTACGACTCCTTATGACCCCAATAAGTTTCGTAATAAACGGACATGCACAAATGTAATTGATCCTGTGAGGTGTCGAACTGCTTTATTGAAAAGACAACACAGTTTTCTTTCTGTACATCTATATAATAAAATTAATAAATTGCTTGATATTTATCCATGTACTCTGCGTGATGTAGAAGTAAAAATTAAAAACTGGCTTTTGACTCTAGATTACGAAGAAACGGAAAATCTTATAACTTGAGTATATAGTACCCACTATTACACACACACACACACAAACACACACACACACACACACACACACACAAACACATATACACACGCACACTCACACACACAAATACACACAACACACACACACAGTCACACACACAAATACACACACACATTCAAGGCCTAAACACTAAAACACACACATGCATGCCGGAAAAAACAATTTCTACTTTTATTTTTTGTTTGTTATACATTTTTATTTTTTATTTTTCTTATTGGCATTTCTTGAATATTCTTTGGAAGAGGGCGCTGACTCCTGACATACAGGTTTTTACCTAGTTTGGGAGTCAGAGACTTCAGTATTTCAAAATGTTGTATTCTATTGTCAATAAAGAATTTTTATTTATTTATTTATTTAAAGGAAAATTCTTCCCCGTGTGCATATTTACTTGAAAAAAAGACGATTTCAAACGAATGGTATCATTTATTTTTCATTCCTTACATTTCCGTGAAGTGTTGATTTTACCGTAAAGGGATCGGATGATATTTCATAAAGAAGAAAGATTCCATAAACCTACGCATTCACTGTGGATGACTGTGAATAAGATACGTTTTGCAATATTCCAGTAACATAGAATATATAAAATAAAGTATAATATTAGTAGTTTAATCGAAACAGGATATTAGGAAGAAATTCACGCTGTCGCAAGTTCGCGTAAGATATAGCGCCTTCCTGTCGTAATCTTGCTGAGCAAAAACCCTTTAGATTTATAGCATTTGTTGCGTTACCTTTCTGGCGAAGTTTCTTATATGAATATTAATGGAAAGATATGCATAAAAATATGTTTACTATAGCAGTATATCACTTGGTTGACACTTAATCAAAGAACACGGTATGCGTAGTATGTAAGGTTCAAAGAAGTTTTCCATCTTTAGTATGTAATGATTTTGCAATGAGCTTTGGAGTTCTAGCTCAGCAAAATATTTTGTAAAAATATTTTTGTCTTGATATCAGTAATGTTTGATATTAGATTCTAATGAATTTAAAATTTGTTTAAAATTAATGAAAGCCAAAAAAAACAAACAAAATGATGCTTTAAAATAAGACGTAAAACAATTCTTCTATACTAAATGTTATGTCTTCGTTGAAAAAGATATTGTTTCAGAATTAAAGAAATTTTTGATCGGTACGTACTGCATTTCCTGAGATTAGCACATTCAAACAAATCAACTCTTCAGCTATAAATTATAAGTATTAGAAGAAGTGTAGGTATATGCCAAGGTATAAATATAATAACCACTCAACACCGATTTAAAAACGAGGATTAGGATAGGATATTTTATGTCACTTGACAGATACCTAAACGATTTCTACAAGATAAAATAAAACTGGTTTTTTTAATCTTAGTGAAAGTAATGAATACAATGGAATAAATATTGATGTAACAAGTGCGATCCACGTGTTTTAAAACACGTTCGTTCCATGAACGTGCCCCTAATCTACCTGCCATAATTAACCAACATTAAACGCACGATTCCTGATAATCTCGCCTGTCATTCACGGAGCAGCGTGGGTCGAATTAGCCAAATCAAAATGGAGTGCAAATTGCGATATGCAATGGCAATATTTCATTAGGGATCTGGTAAACTGGTATAGCTATTATGTCTGCGGGCTTGCCAAACCAAAACCCATACTTCCTACTCTGTCATGCAATCCCCTTTTTATTTCCCTCAACCCGTCATAAATTGGACTAAACGTCCGGTTGCGCCAGTTATTTACAGTTTACTTGCTGAAAGTTGTATACCGAAAATATTTACATACGTGTAAACCATATTTTACGACTGCTGGATAACTTTTATGTAGAAAATATTGAACGTTGGCGAAATTGAATTCAGTACGAAGAGTATTCACTTCTGTATCCTCTCTATATAACCGCTTTAATAAAAAAATCCAGCTCTATAAATGGCTCACCTTATTCGTTTAAAACATATTTCAGATGAACGTATTATTATTTAAATAATATTACAGATTTTATATAGGTACCTCAACTTTATTCATTAAAACAAATAAACATGCTGTACAATAAAAGGTCCGATCCTCGGTGAGAAACAATTTATCAAGAATTTACTGAATGCAACGATTGTTATCTCAACGACTTTTGTTATTTGTATCGTTTTAACCTACGTTATTGTGATGGAAAAAGTTATAAGAAGGCGTAGGATTGAAAAGTTTTAAAAATTCTCCGAGGCAATGACATGAACGTTTTGCAGGTATCTGTAAAAGTTTTCTGGGTACCCGAAGTTTATTATTTTTAACAAAATAGAAAACATGGTTGATTTTCAAACTAAGTAATAAGTATGTTGTTATGAATTTATCATAGTATTAGAATGATGGATATTTCATATTTTCTGGTTATGCTTTTAAATTTAGATATTGTGAATTCCTCGATACGTATATTATAATGTATTCAACTTTACTATATATGCATTATGCAATACTAGAGGTCCGCCCCGGCTTCGCCCGTGGCACATATTTCGCAATAAAAGGTAGCCTATGTCCTTTTTCGGGTATCAAAATATCTCCATACCAAATTTCATGCAAATTGGTTCAGTAGTTTAGGCGTGATTTAGTAACAGACAGACAGAGTTACTTTCGCATTTATAATATTAGTATGGATGACTAAGAATCAAATCACTTTAAATACGACATGATCTTATAGAAAAAAAGATCGTTTGTAAGCTTTAATTATTTAAGAAAAAAGTAAATTTGGTTGTCATATATTATCTATTATTTAATCTAAAGCATACTTACGCATGCCTATTCTGAAATCTGAATGCATATAAATAACAATTAAAGAAAATATACCACATAAAAAATACATATTCTATTAATCCATAGAGGAAATTAAAGTCAAATGTTTTGATAAAAGATTGAAGGATGTCGTAACGAAAATTACAAAGGCTGTATGGGTTTGGCCATTATATTGAAAGGGTATTTCTATGATATCATTAATCATTTCGCATAATACATTGTTTGTTCATGTTCCTAGTAGGAGCTATGAATACATATTACTTTTTGTGACCTCAAGCTCTATAAATTGAAAATGTCCAACTAATCCATACGTATAAAGGTTATTATTAGATATAAGTTTAGCGTGGGTCGAGTAGCAGGTAAACTAATCCTTTTGGGGTAGCAATGGAACTATGTAGAACGTATTGGTATATTGTTTTGATTGACAGACAACGCGCAGCCTACGCCAGTTCACGTAGAGATTGGAAATCGAGGGCTTCAGTTACCCCACAGATTTTATACGTATCAAACTTCATTATATTTCGAATGCTTTCTATAAATATAAAACCGACAAATTTACATACTAATATATTACTCAACATTTGCCAAAATCAATGAATTTCTAATGGAACTACGAAACCTTAAGTTACACAAAAATTATAAATGTTGATGTAAAGTCAAAACCCGTTCTTTTTGAAAAATAAAACTTAGGTCTTTACTTGCTTATTCACTATTGATTTCCCTCTACTAAAAGGAAAAATAAATATAAACATTTTTCTATATCAAAAGCCAAACTACTTTACAGCAACACTTCTGTAATAGCTTCAATTATATTTAAACTACTTAATTTAAAATTACAAGCTTTATACAACATCAATTTATCGAAATAAATTTCGCCGCACAGAAAATAATGTCTGTTTAGTCAATATTCATAAAAGCTGCTTCATAAACCCTGCGGATTAAGGAAAAACAATTTCCACATCGCTCCTTTCTCGATAATATTCAGTTTATGCGGCATGTGTTTCGCTCAAAGATTCATAAATATACTTCACTATTTCTCCAACGAATAATTCAAAGCCGACCTTTTTCCAATGCATAAAAACAATTCAACGGCCCCACGAGGCGGCTAGAGTTAGATACAAAGGTAGTGAATCAGCCAGACCCCACATTTATCATCGCAGACGCTCTTACAGGCTCGTGTCGTGTACTGATGTGTCGCTATAGCACGCGCTTTGTCCCCGGAAATGCATCTCGACTGTAAATCTTTTCAGCTGAACTTTATTAGCTTCAAGTACTTTAATTCGCGCTAATGGCGGCTAATTGCTGATATCAGTCTTGTTGTCTTTCAAAGCTAATTTCGGCAAAATAAGGGAGAATTGTCTGGACTAAAAAACTATTCGTTTTTCTACTGCTCTGTGGCGTAGAAAAAAATATTGCGACAACACTTTTTTATTAGCAGATCCTACGATTTCTTTTTTGTTATGGATAAAATGTTTAAAAATAGTTTTTTCCAGACGACAAATCTAAAAATGTTTATACATTCGATTCCTATTTCAAAAATATCCTTATTTCAAGGGATTCGTCCGGTCTTGTGTTTATGTTTACAAAGGACTTCTTACACTGTAATATTTCCGACCTCAACAATAGCTATATGCTGTTTTATAAGATACATTTAAAAATTACTATACTGTTACATCTTATTCTAAAAAGTATAGTAATAATTTCAAAATTCATACGTATATTACATTGCTTAACCCTTGTTGTCTAGACAAAATCGTTACTAATAAGTATTGTTCAAGTTGTTTCCAGTATAATTAAGGATCAATAAATAAATAATACGAAGCCTTAAACTAAAAAATATTGTATAGGTAAATGTAGAGACAATATTGCACTTATATAAACGCCACTCTATAAGAAATTTAAAGAATTGAGGAACTTTATTCTCTTTTATATTCAACTTTGTAGGGCAAATTTCTTAGGAACACTAAAAACCAATCTTTTCACATTGTAAAGTTACTTTCCTTTCTATCAAAACGACAATGCAGTACTTTTAGGACTTCATTCAATTGGCATTAAGAATACCTGGATTTTTTTTACTTTGTTCTACATTTTCGTTCATGGTATTATAACCTTTCAGGAGTTTAAATACCGTATTTAACAGCGAACGATGAAACCAACATCGGGTGTTATCATAGGTGTTATAAAGGCCATAGGTGTCACAATGTACAAATACACTCTTCGTATTAGAATCGATCAATAGATAGCTGAGTGTTGGATAAAAAACATTACTTTAAAATAAAGTAGCAAAATGTGAGTCTGATTCTTTAATTCTAGGTGACTATTGAGTTCCTATTAGAATTATTCAACAAATAAAAATATACAATACTAGTAAAAGCGACTATCGTTATTAACTACGTTAATCAAAGATCGAAAAAGATTCAACATTAAATATTGAATCATTTATTTTTACAGAGTAAAAGTCCATGAAATTAAATCTATACCAGTAAATAATGTATATATGTAATTTTCAAAATTTAAGTGTCAAGAAAATAAATGATTTTACAAGCAAAATAGCTACATAGAATAGTGTTATTATACGTCCGCATATAAACACGCTCGGACGTCCCTTAAGAAATTTCTAGAATGATAAATGAGCATAGAACATGAAATAAACAGTGAAGTCCACTTTAAAACTGTGGTAATGGAGAAGTTAATTTTATAATGCTACGCTTCTATATTATTAGGTATGTCTTTTTGCCACTGCTGTGAATAACTCGAACGGCCTTGCATGCTAACACTAATATGTATATGTAAGTTTATCAAACAAAAGTTTACGTTTTAAAGCAAACGTGAGAATTAATTTATAATAATATGGTTAATATTAGCCTAGTTACAAAATTGTTCATAAATACTGCCTTGTTAGCGATGTTTACATTCTATAATTATTATATTATTGCAATATATTATATAAATATTCATTTTTTATGCTGTGACTTATATAATGAAAAGTTTTCTCTCAAAAATTGAGTATTTAAAGTTTTATAATCTCAAAAGAGTCATAGTTTTAATATAAATATGTAAGTACGTAAAAAAGGACTCTACCTAGGTTGTGGCAGACTATTTAAATATGCCATCAATTTAGCATAAATCCTGTTAATGTTAATAAATAATATGGCTCTATAACATTTTTAGGAAACGAGTTAAATCCTTTATATCAATTAGTAGAGTTGAAGTCAGAACAAAAGAAAGATATTAATCGCCAACATCACAGATGTATGATTACATTTCGTTTGTGTGTATTTATACGTCTGTTCAAGCGTGTATCATGCTGTGCATTTAATCAAAAGAGGTCTACGGAAGTTTTAATTTATTTATACATATTCCTGCATAATTGCTTCTTTGTATTATTTACCGTTACCCTCGTCAACCGAAACGCGTTGTTTTACACGTCAGCCCTGTTCGCTAATGAAAAATATATGATTTGCTTTTCCTGGACACCCACATCCTGGGAGAGTTAATCAGAGATTATAAAGGTTTATACTGTAAAGGCTGTCAAATATTTTCATGCGATTTACTGTAATCGGTGTCAAAATAAGTGTGGCATGTTTTTGGATTAACCTACCGTGTGATTTTTTACCAGGGTGCGTAATCTTCTGTATTTTAAATTGAAAATTTCGTTGTCAATAATACTTAGTAGTTATACACTATACAGAACACGAAAACTGCATTTGTAGTTCCTCATAATGTTATACGTATATAATGTACAATTGTATATTGTTATAAGTGTAAACCACAGAACAGTATCCTCTTTGATACTATTATTAAAAATAAATACATCGAAGATAGAAACATAATCTGAATAAGCTTCACATTTATAACACAGGCTTTATCTTATATTTATTAAATTTACCACATAGTTATTCGTAAGCAATTTGGTACAGAGTGAACTCATTTCTGTATTCAAAAACATACTCTTAAATTTAAATGGAAAGCAATTTTTCGATGAATACATATTTTGAACACGGCCTACCTACAAAGGAAAGTTGATTGGAAGACGGATACTTTATATGCAAATTATTATTCAAGCGATACAGAATTTAGATTAAAATTAAAAAGATTTTATTCGAACAATACCACTTGTAGACCTACATCATTAGTCATTAGTTATTACCTATTGAGAAACATGAATAAGTTCTTGGACCAAGAGCCTAAGTTTTAGGTTTCGATGTATCTAGAATTTTCTTTAACGTCAAATGTAGAAGATGAATGTTTAACATGAACTACTAAGTGACCCTGTTTTATATAATTTAGTGTTTATATGTAAGTATTAATTATGCTACATAGGTACATTGGATGAAAAAGCAGTAAAAAGCTCATAATATCATATTATAAGCTCATCATATTATGAAGTGCTCTAATATATATGCACTACTTGGGAAACAATATTTCAATAGTCTTAATACATCTCGATTCATAGGTCTCCAAGAAAATATAAGCCAATCGCGTGCACTGACGTAATGATGCTTGACGCGCGTTATAGGTAATTGTTGAACACCGCTCACATCGGAAATCATTACAGGCTTCACAAACACGCATGCATTGATAATCGAACAAGCATAATATTTGCATTCGATTTAATTTATTTACTCAGTAAACTTGCCGCTTTGGACGTAGCGAATGTTAAATAGCAACATAGGCATATTTATATACATATATTTTGTTTGTGTGTGGTTATCATTGTGCTGAGTTGGATTTAGATAATTATTTGGTATTGCCAGCAATTTTGTGCGTGCTAATATTATATGAGTTCAAATTTGGGAAACAAACTATACTAAATATAAATACACTTAATATGCACAGTAGCAAAAATCTAATTAATTATATAATACCTACCCACGAGTACAAATCCTATAAATAAAAATACCGAAAAAATATTTGAAAAAGAAGGGCATTGCTCTTCTCTAATCGAATCCTAGGTTTTAATATATGTACATATCACTCCTCTGGATCCATCAAGGGAATAATATAATGTACATTTTCGAAGCATCTAATATTTATTAAACGTAAAAAATGAAAATAAAATTCCCCTGTGGGAAGATATCATCGGCTTTTGTGGTGAAAGTGTATTATGTTAATTATTTGTGTCACGTTAAATTTGTTATATTTTGTAACAATAGAGAGATCTCGGTATAACGATGTAACCTCCTTAAGCTTCCAAACACTTGAACATAATAATTCACAGACAACAATTAGATAATCCAGCTAAATTGTTTCTTCAGATTAGTGGTTTGGTTTATTCATGAATACAATATTATTACCTTGGGGAAATAAATACTGAGCTTTGATTCCGTAATACTTCGAGTGTGAGTGTTCTACACTGTGTATTAAAATATTCAACTTATTAATCCATTTGGGCAAACAATTTACCTATTAGACCAGACTCTCAGTGGAGTTTCGTTTGCAAAAATAGCGGACCTAAATCTGACTTCTGATATATATTGTATAGATCCCAGACATCCTATAGACAGATGTTGCCAACCAGTTTTGTGGTCCCCCTCCCCCCACCCCGGTAATTAAATATGGCATACAAAGAAAAAAATAAAAATTTCCAAAACATGCCGTGTGGGGTATCAAATGAAAGAGCTTATTGAGTAGATCAGGAATATATATAGCATACTATAACATTTCTTACACTTTCTCTAAGATTTTTTAGAAAATTTACGAAAATGCTCCATTTTTGAGTTAACTTTAAACCACTATAGATTGAAAACTCATGAATATATTTTTTAAATTATTATTTTAAATAATTAACAATAGTCCATTGTTTACGATTCAATAGTTCGTACAGTGAAATAGTTGCATGGGGAAGTGGGGGGAGCATTCAAAGATGGCGAGTATATTTTCAAGTTTATGCCAGAAATAAAGGCCTAATACAAAAATATCGGTATCAGGGCTTAGAATAATTATCTCTGCAATATGGCAGAACATTCTTGAATCAGCCTCTGTGTGATTAGATTTCAAATCGGTAACTTCAGTGAAAGTTGCGCCTTGCAATTTAAAACATTTTGTGGGATCATCAAATCCACCACATACATATAGCTCACTTATTACAAACTATTGAATCGTAAACAATGGACTATTGTTAATTATTTAAAATAATAATTTAAAAAATATATTCATGAGTTTTCAATCTATAGTGGTTTAAAGTTAACTCAAAAATGGAGCATTTTCGTAAATTTTCTAAAAAATCTTAGAGAAAGTGTAAGAAATGTTATAGTATGCTATATATATTCCTGATCTACTCAATAAGCTCTTTCATTTGATACCCCACACGGCATGTTTTGGAAATTTTTATTTTTTTCTTTGTATGCCATATTTAATTACCGGGGTGGGGGGAGGGGGACCACAAAACTGGTTGGCAACATCTGTCTATAGGATGTCTGGGATCTATACAATATATATCAGAAGTCAGATTTAGGTCCGCTATTTTTGCAAACGAACATCTCCTTGGAGCCTGCTCTATATAGTAATTATAATTAGTTAAATCCATCGTGCTTTATGAGATTAATTGTATTGTAGTAACTTGAAGATCGTAATCTCCGTTGACAAGCTTGACTAATTTCGTGTTACCTCTGACTCAAAATTAATACGATCAATTGATTATAATATTAGCTTGTTTTGAGTATCAATGAGAAGCGAGTTATTGTAATATTATCTTCAGTACTTATGACATTGTTATTTCCTCTCTATATTATTATCAACCAACTACCAACCAACTTACGTAGTTATATCCGTCCGTCCGCCACAGCATCGCTTAGATCGAGTTAATTGTATTGATCTCAATAATATTTTGGTTAAAATATTTAAAAGTCATAATTCATATTATAATAATGTGATTCATGTACGCTCTATGAACTATAAATTATCGTAGGAAAGCTGTTAAACTTTTTAAAACGATTTCTACGAAACACATTCGTAAAATACAACATATTATCGTTGTTACGAATACCATTGGAATTTGGATCGTTCACAAAATAAAAAACGACTGCAGTTTAAATTGAGTATCAAATATATTTATGTAGGCAAAATGATGTGCCAACAATAGGTTTATCCACATCTACATTAAAGCATCGTTAGAGCGATTGTTCCGCAGGTCGTGTAGTCCAGTGAGGAACACGCCAACAATTTGTCATAGCACAACGCCAGCGCCGTTGAATGGCCTCTCCTTGTCCTATTGTCTCACGTATAATGACCGGCGGCTACAGCTATTTGTACCTTATCACATTTACCGAATATACGTTTATTACCGTGGGTTTAAGGTTCTATGTATTTACACTCGTGTATGAACTATCTCCAACTTTACGTGTCGTCGGCGATGTCCTTTGTTCTTATAATTATATTACCTATCATTTGACTTTTATTTATACTTGAACTTTATACCTCTTAACTAAGTTAAGTTTTTGACATGTTTCATGAATTTTGTCTGAAATATTTAAAACAAGAGATTAATACAACTTCACTAATACTTAATTAGTGAGTTTTGGTATCTAAGTCATATTTCAGTAACAATATAAAATCAATAAAACGTTTTTAGCCACTATAGTATCTATTCTATCAATAGAGTCTGTTGATCAAACACGACTTGGGCTCAATACGTCCGTATCAATACTTCAATTCAAAGACATATTTTTCTCACCAAAATTCAAAAAGGAAAATCGTTTCATAAAATAAGGTGTCGCTTGGAATACTTCTGTTATATTTTTAAGCGTGAAATATAAAAGGGCGGGAATGTTCACTTTGAAGTAAAAGTTGGTAAAGTGAGCTGATTACCTACTTTTACGGCATTGCGATCGGGACCCTCGTCACTCTTTTTGTGATTTTTTATTGTACATTCGCAAATGCAAATGAAGACGGTTTAGAAGAATAATAACATTACACGCAGGTAAAGCGCTTTATAAGGTGATCGGAAAATTTAATGAACATAATTAATTGCTACATATTTGAATAGCAAATTTAATATCGCTTTTACAATACACATAGCGAGGATTTTTGATGGAAGTCAATTAATTGCGAGTATATAATATGGCAAATTATTATAATGGCTAATTATTAGGGCATAATTATTTATATTTATTTATTATACATTTTATTTTAGTTCAAAGCAAAATTTAAAGTCTGTAATGCACCACCACCATAAACGTAATCCTCTTAAATTTTCGGGTTGTCTGGCAGAAATCGCTTACAGCGATAAGACCGCCCTCTGTACATGTTACTACTTGTATAGCTCTTAGTTTCTAATCCTGTATTTAGTGTGCAATAAAGGATTTTTCATTCATTCATTCATTCATTCATAATATGAAAAGATGAAAACATTTTCTTTCATAATTAAGAGTAAATACAATACAAAACATTTATGAAGCTACTTGCCTATATTCGGGTCTTATTTCTTACACAAGACGATAGAAAATAACTACGCATACCAAGAATTTAATATCTAATGTAGAAAACAAATAAGTATAATTTTCTTTAAACATTATCTATGTGTTATAAGACAAAATGCTTTGGATTATATTCAGTTAAATTGACGTTGGTTTCGTTTGGCGTATTAATCAGCTTGTCAATAAAACTCAAGAATAAATAAAAATCGTATTTTCCATCACCCTTAAGTTCCCCGTGTTCTATCTAAATAGGTTTTGTTACATATACATGTTTTTGGTAAAGACTTCGATGGTTCCTGTTGTATTTTTTATAGTTATAAAAAAATGGCTAGTAGACCTACAAATCGGACTGACGCACGTAGGTCCGACGCACAGATCCGTATCATAATGTAATAAAAACGATAAAAAGAACGTTCGTTCTATGGTGTCCTTAAATATTTATAATATTCATTTTTTTGGATTTATTGTTATCTTCAACGGTACATCATCTGTAAAAATCTTCAAAGGTACATCATCTGTGAAAATCAACTGTCTTATCTATCAAGGTTCATAAGATAATGCCTGGAGATGGACAGACGCACAGTCTTAGTAACAAGGTTCCGTCTCTACCCTTTAGGAACGAAATCCCTTTTGTATATAGAAACATAACGTAATCAATAGGCATTCTTATCATTAAAATTTTAGGAAACTGTTTTCATTCCTAATAAAAACATATACAGGGTGTCCCACTATTGGTATACTAAGCGCGAAGAGACTTGTAACCTCCTTTGAGCTTAGTAGACCAATAGTGGGACACCCTGTATATGATATAAATGATTGGCAGTAGGTGCAATACGTGACAATACTTTAGAACAAAAAACACTATACCATTCTATATATACACTATACACTATACCTACCAAACAAAAAAATTATGAATAACTTTATTTCCCGAGGCACAATAATAAAATGAATTGAGTTGGAAATATATTAAATATGTTATTAATAAAAGCTTTTGTTGAGTAATAAAATCCAATTTCAATGAGAAATATTTGATACAATAGTATTTATATTTGCGAACTTACAACTTAATCGAATAAAGCGAATAAAATTACATTTTTCTGAGAAAAACCTTATCCATATTGTGTGTACTTAATAAAACGTTTCAACGTGTATTTATTCATTAACATTTAACAAAAAGAAACAAAGTTTATTCAAAACATTCGCAATAATATAAAGCTGGAACATTGTTATAAAATAATAGAATCATTAAAGAATTTCGCAGTTATTCAACACTTCACAACAAATCCACTAATAAGTGTAATTCCACGAAACGTTTTCGGGACAAAAACGAGATATAACGAGAGCTTTACTTAATTCTCATCATCTTTCACGTGGCCGAGAGAAATTCCCAAATTGTCCGCTCAAAAATGTCCATCGAACTGTTATACCAAGAACTAACCAAGCTATTTCAATGAACTTGTTTGCAAACATATGAACAAAGAAAGATTCTTGGAAAAATTATTTATAAACTTATTTATTGTCCCTCTGAAATATACTTTGAATCGCCCATAATTGTTGTCATAGTGAAAAATAATTAATACTTTATCAACAATTAAATTTTTGTCGTTAATACGCATATTATAATTAAAGTTTTACTTTTATTATATTTTGAATACCTATATTGAAAAGATTGCGTAAATAAAAACACGTAAATATTAAGTGGGTCGAATAGTAGGTATATCAATGAAGCCATAATACCGAAAATTTCTCCTATCTATCTTTAAAAACCTACCCCGATCCCTAGATTCCATTTGAGCTTTTCAATATGCAATATTTGTTTTACTTAATGCTTTCCAATAATGGTTTGTTTGAATAATATAAGTCCATCATAACATTTAAATAATGAAACACGTAACTGTAATGAATGCTCATCATTATTAACACTGATATTAGCTTTTACTGAGCTCTAGCTTACTTGAAGAAAGATTAATATTTTAAATAGTGCGAAAATTTTGATTATTATATATGATCGATGTGTAATGTTATAATCGCCCCACATGTTCGATTTCAATTTGTTGTGAAAATTTGAAAACACGGCGTCAGATTGCAATTTTCTCTAGTGCAATAATATTGTAATTAGCACTTATAATCGCTACATCTGGTTTGTGTGTTTCATTTTTAATTTGTTATTACGTAAATTGCATGTATAATATACATTAAATATTAAACTTACTTTTGTATTATAATAATAGTTAAAATTTACAACTCAGCAATTCTAAATAAATTTGTAGCGTCAGAACAAATGTTTTCTGGAGCTGGAGCTCTATCTTCTTTCAACTATGCAATGAATACAAGGAGCAGATATTGGAGATAACTAACACCTAACTAAAAAGTGCTATCGGTAACCAAATACATTCAAAAAATTACAAAAACAAACAAATCAAATAATACAACAAAAGTGAAACTACATCATTATGCACTCTATAAATCTATTATGTAATTATAAACATTTATTTCATATTATAGTGGTTACCAAAATATCTATTATTCGGGAAAACAACAATAAACATCTAAAAATAACCTGATGCTTAAGTGAAATAAGGGTAATTTTTACGATTGAAATCATTTGTAAGAAGGCAGCTGCTTATTAAGCGCTTCTTGAAAAACGTAATAAGTACACGTTTCACGCACCTGCGACCCGCCGACCCCGCTTACCACTACGTGATTAAGATAACATCACTAATAAACGTTTATGTTGCAATACATTCCATGTTCCACTACCTTTACACTCATAATTGTTTCCTTTTTAGGTCCAACGACCAAGAGGAGGAGCGAAAATTTTGAAAACGAGATACATATAAAGTTCTTTTATAAAATATCAATGTTTTTAGAAACGGTCATGTCGAAGAATCGGACGGTATTATTCCACTCTATGTAACGTTTATTGCCTTATCGTTTTTAACAATAAATACCTCCAGGTTATGAACAGACACATAATTAATTTACATTATATTACTCTTGGCCATACCACAGTCAGGGAACACAAGGAAATATCAATACAATGTCGCTAACAAATCGAGTATTATTTCAATACTATCACATCACAATATATACACACAAATCACTCCCACAACGATTGTTCGACATTGGCAAAATCGTTTTGCTCGTGACGTTAATGGGATAGAAGCTATTTTTCACATCTCGATTTTATTGGACCATAAGTCAACGACGACTGTTCAATTAGCGACGACTATCTGTTAAGTATGACACGAAATTAATGGAATGAGAAATTTATATGCATTATTATGGTTATCCGTATGTATTAAATACAGTTAGGTATGTTTGTAAATTAACGAGGATATCGTTAATGCTTAGCTCGTATTCTGTATTGCATCGTTAAATTTGCACCCGAGACGAAGCTTATTATAATTATAGATTCAAATGCATCGTTTATCTAGTTTGTAATTGACTTAAAAATATATTTTCATAGTTTTTATCCTTAAAATAAATTTTCAATAGAGAAGGGGAAAATTTGCTCTTGCTCGTTTGGAATTTTTAAGGTTTTTGTTGTGAATAAAAGTGTAATCATAAAACACTAAGAAGCCTTTCAAAGTCACTTACTTTCCCGATTTCTTTTATTTTATTATCTAGCGAATAGCGATATTGAAGCCTTCTAACATCCTCTGCTCCATGTTAATTAAAGTTTGTTATTTAATTAGAAACACGAGTAGTCGCTGCAGTTGGAATAGGAGGAAGTAAATAATAAACCGCCAACTATCAGAATAACTTTGTTGCAATGCCTCTATTCCAATATCACAATGGTGAATTAGTTTTGTTGTTCAGTATAGGAACGATATTATTTAAACTTTGGCAAAAAATATCAATCATATAAATGGTTGCCTTGCCAAATAACTTTACAAACAAGAGATAAATAGAATGTAGCTCACTTATCAGAGAAGTCCTTTTGTCAAAAAAAAAAAACTAAAATTAGCTTATCGCTCAACAAAAGAATCGAATCTTTAGTCGCCATATCGACGTTTAAAAGCCCTCTTTCATAGAGCGTTTGACATTACGAGCCAAACTGCTATAAAAGAACGCTAGTCATTTCAATTAATTAATTTGAATGCTTGAAGGCAAAGACTGCTAACATGCAATAACTTCCCTTCCTGGCACAAACGAAATTTGTAACATTTTCGGTTTCATTTCGAAGAACTGAAGAACAAGATTTCATTTTATTGGTATACCAATGTCTACATAACGGTATAAAAATGCCAAAAAAGACAAATATTATTATCAAGCGCAGAAACCTCACAGATGATCAAATACGAGCCACTGAGCAGAGCCTTTGTGCTTGCTGGCAAGGTAAGGTAAACAATTTTACCCTTCACTGACTATCGACCAATACATTTAATATAAACATACATATTAAACACGAATATTATAATATTGAAGAAATTCAATAACAATACTAAATATAATCTACTCAAAAACATATGTCAGTTTGGACGCGATCCAATTTTGACAATGGCCCGACCTTCTGTTATGAAAAGTTTTTTAATTAATTTTTCCTTTGCTTTCATAAATATATTTAATTGACAAGTTTAACTCCATGGCGTATAGAACAACAACAAAACAAGTACATTCTACTTAATAATAAATCATGGTCAACTAACTGGTTACCTACGTCCTACATTTAATAACATATTATATGCAATACCTACATACGTTTAAGTTCAATACCTTCATGTGAAATGACATACATGGATACTATAAAGTTTGGACACATGTAGTAGTCCATTATGACCGAAACTCCATATATTCCTACCCTGAGCCCAGCAAAAGAATAACACAGTTGAAAATTGAAGGTCTCACCTATTTTCATTCCATCAAGTTGAAACCATGAACATTTAACGTACGCCTATATTCGTTTCTACGGCAACACGCCCGTATTGACGAAGAAGTATCGCATTACTTGAAGTTTGCATGATTATAATAATCTACACGATACTACGTCAACGTGCCACATAGAAATGCGAATCGAAGGTACCATAAGAACATAATAAATAAGCAGCGGTTTATTTTAATTTAACAGTAAAAATACACTGAAGAAAATAACCGTAAAACGGACAGGAAAAGCCTTGACGCAAAAATAGCTCGACTCAATGTTTAAGGTACAACGTCAACATTAACTCTTATTTAGAATGTTCTAGAACTGAAAAACGCAGCACTATTTGTCACGGCGACTTTGCGTCACAGACAATAACTTCACGTTGGAAAATCCCGCGCCACCTCTTTGTCACATTTTGCGAAGAAAAAGTATTATCTTATTCATTTCATCGCTTGCTCTTTACTTGGATAGAAAAAATATAAGTTTGCCTGAATTTATAAGACGCCCGAACGCCTACATAGCGATTTTGCCTTCCAATTTCGGCAATCCAATCAAGTAAGTATCTAATATTACTTAACTATAAGAAAAATCCTGCTGAACCCTATATTAAGCGATTTATTATTATGATTTTTTGTCGTGTTTTTCAATGCAAAGGTATTTTTCTGAATCAAATTCAAATCTACTTAATATCAACAAGACAATATTATTTTAAATATGAAAAGAAAGGTAAAAAACAAGGACTAGGTATTTTACTTCCACGTTCGATATAAAATACGCACACAAATATTTTTTCCTTTATCTAAAATAAAACTTCAATAAATCTCTAGCCGGCAACAAAACCGTGATTCTGCACAATTGCTTCTGTCGGTGTTCATGCTATCAAACATTTTACTGATATTTTTGTTTAGTTGTGTAAATATACTTAACGCGATTTTTTGATTGAAAGTGGACATTGATTGAAATATTCGTTGAACAAAAAAATACTTGTTAAAGCATTCACGGCAAATATTATTATGTATCCATTTTAATGAAATGTATGTTGTAAATATGTTTAGTACTTTAAAACCGACAGTAAATTAAGTACAAAAAAAACCGGCCAAGTGCGAGTCGGACTCGCGCACCGAGGGTTCCGTACAAACCTGCAAGGCTTACAAAGTTCGTTCATTACGAAATTCTTTTGATTGCGTTGACATAGAAGTTTGATTTTGTTACAGCTTAAAGGTATTATAGACCTGAGTATTTGGTATGAATTTCAATTTCATACCTCTACGCGTTTATGAGGAAATGGGTAGTAAGTTTAAAATTATTAAAAAATAAATATATTATGTGATGTAACTAAAAATTTATGGTTTTCGTAATTTTTCCTTTATCTATGCTATAAGACGTTGCTTCGTACCAAATTTCAAGATTCTGAGTTCACGGGAAGCACCCTGTAGGTTTTGATTCCCTTGCAAGTGTCGAAAATTTGCGGCATAAACGGCTGTATCTTTTGATTGCGTTGGCTTAGAAGTTTGATTTTTTCACAGCTTCAAGGGACAGTAGACCTGAGTAATTGATATAAATTTCAGCTTCATACCTCCATGCGTTCCTGAGAAAAAGGGTCTTGACAGACGGACGGACGGACAGACGGACAACAAAGTGATCCTATAAGGGTTCCGTTTTTTCCTTTTGAGGTACGGAACCCTAAAAATACATCATAAAACAATAGATTCGATTATCATAAGCCCGAAATCTTTCATAACCACTAAAAGATTTCGCAACATGACCTCTATAAAAAGAAATAAAGTAATTCAAGGTGGATTTTACGTTAATTAGTACAAGTTTATCAGGATTGTAGTTTTTGCGGTTTGTAACGCGTAAGAATTTATATTCCGCAGTGCGACTCATAAATCCGTGAGAACGTCCAAGCAACGCCAGTGGCTGTACGTCGGCGCGTATCGCAATTTATGACGAACAGTTTAAGATTTCACTATTTATTTACAAAAGAACCGCTTTACACCCTTCAATGTTATTTAAAAATTAAGAATATCAAAAACTCTACCGTGATAATTTTATAATTTCGATTGAATTAAGCTCTTAAGAACGCTCATTAAATGCTCACGACAATTATGATTCAACATTCATTCTGCAAAAGCATAACAAAGCAAGGAATAAATTCACAAGCAACAAAAGTCAGTCCTGGGTGGCCGCGTTTTAAAAATTACTTGTAGTTTGAATGCCGCTATTCAAAAGTTTAAATTGGTGTGAAACATGCAATACAGAAGTTATAAATATGAAACCATTTAAACTAAAATTGGACCGCGAAAAATTACCTTTTAATTTCTAACTTCAACGGATGCAAAGGTTGAACGACATGACCGTATCTACATAATCAAAACTGGTTCAATGACTATGATGCTCTATAGCATGCACACAATAACATTATTTTAATACAACTAAAGACTGCAATCTCGTTATGAACTGAAAACTTTAGGAATGAATGCTTAATACCTACAGATGAGGAGATTTGCATTATATTTTTTAGAAGAATATTTAAGTTGGGTTGAGTTTTGTTTTTGCGTATAATAAGAAAGATATTCATTTACAGTACCGTAAAATGGGGTGAAAAGGGACAAAATCGAACTTTTCACTGAAATTAATCTATGTTGTAGGACGAATGCAATATTGATAACTCTTTCCAAGGGTTTCCGGCAGTTAATACTTTTCGTAAATGTTAAAAATATCCCCAGAATTAGTTAAAATTTAGATATTTTAAGAAAAATATAGGCTGTCCCTATTCATACTTGAAGTGGGGTGACCTGGAACGAGACATGGGTAACTTGGGAAAAACTAGTAGGGTTGTCTCTTTCCTATTTAAAAAAAGAACTAATTACCGTCTGCTAAAAGTTTAATTTTCTTCATTAAATTTAAAATTTTTGGAAATAAAAATAATACAATAAATCCAAAATCTTTTATTGTACGCTAAAAACGTTAAAACCGATCGACTTCGATATCTTGCAGAAAGCTACTTAGCGTTATAATATTATAAAATCTCTGTAAAAATGTGCATACATGTTTATCTTTTTCGTCAATTTTCTAAAAAAAATGATGAACCAATTTTGATAAAATTTATTATGAGGCCTGCTCTGATGTTGTATCATAAAAAAATAATCAAAATCAATTCACGATAATGACGGAGTAATAGCGCCACATACAAACCAAATAAAAAACATGCAGTCGAATTAAAGAACCTCCAGGTTTTTTTAAGTTGAAAAAAAAAGCGCAAAGAAATTCACAGAATAAAGAAACCTATAAAAGTAAAATATTAAAATGTATAAAACAACGAAGACCCATATATTGTTAGTTAAACACACTAGTTACGTACTTTTATTATTTGTTTGTAGGCTTGTTTTTTAAATCATACAAGTTCGTACCTATGTATCTCTTATTACATCTCATTAGTTCGCCTTGTACGCATGCTTGTATATAAGTTTAAAATAAATAAAATGAAAATGCCTTATTTTAATAAAAAGTGAAATCCTGCAAAACAATGCGGTAAAATGTGCAATTCATGTTGTAGCAGCCCTGACCCTATTCAAACTTTACCGTTCCTAATCAACTTTCATATGTCCCTATTTACCAAGTATAGGCGACTCTATTTGTACTTTAGCCGTCCCTTGTCACCCCGTTACCGTATTTATTCACCTCGAAAAAAAATAAATAATCCCAGAGGTTTTAAAGAAAACGATTTCAAACAAAAACTATGTAAAATCTAGACTTTTCTCTTTTTGTGTAGCTTCTTAAAGATATTATATCGTTGGCTAACTCCACACGTTGTCAAAAAAACACTTTGAATTTCCAAAAACGGTCAACTTATGGGACAATACCGCAACCTCACTTCTACAGTCTTATTTGAAAGAAGATTTTTGACACCTTTTACTAACTTCACAACGCTTCGGTGTTGCCAGTTAGAAGATAATATATTCTACTTTTAGAAGAAAAAAAAGGTAGCAATTGGAAGTTCTTGTTTTTTTATTTTGTGGCTTCGAAACTAGATTCCTCGATTTGACCCTATTCACCCCTGAGTCCTTATTCACCCCGTTTTACGGTACTCCCAAACTGATAATGCGCATAGAAAAATTCGTCACTGTTCGGCAACTGTCATATTCCCCGAGCCTCCGAAGACGATATGTATATAGAGTGGTTAAATGTATTTTCTTCATGCATAGTTTATTAGAATTATGAGTTTTATTGTGATTTTATGGTAAAAGAGATAAGTAACGAAATTTGTTTCGATAATTCAATGTAAGTTAATAGCGAGGATAAGCCACACGATTGCGAATATATATTTGTTGTATTGATTTACTTGGAAAATTCTATACTTAGAACTATTAAAGTGTCTTACTGAAGCTGGCGTGATGATGGATGTATGGAAGGTTAAAATAAGACAAAGTTTGTATTTAAAAAAAATATTTTCAATTACTGGTTTACATTTAAATTGTAGAAATCTAATCATTAAAATCTCAGTCCAAAGGATTTACAGAATCAGGGATTATCTCTATTTCTGATATCGTAGAATGATCAGAACTTTCATTATGCTCTTATTAACTTTTACTTTCCCCACTGCTATCTGCTACCAGCTGTCTGTGTAAATAATCATTTTATCGGAAAATTCAACTTTGAAACAAAACTAAGAAGGGTATGTAACAGCAGCTCTATATCATTCCATACCGAGATAATACGTGCGGTCACCACCAATATATAAAGACAACTGACGGATTTTTGATTTTTTTGACTGACAGGCTACCGTCACCTACCGCCCGAATTGTTTTCGATTGTGTATGACTCTGAATTGACTCCTATTTCTTTCGAACAAGGTGCAAGATGCAAGTGCATTGTTTAGGGCACTTACGATTCAATGATTCGGGGTGATTCGGGTGTTTCTGGAAATACGATAATTGGCGAAGATCTGCATGCGCATTATTAATTTTGGAGTACTGTAGATCACTATTTACATAAATTTTAATTACGGTCGATTTAATTTTAGGCATTTTTAACACGATTAAAGCAAATAATTTAGGATGACCTTTTGAAAACTTTAGAAAAACTGAATTTTAGGAAGATAGGTCATTTATGTTTTTGCTATCTTTATTTTCGCTTTCATTTTCAACGTTATAATCACGAAAAAAGCAATTAATGTAGTATTATCAAAGATAAATTTTACAATGATCTCAATGTTACTGAAGCAATTTTGTAAAACCCTTAGCTATAAAATTCCTAACCCTAAGGAGTTATCATACAAATGAAAAAGTGTATCACACACAAGTTTTTGTATTTGTTCTGTCACCTAAATTCAAACATAAATCTGAAACGTGATTACCTAGCTCGCATTCGCATGTCACACCATCCAATTTTCACGGCGCGTATCTCCCTAATTTCACGCTGGCAACACGTTCATCTGATAAAATGTTTGACAACCATTGACTTCTATTGAGCATTGTGATTCTGGCTCATGAAAAATATAATAGTTCCTATTTTTATACATTAAGGCCATATTTTTCACTAAATGAAGCTGTAGATGTGGTAGTGCATCAGCTTTTATATCTGTCATCTCTTCACCAGCAATGCGTATCTTGCATCGAAAATTTTTTTATATCATTGTATAATATTTAATAGCAAATTTACTAAGGCCTACGTCCTTTTCCATTTTCGTTTGAGTATTCGGTAGACTTTGTTGTAAAGATTTACTATTCGTACAGAATAACGAGAATAACACTGAGTTTTCTTGAATGGACTGTGCTTGCATCTTCGATTGAAATCTAAAGGCTTATTATCTATTTTCCCACAAATTCTATTTGCTTCTTACAATATCACAAAAACATATTATAAGCCTTATACTTAATATTAAACTAAGGGGAATAGAAATAGAAATAGAAAGTGTTTTATTTGCCACCAATTACAAAAATATAAATCTTAATAATCTAACACAGAACAGGAAAAAGAAAATTACATATATAGCAATGGTGGCAAAAAGGACTCCCCGTCAGCAAAGCAGCAACCATTAATTAAAATGTATTGCTGCACTGATTTTCAGAGGAGACCACGTGACTGTACAGATGCAATGATTCAGTACTAAATGATACATATAATTAATCAATTCGAATAATTTTAAATTTGTTGTTTAATTTTAAATTAAAATCGTAGTAAGATATACAAAAATATTACTTTAAATAAACATTTATACCCAACAATAAAACCCGAGCGCTAAGTCTAAAACGTAATGCTACTAAAGAACTCAAAGCTACAAATATTTTCGGGAGAGCTACAAAGATGCATGCGAGAAAAGTTTTATTGTAAGCGAAGTAAAGCGGCTGCAAAATAAGCGCTTTTCGCCTTTTAGTGTAAAACCTTACAAAACGAAGTCTGTAATATAGAAGCTATTTAGAAAGCTAATGATCATTGTATTTAGATATTTTTTACCTACAAGATTATTTTATTACATAATATTAAACTGATAAATTAAATAAATTATGAATTTATGTTAGCAACTTTTTGTGAATATTACAAACTGTCCTAAATAATTCATGTTTTTTTTTAATGAATAAGTTGTCAGAGTGTCATTAAATAAATAATATATCCAGTCTGCAGATGGGAAGGTCCTGGGGGACCGAACAAACAAGATGTTATAGAGCTTTTGTCTATCGTCCACCTGATCTCTTATTCTTGTATATTTTGTTGAATTTTCCATCCTATTAGTCCTGGAAATACTGGGAAAGTTTTATAATGGTACGTGTGTGTATAATTGTGTGTAATTCTGTGTAGATTGGCTGCCGTTGATGATATTGCATCGGGACGACATTATTTCGTTTAAAACCTAGTTCTGAAAAAGGTTAAACTTGGTACACAATTTTAATCTCATTGAATAAACGTTTAGAACGTCCACAAAAATAGTAAGTGCATTACGAATGCTTATGGTATATAAATCACACGTTATATACAAACATCTGAGCTCCAAGGCACTTAATCATAATTTATATAACATATTAACTTAACATATATTCCGTGGTTATTCAAGAAGCTCTAGGTTCCCTCTTGCATATATTCATACCTTCCAAGCCGTATCATAAATAATTCTCTATTTACGCTCAACATTCACAAGTCAGTGAGCAATGTATTTTGGCTCGACGATATACCCTTTCAAGCTGAATGATAGAAGAATGTAAAAAGCAAAAACTGCCTGAAATTAGACGTCTCTTTGTGGCCTCCTTTTGTAATTTATTCATTGTTATTTTTTTATTCACTTTCGCGTGTATCTCGTTGTTTTTTTGCTTGCATTGTCTTTTGCTGTAAGCAATTTATTTAATCGTTTTGATTGCTGTAGAAAGAACTTTTGTGATGAATGAACTTTTGCTGATTTAATGATTAAGTAATAAAATGTAATTTCTTCATTTTTGTTTTTAACTTTCTGTATAATTTATATTAATATGCTGTCATATTTATTATCTGAATAATAATAATTTAACCTTAATACCCTATTACTAAATTCATTTAAATTTTTAGGCACATTGAGCTCTAACCGCACTATTCCAATTAGGTAACTAGCAATATTCACCATCATTTGCATGACATTTTCGTTGAATCCGCTACGCTAATAAACACACTCATTACCGTGTACACAGCTGACATGATTCTGCAAGATATGACACAAGTATTAAAATTTTGTTCATTTCAAAATAACTTTTGTGCACGATAAACAGTGCAAACAATTTTAATATCACCATGTAAAGTTGTCGGGGCTTACATATCGCAACAATCCTAGCCCTAATTGGCACACTCGGTAAAGTTACTCGGCTCACTAATACTCTGTAATTAACTCAGTCGACATCTGGCGCTGCGTTTCTTATTTTCACTAGCCTCATTTACATATTACTGGTCGTAGTTACTAGCTATTAGTTACGTGCTCGAATTGTTGTGGGATTTTCATAAGGAAAAAAGACTAAATATTTGCCTATACATTTTTAGGAAGATCCTTGAAACGGCATTGTATACGGCAAAAAGTATCGTCATTCCCCTGGGTTTTTATCGTTAAGTGTCACGATAGACGGCCGTTGCTAAAAGATTCTTTAGTTATTCCATCTTAAGCAATATCCGTGAACCATTACTGCCCGTAACACTTAAAGAAAAGCAGGTGCGTAACCGGTTAAGTAGTCTGTATACTGTTATAAGTAGGGTCACATTGTCACGGGGTTCTAATGGTATGTGTACTCTAGCGAATTAAATAGTAAACTCAAGGAAAGTAAGAACATAACACATATAAATTATCAACATTTATATTATACACGTAGAGTGGTCTATTTAATTCTTATGGAATGTAACTAAAATTGTATAGTCTCTATTACATGATATGGACATTTTATCTAAAATGCAGACGATTCACATCGTTCCTCCGATAACTACAATTACATTTCGAATTTTTTTTAATATAATCAAAAATTAAAATCATACAGACTAGTATGTAAAAGTCTTAATATGACCGTAATTATAGGTAAAGAATATATCCTAAAGATATTATTTAATATTAACCCTTTTCACTATCTAATTAATGTATGCTAGCTATAATTATTGTGTCGACCCTAACGAGGCACTGCGCCCAGGAACCCGGTGCTGATCTGGTTAAACATTATCCGTAATTTGTGTCTCTAATTCTTAACACTAATTGCTTAAATATTACTATGAAGATTGCAACTGCTTAACAGTAAGAAAAACAAATTATTCTTTATTAGATAGATTGATTGATTTTCAAACCAATTAATATAAATTTTCTCTTATTTATTACATTAATTAACCAAAACTATTTTCCATTCGGAAATACAAGTTTTACCATCCAATTATTTACACAAATATTTATTAATTATATGTCACAGAGCGATATTAAAACGAAAAATAATAATTAACAATTTAATTAATAGGACGGCGTCCTCTCGATCCAATTTTAAAATCCTACATAAACAAAATAAACACGGTATAAACCACGTTAAACCTCATTAAAACTTCTATTTAATTAAATTAATAGAGTCGTCAGCGATGAGAGGCGCTCAGTGCGAGCATTGAGCGAATTCGTGTACAGCATTCACGTACCAGAAGTTATTATGGAAACAAAAGAATTTACAAAAAGAATCCTCATCAGTGTGACAGCGGCAACACAAATTAGGTCAAGCGCGAGCTCACAAACTGCTCTCTAGGCGGGCTGCGCGTCCTCTTAATGAACTCCTCTAACGAAACAAGTTTTTTAGCACCATTGTATGGGGTAAGGCGTGAAAAGGGCCTTTAATTACGAATTCCTCATTTGAATCGCACTGCATTAACTCGTTACGATATTGCTGCGTAAGCCACATAATGCGGAGTGCACGCTATTATGTACGACAACCAACGGAGAACAGGCGAACGGGTCACACTCTTACACAAATCGTGGCTTTTTTTCTATTTAATGTGTAAGTTTTCTATCGTGAATTACGTATGAATTAAAAGTCAAAGCTTTCAACCTTTAATACAGATTTTCGGGAATTCAGTACATAAAATAAGTTTGATACTAAATATGTCGTATTAAAAAGCTATAGACAAAAAAACACAAATAAATACAACATACATTCACTTAAATATAAAGAAAAGTAAATTATTTAAAACGTCAAGGAAAACATCCTGATAGTTTTAAAGGCGACTAAAATAAAGTCTTTATCCATTTCAATGTATCAAATCTTCAACAATCTTCTTACAAATTTTCTTCTCGGATCGCCAAGTTGCCGCAACTTTTCCATTAAGACAGAATCCCGACTTCCCACTTAAAATTCTATTTAATCGCGAACAAAATATTTCTATCTTAAACTTTCTCGTGCATCGACCTACTATTTATTATGTAGATTCTGTGAACTTTCTAATTAATGAAAACTTTTTAATTTCTCAATAAAGTACGGGAAATTGAATTGGCAGCAGATGCGCTCGAAGAGAAACGATTTATCTTGACAAATGAATACTTGATCGCTACGCTTCATAAAATTTAATTATATTTTATAATATTATAAATTGATAATAATTTCATGATTATATACTATTGACTTAAAGCACTGAAACTTTTGGACGACAACAGTATCTAATAAGTTGTCGCTTAAAAAAAAAAAAATCTCCCACTATAACTATTCTACATGAGCTATAATAAGAGCAATCACACAAAAAAACTTATTTAATCAAACAAAAACACATATTACATCTAAAATAACAAACAAAACAAGTACAATAAAGTTCTTCAGAAATTGAAACAGCTTTAGAATTTACTGTGAAAATAAATAGACGCTGTATAATATTTGTGTATAATGTTTCGAAGCAAAGCGGCCGGCGCCCAAGGGTTGCAAGAATCCTTAATATATCACTGTGCTTTTAATCTCGAAATCCCTATTTATTTACATTTATTTCAAAGATATTTTCACCGGAATTTCCCCCTTAGAATTGGAACCGCTTCCTGCGTTCATCTGATTTGTACCGTTCTCTTGTTGTGGTCCGTTTATGGAACAAAAGGCTTTCTAAATATTTACAATTCACTGCCACAGCCCGCAGCCCGATATGACAAATTGGAAATTATATTAGTCATAATAATATAACGAGAACAAAAATCTAAATTCATGGCCCACTTCAGTCCGTAAGCGAATTCAGATTAACAAAATAAGGTTTAGATTCTGTATTTCTTACTTCGAACGGATTTCGGGTGAATGTTCCTAAATAGAATCTATTCTTGTAACAATGTTTGCTAACACCCTTTGATAACCCTTTTACTGTAATGTTATAACAATATTGTATAAGGCCCGCGACCCTGCCCGTGTAATACTGAAATAAAAATCTCGATACAAACAAAGCATGATTATATTATTAAGATAATTTTATCTCAGTGAGTTGAAACGAATTTTTCGTTAGCATTAGATATTTAATAAAAGTTATCGCTACGTATTAAGAACTTCCGCCATGAATGTAATTTTGTGTAAATATAAGAAATTGACATTCACCATTAGAAAATATGGTAGAAAATAAGTGTTCGCGAACAAATGAAATTACTTCCGGGCAAACAGACAAAATAAACAGAAATAAATACTGATCGGATTGTATAAAGCGACAGGCAGGGGCACCCTTTTATGATTAACTGTAGTTAGTACCACGATCCGTCAAACTCGCAGTCACAGCTAACAATGCTTAAAGCGGCGATTTTTTTCAATATTCTCTGACAAAGAACTCCGCCAACGAGAAATTTATCACAGTCAACGCAACAACGGTGAAGTTAAGCAAACGTCGGGAACAACTGTTACGATACTCGTATAGGTTTGCTTTGAACACGATACAATACCGCTTCACCACGCTGAGGATAACATTATTGTATTGCTACGATTTTATAAAACAACACTTGTTTGTTTTGCCTTCATTTTACATTTTCATTATTACCCACCCTTTTTATGACTTGTTACAAGAAGCAAGTTTGCTACAAAACATTCGCAAATTTATATTAAATACGTGATCACTTTACTTAAATGTTTGTCGTAAGTTGCAGGATACGAAGGATATAAATAGATAGACTGACATAAATTAAATAAAACGTCGCAATTCAAATAATTTTCTATTAATTATAAATGAACAATCTAACAATGTTAAGATACGGCTGCCTTGCCACACTTACGAGCTAACTACGACAACACAATTTGTAGCATTGCCTCGACGTCATTTGCAAGCGTATTACCTAAATATTACGATATTACAGTGTCGTGCATATTACTGCTTCTAAATCTTCTCTAAACTAGGATTTTACATGCACTAGACAACTATTATGTGCTTGTTGAATTCATAGCGAATCGCAGCGAGTCACAATAATATGAAACTATTGTACAGAACTGAATTGTAGTTTCGTGGCTTACATAATATATAAAGAGGTATATCAAATTATATCAACTTGACTTGAATTGGCTTACGCAAATATTGAGTTATAACATAAATCTTAAACTTTAAACATATCAAAAGCTATGATATATTTCCATCTAGACATTATTATCCAAATAAAATTTCAATTCAAACCAATTATATTTACAATTTAGGTAGCCCATAAGTCAGCTAATTCAAAGTATTAGTTTTTCCAGTTTATAAATAGATTCTCGCAGGGTATAACTTTCCTTGTTCCAAAATACGACGGCCTTGCTTACTTTCATTTAAGTCTCTTAAATTTTTAGTCTGTTTTCAAATTCTGACAAATTGAATTTATCTTTGTTTGAAGTTGAGTTCGTGCTCAAAACGAATTTCACAAAACATTCATCGAGACAAAAAATATTTAACGACTTTTAGTTTATGTGTACTGTATTTGTAAATACAAACAATTAATGTTAACAAAACAGATAACAGTAGCCATGAAACTTGAGATAATAAATTTAAATATTTTTGCATTATTTATATTAATTCTTATTCTTATTTTACAATTCAAAACCTACAGCGTACGATCTAATATGTACGATCCATATTAACAGGGAAACAACGTATGGTAGATATATGAAAAATTTGTCGCTGCCACGCCTTCCATACTAGTTATACCTTTTTTTTCATTATAAGTAAGACATGTAAACATTGTTAAAATCCATTTTTTTATTAACATCTTTTTCAAAGTTCATCAGGCCCTCATTGTATATCCTTGTCATTACCACAGTAGCCTTGAAGAGGCTTTGATCTTATAATCATCTATTAAGATGCCGGATTTTAATTTAGTAAGATGTTGATGATAACGATAGAACAATTTATACATAAAAAGTAATTGTTGGTATTACACAGTAAGTTTAACTGAACTTCATGTGACCCCGGCGTTGAATATCTTAGTATTCTGCTCGTTAAAAACTCTTTTATACTCAGCATCGTGGTGCGACCCTTGCGTCAACTTTTTTATTATTTTTATAGCGTTTTAATAAAAGTTTATTATTTTTTTATCGTTCTTGCATATCAGCTTTTATTATACAGTTCATTTTTGCCATAATATATAATTGATAATATTATTAAGTGACTAGACATATCTCCAAATATTAATTTGAAATAAGATTATATCAATTACGTGGAATCATTTTAATATAAAAATATATAATCATTTTTAGGTATTAAATATTAGATCGATTAGCTAGAGAATGTAAATAAGTAGATAAACTAAACAAGTTCAGAAGAGTGTATTAAATATAAAAGCAATATATAAAAGCATATTATTAATTCCTTTAATAAAAATTGTATTATATTAATTTAAGTGTACAATACAAGGTTTATTTTTATCGGCACTAACTACTCGGTAACTCTCGTTTTGAATTACCACTTAAAAAGAAGATAAAAGATTTTAACGTTACAAGTGGCACAAAAAGTGGCGCATTCTAAGGCGCGGGACAGACACAAGCGGCGCGGCGCGCATCGGGCGCACTGCCGGCGCGCATCGGGCGCACTGCCGGCGCGCATCGGGTGCGCTATTGGCTATTTCCAAAGTTCTTTCATACAAAATGTAGAAGAAGGACGTGGTCACGGTCGGCGCAACCGTGGCACAACCGTGGCGTGCCGCCTCGACGCCTTTCCAAAGTTATTTCATACAAAATGTAGAAGAAGGACGTGGTGTAAAGCAGATTGAACAGGTGCGCTTATGGCACGCCCGCGCCCGCGCCGCTTGTGTTTGACCCGCGCCTAAGGGCGTCAACGGTGAAATGTAAGCGCGATGCCTCCATCAATCTTATGTAATTAGTCAGTGACGCTTGTCGGCCAGCTCTAATGGCGGGGAGGCGTTCACTCACAACCATCGCTCTCTACATTATAATTACACGGTAACCACCACACGTGTTGTTGTTGACGGTTTACACCTACATGATAATTAACGGCTACGAATTTTGTAGTTCACGTAGCAACTGGCTACGCCTTCTGTAGAACTTGTTGTAGCACAGCTACAAACAGTTTGAATGGTTAATATTGGATATTCTAGAAATATATGAAATGTACAAATTCTTCTTCGAGTTGGTAAGAGTACATTTTCTTTTAATTTTATTGAAATGAGTTAAGGTTGCCCTTTTTTACGCTCTACCTAACGCCCCAAAAGGACAAGCTTTTATTAAGACGCGAATGGTTGACTATTTTATGAATATATGCGTAGGTATGAATTTAATTCGAAATAACATATTTTGTGTATATTATTATAAATGGTAAATTAAAGCCATATTTGTTTTTTTTTGTGTTGCGGTAATACCATTTAAATAATGAACAGAAAAAAATTGAAATGAATCCAAATGTAAAACATTTACGCACACAATATCTGAAAGAAAGTCAATAGGTTACATTTCTATGCAAATGGGTGTCAATATTAACCGCAGCCATTGGAGCGTCCGATACATACTTTTCGATTTTTATTGAAATTCCGTGTTTCAGTATTGAATGATAAAAAATTTATTACAGCCCTTTCTTTTCCCTTAGTAACAAATAAAGTGTTTGTTTGTACAAACGTAATATAAATTAGAAAAAAACAAAACGAAAACGCAGATTAAAAATTTCGTTCAAAACATTTGTTATTGTTATGAATGGGTACACAATTTCAGTGGGTACACAATTTCATGGTAACTAAACTCCGTTCCTTATTTACTTAGCAGTTTGTTTGTTAACTTTCAATTAAATTGAAAAAGTCCAGACGTCTGAAAGACAAATAGAAAATGAGGGGAAACTTTAAAATGCAATTCCGGACACCTTAAAACGCAACGAAGTTAGCCCGACTCAATAAAGCGCAAACAGTGTGGCGCGCGGCCAAGACAATGCTTCGAAATAAAAGTTATTGGCCCAACACACCCGCGCTTCAGCGGCGACCCTATAAAGAGATGCGGCTTAGCAATCGTCTCTTTTTTATTAACTCTGTGGACGTTGAATCATAATAAGATATCAATGATACGTCTGATATTTTCAGTTGAGGTGTGATTGTATCATCATAATATGTAAGTACAGTATATTGGTCACCTACGTTATTGTAGACTGGTAACTTTATGTTTAGATTCGATAAACTTATTATTATTAAGCTGTTTGTAGACCTCAATCTATATTGAAAAAAAGTTATTTTTAATACATCATTGAAATAAAATTATAAACACATACGATAAAGCAAAAATCATGACCTCCATCCTAATCATGATCTCAATCGTGTTCAATAGTAGAGCAAACTAGTGATGTTCCTATTTACGGAAGCGACTTGAACTGGCAAAAGTTGGAAATTGAAAGAATTTTAACGTTCAGTAAAAGGCGAGAGCGCTGAAACGCTTGCTCGAGCTTTGTTAAGAAATTGTGTTTACTCGTTACATTTCTGCTCATAGCTAAATACACGACGCCGCTTGAAAGTTTATCTGTAGGGGAGGCTCACGGCGCTCGAGAAGTACCTCCTCTTTGTGAGCACTGTTCTCTGCAGGCCGGTAACGTGCACCTTTGTAATCAACCAGCCACTCATGAATTAACTGTTTCTCGTGTATATAGAAACTTCCTTTCAAGGAACGTAAACCTATCAAAGGATTATTTCGTAATTTTTTTAATCATAAAAAAGTTTTAAATATTTACCTAATTGTGTTTTACATAATAAGAACAATTAGTTTTAATCACTAAATCTTATTTTATGATGTTAAACTAAAAAGTTAAAAAAACGTTACAAAGCATTTCCTTGAGGTTTCATTCCAAGATTAAAGATTTTATAAAGCTTTCAAAACACATTTTTTGCATAATTTTACCAGACTTTTCAATCTCTTTCAGTGAGATTGATAACGGGTAGACTCAGGCCTGAGTTGTTTTACATTAACGTCAAACCCTGTATTATGAAAAGTTACAGCGTTATTTTTTAGTTCTGGCACCCTGATAAAATCAAGGGCAACCACTACTATGATGAACTTAAAATATTTCAGCGAACAGAATACTAAGGTATTCAACAACCGCACTCCCTACTCAAGCAGCTGTTTGACACAGATACACAATATTATTATTTATTATGCCAAAACTAAATTAAGTGCTCGTTTCAATACCAATGGTTTTTAAATATTTTACAATAATATCAGTGCTTTTTCATTCAAAAGTTATTAATGACCCAATGATTTCTCAGTAATCTTATTGTTTTCCAATTTCCCTGAAGTAATTAAGACTCGTGCAAAAGTCGCTGTTTTAAATAATTTGGGTCATTGGATTTACCATTTCATTGCATTGACTTTATTATTCAGATTTATATGAAGATTTTACGGTGTGTATGTTTTGATAAATACAATTCTTTACTTGGTTGGCCCCGTAGTAGCCTTCAGATCTATGTCAGAATGTGAAGCCTAATCTTAGTTTACGTTAAAATTATATACAAATAGTGAAAAATATGTTCCTGTAACTAGTTATTAACAACAGTAGCAAAGTAAATCCTTGAATTTAGGTTTGTGAATGGGTGTATAAACAGCAAGGTATTTGTGAAGTGAATAGAATTTAATTTCGCTATAATAAACAGATTTACTTAGAAAGAAATAACATACTAAAATAAATGGGTTAAATGACGGATTTTTATTTCTTCATATTTCTCATCACTGCAAATGCCTTATACGACCAATTTATCAGCTGAAACAGAAACGAATTTTTAAGAATTTTATCCAAGTTCTATAATCAAAGTCAAAATTACAAAAATTGTATTATCTATTTTTTTAATATCCATGTCCCAAATCACATCCAAAACTTTATTAATATCTAAACATTGTCACTCGTTGTTTAAGGAATTTTTATTTTTATTTTTTATTAAAATTAATATCCAATAAACACTAAGTTTTATAAATATACTCACATTTGTGTAAGTATCAAGTGACAACGTGAATATTTTCCCTGCTGTAACCCTCAACGGTCGGTTGCACCGTTCTATGAAAACAATAATGAGCATTCTTGTCTTTGGCTCCAAAATCATCCACGGTCCATCATACGCTGCTTGACGAAGCTCTAAGCTCTGAAAGCAAAGTTATTATTTCGTTAATTAAAGCCTCTTCTTTATTTATATTTGCTCAAGTAGAGAATAGGGTTCATTGCACATTGTTACATGTATTAAATATATAAAACCTATATGCTTGTACAAGATTAGAGGCGAGATGACTATCGTCAATCGAGTGAACGCTCGGTATAGCAAAATACAATTAAAATAGCAAGACCTGTCCCACACAAAATAACTCCAATAACATCCCATTTATCTCATAACATCTTATTATATGCCCAAAACATATCAAAAGATTGAAATCAGACATGAGAAAACGTTAAAATTTCATCGACTATATTAGTTCTCCGTATGAGGCACCAAAATAACTTTTTTATTACAATTGTATAAAGGTCTTGGTAATTCAAAGTCAACCTTGTTAGAATGTTCCACACGCTACAAGCCTTAGTGCTAGAAGAGGTGAGTTAGGCGCACTTATCGCGGTGGTAGAATATCCTACAAAATTACGTTCCGGTTACAAGTACATGTACCATTTTACATTCAGCTTTATGCCAAGATTTCGAGACTGCTCGTTTAGGCGTACACCAGAGCTAGGCTTATATTTAAAATCGGTTCATTTATTAAGTTTCAAATGATTGAATACACACATATTCTTCTTGAATTTAGGACTCATCGTTGCTTAGCGAAAGTGTGTTGCTTTGTTTAATTTTTGTTACACTTTACAGCAGTGAAACATCGTATTCCCAAGGGATTTTATTTTACCACGCAGGCGCAGCCATGCGTATCAACTAGTCCCCAATAATTTAATTTATATATCAACATTAGTTAACAAGAATTTTAAGCCTGTAATATTAATATTGTATGTGACACAATTTTTGCATAATGTAATCCTATAAAATTGAAATACATTACCGTAAAAACGCCACAACTAAGTAAATATTAAATGGGTAAAACGTGTTACCTTCAAAATGAGCTCGTTCCCGAACCAGCACAGAATGAATATTTCTATTAACATACAAGTCAGGTAAATTGCCATCCAAATGATTTGTATGGGGTGACTTCTCGGGTTTTCGATCTAAAAAAGAAAAATAGCTTGATATTACGTTCTGGGGCATTGTTGGCACAGCGTTATCGTAAATAATGAAGCTGGCACAAAATAAAAATATAAAATTTAAGGTTCAGTTTGAGGGTTTTATATTAATCCATTTTATTTATCAAGATATATTATTTACTTCGAAAACAAAATTTAGATGGAATATTCTGTCCAATACAATATATTATACCAGCCCTTGTTAGATTAGTTACGAAAGCAAAAACAATTCTAATTTGTGTTTTGTAAATTAATATCTACTGACTTTGGAATATTATGTGAAGTATAACTTGTTATTATGTGAACTAATAAATGCATAATATAACCATCAACCACAAATCGTATCAAATGGCTCAATAGTAACGTATCTATTTTAATAATACCTATGTATTACCTCCCTTTAGTTCATAATTATGTATTCTGGTATATGAAAATTACATATTAACGCTACTTCGGTTTTTACAAATTATTTATATTATAAATTAAATTCGGTAGTTCAAATTCGTGTTTCTTTGTAAATGACAAAAATTTTCAGCAAAAAACAACATTAACCAACAACGTTTTAATTGAGAAATTATTATATCTTAATTACAACTTACAAGTAATCAGAAAAATAAATATAAAAAGGAAGGAATAAAGTAAAAAAAAATCTATAGCTTCAACAAAAACCTTTACGCTTTACGTAACCGCCTTTTATATACAACAACAACCGATCTACACTTCTGAAATTCAAACTAAGGAAATAACACTATTTCGTATTACAAAAATAGTACAAACATTGTATGTGCAAATCATTATTACCGATAAAAATCGAACTCCAACTAAACAAAGAACCATAACACTCAACATGAATTGTAGTGCCGAAGCCAGGCTAAAGGCGCTCTCGATCATTGACACGTATCTGAAATAGACGTGTTTTGTTTGATATTAAAACCTAATTATGGAGTTTGTTTGATGTATAATCGTGTATTATGAATTATAAACAAATCCACTTAACACATTCATTGCGTTGAACTAATGAGTTCAATATAGGAAGGTCTATCTATCTACACTAATATTATATATGAATTATAAACATTTTATAAACATTCATTGTATTGAATTAATGAGTTAAATAATATAGGAATGTCTATCTCTATCTACACTAATATTATAAAAAGAGGAAAACGTTTACTCTTTGTAATTAATGAAAAAGCTAAAAACAGCTGATGCGATTTTGATTTATTGCTTTTATTATTTCTGAGAGAGCACTTCTGAAAGGGTACAATATAAACGTGATGAAAGAGATCCTAGAGACAATGGGGCGTTCACTATTAAAAATAATTTCATCTTTATTAACTAATGATATGATAATTTATGACTAATGCACATATGAATTACATCTTTAAGCCATAAGGGATGATAAAAAGCAAAAATCTAACTCAGCATATGCTTCCCTTCAACAGGAAACACGATATTTCATGTAACAAAATATCAATATACTTTTAGTAACTGTAGTTTTAACAGTTACAGGTTTTGTGTATGAAACACCGGAATTCATAAGATTCAGTTGTAAAATTCAAAAACCTTAAAAGCATGCAGTCGTACAAGTGTGACAAGATAGAATACCGTATGATAGCGTTGTAATGTATAATGCACTTCTTGAGAACCAATTTCGTGTAATACTCGTGGTGTCCGATGTTATATGACTGCCTCGCTTTTGCTCTTTGGCATTTCCTCTCCGCTATTATATCGAAATTACGCAGATTGAACGATAGAATTTTTATTTGTCCAACTGCAACAGAAAAAATATTTTTGTTTAAAGAACACATTAATTAATTAAAAAAAAGACGGGTTGCACTCCGGGAGTGCCGGCAGAAGTGAAAACTTGATTATTAACGTTGAGCATGTTTGATATACGCTTTTTCGATCAGGTCACGTGTCCTGACGCGAGTTTAAGATTTTATACCCAACGCCGCTAAAGAAGTTTTCACTTCAAAAATATCTTTTTTTCTTTGGGAATATTAAAACGTAAAATTAATATTGCCCTTCGGGATGACTTTTTCATACTTAAAATTTTAATTCAGAATGAAAAATATTTTTTTTTATTTTATGAAAGCTTGCTGTAAAAAAAAATATATTTCGGAATTTCATACTGATCTGCCAAAGGCAAAGTTACATTCCATTTTCACTTGCCTTCCAAAAAGAAATTGACTACTTCTTGAGAATACTAGATACGTAAATAAAAGTTTTTAGTTATAAAATAAAACGTTATGAATTAATAAATGCATACGATCAGACAAAATAATATGCAAATGCTAAAAGAGAGCCGATTTTCTCTCTATTTAAATATATTCTAATACCCGTACCGTGCTAAACTAATTTCAATGTATCGATTCTTTAAAGCACTAGCTAATTACGCCAGGAATAGACTTGGAATTTATTTAAGAAATAAAAGAGCTTAGCTAGATAAAAGTGAAGCATTTCTAGTACATTCGATCTGAATTAGCTACAACGTAATACCCAAGTTAACTCCTCTCTAAAGTATAATGTACTAACGTAAACTTCGATAGCTTACCTAGATTTTCTAATAGTTCCAAATGAACTTATGTAACAGGTTTATGCGCCACAAATTGTTATAATTCTATGTATGAGCTATGAATTTATTAAAGGTTCGCGTTTCGCAAATGAATTTAAATAGACGATGTAATATATTTAATCAAAAAAATTATTCTTTACCTTAGACTTTTTGAATCTCTTCTTCAGAAGTAACAAATAAGTTTTACTTTTATATTTTGGGTAGTAACAAAAAAACTATTTAAGTAAAATTAATATATTTGTATTATTAAAACCGTAAAAATGGAAGAAATTCTAGTGCTAATGTGGGATAAAGGGTGACTGATAGGTCAGGTGTCGCCAAGGTACGGCAAAAGACGCAGTTTTGTGTTCAAAGTTCATTACAATTTTTCAAAAAAATTATAAGCATTAACAAAATTAACTTTTTATAACTTCAAATAATTGTAACAAAATTCACAACCTTTTAAAATGAAATTTCAAACTGAATTTAGAGTAGAGTATGGTTAATAATAAATATATTTTAGTGATTAAATATTAAATACTCACTCGCACATGCAACAAAGGCTGCTAAAATAGTGTCCATTACGCCATCAATAATACAAGTCGCTGGTTTATAATATACCTGAAAAAAATTATACAATATAATTATACATATTATATTATATGTATACTAGATGTCCAGGCAAACGCTGTTCTGCCGTATGCTTGTCACTTGGGGATATAAAAAATATAGATGTTGACAATTCTCAGATCAATCCAAATAGGCATACAAAATTTCATGAGAACCGATCTAGCCGTTTAGGAGGAGTATGGTAACAAACAAGAATTGTATATAAATAGAGATATAATACGATAGAATCGCACCCTCTAATCACTCGCAGGATCGCGCATGACGTGTTTTGCATCTGTCTCATTAATTGATTTTTCTTCACGGTCCAATAGGGTACTAAGGTTTTAATGGTATAGAGGAGATTACCTTACATTTCAAATGGGTTTATAATTAATTAAAATGTATCAAGATACCTTAAATTATATATTATAGATGTATAAATGGCAAATCAGATATTTTGGTGTTTTGTTCATGGATTAGTGTTTTGTTTTTAATAATTGCAACTTTAAAATTGCTAGCAAAATATCTCCTAAGAGTCATAAAGATTAAATATTTAATTTTACATTGAGTGATTTGAAATATATAAATATACTTACATGATGAATATATAATAATACGTAGGCAGGAGGCTTAGTAGCATCTATGTATGGGTATTCAACATTCGTCGGTAATATGTCGAAATTTTCCGTGAACGGCATTATAATAGCAACTGAAATAACAATTTAGTTTAAATAAATCTTGTATTATAACAAAACGCTACATTCGGAACTAAAATGGTATCAGTCAACCTTTTATAAATACTTAAAATACCTCTGTATTCTCTCCTCTGACAAAAATTAAAACTTACTTTTAAAATGCACAATGTTCGGAATTAATTTGATTCCAAACATAATTCGTATTTTGAAAAGATATTCCTAAAGTAAAACAGTCAGAAGCTCTATAATAAAAACGAAACGTGTCTAGTTTATGAGAAGCCAATTTATGCAAATGTGAAGTATTATGGACTTGTTACATCATTTTCAACTTCACACTAACATATCGCATATATCACCTGAAACGGCTCCAACACACATGGTGGAGTATGACGTCATTACAAAGCGGGCTGTTTTTATACTTTTTCGTAAAATATCCCGGTGCTCCGGCTCTTCTGGCTTGAATTCCTTGCAATTCAAATATTTTAGAAGACTCAAAATTTTCCGCTTATTCAACCAAAATACTGTTAGCTTAAAATAAGTGTACATTTCACTGAGAAATAAATATAACCTGCAATAATTTTATATTAAAGTTAATATAAATAAATATTTAGCTACTAATATACCTATTTGTTTTAGGGCCGATTTTTCAATGCTTGGTTTAAACTTATCCGTCCAATAAAGTATTACACGATAATATTAAAATGTCACGTAAACTGTCAAATACGGGCAATTAGAATACGTTTTTAAAATGGTAGTTTTATACATTATTCGACGAATAAGTTTTAACCAAGGATTGAAAAATCAGCCCTTAAGGAAACAAATAAGTCACGCATTGAAAAAAAAGAAATGCTTCCCCTTATTCGAATATTATATTCACTTAATTTATACTTGACAATGCAATCAATTTCTTTAAACAGTTTTCACGTATTTGTGACTGAGTTATTTCTAAATGTGCTCCTAACTACGATGTGAAACACTTTAATTATTCTCAGGGACCAACAAAAAACGAAAATGAATCACAAATATTTGACTATATAATAATCAAATTAAACTCTTCAAAAACGGATAATTACATGCTTAATAATAACGATTAACTGCAAGTTTTACGACCAAACATCAACACTTCAATATTACACAAATACTTGTAAAATAATTGTATACCCTTCAGCTATTTCTCCGACGTTATCTTGCCGTCTTAGTAGATACACAACCTCTCCAATCATGGGCATCAGGCAAACAAGGTACAGCACAATTGCGCTATAAATAATTTGAAGCCAGAAGTAAACGCTATTTAAAGAATATTTGTTATACCACATGCCATAAAATTTAAGCCAGTAAATGTGAACGGCGTGGTAAAGTCGGGGATTTAGATCGTCCCATGGCTCTAGAACGCCGTAGGGCAGATATGGTTTCAAGATAGACAATTTTCTTCGTAAAACTTGCGGAAGGATTTTCATTATTCTCTCGTAGGCTGGAGCCGATGAAATTTGTGACGGATAATGTAAGAATGCTTTCTAAACGCTACAGTATTTTGTATTTATGTACCTGACTCACGTTAATCACCGTTTAATATTTTGTATAAGCTAATAGTGTTGTGCGAGCGGTCTCGTATACGTTTATTATATACTAGAGGTCCGCCCCGGCTTCGCCCGTGGTACATATTTCGCAATAAAAGGTAGCCTATGTCCTTTCTCGGGTATCAAAATATCTCCATACCAAATTTCATGCAAATTGGTTCAGTAGTTTAGGCGTGATTGAGTAACAGACAGACAGACAGAGTTACTTTCGCATTTATAATTTTAGTATGGATTTTTAATTTACTTTAAAAAAAGTAATAAAACGTTCAATAGTATTGAATAGTAGTGGAGAAGAACATAAATATTAAAGTGAAATATATTTTACAACTATTCAAATATTAATAATAGAATAATGTTAGTTCGCAAAATCATCATTAAAAATATAATTTTCGTTCTTAAAAAAGTGCAAACCATTTAAAATACTATACATTGTTATAATGCCGTTTTTATAAGTATCTGGTATTATTTTCCACTCTAGAAAATACATCCCTTAAAAGAGTTAATTTAATATGTTTCTGAAAGCAATTATCATAATTACCGTAGCGATGTAATTAGCTGCTATAAGAAAACGTAGCGCTCTCTTAACTACGGATAATTGTATTTTCAAAGAGCCTCTCTGATATTCATAATTTTCTAGTTAAATACAAAGAGATATTTTCGCAAATAATGTAAAAAATTTAAGCGAATTTTAGGATTATTTTTTTCCCTTGTTTATTGAGAATAAATAATATTATAAAACGCTTTATATTTGCCTTCTTACGGAAGGTCGAAGGAAGATCCTTATTTTTTTCACGGCAGAAAATAAGATATCACGATTAATTATGAATAATGATTTTATTGAATAAAATACAGAGTAGATCATTGCATTTTTTTATAAAAAAAAATAACAGAAAAATTGCATATTTTTGTACTTCAAAAGTGAAAAAAACTGCTTACGATTGGTATGTTGTTTTATATTCAGAAATTGTTTATCTACATATATACCTAATAACCGATGCTGTATAAAATCAAATGACCAAATTTACCCCCAAAAATCGCCAAAAAAAGTTATTACGCCTTTGTGGACCACTATTTATTTACGGGATTACGTGTTTCCTTGCTATTTTTCGTAGATCATACGATGGCATGGAATGCCTCACAAACTCTAAACTGCACTTACACTGCATACAAGACACGGCTTAGTACTGAATATTATTATTTGATGGCCCTCTGTATAAACGGTGAGTCATTTAATCCAACAGTTTTTCAGTGCGGTACTAACCTAACCTACTATACATCGTTCGCTTCTATACATATTATATTATACTAATTTCACGATTTATATATTTCTAATTTGCTTCATATTTCTAATTTGCTTCTAAGTGACATTGATATAAATATGGCAAAAATGTCGCGCACTCAAATCTCGCAATGTTTTATACCTCGGCTGTGGGACTCGGTAACGTTTTACGATTTATTTTCGAGATAGCGAACATCTCAGTTAGCGCTCTAATTGAGTACAAAAAAGAGATTAAATTTCGTTAGTTCAATAATAACAATAAGTAATTTCTCGTCGTCTCTCTTTGCTCACGTTAATTTTCTTTTATTCCTGTATGTATATCTCTGGTGAAGGTATACAAATATTTATTCAAAAGGGAATTGTATTGACTGTTATATTTTAAATTTAAGTCATAAAAATTATAACTTTGAAGAATAACACTTTTTTTCAACTTAAAGGTTAATTAAAAGGTAAATTGTATTGTCTGTATATCCCACTATTCTTGTCATAATTAAGTAAATCGACACATTTAACAGCTTACTTCAACTGATATTCACTCACTGCCTGTAGTAATTTTATTGTCGTAGTAATTGCTTGGCTCTATGCACGAGTCCATTGTGTACATAAGTCAGTAGATAGTTATTATAGATACTCGTTATGACGCACTATAAATAGGTTTGTAGAATATGGTCTAAGATCCGAATATAAGTTGAAATGCAACGGCGTGATAATAGAATGAGACCAATTTTATAATAAATTTAGTGTATTAAAAAATGTATTAAAAATGGGTTGACTGGGAAAATCCTGGACAGGACATTTTTAATGAATTTTAAAAAAAACATTTTTTTTAATTAATTGCAGTATCAACATAATAAAAAAAAATTATAATAGACTTAAAGTATGAAACCTACAGAATGTGCAGTCATAGTCGTTTTCTAATATTTACCGGGACAAACGGCTAGGTTGGCAGGTATAAACAGGTATGTTGGTACCAGTTACTTTCACTTGATAGGATGATGAAAAAAAATTATGTCAACGCTGTTTTATTACAAAATTGTTTTATTATCTCGAAACTGCAATTAATAAAAAATGAAAATAAAAGATTTTTTAATAATTAATAAAAAATATCCTGTCCAGGATTTTCCCAGTCAACCCATTTTTAATACATTTTTTAATACACTAAATTTATTATAAAATTGGTCTCATTCTATTATCACGCCGTTGCATTTCGACTTATATTCGGATCTTAGACCAATAGGATTATCATACAAGGTACCAAAATTTATCACCCTTATTTTTACATTTCACGAATATTTTTGTGTGTCACATTGACCGACTTTTGACGAAATGTAATGACGTTTTAATATGTAGGACAAGAAAAATACGTAATATTGTAACTGTAATGTCTAGTTTCCTTATCTGTTAAGAAAATCCATCAGTGAAATAGAATAAAAACCTACAGGAACTGAAGGAAAAAGAAATATAAAAAGTAATATTGAAATTATCAAGAAATCATAATGTAGTTTTTACGATAACCTATAGGTATTATTAAACAACCTATTTTCTATTTAATTGAGAAATATTTGAACTATTTATCATTATTCTGAAAATCCATATTACTATTATACTATTTAAGTATGGATTTGTTATGGATTACGCTATTTAAGGACGGATATGGTTGGAAATAGATTTATTACCTATTATATAAATATCTCTATTCCTGTTATACCTAACTACACAATTCCCTTTTTCAAAACATTAAATATCGCTTAAAACTAAAGTGGCTATTACATTTAAAAACACATAATATATTTAAGCCACATCATGTCTTACTAAATCACAAATAAAATTCAACAAAGAAATATAATAAGAACAAAGAATAAAACACATTTTGGAGGACTTTAAGCTCGTATTTTATCTTCTTTTGCGATTACATAAATAACGACCCAATTTATCTAAACGTAATGTTTTACAAAAAACTCACAAAGGAAATAAATAATTCGTCAAATGAGTAGCCCTTGGGACGCTGACTGATCGTCGGCTTACTAAATACATTATGCAAAAATGTGATAAAATATGAAACGTTTTATGTGTTTCGCACAAGTGTCGACGAATTTGCATAATCACCATTCACGCGGCCCAAACTGTAATGAAATACGTGATTATTGTTTCAAAAACAACTAAAGACAAATAAAAGATTATTAAAGCTGCTGATTCGTGGAAGCACAAATTAAAACGCCGCAAGCTGTGAGGGAAACGTAAGCACTTTGTGACTTAAGTGAAATCACGAACAGCTTTTAAAATTCGTATAATATTACTTGCAATAAGAGAAAAAAACTATTCAACAGTAAGTTTTAAATAAAAACAATTTAAACTGTTACTATAAAGAGATAAATTTTCACTGGTTTTAAATTTCATACACTCGTGTGAATTATTATATTTTATTAAATATTATTTTATAAGACATTAATAACTGTTTCGTATCTTCAATACTTATTTAAACAATATTTTAATACGTACTTACATATAATTGTAAAATATATCTGTCCATGATTAAAGCGTCATGAATTATTTGTACCACACATAAATTGCCTTAAAACATTACACCACCACGGACCACCAACCAAACAAACATTGGTTACAAATTTTATCGCCATATAAATATTCAGTCGATTAAATAAAAATTATATTGTACTGTCAGTATTGCTAGTTAAAATAATAAATAGCAAGTTTATGACTAGTTTAATGTGAGATATATATATTATATGAACGTAAACATCAACCTTTATGTTAACGAATCCTGTGTTTCACTTATCTATGGAATCGAAAAGCCATAAATACGTGAAAACGTCGTTAGAGGTTTGATTGGATACTAAAATATTGGTAAATATGTATGAACCAGCACGCGCCGGTACGATATGTTAAATACGTTACTCAACTACTCTCCTCTACACGTTCAATTCGATTTTATTTATTCAAGAATGATTTATAGCAAACTTAATTCAAATAAATGGCGTTTATTTTAGAATTACTTTAATTCAACTACAATTGAATCCGCGAAGGTTTATCAAGACGCAAGTCTTTAAAGCGTTTGGTAGCAATAAACATTTTTCAATACAAATTAGGGTAATTTACACAGCCTACGAAATCTCAATAACCCGTTGCACTAAAATGCAAGAGGGCTTCCATATCAAGTTGTCTGCTAAAAATTGGATCCGTTTAAACTTAAATTATTATTAGCAGGGCAATTTATTAAAGTAGCGATATTTTACGAGCCGAGAGCGTTTCATATTTCATGTTCATTATTCAAACGAAAAGCAGCCGTTACAGCGTACACAATCTAGATTTCGTTTATTATAATTGCAGATCGTGGAAATTTCAACGGGAACGGAGTGCTAAGTGTTTGGAAGCGTTTAAGATATTTGTATCGCTTACAATTCTTCTGTGAACATCCGACGCTGGCCGAGACAAATGGCTAGTTTCCACGCGATACCGCGCCATTAATTAGAAACAACACGTGCTGCCCCTCCGATTGCTATCTGTCAGCGAACACGCAAATGCATGTTCTACACCAAAACGCAGATTAAATAAATAAAAGATAATCTAACTGCGATTTAAGGATTAACAAAGGACTTTCAAATCGAGTTGCAAACACGCATCTGATTTGCTGATTTGTTTTTTTCGTAAAATCGAGGCAGATAATATATTTTGAAATAGTCAGACTTAAATTAGAGAAAGCATTGGAACTTAGATAACATGAAAATTTCACATATTAGAAAATTATGATAATTTCCTTTCATGCAATAGATTGACATCAAACTAAAGCCTTTGCACATGCAATGTTAGGGCCTTCAATGAGAGCTTGTACATATAAAAAATAAAACCTTCCTATCGGAACAAACAACGTTTTTGGGAAACTTACAATCGATCTCAATTAATGGACAGTTGGTTGTTAAGCCGCGTTTCTTTATTGGATCAACACCGCTCAAGCGCGGGTGTATCGGCCCAATAAGTTTTATTTAACTGTAGTATTGTCTTGGCCGCGAGCCACACTGTTTGCGCTTTATTGAGTAAGGATAACTGCGCTGCATTTTAGGTGTCCAGAATTATATTTTAAAATTCCCACTAAATATTAATGTATTGTTTCTTGCTACGGTTATTTTTTTTCTTCTTATCTTTAACCAAAAGAGGAGAGAAGGGAGGAAAATACAGTGAAAAAAGTTCACTAAATTTTGTCGTATAAAATAAGGACCTATATAATTTTATAAAACCTTAATCTTCTATTCCACTAACTACATACTAAGCAAATATCTACAAAGCTAAATAAGGCTTAATCTGTGTACCTGAATATGATGTTACTAGTTGAGGTTTCAGAGCTTTCTGAACTGTGCATAGTTTGTTGCTTCAATTTACGACAAATTTTGTAGCTATCGCGAATTTCTAGTAGTTTACCAAATTATTATAGTCCACGAAAGAGAAAGAGAGAAACTTATAATGATTTAGCTTAATTGCGTAATGTTTTAATTGTTTTAAAGAACCAAAAAACCGAATAATTTCCTATTTATACATATATTTTTTACAATTTATTTTATACAAATTTTATACATAATCCTATTACAAGCTCCTTAATCATAAAAAAATATATTGCTTTAGTAATTAACAAGTAAATTGTGGCTTAAACTATATCACTGTAAAACAAAGATACCTACTGAATTTTAAATTATATAATTGCCTAAGAAATGACCCTATTTTATCCTTTTTATTATGGTTTATTTTTTAAGGACGCATTTTACAGTACGATTCACGAAAGATGACCACAAATGGCGGCCGTCTGCGCACGTACACTCATGAAGAAAAGACTTTTTGGTTTTGCATAACCAGCGTTTACAACATTACACAAATTATTTAACCAACATTAAAATATTATTTTGTCTTAAGTCTTTTCTTCATGAGTGTACGTGCGCAGACGGCCGCCATTTATGGTCATCTTTCGTGAATCGTACTATACTTAATGTTAAAAATCGTCATACAATATTCATGAAATTAAATAAGTAATAAACTATTTTTAAATTAATTTTTCTAGCTCGTTTCTTGATTAGTTTCTTATCACAAAGCACATAAACAATTTTTATCGCTGATTTGCATCACAATCTGCCTGCCGGCAATCACACGGCACATGACGAAGGGTACATGCAGGATTTATTTGTTCTCTTTGTATTTTTCAACAAAACGTTACATCGAGATGAATTGGATCATTATATATTTAATTTTGAAGTTAAAGAAGATAAAACACGAGCGTTACAGTCGTGATTCATCTTCCTGAGTAATTATTTCTTTTTTGCTTACATTTTTTGCCTCAAATATTTTCAGGAATGATAAGATTATCATATTTGGAATATTTTAGTAACGTTTTTAAAGAAAATGTAAATTTACAAAATATACCCACTTTAAAATAAATATTTGTGGTATGTTTAAGGGCGTTTTAAATGAAATCACAAAACATCCACGATGAGGCGTTTAATTCGCACGTTACAATAATTCGAATTTAGATAAAAACTGAGCGCACATCCGTCGTCTATGCTGGTCGCCGCGGAGTGAAGTGAAGGCTCACGAACCGTAGCGGACAACTCTCGTGTACGGCCGGAGCGGGCGCGGGGTGAAGGGCGCGTAGTCCCGTTATGCGCTCGCTCAGCTGGCCGCCACACTACTCCCCCGCCGAGACCGATGCCAACAGCTAAGGTCGATAGTAGTTGGGGAAGCGAACCACTCGTCCACTTCTAGTCTTGAACGGTAGTGATTTGCTGTTCTCATCGTGTTGTGGTTCTTCCTGTAATTTAGTAAGCAAATAAGCAGGTTTAAGTCTATCTATGGTTACATGCGAAAGCTTGCCTCCCACGTCAATTTTAAATGTTTTTTCTCCTCTTTCAATCACTTTGTGCGGGCCAGAATAAGGTGATTCTAATGATTTTTTAATGGGGCCTTTGCGAAGGAAAACATAGTCAGCAATTTGTAAGCTCTTAGGTATGAAAAAGGTTTTGCTGGTATGCCAGTGCGCTGGTTTTGGTGCGAGATTATGAAAATGGTTGCGTAGGCGGGATGCAAAATCTGTTAGATCAGTACTATGAGCTTTAGGAGCGAGAAACTCACCGGGAAGGCGCAGTGGCTCCCCGTACACTAGCTCAGCTGCAGATGACTCAATGTCTTCCTTCCAAGCGCTGCGAATGCCAAGTAAAACAAGTGGAAGTACCTCAGACCATTGATCATTTTTATGGCACATGATAGCTGCCTTAAGCTGCCGATGAAAGCGCTCCACCATGCCGTTGCATGCCGGGTGATACGCCGTCGTAGGGCGATGAACTGCACCCAACAATGAAGAAATGCTACGAAACAAATCGGATTCAAACTGTCTTCCTCTGTCAGTAGTGATCTTCTCTGGACATCCGTATCTCGCCACCCAACCAGAGAGAAAAGCACGGGCACACGTCTCGGCTTGTATGTCTGGTAAAGGAACTGCCTCAGGCCAACGCGTGAATCTATCGATGATCGTGAGACAATATCTGTAACCAGAAGAATAAGGTAATGGTCCTACAATGTCCATGTGGACATGCGAAAAACGTTGAGAAGGTGTAGAAAATTGAGAGAAAGGTGAAATTGTATGACGAATGACTTTGTTGCGCTGGCAATCTGTGCAAGCTCGCGCCAAGCGTCGACAATCTTTTTTAATTCCAGGCCAAACAAATCGTTGCGTAATCAACTTAATGCTCGCCTTAGCACCAGGATGGCTTAAACCATGTAGATTATTAAAAACTTGTTCGCGAAAGGCCTTAGTAACAAACGGTCTTGGATTTTGCATAGACACGTCACAGTAGATGAAATGAGATGAATTTGGTAATTTTACTTTTACTAGTTTAAGAGATGAATTGTTATTTAAAAGTTCTTGCAGCTCAATATCTGTACTTTGAGCGCGTGCAAGCTCCTCAAAATTTATAGAGTCTGCGATTTCCTCTATTCTGGACATAGCGTCGGCTACCATATTCTCCGACCCGGTCACGTACCTGATATCTGTAGTAAATTGAGAAATAAAATCTAAATATCTAAATTGTCGAGGTGAACATTTATCTCGATTAGTTTTGAACATGAAAGTCAGCGGCTTATGATCTGTGTACACAGTAAAATTTCTGGCCTCCAGCATATGTCGAAAATATCGTATAGCTTCATAAATGGCTAACAGTTCTCGATCATACGGACTATATTTTACCTAAGACGGCTTAAGTTTGCGTGAGAAAAACGCTAGTGGTTGCCAGTCATCATTTACCCGTTGTTGGAGCACAGCACCGACTGCGATGTCAGAGGCATCTGTGTGAATTGCAAAATCACAGTCGGACCTAGGATGAGCTAATAAGGTTGCTCTCGCAAGAGACGACTTACAGGCATTGAAGGAGTCCAGCATGACATCAGACATCTCGATAGGTTGGTTATTTTTCTTTTTAGATCCTGAGAGTGCCAGGCTGAGAGGACCTTGAATAGAAGATGCATCTGGAATGAAACGCCTATAAAAGTTATACATTCCTAGAAATCGGCGGAGTTCTCTTACACTCTTCGGAACTGGATAATCTACGACAGCTTGAACCTTTTCTTCAACAGGACTAATTCCAGCTGATGTAACTTTGTGACCTAAGAAGGTTATACTAGGTAAACCAAACTCACATTTACTTGAATTAATAAGCATGCCGTAGTCTGAAAGTCTCTTAAATAATTGATCCAGGTGTTCCAGGTGCTCATCGTAATCTGCGGAAAAGACCAAAATATCATCGACATACCCATAACAAAAGGATAGTCCTTTGAGCATTTCATCAACAAAACGTTGAAAGGTCTGAGCTGCGTTGCGAAGGCCAAACGTCATATAACAAAACTCGAATAATCCGAATGGTGTAGTAATGGCGGTCTTCGGTATATCGCTCTTAAAAACTGGTATTTGGTTAAATGCTCTTACCATGTCGATTTTAGAAAATATAGTGCTTCCAGCAATTAAATGTGTAAAGTCCTGAATATGTCTGATGGGGTAGCGGTCTGGCAAAGTTCTTGCATTTAAAGCTCTGTAGTCGCCGCAGGGTCTCCAGCCGTTGTCTTTCTTAGGAGCTAAATGTAATGGAGATGACCAAGAACTGTCTGACCTGCGTGCCACGCCTGCTTGCAGCATGTCCTCAAATTCTTTTTGTGCTATCTGAAGGCGATCCGGTGGCAGCCTGCGTGGTCGTGAGGAAACGGGTGGACCTGGTGTAGTTCGAATATAATGAACGGTATTATGTTTCACCTCCTTATGTGTACCAGCCGGGCGGGTTATGTCTGGATATCTGCGTAAAAGCTGATGGTAAATAGAATCTCCAGAAATTACCTTAATTGAACCATAGTCGCTGTCAGTTGGAATCTCAATTGACGCTGTGACCTGGAGTGACGTCAACCCATCAATAAGTCGCTGCTGGCGGCAATCTACCAACAGATTATAAAAAGAAAGAAAATCAACGCCAATTATCGGCTTATTAATATCTGCAACTACAAATCGCCATTTAAAATCACGCCGCAAACCTAAATTAATATTTATCTGCACCCAGCCATATGTAGGTATGACAGTGCCGTTGGCCGCGAACAGCTGATAGTCAGTCTTCTCTCGATATTGCCTGAGCGCTCTGCGTGGATAAACACACAAATCAGAACCTGTATCGACAAGAAATTTTATTTTACTTATTTTATCAATAATAAAAAGGCGGCCTGGCGAAACATTGCAGTCGGTTGCCGCTAGTTCCGGCTGCACATGTTGTTTTCCGACGACAAATTAAATTTGCATGGTTTAATGCATTTATGCGCTCGCTTGCCAAATCTATGATGATACCAACAAAAATCAAAATTTCTAGATTTAGATCTTGACCTGTTACGGTTAGTTCTTATTCGAGATGGGGTACGTGATCTTGATCTGTGGAAATTACCTTTTAGTGAAGCTACTTCTTTTGTTAAATTTTCTAATTGCTTACTTAATTCTGAAATTTCATTATTATTCAAATTATTATTTAAAGTGCAAACTTGTTGGGTAGGGTGTACAATATCATGAACAGAATCTGCTAAATCGGCAATCGCTTCTAAACTGAGACTTTTTTGTGAAGCTATTATTGTTTGAATATTTAATGGTAACCGACCTGTCCATAAAGTCCTGAGAAATTCGTCCGGAACAGCTGGCCCCGCCAAATTCTGCAGATGTCGAAGAAACTGTGACGGTTTTCTGTCCCCTAATTCCTCTTGAGCCAAAAGTTGTTGTATTCGTCTTTCCTGTGACGCCGTTAGCCGTTTTATTAATTCTGTTTTAAGTTTATTATATTTATTCTCAGCTGGAGGATTTTTTATTATATCCTTGACTTCCTGGGCAAACCTTTGTTCTAATTGCGACGAAATGTGGTAAAACTTCGTCGTATCAGACGTTATTCCAGCTAAAAAGAATTGTCCTTCAACCTGGGCGAACCACAAAGCAGGGTCATCCGCCCAAAATGGCGACAGCCGCACGCCGACTTTATTCAATTCCAAATCCGATCGGTCTTCTTTTTCCATTATAAAACGTATATCACGTCGGGGTCACCAATGTGGTATGTTTAAGGGCGTTTTAAATGAAATCACAAAACATCCACGATGAGGCGTTTAATTCGCACGTTACAATAATTCGAATTTAGATAAAAACTGAGCGCACATCCGTCGTCTATGCTGGTCGCCGCGGAGTGAAGTGAAGGCTCACGAACCGACAACCGTAGCGGACAACTCTCGTGTACACGGCCGGAGCGGGCGCGGGGTGAAGGGCGCGTAGTCCCGTTATGCGCTCGCTCAGCTGGCCGCCACATATTTAATCTAGATTTCTTCATGAAATGATTGGTATGGACGATTTTGTATTAAACATTAAAATAATAAATCACTCTCTATCGTTACATCTATATCCAAACACCAAAATTATATTACAAAACCGTTCCATTGCGATGAGAAGGAAAGAGCAAACAAACACATAACTACTACACATAACACATAACTACTACACTAATATTTTCTCAATTTTGCAAAAGAATCGCATTGATTTATAACAAGTTGTACATTCTGTTCCATCTATGACATGAAATGCCGCAATGTTTCATTAAAGTAATTAATAATTGCCATTAAAGAATAGAACGTGGAATCAGACGTTCACATATTGCCTTACTTAGTTGTATCTCTCTGAGGCAATTTCGCTCGACATTTGTTTAGCCGGATGGAATGAAAATCAATAAATTCAATAGCCTAGAACAATACCAGAAGTTCCTTTGCCAATGGCACTTTAGTCGTGAATGGAGGAAATCACAGGCGCAGTAAGTATCTTCTGTTTCATCTGAGTTATGTGTGTCATTAAACCAGGCCTTTGCTATTGTTGTTTTTTTATGTACACGCATAATTTAAACGAAACAGATATGTGTTTGTGATATATCGCAAACAGATATTTGTTGTGAGTCCAAAATGAAAAATATTATGTAAATAAGAAACAAAAAACTATCTATTACTAAAGTATCTATTACTACCTATAAAGGAATACATGAACATTGAACATGTTAAAATTTTCTTATCATTGAAGGTCTACCTTCCATGTACAAAAATAACTTGCGGGTTTGGTTCTGGTTTAAATGGGTTTGCTAATAGAGAGCTTCGTGGATTATAATCTCAGCCTCCGCCTACATTACTACATCAAAGGTAACATGTTTAAATAATACTATCAAATCATAACAAATCTTTATAAGGGTGTAACAAATCCTTTGTTAGGATTACCCTGATGCAACCGTGACCCAGTTCGAGCTGAAACTTCTCACATACTTATCGATAGAAACATAGGCATTCAATCTCAATATTTGTAAATATTACATTTTAATTAATTTGTTATAATTGTAGTTTTCTTATACAATGTAGTTAGCTATTTTTATTTCCAAGTAATCACGCTTCGGCTGTTCTACATGGCTGCTCTTATTCTTTTAGAGTTCCATTGTTTTTCGATTCTATTGTGCTTTTGTCGATTACTTTTTCATACAATTTGCAAGGAGGAAACCATTCGCAACTGATTATACCCATGGACTTTGTGTAACTATGCTATTTTCTTTGTTAAAACTTTTTATTATTAATCAGAGTCTTGAGTCCGAGTAAGTATAAATAATATATTTACATACACAATTACACACACAAACCATGACGCGGTGGATATAAATAAAATCTAACTATAGAAAAAGATATAGGTAAGTCAAATATAGGGAAATCATGTAACATTTCAACGATGAAAGGAAACTCAATTGATTACATTTACATGCAAATTCTGTATAACGTGGGCGCATCGTATGGACGTTGGAACTTCCAATATATTCTTTCAGCTTTTTATTAGAATTCTATCGCTTGTTAAGTCAGGGATAGGTATATAAAAACTTTATAGAAAAGTGAACAGGAAAAACACGCATAAGACAACTAATATACATATCTATGTAAATTAAATCAACTATTTTTGGCAATAATATTTAAATTAACGCTTCAGTTTAATATTTTAAAAGTTTACTGATTCGCCAGCTAACCGCAAATGGCTTCAACCGATTCTTAAACGAATACTTTGCTGTGTTATTGAGTGGCGATATACCCGCAGTTTAGCGTGTTGCTAATAATTACCGAAACTTTTTCTTTAATTAAGCAATAAGAAGACAGATTTTTAATTAACTTAGCATCAAACTTGAAGCTACTTTAAGTAAATTAAACGGTAAAGTTGCAAGTGTACCGTTATATTCCACGTAGTTTAAATTGTAAGATAGTTTTAAATACTCCTATTTTAATTGAGATCTATTTAATCAGGGTACAAGTTTTTTATAGTCATTAGATTTCAATTCAATTCAAAGTAGCCTTTTCATTGGATAAACTATTAATAATTATGTACCTATAAACTCATGACTTCCAACAGTAGAAATAGCTTACTCTGATTTGGATACCCTTCATTTTATTTAAATACTTTAGCTTCTTGATTTTTTTTACTTTTTATTATCCTTTGTCATATTATTCAAAATAAAATATTCATTGCCAAGTCCACCATTTTCAGAAAATGTCGAAATAGGAACTATAGATAACCTGGTAAGTATAAAATTGTCGGCTTGGCTTTAAATTTAATAAATATTAAAGTTAGTACACACAAAATTAATGCTTAGCTAAAAAGAAAAGGACGTTGCATTTCGCCATTACGGTTAATTATAATAAATTGAGGAAACTCGAGATATTTAACAAGTCCCGAAGTTAGACCCCACAACTTTGTCACAATGAACGGAGAGCAGCAAAGTAATTTGCCACATTGACAGTGCTCCGAAAAAGTTTTATTACAATGTCTATCGGCTGCACGATATGTGCTAGAATTATCAAATATAACAATAATGAAACAATACAAGAGTAGCTTAGAAGAGTAGGTATTCAGAAGAGCTGCTGGCAAAGAACATTGTTAACTTTTCATATAAAGTACTTATTCGTGCAAACAGAATGATTTTTACACGTTGTATTAAGTCAAATTGTTGACAAGTCATATAATAAAATGTATTAGGTACATAAAAATAATAATGTGATAAACACAAAATCATAGTTATCTTTATTTTAATTTTCGCGTAGCCCACAACAAAACATTGTAAAAAATCTACCGACCTTAGTTATCACGAATGCTTGAACGCATCACAGAATATTTATTTTGCGTCCTTTATTGATACCAAGAAGTAAGAAATTAAAGTAATATGATACATCAATATTATATTTGAGTCGCACATGATGGAGTAATAATCTATTTGGCTGTTTGATTAAGACTTATGAATAATATTTCTGACTGGCTATGCCCCGCGGTTGTACCCGCATTGCTCGGCGCGGTTGTACCCCCTATTCGTTTAAGCGTGATGATATATAACCTATAGCCTTCCACATTAAATGGGCTATCTAACACTGAAATAGTTTTTCAAATCGGACCCGTAGTTCCTGAAATATGCGTGTTCAAATAAAAAAGCTCTATCATAATGGCATAGGTTAATGACAATTATCTTTTTGATGAAAGAAAATTTAAGAACTTGTAAAAAAGTCAGTCCAATTATATCATCAGGCACTCAAATTACACTCGTTAAAGGGTACGTGTACATAGAATTGAACTTGTAAGCTGATACAACTAGCGATGGTAGCCGAGTCACATACTTATAACTCCGTAGGTATTAATGAATGACTTTCACGCTTGGCGCTCGGATATAGAGGTCGTCGTAGACTAATGAAATTGCACTGCGAAGATCCTGCTAGAGTGGATTATACGCTTCTCCAGCGTCACTCTATAAGCAACACGTTATATGATACTGAGGTTGTAACAATATTTTCCATGGAAGCATAACGATGTTGTTATGGTAACTCCTAGTAGTAAGGTTGAGAATGTTACAAATTGCCCTGAGGATTTTCTATTGAACGTAATGTACAAATTAGGGTGCTATTTAACAATGCACGTGGCTTTAGTAAAGTATTCATCAATATTAATTAAACTACAGGAACTGTAGAGTTTGGGTGCATTTATTTATTTTCATTTTTCTAGAACCTTAATTTACTTAACTTTATAGTTATCATTCGGAAGGTCAATAACATTATTTCTTCGTCCCCTAAGCAACGATTGTTCTTGAGGTTTTTAATATTCCAAGACCATATTGCACAGTAACTCTTCGCTTACACGCAGAAGTAGCGTAAAATTTATCTCTTTGAAATAATCGTACACAACCAAGTGGGGCCATTATGTCTGGCCAACCGCCAGCCTTAGGCTGTTCCGGTAGACTGTAAACTACCAGCTATTCCTGTGTATTTATTTATTAAAACACAACATAATTACACCCCCAAGTACTGATACACTGTTCCACTTGATTCATCGTTCTTGTGAATATTGTGCATTATCTTTTAACAAACATTAATAGCACGTCTTTAAGTGTTACCTAGTTACATGTTTTAATAAAGTAAATTTTGTTTGTGTTTATTTTTTTTGCAAAAATCTCAATGGTCAACAATAAAATGAAAATACTAATTCTATTTTCGTATTTTCTCCTTAATATTTTTATTTATTTGACGTTGAAATGAAAGTTTCGAACGTTTTAATTAGACTAATGGCTCTTATTCTTTTAATCATAAAAATAAGACAAATAAGACCTCATCGTCCAAAATTAAACTCCTAACAAAAGCAAAAGCGTTGCATAAATTTGTCCTTAAACATAATAGAAAACAATGTTACGTCGTAATAATGAATTCTTGTCCAATTTACAATCACGGCCGCAATAATTCAAATGAAAGGGGAAAATCAAATGAATAAGGCATTCCATAATAATTCGATTGTAGGATTTTGAATACCCATTCAAAGTTAACATTTCCAACGATACTTAAATACCAATGCATTCTCGATTTATTGCCGCTCCTGCCGATGCAGAAGTGTCGCCATTTATGCATTTCATGGACCTACCAAATACCAATATTTCAATAGAATTGCAATAAGAGTACTAAATCATAGTTTTATTAACACTCATGTAGAAATGCTTCTGGATCGTTAAATTTAAATAATCGTAGTGTCGAAATCATATCTATATAATTAGATTTAAACTATTAAAAGATATGCTTAAGTCACTCTATCTGCTAATGAACGATTTCAAAATTAATTCAGTTGTTCTAGAGGTTACTTCCCTGAAAAATTTATATACTAGGCCTGCATAACATTCGTTGTTCCACACATAATATATCTAATACAATAAGTAGTACATATAATACCTAATAATACATTGTAATAGTCTGCAAGTGCAATTTTTGAGAAAATCAACTTGTTGCATTAATGTTTTATTACACTAGCTTTGCGCTCGCGGCCTAATTTCCCGTATTCGTTAATAGCAATATGCATATAGTTCCCGTTTCCGTGGGATGTCCGAGACAAAACCTATCACATGTCCTTTCTCAGATTTCACACTATCTTTGTATCAAATTTCATCCAAATCGCTTTAGTTGTAAAGGCGTAAAGAAGAGACAGACAGAGTCTTTCACATTTATAATATTAGTAGGGATTATATCTGTTTTCAAGTAGTACCTACGTAAAATATAGCTGAGTACTTAATAAAAATTAATAGTCTCAGTATAATTAATAACACAAAAAATAATCATAATATACAAAATTCAAGTGTGTTAAAAATATTGAAATAGTCTTTCCAGGCGTATATAAGTGTTGAGTTGACACCGAGTGACGGGCAATAAATCCATTTTTCGAATGGGGATCATTTCTTTCATCGCCAACCACTAACTAAATGACATATTTAAATTGGGATATTAATAATTCAGTTGCATTATCGGCCGGTTGATATTAAGCCCGAACAGCCAAAGGTTAATGGGGCAATTATTGTGCGTGGCACATTCGATCAACTAGGAGAGTTGGTGCCGTGGTGACTATGCGGTTAAAATCAGTAATAGCGGTTAAGATTAACGTTTAAGCTTAATGATAACGATTGCGTTATGATCACAGTTTAACACTTCCTTTCAACAACATGATATCTGCAAAATAAGGTTGACATAACGTTCCTCTGCTTATTTAACAGATTACAGCTTAAACGCTTGCTTGTTGTTTAGAGCATTTGCGGGTACTTTCGTTTTCTGAAATAAAAGAAAAAAATAACTTTCTTTCTGCAGCATAGTGGCAGCTTTCACCTGCGTAAATTAGCAAGTACAACATCATCAAGTACTTGTTACATCTGTATTACACTCTCACAAAAACATAATGTAATTGCATTTACAATCTTCATCTCAGTTATCCGCAAATTAGCTGGAGGTTTTCGTGTAATGGTTACGTAAAGCTAATTTAGCGACAGGTGCTAGCCAAGTCATACTTAACCGGGAATTTGTTCGGATAAGTAATGTTAGTTGGCCGGAATCCAATACCGTGAATATATACGGAAACCACTCCCTATATGGAGACGACTTCATCACAGCGTAATGGGTTGGTTTAGTTATTTTGTTAACACCAGATAATGAAACAACGAGCAATGTGTCACGTGCTCTGTGCAGGGAACTGTTATAAGCACCGTGCATTTCGAATAACCTTAGAAGATCGTATTCTGTAGCTATAATACCTACAGAGAGAATTTAAACATTAAGAAAGTAAACATAATCTAATGACATACAAAACTCAATAGTCTCACATATCTATAAAAAAAAAAAAGACGGGTTGCACTCCGGGAGTGCCGGCAGAAGTGAAAACTTGATTATTAACGTTGAGCATGTTTGATATCCATCCGTCTTACGCTTTTTCGATCAGGTCACGTGTCCTGACGCGAGTTTAAGATTTTATACCCAACGCCGCTAAAGAAGTTTTCACTTCAAAAACTTTAATTCCTTAACTAGAAATAATCCTACTTGAGAAATTTATACAGATAAAGTAAAATAAATCAATCAATTTAATCCGTCTAGTCTCAGATAACAGGATAGAAAGAACTCGTGTAGGAAAAATACAATTGATACCGGATTTTGAATTCATATTCAGCAATCAAAATATGTCAATCCGACAATCAAATAGAGAGCCTGGCTGGAACCCACCACAGCGGCCGCAAACTTATTAGGCTAAAAGTTGTACACATTCAATTTTATTCCGTTTGGTTTTCATTTAGCTTTTGTATTTATAAACTAATTCATACCATAGTTAATTAATAAGTTTATAAATGAATATTAAACGATTTTGATGAAATAAAACTAATAAAATATGATGTCTATAAAAATCTATGTTTTAATAGTTTATCTTATTTAATTTACGTCCCATGGTTTGTCTTATCTAAATAACCAAAATATAAGATGAAGTTTAATAATCTTCCCGTTCTTGCGAAGGATACTATAATATGAGCGGATGGGTACCTGACCGGACACATCAAAGGCTTTAATTTCCGGCAATATATCAGCCCAACATGTAGATATCCAGCTATAAGCTAGCCAGATCGTTAGTCAACTATCATTCGATCATTATTTGGGTAAATTGCCGTGTGTACTAACACAGACTAACTAATTCCACAAATACAGCTAATGCAACTGTTGCTAATTGTTCTTTTTGTTTCAGAAATATATTCTGCTTACTCGTTCTCTTTTCAAAAAGATTTAAAACATGACATGAATAAAATATTTTGCATAAATTATTATCTGCTGACTTAAACTCAACGTAGAGACAATGCAGTTTATATATTTCCTCAAACTGGATTTCAGTCTTAAAACATGTTGCGAATTGTTCAATTTAAATAAAATTTTCCTGGAAACGGTGTAGGGTACACGAATAGACACAGACCTCGTTAAACGTTATTAAAATAGAATTCTGAAAATACAATGTGTAGGAATCCTGTATAAATAAGCATCGTAAGAACAAAGTCATATCCATATCTGTGTGTACTCGAATAAGTGAGACGTCAACTCCAACCTTGACGTCATAAACTGCTCCAGAGATTAAAAGAATAAAAAAAATCATCCAGTTTTAGTAAAGCTGTTTTACATGGGCCGCACCGGTTCACTGACGACTTGGATGTGTGCCAAGAGATCGTTGGTAAATTTGCCTCAGCGTCCCTCCATAGCCCGATTATGTACCGTATTGCAATCACCGACACTGTATCACCAACTTTATTGGATACACGAAATAGTGCACGTAAAGTGAATGTCTCAAATAACATGCTGTATATTTTGTGCTCGTGATGAATACCCACCTTTTTATTTCTCTTTATTATTGTTGATTATAAAAGCCTATAATTTATGTTGTTACATATCATTCCCATTAAATTAGATATAATTCATGTTAGATTGTTCGACAACGGGACTCGTAGAAATTATATAGACTTTAAGTAAGACAGCTGGAATACCTATATCAGAAATTCAATTGTAACACCCACTTGTATGTCAAACAAAAATACCGAGCATATAACTAATGATAACATGGAAAAGTTGAAAATCAGATATCACTAATATTCCGGAGTAGTAATAATCAAGGAGTCGCTATGTAATTATTAACGTTCAATAATTATACTAATAATATTAGCTTAGTAACCGACTCTCTTTCTGAGAAGTCTCCACGCATCGCAACTAGAGAAAATATCCATAAATCATAATCTCAACTATCTATTTGAAATAACAGATGTTACTGAGTCCTATTAAACTGATATATTTTAAATAATGATATTATTAATACGAATGTTTATATTGTACTATCGAGATGGTACTGTTAACTTAAGAAATTTACTGAGAAATAATTTATATTTTCTACGAAATCGACTTCGCACTTGATACCTTTACAACAAAAAAAGTTAGAGTTAATATGTGTTTGAAGTAATGAATGAATTCGAATATTCTTGCATTATTTAAATTAACATTCATTAGCAAAGTGTACTAATGGAAGTTATACATGTAGGATGGAAAATGTAATAATTTCAAATCCATAAAAATAGTACTAGGAACATTGTAAGAATCGAACCTTAATATCATCGTATCGTAGGTTCGATTCTTCGATTCTTATATTAATTTATTAATAGAAACGAATGAACCAATATTTTAAATTCAATTGTTCACTGTTCAATTCACTGTTTTAAAACACATTGTTTTGTATTAATCCATCGAAAAATACGATCACTATTTGCTTATTTGTGATATTCGTAGTTTTATCTATACATATCAAAACAATTATAGTCTATAAAAAACGGTTCGTTTATTCATCGTTTGAAGTATCTAACTCTGGATGGATACCGAAAAATTAATTCGTTGAATTCAACACTAGTGTACCAAGTCGTGCACATTTTCATCTATATGCCTTCTCTGTATGCTTTACCTCCTCATACAAAGCCTCCAACTCTCAAACTTTAATGAAACGTATGAAAGGGCTACATCATAATAGGTGTGGTGATAAATCATCTTCTAGCGAGTGTGTAATAATCAGCTTTCTAAAAGGTACCCATAAATTCCCAAAGACAACAGAAATTTAATATTCGGTAACATAATTTCGCTTTAAAGTTTTGCAATAGATAACCGTGTCGTTTGTTAGATAGCTCGCCATAGTTATTAGGATGTAATTTTAGTGCACTGGCTTTACGCTACGTGCATTTATAAAGGAAATGTTTCTACGTTAAATTCTCTTTATTTTCTTTCCTTTACAGTACGATACCACAACAGGACTTAAAACTAAATAAGTTTTAACTTTTTTGTATTTATTTTAAGCAACCTTTTTAATAGTTATATAGAAATGTATTCTATACCTCGTAACTTTGAATGTAAGTATGAACGAAAAATAAAAGTTGAGCTATATGTATAATCATCATGCAGAAAAAAAAATATCTACACAAGTACAAGCCTAATTTATTATAACGTAACTAACGATCATTAGTGACTACAAATATACTTATACATCGTTTAACTTCAATTAGGCACGTAAGAATTTTCATTATTAATTTTCATAAAATTTTCCTGAAATTCTATTTAACGTTACTGGTTGTATTAATATCTAATTTTTAAAAATTGAAAACCCATAATGTGTTCACGATAAGTAACTACACACATTTCATAATTTCCCTGTACACAAATAATAATGTATTCGTAACATAACAATTCGCAAAACCAATTTATATAAATCCGGTGCAATCATTATCTGATATTTCGATGCCAATAAATAGTGTTGATTGAGTAAAAATTAATTACAACTCATATTTCAATTTGCTAGGTACGAGGTAAACAAACATCAGGAGGTCAATACGGATTTACGAGATTAAAGTATTTCGATCAACGTATTATATCATACGTACCAATAGTTTAACAGTTTCAAAGAGGCTTTTATTTATACTGAACAAAGGCAATTGTTATTCAATCTTATAAAAAGTATTTGATACGTAATAATAATAATACAATAAAGGCGGCAAGGAAACTTCAAAAACTGGAAAATTCATCCTATAAAGTGCTATTAACTTCAATCAATCTAAAAACCGAAGGTCAACAAGAAATATGAGTTGAACAGAAAATTTATACAAAAGGAGATAATTTGAATACGGCATTTAATTGGTGTTGGACTCCCACGCGTCACGTCGAAATTTATCTCCAATGATAGGAAGGTTAACGATCTTCAGGAATTCCTCGTTAACCCGGCCCATAAACTGTGCTAATGTGACGTTAGATACCAGTATAGTCTATAGACTGAGGTATTTTTGGGACTGACTTGTTTTCCAAGCGAATTGTAAGTATACATGACAATGTTTGAACAGTACGCATTGTTTATTTTCTTTTGAGACGCGGCAGCGACTGTTTACTAGATAATTTAGATTTAAGAAGATGTTTTTGATGTTAATTAAGGAAGGAAATGAAAGAATAACATACCGTATAATTATATCGTTTAAGAGAGTGCTTTACTGCTTTTATTGTACTCCTAGGGCAGTTTTTACTTCAATTAAAACTTAATCTACAAAAAATACATAAATACGTAAAATAGATAGTTTGAATGGTTGTAAACCTACATTGGGAGATTAAAATGAAAATTTTCAAGGTGCATAATGTAATATTTTCAATACAATAGTTTGTTTTTAGCGACATATGGATCTTAAACGACGGTATTAAAACCGTTTCTTACAATAGCTTAAGCATTAAATTTTAAATTATCCATGTTTTAAACATTTTTTACATCAAAAGCAAACTCTGCAATATTTAAATAACCTGAATGTACAAAAAACACCACTAATATAAAGTATCTATAGAAAACGGATATTGTTAAATAAAATACGTCTATTAAAATACATCAAAGCAAATTCAGGACAATGACGACCATTTGTATCTTGAATTGATTGGATTCTGTAATTGTTTGGATTTGGGACAGCAAAGTTTGTTGAGATAATAGCAACTTCCGGGTTCGGGCGAATTGATAGAAGTTAGTTATTGTCAGTTGTTAATCATACTACCGGCTGGTGTGTTTGCTTTCATACGCTTAAACGCGTCATATCCTTGGTTACATACGGTTAGAAATTGATAAACTACACACACATATTTAAAAAATTATATAAATTTATGAATAATGTTCAGTCACCCGAAAATCAATATGAATACTAATTGTATCTACCAGTCGAGGAGAAATAAACATTTATTAACTTATGAACTAAATTAGGTACGTAATTTTTTATGTCAATTCCAGATCCGGTAATTTCTTTATGACATAATATTCAAGGAAACAATTTTTTGATAAAGATAAGCGATTAAATATATAAAAAATGTACCAACCCTGATCTTAGTCTATAAAAGCTACTTTTAAGGATTAAAAATAGAATCGTTTACAATTAACATTTTCGGTTCAGCTTCTCGGCAATCTTGTTCTGAATAGCGAGCTGCGGGAAGGTCTGAAGGGGCTTGCGAAATTTGAGGGATTTACAAGATTGCCTGTTTGTTCTACTTATTGGAGGCAAGAAGCTGAGAAACAAATTGCTGTAAAACTTATCTCGCATCTTAATTCCCTTTCCAAGTTCATTTATCTTGTATTGAATGAGTAATTTTTAATTCTTACTTCAACAAAGAAGTTGTTACAACTTTTTTGATTTATCAGTTATTTAAATACTTTATATTATAATTATACATCAAATTTTATGAATGATTATAATTTATACCAACTGCGTTTTTCCAAAATTGTAAGATAACTATTCTTATATTAAATTTCAATGCAACGCTTTTCACTGAAATTTCCAAACGTATTGTATGTCAGAATGTCAGATTTTTAAATGGAAATTCTATAAAGTTAATATGCTGGTAGCGATATTGCAGAAAAGCGTAGGGAAGAATGCAATAGATATCAGTAGGTAGTAATGCCTAGCATTCAATACATATATTACGGGACCATGTGATGGTGAACATGTTGTTTTTTATGGAATTACATAATCCTTTTAAATTATATTTATAAATGGCCACGGACCAAGAGAAACTGATAGAAACAAGAATATATGCTTGTTTATTTCTCATTGACCTTGCTTACTGATCTAGTATGAACTGTGATATATTTATGGGCTTATGGCTATCTTTCTCAGACATTTAATTCGATCAATTCATCAATGATGGACTTGTCGTTACTGACCCTGACATAATATTGATATTATGGATTATAATTTAAAGGCTTTCGGGGTGAATGTTGAGGCACGTTTTGGGACTGACAAAACAATATTATTGTTATTAAATTATCATCGATCTTTATAGGGAGGTACATGTTTAAGAAAATTAAAACCGAGTGGTAGTGAAATTCTCGAGAAATTATTTATATTGTAGATATAGAAGCACATTTTTTTAATGCATTAAAACCATCATTAAAACCTATTATGGTATAACGTATTAGTATGAATATAAAAGCATTATTTTCGAGAACAACCTCTTAAAATAATGATCCATTAATGAAAAGTTTAAATCGTTATTAAGCCTAGCTAAGCGCTACGCATTTTTACATCAATGCGTCTGTAAGTAATTTATTTCAGTTTTTAAATGAAATAATTTGTTGTGGAACATAATAAAGAGTTTGGATAATATTTTTCTTTTCGTTGATAAACAGAAGTAAAACATCCGATAAACACAAAGGAACGTATTATCATTACTTGGTTAAAACTTATTGGTCTTAAACAACCGTTGCAATAATAGAAAATAAAATAAGTCAATTATGATGCTTAATGATAACATGCATTATAAAGTGCTATCTACTAACATATCAGAATACTTCAAACAACAATAATAAAACAAGTAAGTAGTAGTCGGGAAACAGTTTCTAATTACGTAGTACGAGTAGGAACTAGATATTACAAGGAGGTATATAATGTAGATAAACAAGATAAGCATTTTATGAGTGGGAGTCGAGCATGCTTCGGCACGAATTGGGCCACGCTCGCACCGGGGAAGGTACCACACCCTCACAGAATATCGGCGCCATAGTGACAGTTTACTGTCGCGTTCCGTACGGTGAGTGAGGGGTCCGGAGGCCCACATCCCTTCCCATCCCCTACCCATCCTCTCCTTCCCTATCCTCATTCCCTCCCATCCTCGACCCTTCTCCTTAACTCCTTCCAAATCCCTTTGAGGACAGCAACACATCCACTTCCCAGTGGAGTGGATGCTTATGGGCGGCGTGTATCGCTTAACATCAGGCGACGCGTCTGCTCGTTTGCTATCCTATAGCATAAAAAAAATAAAAAAAAAGCAACAATACAACCCACGACACTCGATCCTTTTATTCCAATTTGCATTTAGTTTATTTTCAGGGTTCCCTACTAAAGGACGGGAACCTATTACTGAGACATCGTTGTCTGTCTGTCTGTCACCAGGCTGTGTATAAACCGTGATAGCTAGTAAAAGCTGAAATTTTCACAAATGATGTATTTCCGTTGCCGCTACAACAACAAATATTTATTAAAAATTAAAAAAATAATAATAAAATATTAAGGCCTAATACAATAAACGTGATTTTTTATATAAATGGATAGTACGGAACCCTTCGTGCGCGAGTCCAACTCGCACTTGGCTGGTTTTTATTTATAGGTAATATAGTTCGATAAAAAGGAACGTAAAAACACGAACGAAAATATCTATTATTTATCCTGTTTTATCTTCATTCACAAACTATACGTAAAATATGGCTTCTTTCTCTAATCCCTCCTTTGATAAAATACAGCGAAAATTGAATATGTCATCCTTGCCACCTGCAAAGAAACAAAGTTATTTCCAAGTCGAAGCATTTCTTCTTTTTCTTTTTACTTTTTATTTTATATACGAAGATAAAGATATACTCGTGGTTAAATTTAAGTGAAATAAAACTTTTGAGTTAAAATTCTAATATGTTTTTTGTAGAGCTTTTCTCCACACTACGCTTGTTTAAATTTTAACCAAACTAAATAAAACACGAACGAATTTTTAGATGATTCTTGTGCTTACTTATTTAAAAATTCATTTTACTTGCAATGTTCTTTGAAAATTATTAAAAAAATGTGTAAACTAACGGCTATTTAAATAATATAGCAAAATATTAAGATACTAACCTACAACTTACAAGAAAATTTTAAACATTTTATTATTAGATATTACTAGCGGTCCACCCCGGCTTCGCCCGTGGTACCTACATATTTACGTTTTCTCTACATAACAACCATCCTCGTACTTCAAGGAATATAATAAAAAAGAAATATCGAAATCGGTCCACCCGTTCATGCGTGGACAGGTTTCATTTTTATATAGGTATATATATAGAATAGATATAGATATATAATAAGTATAACTAAACTTGCTTCATTCGGTAGGTTGGTACTAATATAAATTATTAAATAAGTATTTTTATAAATTAATTATGAAAAGGAATTAATTTTACCATATAAACTATAATTCTTTCACAGTAAATAGGTACTCACTGATACAAACGTAGCATAGGATAAATCTTGAACACCAAAAGCTTTTAATATAAGAGGTTTCTGCGCTTGTGCACACCCAATCAAAACAAGTTGTCTTATATCCTTATGGGCTTCTTTCTCCATTTCACAACAATGCCACCCACAATAAAACATCGCATTTGAAAGTAATGATGCCTGCAATTATTATATACTATTACCTTTTTTATTCTAATTAAATAATTAACCGTCAGTGTTATCGATGCAACAATAAGTATATTTAAAGAGCCATTTCCACTTTTATTTATTAAACAATAAATTAAAATCAATTGAAAGATGGTCATCTACTTAAGGTACTCGTTTATCTTCCGTTTTCTCACAAAGTTATAACTAAGACGTTAATAGTTTCATGACATTTGATATACCGCGTTTACGTGACAAACTAAAATCGATATTTCGTAATAACAGTAATAACCAAATGTGTTTCAATAATAATAATTATTTGTTTATGTTCGTTCATTTCTAGTGGCATTATGACAGTAATTGCAAACAATTACAATATCGCGGCTTTTACTAAATTAACGTTGAAAAGAAAATTAATTAATGATTAAGGTTTCTCTAAAATTTAATTATTTCTGACACAAAATGTTAATTTCACGAAGTACATTTGAATATATTTATTACGTATCAAAACGAATGTGTAGGAACATAAGGTTTATACCATTTACATGATACTTTTTTAGAAATAACAACGGAATCCATAAAAAAGAATACCAGATTTATTTATAGTTTTGTTGTTGAAGTTACCTGATATGTAATTTCACCGGCGTTCCAAAGGTTCAAAGCCAATAAAAAGAAAAGTGAACCCACGAACGTGTATGTCATAAACGCGTTTGTTAAATCCAAGTGAGGGGATAACTGAAAATAATATCTTTTATAAAATATGAAGATAAGTTTTAGGTTACTTATTTTAGTTACTATATATATAATGAACATGTATATTGCCTATGTAATTATAAAAAAATACTGATTGAAAAATACAAGTAGATGTTTTCATATTATTTTGTCTCTGGAATATGAATGTAACATTAATTCGACCAACTTTCTTGAATATTACGTATTTAATAGCTCATCAAGATACATAGATGATCTGGCGGTGTGCAATAATAAATGTTTCGAGATTTAATTAAAAGTGAAGAAAGCACCAAGAAATAATTTTCAACGATAGCATTAGCGGCGCGAACATGGCAGCCTAGATAAGTCAGGTTAATATAGTGGTCTGAGCGCACGCAATCAGTGCCGCCATTAAAGAAACTTGAAACTTTGCAACTCTTTCTACTTACCGCTAAACGAAGCAAAAGTAAAACTGCTACCGCTGAACTTTCACAAACTTGCAATGACATTATAATACCGAATACACGGTGTATTTCTTCAGCTAGGCTGTACAGAAGGAACGAACACGTTAATCCGACGCAATATGTGTCAAGTGGATCAGATTTTGTACAGAGCTAGACGGTACAGGATTTTTACTTTACTTTTGACGCTGTGTCAATTAGGGACGGATGAAAAATACAATTACATGTATCGTTTTATTTGTATCTTTTTGAAGTAAATGTACATGTGAAATGAGCAAAGAAAAGGTAAAAATATAACTACAAAGGCAGAAAAAGAATAAAAGATTTGAATAAAATAGCAATGGCTAACAATAATTTTCAACTTCCACAACAATCGATATTACATAGCAAGTATCAGCAATAGTAATGGGCACAATTAATAAAACGGCACAATAATGAGAAAGAAATGCAATGCTATGATAAAGACGACGAAGAGGATAAATCGCGTGCAACGTTTCGAGAGCAGGAAGAAAAATAAAATTCCCTATTATGAAGTATCAGAGCAAAGAGCTAGCTAGTGTTTCAATGCTTTATAAGTGTATTAACGAACCAATAATATTTATTTATTCGGGTTAAACTTATTTCCGAGAAATTTTGCTATAAGCCTTTTTCGACGCTGTGTGCGAATGTGCTTTCCTTTTATAGAGCCATACACGTGTATACGACAATTTATCTTCTACAAAGGGAGATTAGAAATTTCTTAATGACTCAGACTCATTCGTCAACGTAAATTAACATATGAAAAGTATGAATATAATTTCTATAGAGTTTAATAAGTTAAGCGTACTTGACTCGATATATCGTCTACTTGACACATGAAAAAATGATTTATTATTATGTAATGTGTTTTTTTTTTTCATTATTTTTATAGTAGATAATATGATTGGATATAATATTAATGAATAGGTTACATACAAGGGGATGAGGATGATTCGTCAAAGTTACCTAGTTACAAGGACAAGTTATAACTTATTCGAAATTGTATTGAAATAGAATAGAATTTATGTTAAACATTAATTTATTCTAAAAATAACTTTACGGATTAATATATCCACAAGGAACGGGAATATCATGTTCATTACGCTGAATGCGGTATAATCACGGCATCGTTGAAGTCAGCTGTGCATTGAAAACAATGGAAATGAACCAATTATTGATTAAGCAAGATATCAAACCGTATTCAATATGAATCTCCACTTTGAATTAGCATCACTAATTATCCTAGTTGTATTATTGTGATGTCTATAGACAATTCTAACACGTTTAAAAATCACATTTGGGGTTATTCATACGAAATGCATAGGATTGAACGAAAAGATCCAGTTTTTTTAGTTTTCAAAAGTAATAGAAAATTCATAAACAAATGACTTACTGTAATAATTTTTGGTGCATTAAAATTCCCTCTAAACAACCAGATTTCAAAATGTTAATTGCCCTTCGCTTATTCATAGTTTTGATGTTTATATCAAAATCTTCCCGGATGTTTTCATAATGATGACATAGTGTAATAAACTTGTATGCCATCATTATGAGATGGATAATAGGCATACAGTCAGCTGCCATCATCGGTAACATCATATACAACCAGGTCATATAAAAGAATGCACGGATAATTGCTGCCAAAATTGAATCATCGTCGTAAAATGGTAAAAAAGTAACAACAGTGTAGAACGGAGCTCCTAGAAGTTAAAAAGATAATTATTATTATTCATACTTTTTTATTAAACGACGCGACGTCTTCAATTACCTATTTCCTGTAAAATATAACTCAATTTATTAGCCAACATTGTGTCCAGTAAATATTTCATTTAAATCGCATGAATAAAATATGTAGAACGATAAAAATGTAAATTCACTTGCCTTCACTTATTACCTTCCTCAAGCTCTCAATGCCGTAGGCGCCTAACGACAAATAGACGCTCACAGCGTAAAATGTAATTCCAAATTTTACTTTCCTGTATTGCTCTTCCATAATGTGCTCCACTTCAATATTCTCCATGACGGTTGCCATTTCATAGTTCAATTTCCTTATAGAATTCTTGTGATATAACAAGAAGAACATTTTAGCGAGTATGATGTTATGAATAGCCGAGAACATGACGGCTGAATTCTTTTCCACTTCAGGAAATTTTCCGAACATTGCAGCGAAATTTTCAAATAAAATCATTGTTACGTATACTGAAAAGGATAACACAGTATAAAGTTTGTAGAATATCGACTCTTTAAATGTATCTTCATAATCGAAATTTCCAGAGCCCGAGTAATAAACGTATTTGCAAAAAATTCGCAGCAACATTTTCGTGTTAATAAACATTTCAATATTTTTTTCCGATTATATCGAATGAATGCCGCAGGATTGTTTTTTGTATTCGAAAGTCCTTTTAATACGGCCAATTCATAGAGGTAACGAAAAATACTATGAAAATATGTCAGAAAATGTCATGTAACAGCTTAATTACTGTAAAAGTTTTAATAATACCTAGTGGCATTTTGATAACTGAGTATTAAACAAAAACTAATTGCTGCCATAAATCGAAAGTTTGTACGTGATAAATGATTCAACATTAATATTTAATAACATATAACGTAATAATTGGAAAAGTGACTATAGTAGAAGTGTAGGAATGTGTTGTCTGTGGTTAATTAACAACGCAGTTAATTAATGCCAAGGACATTTTGACTACATACAGATATTTAATATTTATGCGGCACTTGATTAAAATGTCATACCTACATTTAATTTATTTTGACATGGGATAATATAACATGAAGCAGAAGATGGACAGAGACTTAATTTGGACGCGTGATACCATTCTAAAGGCGCGATTAAACGACGCGGGCTAGCCCGATCCTACGCGAGCCGAGCCGTCCGTGGAGATGCGGCTCGGCTAAATACGGACGCAAGCCTGCTCGTTTAAACGACGCGGGGTAGCACGAACCTACGCCAGCCGAGCCGTCCGTGGCGGCTACACATCGCGCTGTTGAACCGAGCTGTCCGCTTGTTCGTTCTTCAATATGGATAAAAGACATCTGTTTATTTTGTGGTGTATTGAAACATTGCTCAGCACACATGTTCGCAGACGACTTGTGTGCCATGCGCGCGGGTACGGACCTCACGGAGACCTGCCGGCTCGTACAGACTGATATAGATGCAGTAGTCAAATGGTCACATGACAATGGAATAGTCTTAAATACTGATAAAACTAAGCTTCTAATCGTACACTCACCATACCTACCTCTCAGTCAAACACATTCCATGTTCACCCACACTTTTGAATGCATCCATAATCAATTTAAAAATTGTATTTGTAAACCGATTGAACGCGTGAAAACTGTCACATATCTGGGCATGAGGGTAGATGAACATTTTTCTTGGACTACACATATAGACTATATATATGATAAATTAAAAGTATTGTTAGGTAAATTCTATCATATAAGTTACAAAGTTCCTATAAAGACTTTAAAATGTCTGTACATGGCCCTTGTGGATTCAATACTTAGTTATTCTCTTGATTGTTATGGACTTACTACTAAAACTAACTTAAACAAATTAGAAAATATGCAAATTAGATTCTTAAAACTCTTGGTCAGTAAAAAAATAAAACATAAATATAAACATAACTATAGAATGCTATTTAAATTTTGTAATATTCTTCCAGTCAGCCTTAAGCACAAATATCTTCTTGCTGTAAACAACCATAGCTCTATTCCTTCTCTAAATCTGTTAAATACCAATCATACAACGAGGTCAGTGACCTCAGGAAAATATGAAGTACCTAGAGTCAACAATTATTTTGGAGATCGAACTCTAGATAAACGTTTACCATATTTTCTCAATAGTTTACCAGAGTACATACGAACAGAAGCAAATATTCACAAATTTAAAAGATTATTAAGGAAACACCTTCTTCAGTCAATAGAATGCTAAAACACAAGCTCATAAATAGATATACCTATTCACTTAAAATTATATTTTATAACAGATAATAATATGATATAATATATTTAGTTATAGATAGATACATAGATATATTATATAATATATTTAGTTATAGGCTTGATCCCACAGACAAACTGCATGTGCAGTTTTGTGGGACTTAGACTTAAGTTATTGTAATAATTTGTAAGAATAATTTCAATAAATAAATAATAATAAATAGACGGCGCGTATTAACACAAGCCGAGCCGCAGATGGCGCGCGCGCCTTTGATCTGTGTCAAAAAAACCGACAAGTGATGGATCGTGCGAACTTTGCCGAGCCGCGCCGAGCGCAGTTGTTTACACAGCGCGCGTTTGCGCGCCGTTTAAACGCCGCTTAATACGCATTTAGAAATTAATTATGACATAAAATTTAGATGGCGGATTTTTTACAAACACAACATGACATGGGTTATTTTAACAATTCAATCAATGATTTTAACGATTAGTAATTAGTACCTATACCGAGAAGGTGTTTGGAATAAATTAACCTAAACTATTATTATTGATCTTATCTCATCTTCATCATATTGGGCTTAAAAAATAACTGTATCTGTATAGAGTTATTTCTAATCGACGGTGCAATTAAAAAATACTCAAAAGAATAAGCACCCACACACACACACACCAATACAGCAATTTATTGATATTATACTAATTTCCAGTCTATTCCTTTTTTCAAAACACAAAAGCGATCGAGCTTAATATCGACAAGGGATTCCAGTTCTAAGATACTCAGCGAGCTCACAAGTATGGTTGCCAATTGCTTTGATTTTATCGAAGATTGTTTTTTAATTTTCTTTATTACAGCTATCCTTGCTCGCTCTGTTTTAAAACTAAATGGTAACTGAAACAACGCTATTATAGTGCCATTTTATATAAAACTTCGTCGAGATTACAATGTATTTAATTAATTGTGAATAGAAAAAAATACTGGTCCGTACTAACACCTACAATCCACCTACAATATGTATTATTCTTAATAATTATTTACAATATATGTATGTATTAGAAATGTTAAAACAGGTACTAAAAATCGATGTTGCAACTGATTATAGTTATTCATAAAAGCTATTTTATCCATTAATTATTGTTTATAAAAATAAACAAGACGTTTTATTTTTTACATCCTTATACAGCCCTATCTTGATTAAACAGCCTATTCATGCCTTACATAAATCACGGTAACACATTCACAAGCGAGTTCAATTTAATACCCGTCTTAGCTATAAATTTAGCGCTAACTTAATATGTGTCTATCTAAAATTAATTCACTAAAGACATTCATAGAATATGTTTATACATGGTTCATACTTAGCATTATAATTCGGAACCACTCCTCAGCGATGCATTCCTTATCAGTCCGGATAATATGTCAATTCTGTATGATTCCTTACTTAACGTCGTTTTGTCCTCGTAAATTTAGAATACCTAATTACAAATATGTTTATATCTCATGCAATGTTATTAGTTATATATTATATAACAAATTGTAAAAGTATAATATTTTTATTATTTACACGCCCAGTTCTTACACGCAGGTAGGCAAAACAAAGAAAAACCCAAGAAAGTATTGCATAACATAACATCTTTTCGTTACCATTATCACAACGGAACTTTCCACAGAACACAACATTTTGCAACATCCATCACCTCTAATGAGAGATAATTCCAAACAATTGGGAGATTTATTCACTTCGCTAGAAAAGGTTAGTTGGGTAGACGTTCAAACACCTTTTACCGATACCTACGACAATATATCACTGTGAGAGTCCCTGCGGATATAGCTTTGGATCACGTATACTCGTATTCGAATTGTTTTTCGACAAACCCCACCGTTCACCTGAATTTTTATACAGCTTTTATAAGACTTTTATTTTAACATAGTGTAAGCATTTATTACTGAACTGTGTTAATTTTAAATTATAAAATCTTTTTTTGAACCGCTTTTAAAATAAATTTCAAATTAATGTTGTTTTAAGACTCTTCCATAATTGTCGTAGCAACAAATCTTCGTAGATACTTCGTAGCGTGTAGCGGCGTAGCGCTTGCAAAATAATGAATTAGACAAAACCTGATGTTTAATTATAGCCATCGAAACATTTCTTTATGTATCTGAAGATTTAAAGTAAAGGTTTTGGGCCGTGAAAGAAAAACAAGCTGTTTCCGTATATCGATTTACTGCTTTATAAACATAATACATTATTAAGAATTAAAATTATTCTTTTAAAATGTATAATTATTCTAACTGCTTGAATAATAATTATGTTTATATTTAGTTGAATGTTTTTGGCATAGTGTCTTTTATCATATAATTATTATAAACGCTTTAATTAAATTAATGAAATAAATAATATTTGTGAATTATTAATAAGTTGATAAAACTATCGTCGACGTGTCGAGTGTTATTATTTACCCTTTACATTACATATTATATAAATGTAAAGAAACAAGAGTAAAATTATAAGTAAAGTTTTTATTTTAGTTGTTAGTAATTGAATTTGTAACTCGTAATGAAAATCGTTAAATATAATTTTTAATTCGAATCTTTCCTCTTTATAATATTAGTGTAAGGTATAAGAGTTATAATAATATTAGGATAAAGTATTTCCTAGTTATTATCCAGTAGTAAAAGTTAAAATATGATATCCATATCACGCATTAATATAAATAAACATAAACTTTTCACACTTTATGAAAAATTATGATTTTGTTGTACTAAATATATTTTAATCAACGTTGTGTTATTCAATTAATCAAATCTAACTCTTGAAATAAAAAATGTATAGTTCAATTTAAAGGGAACTTCAAGACATTTGCTTGTCAACACCTCGAAGAACTGGGAAAAGCCATTTTAAAGTTAAATTAGTTTAAAGTTTGTGCGATTCGAATGCTCGCTGCCTTTCTATATAAGAAGGAGACGTCACATTTCTCAGTTAAAAAATGAGACTTATACTTGGATTAAGTTTAAACTTATTCACTTCTAGAACCCTCCATAACAAACAGTGTACTCCATTATATTACGGATAGGTTACGATGACGGACAGAAACGAGACGAATAAGAAAAAAATTACATCAAAAGGGTCCTGTGCCGGAATGTTTGATATGGTTTATGGTTTAACATAAAATATATCCAATATTTTCGTACAGGAAATTAAGTTCACGCACAAAATATTTACCGCAATTCAGTTTATTTACTAAATGCAAATTCAACCATTACGTAAACAAATACTTAACGACAGCGTTATTCAGTGTTATTGTTGTATAAATATGGGACTCCACACAAAATAAACGTCATTACATTTCAACAAACACCATATTTGTTAATTGATTTCTTTGCTTTATTATTAATTAGTGGTTTAGATTTCGTTATTGTATTGTAGAAAATATAAATTAATGCAAAGATTTTACAACAGAGGAAGACATCTTATTTTATTACATAAATGATATTTCTGTTAATATTATTTTTGATTTGATGGCGTTTATTTACCGATTATTCTACACCCTTAACAATTACTCGCTAACGTCCCTTCTTCTTTTATTGCTCTCTCAGAAGCCCTCAGCCGACACCTATTAAAAGAGCTCAGCGCCAAATTATAACTACATTAAGATACGAAAATCCTCAATGATATGGTTTTTAAACTTAATTACTTAGCGATATTTTATAATAACATTAATAAAAGGAAATAAGTATTTAAAATAAGTAAATGAATTGAATTATAATAAAAAAGCGAAAACCTTTAAACCACATCAAGCAGCAACATAACCACCAAAGTTTATTTTTATACATCTTTTTGTATGTGTATGTGTGTGTTCTGTAAATAAATATTTGTCGTAAATAGAACGCTAAAATACAAACAGATTCACATAAAATGAATCCACCTGAGTCAACACTGAACAAATAATTCTTTAGAAGGTTTGCAGTGTTGCGGTTAACGTGAACATGAACGTAAAGTTTTTAAAAAGAGCACACCGCAGGCACTTTTGGTTTTCCTATTTCACAAGTTTTCACTAAGCAGCATTTAATCTCTCAAGATTGCAGAAACTCGTGCTATAATTGAAACGTGAAACGCAATGGCTTTATTAAATGTTTTATAGTCAGACTTTTAAAAACGAATAACTAGGATCATGTTTTTTTTTATTTAAATAATGCAACCAGTCACAATGAAAATAAATAAAACCTAAAAATATTTTCATATCGCAATGACTATGAAAAATATGCCATCCTATGCCAGTTTAAGTGCAGCTTTCTTTACTGCTCTATTTCGATAAAACCTTAGAGACTTTTATTTTTATTTTTTCTTTAATCTAGAATACTTACTTTTATGTTTCAATTACATAACGGCTTCTTATTCGCATTACTTCACAAATTAAAAACAACATTCAGTTAAAAAAATAACGTTCCGAAAATAGAAAAGCCATTACCTACTGCATTAGGAAGCTTAACTAAGAACAAACATTAATTTTGAACCTATCGTTGAAACTGATGGTGCCAATAAGGATTTCTCACTGACCAGGCAATCATTCTCTTTTAACTTAAATCTAGTTTAGGCATGTTGACAAGTGGTGTGTTGGAATGGACCGGAGATTGAGCTAAGATCTCGATGAACAACCTAGAAACTTCGACTGAGAGTAATGACCATCCATTGCAAACCTTAGCGACGGTATTACTTTAGAACGTTATCAGAAAGTCGACTTTCAAAATAAGAAATATCTTATATTAATCCCACTCCTTTTGCAATCAATAGTTAGAGGAAGATAACAATTAAAAACAATAAAAACGCGAAAAATTTTAGTTGTAGTTATTTTTTTTAAATTCTGACTACATTTTTCAAAAACTCTATTTTTTGTGAGATTTTCCTTTTAATATAAGCGATTTTATAAAAATGAAAGTTGTAAAGTTTTTATAATATCGAAAATGCTACTTAATACTACGTTTTGGCCAAATCTGTAAAATAATGAAAATTTATTAAATATTTTATGGTCTTCTTAATAAAAAGCCGAATGAATTGCTGTGCTTGTAGTAAAAGGGTTGTCATTTTCAACTTTATCAATGATTTAATCGAAATCTCTGAGAACTTAGTTAAATATCAACTTGTTAAATTTTTATACATCTGTAAATAAATGTAAATTAAAATATATTTTTTTATAAAAACTCGTACTTATAATATTGTCAGGAAAGGAATTTTTCGTGGGAAAATTAATATCACATTACCTCGTTTTTCACAACAAAAACATGGTATTAAAAAGTTATTCTTAACTTTATAAAATATTTCATCGTCAAGAATTCGAAGCGTTTTAGTATGAAGCAAATATTAAAGTTGAGATACCAAAATGTTAAAAGCACTTTGTTACGTTCTTCAAAACACGTTAAAAATTCCAACAGACTGTTACGCATTTTTGTTTTACGAGCTTACCTTACGGCCATTAGCCCCTAAGTAGGGATTAAAGGTCATTCAATAACTTCATCTTACTGTAAGTATAGTTAATAGTTTGAAGAAGAGTATATTATTTTCTTTTCATCAAAATTGGGATATCATAAAATTTCAATGTTCGGTAAAAGTATTTTTTTCATGGAAGTAACTTTTTTATTTACTTACAGTTGTACTTTTAATGGGTGTAACTGGAACTTTGTTATGATCTATCGATGGGAATTAACCATTACTAAAGTAGTGTTACTTAAAATATTTTATTCTATTTGAATATAATAACTCTTTTTAATGAATTACAATAGATGTAAGTATTAAAAATCACAATAGAAAATTTTGTAAATAAAACCATACAAAGTTATGAAATACCAAATAACTTGGATGCGACGTTGACCAGGAAGGGCTTATAACAAGGAAATAAAAAGCATACGGAAGCTGAACCTGTTTTAAATAATCTAAATGAGCGCAATATTTATCATCTAAACATTTACTATCTTTGAGACTCTCTTGTTCTCTTGCATTTCTTCTGTTCACAACACATGCCTATCCGTGTAAGTATTATTGAACCATTTACTATGGCTAAACAATGTTATATATAAATGAATAGTAAATACCTGTGATTACTTAATAAAGAAGTTTTCATGTTTCATTTTAAAACAACTGAGTATCCGAATGTGCACATACAAGTGTGATTTAGCGAGGGAGCTATCTATTCTCTCGCCATAAAACCCACGAGACTCATTGCAAACAAACGCGAACTTTATCAGAATGCCCGTGTTGTAGTCAAGAATGCCCTAATCGGCCATTTGGTAGCGTTAAGCCCCTATTTATTATCGTAACTAGTAGAGCACTATCGCTTTCAGAGTCAGACATTCGTGTTTCTTACAAACCATTTGTATTCTTCCTATTAATTCAACAGTTTATCAATGTTGCTAATATATTCGATGCGATATTTATTAGAACTGAAAATACTTACATCTTAGGTCACTGCAAGATCACTTTTTGCGTTTGTAACTGTAGCTATCCGATCGGTGGATCATCTGCAATCATGCATTCTAAATCTGAAAAGGTAAAAAAGGTCGAGTAATAACTGGCCTGCGACTCCCCCACTCATCGAATGGAACACAGTAGCAATCACATGCTAGTATTTAAAGCAAGTGGTGTGGTATCTTTCCCGGTGCAAGCGGACTCAATTCGAGCCGAAGCATGCTCGACTCAAACATTAAATTAGTACACTTACCAAATCAGTACACGGGAATATTTTTGCGTTTGATTTTACTTTCAAAATATATAATTATGATTGTGACCGCTCTTATACCTATTGGCAAAAGAATAAGAAATATTAACGTAAACGTTTCTTTCGTAACGTTGAAATCCAAATGAAAAGGTAACCTACACAAACTAGGAAGATAACTAGTAATTCTGTCTAATTACCTTAGTCGAAAAAATGACTGCACTATTACAAGGTTTACCCCCCATTGTAAGGCTGTAGGTGTATATAAAGAAGAAAATACTGGCTTATTTCTAATTCAGTAATTGTGATTGCCTATGACAATATTCCGTTACAATATCCACAAGGCATATTGAATATCATTGTTTCCAATACAAATAAAAATATTATCGTTGAATCTTGAATATTGATATAACATTACGATGTCGATTACTAAAGAAAAGAAAAACCATAGAGTGATCTGTAAAATAAATAATAAAGATGTTTAAATGTATTACCAACAATCATAAACTGTCTCATTTTTGTAAAGGATCTTTTATTTAGAAACTAACGATAAGTTACAAAATTTTTGCATATAATATAGGTATCAAAGATATGGGCTTGCTTTTGAAATGACTACAATTACAAATAACAATAAGTACCTATCTATATAAAAATATAAGATATGCACGTATTAAAAACATTGCTGTGCATACATCTAGTCCAATTGCATGTTACCTATAGACCTGATTCCACGCCTTACACAGAAAGTCGAAAGTACTATAATGATGTAAGTATAGATAATATAAAACACCTACTCTATTTAGGTACGGTAATGGTTATAAATATAACACACAATAAAAATCCATACCACATTGAGAGATCACACACTGCACCCGCTAAATCACCAAAAAGTTATTTCATCCAGGAAATTATGAATCATAAAAAAGCTCTATAGCACTTTAGTGCTTATTGAGAATATCATATAATGATTTGGATGTTACCTATATTTATTTCTCTCAGAATATTTGATTCTCGAGTACGCTTAACTACATTATTGTTTTCCCTAAATTTGTTTCAGATACAATGATCAAATTTAAGAGAAAGATATCTTTATTTAAGAGAAAGCGCGGCAATTACAAAAGAAAGGAGGTGTTTAATTACATAAAGAATGGATTACGAAACGCTACGACTCACGGCCTATCTTACTTAGTTAATGATCGCATTTATCTGCTTGAGAGGTTAATTTTGAACGGCAAAGCTTTTTAAAGATACTGATTTTATAAATATAATTTTGTAGTTTATTAGAAAATCTTGACTTGATTACAATATGCCTATACCACAGAATACATAATAGTAGCTAAACGCTACCTATACCCTTTTTATTGCTTCATAATTCGTAAAGACACCTACGTTATAATTATTGTTATCACGTTATTTAAATATAATTCATTATTTTACAGAATTTTTTGGCTGTTCAGTTTTATTGTGTCGATAGCGCTAATATTTTTACTTCTTATAGCTCAGTATCAAAGATTTATCGTAAGTACTTCAAACTAAAGATTTATAGGAAAGATGACCTAAATTATTCCTATATTATTTACTACTATTTATACATTGTGTTTGTTTAGGAAGCTCCTACAGTAGTGAGTGTTGACATGGACTACTTTGATTGGAATATTTCTTTCCCGGCCACCACTTTATGTCCACTATACAAAGTGAACATTCCTACATATAAAGATGTTATCAGGTGATATAATGAAGTAATTTATTTTATACTACAATTTAAGATACGATCCTCCGAATATGAACTTTAATTATTTTTAACTAAACAACATTAGACACTGAGTAGAGTAAAGAAATGAAAGCGAGTCAATGAACATAATACTATAAATATTTCCGTTTAATCTATGTATTTTTTCTAATGGAATTAACAGTTACTAATTTCATATTTAGAAAAAACAATAGCCCTTCAGATCTGGCTTCGGAAGGATATTTATGGGCCATAATACACACTAATATACAAAGCTTGGAATATGTCAAAATGGACGTGGCTGATGAAGTCGTTACGGTAAATATAAGTCTGATATCAAATAAATGTGCGATACGATATTTTTCATAATATGCGATCCAACTAAGAATAGGAACTTCTATGACCTCTATGTATCAACTATCAATTAGGTACCTACGTGTAAAATGCATTCAATATTACAGTTTAATTTATTTTGACTGAATTACATAAAATTTAAATGCAAAAATGTTTTCATAACTAATGCAGTTAAATTAAAACCTGTGACAAAATTGCGCTGAATCGATCCTATTCTTAGTTGGGTCACAAAACTACTGAAAACATATTAACAGCAAGTTGTTGAAGATATTTGCAAATAACAATATAATTTCATTTAATATAATTATATACACTATATACGAAATATGATTGTTGTATAAATATAGTTTTCGTAAAACAAATTTATAAAAACATATTTATTGATGTTTGACAACTCTGATAGACTTGTTAACAAAACTGTTGATTGCAACTTCCTTCAACGGTAAATGATTGATTCCTGCCCCCGGGAAGAAAACTGTTTTTCGGCCAGGCATATCGCATTAGTCTGAAATTATGTAGTTCTGAAGCATTCAGTAACTCATATGACTACTCATAACAATAGCCTGTGTTTATGTAAAGTGTATATGTATTTTAATAAATTGTAAATTTATGATTTTTGAAGGTTTATAAACCTGAGGAATACGCAGAGTTATCAGCAGCTGTCTTTAGGAGTTTTGAATTTAATACAATAGAGGCAATGGTTACAAAAATAAATCACCCAGTAACAATAACGTCGGCAATGACAGAAATGGGAATGTGTCATGTTCTTAATTCAAATATTGCCGTTTACGATCAACCAAGGTAAGACAAACCCTTAGACAAACCAATATGTTTTATTATAGGTATTTATCTTGTATTAATTCTTACCAATTCTTCACTACATAGTACCTATAAAACGAAGTCGCTTTTCTGTCTCTATGTCTGCTTAAATCTTTATAACTACCCACCTACGCAACGGATTGCGGATGCGGTTTTTTTTTAATAGGTAGAGTGATTCAAGAGGAAGATTTTAGTATAATATAATTTATTAGGTTTTAGGGCAATGCCACGGGTGGAAAGCTGGTATTAGATATATGTATGTGATTGTGTACTGCGTTGTCCAGTCTACCGTAATTCAATTTAATAAGCTGTTTGTATATTATATTTTTGTATTTACCTATATTTTTGTGCAAATAAAACTACGTGCTTTAACTGAAAGAAGCCACTAGCAGTAAAAAAGCTCGGTATCGATTAAGGGCTTGTTGCAAAACATTGAAGGTCCTTTATACTATAGGTATTTTATGGACCAAACTGATATTTTATTTTGCTCTCAATTCATGCCTAGTTTTTTTAATATGAAATCTCGGAATGTCTTCTTAGGTAATACAATATAATTATATTACCAAACTAATGAAAACCCATAAGGAAATAATGTTACTGTGAAGTCACATTCCAATCTAAAAATATTCCACCGTCAGTTATTAAAACAATTTTACAACATTAAATCAATTGTACTCAATAAGTAAAAATTCATGCGGGTTCTCTGATATTTTTTCTTTTCAGTGTATGGAAATCCAGCTCTCCGAAATACGTCAAAAACAACATTGAACTTTCCATTTACGACCGGGATTTTTTCCTAGAGATTACTAATTATGCTAAAGTTTATAAAGTAAGTAAGAAATATTAGGTAATATTTGGGTGCAACAGGTGAGGCAAATTCCCGATCATGTCCTATATATGACTACCTACGTCCCGGAATTCACTTCACTTTGTATAAAAGTGTCATACAGAATTAATTACAATTATTTTTGTGAATTGTGAGGTATTGTTTTAAAGAAATTATCATACCACCGCGCCATTACAATAATATTAATGTTCGCATCGTAGATAATTTTTTGTACCGTTAAACTTAAAAAGTGTCCCTTCTGAGCTTCTGAGTTTATTAAAATCCATTTAAGTAGATAATATATGTTATAATATGCACTGTATTTCTAACCACATTTTAAAAAGGAGCTTCCCCGTTCATATTTTCTAGGTTTATATTCACGGCCCCGATGAAGTTATCACGGGCACAACATCATCTTTCACTTTCGACGTGGAAGGCTTTATGTCTTTCGGTCTCTCTGTCTGGACTACCAGAATATCGGATGAACTACGAGATATGCCATTACGGATAAGAAAATGCAGGTTATGATGATGCTTATTGCTTATTAAAAATCGCCTCGACGAAGACCTATAAATAATTCCTAGTTTCTAAAATTTTTTATACTCCTTTATTATGGGGTTGTACTAAATATGAGATATCTAAATTGATATCGTGCCGGATAAGAGTTATAAAGATCAAAAGGTCGCGAAAATCAGTTTTTCGCGAATATTTTGCGACTTATTCCTCGGAGGTCAATTAGACCCATCATAAAAATTGTTTGTCGTGAAAATGTCGATGTTACATCAAGTTTACATCACATGGAAATGTGTTAAATCTATGATTGCATGCAATTCCTAGGAAATGTTTGTAATTCTTACGTTGTAGTAGGAACTATGAAATAAATATAAATAGATATAATAAAATTGATACATTTCCTAGGATATGTTAGTTCCTACATGTATAAAATAATTTGTAAAACAATATTTTTTATACATGCAACATATCTCGTCTAGAAATAACACATTTTACACACGCGTTAAACATAATATACAAAAAATAGTAGCTAGCCGTTTTTCTTTACAAATTACAGTGTAAACTCTATATAACGACACCGAAGGGACTGTGCATTTTATGGCGTTATATAGAGTTGTCGTTAAATGGAGAGAAGAAAAATCAGAATTAGAAAAAGAGAAAATTTATTTCAGACTAGTGTTAGTAGTTATGTACATAAAAAAGAATGTTACTTGAACGCTATTGTGTATAGTCTATTATTTTTGTTTGACGTCTTTTGCTGCACCAGTAATTTTGTTGTATTTTTTTTACTTATTTTATTTATATCTTGCGATATTGTAACATCTTGGTGATAAAGAAAATAATTTTCCAATAATTTAGTCCATATTGTGGACACGGTAGAGCGACTAAATCCAAAGCGTTTGCCAACATCACTTATCTTCTCTCCCGTTTCTATTGCGCGTATCAATAAAACTTTTTCGTCAATACACAATGATTTTCTTTTACTAGCCATGTTTACAGTTTGAAAGTTTGTGAGCAACTAAGAATATGATAACGTATAGATAATCCATGACTCATACTTATTAGTCATGGTCAAAAACAGTCTACACGTGCAAGCAATCCCAATTTGTAAACAAAATAACGAATTTCTTAGAAAGTTCGGTATGCATGACGTCGAGTTTATTACTTAATTGTTGTCGTTATTGAGAGTGGGTGTGATGCTATGTAGAGTGTATCATTGTATGGTAGATAAGCTAAACCAACCAAAGGCAATTGATTTTGACGCTTTAGAGAGTTTGTCGTTAAATCGAGTGTCGTTATATAGAGTTTACACTGTACTTAGGTATAGTAGTAGCACAGTATTACAATATTTCCTACAGTATGGCAACGAATGTACTTGCACAGAGAAACGGAGGGGAACTGGCGGGGGGTCGGGCGACGCGGGCCGCGTAATGCAATCACGCTGAGTTTGCATTACCTAGCGCGAAAGGACGACGCATTCGTATTTTTTGTGTAATAATTTTATTATATTTACATGTTCTATAATGGCGCGCACAAACTGTTCTGTGTATGGATGTAAATCTACATCGAAATCCCAGAAGTTATTAAGATATTTTAGATAGATTGTATTTGTATCTATAGAATTTTAATCAAAGCTGTGTATATGTTGTTCTCATTCTTGTCTTATCAGATTGTTCATCCCAATACGAATGCATTACTTATTTAAATGTTATAATAGACAATTATTAAGAACATCCAAAAATAAAGTGTTCACGTAGATATTTAGCAGTGCAATATTATACATTATGTAATTATATATTTATGAACAAATAATTACATCAGATTTAATAATCGCAATTATTTTTAATGTACATATTAATAAATGAATTCATCATAATATTAATAATCACAATTATTTTATTTCTCATTTCTTGCAACCCTAGCATATTATCGTGTGGCAGCGTAAGTACCTACGCTGGCGGCGGCATCGCGCGACATCAAAGGCGTTTCCTTACTGTAGAAAATAATATTGTAATACTGTGGTAGTAGTAAGTATCGGTCAATTAAGGAAAGCTGGCATGTTCACAGTACTCACACTTATGCAATTTCACTTACAGTATGTTCAAAAATAAATGCGACTCTAGTTTCATTTTAGACTTGAATTGTAAAATGGGTGCGTTGTAGATAAATATATGCAAATATAATTATGAAAGCTCTCATAATTTACCTGTAAAATTATAATTTAAAAGTAAATCAATTGATGAAGTTAATTATTTATTCTAATAATAATCAATTGGATAAAAGTATTAATAATCATTCAATTATCAAATAATAATTAAATTTCAGGTCATAAAAACAATACAAATAACACGTGCGCTCACTCCCAACACACGGATGGTTGTTTTGATAATGATTTAAATAACGGACGTCTTCTGCAGTTGCGGAGCAGTCTTGTCCTGACTTTGGTCGAGTAAAGATATCTAAGAAATATTATATTTTTAGTAAGTACGTAATACCTACCAATACGCGCTAACAAATATGTGTTACATGTTTATTGTATAATTTTCACATTATTGGTTTTAAACTCAAACTCAAACATTTATACAATTAGACTTCTTCTAGAAGCACTTTTGAATCGTCATAACAGTTTAACAGTTTTAACATTTACCACCAATTCAGAAAGCAGTATCTATAGAGAAGAAGAAGAATCTATTTAATCATAATCGTAATCTTCTACTTCACTGAAACTTTCATCGCTCGAAGAACTCGCCGTCGGAATTTCTTAATGTTATTATAAATGAGTCAGTGTAATTATCTACTTTTGGTTCTAATTGAATATATTTTTCCTCATGTTCTCGCGTCTTTCTCCAAATGTCACTAAACATATCCAGACTAATAGCATTTGCTTCCTTTCTAAATAATTCTTCCACAGTTTTCAAGTTAAAGTTCACATTTTGTGATGCTACTTTCCCTTTAATTATGCCCCATAGTAACTCTATTGGGTTGAGTTCTGGATGGTATGGTGGAAGGCGCAATACACTATGTCCATGATCTTTGAGGATTGCATCAAGTAAAAATTGTGTATAGTTTGGCTTATTTTTTTTAATAATGTGATAACTCTGATTATTAATTAGTAATTTGATTTTTGAAAAAAAAAATGCCGATTTTAGTCAAAATTTATATTTTTATAACAAGATCCTTATCATCCAAATTTCCACCTTGGTGAGAAAAATTGACATTTCTAATGAAAATGAACAAAAAATTAAATGATTTTATTAAATACTGTAAAATAGTCTATAATTCTTCCATTAAGGGCCGATTTTTCAATCCCGAGATAAACAGTCTAATAACTACCCCTCGAATAGATTTATTCAATTATTTATCTAACTCATAACGGCTCGCCTATTTTTCAATCGTGATTTATTTGATGAATAACTATCTGACCAAATATTTCCATATTGGCAGCTCTGCTCTCGGAGTGGCGAAACAAACATATTAAATTAGTCAGGTTAGAGCGGGATAGAGTCAACTCTTGCAATTTGTCAACAACCGTCATTATGACTCACGTCAGGAGTGCATTTTAAGTTTGTCTTGTATTGCTCTTTCTTCTATGATTGTTGATTGTTGTTTTGATTCGAGTAAAGAGTTTGGTTATATTTGTGTTTCAATTTATATATTTTACGATGGAAACGACATACTTAAAGGCAGCGTTCGGCAAATTTTCAATGGCATGGTCATCAGTACTATCAAAAACATCAATTTCAATATGATTTTAATTGATAATAATTATATAGAAAGAGGTTTAATTGTTAATAATTCTACGCTCTATGTTATGACATACCAAAATATCCCAAATTTGACGCATCAGTTGTCAACTCAAACGCCTAACCGTCGAATAGCGCGCTATCTGGCCGTTGGAGCGGCAAATAGATTTATTCCTCAAATAACGTAGTTATTCGATAGATAAGTCCTATTCGTCTATTGAAAAATTGAATATTTTGTTAACTGAAGAATAAAGTCTATCTAGCTGTTTATCTGGGCATTGAAAAATCGGCCCTTACTGTATCACAAAATTCTTCATAGATTTTTAGATATTCGTACTACACCAATTACATCACCCTGTATTTATAAACAATTGCAAAATATGACACATACATAGGCCGGGAGATACTGACACAAAATTTCGGGTCATTTGTAACAGAATGGCGGTTCTACAGAGGTCTTATTACGCAATGACTAAAAGAAAAATGATGGTCAGAACGCTGGTACCGGCGGACTAGTCGCGTGGGCGTTAGTCGAACTCGTCGGATAAATAGCGAAAGTCAAAGGATTTGTAACACAAAAATTTTAGAATTTACCGATAGCCCATAAAAAAGATGTAGGCGGTAGTGCGGTTTGGAATCGGAATCGGAATTGGAATTTGGAAGCGGTTTGGAATCGTCCGAAAAGTATGGCATGGCGATTTTAGTAAATGGCTGCACGACGATGGTTACCTGTGCAAAAGTTAGCCCGGTACAAATGGTTGAATTGTTTTTTTTAAATCAACGCATTCACGTCGGTATGGCGGACTGTAAGTCACATCGTAAAAGTATGGCATGACACTACCGCCTACATCTTTTTTAAGGGCTATCGGTAAATTCTAAAATTTTTGTGTTACAAATCGTTGGACTTTCGCTATTTATCCGACGAGTGTGACTAACGCCCACGCGACTAGTCCGCCGGTACCAGCGTTCTGACCATCATTTTTCTTTTTGTCATTGCGTACTAAGACCCCTCTAGACCGCCATCCTGTTACAAATGACCCGAAATTTTGTGTCAGTATCTCCCGGCCTAACATGTGCAATGTGTAAATGTGTTGACGTTCCAGCTCTTCTTAATGGGCCTATAGAGTAGTTGTTTGTTGTATGTAGGTACATTTAGTATGAAATTGTCACCCGAGGCACCGAGGCTAGGTCTAGCCACTCGTGATTGAAATGTAATATTGGTTTTAGATTTATCGACGAACCAATTAGCGAAAGATATCCAATATATTCGTATAGTCATTGTCTCTTAGAATGCAGAATTATGCTAGTCAATAGATTGTGCGGTTGCGTTCCACATTTTTACAAAACTTTACGTGAGTATTAACTTCCTTCCTGTGACTTTTTGACCACCAGTTGCTTCTTCTGCTATTCTATAACCTGTTTTTATTTTTCTAGCTCATGAAAGAATTTGTCATATACGGGAACTAAAATGCGTGCTCCATTATCTTAAGGATATTGTAACATTAGCACCTGCCGAAGCTCCGTTAGAGCTACGTAACACTCAGGGTTTGCCAACTAGCTCACGAGACTGTGGTTGCCTTAGCACTTGTGAATTAGATCAGTATCACAAAGACAGAGAAGATTATATGTCTCAAGACTCTTATGTGTTAGAAATAAGAATCACTTCATTTCCAAAGGTCCGAGTCATCAGGGATATTATCTTTAATTTTTACGACATTTTCTGTAAGTATGAACATTACATACCTAGTACATACTCATTCTAATTTATATAACACAATTAGTTAGGCCAATTATTATATTTATATTTATTAAGGGCCGATTTTTCAATGCTTGGATAAAACTTATCCGTCCAATAAAGTATTACACGATAATAGTAAAATGTCACGTAAACTGTCAAATACGGGCAATTAGAATACGTTTTTAAAATGGTAGTTTTATACATTATTCGACGAATAAGTTTTAACCAAGGATTGAAAAATCAGTCCTAAATATAATTCAAAACAGGCTACTTTTAAGTGGCAATATTAGATTAATAACGTCTAGATCGGTAGCAAAAAACTTGATATGATAATGTATTGTGCTGAATATACAGTACAAAACTTTTCAAACCAACTGACGGTACGGTGTATGCGTTCGGGCCGACCGGGACCCTTTGAATTGCCTCACTTTTCTTGAGCTTAGTCGGTTTCTAAGAGTTATTATTCAAATGGCGAAATAATACTGTTATTTTTCGATGTCAGATAACTTTTTTTTTTCAGTGAAAACAGGTGGCGTCATAAACTTATGTCTCGGATGTTCAATAATATCATTGATAGAATGTCTTGTTATATTTCTCAAGATTTGTATTTATGTTTTAAAATAGATTTTTTGTGGTAATAAAAGAAATAAACTGTGGAATTATCGTTTATTATTTAGAAACAATATAAATAAATTGCTTATAAATATATAATATTCATCAGTCTTCTTCACGATCACTTGAGCTTGTGCAAACATCTGGAAAACAAAAGTAAAATTCTATAATAAATATCGGAAATTGTCCCTTAAGACTTAAGCTTGACTTGAACAATAGTGGTTTTATCCTAGTGATGCAATTTGATTTAAAAAGGCCAAGTTATCGACTTTCGATACAAGTGCAAATTTTCAATAACAAAGGTAAAGAGTTTCTAAAAACTCGAGTGAGCTAGAAAATTTATCAATGATATTATATTATTACACAAAAATAGTTAATACAAAATTACCTCTTCATGCCTGGCCCGTCGTGCGCCTGCGATTGATTGTTTTTAAAATTGTTTGCTAAACTATCCCAATAGTTTCATATCCTTTCCTGCATCTAATTAAAATAAAACAAGGTATTAAATGAAAATAAAGCTGTCAAAATAATTAATGGGCGTACACGAAATAATAGATACACGATCAATATATTCATATGTGCATCTTAGGAATAGAACAGATTTAAAATAACAATTTGTGAAAACTTCATAAGAATCGCGTTTGCTATCAAATGAAGAACATTTTAACTCAAAGGTGCAGCTCAAAGCTTCGAAATTAATGTCCGACCCCACTTTACCACATAAAGATCTGTTGAACCTAAACAATTATGAGCAACAAACCACATCGTAGAAACCTTTTTTACAAAAAGCTTCAACAGTTATTGAAGAGAATCTTACAATCGATGTTGCCAGCTTTCATAACCTATAAGAAGTAAAGTCCGAACATGCAAACCCATCCAATGAAACATAAAATGGAAGGCTTTGACTGAAGACACTTACCGATCTAAATAATGTCAAGATGACCACATTCTGAAGGCGGGATGTCATGTAATGATTTTCTTTCTTCAGACACCAAAATCCGGAAGCAAAACTGGACTCATATTGGCTAATTTAAGTCGATGGTTTCTTAACTCGTACCCGCTAAACACTTTGTAGACAGATTTTTTCATCAGGCAATAAAGAAAGCGGCAATCATCACAGATATCTATTGCATTGTATACTCACTTCGATTTTCTATAATCTATGATAAACTAATAATGCATGAACGGAAAGAATAAAATTTTAAATATTCGCACAGAAATCTTGTATACCCATTAGATCCAGGCGACATTATACAAAGAGACGTGGCGTATTGTACAAAGTAGTTTAGTAGGATAATATTTTAGAGGCAGAAATAAAGGTAGATCACTACTTCCACCTTTGTACAAATTTGGTTATATTTAATTCAACCTTAACTTCACGAAATCGTCCACAAATATTTCTTGGCGTATATTCAAATGTATACGCGGCAACATCAATAACTTCAACGCAACGTACTTCTTCGATGTTAGCAACATTCATACATGTATTGGATGTCATAACTATTATGTAGGTATGCAAGAATCATCCGTCGTTTAAAAACGAGAGTCAGTACTTTTCTAAAAGTATATACAGCACGCAATTTTAATCAAAATAAGTCCAAGTTTAAGATGCAAATGAAATGACACCATAAGGAAATATGTATTAAAAATATCCCATAATGAGCAATTTGGCCAATTTCCCTAAAACCCTTCCTAAAACCAAAAATCTTATCACCTTGCCGGTGCCTCAATTCATGTACAATTTTAGTAAAAATAATGTTCCAATCTCGCTGAAAACACTTATCACCTTTGAAGCATAAAATAATTCAACAAATTTTACGACGTATCCATTTATTGACTACAAATCGAGCAAATTTAATTTGACATGAAATCTATTTAAACAATATTAGTATGATGGGAGCGTGTAAGAATATTTTGAAATTGAATAGAATATAGCGCAATAACATTCTAGGAGATCAACCCGCATACAATATTATACCGACAATACCTCACACGCTGACATCGACGGAAAGCTATCCTTGACACAATATAATTACTTATTTTGGACCAAGTTTCCAACAGTTTAATAAAGTTGCGATATAATGTAAGACATGGAAATGCATAAAACGAGTGTGGATTCTTAAGCTAGACTAACCTACATACAATTCTTGTCAAGAAATAATGTCAATGAACAAAAAAATCAAGTCAAAACTTCTGTTGCAGTAGTGATTAAGACGACGATGAATGTTTTCTGACCGACAGACCAACTTCGATACGACTCTCCTGCAAACACAAAAACATTTCATTTATTGGAAAATCCCTTCATAAAATCAAAGTTAGTGTAAACAATATTTACAGTTCAACCATCGTCCACTCAACACGACACCACATTAAATTACAATCAATATAAATCATACATAATACATAAATTATTTCTTTGCAACTTGGAGAAAGAATTCGAAATTATTCTTATAAGCTAATAATTCAAGACATTGCCGAAATAAATAGTCTATCCCACAATGACTGCTAGTTGAGACGTAGAAATACTGAGCCAATGAGGTTGACACCTAGGAAACATCTGGTGATAGAAATATAATGAGATATTTCTTTAATTCCGAAACACATATCCTAGTTCAAGAAAATGATAAGATCCCAATTAATCACCATAAACACTGCTTGTATGTAAATAAACTAAAAATGATAAATGTTATACGAAATGAAATAGAAGTGATAGAAACGCAGTTTACTAACCTCGTTCAGGAATGGATTAAAAAAATCTGACGTCAATTGTCCTCCCATCTATTCGAGTCCTGTCAAACATTTCTGTACAGCTGTTAAGGAAATTGACAATAGCAATAATGCAAAAAATATTAATACTGCGAATTGTCACAGTTAAATAAATTTTTAATATTTTATGTACAACTCAGTATGTGGGGCAACACAATTTTCATGTTTTTTTTTGTCTTTTTTAAAAGGATACTGACTGCTCGCTCCGCATCCCACTCTTTGTGGAAACGCACAATAGCAGTATCAGGTGCTGTCATTTCAGCGAATTTCACATCACCACATTCACTAAACTTCTCACGAATCAGTTGCCATGTCACTGTTTGGGGCAGCTGAAATAAATTAATTACATTATTGCTGTTGCAAAATACAAAACATGTTAATATCTTGAAATATTATTATATATTGATAAATTAAAAAAAATAAAATACGTCTGGCACTCGAGGACTGCCGCGGTTAAGCTATTGCATAGCATCGCATCGCTGTGCCGGTTGGAGTGGGGGGGTGTTAGGTTTTTTCGTTACGAAATTTTTACATTCGGTTGCCGAGCTCAGTCTGAGATAAAAGCTATGCAATAGCTTAAAAGTTCAATCGAGGCGAGATTCTTCAGCATCTTTTTGCTTTACCAAGGCAACGCCTAGCCTCTCGTCGGCCGCCCGTGATCCCGCCTGGGCAATCGATTTTCTTCTATTTTTCGAATGAAGTTTCTTTTTTTGGCTAAACACAAAATATTATACTTACATTAGTTATGATAACCATATCTGATTGTTTCTCGCGGTTGGACTGTTGGACGGGAGGGTCTCTTCCATAGCCTTGTCCTGGTATTGACACATTAACCATTGGACGACTAGACCCTACAAATAATTTTCACATTGTTATATTATAATAAACTTATTATGTATCTCTCCCATATATGAAAATATACAAATGAATAATTTCCTAGTGAAAGTAAAATTACCTGAATGTGGACCACTGCTAAGCCCTGGATTTTGTCCTAATACACTATTAGACATGCCCCCATTTCCCAACACACTAGGACCTAAATCATTAGTGTTCATGCCCATTGAATTAGTGTTTACATTTGCCTGTGCCTGTGTTAAAACTGAACTAACTAGGTCATTTGCTGTGATACCCTGTTGAAGTAACTGGTTCTGTAAAGCTCCAAGCCCTGTTAAACCAAGAGCCTAAAAACAAAGTCAAATGTGTAAATAGTGTAAACTGGATATAAAAATTTAGTATCAACATTGAAGTTGATCATTTGAATAAATTAACTACAGTCGTATTTTTAATTAGACTGAAGTCAACTGACTTTTACTGTGTTGTCAGTTTTTGATGAAATAAAAATAGCGTTGTGACAATGTGAAAGATTGAAAAAATCCTGAATTAATGAAATTGCTTCGATTGTATAATAAATATTTATTGTGTTACAATACAACATCAAATAAACACAACAATAACAACAAACACAATGTAACGAAACAATTAACGAAAAAAATATCATGAACGTTAAAAATAGTGTTTTTTCTTAATATGTGTGTGTATGTATTATCTTACAAGTGCAATTTAAGATACATAAAGACATTTTAAGTTTGAAAAATCAGATGTTTTGCGCGAAGCGACAGTAGTACCCACCTCAACGCTTCGCTTATGAGGCGTGCAATAATTTACAAAAACAATAACTAAACAGCGTAACAATGAAAATAAAAAACTGGTTGTAATTATATATTATTATAAATAGAAAATATAATGTTATTTTATAGTTTGAAATGATTAACTATTCACACTCATTGTTCATTCATCTGATTGAATGAGAACTGAATTCATCACTATTACTTTAAATATGGCACCATTATTTTACAAAGTGACATTAGCTGCTGTCAGACTATACATATATGTTACAAAAATTAAGAATAAGATTATATAGATTAAACGGTTCTCACCTGCAGACTTAAACCACCACCCAATCCTGCATTTGCTCCCAAAGTACCAGCAGTGAGACCAGTTCCCAGACCATTCAGAGCAACACTCGCGGCCGGCACTGCACCTAACACACCGGCTCCTATCGCTGTTCCTGCATTTGCTAGATTCATGTTATTGGCTGGATTTGGCTGAGGAAGATTTCTGGCAACATCTCTTAAAGGTTCACCATTGGGTCCCAACCCTAAACCTATACTTTTCAATCCTTCTGGTAACTTAACCTCTGTTTTGTCTGTACCCCGATCCATGCGAACTGTCATTCTACGTTCATACAACATTTGTTTGTCAAACATTGATATAGCCTAAAAATAGAAATAGAACATTTTTTTTTTTTTCAAATTACAGATATGAAAAAATGTATAAGTGCATGTTTACAAGACAAAAAATAAAATACCTGCACAGCTTCTACAGGATGATCATACTCGATAACAGCAAAGCCTCTGCTATTACCATCTTTATCAATTGCTAAATCAATATTACGTACTTTTCCCGCCATTTTAAAAACCTCTTTAATCTTTACTCTATCAGCTTTGTAATCAAGCTAAAATCAGTACATAAATTATTAGGAGATAGTAATATCATATGTTATTAAATTCGATAACACTCAAAAGTAAACATACATTGGCAACAAAAACTTTCTTCACTAGTGGCGGTTGAACATTGATTGATTCCAAAAACTGTAGACTTAGCCCATATGTATTGAAATTCTCTGGCTCCCGTGGCTTATTCATTGCCCATCTGTTGAAAACATTTAAATATTGAAAGTGTTCATAAGAAATTTATTAATATAATGATGTTAAATAAAGAATAACAATAAGCTGGATGTAAAAAAGATACAACTTAAACATAATGACAACTCACCCATCCTTCTCATCTCTATTGTTTCTACCTCCACCACCCCCTGTTGATCTTGAATTATTATTTCTGTTCCTTTCATTACCTGTCCAATTTGCAAACGAATTTCCTTTTTTACATATTTTAGAATAAGTTTTTTTTAAATATATTTTCTAATTAATAACTGTTGAAAGCACAGTTTTCACTTACCTGTTTCTTCTTTCAAAACAAGTTTGCGTCCATTTAAATCATAACGATGCATTACAAATAGTGCTTTCTTCATTGCTTCAGCATTAGTAAATTCAACTACTCCGCAGCCTCGGGGTTTTCCATTATCATCAGTAAAAAGCTCCACATAAGCAACATCTCCTACCTAAAACAATTATATAATAATATAAACATTATTTATGACCCAATTATAATGATACCATAATCAGATAATTCATCTCTTTCAATTTATGCTCATAAATAATGAAATATTAATAGACAATACCTAATAGATGAAGATTTTAAGATATTTGTACAGATTTAGGGTCAATATAAGTATTATAATGTCATATGTTGTATATCAAATACATTTTTTTTATTGTTTTAGATTTGACTAGAGGAAGATGAGTGACTCAAATTTTAAACTATAAAACCAATATAGAGGACAAAGATAACATCAAAAACTCTAAACAACTATTGTTTGGACATAAATGCCTTGGTTATTATTTCATAATTATATATAAGAACCCTCTGTTGAGGGTTTAAAAAAAACGCTTATCTGCTTGCTTGTTTACCTTTTCCTTGAACAGATCCTTCAGTTCAGTCCAGCGAAATTCATAAGGTATGTTAGAAACAAATAATCGTTTCCCATCGGAGCGTTCTCTGTCCCCGGAGCGGTCTCGAGTGGCATCAGAAAAACGAGAAGGTCTATCACCACGCCTGGACCGATCACGTTCTTTCTCTCTATTGTTATCCATCTGTATCTCTAAAATTAATTAAGTATCAAAACAACTTCACAAACACATAACAATATTCCAGTTGTACTTGATTAACGACGCCGGTTCTGAACCTAGACAATAGATAATATAGAACAATCAAAAAAATATTTGTTCCAGGTAGTTTTATAGCATTTTTTTAATTACCTGTAAAACTATAACTTCTACACAAATTGAAAAACGTAAACTTACTTTTTCGCTCGGTATTAAATAATGTGTGATTGGCGCAAAATTTTAATGTTGTTACTCGTTGGAAGATATGTTGTAGCTTTTCACAAAATGGCGACAGGCGCCAGGCCGTAGCGCCAGGCGGTAACAGACGACACCTAGGACTTATGTCATTCTAATACAGACTATATTACGGATGTATCATGGATGTCTATTTTATTAAAATACAAATTATTCTATATATTTAAAATAACCAAATTTTAGTCTTCAATTGACTAGTTAATTTCTTTTAGTTACTGTAGTACAGTTAGTAGAAATTACATAAATAAATATTTTTATTATTTAATAAAACAGGTTGACTTTTTTCAAGATGCTTCAGTTTTTTGTTTTATTGAGTTTTGTGGAACTGTAGTATTCGCACACGAAACAACGGCCCAATGCATGTTAATATTAAAATAAAAAATAGAGATTTCGATGAAATTGTAGCTTTTGTACTCTTTTGTACTAAGCTTTTGTAAAGCTTTTGTACGTCACAAGTTGCAACACTTGCAATATGTCGCAAACCACAGATCTAGTACAAGTAGATTTGCAATGCTATGGTGAAAAGAGATAGATAGCTACGCTTACATTATGTGAGTGAAGGGGATGTAGATACGTTTTTTTTGTCCTTATCTGCGTGGCCACTTTTTTGATGGCCTACTGTCAAAACTGGGCCAAACAAACAAAGCAGTAAGATATTTAATTAGTTTTCTTGTGTCTACTGTTCTTTTTGGTGATAAATACATTTGGAAGTTAATTATAAAAGTGTTCTGAATGTACTACGTGTACTGAGTGTTTATAATTATGGGTGGTTGCAGCGTATTAGGCTATAACAGCCGCACGGAAACAAACGCCGATGGAATTTCATTTCATTCGTAAGTAAACAATTAAATAAAGATACATAATATCAGAATCATTATAATTGACTGTTTCCTATCAACTGATCATTCTTATTGTTAATATTTCGTGGTAATTTTAGCTTTTAAGTGTAAGATAACCTCAATCACAATGTTGCCTGCAAATGGGAAAAAAAGTCCACAAAATTGCAAAAAAATGTTTGTCCCATAGTTTTCCAACGTATAATGGCATTTGTATATATGGATTGATGCTAGTCGGTAAAATTGGGTACCATCTAAAAAGCGAGAATATGTTCAAAGAATTTTAACGCAATTTTTTTGTTTGCAAACCTAAATAATCTCTCCTTGAGTCAAATGCTACGCCAACAATCAGCATGAATGTAATTACTTATCTACATTTTAAGAAGTTGGTTTTAAATCACAATCAAATTCCATTGTTAGATTTCCCTATAACCCTAAGATAGATTATTTTCATATGCGTTTATTAAACTTTGTTACATATTAAATTGCTTTTTACATTAACTCTCTAGTAAAATAAAAGTAAAATATAAATCTAAGAATTTATATTTTTTAGTTTGAATCTGTGCAGTCAGTATCGGCAACACAAAATGATGATCCAAATTCCAATACCATCAACGAGCTATAGAGGAGTTAAAAGGAATAGACAGAAATCAAATGATTAAAATGTGTCCCCAGGTGCTAAAACTCGAAAACTGGTTGTACTAAAAAAATACATCTTTATTAATAAAAATAACAAGTTATTTGGTAATACAAAGTTAATAATGGATAAAAATTTATAACCGGAGTAAATTAAGCATTAATTCCATTTTATTTGCCATTAATTGTTAGCATTTCTCTTTAAAAATGTTTTTATTTCTAAAAGCAGAGTTGTTTTGATGCCATAGTTTCAAATTTAATATATTGAAGTATTTTTATTTCTAATTATTTGCTATATATGTATATTAATGTTATACTTTGATACCAATACATTGGTATTAAAATAATTAATATAATGGCCTTGACACAAAAAATATTTTATATTCTAAAATTTATTTTTTCAGTTGCAGAAGCAAAAACAGATATCAGCTAATCGTCTTAAGAAATTGCTTGTTAAATGCTTATAAATATGGAAGAAACAGAAGTTCTCCGCAGCATCGAAAACGGTATTAAAGATTTTCTAAAACTCAAGGAAACTATATTCAAGCCAATTACGCAACTTTTCCTTATGTCTAAATTTCATAAGCCCAAAAGCGTACATTTACGTACGAAAAACATTCGACATCGGGCTACGTAGATTTTGTACCTACTTGATTTTTATGTTCCAATATTTGTAATCGGCCCTTAGCACAGAAATTTATACATGTATAAAATAACCTATGATAATAAAACACATTGAAACTGTATCTGAATTTAATATTCCTTTATTTGTGGTCTTCCCTTCTCGAATGTATATTATGTATATTAAGTGCACATCGTTATCTACAGCTTTTTTGTCAGAACAAAACTTTTAACTCGATGATTTGCAAGGAAAGATAAGAAAGATATACCTAACTTCCTATATACCGGTCTTCTTTCGAACATATAAGTAAAAAAATGAAAGCAGCGGGTTAAAAACGGTTATTGTGGTTATTCCCAGTCACACCCCCAACTTGTCACACTATTACTGAATGAGAAAAAAATATTCTCTACTTATGAGTCACATTAAACATATTTTGCAGGTGATTTTCAGGACATTTTTAAGGAAACTATCAATTCGGAATTTAAAAAAACTACAAAGGTAAATTTTCATTTTAAATACGTCCTCAAATTCACCTAACATTATTTATTTATTACACTGAATTGTAATAAATAATTAATTAATGTAACAGTGAATTTGAGGACGTATTTTTAATGAAAATTTTCCCTAAAATGCAGGAAAGTTTATAAAATGGCAACACTCGAAGATAGAGCGAAATGCACTGAGGTGGCCACGCATGTTCGGAATCTAGTTGTAGTAGATCTGTGTCGCAAACAGATAATTTTCTTAACGTTGGCAGCTCTGCTCACTATATAGATCGTCCTTAGATCGTCTGTCTACGATATAGATCCTATGATTCCTATGTATATTTTATTATCTGTGGTGATTGTATTGCTTATATATATATTTTTCACCTACGATGGCCATGCAGGCGAGCTCTGCCAAATTATTATTTAAATTGAGGATTTAAATATTCTGAGCTATGGAACAAACAAAAGCTAATTCACCTAGACTTTTTGTGTGCACCGCTATAGAAAACAAGGATGAAATTGAAGAGGTACTTTTTCAAATTTGCAGTTACTAACAAAGATTTACTTAGTCAGCCATGTAAAAATTTATATTTTCCTATTGAATCCGTGGCGGCGCTGCGGTTTTGTGGCGCGAAATTCAATATATCAAATGTGCATTACTTTATGTGAATACATTACATTTATGTTTTATTTATAAAATACTTATTTCTTTTATTTCAGAGATACGAAAGAGCCTACATCTTTTTTCAATCTCTTGTAGCTGATTGTAGTGAAAAGGAAGCTCACGATGCACTTAACAATGCTGTTTGCAAAAATCATGAAGATGTGTCGCTGGGAATGCTTATGTCAATTCTCACTGAGCCGCATAATGCCACAAAATGCTATAGAGATCTTACTCTAATAACAAGAGATGGTCTAACATGTGTTCTTAACAACTTGTCCAATTTGATCTTAGAGAGGTATTTAAAATTCCAAGATACAACACGGAATCAATTATTATGGCTTGTAAAAGAAATGATAAGAAATGTTGTAACAGGAGTGGATAGTGTTTGTTGGAATTTAATGCGTTATGCATCTGGTGGTGACATCACACCTAAAAATATTTTCTTAGTGGAATCTCTTTTGGATATTTATATTGACAACAAAATGTGGCTTGACAAATTCCCAGTACTAATATGTATGGTGGTATATACATATTTGAGATTAATCGAAGATCATAATATACCACAACTAATGGCTCTGCGACAGAAAGAAGTCAATTTTGTGATAGCACTCATAAGGGAGCATTTCAATGAAGTCTTAAGCTTGGGAAGAGATTTAGTACGTTTACTCCAAAATGTTGCAAGAATTCCCGAATTTAATCAATTGTGGCAAGATATTCTTTTAAATCCTAAAACACTATCACCAACTTTTACCAATGTACTCCAGTTATTACAAACACGAACTTCTAGAAGATATTTACAGTCCAGACTCACTCCAGATATGGAAAGAAAACTAGTATTCTTGACATCGCAAGTACGATTTGGGCATCATAAAAAATATCAAGAATGGTTTCAACGACAATACCTTGCAACACCTGAATCTCAATCCTTACGTAGTGATATGATTCGTTTCATAGTAGGGGTTATACATCCTACAAATGAGTTATTGTGTTCAGACATAATTCCGCGATGGGCAGTCATTGGATGGCTACTTACAACTTGCACCTCAAATGTTGCAGCTTCAAATGCAAAATTAGCCTTATTTTATGACTGGTTATTTTATGACCCTGAAAAAGATAATATCATGAATATTGAACCTGCTATACTCGTAATGCATCATTCTATGAGATCTCATCCAGCAGTTACTGCGACCCTTCTTGATTTTCTCTGTCGCATTATTCCTAATTTTTATCCATCATTTGCAGACAAAGTAAGACAAGGAATTTTCAATTCCCTTCAACAAATTATTGAAAAGAGGGTTCTTCCCAATTTACAACCCCTATTTGACTCTCCAAAATTAGATAGAGAACTACGCACAACTGTAAGAGAGACTTTTAAGGAGTTTTGTAGTAATGGTGAAGGAGTGTCTGGATTAAGAGAAGAAGGTATTGAAGATCTGCCTAGGGGTGGACCTGATGAACCAGTATTTTCTGATGATGAGGATGAAGCCAGTCCAAATATTGGAGAAGATACTGATGATGATGATTTACCTCTATCAGAGGTTCGGGCAAGAGAACGTCCTGAACTAGCAGCAGCTTTACCTCTAGTTTTACGGCCATTTGCTGAAACCCTCCTTGATGAAAGAACAGCAAGTGCAGGGACAGCATTGCTTAGCGCATGCTCTCCACCAATGCCTACTGCAGTAGCAATTGCTGATTTATTTGCTGCTGCCGTACAAGATATTCCACCCCCAAAAATAAGTATCAACCCTACTACATCAGAATTGGAAACTATTCTTAATAATCCAATATTCTCAATGTTTAACTATCTTAGTAGCGATAGTTCTGATTCGAAACGTAAGTTAATAATGGAAGCATTCAAAGAGATGTATGCACAAAGTTCTGTTCCGAGTTTAGGTTATTGTTTATTAGTTTATTTAAAAATTTGTTATGAGAAAGAACGCCGTGCTGAACGAGATCCCGCAAAAAAAAGAAATGTTAAATTTAAAACGGATATTTATAAAGATTATTGTAGTAATTTAGAATTAAAACTTGCCGAGAGTTTAGCTGATGATTTTGAAAAGTGCCAAGAATGTGATGCAAATGTTCTTGTATGGTTGATACCGGATGTATACAGAGAATTTAAAGATCAAGTTCAAAATCATATCAGATTATTGCATATTATAGTATCCACATTAGATGCTGGACAACTACAGCGTCTAGTGTGTCTTACATTACAGGGAAACTTAATGATGTTTAAATCTGACGATATAACAACAATGTTATCTACGAGTCTGGGCTGGGAGACCTTCGAACAATATTGCTTATGGCAACTTTTGACAGCACATGAAATATCAGTTGAAGATGTTTTACCAATTATACCTAAATTATCCTACAAGGATCATGCAGAAGCATCAACATCGGTATTGCTCATGTTAAAACAAGAAAGACCAACTGCAGATGTTGTGAGACAAATGTTCTGCAGATCTTTGGATGAGGACGACTCATTTGTTGTGTCTACTGTCATGTATTGGTGTCAGGATTATGAAGATAAAGTAGCTGATCTTTTGGCCGTTTTATTAAGTACACGATATCCAGGTACAAGTCCAAACAAAAGAAAACGTCCAGGAAAACATAACATTCCACCAAACGCGCCGCCTTCCGCTGAATTAGTAAGTATGAAATTCTCATACTTAATCATGAATAATTTTTGGAAAATTAAATACAAACAAAATACAATAATTTTTTTTTAACAGGTATTAGGTCACCTAGAACAAATAAGAGTATGTTGTGTGGAGCAGAATGATATGTCAATTTTTAACATGGAATGTATGCAGAAAGCATTGCAGCACTCGCAATCAAATAGTAGTGATAGTTTGAAGGTAAATATATTATAATATGCATATTAATAACTTTAAATCATGTCTGTGATACTTACAAATACTAATCTCACTATAACAACTTAACCTGTAATAAAAGTAAAGAATAAATACATTAGAGAAATCTTCCCTGTGATATAAAAACAAACACACCACAGTAGGTGTAACACTGCCTTATACGGAACTCTAAAATAGTAGAATCCACTGCATATTAATAAAAAGATTGTAATGTGTCGTTATTCCAGAGACAATACAGTGACCTGTTCTTTTTGGCTTGGCAAGATGAATTACCAATGTTGAGGAGAGCACGAAAATTAGCTTCGAATTCAATGCCATTAAATCAAAATTTACATTCATCAAATGAGGATAGTGAGGTAATATTATATATAATTACATAGTAACTGTGTTATAACAATACTACACTGTACACAACTTATTTAGCTTTTTACAAGCTTAGTATGGGATCAGATCATGCCGTGTGTGAAATATTTCCTGAAATATTTATTTAATTTGAAGTGAAGCTGTTTTAGACGCGTTGAGAGTTAAATTTCAATTCGCGTCATGGCAATGCCATCACGTCATGCGAGTAGGACGACGATTTTGGTATCTTGCAAAGGAAGTTTCACTTCTGACACATTTGCTCGGTAGATACGCTCTTTTTTATATACTATGTTGCTAAGTAAGGAAATAAAATTGTAAATGTATAACATTTTGAAAATCATATTTCAGGAGGAAGAAATCGTCAAACCGAAGCAGGCAAAACGGCGAAAGAAAGCTATTTCAGATAGCGATTGACTTAATAATACATATACATATATTAACATGTGTAGTAATATAAACACCAAAGTGCGACTCTACAATAAATAGTGTACTATGTTTGTTTGTTACCTTATGTTGTCCACATGGTGCAATTTTAAGAATAATAGTTCATTAACATTTTAATCAATATTATAGTAATAATAATTCACATAATATTACTATGTAATATTCATGTTATTATTTGATATTATATTATATTATAAATGTTGCCACAACTTACGTTATTATTACGGTAAGGATAAGTACATGTTAATATTTTTTTAATGAAACAAAAGTCACACAAAATGTTACTGACACCTTCTAGAAGGAGGTATTTAGTAAATTGTAAGGAGCATGGAAATATTGCTAAAAATTGATAACACTTTTACTTAAGTTTTTGTAAATTTGTCACCATCTGTAGAAGTTGTAATATACATATATTGTTATACAGATTATTTTTATTTTTCGTATATATAGTGTTGGACTTATGTTAAGTATAAGGTACAAGACCAAGAATTTTAAGTAAATAATATTATATTGTATTAAAGCAATTTTCGAAATACATTTTACACTAGGTTCAATAAAGTATTTCCCCATATATCCAACGTTTTATTTATTTCATATTTAATATTTCCTTAATAAAACAAAATATTAGTAAATGTCTTTTATTCTTATCCAGTAAGTACAATTAAAATTAGGGTAACAATAAAATAACAATAACAGTAAGACGCCTTTGAAGAATTCCCAAATTGTTTATAAAATCTATCTTATAATTTAACCAGATACATGTATAATAGAAATTTGTAGAAATACAGGAATATGTTCAAAATATTAATTAGACATGTTCACAGTAATAGCTGAGTTTTCTCAACTGGACTATTTACATTTAATTAAAACCTAATACGCAATTTCAAAAGTCATCAGTTGCAAGTTGTAAAACTTTTTTCAAAAACACGAGCAAAGAGCAAAGTCATCTGATCTCATCTCAACTGAAAATAAGATCAGAAATGCATATTGCTATATCACAATACATTAATCTAGAGTAACATTTAAATGTAAAGTCAAATAAAAATTTGTATGAAGTGTAATACAGATACAGGGTGTACTTGTAACTTTATTACATAATCACATGATTTCACTTTATAATTAATAATTATGTAATAAGGTTTGTAGAGTAACTTAAATCATATGCATGTTATATATAACATGCATATGATAGGCTATAGATAATACATATATGTACAACCGGCGGAGTGCTGACAAATCACATGTATTAAACATAGGAATGTATGTAAACAATTTCTTGCACTCTACATTCAGCAATTTTAACTTTCAATGTGTATTTGATATAAATATGATATTCAGACATTTTTTAAACTAATAAAAATTTGACTTAACATTTAAATCATATCCATGTTTTATAAATGTATGTATATGAACAAAAAAACATTATGCAGGGTAATTATTGAAAAATATTCCATCAATTTACAAGTTATGATGTTTTAATGAAGATGATAAAAATTGAAATATGATCCATCACCATAACACTTGTTTTATACCTAGTATGAAGGTAGTAAATAATTATCTACTTTTATATTAAAGCTTTACTATAGCTGTTTGCCTTGCTTATACCTTTGCCTAGCTTGAGCTTTACTGTACTTTGTCTTTTTTTCAGGTATAGTTTGTTCATTTTCTTGCTTTTCATCTGAAACTGTTCAATAAAAAATATATAGTAAAAATACATTACATACTCATAGTAACTGATACAATTTTTATTAGAATCATTTTTCTTTTATTAAATTAAATAATAACTTACTGAACTCAGGAGGTGGTTGTAACGACTTTCCTGCACTCCACGCAGTCATCAGAGTTGCAGTCTTTCCAACTGCAAATCCGATACCCGACAGGGCAATTGAAAATGCTACCATACTTATTGGATTCTGAAAAGTGTCATCCACATTCAAGCAATAATTAAAACATATTAATCACTTATTTACACAGACATATATTAAGATAGACTACGCGAGTGTATGTACTTCCCGTGTCCAAACTAAGTATACAACACTTACTTGACGCTGGCCTACACTCAGTCCGCGCTTGCAGTTCGCCAAGGAAAGCCGTGAAACTGAATAGAGTAAAATGCCGAATTGCGCAGTTATAAACAGTAGAAACTCCACGGCTGTGAGTGGCCGAGTTATCGGAGATGTTTCCTTCCACCGGTAATTAATTTTCTAATCAGAATATGCACTATTTATTTTAAAATCAAATAAAGAATATCTGTGGAAAACGATCGTGACAAACATGGATAGAAAATCATACGGAATGATTCGGAATACATTGCGGCTTTTACTTGGCACGGTAAAGATCGCGTTGAATGATAATAAGCAATGAATAGTGTCTTCTCATTTTTCTGTTCTCATTTTTCTGTCCAATTTTGTGGTTAGTGATGTTCATTCGATGCAACAGTTCTCGATTCTAATCGATTTTATAATCGAACAGAAAAATGATAATTTGAAGGAGCAATTTTTCAGAAAAAAGGCATAGATTTTTTTTGTCATTTAATATGACTTGACCTAGAACTTTTAAGTATTTTAATACAAACGTACTAAAAAAAAATATTATGACATGGACGCCATTAGTTAAAGTGTCATCTTGGGAGTTTTTTAAGAAAACTCCTTATTGCTTAGACTATGTTTGTTTTTTCAGTTTTCCAAGTAACCCGAACATAAAAGAAAAATGGATCGAGGCAACGAGACATAAAGATTGGTTTCCAACAAAATATAGCACAATTTGCTCTAAACATTTTAGTGAAGCCAGCTTTGTTGAAGGAAAAAAGCTTCGACTATTGACAAAAACAGCCTATCCGACAATTGGTATACTGAAAACGATATATACTAGAATCGCCGCGCGAGCGTCGTCCCTAATCGATTTAGCGTAAAATGAAATTCCCATCACTAAAAGGCACTCGTGACGTCATAACGCGTCAAGGTCAGTACAAAAAATATGACACGCTTGGTTTTCATACAGATCGCGGTACTTGCGTAGTCTATCTATGTCTATGCTTATTTATGTATATTAAGTACTTACAGTTAATGTAGGATTTGCAGTTAGTGTGTAATCCAAAATCACAACAAGAATTCCTATTATTAAGCCTATACATGTACATATCCAAATTGTGTTTTGGCTCCCTAAAATTAATTAAATTGTTATTGATATTGATTAATATATATAATAAAACCTCATATTTTAGATTTAGACTATTAATCACCTTTTAATTTCTTTTTCTGTAATTCAGTTATGCCTCTAATAGACTCCATTAGTTTGGGATTATGAGGTTCCAGTTGTAAAGCCCGTGTATAAGATATTATAGCTTCATCATATAAACCACTGGCAGCTTCTACTTCTGCTCGCCGAAAATAACCCTAAATGATATAAAATTTGTTTAATATAATAGCTCCTTCAATAAACCTGTTAAAACATTTTTGTTATGTATTCAAATAGCATCTTAATATATTCCAAAATCCTAGTAAATATTCAAGTAAGTACCTTTGCCCAATTTGGTTGCAATTTTACAGTTTCGTTTGCATCCTGTAGTGATAAATAGTGTTGATCTAATTTAAGAAATGCAAACGATCTATTGCTATATAAGACATAATTATTTGGTTCCATTTTAATGGCATGAGTATAATGCAGCACAGCTTCGATATATTTTCCATCTTTGACACACTCGTTTCCTTTGATTTTAAGTTCTTCTACGGATAATTGCGGATTTTCTTTCTTTGATTCATCCATCGTTAAAACTTAGTTATATTTTAAATTAGCAATAATATTGATGAAAATTATTTATTTAGTAAATCTAAGATGCTTGTATATTTAATATGTATGAAAAATTAAAAATTATATTCGACTCAATAATTAGAAATGAATAAATAAATTATGGAGATAAAATCCAAAATCTGCACATCGCATTCAACTTTCAAGTCTCAAGATCCGATAGGTGTCACTTGTCACAACTTGTCAGTGCGACAGGTGACAGTGGATGTCACCTTTATTTTTTTCTCTCTTTTGCAGCAAGATGGCTCTTCTATTTGCCAATACCTTGGCCAATACCAAGTGAAAATAAATTAAATATCTGTGATCCAAATGTGCATGCTCTGCACAGAGCAAGTTGGTGCTGTGCAGCGCCACAAGACCAAAGAATACTAATTATACTCTAATGCTAGGCGTCCACTAGGCGGATCGGGCCGGGCCACATCGCAACGCAAAAATACGCCGGCCTATGTTTTGTATGAAACATCGTCCATTAGCGACGGATCGGGTCGGGGCGGGCCGCAACGCATTGGCGGATATCGCTTCGCAGGCGGATTTCTGCCGGCGGTGCGCTGCGGCCCGGCCCGCCCCCGCCGTCTAGTGGACGCAGGCAGGCGGATGTGAGCGGCGAGCGTCTGTTAGATAAAATCCGCCTAGGCGGTGCGCCGCGCCCCGTACAGGTGGACGCAGGAGCAAACAGCGCGTCCATTAGAGACGGCCCGTTGCGATGCGACCCGCCCCGATCCGTCTCTAATGGACGCCTAGCATTAAAAGAGGCACAAGCAATGATATTTTATGTTTAGATACGTTATAACTCACAATATGTCAAAAAAAAAATGCTTCATATGCAGTGTCAGGCACACACAAATACAAGTATCATTTTACTTAATTAATTACATTCACAGACTGTATAAGAGAGATGGCCCTAATAAAATCATATAAACAAAAAAGACAAAGATAGTTTGTCACTTCCGCGCAGGTGTAAGCAAAAGTCATAAGAATTCACCAATTAAATATAAATAAACAAATAGTTGCCATGGTAATTGGCATAGACTAACGACACAGAAGGTTCAATGTTATAGATGTTACGTTTCCTGCACAAGTAAACAAATGTGACAATTTCATTTACTATTTAATTATTATTATGATGTTGTATTAAAATGAAAAAACTTTTTTGGAGATATAACTGTATTAAGTATTTATTACTAGCTGTGGTGTTCGTTTTCGGTCATCATCATTTCACCCGATAAACACCCACTGCTGAGCATAGTCCTCCTTATAGAATTCCATAAGGACCGATCTTACGCTATTCGTTTCAAGGCAGTTCCCGAAACCCGTACAAGGTCATCACTCCAACTTGTAGGATATAATAATAGTGGTGCCTAGATGAAAAAAAAGGATGAAATAAAAGAAAGGATGAAGTATAAGCCTTTTTTATCTAAAACACAAATTAAATTTATGTTCAATAGCTATTTACAGAAAAGCAAATAGCATTTTTCGTCAGTAGTGATAATCTTTTCTTTAATGTATACGTATATTCAACATCATTTTTGCAAAAAAAAACATTTTGGCCATCACGATTTCTTTGTATATAATAAATAGATATATTTGTTAATTACATGCACTATGTGGATTTAAATATAAAAATAATCAAGTATTTACCCAAATCGAAATTAATAAAATAACCGTTCTATTTTCAATAATCGTATCTACATGATAATCTTTGAACACAGTGTACGCTAGCTTTGTCACACTAGTGATTGAAGCAATGTTTTATCCCTTTCATTATTTCAATACAAGTGTCAAGCATGTGTCATTCATAAAGAATTGTAAATTGTTATTTTTACTCATAAACTGTAATAATTTAATATATTTTCCTGTGATATGATATTCCTTTATCTTTCTTTATTTTTTTGCACGAATACGTGCACTTTCTGAACACACAGGAAGGCATTTTCGACAACTTTAATGTACCTATCGGCACATGCGCTCACTGGGACCGGTGACAATCTGACTGATTGCATTGGTCCCAAATAGGACCAATTCACGGAAGCAATTTTGGTGCGTTGATGACGTATCTACCTCTTTTTTCTATATATAATATCATTGGGCACAAGACTTTTCTCGGCCCGCACTTCTAATAGACAATTAGGCTAAGCATTCACGAAGCGGTTTTCACCCGCGCTCGCTGCGGCTGCGGTAGCGGAATGGAGTTTTATTTTCAAAACACAAGACCGAAGTTCGATGCGGTCACGCAGCCCTAGCCGTCGCGATTGCGATCATGCGATTATCGCTCGCAAACTTGGTGCTTGATTATTGAAAGGCGGGCGGTTTCAAGATCGGCGGTTGCCGATTAAACGATCAATTCAGTTGCAGGCCGATTACTTGCTCTTTATAGGCCGCCATGGCCCATGGACACATACCAGAAACGAGCTGTTGCATTATACTTACTTCACAGAAAAAATATGCATGATTAGACATGATTTTTTTTATCCGATAGTTTACAACATTTTATAAAAGGGAGAAAAATTTCGCTGGAAAATTATTTAAAAATATATAAAAAAAATGTTTAAAAAACCCACAGAAAAAACCCAATTCAAATCGACAATTCAAACGACGGCCATTTGGCGCGCGTGCAGCGGGACCCGCAAACCACAGCGGGCGCGGATTAAAACCGCTTTGTGAGCCTGCAGCCTTAAGTCAATAATTATCATATTTTGTCAAACTAAATTCAGAAATTCAGATTTCAGAAATCAGAAGTCGGCAGTCACTGTTGTGGTCACTGTGTCAGTCTGTGCTCTGTGGTCACGTCACAGTCAGCAGTGTAATAAAAGTAGAGTTTGAGAACTTCCGACATTTCTGTTTGCATTATTTTATTGTATTCCTAAAAAATTATATAAATTTTAACAACATGGGAATTAAAGAAGCTGTAATTTATTTAGATAATCAATGGAATGCCTATTATGCCGGTCAAACAGTAAATGGGAGAATTGAATACGTTTTTGATAGCCCTAAAAAAGTTAGAGGTGAGTCTATTTAAAAAATATGTATTTGCCTAAATGAGTCATAGTTTTAAAGAGGCAGTGCAAATCTGTTTTTGCATCTATATTGTGTTGATGTTTTGTAGTAATGTATATATAAACTTTGCATTTTCTTTACCCATAGGTATTGAAAATTAATGTTTACCTTTTATTATATATTATATAGCAATATGTAAGCTTATTTTTTCAATCTAAAGGTATTCATGTCAAGTTCAAAGGAGAGGCACACACAGAATGGAGTGAAAGTAAACAAGAAGAAGATTCAGAAGGAAAAACTCAATCCACTGACACTCTTCATACTGGAAATGAAGAATATTTCCAAATATCCTATTATCTTCTCGGCAGCAGTACAGGTACATACATATTATATTATTACTTTTAGTACATGTATGATAAGTAGGTAGGCTCTTACCATTTTACTTTCTAATATTTCCATACCCATATTGGTATACCGTTACATATTTATGCTAATATGCCTACTATTATGTTTAACACTTGCATACAAACAAATTATTTCTAAGGGAGATATCATTTTATTTTTAGCATAAATGATATATAGGGTTTTTCAATGAGCACAGATAGATTTTGAATGAGTATACAAATGATCTGTTTTTGTGTTCAAATTAATGTGTCCAGTGGTTTTTGAGTTTATTGTAAAAGACATCAGAGATTTTACAATATGTATTGATAGAATACAGTCTTTAATCATATCATGAATGTATTGTATTAAAAAATATTGAAACATTATCTTTTAGGAAACGAAATTGAAATTCCTGCTGGCAAGCAGGTGTATAATTTTACCTGTGCGCTGCCTCCAGTATTACCATCTTCTTTTGAGGGTGAGCATGGCTTTGTGCGCTACACTGTTAAAGTCACCCTTGACAGGCCGTGGAAATTTGATCAAGAGACTAAAATGGCATTTACAGTCATTAATGCTTTGGATTTAAACCTCAATCCTTCATACAAAGTAAGTAAACAATGCTTTTATCTTGTGAATGTCTTATTTATTTAGCAATTTATTATCTTAATTGTCTTACATACTTTCTTAGAAAACATATTATTATAAATATATGTCATATTTGATGTAGTGAAATATTTGTTCTAGGAACCAATTCATTTCCAAATGGAAAAAACATTTTGTTGTTTCTGCTGTGCTTCACCTCCGTTATCGGTAGATGTTCGAGCCCCAGTGACTGGATATTGCCCTGGTCAAGTCATTCCTTTGTCTATTGACATAGAAAATAAGAGTAATGTTCAATTGCATCTTGTCAAGATATTTTTGAGGAAGGTAAGTGTGCATGTTGGTGGTATTTAACCAAACTGTAGTCTTTACTGTTTCAAATTTATTTATAATTTTGTTAGGTATACTATATTAATCTATATAACATTAATTTCGTAAATTTTAAAGTTGTACACATAAATCTATTCATAAATCAATGTCATGATCACAATGATACATGTTTAGTTTAGTGTTTTCTAATGATACATTTCCCATATAAGTTACCATTGAGATATCATCTATTTAAATACTTTTAGGTGGTGACATACAGAGCAACTTCACCAACAACTGCTGTGAAGAAGTCAAAGGACATTGTTCTTACAATACAAGAAGGACCTGCTCCAGCTGGAACCACTAAGCATTGGAACTTGAACATGGAAATACCCCCAATACCACCCTCAAACCTTGTCAATTGCAGTATTATTGATCTGGATTACGATTTAAAGGTAACAGTGAGCTTTGCATATAGAAGGCATTTGTTGAAGAAAATTCTAATCACTATGTGTTGAATGCTTTGGACATAGAGCTATAATAATCAAATAGCAGACTTATAAGAATACATATTTGAATAGTTTAAAAAATATTGTTTGAAAAACTCCTCACTCAAATGAAACATTTCATTAATATTTTCAATTTTCTCCTCCTTATCTCTGTATGTTTATACAAGCATATTATCAATACATTGTTTATCGTTGTAGATACCTTCTTACTTGTTTGTTAAAACCTATTTCCATCTCTCGTTTTGAATCGCAGGTGGAATGTGTAGTATCGGGAATGCATCTCAACTTCAAAGACAAGAAGTACGTAACGATTGGCACGGTGCCGCTGATGGGCGGTCCTGGAGCGGCACCTTCTGCGCCCACCCAGCCGAGTGTGGATGCATCAAACCAACCGGCCGTTCTACCTGTGTCTCCGGGAGAGCCTGCTCAACCCTCTGTGAGTTCTGAATTATTTTGTTTTAAACTTGTGCATTATTTGTGATTGCTAGATTCGAATACAATCTAATTACTGTCATTTAGCTTTTTTAGATGAAACCAAAAAGAAATTAAATTGTTTTTGAGTTTAGAGTTTATTCCTAGAAAAAGTAGTAAATATGCAATAAAATGTCATATAATTTTGGAAGAAACTAATTTTCTCGAAATCGAAACATGTTATTATTGCAATAATATTTAAATGTTATACAAGAAATTTGATATTTTGTGGTTTAATCTATACTAATATTATAAAGCTGAAGAGTTTGTTTGTTTGTTTGAACGCGTTAATCTCGGGAACTACTGGTCTGATTTGAAAAATTCTTTCGGTGTTAGATAGCTTATTTATCAAGGAAGGCTATAGTATGGGCTATATATCATCACGCTACGACCAACAGGAGTGGAGCCACGGGGGTGAAACCGCGCGGAGCAGCTAGTTGTACATAAAAGGAATAGAGCTTTTGAAGTATTTTTTTTGTCTATTTATTCAGGCACCGGCTGCTGGCGAAGCTCCAGGAGGATGGATGGTCCCAGGGTCGGCACCAGCTCAGCCACCTTTCCAGTCGCTGTACCCTACTCTAAGTAAGTATATAAATTTAAAAATGTTTTTAATAACTTGCTACTAGCCCCGGCTCCGCCGCCCCTTTAAAACAAAATAATATTTACCGTATTCATTTGTTTTGCTCATGATTATTAATGATGTTATTACACTTAAAATTCTTATTACTTTTTACTCAAAAAATTTATATTTTTGTGATTTTTGACATACCTTAATCTTATGAATAAGATTCAAAGTAAGATCACTATGAATATTACTTATATTTACAAACAAGTTGAAGGTCGGTTGAGTTATCACGGTGAATCACGCATTCAGCAATCAGCAGTTAGTGCAAATTTAACGCAGTGATTCAGTTATATCTCTGTTATATTTTATCTTTCTGCTCTCGTAAACAGATAGCAGTTTGAAACAAATTAAAGTTATATTGTTTTAATAACAATTTATATCTTAATTATATTTGACAATGTTTATACTTAGTAAAAAGCAAACGGACAAAATATAAGTACATTAACACTTAAATTGACTGATAATATTTTCTTTGATAAGTACGAGTCAGAAAATGCAGCATTTGTTTATATTATCTTTAATAAAACTGGTACAATATTTTAAAATCGTTTTCTTTCTCATACTAATGAACATGTCATCAGTATGTGTCATAATGTTCAATAAACATAGCCATATACACAACACAGGATAAGACCCCTTGTGCATTCATGAATGGAAACAATTTCTTGATAAATCTTACTCATATAAATGTTAATATTTCAGCTGAGCCAGTGTACCAGGAATCTCCATACGGTCGCACTATTAAGGATCGCAATGAAAGTCAGCACATGGCCATTAATGGTCCTGCAAAATTCGCTCCTTACTATCCTACTTACGCGGCTGTCCAACCCCCGCCTTTACCACAATAAAATATTTTAACAAGCTTTTGTGATGTGTGCTAGTAGTTAGACAGTATCCATTTGTATCGAATTTCGAAACTGCTTTAATGACGAATATTGTATCCAGCTATATTTACATTTTAATGGATTAACAGTTTTTTTTAACAATTTCTTTTTACCATAAGGTTTTACTTTGTGTATCGTAATGTAATAAGTGTAAACGGAAACGTGCTAATTAATTAGCCTTGAATATTTTGATAGATTATTTTTGCTTCGTATTTCTTGCGTCTTTTTAGTTCCGAAGTTATACTATACAATCTCCCAAATGTCTCATTTATATCTTACTAGGTTTCGCCCGCGGCTTCGCCCGCGCAGTCAAAGAAAAACCCGCATAGTTCCCGTTCCCGTGGGATTTCCGGGAATGCGTTATTTTCCCGGGATAAAAAGTAGCCTATGTCCTTTCTCGGGTATCAAAATATCTCCATACCAAATTTCATGAAAATTGGTTCAGTAGTTTAGGCGTGATTGAGTAACAGACAGACAGACAGAGTTACTTTCGCATTTATAATATTAGTATGGATAAATGTAATCAGAAAACCCCGCAGTATAAATTAACACTATGATGCTGAAGTGAAATGAAATTGTACGAATACTGTCTATTTACGATAAATTTATGACTAATTTTATTTGTGATTTCATGAGATCTTAGAAATTATTGATTGTACTCGATTACAATTCAGTAATTGTATCTTTAAGGATTGTTAAAAGACATGCCCGTCCTAATATTATTATTTATTGTAAATTTACAGAAAAAAAATTGAGAGTTTGCGTATTTCTTTTTTATTATGAGTCTTCCACATTCTTTTTTAAAGTATATTGTATGAATCTCTAAAACTTATAATCCAATGAAGACTACTCATTGCTCAAATGGTATTTTATCATAATTGGGACAGAATTTAATTTTGATATTGTCGAATCTATGTAAAAATAATAAGCCTAACTTATTGTGCAAAAAGTAAATGCTAGCTTAGTATTATCAGGCAGCTTTTGCTAGCACAAAATGGTAGATCTTATATTAATAATTGTGCATCATACATATATTTTGTTTACCAAGAACGCACAATTATTTTATGATATTTTAATTTAAGAAATTTATTTTGAACTGTCCTCATTGGAATGTGTTTAAAAGATAGTTTATTAATATTGAAAGTATTATAGTACATATTGCATAATATGATTTACAATTTTATTTCAACGAGAGTTTTCTATTGGAAATTCGATTAAGCTGATATTAGTAAATCATAAAATATTTGAAAACCATTCGTCATTTTGTACCAAAAATATATTTTATAAAATCTGAATAAAATCAATAAAAATTATAAGTTTGAAAGGATTAACGTGCCCTCTTTTTTAATAATTATAGTCGTGATGTGCGGAGCTCAGACTAAGTACGGACCTAGTATTTACCCAAGCATTTATATGTCATTTACTTGTTATATATTTTGAACAGAGTAATAATAAAGGCTATAAACTGGGAGTATTATGTGTGAAGTGTATTTTACAATACTGCTAAAAACTCAAAATAAGCATATGTTTGAAGTGAACGATAATATGATTTTTTAAATGTTTTGACCATTTACCTACTTACACAAAATGGCTTGTTAAGAAGAAGCTTTTGACTCATGGACTTGTATAATTATTTATATTGTAGTTTTACTTTATATAACTTATACAGATTTTAACATTGTTTTATTAAATGTATCCATATTATAATTGGAGTTTTATTTCGCTGAAATCCTACTTCACTACATAGTATAAAACAAAGTCGCTTTCTCTGTCCCTATGTATGCTTAAATCTTTAAAACTACGCAACGGATTTTGATGCGGTTTTTTTTTAATAGATAGAGTGATTCAAGAGGAAGGTTTTAGTATATTATTTATTATGTTTTAGACAAAGCGGGCGAAGCCGCGGGCGGAAAGCTAGTATATTATAAATGCGAAAGTTTGTGAGGATGGATGGATGGATGTTTGTTACTCACAGTTGTTACTATTACACGCAAATACTAATGAACCGATTACCTGTGTAACAATGAAATTTGGAATGTGGGTAGTTAAACACCCAGAATAAAACATAGGCTTTTTATCCCGGACATCCCACAGGGACGGGAACTATGCGGGTTTTTCTTTGAAAACGCGGGCGGTATTTAATGTATTTTTGATCATCCATCGTTGTAATAAATGGTTCTTGATTCCAAACTAATTCTATCATTCATAACCATCAAAGAGCATAGGTAAGTTTCATAAAAAACTGGTCCAACTTATCACATCCTAAAAAGATAGACATTCTCTCTATACTTATATTTTGAACGCGCCGATTTCAGGAGCCACAGGTTCGATTTGAAAAATAAATAAAACGAGATATTGATGATAGAACCTTTATTGATTTTCCCTCACAATATAAAACAAATTCTTATAAAAACAAGGAAATTTCATAAAAATAACAGGAAAAACGTCAATATATTTTATACTAAACAGTTTTGCACTTAAAAAGTTATTTTTAGGCATTCGATTTTATTAAAATCACAAATCATTGAACAAATGGTTTTCATAATTTAATTTTCTACAAATGTTCTTATTTCAAACTTTAAATTTTTTCAATAACGAATTTGATCAACACGTCTAGAATTATATAAAATTACTATTTCTTATAACAGCTATTTCTCAAAATGTCTATTAAGGGCAGGACGTTGTTAATAGATAATTTGATACATTGCGTAAGTTCTCGAAAAAATAAATACATATTATCACATGAAAGTTCTCAATTAACATTCGGTAGAATAAATTTTAAGAGTAAGCATGTGTTAGCGAAACGTTAATATAGGTTAAATTGTAGAAGGAAAAACAATGAAGTATTTATTGCTGATATATTGTCTAGAAGATTCTGACTTAACAATTTGTTAATGTCAATAATATGAGTGATAGCGAAATGAACATAAACCACATACAATGCCCTTATGAATAATGCTAACTGGCTAATTGATATTTTTTTTTTGTTTTATAAAATAATATAGAAATAATAAACCTACTTTTTAATGGGCGATTTCATGATTCTCGTACCCCGTACGATTCGAAGGGTACAAAGAGATCATTAGAATAATGTGGGAACATAAATTTTTAGTTTGTGCTTGATGGTCGTAACATCGACGTAATTCGCATGACAACTATTTACGACCACTGATATCGAAACGCTCAATATAACAAATGAATGGAGGTCGAACATTCAATTTACTATCCCCGTAACGATGAAATGTAAACCTAGCCCGTGTCGTAAGGTGCACTACAATCGGGACGCGCGACACGCGTCCACTCTCGAGATGTTCGGGCGGGGAGCTGCTCGCGATCCCGCCGCCGGCGCGACCGGGGCGAGGCAGGCCCCTCGCCGCGCGCCCTCGGGCCCGGGGAGCGTCTGTCACCCGGCGTCGGGCGGGCGTCGGTCCGGTTCACGGTGCGTCGGCGTCTCTCGTCGGTCCCGTGTCTCCCCGAGGGAGCGAGGTCGGCTGAAGCGGCGCGGCCCGCGGCGGTCCGCCCGCTGCTCTCAGTACTGGCTGCATCGCGCGCGGAACCCGCCCTGGTACGTGGAGTCCTGAGACAGCAGCCCGTCCGGCTGCGACGGGCAGTCCGGCGCGGCCGACTCCTGGCTGAAGTCCGGCTGCGACGCGCCCTGCGACAGCGACAGCGGCGGCTGCTGCGACAGCGGCTCCTGCGACAGGCGCGGCGGCCGCTTCCTGCCGCCGCGCTGCAGGCCGGCGGCGGGCGGGCGCTGCAGGCCGCGGTGCGCCGAGAAGGCGGCGGGCGGCACGGGCGCGTGCAGCATGGCGGCGCGCTCCGGGCCCACGTACGCGAGCGGGTCGCGCAGCGGCCGCGCGCGGTCGTACACCGAGCCCGGCACCATCGCCTCGCGCGCGTCGAACATGGACGTCGACATGAAGTGCGACCCAGGGTTCTGGGCGTTCACCAGTTTTTTCGGCTTCGCAAACTGTATTGCGGATTCTTTCAGGTTGGACAGTGGCCCTTCGGTTAACACGCGACGCTCCTTGTAAAACGCCAGCAGATGGTTCCACAGTGGCTGTTTACTTAAAACTTTTGGGTTGCCGACGACGATGAGACCATATTTTGCGCGGGTTAGAGCTACGTTCAAACGGCGCGGGTCGCTTAAAAATCCAATTCCTTGATGCTCGTTAGAACGGACGCACGACATGATTATGATGTCTTTTTCACGACCTTGGAAAGCGTCGACGCTGGCGACCTCGATCTCTTGGTATAATTTGGCGTGCAAACTTCCTTGGTACTGCATATGTTGCACTAAATAAGATCGTTGTCCTTCATAAGGTGTAATGATGCCTATTTGCTCAGGTCTGACACCGGCTTTTAAGAAGCGAGTTGTTAATTTTTCCACATTGGCGGCTTCAGTACGATTCAGATAAGATGTCCCTGACCCCGCGATTTCTTCTTGTCCTTGTGTTACATAGAAAAACATAGGTCTATCGGGTCTCGGCCAAGGAAAATCAATTTTGTGAAGGCGTCTCTCTTCAGCGCTGACGCCATTCTGAAGCGATCCTTCATAAAAGAAATCGGAGGGGAATCGCGAAAGTTCTGGATGCATGCGATATTGAACTTCAAGGCGGAATGGACGAATTCCAAGAACAACTAATCTTTCGAAAAGACTTTGACTGAGACCAGCTTTCGCTGCCTTTTTACACATTACGACCGGGCCTAACTGACAGTGATCTCCTACCAGTATAAGTTGTCTAGCACCAAGAACAACGGGTACCATGCATTCAGGTTCCGTAGATTGCATGCCCTCGTCGATAAGAATAGATTGAAATCGCATGCGAGCAACTCTAGGATCGCCCGCTCCGACGCAAGTTGTACAAACAACATCGGCAGCATCGAGAAGTCTACGTTCTGCCGCTCTACGTAATGCTCTATATCTTCTTTCATCAGCCGCCGACAGTTCCCCGGCTTCTTCCTTTAATCTAGTTAACTTGCGCAATTCACTATCTGCTGAACCCAAAGCACGTGCTTGTTCGTGTAGTGCTAAAAATGATACCGAGGACTCCATTGCTTCACGCGACTTGGCACATAATCTAACTACTTTCAGTCCAGTTCGATGGATCTTCTCAGTAAGCTGGTCAACCGCTGTGTTTGATGGCGCACATACGAGAACAGGTCCACCATTTTGTCTTACAAGCTGATATACAATAGTCGCCGATGTAACAGTTTTACCTGTGCCGGGAGGACCTTGGATCAACGATAAGGGGCGTTGAAGTGCGTGTTTCACAGCATATACCTGTAAAAGAAACATTCTCTATATTAATATTGTGCAGTGGTTGAAATTCAGCTTCTTAATTGCAACATTCACAACTCTTCTACTGCTACTGATGCAATGAAACTTGAAAAATGTCTGCATTTTAAGTTTTAACCACAGAATACATAATAAACGCTACAGAACGGACACTCTCCGCCTCCCGCCAAAATTAAACACTTACCTCACCCCGCGCGATCGTGATTAAAATGGGCCATATTTTTCTGCAAGGACGATACGCAACGAAGATTGACAACATTAATCAGATTGACTTAAAGTAATTTTATTATTTTGGATTTGTGATTATCGTTTTTCGTAGAAAATGGTTATATATTGTGCTGTTTACGGATGTATTTCATCAGAAAAACGCGAATTTTTTTTTACGCTAGTCACAAATGTGCCAACCATAAAGCGTTAACACACACATTTGCAGTCTCTACAGTATGACTGTCAAAACAATAATTTTGTATGGAGTGTCCGGGGTGTGGTTTTAACACAAAATGAGTAATATAATCTCTATATATGGAGGTAACTATTAAACATTTACGAGATCTTAATAAACAGCAATATAGTTTATTTCTCAAATTTATGTAATGTCAAAAAAAAATTGTAAATAAAACAATTACCTGTGATCTATTAAGATCGGGTAGATTAGGTGCGCTGAAATGTTTGGGTAAATGGACACGGAACAGAACTTCCTCCACTTCATGGCCGAGTAGACGGCGGTAGATGTACCCCGATACAGACGAGTCATCCACCGCAAATTTGCGTAAAGCTAGTTGCATTCTGGAATGTATTTTACTAAATTTAATATAAAAATTACACATTTCAAATATATTCTATTTTAACTGTATGTGAACAGATATAGAGAATTTTAATTATTTCATCAAATTGTTCTTGTTTTTTTTAATAATGTTGTTAAAATTTTTATGGAATCAGCAATAAGTTTGAATCGAATTTAACTAGAATTTTATTTTACCGATCAAAAGACGTGCTCTTCCATATAAAATCGACCACAAAATTGGAAGTGCAGTCGAGTGGTGCGCCGGCGCCGCTTTTCAACTCAAGCCCCACATCGTCACCGTAGTTGTCTGGCACCTTTATCACGTGACCCACGCCTGACCACGCTTTGTGAAGTTCTCCGATATACCTGCAATGTCAATGACAAAATATTAAAAATAGTTTAACGACTAATTTAAGAATAAAGTAATCATTTCCGTCATTTGCATTACATTTACTTTTCATCAATTAAATTTTTATTTTTGTATCAACAAAGTATACAATATTATGTATGATAGATTTATATGTTAATGATGAAAATATGTTATATGTTATAAACATTTATAGGACTATTTTAATTGATAAACTGTTAATCTTGTTTTATGCCTTACCTCAATCTCAATTCATCACCATGCATGAGTTTCATATCACTGTCGGTTTTAGCCAAAGTGAAGTAAGCAATTGTTTTCTTATTGAGTCCCACATCCCAACGGACTTCGATTCCTTCTTGCGTTTGTGACTCCTTCAATCTTTTGTCATAATCAGCTTCTAATTTAACCAAAGGACCAAATATATTTTGATATTGATATCCGTCTTCATATCTGTAAATGTTATTTCATTGTTAGTAGAAAAAGATGGAGGAATATCGATATTTTAAGGTAATAAATAATTTAAATGACTTTCTAATTAATGTAATATGTAAAGGGTATGTGTGCTTAGTTTCTTTTTTCAGTAAACTGTTGATACTAAACTAGTTATTTTAACATTCTGTAGATATTATCTCTCTTTTTTTATCAACATAAGAACCATATCATGGGAGAAGGCAGATTTAGAAAACTATAATATTTTTTGAATTAGAAGTATTTTTAGAAATTTATTTATTTAAATGTCCTTCGTTAATACTAAATATGTACCTTAACAACACTTGATGTGGCTCTTCATCAACTCCTGGTTTCTCTAAATCTTGGAATGTGGCGTCCACATTATCTCTCCAAAGCTCTTCGAGTCGTCCAATTTGTTGTGGTGTTACCTGAAATTATCAAATTTAAAATTAATAATTTCTGTTCACCATTTCACATGAAATGCAAAAATGTGTATCAGGTAACTGTTAAAAATTAAAATAAATACTAGTATTTTTCATATATAATTACTTCATAAAGCTATGTGGAGATAAGGGCTCTTTCAATTTATGCGTTTCGCGTCAGTACCGCGAACGTTCGCAGCGCCGCCCTGTTGCCGCTCCGAGCGTTTTGTATGAAAAAAAGAGGATCGTCCGTGCGCCGTACTTCTAACACACCGCTTCGGCACCGCAGTCGTCCGACACGAAACGCATAAATTGAAAGCGCCCTAAGGAGCTTATTTTTATATTTATGCTTACCTGGCGAGCTCTCATTTGTTCAGCTTCAGATGGTACTTTAACGAGCCAGGATAGGAAAGCCCGATCCGCTGTAAATAATTATTTTTTTTTATCAATTACATTACACTTACATTTTCATTAGTATAATATACTAACATTTTCATAAAACAAAAAATATATATATACATGTTATACACAACACTTACATATCAACGGTTTCCATTGCTCTTGATCCCAATTCATATCTTTCAGCGAACTTTGTGCAGCACAAGGTTGTCTAAAATATTTTATTATTTATAATAAATTGTTCTATAATTTTAATTGATAGAGCATGCATGCTTTAGGTTTTTGTCACACCATACTAAATTAACAAGGAGCCTGATAAGCCAAAAACAAATATGTTACAAATCGAATTAAGTTCTAGCCACCAAGGGATAGTTAAATAATGCTTTTCTTTGAAATCTCTTGATGTTTAGTATCAATAATAAAAATTGGTATTTCTTTTATTCCTTTAATTCAAGATAATAAAATCCCTACATAATATATGAAAATAATGGATCCCCAGATCCTTAACACGTATGGTGTGACAAATGCTTAAAGCCCATGATTGTATTGAAAACTGTATAAACAAGAATACAGTCAAAGTGATAATGCTAACAATAATATTATATTATGTTTTACAATATAGCTAACATTTAATTTGTACATCATAGTAAATTTACAAATATTTACTATTCAAAAATCAATTACTTTATTATCAAAAGTATTCAATACATAAAATGTCAACTCACCGGCACAGAAGCACAACAACTGAATCCGCTTTCGCTGGTATAAATCCCAGAACAAAAACATTCCGAGCTCCACAAGAATAACACTCAAGTAAGGTCTCTCCCAAGGGGCCGTCACGGTGTAATGCAGCTTCCTTGTGTTTTGCTCTCACTAAATGGTTAATTATGTGGGACCCTGATGTATTGCCACGTCCATTACAGAACCTGTATACAAAATATTATCAAATGTAAGGTTTACTGTTTACTTCCTATTACTCACTCAAACTACATAAATATTCATGGTGCAATACTTTTGAAAAATTAACATAGTTGGTACTGAGGTATAAGATTGTTTTGACCTTCTTGATTAAATTTTAAAAAGGAAAATGTAAGGGAAAATTATGTTGCATTAGAAATTTATATTTCACATGAAATTCCAAAGACATCTTCCCTTTCCTTGTTTCATAACAAATTCAAAATCTTCCTCTTTCTTGTTTCATATGTGTTGTTGTTATTTTCTGTCATGTTTATTGCACATTAGTTTTCTTTTCAAAAAAAATTATACCGATTTTAATTTCGTCAGAATATTTATTGGGCACTTCAATTGTTTCCATATTTTTTTTACAAATACATGGGGAAAACAAAATAACATGTGTATATTGAATGTAATTTACCATTTACTACAGATGTTGCACATAACAACAGTGGCTGGGTCGTGTATGCCACAATATTTGCAGGCATGATCAGGCAACTCTTTGCTGCTGTATAGAGCTTCATCATCTTCCTCGAATTGCAATTCTGCTATTGCATTAGTTACACTTGATAATTTCGAACTTAGATCGGATCTTCCTAAGCCGTTGACCTAAAATTTACAACAACTTGTTAAGTCACGTAAGCGATCAACTTAAGCCCTATTTAGGTTATGTAAATACAATACATTTACCTGGTTTGACGAAGCTAAGCCGTGGTCATGTTGAGAGGCTTGCGTTTGACTTTGTGAAGGTAAAGTAAAGTCAGTAAATTCAAATTCAGAACCCTGAGTATCAGCACCAATAAGATCTGTCTCCTCAGTATCCAGAAACGTGAGCGTTTGAGAGCTCGGTCCGTATGCGTCGACGCTCATTTTTATAAACAACAACTAAGTTAAGTGCAGGAAATAAAATTTGTCAAAAAAGTAAAATATTGCAGTTGCTGAGAAAAATCCCATAACAAATTCCCAATTCTCAACTTGCTACTATTAATGATGTTGATGACCAAGAAAATTCGCCATGTTAGCACAGCACACTAAATGGTTTGCTTTCTATTCAATATTCATAAAGGTTGAAACTTCAGATTGGCTAAAATATTACCTGCACTTTATTATAGCCAATCACAATTACATAGAATTTTATTAACCAATAGCACGCGACAAAAACAAGCATCATAGACTAAATACGAAAGATAGTGGAAAACTGACTTATGTGTCATATTCATAGGTATCGAATTCTTCACTTTTAGGAAAGCCATTCACAGTTAGACTGAAATTATTTGCATCTTTTTATAAAGACTGAAAGTGTTTTTGTTAGGCGAAAATATTTTTTTTACGTTAACCTCCTAAGGACCAAGCTAAAAAAATCTTATTCTGCATTACCACCCATTGTTCTCACCTGAGTACATAAAAATACAATAGTCCTGCCACCCAATGGTATTTTTTTATTTTTTTTTATTGTTAGAGTTAAAATTTACTTGTGGGATTTTTTATCTGTGTAAAATATAGCTTATAGAATACATTTCTGAAAAAAAAAAACTCGATTTATTTTGTTCTACAGACCTAAGTACATCAGACCTAAGTGAATCCAAAAATTTTTTTATTAAAATAAGGTTTTACTTGTAGATTTTTTTATTTACTTATGTTATAAAATATGACATCATACAAAAACCTCTACAAAGTATACAAAAGAATTAAAAACAGTTTTTCTTAAATTCTAAATGTGTAAGTTTACTACATATTAGGTAATAAAATATCTAAACTATCTGAACATATGTTAAAAAAAGAAATAAAAACATTGGAAGTACAATATTAGGAACTTGAAATATCAATGAGCTAACTAAAAATCGATTCGGAAACAAATGGTGGGTCTCCTAAGTCTTCATCACTAGGAATAAAATCTCCGTCAGTCGGCTAGGAAATCGATGATATTATCGTCACGAATAACTGAAAAAATAAGGAAGATAACTGTATATTTTGATTGCAATAGTAATTCCTGTTGACAGTTTAAATAAATTATAATCATAAAACAGGACAATTACACTCAAAATTACTGTAAAACAACAAAATAAATTATTAACTAATTAAATGTTTTATAGTCATTGACTACCAATGTCTTCAACTGAGTACAAAAAAAATGAAACTAATATTGTAAGTAACGACCAATGTTCTCACATGATCACATAAAAATTATCCGTGAATTTTAAAAATACAATATGAATTGTTTCGTTAAATTTAATTTAAATACGTTCCTGTACTGTTTTTACTATTCATTTTTCAATACCAAATGAAAATCAAGTGAGAGATTAATATGATAATTATTAACGATTTAACTTACCTCTGTTACGTTGACCAGCCATTTTCAAAACTTTAACTAAAGTATTTTAAAATTCTGTGATTGGATAACCCATTTACCTATCAAACCTAATAGTTCAATTCAGCCAATCGCGTTACACAGTGATCATAGGCAGAAAAGCGCGGTATTTTTTAAGTTATTTCGAATTTTCGATTTTGTCATCGGATGAGGACAGTGGTTGGTAATTTAGTTAAAACTTTTTGGTGCTTGGGGTTGTAATGGTGATGGTGTTTATGTGATATGAGGCCATTGGTCCTTAGGAGGTTAAATATAAGCTTATTTAATCAAATAGTGGAATAATCGAAAATTCTAATAGTATAAAGCGTATAAAATATGAATACTTATGTTTAAAAATGCCGTAAGTTTCACTTTTTGAAGTGTAACTTCTTTATCGGGGTTGGAAAAAAATTTAGTGTAACAATTTTTTTGTTACGCGTGACATTTTTCCGTTACGCGCAGTTACGCGCCATCTTTTTCTTATCCCTACCACGCGTGATTCGACGTATTTCTGTAAAGTTGCATATAGTTAATTATTTTTTGAAAAATAAGGACATAAAGAAGTTTCACTTCTTACGTGTGTACACTAGTACACGCACACATTTTTTTTTTGCTTTGCTATTTATCTATTCTTGTAAAAATATTAAATATGTGATTACTTAATAAAAAAAAGCGACCGATACAACCGCAGAAGAAAAGTAATGTTTATTGAGGGCATTGAGGGATATTAACAAAAGTAGGTAGTCCGTAGTCATCAATAACGTCCTATGAAGTTACTACCAAAGGGATATAAATTGAGATTTGTTTATATAGGTATGTGTGGTTCTCATTTCAAGTAACTACTTATATTTTTTAATTTATATTTTTGTAAGCTTAAAATGTAGTGCTAATACCGTAAAAACATACTTATTTAGATCAAAATGTTCCATTTAAGTCGTTATAGAAATTGTTGATATCCTATTTTTCAATAGGTGCCTACGGTTTCCGATACTAAACGCGTACATTGACCGATTTAACGGTGAAATATGGCTAGCAAACTTCCGCAGGATTACCTAATTTTGACACATCTTGTTAATATTTTAAATAAATAGACCAGATTGCGGTCATTTGTTTAAAATAATTAATATCGCTAATAATAAACTATTTTTATATCAGTAGTTATACTTTAACTGTTTATAAGTATTATATCTATTGCAGAAGTAAATTATGTGGAAATATATTTAATTAATTTGAGAAAATATGTTTAATATTTTATTTGTTGCATCACATGAATGCATGACTAGGCGTTTTCCTTTACCTACCTATACTTTTTACATAACTACATTTAAAAATCATTTTAGAATAAGTACAATGTTCTCTAGACTCTATCAAAATAAGTTTGATTTACACTGAAGAGATTATTAATTATTAATATTATAAAAACTGAAAGTAATAAAAGATAAATGCATCAAATTATTTACGCTGTATCTTACACCAATAAACTTCTGGATTAGCAACAAGTTTTTGGCACAGAGCCAGTTATGAATAGTAGGTATGATAAATACACCGTCTGAGCGTTTAACAAAATAGCGGAATATCCGTAATCTCTTAGTGAACACAATGAAAATATATAATCCTATTACTCAGTGATCACAATGAATGTGGGAGTCGAGCACGCTTCGTTACATCATGAATTTGGCTAGCTTGCACCGGGAAAGGTACCACACCCCCGTCCCCCACAGAAAATCGGAGTGAAAAAGTAGCATGCAAAGCTACTGTGTTTCGTTCGGTGAGTGGGGGAGCTGGAGGCCCGTATCTTTATCCTTAGACCTATGCGAGTAAGTCAACCCCAACCCCGGAAGGGTTGGAAATAGTAGGAATATAAGTTACATCGAACTTTTTAAATAAATTGATATGAAAAATAGGTACCTATACATAAGCAGCTATTGCCTTTCCTCATAATGATGCCTTCTAACTATCTAAAGACACAAAAATCTAAAAAAGACAAACACAACAACAAACATACTTTATAATATTAAAATTATATTTTAACTAATCACTAGACTGGCTACGTGTAGGTACCTATAGATTACGTTTTGTTCAGAATCATCATATCAATATAATAATGTGTTCGCGAAGGCATATCTTATTTTAACTGAATCTTGTATTTCTCATTTTGTTTTTGAGATGCTTAGGATTTTATCCTTTTACAGTTTTATAATAATTGCTAAGGAGCGTTATTGTTTATTTTTTTATCTATTAATCGGATGATCATAATCAAATCTGTTCTGGGAAGTGTTACAAAAAATGTATACCTAATTTAAATATTTCCGTTCAGGAAGGTAAATTTCTGTACAAAAACACTATTCTTTTACCACACCTTCGGCGTTTGGTTTTGTGTTCGCTGAATTTTAATTAGGATTTTCCTTATTTTATTTTTGTGTGCATCTTTGGATCTGTGCCTTCGCTGCTCATCTTGTGTTGTATTTAAACGTTTAATCTATACTTCTATACTATAATATTATAAAGCTGAAGAGTTTGTTTGTTTGTTTGAACGCGCTTATCTCAGGAATCTCAGGTCCGATTTGAAAAATTCCTTCGGTGTTAGATAGCCCATTTATCGAGGATATCATCACGCTAAGTTCAACAGGAGCGGAGCCACACGGGTGAAACCGAGAAGCGCAGCTAGTTATATACATAAAGATACCACCACCACCAGCACTAAATATGAACCACTAAACTGTTATAATATATTACGTAAATTCCGTATTGTACTTTACTTTAAATATTTAAGAAAGACTTTTATGACGGAACCTAATTTAAACACTGCTCTTATAAAACTCAGTTTAGTTATCTACCATTATTATTTCAATAGCTCTTCATTGTTTGCTAAATGTCCTATTACATATTTCTGAATCTATTTTTGCTATTTATACAAGACTAGCGGTCCGCCCCGGCTTCGCCCGTGGTACATATTTCGCAATAAAAGGTAGCCTATGTTCTTTCTCAGGGTCTAAAGATTGTCTGTGCCAAATTTCATCAAAATCGGTCCAGTAGTTTATGCGTGAAAACCATACATACATAATTACATAATTACAAACCTTTCCTCTTTATAATATTAGTATAGATTTATACTTTGTTACCTTCTTAAAAAGTAAAAGTTAGTAAAAAGATCTTATGAAAGTGAAAATCGTAAGACATTTTCGTCACAAATTAAAAAAAAGTTTGGAAAATCCAAAAGTGCACGCCTCATAATTTTTTTTTAATAATTATTTATTAATTATTATTTTTGTTTATTTAATAACAATTAAACCACATCGAATCAGACCCTGAAAAATGAAAGGGTTCTATTCCTGAGCATACTCAAGCGTAAGAGAAAAAAAAAGACTCGATTAGTAAAGTATTTCGGTCGCTATCGTGTTAACAAGAAAATCCTCCGCACATACAGACACACGGACGTCCAAGACAGAACTTTTTTAAACTGTTTTTTAACTAGTTTAAATAACAAAAATGACATCAAAAATATCATGAATGTTAAAAATAGTGTTTTTTCTTAATATGTGTGTGTATGTATTATCTTACAAGTGCAATGTATGATACATAAAGACATTTTAAGTTTGAAAAATCAGATGTTTTGCGCGAAGTGACAGTAGTACCCACCTCAACGCTTCGCTTATGAGGCGTGCAAAAAATTGTAAAATAAACGGTTTCCTTTTAACTTCACGCATATTTGACAGTTTGCGCGAAGATAGAACACACAGACAGAACACCTTTTATTTTATGAACAAAAAGATCTGTTGGGTCAGCTATTAAGTAGTAGGGTGGTAGTAGGCTTAGTATACATAGTTTATATATGTATTCTAAGTAGTGGGTAATTGAGAGATGTATGATGTTGTAGCGACACCTCGCTCTGAATCGCGCAAGCGAAATGTTTTCGCTACAGAGCTATCTATATATACAACTTTCCGACATCATCCATCGGGGCCTTCACGGCCGGCCAGTCGAGTAGACTGGTCGAGGATCCTCTCTTTTTCGATGGAGGAATTCCACCTTCCTTCCTCCATATTGGTGACCCCGACGTGATCAACTCCTTCTGTCCATCCATGATGTCCATGCTCACCTATCCCTTCCCCGCCTACGATCACTGCCCGCCAGCCAGCGCACACTTTGCTTCAAATGGAGTCCTGTCCACTAGCATGTGCGATCGCGCATGCCTGGTCAGCTCCACAGCCATCCTCACTGCACACTCCGACTCACTGGAGCATTACACGCAGCATCACCGCACTCAGTTCCGACTCACCGTGAACTTAGCGGCTTCCTGTTCCGACTCACTGGAACACACCTGGCACTGGCAAGGCAACTCGTACTACGACCTCCGGTCTCGGAGGGGAGTGCTGTAGCGACACCTCGCTTCTGAATCGCGCAAGCGAAATGTTTTCGCTACAGAGCTATATATACAACTTTCCGACATCATCCATTGGGGCCTTCACGGCCGGCCAGTCGAGTAGACTGGTCGAGGATCCTCCCTTTTTCGATGGAGGAATTCCACCTTCCTTCCTCCATAATGTATAGAAAAGCACAGAATAATAAGAAGTAGACAAAAGCTACTCTACATCGCGTTGAAACATCTCATTGTCTCTGGAATTCCCTGTAGACATACCTACTCGGTCGAAGCCATGGGCGGAAAGCTAGTTTATTTAAAACGAGTATTGTTTCTGAAATCAGTTGATAAATGAGCTTTTAGCTGTCATCAGTTCGTACCCAATTAAAGGACAACAAGGCACTGACCACAAATTGTAGTGTATATCAGATTTCGTTGCATTTGACTGAAAGAGTCAACTAATTGATGCAAATACGTTGTCTGATTGGGAACGATGCCCTTTTGCCAGATGTTTTACTTGATTCAATTGGCAGCCCATTTTTTTATGGAAGACGAAATAATAAATATATTTATTTTATGACACAACTTCGGAAACGGTATCTAATCGATTTAAAAAGTTGCATTATTTGCAATGTTTGTTGTAAAAATATAGTATCCGTATACCTATGTATTGAAGTATATAGGTATAATTCAAAATAAAATCTACAAGGGAAGATTCTGACAGGCGACTATTTATAAATGTGTATAGGTACCTACTAAAACATAAGAAGTGATTAGAAGTAGCTGCTCTAGGTACTATAGCAATTCAGTTAAGCATTTTTGTATCAATAAGCGATTAGACTGAGTGTGCAGCTATTAGCAATAACACAAAAATCGCTTCACTGTTGGGTTATGACCACCTGCTGCGTTCGCTATCATTATCATATAAATCATGAAACTCAAAATTATAAAGATCGCAAGTGCAATACGGCGAACTTTGCGCGGAGCCTTTTCTAGAGAAGTTCCAACTAGGTATGTATTCTATTTTTTTTTTCACTGATTTATTAACACACTATAACAACGATACTTTTTATTCACCCATATTAAGTGATAAATTATATATTTTGTTTTATGTAAATTGTCAATCCGTAACATTTTTAATTGGTTAGCACTTATTCACCGGACCGTATAATTTAGACAGTACGTAGACTACCCATTATGTAATTCAATTATGTAGATAGTAAGTTATAGGAACGTATTTCGTCTAGGCACGAGACAATTGTTGACAATTGGTGCGGATCGGCGCCAGTCGTGATGTCACCGACGGACGGCCGCTGTTCTGATTTAAACTTTAAAGCGCTCGAATGAACAAGCCATGCCTTTAATTTCCCCTATAGAAGATGTGATCTTGTGATAATTAAGTGTATTAAGATGTATGACAGTATTTTAACAGTAGGTATATATAGTAATTAGTAAAAAAAGTACAAAGATAGTCACATAATATGAAACTGAAGCTTACGGCAATATCTTTTTTTGTTTTTTTTTTTTTTTTACGCCTTGAAAATAATTACGCCTGATGGTAAGCTTAGATATGGCCTAAGATGGTACGCGCTGCTCTAGAAGGAAACCGTTTACTCTACACTGGAAGACCCTCATATTGTCGCTATCATCATACCTACATAGCTTCAATAAGTATCAAAATTCTTATAACTTGTGAGTTGTGAATTTATGACTGAATTATATAATCATATTTTTAGATGCTTTATCATCCTATTCCTGTATTTTTCAACCCAAATGCTTAAAGGTATGCCAGAGATTTGATTACCTATGATGATATCAATTTCATGTTCTTTCATTAAATTTCAGTTTTTCCAGAATATTAGATAAAGTTTACTTACAAAGGTAAATGGTAATTGCCAATAAGTGGATAGAATCCGTGCAGACAATTTTGCAGGTACAAGACACAAACGGTAAATACCAAAATAGGTACGTCGAAATACCGGAGGCAATGGTGTGCAGGTCGTGATGTTCCAGGTAACATTCTAATGTTGTATACAGGTCATATACTTAATGCTATGTAGAGGTCTGCAAACACAACGACCACGATTCCCGAAACATCGTGTGTTCTTCCAACTCGTACAGAATAAAAGGCAAAAAGGACATCAGAATGTGACGTCGTTTTATTCTTTTGTATTGCTTCGTTGCCCATGTGCATTTGGTGTATATTATAACGTATCGGACCGCTGATCAAATATACCTTCTTGGAAACGAACCGAGGCCTGAATACCGAGTCAAGTTATTTTTGTTAATTAATAAATACATGACAAATGGATATGTAAGAACATTTTAAATATTTATTGGGTAGTCTAAGATATCATTAATTGTTTGCGATAGCTCGCTGTGAAAACGATTAGTTAACGCTTTAAGAGGCACATGTAAGTAACTATTGGCGCCAGATCTCATCGGGATTCATAGCTCGTAATATGATAATATTAGTAGTGTAGAATTTTATAGAAGGTATACTTGTAATGGGACAAGAATTGATATTCACACATTAGTCATATACATAAATATATATCTACATATAGGTAATTTTGAACAAGTATAGACCTTCATACTTAATACTACGGGTAGTAATGTTAGGCAAACAGCAAAACCATTTTTTTATTTTTATCTGAACCCCAATATGGTACACATTTCTAACTAAAGGAAAAACTGATGAATCTCGAATGTTATTTACAGAAATATACAATAAAGTATGCAGGTATAAAATAATGTTTACTTAATATTCTATGCATATTTTAATTTTAATTTAAATTTAATTTTAATTTTAACTAATTACAATTAGTTACTTTGTTTCAATTAAAGAGACTATTGCAGTCAACTATCAATGTGGACTTAGTTGACGACGACGATAAGCGGAACTCAATAGTGGTTTTTATTCATAACTCATACAATGTTACAAATGACTGCCAATACTGAAGAGAGATTTATAAATTGTTAAATTTATCGCTTGAGTTGATTTTATTCAGATATTCTATTTGGATGTCTTTCTTTCATAAATAATTTTCTAATCTACATGTTGTCTACCTATTCAGCATGCTTATTTAATGGACTACAAAATGATAAAACATCATGTGTGGCTATACAGGTATATAAGGCTAAAAAATATGCCCCTGACAATAAAATTGCAAAAAGAGGAAAATTCTGTAGGAAAATTGTTTTGTAGCTACTTCACAACAATGTGTTCCGTCCAGCCGCGTTTTCTACCTACCTACTTTAACTAAATAGCATGTTTTTGCATAACTACGATACATAACAATTTAGGTACCTACTAAGTTAAATTAAAACTTCAAGCAGCGATTATTTATTATACCATGTCTATAGTTATTTAAATGCTATCTTTCAAAATAATAAAATTGTTTGAGTTAATTAAGGGCAATTGTAAGGCATGTGTTTTATGTTTGCAAACAATTTAGTTCATGGCTCTATGAATTTCAATAGAGTAGTTGTAATGATTGCACAGATAAAACAAGATGTATGTATGTACTTATTCCTACCTGTAGACATACCTACTTTTTCTCTTCTGTATAAGTGTAAAGTGGATAAACTACACATAATTTAAGCCTATTTAAATAAATACTGGAGTAGGTACCTAGCAGATCAAAGTTTAATGATTTTACGATTTATTATAACTTTAATATACCTGTCTATGAATAGAAGAAATATCCTAGTAAGATATATCTAGATCAAAAATGCGATTGTTTTAATAAGATACACGGAGTACAATTCACATCATTTTTTGTATGATTTTCAAATGGCAAGGTTAGAATATGATTAATAAAACAATAAATAGATTGTGAGATAATTGACTATAGATGATTTCCATGTCTTTTTTATACATATACCGACCTTAATTTATTTAAACGTATTTATTATACAAATTATTAACTTACCATAAAAAACAACATTTTAATAACTTAATTTTATTTTAAAGTTGTATGGAATTCGCTTCGATTCATGCAAATATATGTTGATTTTTTATGTCTTATCACTTGTGTTATAAGCGCCACCACTCACCAGCAAGCTATGTAGATACGTACTGTAAATAGTCAATCACTATTCCTTTTAAGTGCGTCCGGCCTCGACTTTCCTTAAGGATAAAGTAATTAAACCTAACAATTATTATTAAAGTATGACGTGGGAATGATCCAAATGTATCCCTATGACGTAAGTGAGTTTTTTGATAACTTTTTATATAGACCTAACGTGGTCCAAATGGTTAGATTTACGAGGTTGTAATCAATTTCGGATGTTGATACTAGATGCTAGTGCATTCAGGCAGAGTCTGTTGCTATATAAAACTATTAGACTCCGCTTTTGGCTGAGCATTACAATTTTCTTGAGCCTTATCAGGATCTCTTATCTTTTCGTCTTATGTAATGCTTTGCATTTATATAATCTGTTAAGTTGATATTATGTAGGTACATCTTTTTTAAGCTTGTTAAACATATTTGTAAAATTTAATTACCAATTTATGATGATAAAAGAATATTAAATTTCCTTATCATTCCAAGTTGAATCGGTAGCTTCATAATCGATAACCCAAAACAAAAGAACAAATGCCAAAAGACGAAATCGTGATCAGCGAACCAACAAGCTACATGCGTACAAGATGTACGGTTATAGGAGTAACATGATTTGATTATATTAAAAATATATGGTAAAGAATTACTCAACATCCTATACGTGTATTCAGAATAATGTTGAATTATCAGTATCAATGACTTTCCCAAGCTACTCTGGGGATTTCAATTTGTTATACCTACAATAAATTCCCTTATAGAAAGTTTCCTGTAAAATTGTACCTACAATAAATCCTTAAAAATTCTAGAAAGCTCTTTTGAGTTTATAATTACATGTAACATTACTATGAATCACTATTTGATTATTATAAAATTAGGAATATAAAATAATCTAAATTTAAATTAGGTGATTATTTAACTTACTTACGATACTTTTAAGAGGGTCTAACTATAATAGATAATTTCAAAACTATACATGTTTTCAGTTTTGCGCTTCCGGGCGCGTGAATAAAATCAACACCTATGCATTCCCTCGGCCTTCATGCGGTCGTTCACGCATCTTCCCGGCTAATTATATCTTGTCAATGAGACAAGGCGTTCACTTTCGAAACGCATTTTTATGAACGCATTTTCTAATTTAACGCTTAAATGCACATAACATTTGATTTAAGGAGACAATGTAGCTGTTTTTGTGTGATTAATCAATGTTGTTTTTTGTAGTAGGATGTAAATAATTGCAAACAATTTCTCTGATTAGAATAAGAGAATGTTAAAAAATTAAAATTTATGATCCTGTTTACCAATAATAACATGCTATTTTATGTTAATATTAATAGGTTTACATATCTTTATAGTTAGGTAGGTACTTTTCTTAAAGGAGGTTATGTAGGTACCTACATATACCTACGTTGAGAGTAGAGTTCTGTCACAATTCAGAATTTGCAATGTGAAATGTCCATTAAAACAAGATTAAAACACATAATGCATTTGATAAGATAAAACAAAGGATCGTTTGTTAGTGAGATTGTTTAATGGGCCATACGGCAAGAAGAAGAATGAAGTTTACGCCCATGCAATTGCAATACGCATCACTTCCCTTTATGAGAAAATTCCATTTTGTAGTTTAAGATTTCTATTTTTATTCGTAGACGGAAATCTAATAAGGTACCTACTTTATATATTAAAATATACCTACATCACATAGGATTTCTATAGGTCATGATGGTGGTCAAAGCACATTTTCGTCCAGTTTTTTCTAAGTCTTACACATCCACTTATGAACATGCCAGTCGATTCTAACCAATAAACTAAGGTGTTCGGGAAGTATTGGGTCTGGCTCTGGTTTCCCACTTCCTCTCTCGTCGTAAGAAACACATTACTGTAAACATTTATCACTGTAATGCCGTCATTCCAAAAATATGTAGGTTTGTACCTAGTAATATCACGGGAGTAAATGTGATCACACTTTTTTTAATTCAAATAGTTTCAGAAGTTATATATGCGCGTGTATTTACAACGTAGAGTTACAAATCTACAGGTCTCAGATTTGACTAGATACATTTGAGAACATGCAGGGATACTATCAGAATTTTAAATATTGAATGGCAATTCAACGTACCATATCCAAAAGTTCTTGGTATTGAAACCCTGCGCTATGAAGAGGAACGGCGTGATGAATGACACGACGTGAACGTGGTCGAAATTTAGTCTGGCTGTTATTACCTCTATAAACCCTTCAAAGCTTCTACTACCTTCTACTTCCTTATTTCCTGTAAATTGCGACGTTTGTAACCAAATCGACGCTTAGAATGCCAAAAATATTATCGTGCATAGAATATTAACTTTATTTAAATAGGTGTAATACGAGTTCCAAGAGTCAAGACCACACGAAAAATGAAGAAAATATCGCTTTTGTTCATTTATCGAAAATCATAAGAACCCAAATAACAGACAAAATGTAAGATTAAAGTAGGTACTCCTTCTCCATAAGATATTACGAAATGATTACATAAACATGTAGCAGACTGCGACGAATTGCACTAAATTAGCATCGATACAATGCGATGTCGCACTCTTGCACTAATAATTTGAAATTAATGCACATCTTTTAATATGAAAGCGTTTGTGCAATCTTCGTTGGTGCATTAAGAAACAAACGTTTTAGTATAATGCTAAATGACACACGTTCGGTTGCGGTGCGCCAGAAATTTTACTTTAAAATAACCTTCCCACAATAACAAGCTGAGAGTTATACGTAGGTGTTTTTTCTTTTAAATACATCGGTATTGCAAGCGGCATTACTATTACTGGATGTAGGCGATAGGTTGCACATAAATAGATTCAATTGTTCCGTATATCAATCTCTAATTTAATTGGGAATAACAATAGATCTTGTGATTGACGTATTGTTATCGTATATCTTGCCTCAATTAGATACTAACTGTGTCCACTTTGCCAGTGGGTGTTGGTAAGCATACAGCAGTCACGTTGGCAACGAGCACAGAGGATCTGAGTCACACATTAAATAGTTCCCAAGCGATAAATTTCAATCTACGCGCCTTCTTAATATTCCCGAGAGGCCTTGTATATAAATCATTTTGCGGAAGGACTTCCATGGGAAGACTGTGTTACAAGAAATTGTTATGTATTCTATTACAATAAGGTGTACTGTTATTGGAATACCTATACGCGGTTGATTGTTGAAATCTATAGAAGACTGTGCTAAATCTACTGTTCATTTTTATTATTATATACAATGAATATTAAACCAATGGTGTTGAAAGCGAAATCTTGTAACAAAATTAGATTTACAAATATCACAAGGAAACTTAATGACTGCAGTAATAGTGAGGTCTACACAAAACTAGTATACCAATACCTATTATACAAGTTGCACAACACTTCGTGCCTTTAACAAGCTTATAAAATAGCTAAATATTACAGAGCGATTCCAGTAATTAAACGTAGTATGTTGCAAATGGGTAACTAAAGCTAGTTACGACTTTTAATTAAAGGTTTCACCTACATCTACTGACAGGATGTATCGGCATAAGGCAATAGAAACGTGTTCGACTCCATCTGACTCCATCCGACTCAATCTCTCATTAGTCATTTTAAAGGGATGCGGATTTTTTAAAATAAAAATATGTAAATAAATTTATTGAGGCTTAGTAACTGAATTAAAAAATAAGCAATCTCGTCGACTAGTAGAGGTCAAAACTTATAAATTCCAAAATTCCTTAATATTAGCATTCGGTGACGCGAACCCTTTAGATTTCCCCAAAAAAGTTCAACATGGCTAATTGCTAACGGTGCATTTACATCAAACGAGCGAGTGCTCATTCTAACCCCACTATGTCAAATTATTTTAGTGTAAACCGGCATAGAGCATTTTTCGTTGTTCTTAGTGTGTTCAAATAGATTCTATGCCTGAACAACACTGAATACGAGTTTTCGTTTACATTAAAAGATCATGAAAAATGCTCATGCTCTAGCTCTAGGTCTATGTTCGTTTGATGTAAATGCACTATAAGGAGTTTAGAAAAGAAAAAATTAATTAGAAAATCAATACAATATGTTATATCATATATGTAAGCAAAGCTAGAAAGATAAAATGTAGTTTGGCAGAAGAAGAAAAGGGCTACGAAAAACACATAAACGGAAGTAATGAATTATCTGGTGTTTTTCTCATTAGCCTGACCGGTTATTTCTCACTTTTCTAGAAAAATCATAACAGAAAACTCATCTTACCCGCAAATATGTACTAAAGGTCAAGTTCGAGGAACTCTGTATGAAATACGTTGTAGTTTACGGCACTGAAACCAAAACAAGACACACTGTTTAACGTTTCTCAGAATTTTCATGTGCACGTCCAACATGTGTTGAATGTAAATATTATCCATTTCAATGTGCAATCACGCATTTATAAACTAATTAAAGATGTGCTGAAGAAATTTCTGCCCAATTATTATTTATTAACAGCTTAACCTGTATAATCGTATAGGAGCTACCAACGTTGACAAGAGAGAATTTTAGTATAGTTGGTTCTTTGATATACTGTTTCTCTTCCTATTTCGGTTAGAGTCCTGGCTGTCTGGCTGGCCGCAGTGGTTGCGTTTATTAGTGCGCATCTTATCTGCACAGGAAAATATCCGTAATTTAAAGTCATTTATTAACGCGTAATTTTTAATCTTTTGCCTTTAGATAGATCCATCAGACATAATTTTTTTATTGCAAGACGTTTTTTTCGTTGTTAAATAGGTGCCAGACGCAATTTTTTATTTCAAAATCATTAAAATGTCATCGAAATAAGTGAAATTCCATCAACATGAGTCCGCTTAAAAGGCAAGTAATAACTTTATTACTTATAGATCGATGCCTCCTAAGTATAATGAGTCAACTGACATTTTAGTAATTTTACAGGAGAGTGATTTGAAGGCAAATCATTTATATTTTAATGAAATCAAATTAATTCGAAACAAAGTAAATGTTTTTTTAATAAAAATTGTAAGCCCTTCCTTTGCTATAAAATGATTTTGCTGATTTTTGTTTTTAAATGGCATTTTTTGTAGATGGCTGGGTATACGCCGGCGGGACTCAATAGTGAAATGGTTTAACTACCAGTTATATTTATGTACGTTGTTCATCAAAATCTATCGTTAACACCAAAATCACATGAAATAATGATTGTCATTTTATTAATTTAATTTTACTTTTGTTTGTTTTCGGGTTTGTCTATCTCAATAAATAATAAAATGCTGAAATTATGTCACTTGACTCATTATACTAGGAAAGTAATTAGCAAAGTTAACATTTGAAACCTCAACGTATACTGGACCAATATAATTTACTGAGGTTTATTTTTAGGATTTTTTTTGTAATACCTTTCGATGTGTGGGATTAATAAAAGCTAGGAAGAAGAACATGAACAAGAAACCAATAACAACTCATTTTGAAGAATCACAATGTATTTTTCACCATAATTAAGTAGGAATATCTTTTTAACATAATAGCTTTACTAAACGCTACACAGTGAACAAATCGCTATTAAAAAATATCAATTGGTAACTTACGTTTAATAATAATGAAAATTATAGAAATTAATAACGTAGTAATCCAGGCATTTCTAATGCTTAACAAATTAAAAACCAGTCGTTAGATCCATTAGAATTAGTTGAAATCAATTAATTTATTAAAAAATAAATGAAATTCCTCTTTTTCGCTATAATTAATTACGAATTTCTTTATAACATAGGTAGCCTTTCTAAAAGCTACAAGTCAAAACAAATCAACATTTAACAAATTAACAATGTTCCATCATCAAAGAGAAATAAATTAATAACGTAACAGTCTAAGGCATTTCTAATGCTCAAAAAATATCACTTTTAACAAATTAGAGTCATATATCTATAATCATAAGTCAGAATCGCTGTCGTTAGCTGCATTAGAGTTCGTTGAAATCAAATTATTATTAAATAAATGATACTCTTTAGGAATTACCAGTGTCTTACAAAGATCCATCAAATCTTTGTGCTTATTTTGGTCAATAGGAATGGGTATCTGATAAGCTAAAGAAATATTATCTACGTCAATATTTAACTCTTTTCTATTTCGTGTAGCTTTTGATATCTTTACACAATCTATCCACTTGTAACAACATCTTGGTATCTCGTTTGACAAAACAGCCTATATGGATAATCCGCTTAAACTAGTTCTTCTGTTACTTTATTCCAAGGCATTTTTGATTCATCATTGGTAGTTGTCCAGTTGTTTATAAGTTATAGCTTTGATTTAAAGTGAGTGAGACACTTTAGTAACTTTGTATGGCTTTTCATCGGATTTGGCAAAACTAAAAGCTGTAGCTGTCTTTCGTCTGTCTTTCAATTATAGCGTGCATACTGTCGCCTTCATTTGGACCCACTAATAGAAAGCTATGACTAATATCTATAACAAACTTTGAACTAGCTAGTTCAAAGTTTGTTATAGATATATTATACATATTATAATACATTAAGAATACAATTCTGTTTCTATTTTGGCCTCCACAGTTGTCTGACCTGAACCGGTAATCTTTGACACCATTACCCACCGTGTCTTCTATAAACTACAAAACACAGCTGGAAATTTCATTAGCGCCTCTCTTTGCTGTCTGTTGATGCCATAAAAAACAATAACCATAATATCATTAATTCATGTCATCAATCATCATAATATCATCGATTCCTATGTACATTTTTAAAATTTTCGCGCCCTGTTTGACTGCATTCTGTTAATATTATTAATTTAACATGTTAAAGAACAATTATTACCTAAAATTGCGTGCTTACTTGCCGCCATTCATAGTCTACTGAGCCGATATAAACTTGTATATCGATACAAGTTTATTGTGTCCCCCCTCACGCCCCGCGTACACTGGTACAATGTTATTTAGATCAGTTTACAATGTACGATTTTAACTGATGTTGAAATTGATTTAGGTAATATACGTGAAATTATTTCGGTAATTATTGTACTTTTTTAATTTTTTTTAACACGAACGTTAAGATCACGATTTATCATGTTCGTTTATATAAAAATATGAAAATACCTAAATTTGTTAGTTGACTCAGTATACTTAGGAGGCATCGCTGATATTATATTATCCTTTTTTAATACAAATTAATTTTTTAAATGTATCTTATATTTCCGTAACTCTTATTTAATAATCTGAATCATCGGAGCTTTCAGTTACACTATCATCGGAGCTATCACTTTCATCGCTACAAATATCAGAATTGTCGTCACTATCGAAAGATTTGTCCGTAGAATCCCTTTAGTTTCTGTGATCTGTGGTAGAATCACATAGTACACTCTTAACTTGCGTTGGAGTTGAGTCTCCCAGGAACCATGTTGGTTTCAGAATACCATCGAATAGCAGCCAGCCATTATTTTGCGGGCTGAACTTGATACAGTCCGGTTCAGTGGCATTTAACCACATCGAATTAACAAAGATTGTCCGCAACAATTTTTGTTTCAAAGATTTCCAGCACGGTGGAATGTGCGTTGAGTCCAAACCTTTAATTCTTTTCATAAATTTTTCAGTACTTTGTTTTGAAGCGTACATTTTATTAAATAACTAGCTGTGCCCGCGACTTCGTCCGCGTGGAATAGTGACTGCATAGTAGTTACTACTTAACTTTTATTGAATAAACACGTACTACCATAAATAATTAAAAGAACAGTTAGTAAAATTTATTACTAAACTGAGCTAAAAAATAAAAAAATAAGTGCCTAATTAATTTTCTACGTAAAATTTATTTTAAATTATGGCATATTATTTTTTAGGCACCAGGAGGGAGAGGAGCAAATTTATTTACCTTCCTACCTTGTATGGATGTTTTTGACAATATATTGTGCAGCAACTGAGTGCCGAGGCAAACGTCAAAACGTAAAGGAATAGAATCCGCTATCGATACTAATTGACATAAGCGTATGATGTTTTGCTAAGGATTTGTTCACCCTACCAACGACGACGACGACCACGAACAAAATTTTCATCCAGTCGCAATTTAATAAAATTGTGCAAAACACAATTAAAAATCAATTATTAAAATTTCCTGTCGTTCTGGTGATTGGAATTTTTATTTTTGAGATCAACGATGAATGAAAAAATAGATTTTTCGTAGAAACAGTGGCTCCTAGAAAAAAATGTATGTGAAGTTTTTTAAAGATAATTTTATAATCTACAATTTTGGTAAAAGTTAAGGATACCATACCATACCATCATTATCATAATAATATATCTTATATATATATTTTTTTATAATGGTACTTAATTTTAAAGATCGTCGGGAAGTTTGTAAAATTATATATATTCCTTTTCCTTCGTTGCGTTGGGTTTTTTTTTTTAATTTTTAAACTTCGGTTTCTTATTTTCATTTAATATTTTCAAGTGAGCGAGACCTACCTCTACCTCCATAATACATTCCTACATCTGACATCTTTTAAGTTGGGCCGTAACCGTGCATAAATTGTAATGGACCACAGTGGCAAAAGAAGTGGTATATTTAAGAAAAAAAATTGCCAAGGGCCAGGCCTATGTGGCTTTGAGAAGAGTTCAAAATTTCCAGGGTGTGGCTATCCTCTCGCTCCCATGTCCCCCTCTTCTTTCACAGACTTTCAACCCTTCCCTTTCCATCCCTAGTAAATGGCAGAACCGATTTTGATGTAAATAATATTATCTAATTGTACCTATATGTACACGTCATATCCTATCGTTTGATGCTCCATTTGGTTTATTTATCTAACCACTGTCACCCCTAAAGTGCCCTATATGTAAAAAACGGATGAACCGATTTCGATAAAACATTACTAATTGTAATTCACCCGTTATGCACATTCATTTGATATATCACTTAGGTAGGTACTATCACAATATTTGACAACATTCGTTTCTTTCATTCCCACTTATACCTATACAGGGTGTAATCGTTAAGTGTGCACAGGCGATTTTTCCGTAAGTATTACAGATAACAAAAAACTTTAATCTGATATCGAAAGTACTTAACCTAATGAGTAAAATGGCGGTAATAAATTTTTAAAAATAAATCGAGAAATATCAAAAAAATTATCTTTAAACCCTCCCATTCATTAAGTATGAAATATGAATATCCCATATACCTACATTTAATATGAAAGATTTTAGCTTTTTTTTTCTTTTTTTGGTTTTCTGCTTTAATTACTTCGCAAATTTGAAGTGACATTTTCCACATTTTTCCGGACATTTTCACGCATTTTCCGGATATTTTCCGGGAATTATCCAGGCATTTTCCGGACATTTCCCTGACATAGCCTGTAAATGTCTGGAAAATCCCCGGGAAATGCTCGGAAAATCCCCGGAAAATGTCTGTAAAATCCCCGGAAAATGCCAGGGAAATGTCCGGAAAATGTCTGGAAAACATCGGGAAAATCCCCGGGATATGCTCGGAAAATCCCCGGAAAAAGCCTGGGAAATTCCCGGAAAATAACCGGAAAATGCCTGGGAAATGCTCGGAAAATGCGTGGAAATTTCCGGAAAAACCGTGGAAAATCCCTGGAAAATACCTGGAAGAGATATCCGGAAAATGCGTGAAAATGTCCGGAAAATATCCGGTAAATGCGTGGAAAATCCCCGGAAAATGCCAGGGAAATGTCCGGAAAATGTCTGGGAAACATCCGGAAAATCCCCGGGAAATGCTCGGAAAATGCCTGGGAAATTCCCGGAAAATGTCTGGAAAATCCCGGAAAATAACCGGAAAATGCCAGGGAAACGTCTGGAAAATATCCGGAAAATGCGTGGAAATTTCCGGAAAAAGCGTGGAAAATGCCTGAAAATGCCAGGGAAATGTCTGGAAAATATCCGGAAAATGCGTGGAAATTTCCGGAAAAAGCGTGGAAAATGCCTGAAAATGCCCGGAAAATGCTCGAAAAATGCGTGGAAATTTCCGGAAAAACCGTGGAAAATCCCTGGAAAATGCCTGGAAAATATCCGGAAAATGCGTGAAAATGTCCGGAAAATATCCGGAAAATGCCTGGAAAATCGCCGGAAAATGCCTGAGAAATGTCCGGAAAATGTCTGGGAAATGCGTGGAAAATCCCCGGAAAATGCCAGGGAAATGTCCGGAAAATGTCTGGAAAACATCCGGAAAATCCCCGGGAAATGCTCGGAAAATCCCCGGAAAAAGCCTGGGAAATTCCCGGAAAATAACCGGAAAATGCCTGGGAAATGCTCGGAAAATGCGTGGAAATTTCCGGAAAAACCGTGGAAAATCCCTGAAAATGCCTGGAAAATATCCGGAAAATGCGTGAAAATGTCCGGAAAATATCCGGTAAATGAGTGAAAATGTCCGGAAAATATCCGGAAAATGCCTGGAAAATCCCGGAAAATGCCTGAAAAATGTCCGGAAAATGTCTGGGAAATGCGTGGAAAATCCCCGGAAAATGCCAGGGAAATGTCCGGAAAATGTCTGGGAAACATCCGGAAAATCCCCGGGAAATGCTCGGAAAATGCCTGGGAAATTCCCGGAAAATGTCTGGAATATCCCGGAAAATAACCGGAAAATGCCAGGGAAATGTCTGGAAAATATCCGGAAAATGCGTGGATATGTCCGGAAAAAGCGTGGAAAATGCCTGGAAAATGCCCGGAAAATGCTCGGAAAATCCCCGGAAAATATCCGGAAAATGCGTGAAAATGTCCGGAAAAAGTGTGGAAAATGCCACTTCAAATTTGCGAAGTAATTAAAGCAGAAAACCAAAAAAGAAAAAGAAAGCTAAAATCTTTCATATTAAATGTATATGGGATATTCATATTTCATACTTGGGTGTACCGTGTATGGGAGGGTTTAAAGATAATTTTTTTGATATTTCTCGATTTATTTTTAAAAATTTATTACCGCCATTTTACTCATTAGGTTAAGTACTTTCGATATCAGTTTAAAGTTTTTTGTTATCTGTAATACTTACGGAAAAATCGCCTGTGCACACTTAACGATTACACCCTGTATATAGGTATAGTAAATGGATGAACCGATTTTGATTAAATATGTCTAATTATACTTTACACGTCATGCCCTTTCATTTCATATGTCACTTGAGTCAAAATTCACTTTTTTTATTATCTACCACTTTTATACCTATATCAAATAAATGGATGAACCGATTTTGATAAAATTTGACTTATTTTTACTGATAGGTCGTTCACTTTCATTTAATATATCACTAAAGTATATTCGACAACTTTAGTTATTTTCATTCCCACTTTTACACAATAAATGGATGAACCGATTTTGATACAGTTTATTTAAGAACCAGCGTCGGAAAATATGCTGCCTAACAAAAAAACATCATCTAATTCGGATTACCTGCTAGCGAGCTACGGTGGCACAAACACACACACACACACAGCGGTCAAACACTTATCACCCATATTTTTGCATCGGGGGTTAAAAATATAATATTATAAATACGACATAATTTAAAGGACATTTTATGTATAAAATTTACCTAGAAATAAGTATAATTTTAATTTGACCCCTCCCCCCTACTACCTCAGCTTACCCCCCCACCCTTGGGGACTTTCGATATGATCACTTGGACATAACTGTAGCGTATAACAGATAATTTACGTTTTATCGTACACTGTATGTGTACCATAGAATGCCTTAGCAAATGTTCGCCGTGAGTACTTAAATGGTCATAACTTTTTTATTTATGAACCGATTGACATGAAATAAACACTAAATGTTAAATGAAGATTACCACAATATATTAGTGAAAACCGCATCGAAATCGGATAAGCCGTTTCTGAGATTAGCGTGTTCAAACATACAGACAAACAGACAAACAGACAAACAGACAAAAAATTTTTTAACTACAGTTTTGGGTTTGGGATCGATTTAATAATAACCCCTGCTAATTTTTTTTTACATATTTTCATTGTACAGACACCACTTTTCTAGAATTTTATTATATGTATTGATGATGATAAAAATCTTGCGGTATTTACACTTTGACACTTTGAGAGTCCATACATAGGGCACGTTTCGCTGCCGCACGCGAATGCGTCGGTGTACTAAAGGCGTAAATATTTATAATTTTTAAAAGCCAGCAACCCTTATTTGCGAGTAGATTTAATTAGGCAACCATATATGATAATAAATAGAAAAAAAATAGCTTTAATTTGATATATGATTCATAAATGTGCGTTATGAACGTAAAAATGAATCGAAATCATACCTGTTTGCACCAGGCTGCCAAGATGTTGCGGCCAGGTGAAAAGCGGCAACCGTGATTTTTTAGGATTTTTATATCATTTGACGTGATGTAGACTACATTTTATTCAAAAAACAAGTGAACGAATTTTTTTCCCAAAAATCGATTAGAAAAATTTTAATTAAACATGCTTTCGGCCAAATTTTGACTGGCAAACTAGTCGAAATATATTCTCCTAATTATAAATATACATAAAAATTCGGTTTTAAGCAAAAAACCGATGAACGCACTAATCCTGCAGCCGGATCTCGTACTATCATGCCATTTTCCACTAATTAAGTCACACTATTTTTTATTTTAATTCTCAAAGCTTTGAAATATGTATCTATAAATTAAAGTATAAGAATATATAGGTCAAAATATGAGGTTTGTAGATATAACTAGGTACGTAAATGAATAACCACAGCACGTGCGTGAGCTGCGTGCTTCTTTCGTAAACATGAAACTTTTAATAAAGTTTACCAAAACGCATTTTACAACTCGTAAATTAATATTGGGTTGTTCCATATACTATTTTCGGAATGTCGACCGTGATCATCATGCAGTGACTAATTAAAAAAAGTTTAACTACTAATAAATCTTTAACATCTAGCTTCTATCTAGGATGTTCTCTAGGTACGTACGTACGTACATACGTATAATTCAAATTTAACATTGCTTATGAGAGAGACTTTATGAAAATATGAATACTAGTCTTGTTATTGTTGTGATATGTTTTTAATAATTGACACAAATGTTCGATTGCGCTAATAGTGGAGCGCCTGGGGGTTTTCACCTCGGATTAGAGTTATAGTGAATGAATTAATATGATCGATGTGGGATATTGTTAAATAAGCTATAAATTGCAATGTTTACCCATTTTTTTTTGTGCACTCCATTGTTTCATTGTTTAAACAAATTATTGTGAAAAATTCATGTTTGACCATAGAGGGTGTCCCAAGAAGTAGTGATATACTGAAGCTGGGAGGTAGAGGACATAAAGGGCTATCCGAATCACCCCCATGTATATTATGCGATTTTTCGTATTTTCGGAGTTATGACGTTTTTTTTCAAATTTTCACCTATCGCCGAGTACGTAGAGATTTTGATTTATGGTGACGTGAATTATGGCGGTAAATGCTTGATTTTTTTTGTGTGCTAAGCTGAAAGAAAAGCCAATTCAGTATAGTAACATTTACTATCGTTAGATCTGCGAATGGAATAAAAAAAAAGAATTTATTGCCAAGAAAGATAAAATTACCCAGTATGTTCATAACTTCAAGGGCCCGTAAAAAATAAAATCACATAAAAAATATCCGTTTTGCTTTTTAAAAACTTACTCTATCTATGAGGTAGCTACCCTGAAAATTTCATTTTATTATTCATAAGGCTTCAATCGAAAAATTGAAATCTAAAAGTGGTAAGTGCCAAAATTTTAATGCAAACAAAATAAAACCAATTACAAGGTGTTTAATTACAATAAATTTTCAAAATGACCCCCCCTGTTGCTCACTGCAAGTGCAACATCACCGGAAAAAGTTGTCTTTTAAACGTCTGAATACCCTTTTATTATTTTAATGGTTTCTTCTGCTACTCTCAATTTCCGGGTTAATTCGTCCAAATTGCGGCATTCTCTCGAGTAGACGAGGTCTTTGTAGTATCTTCATACAAAAAAATGCCGGCGTAGTCAGATTTCATACATCAACACTTCAACTTTGAATGAATCCATCATGAATTTTATAGCCGTCCAGAAAACCGATTATTATAGAGATTATATCGAGTATAACCGACTTAGAGACACTTGCAGCAAAATATCATTCGGATTATTATAATTTGCTGAAAAATTCAATTCACCTCAGTAATGTTGAAAAGAAAATTAATCTAAGTAGATGCAGCAATGGAGCAAATATACAAGTACCTACATAGAAGAGAATGATGATTGCCATCTTATATGACCTTATTTTTTTAAATTTACTCAATAGAGTACGTTTAATTTATAATTAAACCGGCCGAGAAATTCCATTGTACATAGCAGTTGTGGCTCCGCTCTCCCCTCCACGTTTTTCTATCTGTTTGAGATCCCTACTGCTATTTTTATACACAGGTATCTTTGAAAAATATTCCTATAATATGTCTACTCGAATAAAAAAAAGAAATACTGTTTAAAGTGAAAATATATGGTCAAACATTAATTTTTCATAACATTTTTTTTTAAACAACGAAACAATGGAGTGCACAAAAAAAATTTGGGTAAACATTGCAATTTATAGTTTAAGAAACAATATCCCACATCGATCGTATTAATTCATTCACTATAACTCTAATCCGAGCTTTTACGGTTTTGTATGCTCCAGGCACTGCACTATAATCATTTTGATGAATATGCCTTCTCATGATACGCAAGTGTCTAGGCTTATTGTCGACATGCCCATTTTCATTTGTTAATACATTGTGTCCTAGTTGATTAATCATTTGAATTTGAAAGGGATATTAAGGGCTTCAAATAGATATCGTTCACTTGTATATAATAGATTAATAGCCGTAATTATGATGCCTTTTGTACATAACTGCTAAAAAAAACCATTCAGATGTCGCTAATTCATACTTGTAATTTTTTTTATGAATGCAGTAAATTATGAAAACAATCGTGTTATCTGATCGATTCATCATTCTCTGAATATCCGTGAATTATTTTTCGAGCTTTTTTCGGAGCGCATCTATTTCTGAAGTCGATGCAAATAGTTGTCCTACTGATTTTCATCACAAGGAAATCTTAAAAGTCGTTTGACATTCTGAACAACTTACAGTTTAATAGTTTAGCTTATTCATTTTACATTTTAATTTACGTATTCATACATATACTGAGACCTTATATAGACAAGATATAAACAATTCTGTAAGCGCTTTTAAAATATTATTATTACCATTATGGAATTATATTAATGCTAATTTATATTATTATTTTAAGGCCATAAACGATGTAAACGCATGATATCACAGCTCGCGAACCAATTGTAGCAATTATCAAGATTAACCTAATTGGCACTTTATAATATTGCACGCCGTGAAAGGATGTGCTGTTAATTCGTTTTAATTGAGATGAACGCTCAAAAATAACTTTAATATTATTCGTTATATATTGACACTATTTGCCTTTTTCTTTCCTATTAAAAATAAAAATTATTAATCAAAGTCCATCGGCTACCGGCTCTCCCAGGCTCATCCTGGGTTAAAAATGTACTCATTATGATCAAAAATAATGAAAATTTTATTCAGTAAAAGGCCTCTCAAAATGACTTGACAAATTTTTGCGTTAAATCTGTTCTCTTTATAAGAAGGAGGAAAGATCGGGTTTGTCTCCGGGAATAACCGTACATGATAAATTAAAATATATTAAAACAAAAATGAATATTGAATACAAGTTGTAAATGTGCCGGCAAGGAAGCTGTTCCCAAATAATGGCATGATTGGTGTATCCAGGCGAATTTTTATTATAGGTCGATGAAATCACTGGGTGAATGGCCGTGGCGAAATAGGTCGGTGGGACTACGCTGACATTGATTTGATTCATTTTGGAATACAAATGTTTGCTCGTGAGAATTGTTGTGACGTTGTTGACTCTTCAAGGCAATCGAATTCACGTTGATTTATGGCGTAATTATAATTTGTAAGACGCAGCGCGAACTAGTTTGCGATAATGATCATAAGAAGTAACTAGGTATAAGTATATAATAGAAGCGTATGTACAATGTACAAAGACAGTTATTGTAATAAATTCATGAAGATTAAACATATTTTTCTGTATTTAACTTATTTAAAATGAATACATCAAACAGATTTTATAAAATTAATCTTATGATTAATCATTTGCCAAGTGCATAAAATATAATATAAAAGAGCGGAACATCTTCTATTTATGTAGAGACTAGATTAAAATTTCTAAATTTGAGACGCCAATTACTTATTTCTTCACCTACTGTTTCTGTTTTCTAAGAATTATAACTATCCTTAATTTTAAATTAAGAAAAATACATTATAGTTTTTACAATCATATTTTATTACCATTTCCGTCTCTTATGCACAACTCCCGAGAATATTTTTATTGATATTCGGCCAACTGTGATTTCGGGGCCAATAGGTAAACGAAACGAAGGTAATAAAAATATTTTATTCTAAAAGTATACATATGCGATATTAATATCGCGATTGTGAATGGGATTGCTTTTGGATATTCTGTAGAAAGATGTAATAGAGTATACCTATTTTAAATAATTTCATATTATGTCATAGTATGTAAGAAAATACCGGATGAAATTGAAAAGTAAACAAAATTTTAGTATAGAGTTTTATTTTCACTGATACTCCACACATTTTTTATGAATCCACAAACCATTCATTGCCAATTATTAGATGCAAGCTAGGGCAAGTCAGACTCGATGCGAGACATTTATTAGCAACATTGGAAGGCGCCCGTCAGTCCCATTTTCTATTCGATCTTGTGAATTGTTTATAATAAATTATTTGTAGACATAAAAATACATTCGAAAAATATATTTCATCAGTTTACATTAGTAAAGTTTTGTTTCATAATATTTAATGTTTGGATTTTATTAGAATTACAATGTATGGAAAATAGCAAAAGCTAAGCGTAAATTTTGTAATCATACAATTAAAATTCAAAGACGAATTTTATTGCAAAAGTATTTACGATTAGGCTTATTATACTTGCTAATAAAAAATTATGGAATCTTTAATACACAATTTCGTAAGAGCGCTACTGTGTTTAGTCCATTTAAAAAAGCTACTCCAAATCAAAGATATAATTTTTTTGACCTGTTAAAGTATTTTAGACTTTATGATTTTAATGTTAAATATGATTAGTTTTCTTCTAAAAATAATATTGAACAATCGCCGTTAAAGTCCAAAGCTTATATCACTTCAAAATCCCGAATATAAGTAAAATCGATTTTCATGTTTATCAAAATAGATTGCACCAAACATTATTCTCTTTAATTTTACACAAAATTATTCGGAACATATTTGTAAATGACCTAGTATTGTTAGCTAATTATATTATTGGGTTTGTAAAGCGACGTCGTTGTCGGTTTTTAAAAAGTGGCGCCCGCCGCAGTTCAGCTGTAAATCATACTTTTGGCTCCGAGCCGGCCACTGAATATTTGCCGTACACCATAACCCATAACAACTACATAAACTGAAGAGGCTAATCTTCAATCCTTTTTTCGTCTTCTTTTAAAATTGTTTATGGTCGTTGTTCTTGGTTTCAAAGCAAATTTCTGCCATTAAAAGTATTTATAAAATTCATAAAATACATACCTATAGGAAAGCTTGTAGTTAAAGCCCACATCGTTTTTTCAGATGTTTCAAATAAAAGCTTTATAGGAAGTCTATGTTTTTTACGATAATATAAATTGATTTAAACACTTTTTAAATGTAAGTAGGATTATCACAGTATTACAATATTTCCTATGTACTTAATACTGTGTCATTATATTAAACTAGCTTTCCGCCCGCGGCTTCACCCACGTTTTCAAAGAAAAACCCGCACATTTCCCGTTCCTGTGGGATTTCCGGGATAAAACCTATCCTATGTGTTAATCCAAGTTACCCTCTATATGTGTGCTAAATTTCATTGTAATCGGTTCAGTAGTATTTGCGTGAAAGAGTAACAAACACACACATACACATCCATCGTCACAAACTTTCGCATTTATAATATTAGTAGGATTGAAGTTTCGTAAAAAGTATTACTATCATGTAATTGTAAAAAAAAAGACACTCATGAAATGAAATTTATATTATGAGAAAATAAAAGTTATTTCACAGATATATTAAAATTACAACGATTTCACAAATAAAACACTCAACAACTAATGGCCTGACGAAGAAATGTGTTTGTTTTAGATTCTGACAGTAGCGCCGACCTATTATTAACTTCCAACACCAATAGATCACTTAAGATGTCCAACTGAACAATTTTTATTAAGTTTCATAGACTGTCGCACATTGTTCTAATTTTTTTATGAATTATCTACGAATTTCATTTAATAGCCTAATAGAAAGTGCGTTTATTTTTATTTTCGCAAATATAAAAAAAATGTCTACGATTGATTACAGATGCTTTCAAGTTTTGTGGTCTAAATTTAGGTAGAGCTAATATAACAGGGCAATAAGGAAAGAATTCGTCATATGCATTATTAGTTTTATTAGGATCGAACGATGAATATACCAGTAAATATACTTATTGAGTTCACTTCCCTCCAATTCTATGCCTCCAATATACTACCGGATTCATGTGTACTTGGATAATTTATGGAACTTCTTATTAAAATTAACGAAATGAAACTAAGTAGTTCTGATTTGTTTTCGTTCTGCTTTGTGGTTTGATTTTATAGTAATGAATGCGTAGATACTGCAAAAACTTTTGTCTGACATCAAAATTAATAGTTTAAAATTAATTTAATTTAAAGTTACGAGTTTTTATTGCCCGTTCTTTTCATGATTTCAAATGTGTATAAAATGCAAAAATTTTTTTTTTATCGTCATGTTTTGGTATTATTGACGACGTAAGTCCGATTAGTGCAGTAGAAATTGGATTCATTTCAAAAGTTTTACCAGTTCGATATAAGTAGATGTATTAAAAATTTAAGCTTGTATGGTCAGATGGGAAATATATTTCTGGACACGATGGCGTACCACTGGCTATCTTGTGGTTTGTTTGATGTTATATCAGGGTCGGCTATTACGGTCGATGTTATGTTATGATGTTAAGATGGAACATCCGAATTATAAGGTTTTCATGATGTGCTGTAAGCTGTTTATTTGTTATCTTTAATTTAATTACAGACCATTAAGAATAATACAACTGTTCCAATAGTTAACCTAAAACTCTAATATATGACATACATACCAGATTAAAATCGTCATAAGATACTATAATAATATGTGCACTAAATAATATGTAGAGCAAATGTAGAGATACTATATAAGAATCCGCTATATTTTACTTCATCATATTCGATGGTGTTAACATAATTACATTTTCTCGAGGCAATGTTTGGAAGGATAAGTCTGTTTATACACGAAATGTTGAAATGCACAATGACAAGCGGATGTGATCCGATCGGTTTTGAGATTTGTATCTGACGACTTGCTGACAGATTTAATGGACCACACACAGATTTAAATTTAATAACCCGTAAAGGATATTTCTATGGAAATTCTTCAAAGTTTCTCCCCTATTTCGTTTTCATAAATATTCACTGGTCATGTCAATTTGGTAAAACTAGGCTAACTGTAGAATATTGTTATTAGCCTCCTTACATATAAGCTTCCCTATACTTATAGGGAAGCTTATATGTAAGGAGGCTACTTATAGGAAAGCGAATAAGAAACAGTTTCAGGATTATATCGCAATATATAATATATAATAACGCATGAAATTAATATTTTTTCGTCAGCAATGACTGGATGATGATAAGACTTTTAAGGCCTTCTTAAGGCTCATATAGTAGGTACCTATTTTGTTCAGTATGTTAAATTCATTACCTTATTTTAATTAGATGTTATCTCGTATTCTAAATAGTGCAAGCGAACAAGGTCTGCCTAGATAATTATATATCACGTATGTAGGTAGAAAGCGAATACGTAGAAACATGGTGTTTATAACATACTAATGACTAACGAATGCTATATTAAACTTTATACATGACTAATTTATTTAAGGTACGATAGTAAAGACGATAATATTTGTAGACTGTATCATAAGGTATCATCTGAGTATATCTCTGTGATAATAATGTGATTGTTACGTCAGTTTCGAAGTTTTTAGAAACGATGCATGACTAGGTTCGTTTGATGATTATTTTATAGTTTTCACATGCAGTTCTCAATTATATTGCTAATGGCTTAAACAAGGTTAATAAGTTGTGATTCTATGAGGTGGCCCCTGAATAAAATCCAAAATCCAAACATTATCAATTTTAAACCATTTCGAAAATCGCTCCATGTTTTATGGGTACCCGCACTGATAGAGTTGTATAGATTTCATTTTGAATTATCGTAACATGCGTCAATTGATCTGTTTTACTAAGAGTAAATAATGTATTATGCTATTCAAAGGCAGGGTTAACTAATGTTAAGTTTTCGGGCCCTAATCCTAACAAATGGTGTCGATAAATTACTTGCGATCTGATTGGTGACATCATCGTCTGCTGCCCGACCTTCTAGTTAATAGCATCATACATTTTCATAGTACTACATTTAACGAGGGCGAAGTGTTTCAACAAATCTATTTTGGTAATTGGTTATGGAGTTGCTGAAAATTTTGTTTTACTTTATTGATACTTGCCGTTAATTGTTTAGTATATTAAAGGTTTCAGTTTACTTATACATAAACTGATGTACATATTTGGTATTGAAAAGATTCTAAGGCTAAAGCTATTTAAAATACTTTTGAATCGATCTTTCTGCAAAATTAGCTGGGGAATATTGTGGTTGTCTGAATTTGAAGCTCTACAAATAATACCTATTAATTTAGGCAGAAAAACATGTAAATGACACTATATAACTTTTCATATATATTATTAAACCTTTAAACTAATTCAGGAAAAAAATTCAAGACATATTATTAAACTCCACAGTTCCAAACCTTTATGTTATATGTATACCATTATTCCATAATACCTATATAGATTTAATAAAGCATATTTCATTTAGATAAATTATTTTGTTAATACTTCAACAAAGAAGTTCAAGTATCTCAGACTAATTAATAAATGTGGGTGATGAAATAAAAGGCTATCGCACCAAAACAAAAAAATAAAACCATATATTCTACAATAATTTAATTAAAACATCGTCTCGCCTCTACATTTTTTGTGCCTCTAGCGTATTCTATGAATGAAAATTAAATTTGTAGAAAACCTGTTAAATGAATAAAACTCGCGCTACTATAAAATAGAGGCGCGCCTCGGAAAATTGTACTTGCATACTTTGTATAAAATATAAAAAATAGTAAAATTGTAGAGCGAGAGACGTGTGTCTGAGTCGCCGCGGCCGGTGGGCTGGTGGCGCGAAGCGCGAGCGGCGGCCGGCGAGACTCAGTGGTCCGTAAGTCGCCGCGCCGCGCGCTCTGCTCTGCGAGTCGCTACTCTACCCCGTCGCACTCGATCTCACTCCGAACGCACTTACGATTTATTTAAAGCTGCACACCGCAACATCCCAGACATTGATTTATTCGAATATCAAAACGAACGTACTTATTTAATTTTTAAATTTCCTCAGTCACTAAGGAATCGAATTTCATATTATCAAACACGTGTTTATATATAGTTTGCGCGAACAGAACGCGGTATCGTCTGATCCACGTTTTTCACTGCGAGTGGATAAATTAGCAGCCGGATCGTCGCGTGAATTTCACTTTTTAGCGTCAACATCAAACATCGTCTCATCATGTCTGCTGGATCATGTATGGCAAAAAACTGGATGTATAAATCAAGTAAGTATACAAAAAAATTGTTGACTTAAATTGTTTTGCATTTATTATTGAATATGTAGCAAAAAGTTAATATTTCTAAAATAATTTATTATTCATTAAATTTATTGAAACTCTATGTAGCTTTGTAATTTTGTATGTAGGTACAAGAGTAAATTTTACGAAGGCGAATTAATATTATTAAAAACATTTGAATTACCTTGTTTAACATTCTTTCTTTTTATTTTAAAATATTTATATTATATATAAAGATATATTACTATCTCAACATAGAGCCAGTTATAAAAAAAAAAATCTACACATTAAAAAAATCTTTTATCGATCTTGACTTTTTTTTAAATATTTCAGTTCGTTTATAGAGTAAGTAATTCACAGATCGAAGTGTACAGGAAAATCATTAAACTAATCTATATGCGGTAGAGTCAGTAGTTCAGTTTTACTACAGACTAATTTTACCGGCAAATGATAGCAATAGTATTTAATATTTAAATTTTGGTATATCTGATATCCGTCTCATGAAAAAAAGTACTGAAAATTAACTTGCTCTTTATGTAGATTCTACCTACTTAATCTACCAAACTATACATATGTTATGTTTGCATAAAATAATGATAAGTAGCACAATACAGATAATAATATCGTGTAACATTACATTTTACTTATAATTAAGAAACTTAATAAAAAATTGTAATGCATACTTCAGTAGGTAAACAATTTTCTGTTTAAATTAATTTAAGTGAAGTTTCTGTAAATAAAATGCTCATTAATTTATCGTATTGCAATTTTACATGCAAAACACTTTGTAAACAATACTGATTTATTATACTACTAGGCTATCTTTGGGGTTATTTCTTATAACATATGTTCTTGACAATGTAAGAGCACTGTGAATTTTAAAACAAAGTTTTAGTAATAAAAAATAGTGAGTAAAATTAAACATCGTTTGAAACGCTTGTTGTGGGTGAACGACTTGTGTTTCTGATGCGCTAATTTTTGCTATTTGTACTTATGTCGTTATTTAGCAAGGTATAATTTCCACTAATAGTCCGCAGACCTTGTGGAGCCTTCTTGGGCAATAGTACATCAGAATAGGATATAAACGTGCAATCTTGAGTTCTAAAAATTAAACACTTAACAAATGTTAATGTTTTTTGTTAGTCATGCAATAAATAAGCCATTCCATCAATTTCGCGCCAGGCAATGCCATCAATATAGGCCATGAGATGTTAGCACAGCTCCGACCTCGTATATTATCCTAGCTATTCGTATCAATTAAAACGTCGTTGTTAATTTTCGCAGTACTTTCGAGGAGTATCAAATTCTTAGTCACCATAACAGTACCCCTCAATCTTAGTCTAGTCGTCCCATTATTTTTATTAATTAATCGGAACTGTTGACAGCTTTTTATAAGGCTTTCAAAAGTTTGAATTGTGTTGATCGGCTATCGTCCTAGATAATACATAAAGTTTATAAATATTAATACAATTTAATTTATTGATCATTTTATTAAAGCTCAGTAATATTATAATCGAATCAAAATGAGAAATGACTAATTAATTATAACATTTACATAGTAACATTTGCATGTTATATAAGCTTACTCGGTTGTGGTAATCGTTACTTAAATTATCTTAACATAGTTGAAGACGCAATCTATTAGACTCTATATTATAATTTCTACATATTATAGGCTGCATTATGTATTATAAATAATAAATAAATAAATAAATAAATATTATAGGACATTATTACACAAATCGACCTAGTCCCACAGTAAGCTCAATTAAGGCTTGTGTTGTGGGTACTAGGCGACGATAAATATAATATTTAATAAATACATATATATAGATAATAACACCCAGACCCAAGAACAAATAATTGAGTTCATCACACAAATATTTGCCCTGACAGGGGATCGAACCCGGGACCGTCGGCTCAGTAGGCAGTTACTTTACCACTGCGCCAACCGCGTCGTCAATATTCTGCAGTTATTGTATAAGTATATGTATTTCATTCACAGAAAAACACAAAGAATAACGTTATGAATTCTATTTTTGGTTATTTCAGCTCTAGCATAAAATTTATTACCCTTTTTTAGCCCCGCATTATCTTCTTCAAGACTAAACTTAAAGCGAGCGATGAAATCTGGATTACGTCAACGAAATGGGTTAAATGGACTTGAGTAATAAAAGTAGCCCTCGCCGTGAACTGAAGCGTGGATCCGCGGCCCCACCGAAGGCCGTACAATACGAACGGAACAGTCTGTAAACATGGTATAATCTCACTTTCGTTTCATATCCGTTGGTATCGGTCAATTAAGGAAAGCTGGCATGTTCACAGTACTCACACTTATGCAATTTCACTTACAGTATGTTCAAAAATAAATGCGACTCTAGTTTCATTTTAGACTTGAATTGTAAAATGGGTGCGTTGTAGATAAATATATGCAAATATAATTATGAAAGCTCTCATAATTTACCTGTAAAATTATAATTTAAAAGTAAATCAATTGATGAAGTTAATTATTTATTCTAATAATAATCAATTGGATAAAAGTATTAATAATCATTCAATTATCAAATAATAATTAAATTTCAGGTCATAAAAACAATACAAATAACACGTGCGCTCACTCCCAACACACGGATGGTTGTTTTGATAATGATTTAAATAACGGACGTCTTCTGCAGTTGCGGAGCAGTCTTGTCCTGACTTTGGTCGAGTAAAGATATCTAAGAAATATTATATTTGTAGTAAGTACGTAATACGTACCAATACGCGCTAACAAATATGTGTTACATGTTTATTGTATAATTTTCACATTATTGGTTTTAAACTCAAACTCAAACATTTATACAATTAGACTTCTTCTAGAAGCACTTTTGAATCGTCATAACAGTTTAACAGTTTTAACATTTACCACCAATTCAGAAAGCAGTATCTATAGAGAAGAAGAAGAATCTATTTAATCATAATCGTAATCTTCTACTTCACTGAAACTTTCATCGCTCGAAGAACTCGCCGTCGGAATTTCTTAATGTTATTATAAATGAGTCAGTGTAATTATCTACTTTTGGTTCTAATTGAATATATTTTTCCTCATGTTCTCGCGTCTTTCTCCAAACGTCACTAAACATATCCAGACTAATAGCATTTGCTTCCTTTCTAAATTATTCTTCCACAGTTTTCAAGTTAAAGTTCACATTTTGTGATGCTACTTTCCCTTTAATTATGCCCCATAGTAACTCTATTGGGTTGAGTTCTGGATGGTATGGTGGAAGGCGCAATACACTATGTCCATGATCTTTGAGGATTGCATCAAGTAAAAATTGTGTATAGTTTGGCTTATTTTTTTTAATAATGTGATAACTCTGATTATTAATTAGTAATTTGATTTTTGAAAAAAAAAATGCCGATTTTAGTCAAAATTTATATTTTTATAACAAGATCCTTATCATCCAAATTTCCACCTTGGTGAGAAAAATTGACATTTCTAATGAAAATGAACAAAAAATTAAATGATTTTATTAAATACTGTAAAATAGTCTATAATTCTTCCATTTACTGTATCACAAAATTCTTCATAGATTTTTAGATATTCGTACTACACCAATTACATCACCCTGTATTTATAAACAATTGCAAAATATGACACATACATAGGCCGGGAGATACTGACACAAAATTTCGGGTCATTTGTAACAGAATGGCGGTTCTACAGAGGTCTTATTACGCAATGACTAAAAGAAAAATGATGGTCAGAACGCTGGTACCGGCGGACTAGTCGCGTGGGCGTTAGTCGAACTCGTCGGATAAATAGCGAAAGTCAAACGATTTGTAACACAAAAATTTTAGAATTTACCGATAGCCCATAAAAAAGATGTAGGCGGTAGTGCGGTTTGGAATCGGAATCGGAATTGGAATTTGGAAGCGGTTTGGAATCGTCCGAAAAGTATGGCATGGCGATTTTAGTAAATGGCTGCACGACGATGGTTACCTGTGCAAAAGTTAGCCCGGTACAAATGGTTGAATTGTTTTTTTTAAATCAACGCATTCACGTCGGTATGGCGGACTGTAAGTCACATCGTAAAAGTATGGCATGACACTACCGCCTACATCTTTTTTAAGGGCTATCGGTAAATTCTAAAATTTTTGTGTTACAAATCGTTGGACTTTCGCTATTTATCCGACGAGTGTGACTAACGCCCACGCGACTAGTCCGCCGGTACCAGCGTTCTGACCATCATTTTTCTTTTTGTCATTGCGTACTAAGACCCCTCTAGACCGCCATCCTGTTACAAATGACCCGAAATTTTGTGTCAGTATCTCCCGGCCTAACATGTGCAATGTGTAAATGTGTTGACGTTCCAGCTCTTCTTAATGGGCCTATAAGCGCTACGCTTCATTACGTTTGATACGTTATAATATGGTTAATATTCTTCCATAATTTATATAAACTGTCACGGTCACGAAACAGTCCGAATGCAATTCCTGTAAATATATCGTTGTTTATTAATTATATGTTCAAGCATTAATTTTTTTCGTGTACGTATAATATCGAGCATGATGTCACAAATCGCTTGAGTAGACCAAACATTTAAATTTTATAATATATTCAAAATACAAACCAAAGATCAAACTATTATCGTAATCGTAAAATATAATTTACATGTAAAAATATATTTTTATGATCTATGAAATAACTTTATGTACCTAGAGAACAACTCGGACTTCGCATATATCAACTTAGAAACTTTCAAGTCGTAACGAGAAAGTACACATAATTTGCTAGCATTTAGACGCAGTTCTAGATACACTAATTTAGTAATACAACAGTTTTAATTGCTACAGCAGTTCTCTATATCGGTTTCCAATTAGAGCTTTTTCGCTTTAAAATCAGACCATCTAATTGTATTGGTGCTAACTGTCTAGAAATAGATATTGACGTTAGTAACACAGACAGTATGACTATTGGCTACTATCTGGGCTAAAATATCGCTAAGAATTGAAAAGAATCTTGAAGTGTTGACTATTTATAAAAACACAACTGTAATCATTACTTCCTTTTGTAATTCTTTAGCAAACACATAATGCTAACCTAAATGGAAAGGTTACTTTGACGTGTCACGTTTTACAAATTAATGAGCATACATTACCTTTGCTAAATAAACAAGTGAAAATTTAAAAAACGTATTAATTAACTTTTTGCTATATCGAAAAGAAAATGACAATGATAATTTATAATTAACAAAGGAACTTGTTTCAAGAAATTGGATATAATAGTTATGGCGCCAGTAATGATCCCTTTGTGCCGCATTGAATAGCAACGATAAGCGCGGTCGTTGATCGGGCTCGTGAACTTGGCCTTCGCGCTTACATCTTATTGTTAACATAACTATATTACCGTTCTAATAGAGTAAAGTGCTATTTTGCGTCAATGCGTACAATACTGCAATTTAATTTGTATGTCAAGTATATTATGTACTATATAGGCGTGGCTGTCTCCGTATTTCTATATAAATGTGTATTGGCCTCAGAGTGAATTTTCTGAAAGTAATATACGACATTGTTGAGACGGACATGTGTGTAAACTATAAACCCACTAATAAAACCATTTGCAAGTAGCAAAGAAAGTCTGAGTGTTCCCTTCTGATTTTTTTTTTTCTAAAACTTATTCTTCCGGATAATTATTTATATTCGAATAGAAAATTAATATACTTAAATACATGATGCCTTTGACATAGAAACTAGGAAATATTGTGCCAATTCAAGAATAGTTTACGCAATATCGATGGTATTGAATACAACAATAACATATTTACGATTCTATCAAAATATTACATAAGAAAAGATTAATCTCAATTCAAAGTTATATTTAGATATTAAGGCAATCAAACAATATTTGACCCAACCTACGTCTAATCACAAACGATAAGAACAATGACGGTGCTAGACGGTGCTGAACAAATATTTTATATTTAAATTAAAACGATGCGGCGCCGATACCGCAAGCTTGTTCATTGATGATATGGAATAATGCTAATTAAGCCTTTCGTTTAACATCTATTTAAATTCAAATGAATAAATTTATACTCTGTTATTCCCTTTTATTTTTATTATGTATGTATGATAACAGCAAAGAAAATTGTCGGTTGTTTCTTTCATATATATCTACTTGGGTACGTTCGTAATTTATTTCTCTTATCTGATCAGTTAGTTTTATGTGATCAGTGTAAAAATTTTCTTTATTATTCTATAAACTATGCACCTAAACATACATTATATCGAATTTGATATTATAGTTTTTATAGCATTCAAATCTTTATAGATGAAAAAAATTATCTACATTATTTCATCAAATAATTAATCAAAATCAGTCCCTTAATATGTATTTTATAATTTATATATGATTAATAACTACATTTTGTGCAACCAGAACATTAAAATGAGATATAAAAACAAACATCAAAACAAAATGAAGTATTGATTCCCAAAAATAGTGTCTGGGGGCGTAAGGCGTCTGACCCGCTGCCCCAAATATTACAGTTCAATAAAACTTCCTTGTCTAGTTTCCCTGAACTTGCGTCTGACGCCAAGGTAATAAGATACCGCCGTCAAACAGATGCGATGTTTAAAAATAATTTCACCGTAAAACAGACCGGGTATCTTTATAGGTTATACGAAAGCGAACATACGCGAACTAGACTAACCTTATTTTCTATATTAACTCTCAGCAATATAACAATAAAATAATTTAGTGTATTTTTGTCTTGCCTTCCTGCTTTATTCATCAATATGACTTCTTACATTTTTAACTCTACACGTTGTGTGACAAATCCGTACATAAATTATGTTTAAAATTCACTACCAATAACACTGGTCTGCAAAGAAATCCTCCTTTGAATAAAAATATGATAAACATGGAGATCTTAACATGCTGAATCTAGATCTGCTTTCATTTTTTTCGTATCACATCAAAAATTTTTTTTATTGTCGTTTTTAAATATCTTAAAATTCTGTATTGTTTGGTAGTCTCTCTTGCAATAATGCTATTTTATTCGGTCTATATGATATTTTTATCACAAGAACGACTTGAATTTATAAAAAGCAAGAACGATATCTACTGAAGACATTATTTTTACACTAATTTGTAGGGAATTTATGGGCTTCCGTAGTTCTCATCATGACTCCGCGGAGCTCAGTTCAAAGTAAAGTTTTAAGGTGACGGTTGATGATTTTAACCTAATATTTTGGTAAAATTTTTATATTGTACTGATACATTGATGATAATTTGCGTATAATTTCAACCATAAAGCAAAATTGAATCACGTGTTATGGATTTTTAAACGACGCAACATTGAAAGCGCGAGTCTTGTGTGGTCCCTAAAGGACTGCAAATGCGGGAGCTTAGATAAGTCTTAAATTATGAAATTAAGCAGACTAAAGCTGTAAAAAGAGTATCTGGTGACCACTATGAAAGATTTCACCAGAAGTTTGAGAGGAGATACGGAAAAGCTAACTGAAAATATAGATAATAAGTTGGCAGCAAAGCTTGCTGATTTTACTTGATCGATTCGTCGCGAAACTCCTCATAAAATATTAAAAAAAAAGAAAACTACTAATTGAAACAATGTAAATAATGTGTAATTATATTGTCTTATAGTTTTAAATGGTTTTCTTGACATAATTTGTAATATTTAAACCTAATTATTAAAATAACGATGTATTCTTAGAACAAAAAAATGGGTTTCTTTCAAATTAAACCACAAAAAATCTAGACGTGATACAAATTTTTTAAAACTTAATTTCTGTTCAGAAGTATCACTTCTATAATAATCTTGTGCAAAAATAAGAAGGAGCGCAAAAAAAAATTTTTTTGCAGACCAGTGTAATTATTATGTAAATAGTTTAGGATTATATATTTGTTAATTAGACATAATATGATATAGGTACGCCAATTATATTATACATACTTATACCATTTTTTAAATATTACTAAATATTATCATAACAATTTATATTTAATTTAATCATAATAAAAGGTAATGACTTGTATAATATCATCGTAAAAAACGTTAGATATGATAAATACTATACATTATAAATTTATTTTAGTATTGGCTGGGAATCAACCCAACCGCAAAGTAATATGGATTTAGACTTAAAGGTCATAGTTGAGGTTTGATTTCCTAGAGCCTAAAGAACATTACATAAATTCACTTAGCATTACATTATAGTGTCGTAAACTTTATCAATTCTGTCAAGTTTATTGGGTAATTCACGCGTTCGTATTTACGCAGATGTGCAAGACCCGTCAATAATTCACAAACTCATTTGCTTTACCGCTGCTTCAAACTTATTGGATTATTTTATATCTACACTACATTCCTGTTGGTTTTCTTTAAAATTATAAAAAATGTATGTTTAGTACCTATACTTCATTTAAATACTAGTGATTTGGGTTGATTTAGGTAATATCAATCCTTAAGAGGAATATGGCCAGGAAAAAGCGTCGAGCTGAATAAACTAGGACAATGATAACAATAAAGGCATTAAGAAATTCCCGTGAGGACACTGAGTATAGTAAAATTCCTGGGTTTTCAATATGACGTGTACTTTCCTTATAAAGTAAATTTATGATGAGAGAGTTTTATGGATCGAAATAATTTTCTTCAAGTCAATGACATTACTTAGTTATTATAAAATAGCATACCTGGCAATGCTTTGGAAAATATACGATGATGATTTAGTTTGGGAAATCTATTATTTTATAACTCTGGTTTCCTTTCATTCGGATTTTGTCTTTTGTTAAAGTTAATAATAGAGCCTTGCTCTAACATGAAACTCTATCATTTTCACCATTATCTAGAAACAACAACGGTGTATTGTCAATAAAAATATTTAATGGCGGTTTAAGTATTATATCTACCCGTAGGTAGATATCCGATCAAGTTAACTTGCTATTGAATAAAAACGCGTCTTGTAAGTACGAGTATAGGTAATCGTTTTTGTCTTATATACTCTAAGGTTTTTGTCCTTTACACTCCTACTATTTTATAAATGCAAATCTTTAAGGATGGGTATGGGATGGTATTTTTGTTTCGATAATACATCAGACACATGAGCTATAGAATAACTTCATTTTGCCCGCGGGTTTTTCCAGGCAAGGTGGTTAAAATAATTATTATCTACTTATTCTACTTACTCCCTATTTAATAAAATATTTTAGATTGTCCTCACTACTTTAAAGTCAAAATTAGACGTTAATATATACATTCAAAATTATAGTAGGTGTTTAATGATAGTATCGTGCCACGAATACGTATGTACAAGTAGGTAGTTGATGTAAATGTAATCATTACGACGCTTGGTAATTAAAATCAAGTGAGTTATTCTTGATGAATATGTGTGACTATTCCTAGATACAAGTATTTAACATACCGAAGATTATAGCGTACTATAAAAACAAAGTATCAGTTTTAAGCTACTATCTCATTAGCATCGTTTGACAAAGAGCCTACAATTATTCCGTGCAGTTGTATTAGTAAATAATCCTTCCCACCCACAACCTTTCAAACTGTACTATAGACTCGATGTTTCGTTTCAGCATTTTCTTCCGACAATCAAGGACAGATTTATGCGTCCTCTACGCGTCCTACGCGCTCTCAATTGCACTATACAACTTATCTTAATTTAAAATTTTATTACACCCACTCTCGGATGATCACCAACGGTATCTAACTATGCAAGTCGTTATAAATATATTTGTTTAATTACTCATGTCATGGCTTTTAAAAAGATCTAGAAAAACTAAGCATAATAATTTATAATGGGCAATAGGATGGCGGGGCAAGGGTAGACATAATATTGCCTACCGTATAATGTCAATACCAAACAGTGTTTAATGTTTATGCACCAAAAAGGGTGCTGCAGGATAAGTGAAGCGCATACACCAAGTCTCTGAAATATACATATTTTTATCTTATCGGTACCGTCATTCTAAATCAAATAAGGTGCTCAACGTCACCTGTTTAAATTACGTAATCTTGATACATATATGTATTATTTTATTTTATCACTGACCTTCAAGCAATAGTTAAATTTATTTATTAATATTTTTTACATTAAAAATACTTATTTCTCCTATAACTGTTTTTATTATTTATATTTCAGGAATATCACTTTGTTAGAAAAAATAGTAATTACTAATTGAACTTAGATTAATTATTGACGTTGGAATATTTGAACAAAATGCACAAGTCATGTCAATTAAAAGCGTTATAATCATTATTTCTCAATGTTAGTAACATTGAAAATATTATATGTAATTATAAAATGTCATAGTAAATATTCTTTCGTGGTTCAACTATTTATTTAATATTTGCAACAACATGCAATATAATATGCAGGCTCTAGGTCTTAGGCCAACTCTCATTAGGTATAATTTACCGACTAAGTTTTATTTTCATAGTCAATTTCTGTTCACTTAATAATCGAGCATAAATCAAAAGGAATGAAAGGAGAAAAGGAATCATTAGTTCAAGTTCAAAAACTTAAAAAAAAAACTCCGTTGTAATAATAATTATTATTCAAACAGAAAAACTACATGAAGGATCCGATGTCAACCTTTTGAAGATGCGACTGCGACACTTTTGAACTATATTATATTAATAAATTAGAGTAAAAGTACCTATATTTAAATGATAGTCGAATTCTGCACTTTTGTAGAGCTATGTTACAGAAGAATGTAAATAGAGGACAAACAAACAAACAAAATAAGTACTAGATCAATTATTGCCTTTTCATTATTACCTATTAAGTATTCAGTATTAAGTATTATTTTATTATTTTTCTTAAAAAACTATGAGAAACCAAACACCGCGAGTCGCGAACAATGAATCAGTCTGTATCACTACTGCATGCTGATATAAAATAGTATAAATTAGAAACGTATTCCAAATGTGATATTGCTAAATAATAAATAACTACATAGATTGAAATATCACAAATAGTAAATTTCTAGAGGTAAGAGTGGCCACGTGTATGTAGTCGTCTACCTACATTTCATCTTATCATTTTAATTTATGGCTACGTTGAATCGTTGTTCACGAAATTAATACTTTTCAGAGTAGGCAAATCTGTGTTTATTGCTGTACGTGAGGTTAATGGCACGATAATGTGACACCTCGGACATTACGCATCGTGTTGTGATAATCGGTAATATTTTATTAATTAAATTCATGGTCCTATTAATGTCACACTAGACTGAAAATGCAGCAAAATATTGTCGATACGAATATACGAATTTCTCTTTTATCTTGAATACTATATAAAATGTGAGTTAAGTAAATGCTTGATTCATATATAAATGTGTCGGTACTCCGGATAAGCTTTGTCAAATTTCGACTACATGTTTAACTAGCAAGTATACTTAAATTAACGGAATTGAACATAAAAACTGGGACGTGGAAAAATCTGAAGGATTGAATAATTTGAAATTCGCTGCAATAAAAGTTTAACTATTGCTCCTTAAACCTAAAATTAGTTTAAAATTGACAAATTAACTCGTAAAACGCATTTACATTTGTAAATATTTTCACAAAGAGTTGTGAATGTAAATTTAATATACGTGGGCAGACAGCATTGCATGTCATTAGCGTCCACCTGTCGTAACTTCTAAGTTCTAAGTTACAGTGAATGAAGCAAATCTAGGGAAGGCAATATTTTGTTTATCGATGTTTATCACGATACGTACTAATTAATTTATTATTTATTTATTATTATTATTTAATCCTAACTCCAATTCATTTGCGAACAAGCAAGAAATTTACGCTAGTAATAATATCTTCAATTACACACATATTCTTTAATTTTAATATTGACTCAGTATTTAACATTTTAACTACTTGTTATTATTAATATTATATATTATATATTGTTATTATATTGTTATTATTTTTTATTTATTGTTGTTTATATATTGTTATTATTATTTATACATATACCACATCTATATTATATTATGATGTTATTAGCAATGTCCAAGGATTTAGAAATTCTATAACAATAATTTCTACAGTATAAATTGAAGAGAGTATAAAATATATTACGTTTTGTAATGTAAAGCAGCCTTGTTATCAATTCTGTCTTACTAAAACGGTTTATCGCTGTTGCTTTGCTGAACATTCGATATATTTCCACAATTTTAGCATATCACCTCCCCTTTAGGTATCGAAACATACGAACATACGTCATTTATCAATTTCCGCATATTTTGAATTGTAATAATGTATTATTAAATTAAAAAAAAAAGTGATCAAGGATACATATTGAAGATTGTAGTAGCAATGCAAATAGGAAGCGATAAATGTTTATCGTTGAATATTCCCGATTAAGACTTCACTAGTCGTTGACCTTAAGACGGTCTCGAGGGAACGAGTCACATCACTCGTGCGACAATCGTGTCGGTGTTCCCTGCATGCAAATCTTGCGCGTCGACATAGTAACTAATTAACACTTTTATCACCTCAATCATTTATAGAAACAAAATTTTTAAATAGAGTAACATTTTCTGACAAATATAATTTAAAGTTGCACTTACAATTGCAGTGTAGATACATTAGATATCCATATCCTTGATGAGAGCCTAATCTTTATGAACCTACTCCGAGATGATGGCGATAAAGCGATTAAAGGATTTGATAAAGTCCTATATTATTTAGTATTTTATGAAGTTAGGATAAATTTAATAATAACAAGTTACATAATGGTTGATCATTCCTAATAATTATAATAAGAAAACCATTCATGCGGGTGTCATAAATTTGTCGTAATATATTATGTAAATTGTTGTATAAATTGCAAATATCCAAACCTCCGGGAAGTTGGCACCGCACTTTGAAGTTAGAAAAATTTTAAAGGTTGTTCCAGGTTGTTCTAGGTTTGTTCTACATTGTTCCAGAATTGCATACAGCTGAGATTAAAACTTTTCGAGAAAAGTCAAAAAACCCGATTTTTGAGCTGGCACCGCACTTTTTAGATATCGCGATTCTGGCGGTTGTTCCAGGTTGTTCTAGGTTTGTTCTATATTGTTCCAAAATATCGCGTCCGAAAAAAATTTATTTTCCACAAAATTCGTAAAAAACCAAAAAGAAGTTGGCACCGCACTTTGAAGTTAGAAAAATTTTAAAGGTTGTTCCAGGTTGTTCTAGGTTTGTTCTATATTGTTCCAAAATATCGCGTCCGAAAAAAATTTATTTTCCACAAAATTCGCAAAAAACCAAAAGGAAGTTGGCACCGCACTTTGAAGTTAGAAAAATTTTAAAGGTTGTTCCAGGTTGTTCTAGGTTTGTTCTACATTGTTCCAAAATATCGCGTCCGAAAAAAAATTATTTTCCACAAAATTCGCAAAAAACCAAAAAGTAGTTGACCTCCGGGAAGTTGGCACCACACTTTGAAGTTAGAAAAATTTTAAAGGTTGTTCCAGGTTGTTCTAGGTTTGTTCTATATTGTTCCAAAATATCGCGTCCGAGAAAAATTTATTTTCCACAAAATTCGTAAAAAACCAAAAAGAAGTTGGCACCGCACTTTGAAGTTAGAAAAATTTTAAAGGTTGTTCCAGGTTGTTCTAGGTTTGTTCTACATTGTTCCAAAATATCGCGTCCGAAAAAACATTATTTTCCACAAAATTCGTAAAAAACCACCTCCGGGAAGTTGGCACCACACTTTGAAGTTAGAAAAATTTTAAAGGTTGTTCCAGGTTGTTCTAGGTTTGTTCTATATTGTTCCAAAATATCGCGTCCGAGAAAAATTTATTTTCCACAAAATTCGTAAAAAACCAAAAAGAAGTTGGCACCGCACTTTGAAGTTAGAAAAATTTTAAAGGTTGTTCCAGGTTGTTCTAGGTTTGTTCTACATTGTTCCAAAATATCGCGTCCGAAAAAACATTATTTTCCACAAAATTCGTAAAAAACCACCTCCGGGAAGTTGGCACCACACTTTGAAGTTAGAAAAATTTTAAAGGTTGTTCCAGGTTGTTCTAGGTTTGTTCTATATTGTTCCAAAATATCGCGTCCGAAAAAAATTTATTTTCCACAAAATTCGCAAAAAACCAAAAAGAAGTTGGCACCGCACTTTGAAGTTAGAAAAATTTTAAAGGTTGTTCCAGGTTGTTCTAGGTTTGTTCTATATTGTTCCAAAATATCGCGTCCGAAAAAAATTTATTTTCCACAAAATTCGTAAAAAACCAAAAAGAAGCTGGCACCGCACTTTTAAGATATCACAATTCTGGCGGTTGTTCTGAGTTGTTCTAGGTTCGTTCTATATTGTTCCAAAATATCACGTCCGAAAAAAAATTATGTTTCAAAAATTTCGTAAAAAAAAATGGCGAATGTTGAGTCTTGTTAGCAATTGGGTGCAGTCAATATTATTGTTTAAAAGTTTAGGTACGAAAATTAGATCAAAAATGACCCTTCGATTTTCTAGTGAAATCATATTGAAGTTAGAGAGTCGGTCTTTGAGTGTAGTTTTTTCTTTGGTGACCCATCAAAGAAAAAACTACACTTCTATTATAAAAATAATTCAATTTTTTTGAAGATGTATCATTTTACGAATATTTTATTTTTTACTCAGCAAGTATCACAGACTCAACACCATTCAGCACAACTCTTGTGTTTTTTAGTTTTCGAAAATTGTATGGTCAACTTCTGTAAAAAACTCATTTTTTTTGTGTCTTCATTAACGAAAAATTAAATTTTTTCTCCAGCACAACGAGTAGTAGAAAGCAAACTGTACATTTGTACAGTAAAAGTTCCTTATTCGCGGGGTATATGTTCCATAAATATGCCGCGAATACAGAAACCGTGAATACGGAATGATAATTTTAATTTATATGGGATTATAGGGAATACGTTCCTAGGTGACGAAATAAAAAAAAAAAATATTATGCATAAAAAATTAATTAAAATTGAAGTTTTTGAACATTTTAATTAATTATCTTAAGACAAGGCAATGGTTTGAAGAATTTTGTAATTTTTTCTTGCTTGGCAGTTTTCAAAAGCTCCTTCAATTCAGACTGATACACAGCAGTCGCATTAGCAATTTGCCTCTTAAACCTTAAGTTCACTTTATGTGGTAACACAGATTTTTTTCGTGTCGAAACTCGTTTCTCATTTTTTTTAGTTGACATTATAAACTAGGAAGAGTGCAGTAGGCGATTTACTCTATCACAATTTTTGTAACGAATGTAAAAGACGAAACAATAAAACACGCAAAGCGGCTTTTACTATAAACGGAACTACATTTAAAAATATACTTTATTTATTGAGTTATAAGGTTGCTTCCATTCTGTTTATTTAAATTCTCAAAAACATCAATCGCGGCAAAGGCCTAGGCGGCTTGCGACAAAGGCGGCTTATGTCAAAGGCCTCGGCGATATCATTTAACAACTTATTATGTACTTTAGGCCAACTTGTAATAAGATCTATTTTACTTTCTTATTAGTCCATTTGACAAGAATATTGGGTTAGCGGACGCGATATTTTGGAACAATATAGAACAAACCTAGAACAACCTGGAACAACCTTTAAAATTTTTCTTACTTCAAAGTGCGGTGCCAACTTCCCGGAGGTGGTTTTTTACGAATTTTGTGGAAAATTATTTTTTTTCGGACGCGATATTTTGGAACAATATAGAACAAACCTAGAACAACCTGGAACAACCTTTAAAATTTTTCTAACTTCAAAGTGCGGTGCCAACTTCTTTTTAGTTTTTTACTAATTTTGTGGAAAATAAATTTTTTTCGGACGCGATATTCTGGAACAATATAGAAAAAACCTAGAACAACCTGGAACAACCTTTAAAATTTTTCTTACTTCAAAGTGCGGTGCCAACTTCCCGGAGGTGGTTTTTTACGAATTTTGTGGAAAATTATTTTTTTTCGGACGCGATATTTTGGAACAATATAGAACAAACCTAGAACAACCTGGAACAACCTTTAAAATTTTTCTAACTTCAAAGTGCGGTGCCAACTTCTTTTTGGTTTTTTACGAATTTTGTGGAAAATAAATTTTTTTCGGACGCGATATTCTGGAACAATATAGAACAAACCTAGAACAACCTGGAACAACCTTTAAAATTTTTCTAACTTCAAAGTGCGGTGCCAACTTCCCGGAGGTGTTTTTTTACGAATTTTGTGGAAAATAATGTTTTTTCGGACGCGATATTTTGGAACAATGTAGAACAAACCTAGAACAACCTGGAACAACCTTTAAAATTTTTCTAACTTCAAAGTGCGGTGCCAACTTCTTTTTGGTTTTTTACGAATTTTGGGGAAAATAAATTTTTTTCGGACGCGATATTCTGGAACAATATAGAACAAACCTAGAACAACCTGGAACAACCTTTAAAATTTTTCTAACTTCAAAGTGCGGTGCCAACTTCTTTTTGGTTTTTTGCGAATTTTGTGGAAAATAATGTTTTTTCGGACGCGATATTTTGGAACAATGTAGAACAAACCTAGAACAACCTGGAACAACCTTTAAAATTTTTCTAACTTCAAAGTGCGGTGCCAACTTCCTTTTGGTTTTTTGCGAATTTTGTGGAAAATAAATTTTTTTCGGACGCGATATTTTGGAACAATATAGAACAAACCTAGAGCAACCTGGAACAACCTTTAAAATTTTTCTAACTTCAAAGTGCGGTGCCAACTTCTTTTTGGTTTTTTACGAATTTTGTGGAAAATAAATTTTTTTCGGACGCGATATTTTGGAACAATATAGAACAAACCTAGAACAACCTGGAACAACCGCCAGAATCGCGATATCTAAAAAGTGCGGTGCCAGCTCAAAAATCGGGTTTTTTGACTTTTCTCGAAAAGTTTTAATCTCAGCTGTATGCAATTCTGGAACAATGTAGAACAAACCTAGAACAACCTGGAACAACCTTTAAAATTTTTCTAACTTCAAAGTGCGGTGCCAACTTCCCGGAGGTAATATCCAAGCGCTTCTTGTAGTAAACGGTGAGACCCACATTTTTGGTAGGTAAACATTCTTACAGTGAAAACCGGTATGTCACATACGTGTAAAACATTCGTGATGTTACTGACTAGCAAATTGTTAAAAAAATAGCATTCGCAAAAATAGGCATTATTATTCTTAGGATGTAATTAGAAAGATAGTAATTTCTTTATAAGAAGACGACGTGATTTGCTAAAATGTTAACAATTAGATGTCCACTATGAACCTCCCAGTTACAACTAAGGTAGCTAAGAGATATTTCCCCTTGAAAAAAAAAGTGAATGTATTTATTATGTATGTATCTATTCCTATGAATCTTTTCCAACATGTTTGAATTGCGTTTAGCATGTTGGTATGTTTTGAATTCGATCCGAACACACTATTCTGCGAATCAACTGGCAGTGGTGTAAATGTACACAGTGACAGAATCATCATAATGCACACCGAGCTTCAATTAATCAAGAGATAAATATTAACGTATTTCATTTTACAATAGGTACTCTTAATGAAAATGCCTAGAAGTACAGAATATTCTAAATAATTTTATAGATTATTGTAATTACTAATAGCATATTCAGAAAAATTATAAAATAATAATTTTCTTGTACATGGATGAACAAATATTTATTCAAATTAACTAAGTTTTAAATGACTTTTTATACCTAAGTTATTTTCTTTTTTCGTCTCACATGTTAAAGGAAAATTATTGTTAGTAAATAGTAAAGCTTAGACAAAACGACCTATCTATATTGACCGACAAATTCGAATCCGTTATTTACATTCAGTAAAAACCTATCACCTGATGACACCATTGCACTCAATCATTGAATAGCTGTATTCTTATTTTGACACAATGCCATACATTGTCGGCATGTCAATAGCAATGTGACTTTAACAAGCAACGGTGAGCAGCACACATTGGATTATTTACATTCTTATGACAATACAGCCGAAAGAGATCCTCCGCTTGGCGCTTAAACTAGTTCACGAACTACTTGAACAAGGAGTGTTCGATTGATTTCATGACCTTGAGTAACCCGGCACGATTATATGTGTGATAGGTGAATGGATCTTTTATTTTAAATTTCCTTGTTAAACTAGTTATTGTATAGAAGAGTGAACAAAAAGGACAGCAGATTTCGATCGCAGACATTTATTATTATTACTTTATCTTCCTGGTTCCTGGTAGAGCGTGTGTTCATGCAGTATATCTTAAATAGATAGCTTTCAAATCGTCAGTGAAAAGAATGGTTCTGGTTGCAGCATGATATGGTTATCTTAGTCAATATAAAGAATCTGCTAAATGCTCCAGAAGAAATTTCTATAGCACCTGAGACAGTCGTCATTTGTTTGCCGTCATTCTGCCGCCGCGCAATACATTGTCCAACAAAAAAGAAGTCAAACCGGTCCCCTATGATGTTCTTAGGGATTCCTGAACTTCCGACACTTGCACAATGTTATATCTTAAGATATGTTAATTATAGTGTTATATATTTTTTTATTGCATTTGTAATTGATGAATCTTTCCTTTTCTCTTTTTTTAAGATTTGCACAACAAAATTATAATAAAGAGCAAATACGCGAAGAGTTTTACTTGTTTTATTTTTCCGTGTATGATGTAACGTGAAAGAATGAACTCTTTGTGAGTAAATATTTTGAGCGAGTGAGTGGTATTCGTGTACACAAAGGGCAATAAGTCGAGTAGGTAGAGCCACAGAGCCCACGCTACCGGCTCTGGACAAAGCCACGGGAGCGAGACGATAACAGATGCCTCCGGCTCCACGTACCCTTTTGTAAGTCCTTATTCTATGTATAGCGTAACGATTATTCAACGACTGGTATTATGTACATAGATATTTTTTATTAAAATCATTAATACCATAGCCAGGACAAAAACTTAGTAAACATTGATTTGTGTTGTATCTATTAGAACCTGTTATACGTTACAAGTCTGATAAAATTGATGATAAAGTACCTATAGTTATTAAAAAAATAACCATTTCATTTCCATCTATATATTCACTTTATAAAATGAAACCACCGTAACCAATTTTTAAACTGCAAATCCTAGAAAATTAATTCAAGCGTTGGTTTGCGTGGGCTCTTTCAAAATCTTGATATATGTAGTTATTTTTAACATGGCTTGCAACTAGGAGAATATCAATACCAAAATCGCTGTATACATCACAAGTGAGCTTCATTAACTGGATTAATACCTACATCGTTCTGAATAATCGTAACTCGAGCATTTCCAAGTAAGTTTTAAATGAACATAAGCTTTTTTGATGTTTCGTTTAAACAACAAAAAAGCTTTTCTTTTCAACAACAAAATAGCTAAACTAGCAAAGCGTTTACATGCGAACAATAAATGTTTGTAGCAGTTTGTTAAGTGCGTGTAGTTTGTAAAAATTATCTTTAACAAATCACCCCTACTAGCATCATCTATTCTAGGAAAGCTATTAAAGTAGAAACGCTAAGTGAAGGTTCAAGAAAATTGTTAGTGCTTCGTGTCTAAGTAATAAGTTAGCATGTAATAACAGCGAAATACTTTAAATATCATAGAATGTTCACTTAAGAAAACGACACTGAAATTATGTTAAAAATTACTGTTTGAGCTATGAATACACTGATACCTGATATCCTTCAAGCGATACAAATAAAATAAATATAAATTTAATATTCCGAAGCTCATTTGTACAACAAATTGAAAGTTACTACTAAAACAGGTAAAGCACATTTTTTATGCACGTTAAGGGATTTAAACCACGCATATACAGTTAACATGATAACATGATAGCCTTAAAACAAAACGCCGTTAAGCTTTAAATAAGATATTTTTTACAACACCAATTTTATTAACATCAACGAGCAACAGCCATAAAGGGACATAGTTTACTGTATCTTATTATGGGCGATTAAATGATGTTTTTGTTGCTTTCATTGTTTCTGTGGGATATATGTAATTGTATGAGAACAGACTTGAGTAAAAAGCTGTGTATGCCATATGAGTACGGGCCAGTTTCAAATGCGTTGTGGATCGTGCGAGACCATGCGGGGCGGGAACTATCGCCTTATGTAGTGCAGTGGCGCCAAACCTTTACGCTTGCCACGCACCATTTTTTGTGTCGTTTAAATACTTTTTCTATAAAGTAGTTGTTGCATTTTCTTTTTTTAATTTGTTAAATGTAGTGTATATCTTTGGATTTAAAATTTTAAATTCTCTTTGTGTTTCTTTGGCTTTCAGTGGGAAAATACAATTTTAAAATAGGTAGGTGAGCATGAATTTCATTAGTGATGAGCAAAATTGGTCTTGGTCTTGCAGTCTTGGTCTTGGTCTTGCGAAAAAGCAAGACCAAGACCAAGACCAATACCGACCTTAGGCTGACAAGACCAAGACCAAGACAGAGGGAACAAGACCAAGACTAATACCAAGACCAAATACGCAAGACTCAACCGAAAATTCTTACTCACAGTGAATTGTCAGTTTGTCAGTCAGTTTACTTTACTACATTTAGGGCCGATTTTTCAATGCTTGGATAAAACTTATCCGTCCAATAAAGTATTACACGAAAATATTAAAATGTCACGTAAACTGTCAAATACGGGCAATTAGAATACTTTTTTAAAATGGTAGTTTTATACATTATTCGACGAATAAGTTTTATCCAAGCATTGAAAAATCGGCCCTTAAACGATACACATATAAAAAACAAAACAATTTTACCATTGTTTGAAAAATAAGGATCTATTCATATCAACAAGTTTTGTTTGTTCCAACGTCTGGATAAGTGATAACACATGGTTAAAATACAACGAAAAACTAATTTTGTTTTCCAATATTTTTACTTTTCTCAAGGACTATTTTTTTCGATAAAAGATCAATTTATGCGTTGGAGGAAGGGTAGATTCTCGAGTTTTCATAGCTATATTTTAAACTAGAGGATCATTCTTTTAACAATCTTTAACCATGGACAAATATAATCTAGAGGACTTACGAACGCCATAGTAAACAGCGTAATTCGTTTCTCAGTTAGTCAGACCAGACATATTATTTGAGGAAGACCAAGACCAAGACCAAGACTGAGAGAGCAAGACCAAGACCAAGACCAAGACCGAACGTATTTAAGCAAGACCAAGACCAAGACTCAATAAGAAAGACCGAGACCAAGACCAAGACTTTCCGAGTCTTGGTCTTGGTCTTGCTTTGCTCATCACTAAATTTCATGTACGCGGGTGTTCAAATTTTGAATGTCGTAGGTAGGTATCATAGCGATGACCTTAATGAGCGTTCGCGAGCACTAAATCTCCTTTATCTATTGTTTAACTAAGACCGGTGGGTAGACTTTTCAGTTTAGGTCATACGTCATTATTAGTCTAGACTCGAATCGGGTCAGCGCTAAGATTAGGCGCTAAATACACAATGATATTTAAGTTTCTGATAACAAGTTACTACGTGATTCTGGGAAATCAGAGTTGTAAAGATTAATAGTTGTAATATAAGTTGATGCAATATAAAATTATGTATGGTGGATAAACGAAGAATAACATAATTCATAGATAAAATAATCCGCCTATTTTAATGTAATGGTGATACGAGAAAATTTATAGTAGGTACCTATTATATAGTAAGGCAAATAAAATAAACAAAATTTGTATAATATAATTAGCCATGAAATTTAAACAAGTGTATTTGAAACAACATCGTTATGTAAAGAGCAATATGTTAGTTTAAGCTGCTCCCAATTGGATAGTAACAATAACACACTTTAATTTATTGTAAGTAGATTTTGCATTACAGTAAGTACTTATGTTATATATCAAAGTAAAAGTGGAAATTATTTTTTTAATTAATCGGAAACTCAGACAATTAAGGATTTTTGAAACCAAGGAATGTTGTAGAACAATCGAATAAACCAATGCAACCAACGCACATTAAACTAGTACATAGCATATGGAGTCCAAAAGATTAACTGGTATAATTGTGTACAATCGTAAAGTTAATTACAAAGAAACCCATAAAGTCACTCAAAGAGCACTAAATTTAACAATCTGTCATGGCGCCATGCCCTACCGGCATCGCGGCAGCCGGCTCCAAAATCAAACAAACAAAAACAAACTAACGCCACGGAGCCACGTTGCCTGGCGCCTGCTTATCGTGCGGCACGTGGCCTCTACCTTTCTCCCTTCCATCACTTTTTTCCTATAACCTTTGCCATGTTCGCCTTAAAGTTTTTAACAGAAACAAATCATTGTTACGTAAGAGATTCTTCTTTTGTAATAAGCTTGCATTATTGGCACTTACCAAATATGTGTCTTTTATTTTGTTAACTGTGTTAAGTTAAAACATGTTTCTGAAAAAAATCGTCGACCTTTAGTTATAAATTACGCACTGCTTATATAGACGTTTGTTTATGGTAAAACATGCATGGCTGTCAATCAGGCCCGATTTGGCACGAGACCACTATAGAAATCGTTACCATGTAGAGACATCGGACGGCCTACCAAAGGTATTTTCGACACTCTTAAAATAAATGTCACATTTTGCTTCACGTATGATTTATTATATAATTTTTATAGAAATGTATTATACAATTAATAATTATTTAACATAAATTATTTACAGAGTAATATTTTATCAAGATAGGTATTCTAATTTTCAACTTCCTGTAATTTTTATACACGGAGTTGTACGACTGAACCGAGTGACTATAATGAGAGATAAAATTATCTACCTAATGCTGAAAAATTATATAACACATGTACCACTTGAGAGATAGCGAGCTCTCTCGATGGGTGACTAAATCGTTGCGTCCGTATCTTGTTACTTTTATAAAAACTGTATAATTAACTCGCGTAACTTTAGTTATAAATTATTACAAATTTAATAAAATGAAGTGGAAGTGCTTTAATAATAAATTGAGTTTGTTATGACAACACTTTTACTGAATTATCTTGAACATATATTTAATAGCTGTAAAAGGTAGCCGAATATTTAATTCAATTAAATATGAAATGTTTGTTAAGTGAACGTGTTCTCTCTAACGATACTAAGAACTAACTTATTAATAGTAAGTTAAATGTACAATAAATTAATATATTTTTCTTTTATTACAGGTATTTTCAAATAATGAACATACATACGAGTTTTCAAACAAGAAAACAATTATATGCGATATAAGAGAGGAATATAAACCACACCGCTTCTCGTTTAGTTAAAGATATACGTAGACAGGCGAGAAATATCGAATCGATATTATGCCCAATTCGTAGCATTTTGAAAAATTCTGCAGGCAGCATTAGTACATGAAGATGCGTGCTATTGGCTGCCGAGGGCTTGGAAAAATGGATGTACGACGATCACTTTTCAAATTACTCCTATTTCAAATTATTATGGTGGTTCGCTGTACAGCAAAAAATATACCTGATATACCAAGAGTTGAAATAGTAAGCGACGTAGAAGATAGTAACCAGAACAGCATAAGAAACCTTATACACACTGGTGAGTTATTTTTTTTAGTTTATTAACACAAGTGCTTTTTGATTAACCTAATTATTATTTAAGTCCCTTGATACCAAAAAAAAAATTAATAGAAAAATAACGTCTTTTCTTTATCCGATGATAGTTAATAGACTATGTAAATTGTAAGTGCATTAAACTTATACGTAGCTATAGTCCCCATTATTATTGCTGCTGCAACGCAGCGCAATCACTGTTTATTTATTTGTTTTGCGAGTTCCACGAAATCTTAGGAATCAAATTCAAATCAACCTCATGTCGAGATTAAAAATTGGAAACCGTAAGCAATTAAGACTGACGCATCAAAAGATAACTTTAATGTTAAATTTACGAACTCGTAAAATCTAATCTTACGAGTTGTTTTGTGGTTGTCACGGGGATTGAAAAGCTGATAATTGGATTCAAGTCTTGTGTGACGGCCCAAGATTGCCTTTGAAGGATTATCAGTCGTGTCTTTGGATTTGGGCCAGCGCGGCGCGGCGGGCTTGTTACATTTTTAATTTATTTACTTTAATATGAATACTAATAATAACTTAACTAACGATAACGTTTTCGCACTTTACACGTACAAGAATAAGATCTATCTTAGAATTATATATCATGGTGGCCCTTGACACGGACATATTAGATAAATAGGTAGGTAGTTGTTGAATATTTCTACTACAATCAAATAGAAAAATAAATTTACTAAAGAATATAGGCAAAGTCGAATAGGATAACAATTGACATTTTACTTAGCAAATTTGACCTTTAGCTGATAAAAAACGTGGTTCTCAACATTTAAAATAAAATTTAATTGTTGTGAAAGATCGCTCCTGTATTATATTTCATGATATTATAGGAAACTCAAGAGTAAGAGCGTGAAGGCCACATCCTTTAAGAAACATACTGAGTCTTCAAGGACGATAATATTATATTACCTACTAAAGAATCGTATCTGATATCACTTAATCTATTGTAATTAACAAAATGCCTTATCTCATGCCAGTCAGATCAGTTTTTTAGCAAAGTACCTATGTATGATATATATGTTTATATCAATCATGATTGATGGCACATGTAGCTCCGATTCCATTACTACTTTTACGCAGAACCTTAATTATATACTAAATTAAAGACCATCCAAGTTCGTGGGTTCTGTGATAATAAACCTACCGAGGAAAACAGCAATAAATAGTTAGAGTCGTTTTGAATAGTATACGGAAGAAACTACAGAACGGCAGGAAGACAGGCAGAAAAAAATTATAAATTTATTTTTCCGTTGCTATGTTTATGAAAATTGTAAGAATCTGTTATTTTTATATAAAACATGTTTCAATTTTATTTATTGGTATAGACTATAGAGCATAGAATATTGCTAAAAAATTATTGATAATGTTTGATAAATTATTATTACACTAACATACATTAGACTGCTTCAATGAAAACGTTATTACTTCAATTTAAATAAAAAAAACATGCTGATTATCCGATACATTCGCGTTGATTGCGCTAGCGTTACTGTAATAATTTACGTGCTGCACAACACTGTAATGTATTCTTGGATGCAATAATTATTAGTCTAAAATAGACCAGGGATAGCGAGCGGACTACAAATACAAATGAACCAATCAATCACATATTACTTATATGTGACCAATCATAGTCCAATTGTTTTCAATAACATTTATTATTTTTTTTTAGCAAACTTTCACGGTTGCTGAACTCTTGCAATTCGCTTGTGAACATTAAAATTGTCACGAACATAGCAAGTACATAATATATTTTCGGCAAAATATTCGAACATCCTTGTAAAATAAATTCAATTGTTAAAGTAAACAAAATAAATGTTTAATTGTATACTACAATGGAACATAATAATAAACGAGACTTATCTTGAAAGTGTAAAGTATAACGATCTGGGTTTCTTATCTCGCAAATTCAATATTTGAAGAGCAAATCTTATCTATAGGGCACAGGCACACGATGCGTTGCGGCGCCGCACCGCAAAGATTTCACCGTGTCAGTGGGCACACGAGCGGTGCGGCGCCGTAACGTTGTTATGTCGCAGCGGCGTCGTAGCAGTGTTGCACAGCGTGTCCTTCCTTGTGATGCAAAACAACTGAGCGGTGCCGCTCCGACGTCGCACCGCATTCACCCCTCCCCGCCTCGTCTTGGTGGTTACAAGTCCGGTGCGGCGCCGGAGCGCATCGTGTGACATGCCACAGATATTATAGACACCGCTCCGGCGCCGCACCGCCGCCGCAACGCATCGTGTGCCCCCGCCCTTACTGTGTCTTTATTGTGGAGAAAAGGCGCGAATCTTGGTCAGTGACGTGTTGCGTGACGTAAAGCTGTCACCTGTCACGCGAGGATATAACAGATAATATCGTTATATCGTAATACACATATCAATTTAACAAAGCTCTTGCGTTGTCTAATGCATTATAATACGAACGAACACTACGAACAAACATCTGAGTCGGGTTTTTATTAAATCTTTAATAATAAAATAATGAAGAACTTTGGAAATTTGCATAAATCGCGAGACGTATTATTAGATACCTATACGAAATTTAATATCTTTTATGGCATTTAATATGATTATTATCGCACAAAATTACAAGATTATGTAAATTTTATTCTCACATTCATCCATGGTGTTTTAAATGAAATATTACGTGGAAATCATTGGTCTTTATTAATTAGTTTGTTTTGTTATAACTGGTTGTAGGTTTATTTAGTCACAGAACAAATAGTTACGCATGATACGCGTTATGCAGGAAATCGTTTGTTTAAGTCACTCCACGCTTAATTCCTTTATTTACTTACTCTGATTATTATATACAAGTATATACAGTACATATGATGTAACTCACCTTAACAGTGTGTAATAAGAAATTAGACTAACGCGATTACTAAACAGTTTCTGCGATTCATGGGTTTTTTTGTTTGTTATAATTTTAGATAGAGTAGCATCAATTCTACCACAAAGATATATAGCACGATCTAGCACAGTAAATTGTAACTATATACATTGTTGTCTATGTTTTTGTAGCAGTAAGTGTCCACCCACGCTTAGATGCGGTCGGCGCTCCGAACAGAATCTTGTCGTTCGGCAGGGGGCGGGCTCCGTGGTAATAGACTATAATTGACGCCAAGCCTCTGCTAGATGTACATGCAGGCATTCAGCCCACGCATACCCAAATTAACAAAAGAAAAGTTGGCAATTAAAAAAACTTATTTTGTATTTATTATATTGTATAGAATACCTGCAATAGGTGCCTTATTGGTAACCCTTAAATGTTTTCAAAGATCCCTAAATCACAATTTGTATCTTTATCTTACGTATCTTCATGATGGCTAGTAGGTACTTAAATCGACGGATATATTTTTACATTCTTGGCAAAGTAGAACAACATTGAGAAAAGCCCAGACATTTGTGTCACCCAGTAATCGAAGTGTTTAAAAGTGCACCGACCGAGTAATTTAATCGAATAAAAACTTCTTCAATACGTCTTGGATTGAGTACCGAGGTGGATAGAATTATTGGATTGCCTTTATTTTTTTCTGGAATTAATTACACTGACTGCTTCGAGACAAATAAGGAGTGGGAAAATATAAGTTGCAAGTGAAACTTGTGTGGCCTCGCTAGTAACCGAGTGTCGAGTGTCTAGCATCGCGCGTGTGATGACTAGACAAACGTACCTATTTCTTAGGAAATTGCTCATGCAATTTGAAATTGTAAGAATCTTTGATAAAAGAAGCAGAATAAATACCAATGTATCAGTTACAATTGCAGGCGCCTAAATTCTTTGTATACTTATTCCATTGCGACTTATAGAAACCGTGGGAGTCTAACAGAAGTACAGAATCAATTTCGTGAAATACAATAAACTTAGATGATGAAAAGCTGTGACAGGTTGATATTAAAACCAACATTTTTTATAAAAATATTTACACACGTGTCTGTTACATCCACAATATGCGCATAAATTTGCTTCCTTATTATGTTAATCAATTGTTAATATCTTACTCTTCATGCAGTCACGACAATCATCTATAACATGAGACGCGACATTGACCCTCAGCACGCTCTTCGTATTCATAATGGTGACCACATTCATTGTTTTATTAACCCCTGAGAACTAATAAAATACTACGTATGCCAGTGTAACTGCGTGATTTCAATTTACGTACGAGAATGCAATTCATATTGAATTGAGACATATACGTATACGTCGTGAACGCAAACTGTAAATGTTAGACTTGCTGAATGATATTTTGAGGAGCCATTTCAGCTTCAGCTTCAGCATTTGAGTAACTTCTAATTTTTTTATAATTTTTTATTTCCAGTCAAAGTATAATAAGTGTATAGATAGCCACGTACCTATAGGTGATTAAATATGAACGAAAATATATAATTAAATCACGAGTATGACTATGAAACTTGTAAGTTTATTTTCATAATAAATTAAGATTGTGAAGTAACATTTAATATTAGCGAAGTATTCTTACACCTATATTCAGCATACCTACTATACTAGGTATATTATCTAATTTGCATCATGATTACACCCATAGAACCATGCAGTATTCCTCTGATATAATTTCATATCAGTAAGCTAATATACTTTTACGACTCTTATGTAAGATCAAACGAATGAGTTTGTTTAGTCTCTCTTCTAAATTATAATCTTTAGATATTGCGATATTTTATAATACATTACGCAATTATAAGAACAATATTTCCAAAGAGAAAAAATATTTAGCCAGGACAGTCAAATACTCACCATAAATAGAAAATATACATATATAACACAATGACCTAAAATTATTAGCTAATGCAAATTTTAAGCTTAAAAAAACAACATCATCGTAAATTTTGCAATCTATAAAAATAGCCTTCAGTCTATAAATAAATAATTAATCGAACGATCAATTGTTCGTTGTCTGATATTGCCTAAAAGCATCATATTACTAGCATGGTGTGATTGCATAATCACTCGCGCCAAACATAAACGAAAGAATATTATTTACTGTCATCAGCACTAGCACTTGTTACTGCTGTCTTATATGTATTCGATAATTTCCGTTTTTCTTGGAAAGCCCCGTCATCTACATAATATATGAGGTGACACCGATTTTAATGAGTGATGTTTGTAAAAATTTTCATAGATCAAAGTTAATATTATGATTTAAACCGTGACAAGAATCCTCTTTATCAGATAGGTAATTATTAATTTCCTTCCACTTCCTAAAAATACATCCAATTTATCCCTTGTGTTTTAAGTTGAACTTTTAATAAAACTTTAACACAACACGATACTAGATAGAGCTACAATCCAATTGACTTTTACTTTATCTAAAAGGATATCATTTTCCCTCAGGTATCTACTCACACAAACACCTGGATGCATCTAAAGTAGAAGTAGTGACTCCTGTGAAAGTGACCAGGACCGGGCAGCACGTGTCCTATGTGCTGGATCACGTGCACGAACACGGCCATGCACGCGCCAGACGAGACCTTTACTCCACTGAACATCGCCTACCACACACTGTACATTACAACCTGACTGTCGGCGGTCGAGAACTAAGGCTGGACCTTAGGTAAGTTTCATTCAGTAAATATCTTCTATTGTTAAATAATGAAACAACGAAGAGCGACGGTTGGAATGCCAGCACAGAATAAAAACCCACGGAGGATATATTATATTGTTAATTTAAAATCGTTAGTTTCCAGTACGAAATAGTAGTTAGGGGAAGCTTATTACAATCGCTGTTGAATTGGTTTTCCTTGTCTTTGATTAATTACGAAATGTACATATTGCGAAGGGAAAATAATATAAGGAAAATAAAAATGTATTCTTTAATGAACTGATAAACGGAACCAAAACATACTATTTATTCGATATTTCAACTATTATTAGACACTGTATTGAAATTGCCTAGTACCTACGTTCGATTAATGCTTATTGAAGGATAAAGTGCATTGATACAATCAATATTATGTTTCAAGATACTATTGCAGCGATAAGTATCTGGTTCGATAATTCGGCCAAAATCAGAGAGATCAGTGACCGTGGTTATCTGTATAGCGACATGATAACATAGAAAATGCAAATATCGCAGTATTACCTAACAGCTGATAACCGGGGCCATGTGAAATTGCAAACGGCGAGATGACGAACATTATCTAAACTAATTAAAGTTTTTATCATTCATTGTAATATGGTTGTAATTTTAAAATAGAAACACAAATGTTTGATAAGGAGTTTGCTTTAGGTAAATATGGTCTCTTGTAAAAAACAATATTGAAGAAACGAAACTTGTAGGACTCGAGGATCGAATTACTTGATGTGTATAATCGTAGGTTAATTTAGTGTTATCCAGAATCATTTTTCTGTAGGTCTAATCTCTTTAATGCGGATGTAAACGATATAAGGTAATTCAAAGATTATTATTAGTACAACTAAGAATAAATTTGATAAAATTTTATAGATTACTAGCTTTCCGCCTGCGGCTTCGCCCGCGTTTTCAAAGAAAAACCCGCATAGTTCCCGTTCCCGTGGGATTTCCTGGATAAAACCTAGCCTATGTTGCTGAGTGAAGATGCAGCTTTCTAATGGTGAAAGAATTTTTTAAATCGGTCCAGTAGTTTATGCGTGAAAACCATACATACATACATACATAATTACAAACCTTTCCTCTTTATAATATTAGTATAGATTTAAAGTACTAGCAATGCCCTGCGGTTTTACCCGCAAAGATAGCGATATCGTGACAGTGAAAAGTCTTCTATAGGTTTAATTTTTAATCACATGAAAATCACCTTCACCCCGTCCCGCACTACGCCTGCTCATTGTATTAAACAGTATACCTACTATTTTCTGCAGATTGACACTTTTAAAAATTCGTTATATCTTTTGAATGGAATATCCAATTTTTTTAATTTAAAGTATTTTGCTGGTATTGAAACAGTCTATAATAAAACATCATTTAATGGGATAAGGATTAATATATGTGTATGGATAACATGGTTTGATTACTGTCGGCACTTCTATTTACTTTGAAAACGTAAAAAAGTTGTTGAAGTAACATAACTACTGAAGATGGACATATGATATCGCGGACTTTCTTGTAGATATTGATCCATTCTATAATACCGTAGAACATTTTTTTGTTCTATCTTCAATAGATTCCGCAGCGCACGCGATGACAGAATTTTTATTAAGGCATTTTTTACACCTTGGGTTACATTATTGCATTTTTGGTAAGGATCTCTAATTTTTTTTTTTAATGCAATATAGCCTATGTTGCTCAGTGAAGATGCAGCTTTCTAATGGTGAAAGAATTTTTGAAATCGGTCCAGTAGTTTATGCGTGAAAACCATACATACATACTTACATAATTACAAACCTTTCCTCTTTATAATATTAGTATAGATAAAAGCACTCTGATGCACTTAAAATATAGTATTTATATTTTGGATATGCCGTCTGTGAACTGAGTCATGCCATTGACAGATTGTGCCCCAATCTGACACAGACAACCTCTCAACGATCGACCTTCTAGATTATTTGAACTTGTCACTATCTCATTTACGCAAGATAATTTCTACTTTATATTTGTATAAGATATAACATCACCATATAATACTCATAATGACTGTGTTCATCCGGTTTATAAAAATAGAATAATTGCAATTTAAGTTTCTTTTTTCATTTTGGAATTTTTTTGTGTCTCATAAGGATCGTTATTTTATGTTTATCATTTTCGATTGATCGCACGCCCACTAAGGTTAACGAATAGTATCTTCTAAAAAACTTTAATAGGAATAATAAATCACGCTCGGCTTTATCAAACGATCTACGACATTATTGTTTTCGTTTCGACTGATTAATATAACGTAACGTATTAAATTACTTGTTTATGATATAAACAAAAGAGGCCAAATAAATCATTCCTACAAACATTCTAGTAAAATATTATCTTATCTATTTGCGAAGTTTGGACAAGTATTATTAATGCTTTAACGATATTACTATTACTACCAAACAAACACCAGATTTAAATTGACCAATTAAATATAAACGTAAACTGGTATTTAGTTCGATAGGCGAACAATAAAATTGTGCAATAATGAAAGGTATTATTAAGTCTTTTCATTTAATTTATTCAACGACCTTACTATAAAAAATATGATATTAATTATTCTGTAAATTCGGAAAAGTAAAAAGTCTGTTCGTATATATGTAACGATTATTTACCAAACCGAGGAAACATTAATCCAGTGTCTGTCAACACCAGTAAAAAGACTACAGATGGTAACCTTGAGACGAATGCATCATTTAACACTAAACAGAGGTTTCAGGCATACCAATAAATCTTTTTTAATCAGTCTACGACTTTGGGGCCTAGAAGGAGCCATTCATCGCACAATTAAAAAGTAATCTATATCGAAATTTTAGGCTACATATTTTTTTAATAGGGAGGAGTGTTTATAATATTTATATATGTATCTCAATTGCAACTTCCACTCTCTGTACATCTACCGATACATACACACATGCTTACATGCTTTTGCATTTTTTATAATGAAATATTAATTTCAGATCTATTAATTATATATCTAAGATACATTGATGTTCTTTGATTACAACTGTAAATTTTATACATTGTTTTCATGTTTGGGTTATTAATTTCTTACAAGTTGTTGGCCCCACGCCTAATAAACTGAGCTAGTTATGCATGCGATTCTTACTAAAGCATAACTATAAATCGGCGCTATTTTCGTGTAACATTTCTATTAGTGAAAATTTACTCGCCTCGCCTATCTCCATCCGGTGGATGCAATAAATTCGAAATATATATTTGCTTTAGTGTAATAGAAAATAACTCCAGTTAAAAGATATTTAAACTGAAGTGCATTCATTTAAATTTATAGTTCTGTTAATTGTATCAACAAAACTAAATCTTCATATATATTAAATAAGTCACGATTTTTAGTTGGAGTTTGAGGTCGTCGATAATTTTGCTTGAAAATAAAATCTACTCAATGTCAAGTATCGTAAAAAAATAAAGAAAAAAATCTAAAGGTTTCGATTGAAGAATAGTTCAATGTCACTACTGAATAAAATGGTACGTTCCATCAAACTGCAAATCTACTAGAACCTATTTCCTACTACCACTATTGGAGTTACACAATTTCCGCAATACGACATTAAACGTGTTATCTAACCTTAGATATAATGAATTCCTAATCTGGGCCCGAACAGCATTCCTGCTGCAAATAATGCAATAAACGAAGATAAAATCGACATTATCTAGCCTAAGAACCGGACAACCAGTGACCTAAAATTAGCATAGCGTTTGTAGATTCCCCGAATTTCAGTGAATGCCACGAACTCTATTTTATTTTATTTCGCGTTTAAATGTCCCGAAGAATCTTTGAAATGGTATAATTTGTCTTAATTAAAATACCAAGAAAGGACATCCATCAATATAACTGCTATAACATTTTAACAATTTAATAATCTCGAAGTTTCGCAGGTTAGATGATGATTTATGGGCTAAATGTGTCATGTTTTCTTTATTTACATTTTACAAAAGAGATAAAATGCAATCCCCTAATTATATATTGTTCAACAAAATGATGAATTTAAAAAATAACCCTTCCAAGATAAATTAAAAATGTCATTAATTTAACCACGATACTTAGGTATATAAAGAGTGACAACAAGAAGTGACTCAAACTTCGCATAAATTTTTCTATTTTCTTGAAACCTTGTTAGGCTCAAATAAGGAATTAGGGGTCACTTACGTGTAATAATATGGTCATCTATATCAAAGGAATTCCACAATGTCTTGAGTATGATCAATAATTTATATAATTGTTGACCTCAATTACATGGTACGAGGTGTCAAGGCTCAGAGATAAGGACGAATTAGATTGTATCCGATTCATTGACTTATATTGCGACTGCAAGAGAGATCAAAGATGTACCGCGGAAGCGACGCATTTTCGCCTGCAATCGGTTCTTGGAAATCGCGCTATCACTCGTTCACAACTCAAGTGACCAACACGCACCGCTACCAAGAACCTACACATTGCATTTTATAAGCATTGTATTTATCACTATTGTAGTTATCACTATGCATTACAAATAAAACAAACAAATTAAATCTGTAAAGTCGGGAATCTTTATACATATACCTAGTTCGATTTTTTTTTTACCTTAATGTCTCTGGAATACTGATTTTTATTTAGGATCATTAATTATATTCCCTATTTAAATTTACAAGGACGTTGCATTGAAAGTTTTGATTTAAAATGAAAACACGTTGCACCTTTGGCCTCACTACATATCTGATCGAGAAGAGACAACACAGATGTAATGCTCATGCATTTTTATGACACGGGACAAAAACTTGACAATTTGAAAGTCGTCGCATGATTTCGAATACATTTCATGCATATTATTTAAACGGTAATTATTGCATTACAATGACTGATGAATGCACCGAAATTATGTAATAAGGCCATCGTGAAAGATCGTGTGTTGAATAAAACAAAATATCTGCATATAAATCAAAGGAATGAGCGTTCTTGTAAACTTTTTTCAATGAAAGAAGGTTTGGTACTAAATTTGAATTATGAAGATGGCATCGATTACACTGAGATATATAATTACGATTTTCAGTTAAGATAACAGACCAAAGAGTCGGAGATATGAGTGCATGGATATAATGGTAGGGTAAAGCTAATGGTTGTTAAATTGGCGCCATTGATAATAAATTTTCACATTGGTAACACTGGCCCGACGCTGCCAGACGGGTTATTTGTGCCAAGTCGTTAGGCTCAAAATAATTTACATAACAATTCATATCCATAACATTATGCTAATATTAGCACCCTGTTTTTTTGGACATAATTGAATATTTCTCATTAAAAGTAAAGAATTCATTTGATTATAAGTCTTTATAGAGTACAGCAAAAAAATACTGAAGATGGGTGGATTTTTAAATATTATTATCTACATGCCTTAGAGTTACATTACATGGTAAGCAGTAAAATAATAATATGAAATAATTTATGTTAAACATTAAATAAAAATTAACAAAATAATCATATACTCTTTTAATAAAGGGGCAATTTTAAAATACAAATCATCAAATACATAATAACATTACCTACATGGTCACACATAGGACTCATTAAATAGGGATTTACCTATTTAAAATTAATATTATTGCATTTACCTTTAAAATTATTTAAATTTACACTTTATAATAATTGTTCTGAGAATTTGACTCATTTGATGACTCTTTTATAATAAACTAGCGGTCCGCCCCGGCTTCGCCCGTGGTACATATTTCGCAATAAAAGATAGCCTATGTTCTTTCTCAGGGTCTAAAGATTATCTGTGCCAAATTTCATCAAAATCGGTCCAGTAGTTTATGCGTGAAAACCATACATACATACATACATACATACATACAAACCTTTCCTCTTTATAATATTAAGTATAGATATAATTTTGGTGGAATTTCCCATAAGAAACATCGTAAAAAATTATATTAGAGTAATAAAAGTATTCATTTGTGCGATACATATTTTAAATGTCTAAACTTCGTGCTTGTATTGTTAAGTAGTGTGAAATATAGTTACAGGAAAGGGGTTACAATGAATATAACCGCTCAGGACTTAGGAGCAAAGACCCCATAAAAGATCAATAAAATAAAGGATTCGCGGCCTAGGTGCTCAAACCGCATGCTCTACGTACTTTATTTTAATACTATGAAATCGGTTTCCAGAACAAACTGGTATTGGCCCGCATAGATAAAAAGACAGACTTCATCTAAAGCATCTCAATAAATCTACATCTGTAAATTTACATTACATTCATAAGATTTTGAAATAATACCAAAAAAAATCAGTAAGTATCATGGAGATCTACATCTTTATATAGGTCTACATTCGTTTAATATCAATAAATTCATCATATTCTAGGCAAATTTATTTTGCTGGCAAACTAAATATAAATAAAGATATAAAATCAATAAAACATCTTTATATAGGCACCTATATGTAAGCCTCATATCTTATACCTATACTAAGACATGCCTGTAGAATGTACATTAAACAGTCTGGGCTGAAATAAAAAGAGTTAGTACTCATAAAAATAATAATCTTTTTTGGAACCCCACAACAAAGCCACTTAAGAAGTCTCGAAATAGGATGCAGTGCTAAAAATGCTGGACGTTTGCCATAAGCAAAAATTGCATCACTATAACTGTTTTTTAACTAGAAAGGTATGCTAGACTTATTGACGCTGATCTGGTAGCAGTTTAATGGCCACGTATATCTATATGTATCTGGGGTAACCATATTTGCTTCTGCTAATTGCTGTAATATGCTTAATCTGTGTATTTAGTCGACATTCGATCTGTTTACCCATCGATCGACAGCTTACCTTGCTCAAGGTTGTTCTTTAAGAAACGTTTTTATTCAACGTTGCACAAATAACTGCAATTGTAAAAACTCATTCGATAGTTATTAACTTTTTAAACACTGTTCTTGAAAAAGAAAAACCATTTTACAAATATAAAATGGCACGAGAACCACTCTTCGCGAATCAATTTATCTACATAATTAATAAAAATTTGCATGCCATTTCCGCAAACATTTTTTAATCAACGTAGAGAAGAATGAAATAAACGTTCTTAATATTTATTCACAGCGATCTGTTCACCTTTTTCGGAATTAATGAATTAAACTCCGAGTGTTTGGTCATGGCATTGCTAACTCCATAAATCTTGACTGTGTGCTAACTCTAAATCTACTTTTTGTGGCCGTCTGTAGTGAGCAGATTCTGTGGACGATATGCGTTAAACTTAAACCGCAATTTATTGCTTACAGACATCATTTTTCAAAGTTCGACGAGGTTTCCTGTTCTGTACTGAAATTAAAACCCAATCTTTATTTATGAAGTTGGAATACAAAAGGAACAATATATCGTTATTTTACAACGCGGTTTAACCTTGAGTATTTATATGTCTACTTAACGAATCTATTTATTATTACAATATCTCTAGTGAAAACGATGAACTAGGTATTCTGTAACTAATTTTATTCTAATTATATCAGATATGACAGTACCAATTACAACTATTCAAACAATGCGATATTAAAGACCGATTCAACGAATTAAATTTACAAAAGGAAAATCAGTAATAAATTGAGCGATTTAATCTATTCGAAACTGTAATTAATCAAATAGCCGTATAATCAAATAATAAAAATGTTTGGTATATTAAATAATAATAAAACTAACATGTTCTGCTTAAAATATATTGATTTATATGAACTTTCTAATTGATTAGCCTTTTCAGCTTAAGACATCAGTAGAGATGTATTTAGTAGTTTTCTATATTGACCTATATTATAATGTACGTCGAACCGATTCCATGTTATTAAAATTTTATTGCTTCATAAAAAACCACGTTGATTATAATGCCAAACTCTCGTAACTATGTTTTATGATAGTTCCGATCTAAAAATATTTTTACATCTCTTCGTAGATTGAAAACTAGTTTTGTTTATGTCACAATTATTTAAATTTTCTTGTTAATAGCAGGATATTTATCTGTTTTTAATTAACTCTATTAATAAACAAACAACATGTAAAAATTAGGTATAGATCCTCTCGAAAGCTATTCTAATCCTGATTTATTCAATTCCCTCGTATAACTTAAACCATTGCTCACCGACTTAAATTCTTGAATTCCTTTATAGTTATTTCACTAAAGGTTTGCTTCAAATAAAAATAAAAAGTGAAAATCGCACTGCCACCCATTCACAGGTAAGAGCAGGTCTTAAATCACTGAGTCATAAGTAACATTGCTCGAGTTACGTTGCTATAGGTATATTTATATTTTACAGGTACATATAAGGTAGGTATAGGATTATGTTGATATTAAATTTAAGGATTGGGATACATGCTTATTTATTTAAGTAATATTTAAATAAAAAAGCATGAATTGATTAATTAATTTCTCCTTTAATAATACACTTAACACATAGCAGCTTTTGTCAAAAATGTTCTTAGTATTTAATTATATCATATTAAAACTATTTTTTTAACAATAAAGATAATAATCATATATTTGTCCCCAGGCCTTCAGTATCATTTATCACACCAGCGATGATCGTGGAGAGACAAAGAGCGGACCAACGCACGCGGTCCCGACCGCAGGAAGCCGCTACCTCATGCCATTACACCGGCACCGTCAGGGGACAACCTTCCTCCAAGATCGCTATCTCCGCCTGCGATGGACTTGTAAGTCTTATCTTTAATGCCCACCTCCTTACACATTATATAATGATGATAAACTACAACAACGGTTTGACTTTATCCCCGAATCGATGCTCAACATTCCCCGTCATTATAACCGAACGGGAAGACGTTTACTGCCACTGTTTCTTTTTTTTAACAATTAAAAGAATGCTATAACATTTTGTTTATCGAGTATGAACATTCAATAAAATTAAAACGCTCGTTCGTTTAATTTATTACAAACAAGGGTGTTAAAAAAATATAAAAGAATATAGAAGTAAAATAACAATTTAATCTTTTTGACGCAGTAAAACAAATTTTATAAAGTTAAAAATAAGGAATGCAATTTCGATGACATATTATAACGTCTTATTTCATGCGTGTATTCTTTAATAAGTTCCTGAAGTGAACAAGTAGCATTTGTAATTCCGTCAGGCTCGTTATCGCAGTGCGATTTATTTTTTTACAATGTGTTATTTATACATAATTGATTAATATGTTATTTGTCCAGTAGTCTGTAAGGTCCCATGGCAGATATTACAACAATTAAAAATGCTTCAGTAGAGTAAAATAGAACTAAATACTTACTTTATTTCCCCAATCGACTATACAGAAATGTGAAAATTAAGTATGTTTTTCAGTATTAAACAATTCAAATTTATTTAGCTGTACAAAATAAACAAATTGCTTGCACGCATGAGTGTAACGTTCTCTTTAATTTTATTCAGTGTCGGTAAACCTGTTCAAATGATCCGCCGTCGCGATAACCATTAACCACTACTTAGTTACGACATAATGTCAAAATGAAAACACTAACGATCGATTCATAATCGAGAATTTCTTTATAAACCTTTAGAAATTCAAATAAATTAACTTTTTAATATGTCAAAATAAACATGTGACTCGAGAAGCAATATCAAGGCAACAGCATCACCAATTTGCATTTTGCGCTGTGCGAAATTATAGTGTCTGTAGTTAAATTATTTTACAAAATAGAACCAACCGGTTTAAAGTGAGTTGGTTAAACAAAAAGTTTAGACACGATGTAATTAAATATAATTTACACTTGGTTGACTCGAGGTCGCTGCTCAGAGGCATGTCAGTCCTCATTAATCAACTTTCGTTCTTCTTCAACTGGTTACATATTTTTATTAATAACTTTTAATGTTAGGTAACATATTCAACCATACGCCATATATGGGCCAAGATGGATGTTTTTTACCAAATAGAGTTTTTACAAAAAAGCCGCCATTCCTCACCGGTCGGTTTTCTATATAGTCGAATGCGAATTAAGCTTACAATATAAGATACAAGTATTTTGACAAATACCTCACGAAGCATGGTTTAGCAAAACTTATTTGAACAAAATCTAAAGATAGATATAAAATATGGGGCACTTAATATAAAATTCACAACCACAGTTCACAACTGCGAAAAATTTATCTGTCGTCATGTCATCTCTCATACTTGAAAAATAACAAGCAGAGCAATATAAATTATAAAACAATTCTCGTAACAATACTTGAGTGCCTATTGCCGTTTGTGTTACATAAATATTATTGTGAACAAACTTCACCACTTACTATTAATTGAATGTGTATTAAGTGCTATTTTAATTTGAATGTACGGTAGCTTTAAAAGTCCTATTGAATGAGACTTTCGCAGACGGCCTTCCAATTCACAAGGCCGGCGACATACAGACTGGCCGGTCGCTCAACTCAGTAATAACATAACTACGATCCTACACGTAGATTATTTGAATATATGTATAATTACGCTCGCAAATAGGGAAACTAAACCATCGAAACGGCGCTTTTAGATATTATATTTTTAAAGCGCTGAATAAAACTCCTTCTGAATTATAAAATGAAGTACAGTACCTACTCGTGGATAAGTAAAATAAAATATATTAACACTAGCGGTCCGCCCCGGCTTCGCCCGTGGTACATATGAAAAATAGATGTTGGCCGATTCTCAGACTTACCCGATATGCACAGAAAATTTCATGAGAATCGGTCCACCCGTTTCGGAGGAGTATGCAGACTAACATTGTGACACGAGAATTTTATATATAAGATTATGGCAACCAATATGGCAATAATGGTACTGAAGAATTTCTACAAATAATGTAAAAAATCTCGTTATCTATATATATAAAAATGAAACCCGTTTCGCGTTGTCACGGCATCACGTGTGAACGGCTGAACCGATTTCGATAATTATTTTTTTATTATATACCTTGAAGTACGAGGATGGTTCTTATGTAGAGATAACTTAAATTTGTACCACGGGCGAAGGCGGGGCGGACCGCTAGTTAAATAATAAATGAATACTGTCACTTCGCAACTTATCAAACATAAATATCTATAGTATAACAATCTAGCAGAGTTCATAAATTTTCATATTGATAAAATAGTATCCAATAAGTTTGCCACTATGCCTATCTACGTTGTTATCAATCAATTTATCTGTTACAAGCGTTTGCTTGTAAATAATAGGTGTAAGATTGTTGACCTACTAACGGCCGATTCATGTTGAAGTGACTTCTGCAATTTTCAATGACGCAAATGTGTTACATGAAGTGCTAAATTTGTTAGCGCTCAGATATTAGGTATATTAAATTACGTGATTTTATTGACCAAAATGAAAATAAAAACACCTGCGAATTGTATTTATTTATTTAATGGAAATGTTAATTGTGTTATTGGAATTTGGAAAATAAAAAACTCACACAAATTGACAATCACGTAAATCGTTTATGTTAAAAAAAAATTCACAAAACAAATTTTCTTTCTCAGGCAGGTCACTTACGGACTGAACATGGAGAATATTGGATCGAGCCGTCTAATCAAATACCCACCGATAGTTCTAAAGGACGGCCACATATTATATTCAGGAGGTCAGCGGTAGATAAACTTGAAGCATTTCATAGAAAGAAAAGAGAAATTAAAAAATCTCATCCAAATCATAATGATAATCTTAATATTAGACCACATCGAAACGAAAACCAAAAAAGTATGAAATATACTGACTCAAGGCGAAGCCATAAAGATGCTATGGATCCTCGACGACGGGCTTATTTAGAAGAGAAAAGGAGGCGATTAGAAGCACTGCGACGAGATCCTGTAGCTTTCAGAAGACAACAAGCAGTAAGAGCTGAACAGAGACGAGTTCAATCAGCTTCAAGAAGCATATCACTTGAAAACAGTAACTCTATTGAATTTTCTAGAAACAGAACTTTCAACAAAAATAAATTTGAACATAGACCTCGAAGGATACAGACGCGACGACGAAGACGTAGAAGGTCGAAAAATTGTGCCACGAAACAACCTCCTTATCAATGGAAAATTAAGAACTTAAAAAATAAACAGATCGAAGAATACCAAAAATCTCGATATAACAAGGTATGTTTGTTTCTTGACTAGGAAACCAAATAATTCGTCTATAGTTACATCCTATATTAATGGGAATAGATAGGATCGAATTGAATATAATTTTTAATCAAAGCTTTAAAAATCTGGTTAATTTTAAGTGAATTTGTATGTTTGTAGAAGTATCATCGATCCCATCACTCAAATGGCCGATGGGATATAGAGGCCACGAGGCGGTCCACCCGCTCCGTGAGCAAGCCGCGCCACGTTGAGGTTCTGCTAGTCGCCGACAAGTCTATGACAGATTTTCACAGTCAAGGCAATTTGGAGATTTATCTTCTTACTATCATGAATATGGTTCGTATCTTATCTTATTATTTATCTTTTGCTTCTAATGCATATAATGTCAGATATAAGTTATAATAATGTCTCAAAAATACATAATATTATGTAACATATTATAATAGGTACATTCAAAATCCGTTCATATTAAGAATACACTTTACGAAGCAGGAAAATAAAATACAATTAACAATTTTGTTATTCATAATAACATCATAATTATTCAAACTATTATCAAACGCAATATCTAAAATATGTTTTTGACCATGATACTAATAGCTTTATCGTTTATTTTAATGTTGAATGCCGCCTTTCTCAATACATATCACCATGAATAAAGTACATACTTAAATAAATTTAAAAATTAAATCTTTTGCACAGGTATCATCTCTTTATATGGACCCAACAATCGGCAACTACATTAAAGTAGTAGTGGTTAAAATAATTGTCATTGAAGAATTACAAGCGGCTCCCGATTTGGAAGTGACAACGAACGCAGATTCCACTTTAAGTTCGTTCTGTCGCTGGCAAAAGCAGCAGAATACCAACGATGACAATAATCCCCACCATCACGACGTGGCTATTCTAGTCACCAGGCAAGACATATGCAGCCAGCACGACTCTCCTTGTAGGTACGAAATTATCGCTTTACTTTTCATTACAAATTACTTTTATGGCTAGTGGAAAAATATTCCATCCAGACGATATAACTTGAAGCAATATTTCAATCGTTATACTTTAAAACTGTATATCCACTTGTGCACGTTTGAATACAGTTTACGAAATAAAATCGACTAACGCAAATTATTATTGATAATCGCAATAATTTTTTGCAATCTCAAGTCGAGACAAGGTCAATGGCAGGAGCAGGCGTCTGTTTGCTGTGTAAATAGAGTGGCAGTGAGTAACACGCGCCGAAATAGAACACTTTCGAGATTCTGGCGTGATCGTCGCCATGTGGCTGCAGGTGGCCCACCGCCGTTATCGGAAATAAATATCGCCCATTTGACGTATAATAATAAATCTCATATCCCACATATCAATTATGAAATTCTTTCATCAATCTTTTACATACGTAAAGTTATTCAAATAAATTGTCGCCTAGTTGTACAGAATAAAAACAACAAATTGATAAAGTCAACAATATAAACGATAATCTTGTACTCGTACTCATGGTTTATCTCTACTGACAGACTTATTGCCAATGCGTGACAATAAAATAACATGTAACGTATGTGCTAATATTGAATAGGGTCATGGTCGTAGACTCCATATCCATAACGTTATTAGTTACAACTTAAGAAACTTGAACTGGACGACCGATAAAAAATTACCAACTTAAGTTGTAAAACGAGCGAAAAATAATGTCCCACTCCGGTTTATGTCATGTTATTTTTATTAAGCATTAAACATATTATCACAAAAAATACTATAAGTGGAATTCTTAAAAAATGCAGGAATCCACTTGTACAACATTTTTTGTATCGGTAACGGGCTCTGACCGCACTGCCAAATGTGCCGACATCAAAACCGCCGACATTAAGGCCAAGGATGTTTTAACAACAAATTGAGCATTCAAAAATTTTAACAAAAGCCTATAACCATTCCGCTATACGTAATTATAAGCAAAATATTATTCGAGGTGAAGTGATTATTTCCAAATACTCGCCGCACCTCTCATGCGTCTGTCGATAGTAACGAGTGAAGTTTCAACGCGGTTAACCACAAATAATTGATCAAGTAGTGCTATTTGTTTGCTTTGTATTATACTGTTTTCTTCGTGGAATCTATTTAAGAGTATTCAAAATGCATCTAACGCTGAACGATGTTTTCACGTAAACATTCAAGTATGCGTGAGCTAGAATAGAAACAGTTGAAGAAAAACAGACGTCCTACTTATGTAATATCAAATTAACAAGTATCCCATATTTGTTTATCTATCGATGAAGTGTTTATTGGACAACGTTATGTATTCTTTTATTTTTATCCCACTAGCTTGCAGCCGTTTCGGCTCACGGAGAAGCTGTTGCGTATACGACTCACGTATTTTCACCAAAACCAGTGTATAATGAATGTAATAAGGAATCCTGATGCGTTCGGTAAACGGTACAACCGAGAAGTCGAATGTTCTCGGAAGCCGGCAATCAGAAGACAATGAGTGTGTCGGTAACGGTGTCAGGCCCCCAGGCGGCTGTCGGACCTACAAGACATTCATGAATTATGCATTGAACTGCATAAAAAATGCAGCCATCAATATGAACGCATTCGTAAATATCCCATAGCATACCCGCCTATTGAATGTATGTCAACACTGTATAATTCTCGACAGGGGCGTAGAGAACGGAAATGGAATATATTTATGTTTTTCTTTAAACACAAAATTTTTGTGAGGTCATATAGAAGACATAATCGTGATAAGGGTGTTTAAACGAATAAAGTTTATTTGATAGCGATATGATAAATTGTTATCGATTTCGAATTTGGCATTGTGAATTGTGGCACGGCGAGAGTGGTTGACGCCACGCCGTCTGGCTGCCGTTTCGACACTTATCTCACCTTTTTGTAATGTGTTTTTATTAAAGCATAAAGAAATACGTATCAATGAGATTTCTTTAGCGTATGGGCATTTATGTTTATTTGTTCCATTCACGATTTTTATATATACCTATGTCAAAAAGGTCTGCAATGATTATTATGTAATGACATGCTTAGGTACATTACGTACAGTATTTTTTCAAGGTTACCTATGATACTAAAAAAACTTCGTTCATAGTAAAACGAGTTCTTTATTATATGTATAAGATTTATCAACTTACTGCAATTACATATATTTAAATTGCGCAGGGTTTTTCTTGAAACAATTTTTAATACCTACAAAAGTTATAAAAGACGTCACGATTTTAAATAAAAACTTATAAGGAGTTTAGGTTGATGTTGTTTTTGTGTAAAACTTGTTATTACTGCATATATTAAAATTATACTTAAATGTAATCTATTAATTGTTAGTCCTACACTATAAAACTATTGTAACCCACTTAATTTAAATTTTTTTGCAATAACCTAATTTAAAAATGCTCAAAGAATTATAAAATTCTTGTTAATTTTAAGTTCACTGCGTACCAAACTCTACATAAAAATAAAACCACATTCTCAATTTATTAATTATATAATTGAGTTATTAACGTTATGTCATTTATAGATTGAGTAATTACATATCCCTGTATTTATCAGAAATTTAAAATGGAAAGTAAATGAACACTTCTATAATTTCACTTACTTTCTTGATTTATTATCTTATTCAGTATTTTAAACTAACAATGTTGGAACAAAAAAGAAGACAGTTCGTATTTCTACCTAATAAATAATAATAAATAAACCGGAATTCCCTCCACATTACATTATTCTCTTTATATTGTGTTGTCAAGTCTGTGCTTAACTGTGTCCAATTTATGTTAACGTTTGGATCGAGCTCAACATATGATTTATGAATGTACACAAAGGAGATGTTAAATCAAAATGTAATGACATTATATGGTAATTGCCTTGAGATTGCGACGCAAATTGCGCCTTACATAATGTAACCGGAAAATTGCTGCTAATATATTTGAAAGTTTCTTGGGTATTAATTAATCGATTCTATTAATCGATTTTGTCAAGTTGTACTTACTATATTAATAAATATCACTAGGCCTATACATAATTCAACGCTATGCAATAATTAAGTCGTATATGAAAAATTAAGTGTTTACGCAAGCACTAATCCTTCTCGTAAAAGACATCAACGCGCACACCAATAAAATAGTATGTAATTGCCTTATAAAAATTACACTCAATCACGTTACAGCGACGCCAAAAAAGATATAACATTCATGTATATCCATACTAATATTATAAATGCGAAAGTAACTCTGTCTGTCTGTCTGTCTGTTACTCAATCACGCCTTAACTACTGAACCAATTTGCATGAAATTTGGTACAGAGATATTTTGATACCCGAGAAAGGACATAGGCTACTTTTTACCCCGGGAAATAGGATAGGTTTTATCCCGGAAATCCCACGGGAACGGGAACTATGCGGGTTTTTCTTTGACTGCGCGGGCGAAGCTGCGGGTGGAAAGCTAGTCATGACATAAATAAAATATTTGAGTAAATTTAGTTTCGCTATGGCAATTAAAATGTTTAGAAGTCGATAAGACACGTAATATCTATAAAATAGTCGCGCGTCGTGTGGATGGCGTGCCTCGTGTGAGTGTATAGAATTTATTTGAAAGAATTTATAGCTTTTCATCGGTTTCCGCGTGAGTCAGAGCGCGCTTATTATTAGCCGGCTATTCCTAGCTGCATCCATTTGTACAAAGAGTACGTTCGCCCTTCCCTCTTTCTTAGATCAACATTATCAAGCGATCTGTGATGATTAATATTAAAGTCACAAAATTCCATGATTCTAAAAGGGAAAAGAACGAAGAAGTATAGTTGATTAAACAAATGTTTTCATGATACAATTTGTGGACATACGAAAAGGCTACCGCAACTATATTTTACCACTGTCATAATTGACAGACTTAATAGTCTTTATATTTTCAAATCGGACCAGTATTCCCGAGATTAGCGCGTTCAAACAAACAAACAAACAAACTCTTCAGCTTTATAATATTAGAGTATAGGTTAAATTCTCAATATAACTAATATTAACATCACGCTGCGCCCAATTACTCGTCACGATTTTTATATTGTCGATCATATCTATCTTTCGATGTGTCAACACTATTGCATGATGTAATATATATAATATATTAATGCTGTCGTGATAGTCATACATTGTCTTGTTTGGTTCCGGCGCCTCAGAGGTATGAGCCCATATCTCTATATATAAAAATGAGTCCCTATTTTCCTTGGTCACGGCATCACGCGTGAACGGCTGGACCGATTTCGATAATATTTATTTTTATGTGTTTGTTATTGTCAGGAGAGGGGTCTTATGAAAAAAAATTGCGCGATGACAGGACAACGTCTGTCGAGTTAGCTAGTTAGGTATTATTAAAAATCGTAAGAATTTTCCATCTCAAAATTTCATTTCCTGCGAATTCAATGCAAAATTTCAATTATTGCTTGGGAAATAATTATAATACCTATTATGTTTAACGCGTATTTATTCCGTGGATAACATTGAATTAAGTGGATATCTATATTCTTGAATTATTCTACGCTATATTCAAATGAGCTTAGTTTGTTATGATCTAGCGCTAAATAGCAGCAGATATACATATTTTTCCGATTCCAACAACAAACAACAAAACTAGATAAAATATATTTGTCTCGTATTCTGATTAAAATCGATGTATTTTTTATATATTTTATCCATAAATTAGTATATTTATTTAATTTTAATACACATCCTGTTACGATTTCGGAGAAAAAATATTCACGTATAAACTATTGTTACTATGCGACGATACTGCCTTATTAAAACTTCAGTTTTATCTACTTACTTTATAATACCTATATTTTTCTTCGTTCATTAACTAGTGTTATTGTCAGTTGCATTTTTTTGTGTTTTCTCATTATCTTATTATTTTTAATATAATGTTTGAATTTACAGCACTCTAGGTATGGCGCACGTGGCCGGCATGTGTAAGCCGGACCGCAGTTGTTCTGTCAACGAAGACAACGGCATTGCGCTGGCGCACACCATCACACATGAGTTGGGACATAAGTAAGTGTACAACAATTACTTAATTATTATCATTTATAATTCGATTGAGTTTAAACCTCCGCAAAATTAAATAAAAAGTTATGAAGCACCTAGTTATTTATAAAGAAACGTTCTTGAGACTGGGCAGTGATATAAAATTAATGAAATAGAACGGAAATACCAATATTGTGCAGAAGCTATAAAGTAGGATACTGCGGTAGATTTATGTGATCAGTTATAATGAGGATAAGTATCAAATTCGATTCTAGGAAATATTCATCGAAGTCCAAAAATTTTAAATATCAACCTCCAAAACTGGAATGCGATGTTCATTAATTTTTATAATTTTAACTCCCACTTATTTCAATTATACAAAGGATCTAAGTTTTGCTTATTTACATTTTTTAAACTACTTTATTTTTATTAGCATATTAGCTGTATCTCGCGCTTTCACACAGGGGCAAAACTTTCATCACCTTTTTCTTCAGTTGTTTTCTTTTCTTCAACGTCAAATTCATATTTTATTTTAAAATTGACAGACAGCATTTATAATATTTGTATGGATTTTTAAACATGCATTGTGCATATTTAAATATCCATTGAACATTATTTTTATTTATTATCTTAAAAGGTAAACTCCTTTTTAGCGGACAAAATTATATTCAATCAACGACAAAAGAAAGAACAAATAAACCTTTTTTATTTTTACTGATACATGTTTGTTATTAAAATATTTGTTAAAAGAGTTTTTCTAAAAAATAATATTCAAAAGGTTTCTATTCAAATACAATTCCCTAGTTACATCTAAAATAAACAAAGAATGTATCCTTGTTGTGAGTTGTGAAACCAAGGAACAAGATAAGATTTAACAATAGAGTTGTTTGAGACACCTTTGACTTCTGTTTCTGTTAAATATCAGACATGAGAAAACCATTTTATCATTTAAATGTTAAATGTCATCATTCCAAATCAACTGCTTTAACCTCAGTTGACAGAATAAACGGGTACTACTTAACTACTGTATCTATAATCCTAACTTACATAATATTGGAAATGTGTTTCATATAAATTTTATAAACAGTAAAATCTAGTATAGGTATGTTGCTGCCACATTCCTTACTGATCAATTTAATTCAAATATCTAAGTATTACTTGATTCTTAATTTTCCTAATTTCTTATTTAATAGAGCAAAACAAGGTTCACATCAAAGCGTTCGAAATTCACACACAAATGTTATGATATCCGTAGGAATGTACGTTATTCGAGTAAACGTTACAGCTAGCAATAAATCGTACATTTATGTGCCCGAGTAAACCCTGTAAGATTTATATTGCTTCGGATTTCATAGTTATAACGTAACACTACTTACCTATTGGCTTAGATTCATAAACGCTGTTATTAAATTAACAACAAACACAAAAATACCGTGCTAAACGGGTTACTATAACACTACACCGCATTTCTAAAGCTGTAAGATCTCAATTGTTACCTAAGTATTTAGCTTTCATTGTTTCGAAACATGTTCAGTATGAATTGATTTCACTTGTATAATGAGTATCTATCACTTTGTCTTATTATAATATGTATTCATTTGCAGCTTTCATCTTTCAATTCATAAAGCATTAAAATATCATTTACATAGATTACGGTATCTCTTGGTTTGTAGTAGGTTGGTGTACTCGTTTACAACTAAACGTATTTGTCATCGGAAGAATCTAATTCAAAAGGTATAATATTTTTTTATTTACATTTCCTAAGAGCTTATGGATATATTAAGATTTAATATTGTTTCAAGTATAAAATGAATTTTTCGATCTTACTTGAATTTCCCCAATGTCCCTGACATGACTGACTGACTGAAAAATTCTGTGTATACAACATGTGGATTCTAAAATATAACGCCGCTAACAATTTGCATACAAACGAAATGTTAGCGAATCGCATCTTATTCGGGAACTGTTGCCTACCGTTTTAGTTTGGAGCATGACTCACGTTGCTAAGCTAGGATGCCTCAAGGACGATGCTTTTAAGATTGCGAACAAAAATATAATATACATATTATTTCATAATAATAAGAAATTCCTTCTGCTCACGATTTATTTACAATCGTTGAACTGTTTTGCATACATCAACAACAGTGTCCATTTCCAGTTAGTGCGCTAGACAATAGCAACGATCTGAAACAAACGCGAGTTATGTAAGTTACGTAAACAAGAGGCCCAGGCCCCAGCCAACGTCCTTCTTCTACTGTAGACATATTATGAATGCATCATTCGCCGAGTACGTTGCACTCGGTGCATTGACGCCGCACTATCAGCCCACACATGTTCTTTATTATTTTTTCATATCTTCATCATGAATGAAGAATAATGAATGGATACCATATGAAGTAAATTGTAGTTCTATTTATGGAAACAATGTATAATAGGGATGCATTTTATAACTAGGAAAATAAGTAACAAGATATGAGTGATGTGTCCGTTGTATGTATGGGAACCAGAATGGTTACACATTTATTTATAAAACCAATATTTGCAATATTATTTACTGTATGCAGTGGGACTAAACAATTTTCCTTATCGGTGTTTAATTTATAGGTGTCATGGTTAATGTCAACAGTAATAAAGTCGTTTTTAATTACCACTAATGATTTATTAGTAGATTCATTCAAGGAGAGCAACTACTGAACCCAAAAGAATAAATGATTGTTACAATATTAGTAGTAGAGCTATGGTAGACCTGGTCTAGAGCTGTGCTCTACTACTAATATACTACTATAACTGTATTATCTATTCCTCTACTATACATTTAACTTATGAGTAAATATTTCTAAAATTCCTGAAAATAAAGTACCACCATCTTCCTTAAGATTGCTGTTTCGTTTAAGCAGTTTCGTGAAACACTTTTTATAACTACAACTTACAAGTGATGTTTCGTGTTCTCTTGTGGCGTGCTACGCTCAAAATATATTTAAGAGATTTTCTTATTCGTTGTTACAGTTTCGGACTTTATCATGACACAGCAAAGATAGGCTGCCACCGACGCGAAGGTTCCACGTTGCACATCATGACGCCTATGTTTGAAGCCGATTCAGTTCAAGTCGCTTGGTCGAGATGCAGCAAACGAGATGTCACCAACTTTTTAGAGTAAGTGTCTAATTCATAAGTGTAGGTGCATAAAGAGCTTAAAGCCTTAAGCCTTATAAAAACAAGCAGCACATACACAATGCACATGCTATTTTTTACTTTTTATTTATGTTTGTTGCATTAAATGTTTTTCTTTCTTTCTTTTTTCTATTCTATTTTTAGAGAGCTGTATAGGTATACAGCTCCCTAAGCCAAATGTCTGATATTTTAAAATGTAAGAAGTTGGTAATTTTATGCTGACAGCATCGCGACCGCTAACAGAGTCGATTTCAGTGTAAAACTGTACTACACAATTAAAACCATTTGTGGTCGACCCCAATTAATTCAACAAGAAACGGATGAAAATTTTTTGTGAAATTAATATTCGAAAACTTAAAAATTAAATTCAATAAAAATAAGCGAATTTTTGGGTGTGGTTGGAAATGAATACAGAGAATAAATGCTTAAAGCGTACGTTAAGGTATCGCGGCGTCCATTCAAAGCAATTGGCCCAATTATATTCAGCCAAAACAACCATCGTGTTCATTTTTTAAATTACATTGCCATTATGGAATTCGAATCTGACAAAACAATGTCGGAGATATGGCACGTTTTCAAATTAAATTGCGATATAAAAATGGATAAAATCTTTATATCACGACACCGTTTTTGAACGTTCTTTTTCTTACATAAATTTTCTTAAATCATTATTTATATCGCTCATTTATAAATATCTGCATCATGTAAATGAAATGCAAATATGTTCATTAATTTAATTACTTGTGTCATGTTTTACATTGATGTGTAGGTTTTCTAAAAGCATTGCAAAATCTTTATAGCTTTTATGGTTGCATAATGAGGCTTTTAAGCAATATAAATTTAATGCCGTTTAAACCTTTGAAATTATGATATTACGAATGTTAACATAAACATTATTATTTGTAAACTTATACTTACCTATATTTTGAGATCTGAATTTGACATAGGTACTTAAATTTTTATCAAGTCATTCCTCATATATGTTATTCAATTTAATCAAGAGCGTGTGAGTTCCCTGATTATTTTGTACAAACTATTTCACCTAACTGAATCAGCGATATAATATAGTTTACCATCCTTTAAAATTATATTATTCATTGCAGTGCCGGGTTAGGAGAATGTTTAAGTGACAGGCCATCACAACAGGAGCCATACGTGTACCCAGAGGTGCCGGCGGGAGTCATGTTCGATGAGGACTCCCAGTGCCACCTGCAATTTGGCGCGGAAGCCATTTCGTGCACTAATAAAGACGAGCTTTGCCAACATCTGTGGTGCTTTGTTAACAACACGTGCACGTCCATACTGAGACCGGCGGCGCCGGGTACCGCTTGCGGAGAGAACATGGTAATTATAATTTTCAATGCAGTTCTTGTATGAAATGTAAATTAAAAGAACATTCTCCGAGTATCTTTAACTTTAAATAGAGCAAGCAAACAATTCTAGTTTATTTTTATATAGTTAACTAAGTTTTTTTGGATCTCCAGTAGTCAAACCTGTATTTTACGTCAACGCGTTACTCGTTTATCAATCAATGCAAGGAGTTGAAGGTTTTATTAATTTGTTCCGCCTACTAACGAATCTCATTACCCACGGATGTTTAAGTAAATAGATTACCTTTGAATATCTTATCACACTGACCTGAAACTGCCTCTTTGATCTGGTATTTTATGTAATAAACTAATATAATTTATTATACCTACCCATTTGCACCATTGCCGATCGATAAAAATATCGCTCCCGCCACAGCTCCCGCTAATAAATATTGATAAAAAATCACTAAGCGTTATGAATATGATATGATCTGTGATAAAGTTTACTTCTATTCTAGACTAGAAATTATTTCTAGTCACTAGTGTGTTAAAGTTTACTTTTATAAAAAGAATCAACAGATTTAGTCATTGTTATATAATGTTATTCTTTCGTAGTGGTGTCAAAATCAAAAGTGCGTGCCAAAAGAGCCATCACCCGCGCCACTGGACGGAGGCTGGGGCCCGTGGAGCGAATGGAGCGAGTGCTCGCGGACCTGCGGCGCCGGAGTCTCCACTCAGTACCGAGAGTGCAACAATCCCAAACCCGGGAACAATGGGAAATACTGCATTGGGGATAGAAGCCGGTAAGCAGAACTGTAGATTAATGTTAAGCTCTCGTTTTTATTCGGGTTTTCTAACAGTAGGTATAAACGCTAATGCCACAGCAAATTTCACATAATTACTGGTTTTCTAATCTTTTTTTCAAGCTGTTGTGTAAGTTATTGCTTAATGTATTAATCTTTTGCCTTAACTTAATAAAATAGATTCCTTTCAACTATACCGACTTGATTAATAAAATAATTAAGAGTTATCTAGCGCCAATTAAATAATGTATTCAGCCACTAAACTTTCAACGTTCTAGACCTGTTCATTTTCCGGTTATATAATAAGTGATATTTTTAATACATTCAGGCATAAGGTGTGCAACACGGATCCGTGCCCTATCAACGAACCGACGTTTAGGGAAGTGCAGTGCCAGAGGTATAGCAAAGTCACATTCAACAATGAAACAATCTCGGACTGGATACCTTATATTGACCAAGGTATACAATACATTGTAACAAATATATAAATCTAATCTTTTTCATTTATTCCTACAACTAGTCGTTACTTTTAAAGCCTATTTTCACGAGTATTTTTTCTCGACTTTAACATTGAATAACTTGCTTGCAATTATTATTATTCACCTATAATTAAGCAGTTATTACAATACATTATGATTCACGATAAAAATATTGTTATTATTGTTCAGATAAACCATGTGACCTTCGATGCGTTCCCGGCAACGGGGCGGATGTGGAAATGGCGGGCGGCTTCGTTATTGATGGCACTCCTTGTAGGCAAGAGATTGGCTCTAGAGATATGTGTATATCTGGTAAGAACATACTTTATAAATACACTTAATGACATAAGTAAAAACATTGTTTTGATATATTTTGGCCCCATACACGATTAATACTTAATGAAATGACCGTTTACAGTTTAGTATAAAAATAAATGTTAGGTTTATATTAAACAACTAGACAGAGCCCAGCGACTACATTTTGCACCAAAAAATTTTTATTTTTTTTATATTTTTGCACCATTTATCTTTGATGCTTCGCTTGTATTGTAAGTTACGTGATGATAATAAATTATAAACTTTCTTATTAATGGAGATAGGAAACTGGTGGCCTACTTCTTAAGTCTTATAATTCTAACTTCTAAGCTTCATCTTTGATTCATCATCATCATCATCAGTCCAATTATACGTTCCCACTGCTGCGACAGAGGCCTCCTATGAGGGTTGTGATCTTCATCATCATCAGCCCATATACCTACGTTCCCACTGGGACAGGAGCCTCCTATTACTACTACTATAACATATTCTCTAATTCCCATACCAGGCGTCTGCTACAAAGTGGGTTGCGACTGGATAGTAGAATCGAACGTGGAGGAGGACGCGTGCGGCGTGTGCGGCGGCGACGGCTCCGCATGCAAGACCGTGCAGGGCATCTACAGCAAGGACACCACGCGCCGCGAGGGATTCAGCGAGGTAACCGATAGCAGTATTTATACATCTATATACCTACGAATAAATTTGACTAAGTGCAAAACTGGAGAACTAGGAGAACCAGTATTTAGACTAGAGATGAATACTAATAAAAATGAATCGACTAGGCGCAAAGCTCGAGAACTAGGTCGGCTACTTATAAATAAATAAATAAATATTTATACATTTATTACTTCTCATATTACGTGGTTACATTATAGTTAGTTATAGATCTTACAAATAAGTTAAAGGCTACGTCTCAGCTATGTCTGTCTAATATTTCTGCTTAAACAGTTCAATATTCCGGTGCTAGTCCGCTATAGACATTTGTTTTTATTTTAAGAATACAAACTAAGATTAAAGATCTACAATATCAAATACCTACTAATATTTTAAGTATATTTTTATGGACACAAGATACCCGGCTCTTAATTTTTTGCAAAGAATTCCTCGAGAATCAAACTGTACATAAATCAAATTGCAAGCGTTACTGATTTCCATCATAGTGTAATATATTTTGGCAAACTTCCAGGTCGATGGACGATCAGATTTATAATCAACGAAAGTAGAATGTCCTACTTCAAATAGAAAACATTAAATTTTAATGTATTCCGTTATCAGGTTGCCGTTATTCCGGCCGGTTCGAGAAATGTGAAAATTCAAGAAAAAGTTAATCCTGGCAACTATATTACAATCGGCAGTGCAAAATCGAGGAAAATATACTTAAACGGCGCTATGTAAGTAATTAAGCATAGTATACAAGTATAGAGTTAACTAGACGAATAGGAAATGTTTGGAAAAATACAAATAATACTATTTTACGTTTATTTTCAGCAATACTACCTCATTAACAGAATACTTTGTTGCGGGAACCCCGGCAATTTACGAAAAGAATCGTGACTGGGAAAAAGTTCGAATAAGTGGACCGCTCGCTGAAGATATTAAAGTTTATGTAAGTCTAATGCACATAGTAATGAATGAGGCTGCCTTATCTAATTTTGTTATTAGTGCTAATCTGTACTATACTAATAAACGGGGTATAACCATGGTATAACCTAGGTAGGGTTATACCCCGTTTATTTTTAGTTACCCCTACTTTCCTAAAGATATATGCAACTATACTGGATCATTACCCTAAATGTTAAAACCATACCATACCATATTTTAAAAATTCCAGCAACGCATAATAAGCGGTGAGCGGCGCAACCCGGGCGTGACTTACCAGTACACAGTGGACCAGCCCAAGAAGCGCTTCCAGTACCGTTTGTCCGAGTGGTCCGCTTGCTCCGCGTCCTGCGGCGCCGGCTTCATGTACCGCCACTACCAGTGCATTGATGAACATAACCGTAAGATTACTCCGTTCGAGATATTCAATAGTACCTACCGGTCCTAAATAGTCTATCTGAGTAACATCATCATCACGCCGCAGTTATCGATCTATTAATTGCATTCCAATTTCAATAAAATAACTAATTCTACGTTTCTACTGAAAAGCAAAGCAATACGTTAGCGTACAAACGTCGTCCCTCATTATTATAGTGATATTTTATAATGAACTCTGTCAATGGTCAAAAATACTCGCATAACTAATCACGTTGAACGTTGCAGGGCAAGTTGACCTCTCGCAGTGCTACAACATGGAGACGCCGCGGCACGTGACGACGGTGCAGCAGTGCTGGCAGCCCGCCTGCACGCACTGGTGGGTCGGCCCCTGGAAGCCCTGCCAGCCCTGCCACATGCCCGTACGTAATCAACCACTACTTATCTATCAAGACTTTAAATTATTATCAAACCAGTTAAATGTCTGCCACTTTCAATAACATAGAGTAAAATGTTTGTAAATGTTATCAATAAGCATTCTGTTTTATATTGCTTAGTTTAAATGAATAGTAAATACTACATATCTACATTATTTTAATGCCATTACAGGGACAAGAAGCTACGAAGCAAAGAAATGTACATTGCGTCAATAAAGTATCAAATTCCGTTGTACACGATTCCGAATGCGATATGACGACAAAACCGATCAGCTCTATCAGATGTGCCGATGTACCGGCATGTTAAACAAAGCAGAGGAGGAGGTGATAATACCATCTCTTACCCTCAGATTCTACCCACTTAAGAGAGAGAAAAGTATTTTGAAATACGTAAACGATAACGAGATAAACTAAAGAGAAATTCTATGAATATCGACAGTGAAGACGAAATACCTATAAGAACAGACGAAAAACAATAACGAACAAAAGAATTTTCGTCAAAAAGTGAAAGTGAAACTGAACTTTGTGCAAAAACATTGTGAAAGAACAGAATGTGAATGAAGAATGACTGTGTCTTGGTAATTGTTGTTTTGTGTTATTGCATACCTATGTAACCCATCGAATAGGCATAATATTCACTTACGCGTAAGTATTTGAGTAGGACCACTCTGTGGGGGCGTGCGAATCTCGCAGTAAAAGTACATTAAACAATGCTCTACAATTACCACTTACTGCCATATTATATAAGTAATGTCTAGTTTTAACATAGCCTTTCTAGTTGTAACGACTAATATATTATATATAACAGTATTAAAATGATGTACGTATTTCTTTAATCCAACCGACGTGACGTGAAATCGTTTGTAGAGACTATGAAAATTTTGGACCAAAAATATCTTAGAATTGAAATTCACGTTGCCATAATCACGGTTACTGCCACTATGACACTCGTATCGATTAGTAAATTGTAAGTTAACCCTAGCTGTACTAGATCACCGAGGGATTCATATTTTTATACAGATGAATTTATTATAGCAATTTGTATTTTTAGTATTTTATTGCTAGTCATACTTCAAGACGCTGACTCTTTGACTGTAACAAAACTAACTAATAGATTTATACGTAAATATATTAATTTTAAACAATTTTGTTTTCATGTGTATAAAAATAAGGATTCATTGTCAACTGTCTGTGCCTTATTTTCGGAACAATGTAGCAACAATATTTATTTTTGTAACAGCTTTGTTGTGTCCTGTAGTTTTAAGTAACTATGCATAATTATAACATTAGTAGTATTTCTATTTAAATATGTACCTTATTTGTACGTAGGTATGATATTGTAATTGAGCTTCCCAATGTTTCAGTTCTAAGAATCATTTGGGGGCAAACGTCAATCGATTAATACACAATTTTAATTTTCAACCCCTAAACTAACCTTAGTTAAATACGCCATACATGAATGTTACACGCTGCATTATTTAATTACAATTGTGTATTTAATTAGATATCGCAATAAATGCATTGTTTTACAAACTTTTCTTTTTTATTTCTAAACTGCTACATCCTCATTAACCCCTTCAACATTATAAGTTGCCAAACGACGGCCTGCTTCTACAATATCGAAGTAGCATATAATGAGAACTCAAATACTAAGAACCATGGACCAAAACTAAATATTTCATAGTGGGAGTCGGACTAGCACCTAATGGATCACCAACCAATAAGCACACTCAAAAGTCTATATAACTTTCTTATTCTAAATTATAAGCACAAGGGTACAAAAAATCATTAAGAAATCAGATTGAGTGGTAGAAACAATAAAAAATGATATTTATTTGGAGAGATTACAAATACGAAAGTCTTAAACTAAAAATACACAAGTCTTAAACTAAAAATACACATAAATAATTAAGAGACGGTTTATTTTCAGTTAGAATTGTTAACAAATACAAATAATCGAAATAATAAATCAGTCTAACTTAATCCCAGTGAAAAAGATGAAGTTTTTATGATTATACTAGTGGTCCGCCCCGGCTTCGCCCGTGGTACATATTTCGCAATAAAAGGTAGCCTATGTCCTTTCTCGGGTATCAAAATATCTCCATACCAAATTTCATGCAAATTGGTTCAGTAGTTTAGGCGTGATTGAGTAACAGACAGACAGAGTTTCTTTCGCATTTATAATATTAGTATGAATTAAATTCGTTCAACGATACCATTGTCGCGTCATTGCAAAACAAATCTTCTCGACAAATAAGAGCGCACTACGAGATGAGCTCTTATTTTGTTTGGAATCGAAGCTCGTTTTTCGTGTTAAATGCTCTTAAATATTACATAATATTTTTTTACGAATCGGAGAAAGTTAAAGCCAACAAACAGATCGGTCAATAGGAAACAATTCTTGCGAATAAAGTTGTTAATGCTTTAAATTAATTTACTCAATAATGTACCTATCGTATTGAAACTATAATATTACAAAACTTTACACTTGTCATGTGTTAATAAAGTAATTTATAAATAAATAATAGTTTAAAAAAACTAAAAAACACGCTTTTTATAGAAAACCGAACTAAAAAATAGAAAATAAATTTAAATGAATTTAAATTAAGAAAATAGTGTTAAAAATTTCAATGAATATAAATTAATAATAGTGTGAGTAAAAAAAAAAATATTTTATTTTAAAAAAAGCGTGGGGTGCTTCTTAAGATATTATCGAAATTATCACTCTACTCATATCTGTCAATAAAATATCTATAACCATTGACACCATGCACCCCACGCTTTTTTTAAAATAAAATAATTTTTTTTTTACTCACACTATTATTAATTTATATTCATTGAAATTTTTAACACTATTTTCTAAATTTAAATTCATTTAAATTTATTTTCTATTTTTTAGTTCGGTTTTCTATAAAAAGCGTGTTTTTTAGTTTTTTTTAACTATTATTTATTTTCTACTTTTTAGTTTGGATTATTTATAATAGCTTGTTTTTTTTAATTTTAAACTATTGCACGACTCATGATGCGAAGCATCAGAGAGTGCTTTACGATCGAAAATTTTTTTTTTCTTTCCATGATGTTTCCACGAGCAATGGACTGGTTACTGAGAACCTTCTTCTTTCTTTCAAAAATATCTTTATCTATCATTAGACTTGTTATATAACAAGGTTACATATTTTTTTAATTTTTACGTTTTCATAAAATTTTACGTGTCTTACGACTTAACAAATTATTTATATTCTTTATATATCTCATACACGTTTTCGGTTACTGAGCACCAATAGTCTACTCCCCTACATAAATATGAGCAACGGACGAACGTAGACACGGCAAAATAATTAAACTTAGTCACAGAGACGGTGGCGGACTCTTCGTGGCTCGTGAAATCTAAGTTACATGCACGCATAAAAATTATTTGTTAGGACAACAAAAACAGTGATAACAAAAAAATATGCTGTGATAAAAAATGAATTTACTTACAATAACAAATCAACTAGTTTATTTAACAAGATGAACTAAGTTGCAATAACAAATGAGTTTTCACTGCTCTGAAGTTAATTTTGTTGTTTTAACAAAATCGCTTTGTTATTGTAATAAATTTTTTTGTTGCAATAACAAAATAGTTTTCTTATCAATAAAATTTGTTACTTGAACAAGCTATTCCGTTGCTTTAACAAATCGATTTATTACTTCAACAAAACTATTTTTTTAAAATAATTTAAAGATTCGGTTACAATAACGAAATAATTTTGTTGAGTGAACATATGATTTTTATTTTTTTTTTTTTTAAACTATTATTTGTTTTGTAGAATTAAAATTCTCTTTAGTATACAAAAATTTGTCAATATTAGAGAAAACGGCTAAAGATAATTATTGGAAATAAAAATTAACATCGAGTCCTGCCTTATCGACTGTAGAGAAAAATTATAGAAAATTTTAATTATTTTCTTACGTGCGTGTAAAAAAAGTATCAGAAGGGTAACAACTATTTTCCTGGAACATTCAATAGCAAATAAAATATCAATCATATCTCCGGCTTGCAGTTAACACTTAAAAATTAGAATTGCGCCATCAATACTTTTTCACTTTTGTAATAATTGTTATATAAAAACAAAATAAGAGATCCTTTTAATCACCAATTATAGTTACATTTAACTTTTAACACAGTAGGTAAATATTTACAGATATTAAACTATCTTTAAAATAAGTTTGATATAAAAACAAATTGACAATTTGAACAAATTGTACAATATTTGTGACTATAATTATTATTTAAATATCATATTCGATACAATAGGTATATAGAAATAGTTTGACCACAAATGAAGCTTCATTATTGATAAAAATATGCACACAAATATATTTTAGATACATCTTTAAAATGTATACTAATAATATATATAACACTCGTTCATCTCTTCATAGCGTTTTTAGTTTTAACCAATAAGATCCATCAATTTTAATAACTCTGTGAATAGAGTTAAAAAAATGTATTTTATAAAAATGTTCTTACAAAGCCACTGTTTTTAATTACACTGGTTATAATATTAGGTATATAATATTTGCAATAATAAGTTTGTATAAAAGTATTTATTAAAGCTATGTTGCGTAAAAATGCGCTGCAATGCTATTTGCATAATGCATTGCCATTGATTGCCCTTGTTTTTGAAATCAATTCATATATTGGAATGCTGAATAAGATAATTATAATGAATAGATATTAAATGGCAATAATATTTACTCATGAGTCTGAGAGAGTAGAAATAAATATGCATTATTAGATAAGAAATACCAAACAATGAATACTTCATAAATTATATTGAATGGATTAACATCTAATCAAAATAACAGTTGTATGTAAATGTTCTGGATAGCTAAAATTGTCAAATTTTAATTTTCCAATGTATTACACATTTTTGTAATGTTACTTAAATTTTCGTAATGTAAACTCAAAATGTGGTCCTATTATAACTGTATATAATATATTATATACAAATAAATTGAAAGTTCTAATAAAGTTTACTGTTATTTCTCTTTATCGCCATTAATCCCTCGTTTTTTCTGAAAACAAAATGTTAAGGATAAAAAAAAGCTTGCCGTTATAAATGAACTTTATTGATATTAAAATAGAAAAACTTTTTTCTGGAAATTTATGAAATAACTGTTAAGTAATGTAATAAATGTAATCCAAAAGCAAATTTCATTTTTATTGTTCAAACTGTAGTGCTTGATTCTTTTGTGATTATGGCTTCTGATGAAACATCAAAACGGATACTTTTCTTTTTATAAGGATTTTTCTGAAAGATACTCAATTTATTAACAACTTTTATATTATAATATATAAACTTAAATATTGTTCTTGAAAGATTGATAAATAATGTACCTTGTCTTTAGCTCTAGGGTCTGCATTTTTAGATCTTTCCTTTTCCAGATCGGAATGTAAACTGGTTAATTCTGCGTTGAGTTCTGCTTGCATGGCGCGCAACTTTTCCACCTCCACCAAAACTTCTGCTTTATCTCTCACTGAAAATAACAATCACTTTTCAAATAACAATAAACAGCAATATTTTTAAACATAACTTAAAATCGTATCGTAAACTCTCTAATCAAACCAAGAAACTTGTAACAATAATTTATTATTGTTTGAAAATTATTTTATAAACTTACTTTCACCCTGGCCAAGGATGTTACACAGTTTCTTATTTCTTGACTTGACAGTTAGTAGTGCCTCATTCAATCTTACAACCTCCTGTTTTAAGGCAGCAATTTCTATATCTTTCTTTTCTAAAGCATCCATAAACTGAACCCTTGTTATAATTTCATCCTGTGCTATTTGGTTTTTGACTCTGTCAATAATTTTATCCTTTAAAAGTTCATGTTTCGTCTCATCTTGAACTCTTTCGAAAAATTTTGTATCCCTATCTGGTGACTTTATTTCTTCCTGAGAATTTTTGTCATCCTCAACAGTTACTGTTAAAATAAAATATCACTATTACAAAGTAATCTTAAAAGTATATGTCAATTCAATATGTTTACGTCTCAGATTTGCTTATAAAAATTTATGTGTCCTTTATTGGCTATATGAATTTTGATTGATCAAAGACATTGTTTGTACAAAATTACATTTTATAGAAACCAGAAGTTCTGCCTGATGACTAAGAAAGCATAATTGTTGAAGATTGAATTCTAATGAACTCATCATAGGCATATAATATTATACATTAAGATAAGAAATACTGTACATAATTAAACAAAACTCACATTTTGAATCATCCACATTCACCATATCATTGAACTGATCTAAACTCATAACATTTTTCTTTTTATTTTTTTTATTATTGCTACGAGATTGCTCTTTTTTCTCTGAATCAGCTTCTTTTTTTAAGTGCTTGTAAACATCCTTTTTCTCTTCATAATCAAGTTTTGATAAAAGTATTGCCTTGAAAAATGAAAATCGTGAATAATAATCTATAATTATATTGCCAACAGACCAATTCTACATGAAATATGAACATAAAAGTTCTCTAAAAATGATTTTACGCATCTTAGATTATAAAGCAAACAATTTTTCAACAGCTATTTTTGTAAAGAAAATTGTTCACACTGACCTGCTCAAGTTCTGATTCAAAATTACCATCTACAAGTTCTTCATCTTTTTGCTTCCAGGTCTCCCACTGTTCAGCAGTTGCAGGATTTGGCTTAGACTTTCGCTTTTTAGTTGCATTCTACAATATTCAAATACATTATATGTATAGCACAAATGAACACGTCTTCATAAATAATTGTACAAAATATTTCTGTTATAGAAATAAAAATTCTTCAATGGGCAGTCTCAATACTTCAGAATATATTTATTTAATAATAAAAAAGTGATTATAATTTAAATACCTGAGATTTTGCGGCAGTTATATTGTTTTTGGGTTTTTTAGTAGGTTCTATTTTTTTCACCGAAATTGGTTTGTTCTTTTTAGCCTTTTGACTATCATTGGGAATCATTTCATCGTCTTCGATTTTCAAGCCGGCGAAACGAGATTGAACAACCACAGCAGCCATTTTACGTTTTAGAGCCCTATATTTATAAAATAGACAAGAAAATACTATTTTAAGATTTAAAAAAACACACAAAATTAATATATTAATTTACACAAACAACAAATACTGTTTATTTTCAAAAATCCATCTATTAAAATACAAACAAATATTGTAACTGAAACTTACCTATTTGTGTAATCAGACAAATACAATAAAAATTCCAACTTGATTATTAAATCAACTTTACTTTATGTCACAGAGCAAGTAATATTGCTTTATGTATAATATCGAAAGAAAGCACGTAGCTGCTATTTCTATTTCAATTTATTGAAAAAAAATTGTACACAAAATCTGCTGATTTTGATTTGGTTGATGCGGGTTGATGATATGGATAAGCTATAGATAATATAGAGTAGAAATTATATGTGCCACTATGACTAGTAACTATTTAATAATCTGTGGTCACATGACATGACAGGATCTGTGAACAGGATGTACCAAGAAGCTTTTATTCTGTGCTTTTATAAAGCATACCATTCACAATCCAGCAATAAATATAAATTGAGATACCTGAAATTCGCAATCCCAATTATTTCGTATTTAATATTTAACGTCTCCAACTGGAACAAGTAACAAACGGTTAAAATCAGAATTTAATTTACGAACTAAAATCTTTCAGAAAGTAAATTTTCACGATTTTGATTGTGTCCTCAGGCATGCTGACGAGTAGTATTGACCATAGATTATACCATGAGTATACTGACCATACATATCACATGCTCTGTGATAGTTGATCAGTATCAATGTCAGTCGATGTCAGTACATTGACAATGAAATTGACAATATTGATTATTGACAAATCATTGTAGAACAGTGAATCGTAATATTTTCAATTTTCTACGTGTTTTCTACATGACTATATTGCTGAAATACCTTGCTTAAAATTATCTCAATTACAATAGTATTATTGATCTATGTAACATCAATATTACTGTATGTATTAAAGTAATTTTTACTGTGGTAAGGTAACTCACGGATTTCCTTACAATAAGGTAAATGGTTCCAGCCACTAGAACAATAGTATTTTGATTATTAATTTTATTGTTTATTTTAATTTCTAACAAAGTTATATTCAAACTTCTTTACAGAATGGAGACTGTTGAAGCTCAAGTCTATCTCTTCTTAGGAGTAAAAGTAAAACCTGGACCTATTGAACGGCTAAAACTTGAAAATTTTCCACTTGATAATACAGTGGATACTTTGAAATTGGAAGCAGAGAAAAAAATCAGTATTCCGTCTGGCTCATTAGGTTAGTAATGATTAAAATTTTAAACATAAAAGCAGCAAATCCTGTCTAATGATTTGTTATAATTTGAGAAATATCTCTTTGTCCTACTCTCAATTAATAACTGTACCAAGAAGGTTGAGAACTTTGTGTGTACATAATTGAAAGCTTTTAACCAAATAAAAATTACTTAAATAAAGTTTTATATTGTATATGTATATGTATTAATATTTGGAAAATATTAATAACCTTATGTTTTGTTTAAAAATTTTAGAATTGATATATCACGGCAAGGTACTTCAAGATACTGCTACTCTTCAAGATATTGGAGTGAAAAATGGTGAAATGATTCATGTAGTCAAGAAAAGAGAGCAAAAGCCAACAACCCCTCCACATACTTTTACTGATGCGGAACTTCAATATTTGAATTCCTCATTGAGGACTTTAGGCTGCACTCCTAATGCCCCTGGATGGACTAGGGCTATGCAAGTAATAAAACTTATTTGATATAATTAATTTTAAAAACCTTTTATTATTTTATCATCAAGTGGGTTTTATAAATTTTACACAAACAAAAGTTTATCATGCTTAATAAATAAATTTATAAAAAATATTTCAGCAGCTTATGTGTTGAATTAAACTTATGGATTGAATTGACTCAACTTGAAATTTTTTATTTAAAAAATATTTAATAAGTGCATAGCATTGATATATTTTTTTAATTTAATTGTGATTACTTTATAAAAACATAAACATATTTTCATTATTGTACTTATTTCCAGCTGTTAAATGATGACTCCGTTATGTCCGAAATAATTGAACATGCACCCTCACTAGCTGAGGAATGTGAGATACTGTCCATACTTCATGAAGTAGAACTGTTGGCAGCACTTGGTACCAATGTGCAAACGATGAGACGTGGGGCCGACGCTCACCCTGACCTGCCGAATGCTCTACGACAATTGTTACGACTTGTATGCTCTAGATGCCATGCACCTACTGCTGAAGGAAGTTAGTGATTTTTTATTTAACATTCAAGTTGGAAATTGGAATATGTAATGTTTAAATTAATACAATCTATATTCAGCAACTGCACAAAGTTAGATTGACCATTTCAATGAAGTTTTGCGAGCAAAAAAACAGCACGAAAGCTACCGTCAAAGTATTTGTATCATCATCGAAGTGATGGCGATAAGAATACTTCGACGTTAGTTTCGTTCTCGCTCTTCTGATTTTGTGAATGATAGATGTATTGACTCAAACATGTTACTTTTTATTAGCACATAATGTCATTTAATTTGTATCAGCTCCGACATCCGGATTCGCTTATTCACTGGAAGCTCTGTCGGAAGACGAAGATGTTGAAGAAGAAGACACTGAAGAAACTGAAGGTAGAGCTGCGATAACACAAGAACAATTGGCTGCTGCTTTACGGGTAATTATTGCATGTAATTTCACAGTGTCATTTGATTATGAATATAAATGTGATACCAATCTCTAGATACACATTATTGCACACAATAAGGATGTTATATCCTAAACATAGACCTTACTATATGTACTTTGTTAAATTGACAGGCAGCAACAGAAGAAGTGATGTCATCAAGTTCTCGAGGCTCTGGTGGACAGGAAGGTTTGTTACGGCTACTGCAAGCAGCCGCAGATCCGCCTGCTGCTTCTTCAGGTAGCTTAATTTTAATTTTAAAGTTAAAATGAAGATAATTTTAACAATTAAGCTATTGCATAGCTTTTATCTCAGACTTTAAGCGCGGAGACCGAATGTAAAAATTCCGTAACGAAAAAACCTAACACCCCCCACTCCAACCGGCACAGCGGTGCAGCAAAGCCGTGTATCGTCGTGTTTTTTTTTTAATTTTATTATATATTATTACTCTGCGACACATTTGTGCAAGCTCATGAAAACTAAAATCTTCAAAATATTCATACACTAGTTGTATCGCGCGGTTTCACCCGCGGATAAACCCGTAATTAGCTGTTTCTAAAGCTTGTTATTCTGATACATAAGCTACATCACTCCTAAGTTTTATTAAAATCCGTCCAATGGTTTTATGTGAAAGAGAAAAACACCCATACTTACAAACTTTTTCCTTTATAATATTAGTACGATTAGTAGATTCCCTTTCTTTAAAATATTCATTTCACAGGATCAAGCAGCGCCGGCGCAAGTAGATCGGTGATTACTCCAGAAATGTTCAGTGAAGCTATCTCGGAAGCAATGAGTAGAACAAGCGCGGCCAATACGAACACGGCTGGCACTCCTATGGAACAGAGTACTGCTGGTAAGAAATATATGACTCGAAGGACCAAATGGTATACAAAACCAAAGTTTTGTAGGACATAAATTATCTAAAGTGGAAATTCCATAATTTTACAATCGAGTTAATAAAATAGTTCAGTAATTAATACTTATTATTTTTGCTGTAGAATATGCTACGGCTATTGAAGATACAAACGACGATAAGTACTAGTTGAATGAATTGATCATCGAAAACACAAACAAAACAAGTGCCACCTTTATCTATATCTAAATTTATGTTTTATTTTTATTACAATGACGCAAACATCGGCGAATATCAACACTTAATCTGAGTTAATGTTATAAATTTATCTATACTTATAATAATCTTCTATACTTATAATAAATCTGTAGAGAGGCCAATTCTGTACATGAAATATATTAAAAAAAAACTATGAAGGGGTGATAAGGGATCGCTACTGATGCCAAAAATGCAATCAGTAAAATTTTTGTCTGTCTGTCTGTCTGTCTGTCTGTCTGTATATTCGTTATAGAAACAAAAACTACACGACGGATTTTAACGAAATTTGGCACAATTATTCTTCATACTCCTGGGCAGGTTATAGTATACTTTTTATTACGCTACGATCAATATGAGCAGAGCAGTGAAGTGAAATATTGGGAAAACGGGAGAAGTTACTCCATTTTTTAAGCTTCCGTCGCGTGTGCAGCCTTAATGGTTAAAGCTACATAGAAATCATGTACGACACAAATGTTCTTAAATTATTATTATTATATAAAAATAAATTCCTAGACAGCATAATATGTCTATCTTTTAAAATTGACTCACAATAACACGTAGTTTCAATAGCTTAGCAATTCGGAGCTTTCTGATTATATTTGTCGACTCTTACGTTTACAACACTCTCACTCATCCCTAATTAAAAAAGTTAACATTATTACCTATTCAATAATAATAATAAGAATCATGTAAATCGGTGTAGAAACACCAAAGTTATACATATAAAATTACGTAAGGTATTCAATGCGGTTCGCGCCTCTTTGATAGAAACCCATGGAGCGCATGTACTAAGCACGTCTTCTATGTCATCTTCGGTTTTCTGAGCTACTGAATCGATAATTTCGTCATCAGATAATGCAAACACGTGTTTACGTGAGTCATAAATTTATAATGGTATAGTCCTAAAATGTTTTCTAAGAAACAATAGTGTACTTACATTGTCGGCAAGTTTATTTTATTTTATTTTATTTTATTAAGGCTCATTAGCAGCTGTACATCGATTGTTTTACATAAAAAGTACACAAAAAAGTTCAAGTTCTTAAAGTCGGCAACTTATTTTTGTTCGAACAATAGAGATAATAAATTCCAAATGATCAAGTTGTAAAGGTTGTAAAATAAAACGTGCGGCGGGTCCGCGTGCGAGGTTCATACAATATTTGGCTGTTGATGCGAATAGACGTTCAGAGTGTTCGACCTTATTGACAGATTTCTTTTGTTGTTTTTCTATAGGTTTTAGTAGTGTTTAAGCATATTATTAGTTTACATTTTATTCCTTTATAAGTAGTAGTAGGTACGCATTTTAGTTATTTTAGTAGTGTTTATATTATAATATAATATTAATAGATTTCATAAGTGCAAGGTAGCTTCAGTTACTGTTGATTAAAAATACACAATGCCACCTAAAAAAAGACCATCTTTATCTCGAAATTCTAGAGATGCTAAGAGGATGAGAAATGCGCGTTCTCAAGAATCGGCAGAGGAAAGAGCACATCGGTTAAACTCTATGAGAGTTAGTGCCTCAACTTCTCGAGCCAATGAAAGCTCTTCAGAGAGAGAGATGCGATTAGCAGCTGACAGAGCGAGACGAGCTACATCACGGGCGTCTCAAAGCTTTTCTCAACGAGAGCTAAGGCTTACCATTGACCAAGAACAACATGTGTTATCCCGAGCAGCTGAAACTGCTTCACAACGAGAATTGCGTCTCACAGCTGACCGCGAACGACATACATTATCTCGCGAGTCCGAAACATTTACTGAAAGGGAATTACGTCTCACAGCTGACCGCGAACGACATACATTATCTCGCGAGTCCGAAACATTTACTGAAAGGGAATTACGTCTCACAGCTGACCGCGAACGGCATACATTATCTCGCGAGTCAGAAACCTTCACTGAGAGGGAATTACGTCTTACAGCTGACCGCGAACGTCATATATTGTCTCGCGAGTCAGAAACCTTCACTGAGAGGGAATTACGTCTTACAGCTGACCGCGAACGTCATATATTGTCTCGCGAGTCAGAAACCTTCACTGAGAGGGAATTACGTCTCACAGCTGACCGCGAACGTCATATATTGTCTCGCGAGTCAGAAACCTTCACTGAGAGGGAATTACGTCTCACAGCTGACCGCGAACGTCATATATTGTCTCGCGAGTCAGAAACCTTCACTGAGAGGGAATTGCGTCTCACAGCTGACCGCGAACGTCATATTTTATCTCGAGAATCTGAAACTTTTACTCAATATGAAGACCGTTTGACAAATGATAGGGTGCACCATAATATTGTTCGATCACTCGAAGATGAACATGAGCATGAACAACGACTAGAGTCGGTACGCGAACATTACAATTCTTTGACACAAGAACGATTAATAAGTTTGTCTAATGAAAGATTAAGAATCGAAAATATTCGGTCTCTTGAAACGGACGAACAGCGAGAGGCCCGTCTTACTGCAGACAGATTTCGACATAGTCTTAATAACTTGGATGTACACATAGAAGATCAATCTAGAAATACGGTGGCGTGGTCCGACAAATATAAAAGTGGGTTTGCTTATAACTTCACAATTGATTACAGATCATCTTCTGTAATAGGCGATATGAACGTGGTATGTTCTTTTTGTAATGCTTTAAAGTGGAGTAAGGAGTCGGCTGGATTCTGTTGTTCTGGAGGTAAAATAAATTTGCCTTCATTCGAAGACCCACCGGAACCTTTGAAATCATTACTATTAGGGGAACATGTGCAATCTAAACAGTTTTTCGACAACATTCGCACTTATAATAGTGCGTTTCAGATGACATCCTTTGGTGCTCAACAAATCTCCGAAGGTCCTTTCATGCCTACTTTTAAAATACAAGGTCAGGTTTACCATTTGATAGGATCTCTTTTGCCTGAAGACCAACCTAAGTTTCTTCAAATATATTTTGTATCCGACTACAACGAACAGTCGAATATAAGAAATCAATATTTCCCAAATTTAAATGCTGAACTCATTTCACAACTTCAGAACATGTTGCATCAGATTAATTCGTATGTATGCAGTTTTAAATCGGCATTAGAAGCTCTTCCTCGAGATGATGATAACAATTATAAAATTGTTATAAATGCCGATAGGCGTCCAACGCAGGAACACCCTGGGCGTTATAATGCTCCATCCACGAATGAAGTTGCTGTGGTATTGGTCGACCAGGAATGTGATAGGCGTGATATCGTTATCCGTTCCAGAGACAATCGTTTACAACGTATTTACGAAACCCACAGGGCTTACGACGGTTTACAATATCCTTTGATATATTGTCGAGGGGAAGATGGTTATAATTTTGCTTTATACCAAACTGATCCGCATACAGGCGCACCTATTTATAATAAAAAGATTTCATGCCTTCAATTTTACTGTTACCAATTGCAAGTAAGACGGAATAGGTTTGTATACTTGCAACGTTTTCGTGGCTTATTCAATCAGTTTATTGTAGACATGTACGCAAAAATTGAAACCGAAAGATTAGTTTATATACGATCTAATCAAAGGCAGCTGCGCGCTGAAGAATACGTGCACATTCGCGACGCCATGCAGCAAGATAATGATACGGTGAATATGGGCCGTTTAGTTATTTTGCCCTCTTCTTTTACTGGTGGTCCACGCTACATGCACGAACGTATTCAAGATGCTTTTTGCTACGTAAGAAAATATGGACGTCCCGACTTATTTATTACTGTAACTACCAATCCTAAGTGGGATGAAATCACTCGGGAGCTTCTTGAGGGTCAAGCACCGCATGACCGCCATGATATCATCGCAAGAGTTTTTCATTTAAAATTAAAATCAATGATAGATCTATTTACCAAAGATAACATTTTTGGAGAAGTATTGTGTTATATGTATAGTGTTGAATGGCAAAAACGCGGCTTACCCCACGCACATATCCTGCTTTGGTTAAAAGATAAGGTTCGACCTAATGATGTAGACAGTTTAATCAGTGCTGAAATTCCAAGTCCGATTGCAGATTCCGAGTTATACGACATTGTTAAAACTCATATGATACATGGTCCATGTGGTGCATTTAACGTGAATTCTTCTTGCATGCAAGACGGTCGTTGCACTAAAAGATATCCAAAAGCCTTAGTGGAAGAAACTGTAACAGGACATGATGGATACCCGTTATATCGTCGCCGTTCAAGAGATACTGGTGGTTTCACTGTTGAAAAGCGAGTGTCTGGACAACAGGTTATTTTAGACAATAGGTGGGTCGTTCCGTATTCTCCTGTGTTGTCCAGAGCATTTCAAGCTCACATAAATGTTGAAATGTGTAATAGTGTAGAGTCAATAAAATATATTTGTAAGTACATTAATAAGGGCAGTGACCAAGCTACATTTGCTTTGAGAAATGAAAATGATGAAGTTACAAGATTTCAGTCAGGCAGATATATAAGTTCTTCAGAAGCTGTGTGGCGGATCTTAAGTTTCAACATTCATGAAAGATATCCACCTGTGACTCATCTGGATGTTCATCTTGAAGGCGGTCAACGTATATATTTCAACACCGAAAATGTCACAGAACGGTTAGAGAACCCTAGACAAACAACTTTATTAGCATTCTTTCGACTTTGCCAAACTGATGATTTTGCAAAATCTCTTTTATATGAAGAAGTTCCATCGTATTATACCTACGATAAGCAACGAGGTGTCTTTAATCGTAGACGCCGTGGCAGGCCTGTAGATGGCGAGTCAAGTATTTTCAAAGAACATGTTCTTGGTAGAGTATACACCGTTCATCCTAACAACGCTGAGTGTTTCTATTTGCGATTATTATTACATACTGTGCGAGGACCAACCTCATTTATAGATTTGAGAAAAGTAGACGATGTTGTTTATCCCAGTTATCATGCAGCTTGCCAAGCGCGTCATTTGCTTGAAAATGATCAGCATTGGGATGACGCTTTAGCAGAATCCTGTGTTAGTGATAATCCAAGACGGTTACGTCATTTATTTGTAACATTACTTACATTTTGTAATTTGTCAGATGCTGTACAATTATGGGAAAAATATAAAGACAAATTTTCAGAAGACTTTCTTAGAAATATATCTAACAATGATGAAGGCACAACTAATGATAATTTCCGTGATCTTGCCATAAATCAGTGCTTATTAGCTCTTCAGGATGAGTTAACAGCAGTTGGCGGTAAATCACTATGTGAATATGGTTTGCCAACACCAACCTCAGTCGGAGAGGTAACTAATAGGGAATATTCCGCAGAGATTGGTTACAACTTAATGGAACTGCTGACAACATTAGAAAACGGTGTCCCAATGATGACTGCAGAACAACGTTCAGTTTATGACCGCGTGTGCGGAAGTGTTCAAAATAATTTGGGAACAATATGGTTTTTAGATGCACCTGGAGGAACTGGGAAAACCTTTTTGACTAAATTAATATTGGCTTATGTTCGAAATCAGCGTAAAATAGCTCTTGCCGTAGCTTCATCTGGGATAGCTGCAACATTGCTACCAGGAGGTAAAACGGCTCACACTATGTTCAAAATACCAATTGATTTAGATCGCACGGAAAGTCCAACCTGTAGTATTTCAAGAAATAGCGACAAAGCAAAGGTATTACGCGAGTGTAATTTAATCATATGGGATGAATGTACGATGGCCCATCGAAAAGCAGTAGAAGCGGTAGATAGAACTTTAAGGGATATAAGACAAAATGATCGACCAATGGGCGGTATCACGGTTTTATTTTGTGGTGATTTCCGACAAACCTTACCGGTAATACCACGGGGAACCCGAGCTGATGAGGTTAGGGCTTGCCTGAAAAGCTCTTATTTGTGGCGTGATATACAATCGGTGCATTTGACTATAAACATGCGAGTGAGAACTGGAGATAACCCGGATGATAGTCAATTTTCTGATTCATTATTAAAGATTGGTGAAGGTACCTATCCACAACTACACCAAGGAAAACTTATTCTGACGCCTGAATTATGTTGTATAGTGCAATCTCAACCACATCTTATATCGTCGGTTTACGGTGACGTAACAAATATATTAAATAGGGACAATTCCTGGCTATGCGAAAGATCTATTTTAACTCCTCGCAATGACCAGGCATCTGAGATTAATAACAAAATACTGTCGAATATACAGGGGGAAAGCAAAGTTTATAGATCAATAAATAGAATGGTCGATGAACAAGAAGCAACTAATTACCCGATAGAATTTTTAAATTCTTTAAATATGCCCGGACTTCCTTCTCACGAAATTTGTTTAAAAATTGGCATTCCGATTATTCTACTCCGAAATTTAAGACCACCACAACTTTGCAATGGAACTCGACTAAAAGTAACCCAGTTGCAACAAAATATAATCGAGGCTCAAATTTTAACAGGTTGCGGTGCAGGAGAAACCGTCTTTATCCCCAGAATACCCTTAATACCAAATAATTTTCCATTCCAATTTAAAAGGACGCAATTCCCAGTATCGGTGTGTTATGCAATGACAATAAATAAGGCTCAAGGGCAGACTTTTCATGTTGCCGGAGTAGATCTCGGTGTCAGTAATTGTTTCTCGCATGGTCAGTTATACGTTGCTCTTTCCCGTGTTAGCAGTTCTAGAAATCTTTATGTTCACGTGCCGGACGGGTCAACTTTCAATATAGTTTACCCGGAAGCTTTGCGCTAAAGTATTTTGGTTCTATAGGTCCTTAAGCCTCATGTGAACCTGATGTAAATAATATTACCAATACATTTTAAATTAATAATACACAAGGAGTTACACGCTGACGTAGTCGCGGGCACAGCTATCTATACTTTTCTGCCGGAAGTCACTATTCCACGCGGACGAAGTCGCGGGCAAAAGCTAGTAAAGAATAGAAATTTAAATTTAATTAATGTTATACATACTTAATATTATGTTCTATAATTATTATAGGATCAATTGATAGGCACATAATTCAGTACGTACTTAAAGAGAGTGCAATCATGAGACATCTTAAATATATAATTTATAGAACATAACCACGAATTGACAACATTTCATTTTTTATAAGGCCATGAAAGAAAAAAACCGTTTCTTTATTTTGCTCTTGCGATTACAGAAAAAAAATTATTTCATTTTTTAATCGCATATTTTAAGAGAAATTAAATAAAAACGATAAATGTGATGATGACGTCATACATACGGAGGAATAAAAATGCGCCTTAGCCTAATTTAAAAAAAAACTATCACTGACATTTACAGGGTATGGCATGTGTCAAATTTCATATTAATGTCATTTTTGTGAATTATTCATGTAAACAATATTTTAAATCGTGTTATTGTGTTTTGGTTTTCTAATTTAATTTCATTAGCGTGATGTTTGTTTGATTGGAGTTGGACCAATTCATTTATATTATACAAATAGTGCCTATAGTGTTCATAATTTTCTTGAAATAAAAGACTTTGTTTATAACTTACTAAAAGTTGTATTTATTTAACACTTTCCAACGTTTTTGGGATAGTATATTTGTTTCCCAGAAATTTTCAGCACTCCTTAACAAATCCTGCATAAAGTCATCATCATCAGTATTTGTGAATAAGTTTCTTGTGTTTAAAATTTGGATCAGCAAATAACAAATAACAATATTAACAAAGCTTGACGAATCAAAGCTCGAATCAAAGTGACAAATGTGCCAAAATGTCAACTGTCAAGATTTTTTTTTAATTTAAACTAGGTATGTGGCAAAGGAAAAAATGTATTCCTCCGTATGTATGACGTCATTTGGCGCTTACGATATTTTAGAATGAGATGATTTTAAAACTCAAAAAGATGAATGAAAACTTCCATATTTAGAAAAAGCAAAAAATACGTGTATCATAATTTTTGATCTAGTTTTCATTAAAATAAAAAAATAAGTAGCTTAAAATTTTGAAATGTTGTCAATTACGCGTGATGACCTTGTTCAGACCAATAAAGTAATTTCTCTGAGAAGACTTTTATTGTCTTTTTTTTTCGTAGAAATGCCTTACTAGTAAATTATAACTAAATTATCTATTATTTTGATGAACTCGTTACCTACACATAAACATAATATAATATATTATTGTATTTTAATTAATAATAAATATTAATAAAATATATTAATAATAATTGCAGCTTCGTCATCACAAAGCCCTGTATCAAGGGATGAAGATTTCACAACTCAACTCAACCACATGCATGAAATGGGCTTACTTGACGATGCACTGAATGTGCGAGCCTTGCTTATTTGTTCTGGTGAGAATATTTCTTTTAGATTTTAATAAGGATAAAAATAATTTCTATGCCATCTTCCGTATGGTTAAAAAACATAATTCATTTTTAATTTTTTACTCCTACAATGTTAAAAAACTCTTTGCCAAAAATAATACTGATTGCTTGCTATTATACATTTTCCGTGAGACCATTTTTACGGAAAATCTATATTGAATACCACTTTCCTTATCTATACTAATATTATAAAGAGAAAAGGTTTGTATGTATGTATGTATGTATGTATGGTTTTCACGCATAAACTACTGGACCGATTTTGATGAAATTTGGCACAGACAATCTTTAGACCCTGAGAAAGAACATAGGCTACCTTTTATTGCGAAATATGTACCACGGGCGAAGCCGGGGCGGACCGCTAGTCGTTGATAAATGTTTTGCCTTACTTAATATTATCATATCGTTTTTTTCAGGTGACGTAAATGCAGCAATTAATCTCGTATTCAGCGGGGCTATTGGAGATGACTAATTTGTTTTATTGACAATCAAATGTTTAACATTATTTATCATATGGTATTTAAGATCATTTAGCTAATGATCAAATAAATTAGTACAGTAGCACCTCGTTAAGTCGAACCTCGATAAGTCAAAAACCTCCAAATCTCGAAAAAATGTTTTGTTCCCTTCCCTCCGAAAACCTCCGTTACTTGAAATCTTGACCCTATGTTAGTCGAAATAATCACCGAGTCCCTCCAAGCCATTTTGGTACATATTTTCACTCTATAACTCGAAAAATTAAATTTGACCTCTGTATCTCGAACATAGCAACGTTTTATTTTACAACCTTTATAACTTGATCATTTGGAATTTATTACCTCTATTGTTCGAACAAAAATAAGTTACCGACTTTAACAACTTGCCGACAGTGCAAGTACACTATTGTTTCTTAGAAAACATTTTAGGAGTATACGATAATAAATTTATGACTCACGTAAACACGTGTTTGCATTAAGTAGGTATTTGATGACGAAATTATCGATTCAGTAGCTCAGAAAACCGATACTAATGATTAAGATGACATAGAAGACGTGAATAGTACATGCGCTCCATGCGTTTCCATCAAAGAGGCAAGAACCGCATTGAATACCTTACGAAATTTTATAGAGCAAACCAGTATCTCTGAAGAAGAATTTTCTGTTCTTTATAGATTAGACAATGCTAGAGAACAACCAAATTATCTAAAGCAAAAAAAAATACTGACTTTTTTAATGCCATATTTTTTATTTTAAAATGATTTGAAATAATGTTGATTTATAATAAATAAAAACATGTTTGTCACCTCTGCAAGTTGAATTTTAATGTACTTTACCTCTCTAACTCAAAATTTATAAGAATAAACCTCAATCTCTTTATGTCGAATCAAAATCCGCCTAAGTCGAAATCCTCCATAAGTTGAAAACTCTATAAGTAACTCGAATTTTTTGGCGTCTCCCTTGATGTTCGACTTATAGAGGTGCTACTGTATTTAAACTTAAACTCTCATTAGAAATTAATTCTTATGAAGTCATTAGTTTTCTTTTATTACTTCTAATGTTTTTGTAGAAATGGATTATGAAATAAAAAATTAAATTGTTTAATTTGTATTTTATTGATTCAATAACACTTAAAATTTAAAATAACTATATTACATTTTAATATCACTGGATATAAATCCTTAAGGGCAAGAAATAAATGAAATAAGTAATACAGACAGACTTTGTTTTATTTAAGAATAGTTACCAGTCATATTGGTTGCCTTCTGTACTCTGTAGGGTCAATGATTATATTTAAATTTCTATACAAATAGAAAAATACACATCGATATAGACTATATTATTAAATAGTTGCAACATAAAGGTCAAGTGAAAATATTATATACCCTTTAAGTACATATTATAATATAAAACTATGCAAATACTTTATAGTTGAATGATATTAATCATATCTTTTAATTCTTATAAGTTACCATTTAACGAAATTTGTGGATAAACAAAATATATGAAAAGTGAGGAAACTAAACTAAATAATACATTGCATTATATGATTATATTCTTACATGGAGATTTCCAATCCTTTGTTAAAACTTATCCATTCAATAAAGTATTACGCAATATAAAAATGCATTTATGAAATGGTTGTTTATAGTGTCCGACCGAAAGTTCGGTTTCGGTTTCGGTTTCGGCTGAGTTTCGGCCAAAAATCAAGTTTCGGCCGCAGTTTCGGTTTCGGCCAGAATCGGCCGAAACTTTTGCCGAAACCGAAACTTATTTCGCAAGTTCAGTGAACTTAGTTCACACACGTTCACGCTCGCCTAACTTCGTTTTCCTCGGCAACGGACGCTGTCAAAGCGTTGGTTGTACCCGGACTAAGCGGTTCGGTTCCACATTCTTTATCCGAACCGCGAGGGACTGGAACATGCTTCCTGAGTCTGTGTTCCCCGACGAGTACAATATGGGGGTCTTCAAGCGTAGAGTGAACAGGTACCTCTAGGGAAGCACGTTCCATCTTAGACCACATCTCAGCTTAACATCAGACGAGATTGTGGCCAAGCGCTTCCCTATTACCAAAAAAAAAAGAGACCCACGCTGGTGGAAACAATTTTTGATTATCTATGTTGAGATTGGAACTGGGTGTTATAGTAATTATTATTTTTATATAAGAGGTACCTAAAAGAGACTGATTATTCTTCTAAGTACAAATACCAATCCAAAGTATTAAAGACTCTTTAATAAAGAGAAAGATCTCAAATTCCAATACTTAGTATTTAAAGTAACAGTAACAATTACTGATTTGATTTAGATGACTGATTTTACTGAGAACTTAATTTGAAAAAATAATAAAAATTAAAATTATTATCTACAGCCTACACTAATATTATAAAGAGGAAAACTTTGTTTGTTTGTTTGTTTGTAATGAATAGGCTCATAAACTACTGGACCGATTTTGATGAAATTTGGCACAGATAATCTTTAGACCCTGAGAAAGAACATAGGCTACCTTTTATTGCGAAATATGTACCACGGGCGAAGCCGGGGCGGACCGCTAGTTATTAATATTTTAAAAATATTATTTTTTTATTTTATATTAAATAAATGATTACAACAAATTAAATATACTGTGTTTTCATTTCATGCCCTAATTAAGGCAAAATAATAGGTAAAATGCACCAAAGTTCAGTATTTTTAGAAATTTCATACTTGACCACGTGAGTTTCGGTTTCGGTTTCGGTTTCGGCCGAAACTGAAGCCACGGCCGAACATTCGGTTTCGGTTTCGGTTTCGGCCTGGAAACCAGTTTCGGTCGGACACTAGTTGTTTAGTACATTATTTTGATGAATAACTTTTAATCAAGGTTTGAAAAATAGTCCTATATAATTATTGTTTGCCTATCTCTTTAGATTTATATCTGAAAAAATAGATTTTTATCTGTGGTCACATATTAAAATATTGGTTGTCAATATTGAACTTTCTAATTTCTAAATAGATACAATACTCTTAGGTATTTATTTGCATTGCATTTTTAATGTTTCATTTTATAGTTCATATCACGTTTTTGAAAAGATTTTCTATTAGTGCTATTATCCTTGACACGGCACTGCTCTCGTTTTTGCATTCGCTTGAAATACCAGCGTGCCGTATTCGGCGCCATTTCACCAAATAACGCTTGTTCCACTTTCTTCCTAGCTTGATTGCGGAAAGCCACCCTTTTTTCATACCAGTCATCTTGCTTCTCATTTTCTTTTTTATTTAACTTTTCTTTATTTCTTTGGGATCTGTTTTTTGGTTCTACCTTGTTTGTTTCAATATTTTTATCAGCATTTTTATTTAACTTTGGAACATCATTAAGTGATACTTGATCAGAATTATTAGATGTAAGATCAGCATCTTGTGATGAAAAGGATAAGTCATCATAATCTTTAATTAAGCCACCATTCATTTCCCACTGCTCATACTTATTCTGCCTCTTTTGTTTTTTGAATGTCTTGTTGCGGTTGTACTTTTTCTTCTCTTTTTTATTTCCAGTATATCTATCGTCTTTTTTTATTTCCTCTTCACTTACTGGATATTCTGTACTTTTCTCATTAATATTTTTTAATTTATTTTTGTTGATGTATTTATCAGTATGATTTTCAAAATTCTTTGAAATTTCTCTTTTATAGATCTTTTTATCCTGTTGATCAGTTTTTAAAGAATCAGCATAACTAACTTTTTCTGAATACTTTGTTTCTTTTTGTGGCAATTCATCTGAAGGTAAGTTTATTTCTTTTGTTGTATTTTGATTTTTGTCCTCTGGTGCTGTTGCAATTGTGTCATTGTTTGCAATATCAACATTTTTTGATTTTCCAAGCTTTTCGTTTTTTATGTATTTATTAATATTGTTGCTCCATATTTCTTCCTCTAACTTTAATCTTTTTGTTATTTCTTCATCCAACCAACCTTTATTTTCTTTATATACATTTTCTAGTTTACCAATATCTACAATAAATTCCTTTTCATATGAAGGTTCCACCAAATGGCTTTCTAAATTATCACTTTTCTCATCAACACATTTTGTTGGAATATTCACATTTTTATTAGTCAACGGTTCTTCAAACATTTTTTTGCATCTATTTTGTTTGGTTGTGTGAGGTAACTTTTGTTGTGATTGATAAAGACTGCTCAAATCCTTTAATTTACTGCGCAAATAAGCATTTTCTTCTTGTAGTTTATATAAATTTGACAATATTTTATTGACAGCAGGCGTTGTATGAATTGCACAGTCGTTTTTAGCTCCCCACATGTGACCAATAGCAACACCAGCTGCAGTAATGACACTTCCCAGGACAATTATATTGAGGACAGTGCTGAGCCTTTTATTTCTTCTGTGCACATATATTCTGTGTTTTCCACCATTATCTCCCAAGAAATCGTCTTCATCCCTTAAGGACTCATTTGTGTTATTTAAATGAGTAAGAGGTGTATTGACGGAAACATACTGTGAAATCTCTGGATCATTAGGATGGACTTCTTCAGACAGAAAATTGTCATAGTTCATTTGATATGGGGATGGTGTTTCGTGATCACTGTCGGTGATGATTGATATGCCATCTGTATCATCATCTTTTTCTTGATTTTCTGGTACAGGACTGAAGAGAAATTATTATCATCAATTAAGTGTTAAATACTACATTTTAGGGAATTTACCTTAACCAAACAGAAGGAAAAATAAAATCCCAAGAAAAAGTTATTAAAAATATAATGCATGTATTAGTTACAATTTATATACAGAATCTTAACTCCGTAAATAATAAAGACATTTCTAATTTCTATTGGCACATGATAGTCCATGCCTATATTGATTTATGAATAAATAAAATTTTAATTCCATACTAAAATAAAACAAATCTACATACAGATGAAGAGTGTAGTATACCTTCCTTTATGTAAAGTGTAAACAATAACACATATTCATGTAACTGGCATGTTTCCAAATACTAAATTCATACTTATTTTACTTTGTATGATGTTTTGTATTTATTTCATATTACTGTTAAGAAGGCAAAGTAAATTGTATATTTAAAGTATGCCAATACTTTATAATTTTAATAATTAAGTAAATAAAATGTTATTACCTTTCTACTAACGTTTCTGCGAAATCCGGCGCTTCTTCTGCCAAGGCGGGGTTGGATTCAAGTAAAGTCCAACTTTCACCAGAATCGGAATCACTGTGTTCTAAAGAAAGTCCATCCATTTTGCCTTTAATTAAGCGGAAATAAAATAAATAAGTTAATTGAAGTATGACGCAAATCCATAAATAACATAACATATAATAATATGTACCGTTCGCTTTACAAACAATTTAGGTGATAGCAGAATGTATAATAATAGCAGTGGTTACATTACAATATTAAAAAAAAATCAAAATACATTATGATTTTATAAAAATAAAATTGTTTTGATAACGCGTCACAATTACTGCAATGGATTTTGCGTTGTGTTTTGTTTTCACAAATTCACAATCACATTTTGAGTTTTGACATTTATGTTCAGTGTTGTCAGTTCTCACTTCTTAGAAAAAAAATAAAAAAAAATCCTTTCAAAAGTATAAAATTTATGCTATCATGCTATCCAACTTATGTATAGGTCTACCAGAATCTGATGGCATATTTATATTTAAAAAATAAAAGATTTTCATGTGGCATCTTTATTTGACAACTATCGAATTGGTTGTCAAATTATTTGTGTTGATGATTAATTTTTAGGATTTTGTCTTCAAAATCTTCGTAATGTAGATAAAACCGCTGCGATCAGCGATCACAAGCAAGAGGTGTTGTTTACAATGTGTATAGAAAAATATTCGATGAAGAAGGGTCAAACACATCACAATTTTCAATTTTAAAGCGCGTGGAAGATTTTATTGCTAAATTGGACTTACCCGTTTTGATACTTTAAATTAAAAATATTATAAATAGGTAACTATAATATTGTTTGTTGATTAAAATATAATTTTATGAAAACTTATTATAGGAGTTTCCAATACGGCTATTTGTCAAGTCCAAGGTGTACAAGTCAATTTTATAATGTGTTAATACTTACGAAAATAAACATGATTTTATTTTATTTTTGTTTTATTTTATAAAAAATTATAAACAATCGTTAAATAAAGTAAATAATTTTTGATCTGCATTATCATTACATCCATATTTTCACATGCCATAATGATATATATTCAATTATAGGTATGTGTAAATACATAATATTATGTATTACCTATATAAAAGTATTATGTATATTATACATGTATCAGGTACCTACATAATATTACGTGGATATCTCATTCTTTAGTACAGTATTATCCACTTATGTAATGTGACTAATGATATTGAGGACAAAATAAAAAATAAGCAGTATCAATATCGTTCAGTCCATTTTCCCTAGGGTTGCACACTCAAAATTTTGATTTCCCTAATTGCCATCAGATTCTGGTTTACCTATACAATAATCTTAGATCATTAAGTAATGGATAACACTCGCAGGCGTTTCCCCTTTTGCCGTGGTATAAGATTATTCGAATCGAAAAATCTTATGCTTTCATAAAAACTACTTGCGTAATCGATTACAAACAATCTGCGTATTCGTAAAACATCGAAAGGACGTCTGCGAGTGCTCCGCTAAAAATGCCGTTTTGCACTGTCAAGTCTTGCAGAAGCAATTCAAACATGTCGAATATTAAAAAAGATGGAATAACCTTTCATTTGTGTATATTTTTTTATTTTTTTAACGTACATTTCTAATTAAATGCAATTTCTAATAATCGTCGATGTATCGTTTAGCGATATGATCAAGACAAATAATCGAGTCATGTTTACTCGATCATTGATGCGGCCCCACGAGACTATCATGGAAAGAAAATATACAAATATAATCTTTATGAACTAAGAGATAAAGTTGAATTTAAAACGCGATAATGAACCGCATTCCTTACGAGACTATCTTGTAAAGAAATACAAATTTAATCTTTATGACCTAAGTGATAAAGTTGAATTTAGAACGCGATATTGAACCGCACTCCCCACGAGACTATCTTGGAATGAAATGCAAATTTAATCTTTATGAACTTAATGATAGAGTTGAATTTAAAAACTCGTCGCTTAAAAGGTCGTAAATTTTTACGACTTTCGTGACACAAATTATTTTTGTGAATGTGTGATTGTGTTTCATAGTGTGAGTTACCCTCCCCGCACCAAAATCAGTAGAAAGTTTAGTTAGAACATTTGCCAGCGTACTCCATCCATTACTTAATGATCTAAGACAATACAATAATCCATACACGGATTAATATTATGACTTCAACTAGAAATTAATTTTTCAAAAGTATAGTCGGGGAACTTCAAGTGTACGGTATGAAAACACGAACAAGGAATTGAAACTGATAGACTACGTATATGTCATAATATAATCGTAGCCAAAGACGTAATTTATCACATAATTTATATACTTACTGATAAAAAGACAGTGCACCAAAAAATATTTGTTTCATTAAGGTGCCTGTAAACGGGCTACAAAAATGCATCTTGCTGGCAATTACAAAGTTTCGCCTCTATAGCGGTGAGTCCATAGTTACTATAGTCTATACTCTTTGGGTGAGTTTGGGTGAGTCTACGGCAAGAAGCTTATATCTAATACACTGGAGATTGCACTATGAACGTTTACTTGTCACGGGAAGGTATGACCTTGAATGACGCCTGGTTGTTTTTTGTCCCTTTCACACCTAACTTGGTAAGTTGGTGTGAAAGGGATGAAGGAACAACCAGGCGTCATTCAAGGTCATACCTTCCCGTGACAAGTAAACGTTCATAGTGCAATCTCCAGTGTATTAGATATAAGCTTCTTGGTCTACGGGGTGAGTCGATGACAATTGACATCGCCAAAGAATATAGTAACTATGTATGACATCGCTTACTCTATGACTCACAAGCCGCCTCGCGCCGCCGCGCCGCGCTTGCAGGCCTCACAGATTTTGTTTGTGGTGTCTCCTCTATACGTAGTAATAATAGCTCAATGTTTCTCAACGATAAAATCACAGAACATTAAAAACAAATAGAAGTGCTATAATGTCATAATTACAATGAAAACCAGTGTCGCCAAACCCACACATTTAAACCGATAGTTATACAGTACACTACAAGTAAACTATGCCTTTGATTGGACAGCTTAATTTGAGTAAAAACTGACTTAGGTTATAAATTCAGCATTTCAATATGTACCCTAACGCACAATGTTACGGTTTATTTTAGTATAACATCCCTAGGTATATTAGCTGTTTTGTTTCTCATTGCACAGAAATTCCAAATTCGAAAACATTCAGCTACTCCACAACAGAGGGCGTTAGTTTTCGATAGATATAACTTTGAACCTCAACACATAGAGATAAGGTTGAAATTTGTGTCACTCAACATTAATGACATTAACTTGATATTTATCTGATGCTATGCCCTGAGGGATGTCAGCCTTGTTATCGATAATTCACAAATAAATATTTTTTTTGTGTATTTTTTTTTCTTTCTATTATATGAGTATAGTATAATGTGTCACATTTTGGAGTATGTTTATTACTACTAAGTACGTCTTTTTATATTATTATTATTAAATAAAAAACGGAATAGAATAGTATTAATCTATATTTACAAAATACAAACAGAAAATATGCATTATTTTAAATCTTCGAACTGCCGTAGGTTTGCTGTATCGGTCGGCCTTTGTTAGACCGCTTAGTGCTCTTCGGCATCCAGTTAACTCGTCACGTTGCATTTATCCATTTCTCTTTTAAATTAGCCTCTTTGGGAAATCTATAAATAAATTGGACAAATGAAAGCTAAGGAAAAATAAAATAAAATTTAATATTTATAATTTTTGTCTTTTCTAAAGTATCGATACTGTCGATATGCGCCACAAGCATCACTAAAGCGACATTCGTTTGTTTATTGCAATAATATTCCAGAAAGTCTTGTTTGCTGTTCAATCTATAATAGTACTAATTTATTACGGATTAAGGTTCATTTTGACTAGATATTTGTATACAATTTTGACAAATTACAAGCGAAGTTATAACATAAAATATTATATGTAAAATAAATAAAAATAAGACTTACCGATGGTATGAAATGCCTCCATTGCTGATATTATTTCGTCTGCTATCATTTTTGCACTCTAATACCGAACAACACGTCCTAATTATTGAATAAATATGGAAAAAAGGTTTGACAGCTGACAACCGACTCGAATATTTTTCTGCGCACAACTGAGAGCAAGTTAGGTGATCTTACCTTACCAGTGACACGTGGGCCACGCCCACATCACACTTCTATCTACTTTACTGTTCTGTGGATAAAATAATATGGTCCTTGTTTATCGTTTTGACAACTCAACCAATTTTTGATGTATGTAGGGTAGCTATGGTGACCTTGTTTTTGTTTAACTTTGCACAAGCTCAATCAAGCTTTATCTCACAATATATCGGTATTTTTATATATTTAAGGCTTAAAAGCCAAACCAACAACCAAACAAATCAAAAGAGATAAGGATATTGGCGTATTACAAAAAAACATATTATGATAGATGAGCAAGAGAAAAAAGAGTCCAGAAAAAATTTACATATTTTTACTTTGTACAAAACTCCTAATTAAGTAATATTACGCACTATAGTATACTGGAGTGGGTTGTGGAATGTTATATTTTTCAATGCTTGGATCATTAATGGCATAGTTTTCATCACATGTGAAAGCAATGGTCATAGCATATCTTTTTCCTGACTTAACTTTCTCAACATAATGCAAATTTTCATGGCCACTTGTGAATATACTCAGCCTGCCTTTTCTTGGTTCAATAGTTGTGTTATGTTTTTCATCAATGAATACAAATCTCCCTCCTTCAAAATCAATACCATAATCACTTAGATAAAGTAAACTTGTGTAGTGAAATGAATCATAAGTTTCCTGAAAAATTAATACTATCATTAATTATTTTGCTGTTAATTTCATGAAATTTTGTTCACTTTTGAATTGAAATGAAAGAGTAATTAAAAAATTAGAAAAAAATCCTTCACTTGTAAGTACATACTTTATCTACATGGGCATGCCAATATTCATCATGTTTTGTGACTGCTTGTTTAGAAGTAATTTCTGATATAAATGTAGGTGATGTTAAATATATCTTATTTGGTACCACACCAAAATGATGAGCTATTGTGTGTCTAACTTTTTCTTTTACAACCTGAAATAATTAAAGAATTAAAAAAAATATATGTTTTTTAAGTGTAATTATATATTTAAAATTTAACACACCTTGTATAAGTTAAAATCCTCTTTAGTAAATAAATTATTCATGCTTAAAGATTGATAAATATTTATAAAGACCTCTCCTTTAGAAAGTGCTCCAGTATGTAAATCAATCACTGAGGCTCCACCAAAGGAACGGCCATATTTTAAACCTTTTTTGGCAATCGCTAAGAGACCTTCTACTTCAACAGATGACACAACTGTATCGGCGACAAATCGTTTACATTGCCGTGGAAAGCAACCATCGAATGTGTCTATTTCCTTCATGTATTCCACAGAACATTTCAGAATTTGAGCTTTTCCTGAGATTACATCAGTCTGTTTGGCAAAGATTTTAATTCCCTCATCCTTCGAAGTGAAATACACTACTATAAGTAAAGAAGTTATAACCACAACTCTTGATACCACCCTAATTGGAAGACCTTTATTAATCGATCTGAAAAAAAAATTCATAAAAATAGAGTTATTTATTTATCGTTTACTTACAAAACAAATCTTTATCATTTGCCTCTTCTTCAAATTAATTTTCACTTAATTATTCTTACGGCTTCTCTTTTTCCTTAGCATTTTTATCTTTTTCTACACTTGGCGCGGATTTATTCCTCTTTTTCAGATCAGACATAATTTCTTAATTAAATATTAACTTCGTGTAGCCTAGTTTAAACAATCATATTAATTCTATAAGTCGTATAATATAACATTAATAACGGTACTCCGTACTCGTAAGTGGACGGTGGAATGTATTTTTTATAATCGATCGATTATGGCGCGATGCCGGAAATTAGAATGCTAAACAATTATAAAAATAAATTGACAGTTGACAAACAGTTGGCAATAATTATTGACGTTTTACCAGTTTTACTTTTGTATCTATTCATCTCCCGACTCCCGTTTATTCTCAAATCATGGGAACTTGGTATGAACGTGTATGTTATTATGGTGATTAAATTAAAAATAGCGCTACTGGTGCAAACTCAGGTGCAAAACATATATAATTTTTTAATTTTTAGTTAGTTCGATTCCCGGTCGAAGCAAGTGAATTTTAGAAAATCTTTGAGTGCAGTTCTATTTCTTTTTTACACATATACATTACACATAATCCGTGTTTTCCAATTACAGCACTAGAGCGCATTATGCGGCATAATGCTTAACGTTGAATGTTCCAACTACAGCAACGCTTCGCACAATCGAGCACTCTAGTATTAACAGACGTTCGAACTTGGTGCGACCGAACCACCGCACTCGTGCGGTGCGATCGACTCGCCACACGACCGCACCGCACCAGTCCAGTCCAGTGCTTTCCGTGCCACTGGACAGCGAGGACGTTGCACTATATGTTTTAGGCCCGAAAAAGTGACATTCTTGTTTTATTGGAAACTAGCGACCCGCCCCGGCTTCGCACGGGTGCAATGGCGGCCGGCCGGTACCGCCGCAAACGCTACGTCCCGCAATTTTTAAATCTGTAATATCTTCGAAAATATTCACTTAAATCATACGGTGTAAAGGGCCATATAGATCTATATGAAATGAACAATGTATTCAAGGTATTTAATTGGTTAAGGATTCATGCTGTATTGGTTAAAATCGCTTCGAAAATAAACCATTATTTGTTGTAAAAAGTAAATGACAAAAAAAAGTTATTGTGGGTTATCCATAAGAGATAGACATATACCATCACGGACTTTTCTGTAGACCTTTTCAATGTGTACAATACTTAGTACATTATTTTGATAAAACTCGTAGGGTTCAGCCTGCGCTTGCAATGTAAGCGGAAAAAATCTAATTATTTACGACATCACGTTAGAAACCTAAAAAAAAACAGTACTTCTCCACTATTTAATGGATGATATTACATATAAACCTTCCTCTTGAATCACTCTATCTATTAAAAAAAAAAAAGACGGGTTGCACTCCGGGAGTGCCGGCAGAAGTGAAAACTTGATTATTAACGTTCAGCATGTTTGATATTTTGGAATGGTATCCGTCTTACGCATGGAATATAAGGGCTAAAAAAAAAAAAAAAAACATCCGTCTTACGCTTTTTCGATCAGGCAACGTGTCCTGACGCGAGTTTAAGATTTTATACCCAACGCCGCTAAAGAAGTTTTCACTTCAAAAACCGCATCAAAATCCGTTACGTAGTTTCAAAGATTTAAGCCACAGAACAGTAAAGTAGATAGAAGTGTGATGTGGGCGTGGCCCACGTGTCACTGGTAAGGTAAGATCACCTAACTTGCTCTCAGTTGTGCGCAGAAAAATATTCGAGTCGGTTGTCAGCTGTCAAACCTTTTTTCCATATTTATTCAATAATTAGGACGTGTTGTTCGGTATTAGAGTGCAAAAATGATAGCAGACGAAATAATATCAGCAATGGAGGCATTTCATACCATCGGTAAGTCTTATTTTTATTTATTTTACATATAATATTTTATGTTATAACTTCGCTTGTAATTTGTCAAAATTGTATACAAATATCTAGTCAAAATGAACCTTAATCCGTAATAAATTAGTGCTATTATAGATTGAACAGCAAACAAGACTTTCTGGAATATTATTGCAATAAACAAACGAATGTCGCTTTAGTGATGCTTGTGGCGCATATCGACAGTATCGATACTTTAGAAAAGACAAAAATTATAAATATTAAATTTTATTTTATTTTTCCTTAGCTTTCATTTGTCCAATTTATTTATAGATTTCCCAAGGAGGCTAATTTAAAAGAGAAATGGATAAATGCAACGTGACGAGTTAACTGGATGCCGAAGAGCACTAAGGCACAAAGGCCGACCGATACAGCAAACCTACGGCAGTTCGAAGATTTAAAATAATGCATATTTTCTGTTTGTATTTTGTAAATATAGATTAATACTATTCTATTCCGTTTTTTATTCAAAAATAATAATATAAAAAGACGTACTTAGTAGTAATAAACATACTCCAAAATGTGACACATTATACTATACTCATATAATAGAAAGAAAAAAAAAATACACAAAAAAATATTTATTTGTGAATTATCGATAACAAGGCTGACATCCCTCAGGGCATAGCATCAGATAAACATCAAGTTAATGTCATTAATGTTGAGTGACACAAATTTCAACCTTATCTCTATGTGTTGAGGTTCAAAGTTATATCTATCGAAAACTAACGCCCTCTGTTGTGGAGTAGCTGAATGTTTTCGAATTTGGAATTTCTGTGCAATGAGAAACAAAACAGCTAATATACCTAGGGATGTTATACTAAAATAAACCGTAACATTGTGCGTTAGGGTACATATTGAAATGCTGAATTTATAACCTAAGTCAGTTTTTACTCAAATTAAGCTGTCCAATCAAAGGCATAGTTTACTTGTAGTGTACTGTATAACTATCGGTTTAAATGTGTGGGTTTGGCGACACTGGTTTTCATAGTAATTATGACATTATAGCACTTCTATTTGTTTTTAATGTTCTGTGATTTAAGCATACAAAGGGACATAGGGAAATAGGGACAGAGAAAGCGACTTTGTTTTATACTATGTAGTGATATCTAAGGAGCTTCTCTTTTTCTAAAAAAAAAACATTTAAAATATCGGAATTTTCGCGGCCGACTGAGCTAAATAAATTCGCATAAAAAAAATAGATACACTAGATAATTTATTATGTTGCTAATATATGAAGTGATTAAAGGCGCAAATTATCCCTTTTTGAAATTTTCGATATTGTCGATAGAGGCGAAAGTATTGTAATTTTTACTGATTTTCGTTTTTATTTTTTTATATTATATGCAGGCGTTAGTGTAGTACCAAAAGCGAAGCCTTGAACTGAGTTCTACATGTGACAAAAATACCACATTCTAACCACGAAGTTATTACGAGATATAGATTTTCAAAGAATTCAATGTCAGGGTTGTCCCTAGTAAAGAAAATTATATATACATAATTATATATATCATCTATCTATTACCAAGTTTTTGTTTATGTTTTAGTCGTTAGTTATAGTCGATATTTTAATATTATTCAATATATTATTATAGGTAGGTACTTAATCCTTATATGTAATAAATTAACTGAACAAAAAAAATATCTTAGATTTTTAAGACAATTCAATAATATCAAATTAATACAAATTAATCTCCTTTTTTTGTAAATATTTCGAGGATTGATCATAGTAAACTCATTAAAAGTCAAACCGAATTAACGGTAAAAATAGTGACAACCCTATCTTTGAATTCTTTGAAAATCTATTTCTCGTAATAAATTCGTGGTTAGAATGTGGTATTTTTTTCACATGTAGACCTTAGTTCAAGGCTTCTTTTGGTGCTAAACAGAGCTTCTACGAACGCCTGCATATAATATAAAAAAGTAAAAACGAATATCAATAAAAATTACAATACTTTCGCCTCTATCGACAATATCTAAAATTTCAAAAAGGGATAATTTGCGCCTGTAATTACTACATATATTAGCAACATAATAAATTATCTAGTGTATCTATTTTTTTATACGAATTTATTAAGCTCAGTCGGCCGCGAAAATTCCAATATTAAAAAAAAAATTAAAAAAAGTGTTTTTGAAATAAAACTCTAGGTGTTCTACTCGTGCATTTAAAAAGAGAAGCTCCTTAGATATTTTCAATAAAACAAGAATGTCACTTTTTCGGGCCTAAAAACATATAGTGCGTCGAGTTGACATGCCTCCAACTTTATCCAAAGAAGCTAATATCGCGTTAATTGCGGCAATCGTCGTAGCAAGTACAAGTACAACCATTGAAAAGAAGAAAACGAAGAGAAAAGAATGGGCAAAATTATATTTAAAAGACAGGGATTCGTTCAGACATATGCAGTCATATCATAAATCTTTGTAGAGTTCTAAAATTTATATTATTAATCTTTTTTCAGTAATAGCCACGTCATCCGACGCCATCGCCATTGATGACGATCGACCGACGTCCGTTTTGTTTGGCGGTAGAACTGTGACTAAAGCTGTAATAAGTATATTATAGTGTATGACTAAAGCGCTGTCCGGTGCGATCGCCCGGCCACACGCGCGAATTTGGTACGGTCCGCACCAAGTTCGAAAGAAAAAACCATCGAACCGACCGCACCGTCAATAATAATAATTATGTCCGGCGGACCACTGTACACATGATCGAATATGGTCCAGAGCGCACCAAGGTCACGGTGCGGTCCGTACCAGATTCGAACGTCTGTTAATACTTTTAAAAGGGGAACTATATTTTCTATCACCAAAATTTATATTTGTCATCAAGTTGTATCACCTAATAAATAGATCTATCACCACGAAATATTTTCGTTCTCAGATAAACAAAAATTGTTCCCAGGTATGAATTATCAAATTAATGTTAATATATGTGTAAAATAAGAGATCGATAACTAATAAAATTATATTGCATTACATGAATATAAACTTCGTTCATATAATAACAGTTTTGTTACTTAAATAATAGCTCTGTGCTCAGAATGGTAGATCTGTCACCAAATAAATCGATTATCGATCCCTGACTGCGACTCCTTTTTATTTGATATTTTGTCACTAATACAGTAGTAACATTTTATTTCGTTCAGATATTAAATTAATAGTATTCGTTACCAATTTAATACATCAATTTATAATTTTAATGAAAAAATGATCAATGGGGTGGAGACAAATTGGCGCGCTTTAAAAATTGACCAATCCGGCCTCAACGATGGGTAGTCAGATTATTCAGTGGTTATTGTTTTTAAGAATAAATATTGATTATTTTAACATTAATTAAGTGTTTTATCTACTATTCTGCTAGCCATAAGCCAGCTATTTTAAACCAGCGCTGATTGTTCAGTGGTAATTATTTTAAACAATAAATATTGATTATTTTGACTTTAATTGTTTTATTTACTACTCTGCTAAAATTTTTATTTAAATATAATTTATACTACCAGTGGAAATTTAGAACCTTGGGAGTCTAGTTAAGTAGCAGAATCTTTTGGTTGAAACGATGATGACAACCCTAATTTTTTATTTGAACTTAATGCAATTTTCTAGTAACATAATATCATTTATTGGTGATCTCTTTAAATTAGTTTGCTTAAATACTTATTAGGACACACCTATTATAATACATACAAAAACATTTATTTGGTACTAGACCTTATATCTCAGGATTTTAGGTGATTTATAGTGGAACTGATTTTTCATTGTTTGGTGACTACATTTTGGTGACAGATCTACTATTTTGAGGACAAACCCTATTATTTAAGAAACACAAAACTAATTAAATTGGTGATAGCTTAAATGATACCCTTTTAAAAGTAATGCGCGTGAATTGATGCGTGCAATCGATTTATCGTTAGTAATTATTAATTGTTGGAAAAAAAATTTTAAAGCTTTCGTTTCATTGTAGTTTTTTCGAAATAATCAAAGTTAATTCAAATTGTGTTAAAAAAATAAATATAAGTATGGATGAAGGTACAAACATTGAAAAAAATGTTAATGAAATAATCAAAATCCAAATTACTTAAAATAACCGTAAATATTTTTCAACCAATTATTATGTATACCACTTTATTTACACATTAATGAGGTTATTGCTAACTCTATGAATATATTTTTTTTTTCAACACTGAACTTAGCGCAACCTGCTGGTGCGTTTCACGTTCCAATTAAGCATCAGCATATTCGGCATTGTGCGCCACTGAGTCGCATAATGCTCTGTAATTGGAAAACAGCCATAGGAATGTTTCCTTTCAGCACATTTTGCTATCTCTATTATTTCAAGTACTTTCCCTCCAGGGCCCATCGAAAATTTTTACACTGTATACCGAGCTGTATACGAACCAACTCTCACATAACGAGCGAATTTTAGTTACGTGAATTTTGAAAATACCGTTTTCTTTTAACATAATGCTCCTAATATGCTTTTATTCGATAAATAGTTAATTGTGAAATTATTTATATTAAACATTAACATTTATTTTATGCCAAATAATTTAAATATATTATAGTTCTATGATGTACTTTTTTTTATGGCAACATAAGGTAAAAATCACGACCGTTGTTGATAGCATACAGCATACCTACTGTATAATTGCGAATATCAGGATTTATGTTGGTTCTTTTCTCGAAATTCTTTGTATCATTGTGTTTTACGTAAAATAATGTTCAAAATTTAATAAGAGTTGGCGCTCTTAATTAATTTTGCATTCGATAGTATCTAGTTATGGCCATGTTTTATGAAATTGAAAATGATGATGGAGCTGATGGACATTTCGACCCCGAATTATTTCAAGTTGTTAGACGCGAACTTTGTATGTATTTTTTTATTATTTTATGTAATTTTATACAAAAACTTTTTAAATTATTAATGTTTTCTAATTTCAGACGCAATAAGTACAAATTTCAATACAACACATTATAATGTTTATGCAGGTGTGCCTACTCATACTGAAGATGGAATACCGATCAGAAAGTTGTATGTGTCCAATCTACCACCAAAGGTATATCTCATATGTACTTTTCATATAATATGTATCGAGTAAATGATGTTCATTGGGATTTAGTATTATTCAAATTTATTCAAGGAATTATTTTCGTACATTCAGGTAGTAGAAAATAACACATGTCATGGGACACGTGATATGGTTTTTCACAAGTTTGTGGGTACACTGATATGTTTATATTTCAGACTACACGCACAGAGCTATTTGGTATATTTGCTCAATATGGTTTTATTAAAAGTTGCTGGTTAAGAATGGGAGACAAAGGACCTAACAAAGTTCCAACACCTACTTATGCCTTTGTTACATATAGTGATCCGGCTCATGCTCACAAGTAAGTACATACATGATTTTATGATTTCCTATAGTCTTTTATTGATATTATGCTTATAAAATATTGCTATACAAAGACTAGTTTGTAGCTAAGCAATGTAATATAAAATTGAAATACCTTTGTTTTCTTACTAGAGCACTGACGGCGCCACTTTATGAAAAAATACTTCGTGGGCGACATCTCAGAATTTCACCAGCTGACAGTTGGCATCAGCCTGCTGAAGATACTGATGGGAGGGTGCGCTGGAAGCCCCGTGGTGAATGCGGAGACATTGTGCCTACTCTGAAACAGAATGAATCAGAACAAAATGCAGGTGAGTTGTTATTATTTTTAATAATTGTTTGTGTGCATAATATAATATTATTTAATTGTATTGTGGCTTCGTAGGGGGGTGGTGTGACGTTTCTTATTTATATGAATTTAATTATGGCAACACTATCTGTGATGCAGGTGACATTCTAGAGTTCAAAAAGAACGGTTAATTTTCGATTGTTATTTTTCACCTTGTTAGTTGTTTAACTGTAATGTGACTGTGAAAATAAATAATCATTAATCAACATAACAACGTGTTTCAAATTTCAATCTCATAATGGGAATACAAACCCCATAGTATAATATGGGGATCATAAAATAATATGTAAATGATAAATAAAAACTACTGCATGATATTCAATGCAGTTTTTTTATATATTTTTTTTCTTTCGATCTAGGTAGAAGTTTGTATAATAGTTTTAATAGTAATTTTTATCAATAATTTTATAGTATGTATGCTCTATCATTGGTATTTGTACATAAATCATGATTAAACTGTCTCAAATTCATGCATTTATTTTTTACAGAAGAGTCTGAACAAACAGAGACAGTTGAAAATGCAGAAAATACAGAAAGCACTTCAAAGGTAAATATTTAAATCATTTCAGACAACAATATTAGAATATGTTTAAATTTACTTTATCTTTCCTTTCCAAAATAATTATAATATTGTTAATTATTTTACAGAATACTGAAGAGGAAACCGAAGATGATTCATACAATATGTTGGATGTTCTCAATAGAGATTGCCTGACGCAAATACTTGGTTATGTTCCTATTGTAGATCTTATACGATCCGAAAGAGTAAGCAAAAAATGGCAAAACATGGTTCATGAATATTTACAGGGTGAGTAAGAGTATTGCAACTTGTATTGATTCTATTGCATAAAAATGTGTAACAAAACACTATAGGTAGCAACACGTCTGCAACAAGTCCATTTTAAATTTAGATGGACGCAGTAATTAATACTAAGCAACTCAAGAGAAATGGAATCTAACATGGTTATTATATCCGATTTTAAGGTATTCGCACATTCAAGACGTCCTGGTGGCAACATGCGGGTATGAAACTCACGACAGCAGTGTTGAGACGCGTATTGCAACGCTTCGGCAGCTCGTTACTTCGTCTACATATTGACCATCATTGGTCTGCACTGAATGATCGCACTGCTCACACTGTTGGCAAGTTCTGTCCCAACCTGGAAGAGGTTAAAGTGAGTGGTGATTTCATCATTAAATAATATAGTTATAATTCAAGAAATCAATTCACAAAGTTGAGTCTGAAGGAGTCATTTACATACAAACATGTTGGTTACACATAAAAGTGTGTTAAAAATGGTTATCTCTATTATTAGACTATTTGTTGGTCAGCTATAAATTCTATATCTAGAATTTATTTTATTTATATTACAGTCAATTGCAAACCTATGTCTAATGTTTCAGGTGGTTGGAATGCACACAAAGAATTGGAACCCATTAATTTATGGTTGCAAGCAACTTAAATGTATCTCATTCATTTCCTGCAATAAGGTAATTTTGTTTACATATTTTTAGTATTATTTCACTTTCTTTCTTTCTTTTCTCACTCTTTTGTGTCTGAAATAATCAACAGTATTAAATGCGTATTCTATTTGTTCACAGCTCACAGATTCAAGTTTGGTCCATGTGGTAAAAAATGATACAAGTATAGAAAAGCTGACTGTTACTCATAACACCCATGTGACTGGACTGTTCCTTACAGCATCACAACCTCTGAAATTAACCTCACTTTCTTTTTATAATTGCTACAGCTTACAAGGCACAGTGCTCAGTTCAGCTATGGTAACTTTACCAAATCTCACCACTCTGAAACTAGATGTGTGTCCGGTCACTATGTGGAAAATAATACCTTTAATTCTAAATAAACTGCCGCAATTAGAAGAGCTTTCACTCAGTGAATATATCTCAGTAGGAGAATGCTTAACACCAATGGGTAATGAAGCGTTTTGCGAATCAATTGCCAATTTAACTGAACTGAAGAGGCTGAATTTAAGTCGGAATATATACATAAATAACGCGGTATTGAAGCAAGTGGCACAGACTTGTCAAAAGCTAGAATCTCTCAATATTTCAAGTTGTAACTCAAGAAAGAGCTTTTCGTATCCAGGTGTGTATACTGTTTATATTCAAATTTAATTTATTTACAAATAACAAATTGTTTCATTTTTGTCATCTCACAAGACAAGTCAAGGATCAAGGTAATTTGTCACATTGCATGTTGATAAGTGTGAAGTAATTAGGAGCAATTTAATTAATATTTTGCATATTATATTATTACAGGTGTAGGTGACGAGGGTTTGATAGCCGTGTGTAGTGCTTGCACATCTATATCGTTCCTGAACGTGTCGTACCTTGCGGCGGTCAGCGACGTGGGTATGGCGGCCATTGCTAAACTCAAGCGGCTGCAAACGCTGATATCGCGAGGCAATTCTACCATCACCGCGTCGCCTTTCACCGCTATACTGAATAATTGTCATTACCTCGAAGTGAGTTGTATATTTGTATTTTAACACCAATTAAACTTCAAGTTCATAAATAATTGAACAATTTTAATGATTTGATTTAAATTTATTGAGGCGAAATTCGAACACACATCTTTTCCCTTAGGCCATAGCAATGCTACAAGTCAACCTCACTGATCCTTATTTTTAATTCAAGCCTATAATAATACTCCCAAGGCACACTGTACACTTTCGCATAAATAGATGTCTAAAATACAGATACCCTTTATTTACAAAACATAAAATAGAAGTATGCCTTCTAGATTTATTAATCTAAAATGACTTAATTTATGATGAAACAGGAGATAGATCTGTGCGGATGCGACAGTGTGACGGAGGAGGTGATATCGCCGGCAGCGAAGATGTTGGACGCGCACCCGAGGCTCCTGGTGCTGCGACTGGCGGGAACTTCGGCCTGCGCTGATGGCACATCTATCTTGATTGTATGTATTTTTATTAGCTTCATCTGTATCTATCTATGTTATCTCCTTTAAACTCAATCAGTGGCAACTGGCAATACAGTTTCATGGTATTGTCTTTTAAACGTGTTTGTTATTTATTAGTTATTTGTGTGTAAACATGGGTGTTATGTATGTTACTATCAAGTACTTGATTACATAGTGTTAATGGTACCCCACACAAAATTCTTATTTTTTTATGTCTGTCAACAAAAAAATAATTATTGAAATTGATCCAGTCGGTCACACATGTTGTTGTGACCAAGAGAAATAGGGATTCATTTTTAGAGTAATTGTAAACGGGTGATTGGAAGCTACTCCACTTACACTTTTAATACCTATTCTAAATAACTCTTCTTTTACAACTGTAAATAATTTTTCATTATAGATATAGATCCGATTCCGGTTCTTCAAACACTTGGAAATTCATCTGACTGATTATAGAAAAATTCTTGTTACTTTTTTACTGTCACCCCTGTTTATCATTACGTATCCTGACTATATAGAGATTAAAACATTCTTAATCATCTCTTCATATTGTAGGATAATCCAACACACAAACTTTTGGCTGTGAACCTACATGAAGACCTTAGCAATCCTCACATGCGTCCTGACTTTGTGGATAGAGTGTTTGAGGACAGCTCGGATGAATCATTTGATGATCTATATGATCATGAGGACTTTAATGACATCATTGGACATAGTGAGTTTAAGTTACTTAATAAAATATACTTAAATATTAATACACTTCTTAGGTTTACGTTTTTAATTTTGTCTATCTACTCATTCATAATAATATGTATATCTAATGTATATTCGTTTTTATAGTGTTGTCATCTGATGAGGAGCTCTACTTGGATGAGGATTTGGTGGACTATGACGGCGTCTTTGAATATGGACTCCATGATAACATTATACTGTTTTAACACACTGCCATTTACCATTTACGCAATCTAAATCATCATGTATACATTGGATAAATATAGTGCGTCCAAGAAAAATTGCCAATGCCAATATTCATTCATTATTATCACTTATTATATTTTTGAGAATAATGGTCAGTTTTCTTGTTCATTTGTTTTAAGTTTGTTTTTCTAACCTTTTGTTTTTTTTAGGAATAATATGTTATGCTTTCAGAAGAGAACTGATATTTGTTTTAATTGTAGTTATATCATACATTCATTAGACTGTAGTTTATGAAATAGAAACATTGTTGATACTTATCTGTGATGTAAAATTGTTGCTGTGAAATGCAATATTTTAATAATTGGTTTCTTTTACTGTACATGTTAACTTATGATTATTATTTATTCGAAAATATCACGTCTATAATAACGATAGTAAGCAAAGTCTGAAATATTGTGATAGAAAATGTTTTCATGTACCTTTCTATTATTTTTCACAATACTGGTATCGTTTTGTATTTGTATAGTATAAATTCAATGTCAACGTAGCTTACGAATCAGCTTTAATTAAAGAAGCTTGGGGTGTTCATATACAATTCATTTAAAAGCACAACCATTTTAAGAGTCCGTATCGATTTTAGAGTGATTTTGACTTGTTTCTGTAATTCTTTAGGAGCTTGTTTAAAAAAAACTAAATTAGTAACAATGTGCTATAATATCTTAAATTAAAGATTTATTCAATATCTAAAATATGTTCGAGACAATTTATTGATTTTCATTGTCCAGTTTGTTTAATAGCCAATAACCAGAGGCGTGTTTCAATTTTTTCCATGCGGGACGATCGTGTCTTTGTAGTTTACACGGAATTTAAAAGAAGAAGTTTTCTTATAAAATATACAACATTAAAGACACTGAAACATCCTAAAATATGTTCGAGGCAATTTAAGTACTTTTATTCAAAAATTCAAAGAAAATCTAAGTTAAAATAGCCTTACTTTGATGAAATTTTATGTGTATTTGGCGTCGAATTTCTAAAACATACGACAGGGTAAAAAAAAATAAAAAATACACATTAAATGATAGATTTATGCTTAAAATTTGCAATCAAAAAAATACATATTATATGATTTATGAAAGTAATGGAATAATTTAAAGTTCTCTAGAATTTTCGATTATATACGGGAGCGCAAACGCTGTAAGCTGTTACGGCAGACCGCGCTCCGCGCTTTAGGGAGTAGGACGTGTTGCGCTGCTCCGTCAGACACAAAATTACTAAAGTACGTTTTTCCCGCGCGTAGTAGTCGGGAAGCCCACGATACTAGATTAGAATTGGTGGAGTAGACGATACCGAGATAATAAGGTCCTATAATGTTTTCACTTTGAGCGCTGCAGCCTTTGCTACTCGACTACACGATGATCGCGTTCAAACGTAAAAATACTAGCTTTCGTCCAGCGCAATTTTGTATATGGACTCTTAAAGATGTAACAATATTGATAAGGTTTATTATCCTATATTATACTGTTGGAGTATGTTGTATAACATGTATTTGAAATTTATGATATGTATCATTATATAATTTGTTCAATAGCAACATTCACCTATGATAACACTCTACTTTTTGCTTTGGCTAATTGGAAAAGCATCAAAAAATAAATTTACTTGATAATGTTTTATTTTTTCAGTGGTGTGACTTGAATACAACATCTCTTATTTTCTAGTTATTTTAGTGTGGTTTTCCTTGTTTTTAGTATTGCAATTTTTTTCCTTTATATGAACTAAGTTTGTTATCAACAAGTTGTTTATTTTTATACTCAGAATTGATTTTCTCATTATGAATGCAATCATTAAAATATTCTTTTTTTGTATACGTTTTTAGAAGAATCTAACTTAATTTATTAGTTTAGTTATTTGCTTAGGGGCACTTCAAAATATTCTTATTAGTTTTTGTTACCTTTTTACATGTGCACAGTAATCAATAATTAATTATTATTCTATCTTTCTGGAATTTATAAAAATTGATATTACTGTTACGATCCAGGCTTTAATAACTCTTAAGAAAATATTTCAAACATTGATGGTTTAATTAGTAAAACAGTGGTTGCATGGAACTGTTGTAATTCTGTATAGCAATAAAAATAAATATCAGACAAAAGGCTTGTAATTTTCTGAAAATATCTAAATAACGAAATATAAACGCTACTTTTTCTATCTCTTTTTAGTACATAATATGTTGAATTGAATAAAAATCTGAAACTCATTCATCATATCATTTGCTTATTTAATAATAAATATTATGTTACATAAATGTGTACATCTCTTATTCATTATTTTATTGTGCATATGTTAGAAGACAATTAAAAACTTTTATATAGATACTAGAAAGATTGATTTAAAGAAAATCTGTTTTTTTTGTATTGATTCATTTAAATAGATGGTTTTGTTCTATTCACATTTGATTTTTCTTAAAAGGATAATTTTTATTTCAAATAAATAGAAAAAGTTTGAGCTTAATTTTTTGTGGAATTACATCACTTAATACTTTTAGATTTTAGACTAGTTAACAAGTAATTCTTATGATGTTGAATATTATCCGATGCCTTACACATAATACATAAGGGTTTGTATTAATAATTAAACAGTGGTCAAGTATAGTATTAATGATTGCTTGTTTTAGACTTTTGTTTTAGCATGAGGTGATTTGCAAGATGATCTTATTTTATAACGATCACTTATTAAGATTCAATAGAGAAAGAAATAAATAAAACATTTTCTTTAACTACTGTGTATTATTGACCAAACTATTTTCACTCATTCAACTAAACATTAACATCAAAATTTGTTGTTTTAATGTGCAGATTCCACCACCTACCCATAACACCAACATCAACAATCCTTGATAAAATATTTGAATATGTAGGCTTTAAGTAAGAGCAATGTGCTTTATACAAGTCACATTCTTTATTTAATTCTGTTGTATACATGAAAGATATTACTCCCAAACTTATGTAATGCAGTACCCCTTCATTGTAGCACTGTTGAATGAACCTTAAATGATCAATCGACTCTGCATTTCTACATTCTTCACTTATTAAGATTACTTCATTGGTAGTATTTGTGACTTTGTCTTTAAAATCAATTTCGGATGGATTATTTTTAGCTAATGCATAAGCTGCAGCAATACCACTACACCATTTTAATGCTTTTCTAGGTTCGTCTTGAATATCAGTTCTTAAATCTTGTAACATCTGTTTATAATCAATGACAAGATTCTTCCAATAATTTGCCCATTTCTCTAATACAGTGCCTTTGAACTTGTCGGGAAATATTAGTTTGTTTTGAAGGTTAGCTATGAGAGTTGGTGATTTCCGTATAACACTCAACATCTTCGATTTTCAAACCAGATGCAAGAAGGACACTACAATGCTAGATTTAAAAACATATTTTAATTCTATACAACCATTTTCAAAAATTAGATAAATTAAGTATTGCTGGTACGATCATGAGAAACTTTAACAATAATTGACAGTTTGTAAATATGACAATGAAAAGAATTGTCAATTATTAAGAAGGAAATGAGCACCACAGACTATAGCAACATCATTTATACAGGGTGTAATGTGTAATCCAAGTGTAATCGTTAATTGTGCTTGGCACAAGCACAAAGCGATTATACCGTAACTATTGCAGATATCACAAAACTTTAAACTGATATCGAAAGTACTTAACCTAATGAGTAAAATGGCCCTAATATTTTTTTTTTAAATTAAACGAGAAATATCCAAAAATGTTACAACGCTCCCATACATTTTGTATTCAGTAGATTTTCGAAGTGATGTCCTCATTGTGCAATACAATGAGGAATGAGAAGCTCTATTTACAGTTTCTAAACGAATTTGAAGGGAAGTTTCCCTTCAAATTTGTGAAGTAATTAAAGCAGAAAACCAAAAAAAGAAAGAAAAAGCTAAAATCTTTCATATTAAATGTACATGGGATATTCGTATCTCATACTAAATGTATGGGAGGGTTTCAAGTTAATTTTTTAGATATTTCTCGTTTTATTTTTAAAAATTTATTATGGCCATTTTACTCATTAGGTTAAGTACTTTCGATATCAGTTTAAAGTTTTTTGATATCGCTGGGTCGATTTTTTTGATGATCAGTGTATATTAAATTAGGTACCTAGTGTAGTGCTAGCGTATCATAAATATAATACATTTGTTCACCTAGTTAGAAAAAGACAAGTTGGAACGAAAAATGCTCTCACTCGCACTCCGACCATGGTGCACAGTCTAGTTATTAGTTTAGCGTCTTTCTTTGATGGACCTACTGTGAATTATTTACCCATAACAAGGAGAAGAAGCATCTGATATTACTTGCTCTGTGAAGACACATTGCCTAACATTTTTTTTATTGTAAAATCATTATTGAAATCTATTAAGAATTTAGTTTTCCCTTTTTTTATACTGGGAGTGTAGTCAGTAATTTATTATATTCGAATCAGGATAACGGAAAATTATGAATAACTAGCAGTTTATGAACCGAAGTAGAACATTAGGTAGGCACGAGTCGGCGGGGTCGGCTGTGCCTTTAAAATAAACTTTTGATTAATTCATTTTGGAGGTGAGATAGAGTTAAATTATATTACTTTACAAAAAAATAGTCAACAATGCATTAATTATAATTTATTAAGTACATTCATTTCAAATTCATATTCCGTTAGCATAATAGAACATCAGAATTAAATTATTCCGAGACAAATAAATTTTGAAACTTAGTTAACCTTTTCTTGTTGGTAAGGATCCGCTGGCACCTTTAGCTTCACGGCGTTTGCGTAGAAAACTCTTCATGTCGGGCATCTGGGGTGGTGGGGGCATTCCCGGTATGCGAGGGGGCTCTTGTCTCACGATCTAGTTAAAAAAAATATCACCCTTGCCTTAATAATATTTGTAAACTCCTCAAAAAAGAAAATTTCAATAAAACTGTAGTCTGTTGGTTTGGTACCTCATAACTTTCGACTGGGTGAACCGATTTTAATGATTCTTTGTTTATTTGAAAGCTTACCATTTGGTCTGTCTATCTAATATCTGAGAATTTGAAGGAGGCAAAAATAATTATAATCAGGTCAGAATTTCGGGTATTTAAATGATATGAGAGAAGGTAGGTATATAATATAAAAATTCACATAAGTACTTACATATAGTTATTAGAATATTTTTCTTTTTATACTTACCCTTTTCAAAACTCGAAAGGACTCTTGATCAGTAGCGCCAAAAGTAGATTCGACTTCTTTTTCTTGACAGAGGCATATCCCTATGACCGAAATGATAACGAAGCAAAGCAAAATATACTTCATTTTCGGATGATTCTTTTTACATTAAAACTTTAACAACGAATGCTCAATTTATAACACGCTATGTGTAATTTTATTTAATCGGTTGCTCTGAATGCTATATCAAACAATTCTTCAGTTTCCTGTGATGAACAACGGTAATTATTAAGATAAAAATGTTTCATCAGATGATAGACAGATGATAGCCTTAATAATATACCTTTATAAATAGTTATTTTAAATACACTGTAGATGTTATCTGTTTTACGTTGTTGATTTTTTCCTGATAGAGAAATATTTTTATTATTACAAATATAATGAATATTAAACTTAATTTTGTAGATCTTAATAGTAGATCCACTAAGAACTTGGTAAGTTTTCATTTTCAACATAAAAAATTACCACCAAGACACCAACTTTCAAATTAAAAAATTAACTATCAAAATTGATTGACCCTTAGAGCATTGGTTTAATGCTCTAAGGTTGACCTAGTCAAATGTTTTGAGGTAATTTCTCTGCTCATTAAAAATTTAATTTTGTCAGTGTTAAGTACCTATTTATCGTTTATAACTCAGAAGTCAGAATGGTCTTATTACTTAATCAATAAACACTGAAAACATTTTTTTGAATTTATGCAAATAATTAATGCATTATTAATTATAAAATTATAATATTGGATTTACCTACATAGATAACATTTATTATTTTCGTAAGCTAAAAAATATGAACGTACAAAAAAATTTCTCAACTCTTGGGTATTTTTAATTTTTAAAATTAGTTTATTATTTGTTGATTGGTTTATTCAAAAACCTAGGTTTGTGATACATTTTAAACTCAATTTAATCCTAAACCTGTAACAGTCTGGATTTGTGATCATCAGCTAACAGAACTGGGTATCTAACAAGCCTGTAACAGTCTAGATTTCTGATCATCAGAACTAATTTTGGTTTATGATCAAACTGTTCCATCATCAGTCATTCACTTGAACACAGCACTTGAATGGGACTTCCGACTTCCCCATCCTTTTAAGCTGCGTACAGACCGGCCAAACGAACGCCAACGAACGGGTTTCGTTAACCTTCGTTGCTGCAATCTGGACGGCTTAGCGAATGCCAACGATCGCTCGTTGGCGTGTGCCGGCGATCCGAAGCATGGCGGTAACATCAAAGAAATCGAGCTATTTGATCGAACTCTGTTTGGACGGTCGCCGAAGGCCAACGAACGAACGCTCAGTTGAAGCAAGAGAGCGTAGCGTGTAGACGTCCAATTTGATAATTAGTTGGATATTTCCCGCCATTTAGATCATGGAGAAAAACAAAGAATGGAGTAACGACGATATTCATTATCAAACACTTGCGCGATTTATGTGAGTGAGTTTTTCGAAAACTAGAAGGTCGATTGGGATGATTCTTGTTCGTTTATGTAACATTGAACTTATGGAAGAGTGGAAGTTTCATCAAAATCGGTTCAGCAGTTTTTTGCGACGAGCACTTTACGAGCAGAATTTAATTATATATATATATATATATATATATATATATATATATATATTATATAGTATATTATAAATTGCGAATGAAAGAAAAAAAGAACCGGAATCAAGTGCCAACGAACGTTCGTCCGAGCACTAAATGTATTTGGATGTACTAACGAACTCCAACGAGCGTGCGGAAGCCAACGCTAGCGAACGATAAATTTCCATCGTTGGGCGTTCGTTGGGCCGGTCTGTACGCACCATTATATCGCCTGCGCTCGCGCGCGCCCCGCCCTTTCCCCCTTTGTTGTAATGTTTGTAACAAATAATTACGTAAAATATATTTAGTCAAATAAATGTAAGACTAAATGTGATTAATAATGAGATAATGCTTAGGTAGTACTGCAAACATCATCTGCATCTGCAGAAAATTATTTTTATGACATCTGTATAATGTTTAATTTAAAAAAAAAACATGATTTATTAAATACCAAGTATCCAAGGCTACAATCGTTAAAAAAGGAAGAAATTTAAACTTACCTGCAAAAACGCATAATATTGCAAACTGCCCGCCATTTAAGTACTCCACGTTTGCCAAAGTAGATGTTTCTTATTTAAATTCTAACATAATACTTTTTGATTAAAATGGATACTTCTAAGACTACACCAGTTGTTGCTGCAGCAGCTGGTATGATTTTCAAAGCTCCTAAAAGAGTTGGCCGTGGTGTCCCAGGAATAATGGATACATATAACAAGAAGTGTTCTTGTCGTCGTGATAAAACAATGGTATTTTGTCGCGCTTGCGGCTTTTATTGTCATGGAAGAATTCGTTTGAAGTGCGAACAACATCCTCGAGTAAGTAAATTCGATTATCGCCTATTGCACCTCCTTACGTCTGGATAATAAATTATAATATGTAATAGGGATAGCTTTATCAAGCTCATATTTTAAAAACAAACTACATGGATATGAACCCTATAATATACCTAAGGTTCCAATCTTATTCCAATTGTTTGTTTCAGGTTACATTCTTATTAGACATCACAGAATGTCCCCGTTGTCACTCATCAGTATTTTTGGATGAACTAAATTGATTAAAGCAAAACTGGATTTTGATGACTTCTTTATGGCTGTGTATACTACATGACTTTGATATATAAAAGAGTGTTCATTTTATTTATAGGGTTAAGGTTAAACTAGTAAGTTCCTAAGTTAATTTAATTTAACAAAAAATCTTAAATTTTATAATTCTAGAATGTTACCATTGTCACTCATCAGTATTTATGGATGTTGATTATTAAAGCATACCTAACTGTATTCTGATGACTATTTTATGGTGGTGTATAAAAACTGACTTGGATAGATTGAAGGTTAAACTAGTAAAAGTTCCTAAGTAAGTTTATAATGTTAAAAATCTCTTAAATTTTATAACTATGGTTGTACTTTTATTTGTTTGAAGCTGGTATATGATATCATAACTAAAGGAAACCATTTTTTCTTTCGTTTCTAGTTTTCAAGTCTTGGTTTCTGTTGAGAATTAGTGTTATTTTGTGATAAGTATTGGAACATTTTAGGAAGTTTTTAATTTGTTTTTTAAGTACCTAAATACTCTGGTAGTGAGTTACCTTTTCGTTTTGTTTCAAGCTGATAAAAGGTGGTTTTATGATTAAAACCTCTCCTTTTATTATAAGTTTGTGTTATCTAATTTTTTATGTTGATACTGATAGGTACTGTTTGTTACTTTTATGGTTTGATTTTATTAGTTGAATAAATGCAACAGTTACATTACATATTGTTTTATTTATTATTTAAATGCTTAAAACATTCAATATGAACTCGATTCTTGATTATATTATCTCACTACAAAGCAGGCAGCCAATTATTCATTCACAATGTAACTTAATTTTATTATCTTTAGCAAATTTCAAATAATCAGTCATAACTATAATAATCGACCATCTGCTTTGTAGTGAGGTAATCATGGGAGTTCATATTTTTTTTTTCATCAAAAAATAGAATACCAATAATAAAAACTAGGTACCAATTTGATCTAATATATTGTGTATTGCAGTAATAGTAATAGTTTTACTTTTAACAAAAACATAAGTACCTGTAATATAATATCTTTAATTTTTAATGCTTTTTTTATGAAAAAGATGGTTTCCCAGAACCTTCTATAACAACTGAGTGAGGTTATTAGTTTATCCAATCCTTGGCCAAAACCTCCAATTGGAATAAAATAAGCTTGATGAGAAATATTGCAACAGATATGAATTACTCATATACAAACAACTAAAAATGTAAGCAATAGATTTTATCATAATATGGCAATAAACGGAAGCAAATATACTATGCTCAAGAAAAAAAAAATTCTATGAGTAAAATATAATATTGCAGGAAAAAATATTGAACTACATACTTCAACTTGACCCTTTATTCATAATTGAGATTGGAGATTACTGAAAGTAATAATGTAAATCAAGTGGTCTAGACTATAAAGTTCAGTTGAAGATGTCTCAAATTAATATTTGAAAAAAATAATTGATTCTAAAAATTAACAGCAGATAGGAGTTTGAAAATATCTGGGTGAGCTCACTTCGAGAAGCGACGATACTGAAAGAGACCAGTGATTTCGGGCTGCGCCGCGCGGCGCATCGGAACGTCGAGAGGTGCATAGTAAAATCGTTGGCACTGCAGCGCGATTTCTCGAGGAGCAACGCTGCGTGGTGTAACATACTCTAAATTCTCACAATGAAATATGTCTCTTTTCGTGTAGAAAATAAAGTTATATTTTAAGTCCTTCTTTTAAAGTGTGCGCACAGCTTTGCATCTCGGTGTGAGCTGACCCTTAGGGTGTTCAATGAGTATAAAAGTAAGAAGCTCATGCAATGTTAACACTTATATTTCTAATTCACATCATACAAGTAATAATTTATTATTAAACACTATTAGCTACATTTTATATTAAAACTAAAAATTATAATGAAAACCAGCTAGGGATATCACTTCGGTCTTTGTTTCGTGCTATATAACTTTTAAATGTTTTCTTTGATTCTTCTAAAGATTTTTCATTATCTTCCAGATCACCTTTTTTCTTTTCAAATATGTTTGGAAATTCAAACTTCATATCTTTCGGCTAAAAATTATAATACAGTTTGAACAACTTCACAAAAAGGGGTTAACTCTATGATTATAAAATTATTTATTTACTGTTTAATATTATTGCAAATAAAAAGAAATTAAACAGGGTTATCACATCTGACTGATTTAACCATCCAAATCTAACCATTTTCAACATACTGCTTTTGTTTTTTGGTTTTTTTACTGAGTTTTTAGTTTTACTATAAATTTTTATTACCCCAAAATTTGAATACATCATTGGATAGCAGATAAAACATAGATATTTTTAGTTACATCTGCAGATCAGGCGACATTTTTTTTGGTATCCTTTAAAGGTAAATTAAATTCCCAAATTTTTTGTTTTGTGCAACCAAATTGAAATTTAAGTTTTGAAGACAAACTTCAACAACATTACATAGTAATTTTATGTACTATATTGGAATATTGGATAATAAGATCATAAAGTATTTTATTTAATTAACTCTTTTATTATACATAGGTACATTAAAAAGCAAGGAAAATAATAATACTCTTAGCTATAAATAAATAAATAGCTTTATATATTATAAACATCTTGTTCTTCATAAAAAACCAATTAACTTTGAATATCTCAAAAACAGATTTCAGTTTGGGGTGCTAGATGGTCAAATTAGTCAGAAATGATGTAAAATATATGCCCTTAACGGGAATTGATCCAATTACACTACAATCTAATAAAAGTAAAATTTGATCACTCACCAGAGTAACAAATGCATATTTAATATCATCATCCTTCACAACATATCCTCTTCCTACATCCTTTTTGAATTTACCGAGTGTAATTTTAGTTCGTACATCTACTACAGGTACGTTGTATATTTTTTCTAAATAATTCCTTATATCATACTTTGTCATTTCCATAGAACATTTGAAATGCACAATATTTGGTTGTTGTTTTGGAAGGGGACGAACTAATTTCATCCAAAAATTTGGCAAGAACACACGTAGTTGTGGGTTCCCTCTCTGATAAATTGGATACCTACACAATAGAAAGGCCGATACAATTTTAAGGAAATTATACAATTTTTTGTTTGTATATAAGCACAACTTACCATCGAGTAGACATCTTCTTATGTTTTTCTAATAAGTTTCAAAATCCTTAATTTGTACGTACAATATGATGTGTTCTGTACAATAAAGATTTAATTTTAAATCATAAATTGCTTTGCAAAAGATTTAAATTTTAAGGTTATGATAACTTGCCAATTGACATAAAAATAATGACCACAGTTGACACTTTTTTTTTTTTTTTTTTTTGCTTTTCATGGCAAGAAGATGTGACTATTTGCCAGTGTCAAGTAAGTATGATAAAAGTTAAGGAAACAATTCGCGGTAAGGATTAAGGTGAGGAGATTTGGATTTAAGTCAGAGGAGTTGGGAAATATTTATATATACATATATTACTACTTATATTATTATTTACATATTATATTTACGTTTTATGTTACTAGATACAAATATATATGTTTATATTATTATAACTTTAAATTATTACTTATTATAAATGATGATAAGGCGTTGTATAACTTTATAGGATTTTGTAGTAAACATAACATACGAGTAGGAAATGGAATACGAAGGGATAGTAGGTTGGATATAAACGAAGAGTGATCAAGTAAGGGGCATGCAAAAAATATATGATCTATATCTCCTATGTCAGTTCCACATTCACAGATGGCATTGTTTAAAATACCCAGTCTCGCAAGATGAGCTGGGCAACATGTATGACCAAGACGCATTCTTATAATGATAGAGGTTACAAGCTTACAGCCTGTAACTTTATTGAACCAAGGTTTAATGGGAACGACTTCTTGTAACTTATAATATTGCTTTCCTTTATATAATGTACTTTGTTTCCAGAGATTTTCCCAAGACTCGTGCAAGTAAATTTTAGGCAAACTGACCAAGTCATGGCAATAACTCTGATAGGGAAACATGTCTCCACATCGCACAGCAGACCTTGCCAACTCATCAGCTTTTTCATTTCCTTGGATACCACTGTGACTTGGTATCCAAGCAAATGTAACAGAATAACCTTTGAATGAACATTCTAATAATTTACTTTTAATATCAAAAATAATGGGGTAAAAGGGTTTATTAATAAATGAAAATTTGTGAAGACTTTGCAAGGAACTCTTGGAATCTGTAAATATAATTGTTTTTGGCAGTTTCATTAAGATTACATACTCTACGGCCTTAAGTATCCCTAAGCATTCTCCAGTAAAAACTGACGATTCTGGCGGAAGTTTATTTTTTATGTAAATGTTGAACTGCTGGTGAAACACTCCAACTCCTACACAACTCTGAGGTGATGATTTTGATGCGTCAGTATAAATGTGATTATATTTTTCCCATTCTTTACAATTCAATGCATTTTTAAAGTCTATACAAGCATATGTATCATGTTTCGTTATGCCTATATTATAAACTATATCTGGGGATACAAGAAGAGATTTGAAATTATTACTAAATAGCGGCAACGCCAAAGACCGATGAATCGGGGAAGGTATAGATTTGATTCTGTGATAACTTTGAATCAGACATGGTAACATTTTATGGTCCCAATACCTGCATGTTAGAATTTTGCAATATAATTTTTCTAATCTATTGAACAAGGGATGTCTAGAGAATTGATATAAACGAAATACATATCTATCTGATAAATATTGCCTCCGAAGGGATAGCGGAGGCTCACAACATTCTATTTGAAGCGTATTGATTGGGCTAGATTTCATGGCACCTGTTATTATTCGTAACGCTTTCGATTGTATAAGATCTAACTTTTTAAAGGCTGTAACATTTCCACCGTCTAAGAGAAACATCCCGTAGTCCATAGTACTTCTTATAATGGCATTATAAACAAGCTTCAAACAAAATGGGTGAGCTCCCCACCACACCCCCGAGAGGCACCTTAACATATTTAAATATTTTTCGCACTTTATCATCACGTAATTTATGTGAGGAGTGCCTGTGAGTCTATAATCCAATATAACGCCTAAAAATTTAGTCTGATCGTGTTGAGGTAAGGTATTATTTTTATACACGATATTTACGGTCGGTGACGACCGTTGTCTAGAAAAAACTACTACAGAACTTTTGGAAACCGATATATCGAGTGAATTAATATCAAGCCATTCGCCTAATACATGCAAGTTATTGTTTATCGAGTTACAAGCTGAAATTAAATTATCATTAGCAATATACATTACAACGTCATCAGCGTATTGTAATATGTTAACAGAATCAAAAAATATGTCTTCTAAATCGCTTGTATAAATGTTATACAATAATGGGCTGAGGACGGATCCTTGAGGAAGCCCTTTATGTACAGTTCGCGATAATGTAGAGTCAGAATAATTTAACTTTAGATTTAATTTTCTTTCAGTGGCTATTACAATTATAAAGTTAATTAGTATTTCGGGGATCTGTAATTTGATCAATTTATTCTTTAGAATTTGTATATTAACATTATCATACGCAGAATTAATATCAAGGAAAACAGCAATGACATGTTGGTTATCAGAAAAAGCAATACGAATATCCGTTGTTAAAATACTTATGTTGTCCATAGTACTTTTACCTTTCCGAAAACCAAACTGTGTTTTTGATAATGAGTTATGATGTTCAATATACCACTCTATACGGTTTTTAACTAAATGTTCTGCTATTTTGGCTAATACTGATGATAAAACGATAGGTCTGTAGGAGGATGCTTCCTCTGGGTTTTTGTTAGGTTTTAACACAGGTATCACTTCCTGCTCCTTCCATTGAGGTGGTATATTTCCTGTCAGCAAAACAACGTTAATAATGTTAAGATAATATTCCAAGGCAGAATCGCCGAGGTGCGTGAGGAAGGAGTAAGGTATTCCGTCTAAACCCGGTGCAGAATCGTTCACTCCAGACAAAATACCCTTTAATTCATATAATGTGAATGGTGTTGATAGAATTGCATAGTTATGATCCATTTGAACAGATTTTAAAATGGGAAAGTAAGCTAACTGTGATGGGACTGAAGGTGGAGCTATTGTATCTATAAATTCTTCAGCTAACGATTCTGGAACTATAAATTGTTGATCTCTATAAACTGACCTGAAACGTCTTATAGAGTTCCATACTTCGCTAGGATTAGAATTGGGAGAAAGAGAGGCACAAAATGATTTCCATCCCTCCCTTTTTTTGTTTTTGAGAAGAATTTGGGTATCTTTTATAATCGCGTTTAAAATATCCAAATTTTCTTCTGACATGTCTTTATTATATGCTTTTTCTATGGATTTTCTTTTCTTGACAGCCTCTGAACATTCCTTATCCCACCAAGGGGGAAAAGGTAGTATTGAAGTTTTCGTTGGTTTTATAGGAAAAATTTCATCAGCTACTTTTAAAATAATTTTTGCAAAATTGTTTGAACATTCTGCTTCTTTCCCCTCTTTGACTTCAGACAGCTCCTTAACCTCGTTTTCTATGCGATTTCGATAAATATCCCAGTCTACATTTTTTAAATTATATTTACAGCGTGGTGATCTCTTATTACAATGCTTATTATTTTTATTAGGAAGATTTAACAAAATTGGGAAGTGGTCGCTTCCAAAAGTAGATACTAAAGGCTTCCACGATATTTTTGAAGCTAAATTTGCCGAGCACATTGATAAATCTACTGCACTAATATTTTCATTAATATGTGTCCGTCGAGTCGGTTCGCCTGTATTCAATAAACATAAATTGAATTTATCAATTAACTCCAATAATAATTCTCCATTGGTATTAGTAATACTACTGCCCCATACTTGATGGTGTGAATTAAAATCCCCTAACACAAGCACTTGTCCATGTAGTGAGTTCAATACCTGTCTTAAATCATTTAAAGCTTCAGAAGTTGGATGGGGTATGTAAATTGACACAACGGAAATTTTGTCAACAACGGCTCCCACAACGTTTAAATTACAAGACTGATTATTGTTGAAAAAATTTATTTTTTTATATAGCAATGAATTTTTTAATAAAATAGCAACCCCACCATATCCATCACTCCTGTCATCACGTAAACAGTGATAGCCAGGAATGCGAAAAAATGAATTTGGTTTTAACCATGTTTCATTTAAGGCAATTGCCTAAGGTTTATATTTATTTATAAGATGTATTAGTTCCGTTTTTTTAGGGATAACACTTCTACAGTTCCACTGAATTATATTTGAATCCATTATTATTACCGAAATTTTTGAGCACATTGTTTAACTGAGCAACGTTGGACGGTTTTAAGATATTGTTTTGATGTAAAGCTTCTATTAAGGTTGATAATAAATCTAATATGACATTATTAGGAGACTGGTCACTACTAGGTTGAATTGCGCAACCATTATCAGGAGCTGGGATCTGATATTCCTTTATGAGGGCTTCATGCGAAGCTCTATCATATCCCACACTTGTTTTAGGTGGAGATCGTGGTTTTAAAGCTACTGTCTTTTTATAAGATGACCTCTGAGTGCCAGCATGTAATAAATTTGTTTTATTTGATGTGAGATGTACAGTTGGGGTTGACTGTAATATGTCTGTAAAAGATTTAGATATTTGTGGATGTAATTTACTGGCTTCAGCATATGATATATTCTGCTGAGCCATTGAAATTTTAATATTCCTTTGTCTATTAAATTCTGGACAGACTTTATTCGTAGCGTAGTGAAAGCCAGAACATGTAATACACTGTGCGCAATCTTCCTCAACAGTGCATGTCTCACCTGAATGATCTAGACCACATTTATAACAACGAGGTTTCGATCTACAAATGTTTTTTGTATGGCCATATCGGCAACAGTTAAAACATTGAATTGTTGGGAAAATATACAAATCAACCGGTAATGCATTATAGCACATGTATATTTTTTGGGGTAGGACTTGACCATCGAAGGTTAAAATGACAGATTGGGATGGCTTCCAAACATTGGATCCATCAATGTTAACTTTAAAATTGATTCGCCTAATTTTAATAATTTTACCACAACCAGAAGGCACAGATATATTATCTATAACTTCCTCAGGAGACCAGTCACTCGGAACACCCCTAACTAAACCCATTCTTGTAATGTGAAATGTTGGAATTTTAGCTTTTAGTTTAAATGTATTTAGATTGTTATTATTTAAAAATGCATTAGCATCGTAAAAGGTTGAGAACGCAACAGAACATCTATTTCTCCCTATTCTCTTAACGCTGCCAGGAACAATGTTTTGAATTTTATTTTTCTTTAAAAAATTTCCAAATGTGATAGGGTGCAATGTGGAGCCATCTCCCGCAGAATCTTCAATTCTCTGCACATGAACTATGTATGGATATGCATCTGTTTGGATATAATTGGCACGGATAATATTATCTGTAGGATTAGGTGGAACTGAGTTTGATGTTTCTGCTACATTATTCATTGATATAGAGGAAGAAGGATCATTACTAGAATAATTAATATTTGTATCACTATCATTCATAATTTTTTTACGCCGCCTTTTTCTATTTAGTTCCGGGTCTAATAGTATACTTTCATTGTTTGATTCTAAAGTGACATAACTTGCCACAAGAGGACCAGACCGTAAATCTGACTCCTCTGCAAAAGGATCGGGAGGGTCATTCATATTCCCGCCCGAAACTCCCGCGAGGGTTCTTACATACTAAAAATATACAAGAAAACTTACCAATATATACACAAAACTATATGAATTTACAAATATATATAATAAATACAAGTAATATTTACAAAATAAACACCTCTGACTACGAAAAAAATAATTAAAATTAAATCAGCTTTAGAAACACTCCCTCCAACTTCGAAGTTTCCCGCGCTTTTCAGTTGACACTTGACACTATCGATAATTATATAATAGCACAGATAATATAATATGAATAATAGTCTGTGAAAAGTCAAGTAAATAGAAGTATAGGTAAACCAGAATCTGATGGCAATTAGGGAAATCAAAATTTTGAGTGTGCAACCCTAGGGAAAATGGACTGAACGATCTTGATACTGCTTATTTTTTATTTTGTCCTCAATATCATTAGTCACATTACATAAGTGAACAATACTGTACATAATAATGAGATATCCACTTAATATTATGTTTATGTAGGTACATATGTGTAAATAATAATATGTATTACATATATAAAACTAATATGTATACTTACATGTATAATATACATATTAGTTTTATATAATGTAATACATATTATTATTTACACATATGTACCTATATTAATTGTATACATCATTATCATTATGCCATGTCAAAATATGGATGTAATAATAATGCAGGTCAAAACTAGATTGCTTATAATTTTGTATAAAATAAAACAAAAATAAAATAAAACTATGTTTATTTTCGTAAGTATTAACAGATACACATATTATAAAGTTGTCTTGGACAGCTTGGACTTGACGAATAGGCGTATTGGAAACTCCTGTAATAAGTTTTCATAAAATTATATTGTAATCAACAAACAATATTAAAGTTACCTACTTATAATATTTTTATTTAAAGTATCAAAACGGGTAAGTCAAATTTACCAATAAAATCTTCAAAATTGAAAATTTTGATGTTTTTGACTCTTCTTCATCGAATATTTTTCTATACACATTGTAAACAACACCTCTTGCTTGTGTTCGCAGCGGCTTTTTCGACATGTTCGAAGATTTTTTAGACAAATAGTATTTTCCAAAATAAGGTGTAAAAAATATAGTACATCAAAAAAAATATAGTATTTTATGGGAAAAACAAAAAAAAAAAAACATGTGGCACTCGGGGACTGCCGTGGTAAAGTTATTGCATGCTATGCCTTCAAGCCACACCTCCGCGCCCGTCGGAGTGGGGAGCGTGAGGTTTTTCGTAACTAAATTTCTGGATTCGGTCCCCGCGCTCAAGGCCCGCGATAGAAGCTATGCAATAGCTTAAAAATGGATAAATATATATTTGTTAATTATTTATTTTTATAAAAACTATATTTTTTAAGCTATTGCATAGCTTCTATCGCGGGCCTTGAGCGCGGGGACCGAATCGAGAAATTCCGTAACGAAAAAACCTCACGCTCCCCACTCCGACGGACACGGAGGTGTGGCTTGAAGGCATGCTATGCAATAGCTTTACCGCGGCAGTCCCCGAGTGCCACACGTCTTTTTTTGCACTTCTTGCACTGTGTAACAGCTTTTTGTTTAAAATAAAAGTGTAATATGCTTTGTCACATTAAATTTTTAAATTAATATAAATCAAAAGCTCATTTTTTATTAATGATACACTACTTCTGTTTCTTTTTTCTCGCCACTGGTATATGCGCAATAGGTTATATGACTTAGCCAATAGCCATCTTAACAATTAAAAGGCGCGTTCTTATTTTTTTTTAAAATGAAGGATTTGTTACATTTGTCGGTGTTGAAAATATAGTATTTTTGCGTACTATATATGTTTTCAACAGAATATAGTACGCAGACCCGAAATATAGTACAATACTATATAATATATATTATAGTACGGTTGGCAACCCTAAAAGTAATATGTATATTATACATGTAATAAGTACCTACATAATATTACGTGGATATCTCATTCTTAGATTACAAAATAAAATGCAGATCACATGCAGATGGAGCATGACAATCTTCCATCGCCCTTGTCAAAGAAAATACGAAATCAAAAACGAATACGAACCTCCGCCAGTGCCATAGCGATTCTAGTGTCATGCAATACGTCAAAAGGGGTTTGCTATTTTAGTAAAAAAAACCGGCCAAGTGCGAGTCGGACTCGCGCACCGAGGGTTCCGTACAAACCTGCAAGGTTTGTTACAGCTTAAAGGTATTATAGACCTGAGTATTTGGTATGAATTTCAATTTAATACCTCTACGCGTTTATGAGGAAATGGGTAGTAAGTTTAAAATTATTAAAAAAAAATATATTATGTGATGTAACTAAAAATTTATGGTTTTCGTAATTTTTCCTTTATCTATGCTATAAGACGTTGCTTCGTACCAAATTTCAAGATTCTGAGTTCACGGGAAGCACCCTGTAGGTTTTGATTCCCTTGCAAGTGTCGAAAATTTGCTGCATAAACGGCTGTATCTTTTGATTGCGTTGGCTTAGAAGTTTGATTTTTTCACAGCTTTAAGGGACAGTAGACCTGAGTAATTGATATAAATTTCAGCTTCATACCTCCACGCGTTCCTGAGAAAAAGACGACAACAAAGTGATCCTATAAGGGTTCCGTTTTTTCCTTTTGAGGTACGGAACCCTAAAAATTGTGTCTTGTGATATTAAAATGCTGTAAAATTTGTTCCCGAAAACAAACAAAAAGATAAAACATCGTTTTACAGGTTTTCTGTAGATTATTTGGCTTATTTAATTTTGTATACAAATAATAATTTTACATACAGGGTGTCCCAGAACTCAACGTCAAGCCAAAATTTGATGTAGCCATGATTGTAACCATCATGAGAAAAATCAGAAAAAAAAATCTATCCCATGCATTTTGAAAATTATGGGCATTTAAGAAAAACCTAAAAATTTGGTCAACCTGTAACTATTTTTATGTAGCCGACACCGATATGCCAGCGGCTATCGGACGATAATGTTCAGTGTTGCCAACTCAATTTTCGAAAAGGCAGTATACCAACAGCAAAAAAGCACTAGTTTGTGTATTTTCAGTCTTATAGCGCGCTAAATCTTTAAAAAAAATTTTTGCTTTAACCTGAAACCCTTTCTATTAAAAGAAACCTTATTTTATTAAGAAAACACACATTTAAGTATTTATATTAAAAATACGATTTATACGGCAGCTATTTTAATTACCGTTTTAAAATATACGGCAATTGGCTGAACTGAAGTAAACAAAAATATATTGCGTTCTTAAATTCAAATATCTATGTACCTTCGAAAACATTAGTGTCTATCTTCTGCCTCGCTCCTCCTCCTACTCGGATGTTGGTTGTGCTGTACATATTGTATTGTTGTCATTGAGTGCTTTGTTTTTAACCGACTTCAAAAAAAGGAAGCGATTTCACACCGATTTTATTTTTATTTTGAATTTACAACAAAGAATACAAAATTTTAAAAACTCTTAATTCTAAAATAATTGCTTATGACAATAAAATAATTTATGTATCTTTACTTACAGGAAATTACAACAATCAAATTACAAATATATTTGAACGGGTGACAATATTATTTTAGGATATTACAGTGTAATAAGAAAAAGAAAAGAAAATGTTAACAAAGATTGTATCACTTTATAAATTTATCATAGGTACTACATGAACTTTTATAAATGTATATAGTGAAAAAATGACTAAATGACTAGGTACGTCTTGCTAAAAATACATTTAATAGATTTTGAAAGGTATTTACTAATATGTATTACTAAAACTATTAACAGCTAATACTAGGTTGTAGTAGGTATTGATATAAATTTATTTAATTTATAATGTTTTAACATATACTATACAAATGACCGATATCATAACTATTTAGTAAATAGCACATCTAAATAATATGCAGTAATTAATGATATCAAATCTTTTTTACATTTTACTTTTCTTTTTTTGAAGTTGTTTTTTTTAACGTAGTTATTTTTAATGTATGTACAACTATGATCTATCATTTGAATTTTTTTTAATTATACCTTTTTTTATCAACTGGCAATTTAATTTAGTTTTCTCTAAAAATTTCTGGCAACACTCATGATGATATCGGAACGATTTTATCGGACAATGTGAAAGGGCAAATTGTATCCGATATCGGATATCGGCTATCGGCGTCCGATATCCGATATCGGATCGGATAATGTGAAAACGCTCTAAGGGTCACTGAAAATCAGTGTTAAGGTGCCTCAGGTATCCTAAGTGGCTTCCTTTTTTAGCGCAAGCTACCATACATAAATTTATGTTTTCTATTACTTACCTATTATTCATAATTTACAATGCTGTGTGTTTGTGTGTATTGGAATAATTAATGGTTTCTTCCTTCTTTCTTTCTCAAAATAAAATGTCCCGTGTTCTCGACTAAAAACTACCACTATCCGCATTCATATATTTTGAAAATAAAAAATAATATACAGGTAAATTAGCTTGGAGAAATTTTTGCATATGTAGTGGTGTGTATATTACTCAGATCTTAGAGCGCGTTTCCACTATATCGTTCTGGCCTATACAAAAATGTTTCGATATCCTAACATTACTATTTAATTTTATACTTATTCCTAGCAACACTTTTGTTTTCAATAAAAACAAGTTTTTATTTGAAAGAAAATGGTTTTGACTTTATAAAAAAAAATATATCATTCAATTTCACGTACTTGAGCAAACGACAAGGCGACTACCGTGAAACAATAAAATATCGTGTCCATAATAATTTGTTTCATAATTAATATTTGACCATAATAATTACGAAACAAAACAAATAAATAAATCGTCACTTGATAGTGGAAAGTGGAAACACGCACAAAACCAGAATAAACCAGTTTACGCTGTCCGCAGGTGCCACGTGCAGTCGTTTGGTACCGTTAGAACATAAAGCACACATTTTATTCAAAAATTATAATTATTACGTAGTTTAATTGTTAAATTTTGTATTTGTTGATTGTTGTTATTATTGTTATAATATTTGTTGAAGGGTTTAATTTGTGTGTAAGTGTTGTAACTTTATATTGTTTATGGGAGACATGCATAGAGTATATATATATTATCATATTGTGTACAAGCCGGCGCATTCTTTTTCTTAATCAGAGCGCATTCTAAATTTCAATTTCAAAATTAGAATTCTGATTGGTTTTGTTTTTGGTCGATTTGGTCTAAATTTAAAACTTATATAAAAAATTAGTTCAGAGAGCCTATTACAGTATTAAGGAATATATGGACGATAAAAACCCATGGAGGGTTGTCGCGTAAAAACCACAGGACAGTTCTTTGGCATATTACTATAATATAATATGATGTTACATATATGTTTTGTAAAATTAAAACTGACATGATTAAAAAGAGCAACTATGGAGTTTCTTGCCGGTTCTTCTCCGTAGATACCTACTGCTTTCCGAATCGGTGGTAAATGTTAAAAATATGTACCTAATGACGTTTCAAAAGTGCTTCTAGAAGAAGTCTAATTGAATAAATAAATGTTTGATTTTTGAGTTTTGAATTAAAATTAAAAAGAGAATCTTGGAACTGTTTAAATTGTGTACTAAAGTTAGTAAATTAAACTTTAAATGTCGTTTCTTTTTCAGGTTAGTAAATTTTTCATTTTAGTAACATTGTTAATGTAAAAGTTATACGTATGTTAAATGTTCAAATATTAAAATAAAGTCTCATCTTTTTCAGAGGAGAAACACATATAGTTTAATTTAAAATCCCAAATATATATATATATATATATATATATATATATATATATATATATATATATATATATATATATATATATATATATATAATAAAAACTAAAAATAAAATGTTGTTTTTTTTTATTTGCTGACCATACACTACTACAAACGCAAAAATTTCTCCAAGATAATTTACCTGTAATCATTGTAATATTGAAACATTTTTGAAGTGAAAACTTCTTTAGCGGCGTTGGGTATAAAATCTTAACTCGCGTCAGGACACGTGGCCTGATCGAAAAAGCGTAAGACGGATGTTTTTTTTTTTTTTTTTTAGCCCTTATATTCTATGCGTAAGACGGATACCATTCCAAAATATCAAACATGCTGAACGTTAATAATCAAGTTTTCACTTCTGCCGGCACTCCCGGAGTGCAACCCGTCTTTTTTTATTATTTATTTATTTAATTAAAAATTGAATACAATTATTTTGTTCATATATAACTTTAGTAGGTAGGTAATTTATCATTTATGTAACAAAAGAATTTTATACAATATTATAAAAAATTATCATAAACAAGAATTTATATTAAAATTAAAATTAAAACCTGACAGCTAATTTATGTAGCCTACGTCACTAACACCACTACCTTAATAATTCAGATGATTGCAATGTCACCTCATAAATCAAAATCGGGGTAGGCTTTGTTGTGTCGGAGAAAACACGTGTCTCAGAGATTGTTTTTGTTTTTTATTATCCTATTATTTTTCTAGTGATACCAAACTTTTTGTTGTGTTTGTGCTGTTTAGGTAAGCAATAGAAAACTAATTTTCCTTCTGCAATATGGGTCCTGACCCTCCAGATCTTAATAAACCACCGGATTTACAGAGTGAGATGATGGAAGCAGAGTCTACGGGCCACAAAAGGCTCCGTTCCGATCACTCCTCTAAAGACTCTGACATATTACCCTCCAAACGCCATATCCCTGATCACGACTATACTATCCCAGCCCCCCAAACTACCTATATTGATCCAATTCTTTTGAATCCCCCATCTTACACTGGCGAAGAGAGTGGACCATACATAGTATATGTGTCTCGCACAGAGGAAGACCCTTCGGCTGGTCTAAGTATAAGACCCATTAAATTCGGTTCGTTCTTATATAAACACCGTGTTCAAAATATAACAAAAGATGGTGTTAGACCTATAGGCCGTAATAAAATATCGGTACAATTTACTTCAGCAGCAGATGCAAATAATTTTCTTAATTTTTCAAGCTTAAAGGAAGCGAAATTTCAAGCAACTATTCCCTTGTTCCATATAACCCGTATGGGCATCGTCAAGGGTGTCCCTACTGAATGGTCAATGGAGGAATTTGTAAGTTACATAGACTTTCCAGGAGGACGCGGTAAGGTTTTAAAGGCGAGGCGTTTAAATAAAAAGCAGAAAATTGATGGAGTGACATCTTGGACACCGTCCCAATCTGTAGTCCTTACCTTTCAGGGGCAAACTATGCCCAATAAAATATACTGTTTATACACTGCCATGCCGGTTGAGGTCTATCAATTTCCGACAATTCAGTGTTTTAAGTGCTGTCGGTTCGGTCACGTTCGTGAACAATGTCGTTCTAAAGATCGCTGCTATCGGTGCACTCAAATGCACGCAGGTGATAGTTGTCCCAAAAAAGAAGTAGAGGCGTCCTGCCTCTACTGCTCTGCTAACCACTTCGCAACTGATAAAAGCTGCCCAGAGCAGGGTCGTCAAAAAGCGATTAAATTGTTGATGGCGACTGAAGGTGTCTCATTTGAAGAGGCATCAAAGTTGATCCCAGCTTCACGCAAAACATTTGCGGAAAACGTTAAGACCCATCCATCCACCATCCACTCAGTAACGCCTGAATCTCACCTCACATTATCAAGCCAACCTATCCCTACGGTTTCTTACAAAAAAACTGTAATGTTCGCGACGTTCCATCTTCCCTCCCCAATGGGTGCGCTCTAATTAATAATAATACTACCTCACCCTCGGCCCCTTCGCGCGATGATAAACTTTTAGATATGTGTCTATCATTTATTGAAAGTTTAATAAATGAATACCCCGAAAAATTACCGTCCAACGTTGCCTTAAGATTCTCCCGCTTTTCTTCCATACTTTCAAACCATGGATCTAGTGTTCCTCCAGTGGAATGCACAGAGTATTTGTCGCAAAAAACATGATCTGATAGAGTTAATTGCCTTGCATAAGCCTGTTGTGGCTGCCATCTCGGAGACATGGTTAATTCCTGGTTCTCATTATTGGGTTCCGGGATTTTCTTGTTTGCGTGATGACAGGGATGACGGTTATGCTGGAAGTGCTCTACTTGTAAACCGATCGATCCCATTCACCCAGATTCCTCTTCCGTCGCACGGGCGGTATTTCAACGCCGTCGCAGTGCGAGCCTTTGATATTTCCTTTTTATCTGTTTATATACCTCATCCTCATTCCAGTATCATCCCTGACCTATCGTTAATTATTTCCTCTCTCCCCTCTCCCGTGATAGTTATGGGAGACTTCAATGGCCACCATACTTCATGGGGATCTTATATGTGTGATACCTTTGGACGACTTTTAGTGGACCTATTTGATGATCTAAGTTTATGTATAATCAATGATTGTGCCCCTACTAGAAGAGTTTCCCCCATGCAAAATCCTAGAACTGTAGTCGACTTGAGTATTTGTTCATCTATATTAGCCTCCTCCCTTTCTTGCCGCACCCTTCCCTCTACGTTTGGTAGTGATCATTTCCCAATTCTCCTTTCCTGTTCTCGTACTGTTCATATCCCCACCTCCTCTTTTCCTCCCTTACTTAAATATAAATTAGAAAGCGCTGATTGGGACTCTTTTGCACTCAATCTTGATTCTAAAGTAGCTAATCTACCAGAAATTCATCGACAAAATTGCATGCTCTCATATAACTCCTTTGTTACCTGTCTCCACTCTGCTGCTTCTGAAACCCTGCCTGTAAAGCGAACCGCCTCATCCTCTCCCAGAAAAATATCCCCTCCCTGGTGGGATCACGAATGTTCTGAGGTAATTATTGAGCGAAGGGATGCCGAAGACAGATACAATTCTAATATGAGTTTCGAAAATTTTATTGTTTACAAACGAAATGCTGCTCATGCGAAACGATTTCTTTCTAAAAAAAAGAAACGAGGCTGGATACGATTCTGCGAGAGTCTATCACCTACTACACCTCCATCCATTGTATGGAAAAATATTCGTAGATTCCGTGGTTCCCTATCCTATGTCAACCCATCCTCCAATAACCCTGATATCTGGCTCAATGATTTTATAAATAAATTAGCCCCCCCTTTTGTCCCTTCTGCTGATCTTATTCTCCTACCTCCGTTTGATTTTATATCTTATGATAATGTTTATGGAATAGATAGCCAGTTTTCTAGCCAAGAGCTGGATATCGTGCTTGAAGGCCTAAAGGATTCGTCCCCAGGGCTAGATGGCATCCCCTATTCATTTTTAAGTAGATCTAATAGTTCAACAAAGTCATATTTTCTCAATTTGATTAATTTATTTTATGAAACCGGTTCTACCCCTGAGTCCTGGAAATCCCAACTCATCATACCCATTTTAAAACCTGGTAAAGACCCGATTGATCCTAATTCTTATAGACCTATTGCACTTTCTTCCACATTATCCAAAGTTATGGAACATTTAATAAAAAACCGATTGGAGTGGTACGTTGAGAGAAATAATCTCCTTGCTCGCTCTCAATTTGGGTTTAGGAAAGGCATGAGTGTTTTAGATAGCCTCAATATCCTTACCACTGACATACGCTTGGCCTTCCAGCAAAAAGGATTCTTGGTGGGTGTGTTCCTAGATATTGTATCAGCGTATGATAACGTCCATCTTCCGGTACTCAGACATAAGCTGTCTCAGATGAGTATCCCTGCGAGGATGATACGTTTTATCATGAATCTATTAACGATAAGATATATTCATGTGCGCGGCTCTTCTTCAAGTAGAGTTACATTTAAGGGCCTTCCCCAAGGATCAGTTTTGAGCCCAATCCTTTATTCAATCTACACGAATGATTTAGAAAATACTGTTACTCCTTTTTGCGATATCTTACAGTATGCGGACGATATTGCATTGTATGCTTCATCTGGCAATATGGATGATGTCGTTGAACGCCTTAATAATGCAGTATCCAATTTAGAAGTCTGGATGAATGACCATGGTCTGTCTCTATCACCAGCTAAAAGTAATGTTGTAGTATTCACCAAAAAACGTTCATTTTCTCCCCCCGTGGTTATTCTTGACAGTTCTGTAATGCCTGTGGTAAGTAAGGTCAAATTTTTGGGTGTTGTGTTAGATCAAAAATTAAGTGGTATTGCACACATTGACTACATTGTACAAAAGTGCGAAAAAAATATTAATGTGCTACGTTCACTCGCTGGAGTGTGGTGGGGTTCCCATCCATATTGCCAGAACTCGTTTATAATGCAATAATTCGAAGCCACCTAGATTATGCATCTTTTATTTTTGAGCCTTGTAGTAAATCTGCATTGGTAAAACTAGATAAGATCCAATATAAATGTTTACGCCACATACTTGGTGCGATGAAATCGTCTCCAGTTAACGCTCTCCAAGTAGAATCTGTGGATCCACCTCTGTTTCTTCGCCGACAGTATCTTGCCGATAAATACTTTTTTAAAATAACGCAGTACTCATCACATCCTCTCCTTAACAAGCTCCAGAATCTATTACATTCTCTCACCTCTAATACTTTACGTTCGCCATCTGATTTCCCTTGTATCCTTAAAAGCCTTATTAAGTTTTATCGCCTTCCAGATCCTTCTTTTCAACTTGATAATCACCCTTTATATTTAACAAATTACAATGCTCTAGTTTTTAAGCCTTCCATTATTTTAAGTTGTGGTATAATTAAAAGTTCCCCTGACGCAAATATGTCTCTCAATAGACTCATTTCATCTCGTTGGCACGATTACAATTACTTCTATACTGATGCCTCTAAATCGTCAAATTTTCTACCAGTTGGAGTAGCTGTGTGGCATTCAAACTCTAAAACAATACTGCAATATAAATGTCCTCCCCTTTCTTCTGTCTTCACTGGCGAGGCAACAGCTATTTTAGAAGCTATTAACTTCATCCTCTCTCATAACCTTAAAAAATCTATCATCTTTACCGATTCTCTAAGCTGCCTCCAATCAATATCTTCGAACCCATTCCGTTCTAAATCAAATTTTCCAGTTATTCTACAAATAAGATCCTGCCTTTTTAACTGCTATGAAAAGAACCTCAGCGTTTTATTAGTTTATATTCCAAGCCATTCGAATATTACTGGTAATGAGAAAGCCGACGCCCTAGCAAAAGCAGCTATGTCTAGTGGTACCCTAGAACATTATTTAAACTATTCATACGATCTCCTCCCCCTTGCTAAGTCCCGCCTGGAAAGTATGTGGAACTCTTTGTGGAATAGCTCAAACAAGGCTAAATACTTCAGAGATATACAGCCCACGGTTCCCTGCAAGCCGTGGTTTTTCAAATTTATAAATATTAATAAATCTACAGTGTCAACCATTTGTCGTCTCCGACTAGGCCATGCTTCCACACCAGTGCACCTAGCAAAAATTCATGTTCGTGATAACTCCTTATGCGAGTGTGGCTTAGCCGAAGGTGACAATGATCATATATTTTTTGAGTGCCCTAAACGAAATTCCTCACTTTTGGATCTCCTTCCCCCTGATGTTCCCCGCCCCACTAATTTTAAATGTTTATTGTGTTTGGTTCCCTCCTCATTTGTTAACGTTTTATCCAAATTTATCCACCTCAATAATCTTAAATTTTAATGCTTTGCTTTTGTATATGTCCTGTTTGGTTATCCAGGTAAGACTGATCCAGCATTTGAACTGCTCAATCTCTTCCGTGATTTTTCCTCAGCACAGAGCATCAAGTTGCTACATTATAACCGTCACTGAAATAAACGTTCAATTTTGATCTGTGTACACATGACACTTGACACTGGCAGAATCCGTCCTTTTGGGATTGGGAAGGCCATAAACAAAAAAGAAGAAGAAGAAGAAGAAAAATCAAAATCGGTTCAGCGGTTTATACTGCAAGGCGTGCAAAAGAAATATTATAGGTACATAGATACACTCGAAAAACATAACCCTCTTTCTTAAATAGTCGGGGAAAATTTTGGGAAAATTTTCATACATACCACCCACACATAAGCACCGTGTACTTACAGTGCAGCGGCGAAATAACAGCACACATAGCTTTATGGAAATGACGATAAATTATTCGGTTTAGTTCGGCAACGCTCCATCTGTCTTTTATTTTGTAATCTAAGATCTCATTATTAAAATATACATCCACTTGTGTAATGTGACTAATGATATTGTGGACAAAATAAAAAATACGCAGTATCAAGATCGTTCAGTCCATTTTCCCTAGGGTTGCACACTCAAAATTTTGATTTCCCTAATTGCCATCAGATTCTGGTTTACGGTGTGGTATCAGGTATGCAAAGCTAAATAATTACTTATATATAAATTTGTATTAATAGTCATTGATGTATTTATTAAAAGTACAAAAAACAAAATAATTATACATTTTTGTATAATTTGACCCCTTTACTGAAAATTAAAAAGACGTGTGGCACTCGGGGACTGCCGCGGTAAAGCTATTGTATACTGCATAGCATGCCTTCATTCTTCAAGCCACACCTCCGTGCCCGTCGGAGTGGGGAGCGTGAGGTTTTTTTTGTTACGGAATTTCTGGATTCGGTCCCCGCGCAGGCGCTCAAGGCCCGCGATAGAAGCTATGCAATAGCTTAAAAAAGAGTAAATCTGAAAGCCAATTATATTATTTCATTTCAGTTAACTATTTCAGTTTTACTATTTCACTTGCAATTAATAATTTTTCGACTGAGGTTTTCCTGCAAAACTTTTTAAATAATATGGAAAATGTGGTTTCCATGATTGCAACATTCGCATATTTCACTTTTCAGTCATAAAGATGGCGGTGGCCCTGTCACCCGATCAGGAATTGGTAAGTTAAATATAAGTTTATTTACTGTATTATTAGTGTTTTGACTTAAACATATGTTTTAAAAACTTTATTTTTGGGACGAAATTTATTCATTTACATTTTATTTAACTTTTTTAATGCTTATATATGATTATTTTAGTTTTCGTTCCATGTCATCAGTGTTTGTTTTGGTTTCCTGTTTATTGAATGCAAAAGATTACTTTGGTATAGTTTTGTGCAAACTTTATTAACTGTGAAAAAGTTTCTCGTTTTTAAAAAGTATCTATCCGTTCACATCCGAATAAGCATAATATCTTGTGCACTAATAAAAATTAAAATCGTTTCCTAAAGGCATGCTTTTAAAAGAACAATGTTTTTACAGATTGTTCTGTTTTTAGAGATTTTTGTAACTTGTTACAAAAATCGCACTAGCCTATTTTATTTTTAAATATAATTAAATACTTAACTTAAATTATTGACTACAAATTGAACTTGAACAATATTTTTAGCAAGGTTTGAAACAGTTTCATGTTTATTTCAAAACCACAAAAATGTTTAGTGACATTCAATTAAAGGCAGATTATTATAAGGGTTTTTAATTTTGGTGGCTAAATTTATTATGTATATTACTGCTATGATTACTGTACTTGAACAGTATTGACTTCAATTTCATAAAGTTAGGGATTTGAGCAATAGTTGACGTGTCCTATTACAATATATTATAGCAAAGTATCTGCTCATAATTCATATCACTATTAACCCAGATGTTACTGAAACAATTTTTGTTATCATATTAAGGTGAAATTTACATATTGTGTACATATTGCAAAAAGTTTAACTGGAAAAATAGTATAAAAATTTTATCTGTTGTGGAAATCTCGGAAAATGGTGTGCTTTTAAAAGGACGGTAGTAATATGTACTACTAAGTAGGTAGACTATGATATTAAAATGACAACATACATTTCACATATATTTATGAAGCAATATGAAAGTTTTCAAAACATAATTTAGGATGTAAGCTTCCATTACATTTAGGACAATAGAAATTGGCTTTCTTGTGACATTCTATACACCAAAGTTGCTTGTCTCTGTACCTAATGATGTGATCTTTCCCATCAAATCCAGAGGTTTCAAGGAAACTCTAGTACAATTACGTTCCACATTCTTATATGTTTCGAGCAGAGCAGTTCCAACACTTCTAGGAATGTGGAGATAATCATAATGGCCCCCTTTTACTTGTATATTTGCCAAGAATTATGTATTGCCATATCTAGTCCATGACAAGTCAAAGAAAAATACCGCTTCTTGCCTCTGATAGATGTCTTGTACAAATCGATGGTCTGGTCGGATCTGTCCACCCCTCCCATTTTCTCGTTGTACTTTTTTACGACAAGTATAATATGTTTCTTCTGTGGTTGAGAAAATCTCTTTACCGTAGATACAGGCTGAATCGTATCAAAGTTTGATGCAACAGTCACAACACTGTTATCGTTCCATTTGCAAAATAAATTTGTTCTGATCTGGTCGATTGATGCTTGAATGTACCTCGTTTTCAATTCTCGAAGGCAGCAGGCAAAGGGCATTTCGCGACGCGGTTTTCACGTACTGTGCCAGTAGCCTTTATTCCTCGTACTCGAAGTTCATCAATGAGATGAATGGACGTAAAAAAGCTGTCAAAAACTAAATGGAATGCATACTGTAATACAACGCTTGCACCCAATCTCAGAGGCTTTTGGTATTTGTTTTGATTACCAACATCATTCTATTGTCCTTGGTATGGATCACACCAAACTATGCAACCTAACCGTGTCGCTCCGACCCAAAATTCATACCCCCATCTTATCGGTTTCCCTCTTATGAATTGCTTGCATGGATGGCCGCCATAGGAGGGAACCATGGCTTCGTTGATGCTGTGATGCTCTTCAAAGAGTGCATGCGCAAAAAAGTACTCTGTAGTAGTACATATTACTACTGGCCTTTTAAAAGAACGGCAATTAAAACTGCATAAATATCACAAATAAAATGTTATTTAATAGTAGTTAATATATATTTCTGATAAAACACGTTTCAAATTACGTGTATTTAAAATAAATCAAGTAATTTGTTGTAATTTATTGATAATACATTTAACTTGATTTATCAATGGAAAATAGCAGAAATTCTAAAATAATTTAAAAATATACCACTGTTTTAAAACGATACAACACTTTAATTTTCCAATTCCTACAACCGTGAGGTGCCAAATGAATATAAATATTTTTTTCAAAAATGCCCTCATTGTTAATAATAATTTTATTTATGGTGCGTCCTTTTAAAAGAACGATAGTAACAACTGGGTTAATATTATTGATGTAGAAAACTTTAAAACTGGAATGTAAGTACATAAAAGTTTGATGTAATCCCTACTAATATTAAGGGTGCTATTACCGTTTTTGAACAAAAAACGCTATTTTACGGTACCATTTTAACTCAAAGCAATTACACGTGAGAACAAAGTAATATCTTAATTTAAAGATAATATATTCAGTTCTACGATCATCTTATAAAAATTGTACGACGTCATACAAAATTGTCGCTGAAATACGATTTTCCCAGCACAATGATCGCATAAAATGCAAAAAAATGGGGTCTAAAACGGTACAATTTTAAGAAAATTAAAAGCCTAATCTATCTTCTTACCTATAAATTATTGAGGGATATATAGTCCTTTATAGATTCTGATAATTTTTTTGTATCTAAATCAACATTTTATTTCAATTATTAGCTAAATTAAAAATACTTGTCGATTTCTTCATACATTTTGCTCTCGCGGGTCGTCAGACCGCGCTCAGAAGCGCTCTTGGAAGGACGGGTGTATCGCTCCTCGTCCCAAAAATAAAACGAATTAGAAAAAGATTATTGTGCGTGCACTGTCGTTTTCGTGATTTGAAATATTTGATACTTTATAAGATTAAACTGTATAAGTTTCATATTCCAATTATTTGTAATTTAAAATTATGTTTTAAAAATTACCTTGCCTGAGATGCTCTTTTTTATGGGTTGTTGAATAGATTGGTGGGGTAAAACAATTCAAGATGGCGTCGACGAAAATTTGACTTTTTTTCGTGATGGGTGTCATTTTCATAGTTTTTGGGGTAGCTATTAACGAATATGAGGTCAAAACTGAAATCCAAGATGGCGCCGACGAAAATTGTACATCTTTTCGTCATGGGTATCATTTTCATGGTTTTTGGGGTAGCTATTAACCAATATGAGGTCAAAACTAAAATCCAAGATGGCGCCGACGAAAATTTTACATCTTTTCGTCATGGGTGTCATTTTCATGGTTGGTATTAACCAATATGAGGTCAAAACTATAATCCAAGATGGCGCTGACGAAAATTTGACTTTTTTTCGTGATGGGTGTCATTTTCATGGTTTTTGGGGTAGCTATTAACGAATATGAGGTCAAAATTATAATCCAAGACGGCGCCGACGAAAATTTTACATCTTTTCGTCATGAGTGTCATTTTCATGGTTTTTGGGGTAGGTATTAACCAATATGAGGTCAAAACTAAAATCCAAGATGGCGCCGACGAAAAATTTGACATATTTTCGTCATGGGTGTCATTTTCATGGTTTTTGGGGTAGCTATTAACGAATATAAGGTCAAAACTATAATCCAAGATGGCGCTGACGAAAATTAGACTTTTTTCGTGATGGGTGTCATTTTCATGGTTTTTGGGGTAGCTATTAACGAATATGAGGTCAAAACTAAAATCCAAGATGGTCGTCGAATTTCAAGTAGTAGTAGTTCGCGTCATGGTAATACTGTCGCGTTATGGAACAAGGCGGCGATTTTGGTATCTATGAATCTCGCCAAAGAAAATTCACTCCTGACACGTTTTCTCGGCACACAGGTTCTTTTTTATTTTATTCTCTTCGTTTAAATGTTTTAGATAAACTTTATTTTAAATAAAGTTTAGCGAATATATTTAAAGTTAATAATATCTGTCAGAATATAAACACAGATGATGATTGCCACAGAGTTGCGTTTTATATTACATTTCTAAATTCTAAATATGCATTTCAATGTTCTTTAAAATTGTTTTTTTTTAAGACTTTCTACAAAACTGTAGTTGTTAACGTTTTTGTTATTTTATTTAAGTTTACTTTAAAGGAGTAAGAAAAATATACCTAATTATCGACGGTTACATTGGGGATTTGGTAATACCTGCATAGCTGTCTCAAAAACCTTGAAAATGACACCCATGCCGAAAAGATGTAAAAGTTTCGTCGACACCATCTTGGATTTTAGCTTTGACCTCATATTGGTAAATAGCTACCCCAAAAACCATGAAAATGACACCCGTGATGAAAAGATGTAAAATTTTCGTCAGCGCCATCTTCGATTTTAGTTTTGACCTCATATTGGTTAATAGCTACCCCAAAAACCATGAAAATGACACCCGTGTCGAAAAGATGTAAAATTTTCGTCGGCGCCATCTTGGATTTTAGTTTTGACCTCATATTCGTTAATAGATACCCCAATAACCATGAAAATGACACCCATGACGAAAATATGTAAAATTTTCGTCCGCGCCATCTTGGATTTTAGTTTTGACCTCATATTGGTTAATAGCTACCCCAAAAACCATGAAAATGACACCCATGACGAAATGATGTCAAATTTTCGTCGGCGCCATTTTGGATTTTAGATTTGACCTCATATTGATTAATAGCTACTCCAACTCCTTGAAAATGACACCCATGACGAAAAGATTTCAAATTTTCGTCGGCGCCATCTTGGATTTTAGTTTTGACCTCGTATTGGTTTATAGCTACCCCAAAAACCACCCACATTTGCAAATGTGTTTGCTACTTAGGAAAAGTTCAGATTTAAAGATATAGGTAATGTGACGAATTTAATTTATTTCATTCCGACTGTTTCTCGGAATAACATACATTTACTAAGAATTGCATACAATGCCGGGTTTAATATATTGCCGGTAACATAATATTATGTATGATAATAATTCTTAAAAAAGTATTTTATACATTTCTTAAAAAGCTTCGATATTGTATACAATAATACAATTCATATTCAAATTGTTGTAAAATAGTCACACTTTTTTAAGTAGGTTGACCGTTGATTCATACACTAAAATACTTATAAGGATCGTAGCTACTAATAAAAGTAACAAAATGAATTTTTAAAGTTCCCAGTAATCTTCTGGAATCAATTTCAATAAAAATATAAAAAATAATAATATCAAGTATGAAGATGGTCTATAAAATGGAATGCGCTATGTTTACGTGAGCGTGATGTCCCGCGAACCACGTTGCGACGTTAAATACCTAAATTTGAGTAGCGCAGATTTGTGACAGCGTCCTTAATATTATAAATGCGAAAGTAACTTTGTCTGTCTGTCTGTTACACTTTACCGCTAATAAACCTCTCAACTCGATTTTGATGAAATTTGGCACAGACAATCTTTAGACTCTGAGAAAGAACATAGGCTACGCGGGCGAAGCCGCAGGCGGAATGGTCCGTAAGAATGGATTATTGCTTAAACTCCTTTAGGCCTGTGAACTTACATTGGAAATAAACTAGCTCAACAATGATGCGGATTAAGAAATACACATTATTGAACCAACTTGGATAATGTAAATATGTTTTGCCTCTGTAGATGAGGTCATAAATTATATGTAAGTTGCTGTGCCCCATGGTTTTACCCACATTGCTCCGCTTCTATGGTGGATATCTTAGTGTGATGATATATAGCCTTAATGTTCATCCAACCTGTTAGTAATATTCATGCAAAATTTGAAGTAAATTCATGTAGTAATTTTTGAGTTTAGCCCAGACAAAACAACTTAAAATTATATTTTTATCTTTGATATCAATAATTGTAAGTCACACCCCAAGTGTTCTTTAAAAAATGTTCAATGTACAGTTTTGACTTTTCTACGATGTTATTATATGTGTAGATAAGCCTGTCTATTTATTATGAGAATTGACTGAAATGAAATATGAGGTGTAAAATTGTAATATAACAATTGAACTCTTCAATATGTATATTGTATGTGATATTTGAGTGCTCTAGGCCATATATGTATAGCAGGCGACACCAACACATTGTTGGGAGTTATCTCTAGATCTACTGAAATGGTTTTGAAGGTTGTTTTACCAATAGAAATCCACATTATTTGAGTGTCAAAAGCTGTATTTATGTCCCGTGTCAAGGGGCTATTAAATAATATTATCTATATAGGTACGAAAAAGGTTTTTCATGTTCATAAAAATATGTTAGTATAAGTTAAAATATTTTTTTTATTCTGTAGTCCAGTGACTCAAAAAAGGATAAAGAAAAAGTTGGCTCAGATTTACATTCATATACATTTCATGTATACAGAGTTTTATGCTGCCTTGAGGTCGCTTTTGTCCGTCAGAGGTACTTGAATAAAACTAAGCATTGTAACAGGGGCCATACATTTTCATTTAAACTTTTTGTCTTCTTATCAGTCATATCCGCTGTTCGTGTGAACGAAGATTGATTTGTTTCCTCTTGGGGATATTTTTTCAATCAGTGTTATTGGATACAATTTATAAAGTTGAGGATTGTTTCTTTAAATTTAAAACATCGCTATTCTGCTGCGTGAATTTTTTAGCAAGACTATCTTCTCGCCCGCAGCGTTGCTCGCATTGTTTTTTTTAGGGAATGGAAAGTTGTTTAAAACATTGACTCCTTTAGACTGATTTTGACCCACTTTAAACGGACAGATTTAATTTAAACTTTGTACACTTGTCAAGGATTGGTGACATTTAAATAGTTTCATGAGTTTAAGCCTGTTTGGTGCCGAACCTCAAAGGAAAAAAGGGAACCGTTAGAAGTCCGTCCTTGGAAGCAACAAATTTTCAGTTACAATAATAAAAAAGTAGGTTTGTGCGGAACCCTTATAATGGACCTCCGACTAGCACTTAACCGGTTTTAAGTTTTTTTTTTAACTATATTAGGTAATTATTTTAAGCATTACTTGTAAGTGAACCACCCACACGTTCTCTTAACTATTATCATCCTCCCACGTTTGTTGTTTCAAGTAAATCGTAAGCTTCTGACTCATAATGGTGTCTGCTATGTGATTATGAATTATGGTGTCATTTCATTTCAAGCAGAAATCGGTCATGTACCTACATCATCTACCTACCTCTACCTATTTCTAACTAACTATATTGCATTTGTTTCGTTCCTTGATAAGCTTGTCTTGAAGCTTATCAAAATTCAGTAGGTGATAGATGCTGTAGCGTTACACCTTTCAAGGTACCAGCTGACGAACTTTCCACCGAGATAGAGCCAGCTGACATATATTTTCATGTATTAGTATGTAAACGATCACCAGAAAAATCTTCAGTTGAGAGGAAATCGCTGAAAATATAATTTTTATTTCATGTTCAAGCAGCCAGCTGACGTACACCATGCATAGGGTTGCCAACTTATTTTACAAGAAATAAAGTATATTCAGGTCTATGAAGATTATTAAACAGTATTTTAGCAAAACAAACAGTAATTTATTGTAGTGTGCGCCCTCTGACTAAATAAAAAAAATTTGTGAGCGTCTAAATATAACACATAATAATGTGTCTGCACTTTGATGCTGAAAACAGTATTTTGTATACTTTTTTTTTGTTAAACAGTAAAAAGTATAATTTAGTGAAAAACAGTAGAATACTGTTTAAAACAGTATAGTTGGCAACCCTAACCATGCAATCCATCATGTTATGTCAGCTGATTTTGTTTTTCTTTCAAGATACTACGTAAAATATAATAGGACAAATTTTCGAATGAGAGGAAATGACTGAAAATTATTTTTTTTTCTACGTGATTGGGGGGCTCCTACTGCCCGACCCACCAGCGGAGTCGCAGCTGACGGTCGCGAATGTTCATAGTATAACCATCCCTCATGCATTTTACGAAGTTTCCCTCGAGAGGAAATAATGAACTGAAAATGCACGTGGCTCCCGGGCTATAATATTTTAATCTTGTGTTGATTTTGATGTCAAATAATGTGCTGCCACTGTATGTATAGTATAATTTATTTACAGTGTACATATTATAACATACTTACTAAACTGTACACCGTACACACAACTTTTAAGTAGTTATAAAATTATGTAACCAGATAATAAAAATAAAGTGCAAGAAACTAGTGCGAATGTGGCAATAGTTACGTTCAATTATTTATTTTTATTAAATTTTACCTCTTAGCGTGCGAGAGGCAAATTAATTTACTGTATAGTTCAAGTATAAATAGTTAAGTAAGAATAAAAGTTTACATATAATACATAATTCTAATGTACTGGATTATCAGATTACACGTCACACTGAACACTTACCGTCGCAGATTAATTCCACCAGAGGGTTTGATCACAAAATCATGAAAGGATGTTGACATATTCAGATAGTATAGTATTATTGTTACGTTTATTCGTTCAAATTGAATTACTGCTTTGTATCACAGTTGCAACTCGCGTTTGCTTGCGTACGACCGTGCGTATGTTTGTGCAACTATTGTTTTCATAACAATGAGGCGATCGTTTTACTTAGCTTAAGTTACAGGCTACTTTTGAAATAATAGTGAGATTTGCAGGACAAACTGTTTGTGCTCGATTTTGTGCTTCTTTCGCGTTTTTTAATGTGTTTGTTTATAGTAATAGGATATTTTAAGTTCCATATAACTTGACAAAATGTCTTTTTATCTATAGTTTTGATGAGTTCATTATCGGAGACCTTTCACATTTTTATAATAAAATTATTATAAGTATCTAAAATATCTTAGAAATTTGGTCATAGTTCATTCTACGAAACGGTTAACAAAGTAAATAACGTTTTAAAAAATTGCTCTTTTCAATGTTTCATTCTTAGATTAAGGATTGGTCTCCGCGCGCGCGCTACGACTAGATACCGCCCCACCTAAAAACAATAGCTCTGTGAGTGCGGCAACTCGTTTCTGTAGTGTGTGTTAGGCAATTTGTAAGGACGCTAGTGTGTGTGAAGAATTGTGCTGCCAGCTACATAAATTTTACCTCATAAATGGGAAATCGGCCATCTTAGAAAGAAGTTTGAAAAATATTTTTTTTCATCCTGACCTGGCCGGGAATCGAATCCATGAACATGCGACTCAAATCCACTTGCGACGCTACTATACTATAGTCACAAAGGTTGTTTAAAAGTAAAAAAGCGGAAATAAAAAAAATAACATTATATGAGTCAGTTAAACATGGTTAAACAGAAATAAATTATTGTTATTATACTTTTTTATATATGTGTTAGTAATATTTGTAGTTAGTATTGAAAAAAAAAAGTTCAAATTATTGCTAAAAGATTTCCTCAACCACGTGTATTTTTTTGGATATGCAGTACGGCAACACTGAATGGCGTCGTATTTTCGTAGACAAAATTTTCGAAGTAAAGGAGAAATTTCGAATAATACGATACTTAGTGATGGTACGTGATCCCAGTGTCTTTCTTATTTTTTGTTGTATTATTTTTAAATAGTTTTATGACACAAAGAGGCATTTTACTTCAGATTTTGTTCAAAATCTTTATAAACTATCGGTTCGCCCTCTCCTCACAATGCTTGTGACACGACTGGCTTGGGTACGCCGAATTCGGCGTACTATTATACTCGGATTTTTAATTAGACAAAGTAAACTGACAGCAGCTAATGTCACTTTGTAAAATAATGTTGCCACATTTAAAGTAATAGTGAGGAATTCAGTTCTCATTCAATCAGATGAATGAACAATGACTGTGAATAGTTCATCATAGTCCGTTTTCTTATGGGAAAAGGTATACATTTTTGAGTAAAGCAATGCCATTTGGTACGAATGTTGTACTCGTCCACCTAAGCCCAAATCGCCCGGTAGCCAGTCATTACTCCCCGGAAGGAGGGAGGGAGGGGGGGTTAAAGAACAGAGCGCCCGGCGCTCGGAAAAAAAATTCTGGCGGATTAATTTGGACCTTTGAGTCGAATTTGGTGTCGTTTTCAGGTAACTAGATGATGCCCAATTCATTTCCCATACCAGGTTTTTAGGGTTCCATAGCAAAATATGTCACAATCCTTAAAATAAAAAACTTTTAGTAGTGAAAAAATCCAAACAAACCAGTATAGTTTTACATTTTTGTATCAAACTTGGTTTATAAAAAATACTGCCTGAAAGGCAATTTAATACAGATTATAAAAACATTAACATGTAACATATATTTTATCATTTTAAATGTAAAAAAAATTATACAAAGTACAAAAACGTTCGACAGCGCAGCGTAGGGGACGGCTAATAGACCCGAAAAACAAGCAATATTAACTAAAAAAAAAACAGCCAAGTGCGAGTCTGACTCGCTCATCGAGTGTTTCGTACTTATTTGTCCCATATCATGTTAACTGGTCTGGTAGAACCTGGATATCTGATACTCACAAACTTTCGTCTTTATAATATTAGTGTGGTTTTTAATCATCTTTAAATTATAAATGAAGTCAGGTAACATTGTTAAAAATAAAGATATATAATAATAGAACGTTATAGTATTAATAATAATGACAACCACCTCCTCAATTGCATAATTCGGTACATTTGAGCTGGCGTTTAAAACACTTCAATCTGGAACTGCAAGATTTCACGCACCGACATCTTATTAATTCAAAGCTTCTCTTTTCTTTTTATTTCAGATGGGGAAGGAATATTCAGATTTTTTTGTAGGCCCCCAAATATACACAGCCTGTAAAACTGCCCCTAAGGTGTGTTGTTTAAGGGCAGCTTCTGTGGTAGGCAAATTTTCTATTTGCATGTCCTTTTATGTTAAAAATTGTTTGCGACCCTCATTTACTGTCACAGCGGGGTATGATCTGAAAAACAAACATGTAACTACTTATAATACTTATAAAAATATAAATTCTTTTTATTTAAGAGGTTAAGAGAATCTTTAAAATATCCTGACCGTCCTTACCTATCATGCATTGGAATCACAGACTTTTCAATTTCACTGTCTGTATATTTGCCACTGTAAGTAGTGCTTCATACCCTCGTGTGGCTTTAGGATATGCCTTCCATGCCTCAAATGCAGTTTATTTGCGTCTTGCATTAAATATGAGTTTGTGTAACATCTGGTAAAAGAATGGAATAAGGGCAAAGCGTGTTCTTTGTGGACCTGATACAAGAAAACCATTCCTTAAGTATTATTTGTCAAGAAATTAATTTGGGTACTAAACTGAAACTCTAACATTTATTTATTTAATAAGAATTCTTATAAAAGCAATTTTAAATCGTCATAACATTTTTTTAACATTTATCACCGATTCGGAAAGCAGTATGTATGGCGAAGAACCGGAAAAAAGAAACTCCTTATTTGCTCTTTTAAAATCGTGTCAATATTAAGATACAATTTAATTTTACATAGAAATATGTAACTACAGCTAATAAGTCCATTATTTAAACATGAAGCTAGCATTGTTACATGCCAGGTATTGATGATTTCGTCCTGTGCCGATGTGTACCCATAGTTCTTTTAAACCTTCTAGCTTTGGAACACACGATATAGTAGTAGTAGCCAAAATAATGTTAAGAACAGTCGACACATATAGCTAGTACAGAATATCATGTGTTCCAAAGATAGAAGGTCTAAAAGAACTCATGCATTTGAGGCATGGAAGGCATATACGAATGTCATACGAAATATGCAGACAGTGAAATTGAACATGCAAATTTGCCTCCCACAGAAGCCGCCCTTAAACAACACACCTTAAGGGCAGTTTTACAGGCTGTGTATATTTGGGGGCCTACAAAAAAATCTGAATATTCCTTCCCCATCTGAAATAAGAAAAGAGAAGCTTTGAATTAATAAGATGTCGGTGCGTGAAATCTTGCAGTTCCAGATTGAAGTGTTTTAAACGCCAGCTCAAATGTACCGAATTATGCAATTGAGGAGGTGGTTGTCATTATTATTAATACTATAACGTTCTATTATTATATATCTTTATTTTTAACAATGTTACCTGACTTCATTTATAATTTAAAGATGATTAAAAACCACACTAATATTATAAAGACGAAAGTTTGTGAGTATCAGATATCCAGGTTCTACCAGACCAGTTAACATGGTATGGGACAAATAAGTACGAAACACTCGATGAGCGAGTCAGACTCGCACTTGGCTGTTTTTTTTTTTAGTTAATATTGCTTGTTTTTCGGGTCTATTAGCCGTCCCCTACGCTGCGCTGTCGAACGTTTTTGTACTTTGTATAATTTTTTTTACATTTGAAATGATAAAATATATGTTACATGTTAATGTTTTTATAATCTGTATTAAATTGCCTTTCAGGCAGTATTTTTTATAAACCAAGTTTGATACAAAAATGTAAAACTATACTGGTTTGTTTGGATTTTTTCACTACTAAAAGTTTTTTATTTTAAGGATTGTGACATATTTTGCTATGGAACCCTAAAAACCTGGTATGGGAAATGAATTGGGCATCATCTAGTTACCTGAAAACGACACCAAATTCGACTCAAAAGGTCCAAATTAATCCGCAAGAATTTTTTTTCCGAGCGCCGGGCGCTCTGTTCTTTAACCCCCCCTCCCTCCCTCCTTCCGGGGAGTAATGACTGGCTACCGGGCGATTTGGGCTTAAGTGGACGAGTACAACATTCGTACCAAATGGCATTGCTTTACTCAAAAATGTATACCTTTCCATACAAGCATGCCCATAAGAAAGCGGACTATCATTTCAAACTATAAAATAACATTATTTCTAATTATAATATATAAAGCTACATAAGATATAAGTTACTAGTAGAGTGTAATTATAATCATTTTTTTATTTTTATTGTTACGCTGTTTACGTTATTGTTTTTGTAATTTTTTCGTTAATTGTAACTAATTACGTTGTGTTTGTTGTCATTGTTGTGTTTATTTGATGTTATATTGTTACACACTAAATATTCACTAGACGATCGATTCAATTTCATTCATTCTCGATTTTCAATCATTCACTTTGTGACAACGCTATTTTTATTTCATCAAAAACTGACAACACAGTAAACGTCAGTTTACTTTGTCTAATTAAAAATCCGAGTATAGTTGCCGCATTTTTCAAGTACGCCGGCGGTATCTAGTCGTAGCGCGCGCGCGGAGACTAATCCTTAATCTAAGGTTTCATTAATAATTAAAATTGTGACACATAAAGAGTAGGTAGGTTCATAAACCTTTTTGAATATATGAGCAAAAAGTCTGCACAAAATGAAGCTGTCTTTTACCACAGTACAGACTTGTTGGATGTTCTTCAGACTCTTGTATGAGGCCTTTGCCCTGTAGTTAAACATTAAAATGCTCTTGTAAGAGCCTTAAAGAATACTTATGTTTTTCTCTTAGCCCGTTGAGGACGTCGGCCATTGCAGATACAAATAAGAGAATCCTTATTTTTGTGTAAGAGTATGAAAATGTTCGCGGCTTATTTTGCAATTGTAATTTCTTTATGAATTTTATGCTTGTTATGCGTGAATGTTGTAATTTTTAAAGCTTTATTATGATGTATCTACTGGGTCTTTTTTTCGTTATTTCAAAATGGGCTCATGTATTTTTTCCTAAAGGTAACTCTACATATTTAGGTACGATAGTCACTTATTTATATGGATGAAGCATTATTAAATTAAATCTAAAATTTACCTACATTACAAAAAAATCGTGCTGCTAATAGATAATGTATTTATGAATTAAGCAAATTATTATGTACTTATACTTATTTTATCGTCTAGTAAACTTCTGAACACAAATGAGTTCTGAAATTTTTTATTCGCTATTTATACATATTTGATGTACATTTTGCGTGTAATAGATTGAACGGCGCGGCGTGGTGGTGCGTGCTCGGCCATACTAATAGGCATACAGGATATACATCCCGGAAGAATTAGGCCCCTCCCCTAAAGCGGTCGCTTCCACGTGTAGTGTTTACCGTCTGTGATTTTAAAGTTTTATTTAGTATCTACCTAGCTGTAGCACATTTGTATCTATATTTGTTTTTAAATCATAAATATTTTTATAAACACTAATTTTTAATGATGGCGTAGTAAATAGTAATGTTCGCTTCATATGAGAACGTATCGAATTTTTAAATATGTACGTTGCCACTATAACAGTTCGCCTCGTCTACGTCCTAAGCTCGTATCTGTTTGATCGCAATGAAAGTGTGACAAAGTAGTGAAATCTTAATAGAAATGTAAGAGACAGTGCGGTATATAAAACTACTTATAATATAGTGGAGGCTTGAATTTATCGTTTTGAAGAATTAAAATGGAGTCTATCTTTATGCGACACTTCATGATCTTATTGCGGGTAATAATTTCATAAAATATTTTTTTATACCTACATATTATACCTATTCATGCATGCTAAAAATGAATACGTATACGGTATATCATTATTGTACCTATATAGCATCTCATAAAGAGGAATGTGATGCTTTGTAATTTGTATGTTTTAATAGATAAATTAATAAACTTACCTTATTTGTAAATCTTCACCAGTAGAAATCGTATTATTCCTGAGTAACAACAGCCTATATTTATGGAGGGGAAGCCGGGACTAGTTGTATTTAATTAATTGATGTCATTATTATTATTTATCAAAGTACCTAGGTAGAATTTGTGTTTTTAGAAGTTTTGGTTATGCTATGACCATCTCTTCAAAATCTAGGTAGCTAATACCGGGGTTTAAATTTAAAGTAAATTTAAAATACGATAGGTACCTATATTCTTAAATCTTAATACCAGAAAGGAAAAATATAACGAGGGCTGTACAACTTACAAGGGATATTCAATTCTTATAGGAGTAGGATTTTCCATAAGTAGAGCAGATTCGGATTTCCAGAATTTAGTTTCGGCAAAGTTAATTGGGTATCCTGTTTAGTTACCGTGTATCAACGGTTTTCGTTCCATAGTAATTTAACGTTTTGTAGTCTAGAATTTCAAAATTGCATTTCTTATATACCTACATATTTAATCTGAGAATTTTTAGACTAATATAATAATATAATATAGCATTTGCCCATTTTATATCAATAATTCAATAGCTAAATTTGCTATTGTGGGAAACAATTGTTCGAAATCTTTTAATCATTATACAAATCGAGTTAGTGTTTGGTTATCTAATGCATAATTACACAGGCAAAAAACTGTGTCGAAACTTGAATATGTTCAGCATTAAAGTATCATGTTTACGTAACAGCTTTCTTTAAGGAATTTCACGATTATTTATTATTAATGAAGTAAGAAATGAACTTATATCATTTTTGGATTATTTGCTGGTAATATAGAATCATTATATGAATGTATTTTCTACGAAGGATTAGGTATGATCGGAAAATATGAAATATAAAATATTTAAATTAATTGTACTACATAAGTAATATATTCTATATTTACAAAAAAAAAAAAATCATGCGTAACCTCAATGAATTTGGTCTTTATTTTGTAATATTTGTTTTGCTTATTAAATTGTGTTAAAAGTATTCATTAATTGTTTCCAGGCGACAAAAACGTTTCTGGATGCGCTGAACGAGACGGGTGCCGTGTGCGTATCGCGAGCGACTGCGATCAAATTTCTACTCGCGCGCAAGTTCGACGTCGCGCGCGCGCACACGCTCTGGCGACAGCACGAAGCGACGCGCCGGAGAGAGGGACTCATCAAATTCGAACCTTTCGAAGACCCCCTCAAAAGCGAACTTGAAACGGGAAAATTTACTATATTGGTATGTGTCCTTGTGTCCACAATTTGAAATTCCCTGCTTCCTTTCACAGAATAAAATTACGTGAAATTCCCTGCTTCCTTTCACAGAATAAAATTCCCTTATATTTTAAAACGCTCCCATTAAAAATAATATGGAAGAAAACATCTCATGAATTACTATAGAGAAGGAAGGTATGCTCGTGATTTCTTTGTACAAACTCTTAAAAGTTCGAGTGAAATTGGAATATAAGCTTTTCAATAGCTTTCTTAGATAACGTTTGTAAGGCAAGCTGAGCTATGTTTTCAGAAAATTTATCAGAATTAAGCCACTATATTATATTATTGAAGAGTACCGTTTATTTTTCTACTATTTTAGAATCTATTTACTTAATATGTATTTTTGTCATTAAAATGAGAACTTTATTAAAATTATCATTTTATAAGGTATAAATTACTTACACAAGAATATTCTTATTATTATTATATTAATATAAGAGTTTCAATGCCCTTTATCGGTAAATTCGGTTCAGTCCTTGCCGAAAACACAAGTTATCTTCAGATATGAGATGGCGTTATGTACAATATCCGGAAATATTATGAACGTTAGTCCTACACACCGTGTCGACATCCCATTAAATTATAGAGTGATATAAACACCGTGTCCCGATTTATATACGGGAAACAATAAGTCTAAAATATATCTATGCAATAGTGACAGTGTTCAACTGTGCCGGTATATGTTGGTATTTTAAAGGCAATTTGATTTTGGATGAGTTTTGCACAATTGGCTGTGTCCCGCAGATTCGTCCGCGTGGCCAAAATAAATATTCATGATACCTACAATGCTGTGCATTGGTATCTACCAATTAGTCAGTCAGTCACCTGTGCATTTTATATATTAGGATTAAAAGAGTTCTTGGTTTATAACCGTAACCAAAAAGTATAAATAAAATAATTAACTTTGGTGCTTACCTGCAGCCCACTCGAGATGCGACTGGAGCAGCTATTGCGGTGTTCACCGCCAACAAACACTTTCCAAGTCAAACGACACATCAGACTACGTTACAGGTAATTTGCATAATTTAATAATAATAATTTAATTGAAATTTCTTTCGTAGTAATAATAATAAGAAATTAGCTTTAGGCCCGCGGCTTTGCATGCGTGTCAGCCGTGTTGCCTGATGCCCAAATTGAAACGCATGAAGTTTTGTTCCAAATTTTTTCAAAATTAGGCAACTCGTAACACCAGATAGAATTACTTTTGAATTTATAATATTAATATTACAAGAGTTTTATTTTTAAAATTCATTTTATAATATTAGAGAGGAAGCAAGCAAAACAACAGGTGATGTCTGTAAAGTTATTTATCCATTACGATAATTGTCATATTTTATCAATGCAGGTTGAAAATATTTATTTGGTTACTAATTTATTACTAATCTAACTATATTTCATTCATTAATTCATTCACAACACATATTTTTGATATACTAAGATAAAGTTTAACATCCAAACTAGAATTATTAAATAAAATTAGAAGACCCCTCATTCTGGGCTCTAACACGTTACTCAACGGGGAAGCCATTACTCATAAGTCGATGATAACGCTTCTTGATAAATCGAATTATTATTATCAATTGCACATTTATCAGGGAGTGGTGTACCAACTGGACGTAGCTCTGCAGTCGATTGAGACACAACGCGCAGGCCTCGTGTTCATATACGACATGACCGACTCCAAGTATACCAACTTTGATTATGAACTGTCGCAGAAGATACTCACCATGCTTAAGGTAAGCGTGATTTATGACTACCCTTAATTAAGAAAAAATATTATAAATTAAGAAGTTCGTTAGATGTAAAGAGAGCTTTCTCGTAACATTTTTTTTTTTCATTATTTAATATGATAATAAAAAATAGAGTGTGTGCCGACCACACGTGTCAGAAGTGAAATTTCAAGACATTTCAAGACATTTCAACATTTTTTTTTCATTATTTAATATGATAATAAAAAATAGAGTTTGTGCCGACCACACGTGTCAGAAGTGAATTTTCTTTGGCAAGATTCAAAGATACCAAAATCGTCGCCTTACTCCATGACGTGACGGTTTGCCATGACGCGACCTTTCACTCTCTACGCGCCTTAAGAAGTTTCACTTCAAAAAGCTTATTAATTAATCGTCATGTTCAAAAGGTCTAAAAAGGGCTGTTTTAAAACATTTTTTTCATTAATATTTAATATGATTATTTAATAAAAACTCAATTAAAAATATTTTTCCGGCGAGATTCAGATATTTGAGGGTTTTGATTAAAAACTGTTTGGTAGGAAAATTAAGCAAATCATTAATCAAGTTTACTTTTGGAAAGAAGAATATTTGAAAGTTTCTGTAAGATATAATGAAGCCATACCGCATATTACGATGAGGTCGGCGTCAAATTCATTTCATAATGGAGATACCAAAATATGATGAAGTCAATAGTTAATATCCAATCAATCAAATTGGACATTAATATTGATTGCTATGTTTAAAGACGTTAATGTTAAATATTACTTTACTGTTTATTCAAGAAATTACTTAACCTTGTGACCTATTGTAATTTGATTAGGTATATTCTTGATGTCGATTGTAACTTGAGATTATGAGTGTACTAGTAAAATAGACATTCTTGGGTTTACTAATACAATAATACATAAATAAAAATATAATAATTATTTATAACCGTACGACGTCCGTTATACCTTTTGCTAAGAACTTAATGATAATTTATTAAAAGTTTTTCTTGGTATGAATTGCTACGGAATTTTCCTTTTATGATTTTTGTAGGAAAGAACATGATATTGAAAACTGCGTTTTTGTTATGATTTTAAAACTTTGGACACTTTCTAACAAAATTATGATATTACAAAGTTAATTGAGAACTCCTTAAAACTTATCATTTTGACGTTGTTGTTACTACGTTAAAGGAGTTTTTTTATAGAAATACCTAATTTTAGATAATATTATTTTATTAAAGTGATCTCACTTCTTTTTGGTATTTTCGTAGTTAGTCTTTTAAGACTTAATAACTTTGCCTCATAAATTAATAAGTACTTGAACTTCATTAAGGAGAAATAAATTACACACTGAGTTCATCTTTATTCAATATCTTATTGATATATAAGTTTGATAAACATGACATGATATACAAGTAAAAATATTAATTAATACACATTTTTATTTCCGTTAACAATTTCCTGGTACTGCAGTTTGTATTTTGTTCCCTCCTATAATACCAATACCTTTATATTACTATTGCATTAGACTCTTCAGGGAATATTAAGAGTTCGTTTTCCGTTAAATACACGCGCTAATATAGAGGAAACTACAGAAGATCTACCGATGAAAATACCAAGGACAAATTTAAAACACATGAATGTAGATGAAAACATATTTATGAGAAGATGATATTCATAAAATTCTTCGTCACGATGCGACGGCTATTATAGTATAATGATACGTCTTCGTAATTTAGAGTTCTAGGTAAAGTGCAATAAGTACTTAGTCGAAGAGATAAGAAAGTATACTTACATCCGTCAAGTGATTTTCTACATACGAATATCATAAATGTAATATGTATTGTAAATTGCAGCATGAATCATCTTTCAACTACTTCGTTGTATTCAATTTTTAGGCAATTGCATAGCTTCTATCGCGGGCCTTGAGCGCGGGGACCAAATCCAGAAATTCCGTAACGAAAAAACCTCACGCTCCCCACTCCGACGGGCGGAGGTGTGGCTTGAAGGCATAGCATGCAATAGCTTTACCGCGGCAGTCCCCGAGTGCCACACGTCTTTTTTTTTTGTTGAAAACTACCCCTGCCATCCATCTTTTAAAATAGATAAAAAGGATCTATAATTTTTGTCTGGGATAATTTTATGCGAAAATAGACTTTTTCTCTGAAAATCGCGATATATCCCATTTTGTGACTTTTGATCCCGAGTAAAATCTTTCCAGGTATCGAATCGATAAGGACAATTTCATTTCATTTATAATGGTGTCTTGATCAACCCTGACAATTTTTAAATAGGTGTGATTTATAGCAACCTCGTCGTATTTTGTGGTCTAATTTGACCGAACTATAATTAGAAATTACAATCTTTAGCCTTTCTGAATCAATTATGTATATTAAATGGGTTGGCAGTTATGTGGCTAATTACTAAACGCGAGTAAGCGATGCAATGAGATTTTCGGTAGCTAATACGATATGAGAAAGCTAGCTAGTTAAAATTAGTTATCTGAGCCAATATTCTGATTATTCTGGGAAAACTATTCTTATACCTATTTCATCGTATTTAATCATTTCAATGGAAGAGATTAGTGTCGCTACTTTTGTATCCTGACAAACATTTTCCTTAACATAAATAACATTATTACTCCATTCACAGAATTCTGCAAATAAAAATAATTACTCCGACTGCTTTGCATTGAAACTAATTGACTTTATATCCACTTTTAGTAACTTTCCACTTTTCGTGCGTCGTTTTATTTTACGTAACATCTATCTCTACCTTAATGATGATGATCCTACTGTAGGTGTATATTTTTCTATGAAACATTTAGTTTTAAAAAAATAGTAAAATAGAAGATACAGACTACATTTTTCTTTAACCCATTGAGCCCCAAACGGCCCGATCGGGCCACGACACAATAGATTTTCTATTGTGTCTGTGATTCCGGGGCCTGATGGATTAATCAGATCCTGAAAACTGTTGTAAATATTTTTGATAGTCCTTGTAAATTTGAATTTGATAGTCAATTAAATATTTCTTTAAGAATATTAAAAGGGAACTTTTTAAACGAAATTGAAAATGAAAATATTATAAAAGAATGTTAATTTGTCCTCAAAGAAAGTGAGAACTTTTGATAAGCAATGAACCCATTTATACCATTAACGTTAAAAATTCATTAAATGTTCCTGCTTTGAAATGTTTATTCGTCCCGTTTTTGTATCCATTTGCCGAGGCTAGGTCATATTTTATTTAAATTTCGTTTCAGGTACATAAGCAACAAAGTGAAATTTTGCTCTCACTTATTAAGATATGTTTTAATAACTGGATGAAAAATATTACCTTATTAATTGAATCTAGTAATACTCATATTTATGGAAATACTGCCTGCTCTAGCTATAAATAGTTTTTCATTTTTTATTTGTCTGGAAATTCGTAGCAGATTTTCCGTAGCGCGGTGGGCGGATGCAGCCCCGTAGCTAAGGCGGTAGCGGGCCGCCCGCCGCCCGCCGTTTACCGTTTACGTCAGTCGAGCTCGCGCGCCGCACGAGTGTGCACGTGTGCATTGCCACAAACCAAACCGCATATGACAATTGATAATTGCGTATCATACATTGATATTTTCCCTTATCAACCAAAACATAACTAGATTGCGTCTTGCAACATCTCAATAATCGGGCGTTGTAGAAGTTAGTGATAATATAGTGATACAGTGTGTAGCCGTGTTTAATGCTGTTGTTTGATATCGAAGTGTTTGAACATTGCGATTGTTGTTGATAGCACTGGCCCGTTTATAACGCACATTTTGGTGAAGTCGATCGATAAGTCGGCTATCTAACAGCTGAGTCGATCACACTGAACCTTCTAACAAGGTAAATTTATTATATTCTAGGATCATACCCTTCCTCTTTATGATTCCTGATCGCTTTCCTATTCGTCATATTATGGTTAAAATTGTCATCCTTGATGTCTATTTATGCGAATTATATTTAATGAATCGTTATCAATGTACGAAAAATGTTTTTTTTTTCTAGTCACAAAAGGAAAATGTTCAACTTGATTTATAATCACATATTTATAGCAAAACGAGCTGTCCCGGTAACCATTTTTTTTACCTAATTTTATCACTTAGGATTTTGAAAAATAGATGTTGTTCAATTCTCAGACATACCCAAAATGCAAATAAAATTTAATGAGAATCGGTCTGGCCGTTTTGGAGGAGCTTTTCAAAACACCGCAACACCAGAATTTTATTTATTGGATGTACCTAATTGTATGCATTTTTATGGTCAAGATTAAAAATCTTCACGCAAGCAAGAAGAAATTTTAATTATCTTACACAAATGCTTTATCAAAATAAGAAACCTTAACATTAAATAGTAAATTATTATTATCTAGAACAAATGCAGCTCGTGACTTACGAATAACTAAAACAAAAAAATAATTTTGACAATTCAAATGCAATATAACACATAAAGATACATAATTTAAGCAATAACAGCAATAATAGATACATTAAACCTGTGAGATATAAGATTTCATTGTCATGGTTCAATTTGTTGATATTATTAGCTTATTCTGGAACAGGGTCTATATTATAACATCAATAATAACAATCAATGAACTATGTAATGTCATGTGTCGGTCCCTAAACGGAAGCAGTTCGTCACTCTGCACTGTCATCAACTACCATTGGCATCGGTAACCGACAAACAAATGACGAAATATTTCTCTCGCTAATTTTAAAAGCTATTAGCTAGATGTATTTTGGCAAAAATACATAATATTATGATTCTTTAACATTGATGATGTTATAATTTTGCGGTCGATGTACGTAACGATACATTAAGATATAAAAAAAATATGTGTAATCAACAGGATGAGTTAGGAAAGAAGCAAGATTGCGGTGTATCTTTAAAATTGAACGTCGGAATTAAATTCAGTTTACATAAGAATATTCTGCATACCATTCTCAAAAATTATGGAAATGTTGCAATATGCTATTGTTGCACAAGAATAATTTGCTATAAAGCATAATAGCTTGTCAGTGATGAAGCGAACTGGTCTGAGAGCGAAAGCCAAGGGCGTGTGATTGCCAATTTTTCACTGCTCTTATTATCTACTCGGTCGGACTTCGTCGTAATTACATCATTAGATGAGCTTTCCGTGCCGTGCAGATTAACCCAGAATGCTGTAACTAGTGCCTGTTGAGAGATTACATTTATCTGCTTGAACGTTCATTTCTAACCGAGTTATCTGAGATAATAGTGTCATCATTTTAATGTTAAATCAGAATAGTTATTATCAAAAAGTATATTTATTTATATATTATATATAAAAGACTCAAAGTTAAGTATAACCACAGTAAAAATGGCTTTGTTAAAAAATAGCGGAGAAATTGTGTCGCAGCGGGTTTGCCGCTGGAAGTGGGCTATCGACGTTAATGTAAGAGCAGTCTTAATTATTATGAATAGTGAGGATTAAATGTGATTCTCTTTAGAAGTTGTGCTCAAAACATTTTATTATTTAAAACATTTTATTATATTTCATTGTTTTCATCAGTAATAACTAAAATGTAAATTAATTACGATTGTATTTTTCTTAGTTAGAATATTTGTATTGTCTAATGCGTGAATATTAATTGATAAAATAAGATTCATTTAATAGAATGTGTATCGTGTTCAGAAATATAAATAACAAGATACGTCTCGCAATTTATATGTTTTAAATAGTTAATATTATGCTCTAAGTATGTTATTATATCTGTATGGAATATTAGATATTAGATTAGGTGTAATACGTATTACCTAGTATTGTTTAAGATAATGCATCTATCGATAATTCTTATAAGCACATACACCTTCGATTCATCAATTAAATATCTACCTACTTCGCAAGAATCTATTACAGTCGAATTATTTCACACTGATATTAGAACGAGATAAGTGGTGCTTGTGTAACTTCTTTTCGTCGAACGGTATAAATACATAAAATTCCCTTAGGCTTTCGTAGAAAGAGTCCAAAGAATGTCCAAAAAAATATAAGTATTTGTTTATTGTCTGTGCGTAATTTTTACGAAGAATAAATACATACTAAAGCTGATCGTTAAAATCATATGTTCACAAAAGCTCTATTGCAATACATTGATCACACTCGTACAGTAATAAGACTCCATGCACCTGGTAACTGGGGCTCAATCACGCATTGACACTACAAACGCGCCACGTGCCAAGTGGGACTGCCAGATGCTTGCTTGCCTAGACAGTTAATGATGTCTCGAGTAGCTTGACTCATTAAAATGTCTTTTAATATTTTTTTTTTCATTTACACATCGTGATGTCCTTATCGTTTGGATTTTGTCTATGAGGAATTTTAACTATATAAAAAAAAAACTATTCTCATGCATACTGCATAGTGCGACGAAAAATACCATTTTAATGAATAAAAATGTCAGTTTCGGTCGCCTACTCTTATGCTCTTTGAAATTAAATGTTCGTATGTGTATAATGGCTCTTCGACATGATAACTAAATGGAATATGCAGCGCCGGCTTTGAATATTAATAACGAGGCTGATGTTGTTATATTTTTATGACGACTATGATCTTTCGTGCTCGGTATAGATACCGATTGTTGGTTGGTTGGTTGGTTTGATGGATGGTTGTTGTCATATTAATATTATTTTGTAAATATGGTACGGCACAAAATAATATTTATTACGCATATTATTGAGGCCGGTGTGGGCGACTGAACCAGTCTCCGCGCGCAAGGCCGGGGTGCCCCATGCCAATTGCGGCTCACGTTATTGGTCGATTTTAACACCTGTACCTCCGAATCTATCTATAACTTGTTATTCTGACATCATAGCCAATATTCCATTTAGCATACCGAGTATGCGGAATGATTGGCATTCGGTTATTTAACATTCCTAAGGACGAAATTGAAATCGACTTCTAAACTTTATTATAATGTTGGTTATCATTGTACGTCTTTAAAAATTAGAGATTAGATTATTCGAAATGAGTAGAATAAATAGTTTTGCATAATCGTCGTAATTCGATTTGTTTTCCACGTCTAGCTAGATAAAGTTGTTTTGAATTGATATTATTGTTGATATCACATAATATATTGCGTAGTACGTCTTGAATAATAAACATTCATTCATATAGATTCTAGAGTATAGTGTATAGAATACAAAAGCCAAGAATGTAGTTCTAATTTTTTTTAGTTTTGCAATACTATTTAAAACATATTATGTTAAATATTTTATTTTTTAAGTTAAATATTATAAGTTAAATATTATAAGTTAAATATTATAAACAAACAAGTTATTATGTAAAAGCAAAATAAATAATAAAACGACGGCGAGGAATTTTCAGAAAAAATAATTTTCTAAATTTATATTCTACCCTGAAGGATTGTAAGGCAGTCGTAATTGCAAATAAGGAACTCAGAATTTTCATTACTTCAAACCCCAGTTTTGCAAATTCTTTGCTCAAATTAATTCATGGAAGAACGTTATACTGTTACTTGGTACCTGGGTAGGTAAATTAAGCAATATACTTAAAGGCGGTACTAGGTATTTTTCCTCGAACGAGTAATTAATTGATAGTTCCGGAAGTTTATTATTAAATAGTTTTTACAATTTAGTGACTAAATTATCTTCATTTTTAGTGCTACAAGTTGGAGCGAATATTTCTGCAGAATATTACAAAATCATAATTCAAGCGACATTGATACTTCCGAATTGTTTTAAATATAAAATATTATCACAAAGATGATAATATTTTTTCTCAATGGCGTCAATGTTTTTCGGTAGTAGAGTGGAGGAAATATGTTGTTAATGTATCGGATCTTATGGTCTTCACCTTGAAGTCACGTGTTCATCGGTCCGTGAGTCAGTGTTGCGCAGCAGTTCTGTCACAAGCGCATTGCGTTTTATAATATTAAAGGCCATCTTCGTACCGTGACGAACTTTTTATTTATTCGCAAATGTGTGTTGCGAACGATGCCAACGTGACCACTTGTAATCTGTCTAAATGGGATCTCATCACAAGAGGGATGTCACGACCACGCATTTTGCGTTAGGTCAGCTCGTAATTGCTGCGCATGAATTTACTTTCATGTTTTTTTATTTATATACTTGTTACATGTCTAAATGCTTATTAAACGGTACCATTAGTTAATATTTAAACGTGCTATCACAATAAACTTAAAAATAGAAATGTTATACACTGTTGAGATGTAGCTAATAATAGAATTAGTTAATTAAAAAATTTGTAAATAGGTAGTGTAGAGTCCAAAGTTGATCTTTTCATGTTGCCGTAGTTTTTCCTCAAAGAGTAGTGTAACTTTTACACACATTGCCGATAGAACGGTTATGAGTGACCAATCCAATTTCGAAGGTAATATCCTGTCTCCTGTTCGAATATCGTTTATAGCTAGATTCCAGGTTTCAATTATTTGAAATATCACAAGCGATCGATGCTTTTGCACGTGTAATGTGCACTATGCTTTCGTAGTTCTACGTATATTCAAGGATGTGCGTAGGTGTAAAGTGTTATCGACAGTGTACCTACACATCTTTTCTTTTAAATATCACAAGAGCTAGTAGCTATAAATAATAATTCTGACATTAGCGTTTTAAACGAGTTAAATTACACTTGTATTTAATCTTGTTAAATTTGTTACATTTCTTCAAGGGCATTTGTTTCTTCAAACGTCTTTTGGATGGATTATGATTAACCTATAAAATATTAGTAAAATATATTTTGTTACGTATCAATGTCAGGTAAGAATCCATAGGTATGGCAGTTATTGGTTTGGGATGATTAATATCCGCTAGGAGAAGGTCGCGGGTGAGGTGTGACGTCACCTCCGCTAGCGCTCCACTTCCGCTCATTCGCCATACGTGCTCCGATTACCATATACAACTGTCTACCACGATAAATATTCAAATTAATCTTATTGTCGTACAAAAATTCCATAAAGAATGAGAGTTTAGTTTCAGTTTTCAATGCTATTGTATTAATATTAACGCTTCACAAATGTTGACAAGAGATAAATCAGTGACGAAAAATAGTACAGACTACAGATTACCATTCATTCGATAGATCTCTGAAGATATTGGCTTTTAAACAAAGTAGATAAATTAATAAAAGCGATTTATATTTTATTTAACATTTATAGTTTTGATATCCTGTTTGATAAAATATAAAAGAAAATAATACTGATGCAGTTTAAAGTAACCAAACATACTTATAACATTTACTTGCTAGGCAAAAGTTTGTAATATATCATTTTCAGAACGATATACTCCAAAAATGGTAGAATATACATTGTGAATAATGTGACCTTATTGTCAGACAATAACATGCAAATTATTACTTATATAATAAGCTATTACAATGTAGAGCATTTGTAACAATGGTAAACGCTCCATTTATGAATGCAGTTTGATTATAGACTAAAGTAGTAGTTTCATGTATATATTTCATTATCGGTGCAATATAATGAGGTCAAAATTTGGGTTTCCTACGATCTTACAGTGATTCCATTATAATGTCTGATTTTGGAATATCCTACTTTTTGTGAAAATTATTAATAATTTTTTGGCGTAAATAGGTATGTGCTATATTATGTACCTAGTATTTTTAGATTTGTGCATTATTTTGGATCAAAAAATCTCCTATTAATTAAATTTAAATTCAAGTTGGGAATAAATCCAAGATTTTTGCATTAAGGGCCGATTTTTCAATCCATGGTTAAAACTTATTCGCCCAATAAAGTATTACACGACAACATTAAAATGTCACTCGTAAACTGTCAAATACCTACAGGCAAAGAATACATTTTTGAAATGGTAGTTTAATACGTTATTCGACAAATAAGTATTAACCAAGGATTGAAAAATCAGCCCTTAAAGTACTTACTGTCGTTCAATGATTTTAGAAATGCAATCATTTAAAATAAAATAGAGTTCAAAGCGACTATGTGATGTATACGGGTCTCGCAACTGGCAGTTTCGATGGCAGCTGCGCGTGTGCTGTCATTTTTTTATGTTTTATTTTCACCGACACCCTAGTTGTGTATGCAATGTATATTGCGAACACCCTATGGCTTGCTCTATTGTAGTTTGATTGTAGTTGATGCAATGTCTCCGACGAACATGCATGAAAGTGATTTGGCGTTCTTCCATCAATAATCTAGAGCAAATAGCCGGCATGGAAAATTACGCAATTTTTTTATATCAGATCATTCTTATGAAAGTTTAATTTTTTTAAGAATTTATATTTTAATACGTAAAATCTAAATATTTTCATGTTACACTGTGTTGAACTTATCGCGGTCGCCCTCAGTACTGCGGTGGCGTCGTCAAAATGAGGATGGCATGCCTGACCTACATAACAACTCAGCGGGGACGCCTGGGCCTCAGCCAACTCTATCGTTGTAACTACTTTTTATTTCTATAAAGAAAGTGCATATTTGTGGACCATATTAAAATTTTATTCCCGTTTGAGTAACGCTTAATAGCACCTATTCATCTCTGCCGTGGCCGTATAATGCAATTAAGTGGTGCCCCAGAATACAGTATCTTTAGTTCCTTATTTGATTTTGATTTATGCGCCTGGTATAGCAAGCGCATATTATAGTGATATATATGATGGAGCTTAAGCTTTATGATGAAATATGTTCTTTTAAGAATATAAAATTGGACCCAGAAAGGATTCTTAGACATTGTGATAATAATAATAGTCCGTAATAAAACAAAAACCTGGAGATTTCAATGAGTCTGAGTTATTATGTTTGGATCAATTCCAGTTTCAAAATCATAATTGAATAAGATTAGCTTTACGTATTAGATAAAAAAGACTAAATCTTTTTGTAGCTGTAACAAAAAAAAAAATAAATTTGTATGATGGAAGTCGTAATTATTATTTAGATTTCATTTAAATTATACCATATGAAATTATGCACTCATCAAGATACATTGCGAATTTATAGGCATCGATCGTATACGGAGTGGCAGCCATTGCGGTGGAGTATCGGTAATAGCAATCTGCCGTGCAGCCACAGCTCATTGATTGTGCCCTATACGACCCTTCAACCCTTTGTGGGACAATACCCCGATGTTCATGCATAGCTGTGTCCTGAATTCTACTTTTGCACATGCCAAATAGGTTTTAAAAACTTTTATCCAACCTAAAGGATTTAAAGTTCCTAATATGTACCTACTTGGTTTGTTCATATAATAAAGGTGATTTGATTGCGCTTTGTCTAATCGGGAGAGATAAACAGATGTAACCCATTTTGAGTCAAGCTTTACATACATTTTATTTTATATTTTAACAATGAATTTAGTAATAATTATAATCCTTCATAATATAATTCTTAGAACTTTAACGACTTTTGATTTTCTTCCAGGGTGGACGGTAGTAAGTATATATATATCCTTTTGTATTCATGAAATGTAGAAACAGCACGTGTGTCGAAGCTAGGTCATATGTCGATTGTAGATAAGATTAATACATATTTATGTAACGGGGACACGCTTATTTTGCTTAGGCTCTACACGCACAGAGGATCTACGTAAAATTATTGAAAGGTTTTTCGTTCATATTTGATATTTCATAATAATAGCGTGTTTAGACGTGGAATAAAATGACGTCGCTATTTTTATACTTTTTATTACTATAAACTAAATTGGCAATCAGATTAATATTAGGGGCATTTCACGCGAAGCGGACACAGATTTCAGGGTCAGGTTTCAGATTTCGGTTATATTTTAGTATGTTACACCTGTATATATCCTCGGTATGTATACGAAAATTTTTTGCATTTAGAAGCTTAGTTTTTAAAATACAGGTGTTTGAAGATGTCAGTAAGCGCGAGGTATGGGGGACTTTGAATGTAATTATCAGTTCAAGAAAAGTAATTTTTAAATAAATTGATGACTGAATAATATACCCCATGAAATAAACTTTTTATGCTCATATTTCGAATTTCGAATTTATGTTTAAATTCCTTAGAAAAATAAAAAAATATTTTTCTTTGTCATTTTTTTCAAACTTTGCGTATTTTTAATTTTTTTAAAGATCATTAAATAAATGGCTTATATTATGCTTAAACTTCATGCAAAGTTCTAGAGTGGTCATCGCAGTAGTTTAGAAGCTACATGTATTATAATGGCGAGGCGCGGCAATATCCCCATACTAGCGCCTAGCGCGACGCATTTGAATATTCATACAAACGGGGACAAAAAATAAATTCTAGAAATTTGAATTAAATGAGGTGTCAACAGATAGGTCTTTAAAAATTGATTGGAGGTTTATAAATAAGTTTTATGATAAAATAAATAATTGACGAGATATACGTATTCAAAGTCGTAAAAATGTCATATTACTTTACTGAATATTTTTTTTTAAGAAAACTAAAGTAATATTTTCTTGCTTGTTATTTACCACTATAAAATCTTATTAAAACCTGAAACAGTGTTATTAACTAACTATAATGAGATAAATACTGCAATACGGTGCGTTAACCAACTAAGCGCTAGTATGGGGATATTGCCGCGCTTCGCCATTATAATACATGTAGCTTCTAAACTACTGCGATGACCACTCTAGAACTTTGCATGAAGTTTAAGCATAATATAAGCCATTTATTTAATGATCTTTAAAAAAATTAAAAATACGCAAAGTTTGAAAAAAATGACAAAGAAAAATATTTTTTTATTTTTCTAAGGAATTTAAACATAAATTCGAAATTCGAAATATGAGCATAAAAAGTTCATTTCATGGGGTATATTATTCAGTCATCAATTTATTTAAAAATTACTTTTCTTGAACTGATAATTACATTCAAAGTCCCCCATACCTCGCGCTTACTGACATCTTCAAAGACCTGTATTTTGAAAACTAAGCTTCTAAATGCAAAAATTTTTCGTATACATACCGAGGATATATACAGGTGTAACATACTAAAATATAACCGAAATCTGAAACCTGACCCTGAAATCTGTGTCCGCTTGGCGTGAAATGCCCCATATTAACAACATATTAACACATTAAGATCAAATCTGAATTGCATGCAGTGTGGAAGCGTTCAAAGTCCGGCGAAAGTTACACACATTTGTCGAATCATAGAGCGCAGTTGAAAAGTCGAATAGAAACTGCCTACATAAACTATATGAAAGCAATCGAGGACAACATTAAAGTGGCCCCACGTAAGTTTTGGCAGCACATTTCGAATCTCAGATCGAAGGGAGGCTTTGAGCCTACCGTTTCCTATAAGAGTTCAACTTTCTCGGGACCTGCGGCTGCTGAGGCTTTTGCTAATTACTTCGCTAGTGTATTTTTGCCAGATTCTCCGACCTTGAATGTCGATCAGTGTAATATATCGGATAGCTCATCTAATAGTAATTACATAAACATAAAAAATATCACCACCGATGATGTCGTCACTGGTATTAACAAGTTGAAGCTCAGTAGCGCTGTGGGACCTGATTGTCTTCCTCCTGCTTTTATCAAAGGAGCTAGAGATTTTCTTTCTATACCATTATGCCATATTTTCAACCTTGGCCTCAAGTCGGGTGTCTACCCAGCAACATGGAAGCTGTCTAGAGTTATACCCATCCCTAAGAGCTCAAACAAATTACTAGTTGAAGAGTATCGACCAATAGCTATTCTATCCTCAGCTGCTAAAATCTTCGAAAGCATCCTACATAAATATATTTACATGCAGGTGAATAAGTATCTGTGTAATGAACAGCATGGATTCAGGACCATGAGATCGGTTGATACAAATTTAATGACTCTTGTAGAATATATTTCGGTTCGACTCGATCGAGGGCGTCAAGTTGATGTACTTTACTTTGACTTCCAAAAGGCCTTTGATAGAGTTAACAATGACATATTGTTGGCGAAGCTCTGTGCTATAGGTTTTTCCCCGGGACTTCTTCGGCTGCTGGTGGATTATTTGCGTGACCGACAACAGTTCGTCAGACTCGGTCTGTATGAATCTAAACCCTACCACACGCGTTCAGGAGTTAGTCAAGGTTCCATACTGGGGCCTCTCTTATTTTTGATCATGGTAAACGACCTACCTAGAGTGGTATCTCATGCTAGGAGTCTTCTTTACGCTGATGATTTCAAATTGTATTTGGAAATCGGGTCTGAGTTAGATTGCTTAGCTCTTCAGCATGACATCGATGCTATTTATGAGTGGAGCATTAGAAACAAATTGGAATTTAACATTGAGAAATGCTTTGTGATGACCTTCGGTCGGATGAGGCACCCGATACACTTTGATTACAAGATCAAAAATACATCCATTACCAGAAGCACTGTAATTAAGGACTTGGGTGTCACATTAATTGATCGCGGGCTCACATTTCACGATCATGTTGCAATGTTGGCAGGGGAATCTTTTAGACGGCTTGGGTTTGTTCTTCGGAATGTACGTGATTTTCAAACCGGACACGCTATAAGGCTTGTATATGGAGCCCTGGTCCGCAGCAAGTTGGAGACTAGTTCTTGTGTATGGAACACACACGAGGGAAAATATACCCTGATGCTCGAAAAAATCCAAAAGGCTTTCCTTCGGTTCCTGTTCAAGCATCAATTTGGGTACTATCCCTATTTATATCCGACAATGTTTTTGCTAGGCTGTCTTGGGTACAACTCATTGGAGACACGTAGGAAATACAATCAATTAGCCTTTGTCTGCAAGATTCTGCGTGGCAAAATTGACGCTATTGATTTGAGTGATGAGGTGTGTAAATTATTTGTGCCTGATAATTACTGTCGAGCGCGCAAGCATGTGCTCTTTGCTATACCGCCGGCTCACACTACAGCCCGAGCCTTATCACCAATTCCACGCGCTCTCACTGCGCTCAAGGCTCTCCTCAATAGCAACCCCGAATGCGATCTGTTCGCGGATGGATGGGGCTCGTTATTGTCGGCGTGCTTGAGCTTTTCTGAATAGTTTTGAATGGTTTTTGTTTTTAATACTAGCAATCAATTTATCATATTTATTGCTGGTGTTGGGAACAGAAACCATTCATTATATTAATTTATTGTTTTTCTTTTTATATGTAACTAGGTTTCTGCCCGCGGCTTCGCCCGCGCAGTCAAAGAAAAACCCGCATAGTTTCCGTTCCCGTGGGATTTCCGGGATTGCGTCATTTTCCCGGGATAAAAAGTAGCCTATGTCCTTTCTTGGGTATCAAAATATCTCCATACCAAATTTCATGAAAATTGGTTCAGTAGTTTAGGCGTGATTGAGTAACAGACAGACAGACAGAGTTACTTTCGCATTTATAATATTAGTATGGATTTGTAATTTGATTTAATTTTATTTTTTTGTAATATAATTTATGTAATTTTTAGATATAATTAATGTAATTGGTGCAATACCGTTTTAATTATAATAAATAAATAAATAAATAAATAAACATAACACCGTCTGCTCTGGCTGAGCATTTTGCTTTATACTTAGTGATTCAAAGTCTTTTCGTAGCCATTTATTCCGGTAATTAATAAAGATGTCCGTCAAAAAGGATATAGCGATAAACTTCGGTTTACAATGTTTGATTCTATCATCAACATCGATTAATCAAAAGCACTTGCTCTGCGATGGCTTCACCCCGGGCTGTTAATAAAATCAGACTCCTGACATTTATATCAAAGGTCAGATTTATTTGCAGCAGGCTAGAGTCGCACTCCGTCCACCAAGCAATAATGATATTACATTTCAGAAGAGTGGATTTCATTTTTGTCTATAAAATGATTTGTAGGTTGGTGTAATTCTGTTATGATCTATTTATATAAAATAAAGTGGGGTTAGTTACACCACTCGTAACTCAAGAAGTGTTAGTAATTTTTGGTTTTCTCTTGGTTTGGATTGAATTCACTCACAAAAACATGCCTACCGGTTAAGAGATTAAATCTTTTTCCCGGCTACGCATATGATATTGGGTGTTAAACTGAAACTACGTCACAAGTGATAGTAATTCTTGGAATAGATTAGATAACTAGTTTAATTCAGGTTATATTAAAGGGACGTATATAGAGAGTCTCATGTAATATTAATTGGAGACATTCAACAGCACTGCATTTAAAGACACCGGCTACGGTTCTCATTTAGAGCATGAATACGTCCCATTTTCTCCGTAGAAATAGCTTGCGATGTAGTCCTTTGAACTTACTCTCCTACAAGATGCGCGACCGCATTTATGCAACATATTATACCCTACAAACGTTAAATATGTAGCCCACAAGTGAAGACAAAAAATATTCTCGTATTTAAACAAATAAGGCTGGAAGAAACTTGTACCAGAGAAAGTGTATATACTATCCTTAAAAGAAGTGGAAGCAATTACAGCTAGGTATAGACTTCCGGTTGAGCATCGCTTTTTAATGTCGACATTATACCAATACCAATATGGTTTTATGTTTTGCTTAACATAAAGTATAGTTCGGAACAATCGATGGTGTTACCCAACATTGATTTAAAAAGAGCAAATGCAATATAATGAAGAACGACATGAAGTCGTCATTAAATTATTTTAATCACGTTAGAAATCATCTGACTTGTGCTGTATTTCTTATTATCTTTTATGTCAAATATAAATTAATTAGAAACAGATATGAATAAAAATAATAAATTTGCAGTATACAGCTTGTGTTTTGCTCGAGCAAACAATACAATGCCACCGCCTAGAAGCACGCGGAATTTAAGTGTTAGCGAAGGCGCTGAGTCAAGTAGAACTCTAGGCTCAGCCTTCGTGTTTATCTTACCCTCTCCACCTCACTCTCGCCCTAATTCGGGGGATAGAATTTACTCAACAAGTTTCGTTTCATCAACTCGACCTCATTGTGATAAATTCGCATACTGCGTAGTTTGGCAAGTGGTTGCGAACTTCTAAGTAACATATAGTGATGAGCAAAGCAAGACCAAGACCAAGACTCGGAAAGTCTTGGTCTTGGTCTCGGTCTTTCTTATTGAGTCTTGGTCTTGGTCTTGCTTAAATACGTTCGGTCTTGGTCTTGGTCTTGGTCTTGCTCTCTCAGTCTTGGTCTTGGTCTTGGTCTTGCTTAAATACGTTCGGTCTTGGTCTTGGTCTTGGTCTTGCTCTCTCAGTCTTGGTCTTGGTCTTGGTCTTGCTCAAATAATATGTCTGGTCTGACTAACTGAGAAACGAATTACGCTGTTTACTATGGCGTTCGTAAGTCCTCTAGATTATATTTGTCCATGGTTAAAGCTTGTTAAAAGAATGATCCTCTAGTTTAAAATATAGCTATGAAAACTCGAGAATCTACCCTTCCTCCAACGCATAAATTGATCTTTTATCGAAAAAAATAGTCCTTGAGAAAAGTAAAAATATTGGAAAACAAAATTAGTTTTTCGTTGTATTTTAACCATGTGTTATCACTTATCCAGACGTTGGAACAAACAAAACTTGTTGATATGAATAGATCCTTATTTTTCAAACAATGGTAAAATTGTTTTGTTTTTTATATGTGTATCGTTTAAATGTAGTAAAGTAAACTGACTGACAAACTGCCAATTCACTGTGAGTAAGAATTTTCGGTTGAGTCTTGCGTATTTGGTCTTGGTATTGTATGCAATACCAAGACTAATACCAAGACCAACTATAGTTGGTCTTGGTATTAGTCTTGGTCTTGTTCCCTCTGTCTTGGTCTTGGTCTTGTCAGCCTAAGGTCGGTATTGGTCTTGGTCTTGGTCTTGCTTTTTCGCAAGACCAAGACCAAGACTGCAAGACCAAGACCAATTTTGCTCATCACTAGTAACATACCTACATGAATTCAATATATGCAATGTTTTAGTTTCGCATAAGTTTTAATTAAATGGCGGACTGAAAATATATAAAATATACGAATTAGACTAATACCCGAGGCTTTGCCCATGTGCTCGAAAGTAAATTTCTATTATTTGAAGATGTCCCCGATTAGTACGTAGGTCGACGCGAGCAGCTATTGATTACATTCATACCTGGATATAAATAACTACGTTAAAAATAACCGACTTCAAAAACGGAAAAGTAAAAAATAAAAATGATTTGATATTATTAATTACTACATAATATTATTATTTAGATGTGCTATTTACTAAATAGGTTTGATGTCGGTGCACGGGCTTCATACTAAATGCTTAGTGCTTGGCACCGACTTCAAACCTATTTAATAAATAGCACATCTAAATAATATGTAGTAATTAATAATATCAAATCATTTTTATTTTTTACTTTTCCGTTTTTGAAGTCGGTTATTTTTAACGTAGTTATTTTTATACTTTTTAGTGTATTTTTTTCAACACGAATCAAACGAGCCCAAACTCGATAAAGTTGAGTCAATTAATTACTGAGTTCCTATGGCCACCTTCCGATTGCATCATCAAATCAGCTCTATGTCATGATTATTTTTCATAGCTATCCAATTTACAACTATACAAAATTTCAGCTCAATCGGTAACCGGGAAGTGAATCAAAGTTACTTGCTAGATTTCAATTAAGTCATCGAGATCAGACAAAAATGCTCATAAAATAAAAACTTACTGGGCCTACCCGAATCAAATTTTTATGGGACCAATTCTAAACCATTCCGCATCAAACAAAAAAAGAATCACGTAAATCGGTTCAGAAACCTCGGCGTAATCGGTGTACATACATAAAAAAAAAAACAAAAAAAGCATACCGGCCGAATTGATAAACTCCTCCTGTTTTTTGAAGTCGGTTAATAAAAATACCTGAAATTTTGCTCGCGAGTTGTTATTCCAGAAATATTTTGTTTACAATTTCCATTACCTATACAGGGTCAAATAATGTCGTCTCAGCGACGTCTGCGTATTTAATAGCGATATTAATATTGCCGTCGGTCTGACGTCATGGGGAATGGGGATGTCTAGACCACTGTAGACTGCGGAAGACTAAGGACAGTGACAGACACTTATTAAATGAATATTATATTATATTAACTACTACTACCCTTATACCTTTTTAAATTAACAGGCATTTCTATGGTATGATGGAATTAATTAAATACGGAAGTTCCATTGCTAAGCATCTAATATTATCTTTATTCTACTGTCTGTTACTGTCTTTATTGAGCTATGAAATATTTCTTTGTCTGAAAAAACGTACATAACTTAAACATGCTAAACATTTTGGTCATGCATATAATATCATATTTTGAAATTTAGTTGTTAACCATTAATACACTGATACGAATATGTATTATGAATATTTCAATGTCGAAATCCTTAAACCAAGGGCAATGAACTCGCACCCCTAGTTTTCTTGACGTTGGTAAGCCTGTCTGGGTTCACCCTAAAGTTCTTCGGGAACATTCTATTTTATTGACCTTGCGTATATAAATATAACATCAGATACCTGTCCTCCTGAAGGGGATTCATACTAAACCACACAAAGAATACTGTGTGCATAGTAAACTATGCTTTAGCATGTTAAAAGCAAAACGATTCGTTACTAAACACTGTATTTAATGCACGACGTGTATTTATAAGCTATTTCAATTCAATTATTACAGCTTTGTTTTTTTTATCGGGACAACTGTGAAACATTAGTTCAAATAATTACATAGATATTCAATACATATATTGTTCCGCCCTGAGGTCTGTAACACCTTTGCCCTTGAATAATAATGATGTTAGTTTTAGGGTTGTAACGGAGGCCTACTTAGCGGAGGCGGAGGCGGATGCGGAGGTGAAGAGGTTCGCCTCCGCGGATGCGGAGGTTAACGGAGGCGGAGGCGGAGGTGAAATTTGTTGGGAAAATTTATAATTATCGTCTACTTCTACAAAGTACTGCCAAATTTCACTAGTTTTCGGCTTCATCACGTTATTTAAATAACAATAACTAATAATTACGCACAAAATTACTTAAAGCAATCACGGCTCAATTGCAACTACGCGGTACCGAACGCTTTGACAAGTTGATTCCTGTTATTCATTCACTCACACTCCCACCACCCGCTTGGCCGTGTTCCCGCGGCTTAAGCAAACTCTCGACCATTTCACTTGAAAACACGCAGCCGAGCGGCTGCGTCGCCTAGCGTCGCTCCTTGCGCGTTGTTTGTGATCGTAAATGAACTTCCGATATGACTCCGCATAAATTTTGCGGAGGCGGATGCGGAGGCGGAGGTTAAATTCTTTGCGGAAGTTCCGCAGTAACGGAGGCGGAGGCGGAGTTCCGTTACAACCCTAGTTAGTTTAATTAAAATAAAGAAACCATTTCTAAGAATAATGAACACTTTATAAAGTAAATAACTAAATAGTATATACATAGATAATATATATAACAAACAGTATTAATAAATAATATATTGTGGAATGTGGGGGGAAAAATATCTTCTTGATCTTCTTGATTAGATCGGTCCGCCACTCAGGCGTGTCATTTAATTTCGACAGACCTTGCCCTACGTTAGATAAGATGAGAAAAACTCAAGAATTCTTTACTTCGTTAAACAAAGTAAGGGTCTGAATTTATTGTTACCATATATGGTTTATTATTATCTTTATAACCTTGGAAATACGTTGTCAAGGACTTCATTTTAGCATTTCGCTAGGGTAGCACACCTTATCTTATCTTGAAGGTCATTGTCAAACACCAGTCATGATACTATTAAGTTCCGTTTAATTTTAGATTTTATATTTTAAAGAGAACGTTTAAAAGTCTCAGAATCCTCTGCCTATCCTACTGGATGTATGGTTTTTCCCGGCACAGCTAGCGATTTTAAAGGGCACTCATAAAAATCTCGATACCGTAACTTGTAGTACCTACATTACTAAGTATGTTGATAGGTATATAAATTATAATGTGCATGTTTCATTCATATGCACAAAAAATAATATATTGATATTTATGTATCAACAACATTTATAATTATAATCAAAATGATTACTTACGTCTTACATTACCTATAGAATTTAAGTAATGATCTTGATAATGTTCCATGTTTATAAACGGAAAACCTTAACAATGTAAGAAACGGTTAATGTACAAAGATCCTTGAGTGTCCTTTTTGTTTAATTAACCCATTGACCACCGAGCGGCCCAATGAGACCGCGACACAATAGATTTTCTATTGTGTCTGTGATTCCGGGGGCTGAGGGATTAATTTAAACAAATGAGGTTTTGAAAAGACTTCGAAGTTGTTAAAGAACTTTAAATGAGTGATTAAACGTAGACTGAACCATGAACACTTTTTGTCAATTTATATCCATATTATTAGGTTCATCTAATCAGTGTTTCTAATTATATTTGATGGCAAAAAATATATATATAGTTTATCTATCAATCAATATTTACCGTTATGTATAAAATATGATCAGATATAGGGAAAAGAGACAATTTTGTTAATTTATTCGTTGATTGTGGTGACTGATTAGCACACAATGGCTTGGGAAAGTATTATTATGAGATTTTTTTTTGATCTATCGACACGTCACCTTCGCGTTCGCTAACACGTCCTTCGTATTTATTGTCGTCGTATTGCCTATGAAAACTTATGTATGCTTCCAATACGTGATGGAATTTCATAACGTAGTTTATGTATTAACTGTCCAATAATATATTTTAATTACATAAACACAAGTTCTTATGAGTGGAATGTTTTTACTTTTTATTTCTAATGAACTCTACTGAATTTAAATCCAACAATACATAAACTCAAACTAATGCCCGTGCAGCAAAAAAGAAGTTCTCCATTAATTGTTTAAGGAATATCTGATAAACTTATCTAGGCTTTGAAGGCTCATTTAAATTATTTTCCAAAAAAGTGTAAATTTTTTTATTAAAAGAAGATATAAATAAAACAAAGCTGTTATCAGTTGGCGATTTATTACAATAAATAGCAGTAGATATTTTTGCTCTATATTTTACTTTCATAAAATGAAGTACCTATTAAAAATCATCTCGTATACTTTACAATATTGCTCTTAGCTATAAAAGACTAGGTATTACGACACACCACGTATTTCTAATTGGCCTATTTTTAAGACAATAGCTTGGCACAGATGAAGCTATTGCCATTTTTGTGTTCATTCAACTATATTCTGACCTAAAAATATGTTGCACTCAGAGCTTTTAAATTAATCAATAAAGTAGATGTGTATTTTTACCCGACTACGGCAAAGCAAAAGGAGGGTTATGATTTTGACAGGCTATGTATGTATGTATGTATGTATGTATGTATGTATGTATGTTCATCTGTTCCCTCGTAACTTCTAAACTACTTCTCAGAATTCGACAAATGACATATCATTAGAAGCGTCTTAATTGTCCGCTGGTTATAGGCTATATGGGGTTTCAGAAAATCTAATGTGGCGCCCTCTAGCGGACAAAACATACAGAGTAAAAAAATAAAGTTAAGATAAATATGCCGTGTTTGGTATCATTTGAAAGCCCTTTACTTGTACATTTTGAATATATATATATTAATATTACTAGCATTTGCTTGTGACTTTACCTGTATTCATGGGCTGATTGCATATAATTCACATCTTTTCGTTCATAGCTTCTTTACTTCTTATCAGAATAATGTTGGTTATGACTTATGAGCTATAAAGCTTGTCACCAAATTTAGTATTGCGCCCTCTAGCGGACAAAAAGTTCTATGTTAAGAGATATGTCGTATGTCAACTTCCTAGTTTTTAGTTCATCAATTTAACTTTTGTTAATATTATGCGCCATAAATACACTTTAACACCAAAATAGTACAAATAATAAAAAGTAAAAAAACATAATATATAGTAAAAAAAAATAAATTTTCATGTTTGGAGAGGCGTAGTCACACGTTACATATACCTATCTACCGTAGCACTTTGACAACGTGTGACTGCGGTTTTCCAAACATGAAAATTTATCTCTACATAGTGGAATATGGCATACTTCAGAATAGTATTGTATGACATTATTGTCAATTTACAACGAAGCCATCTTGGTAGAGTCTACTGTGTCCATTTACTTGCAACTACATTAGCAACTTTGTTCAGTTCAGTATTCTGAAAATCTTGTTTTATACTTTTTCAGCACCGTTTTTTTGTCGTAGTTGGGTTTTAGTTTTTTTACTTTTTATTATTGTAGAAGTAAATTACGTAAAAGAAAAGAAAAACATATTATATGAGATTCAACCCACATCAATTAATAATTTAAAATGTCTTCATTCCCACGAATACAGCGATTGTTAATTCATTTTACGAAATAAAAACAGCATGTTAAACGAAGTGTGTATCAATGACAAAAAAAAAACAGCAGTCCTAACGAGCGAAATTGTTGCAGGGTGGTTATCCGGCGAAATTAAAAAAGGTGTTAATAGTGACGGCGCCGCTGTGGTTCAAGGCGCCGTTTCGCATACTCCGGCTGTTCGTGCGCGAGAAGCTCAGGGAGCGCGTGCACACGGTGAGCGCGCCGCAGCTGGGCGTGCACGTGCCTCGTGCGAGCCTGCCCAAGCAGCTCGGCGGACAGCTCGAGCCGGATCACGCAGCTTGGTTGGTAATCATCGATCATTATTTTTATACCCGATACGTAGGTACTCAGTTTTGATATAGGGTGTAGCTGGTATATTATATGGTAGTGAAAACGAACTGGACTCATTGATGATAGAAAAGCAATTGAGTAATTATTATAGTATTTTAATTTTAAACTGATATTTAATTATTAGGTATATATTAGTGGATGTTCTTGATATTTAGCTATATACAATGTATTACGTAATTTTTTCGTGATAACAATCAAAATGTATTCACCATGACGTAAAATATTCAAAACTGTAGTACCCACACCGTACATTGCATTGTACATTTTATGGATTCGAGATGAAACATCATGTTCAACAAATTGTGAAAAACATCGACCTTTACTAAATTACCGAGGCGTGTCCTCGTTTTATTCATTGTCAAATGGGAATCCTATTTCGCGTAAAAGCCCCACGCTACGAATTAGCCACCGTGAATATTACTGGGTATTCTCTCGGAACGTTTCTTCGTTCTTGATGCTTATTTAAATTTTACCTATTTACAGTTCTCGTTTCCTTTTTGCGCGTGTAAGCTAACGTTTTCTCGCCGGTTTCCTATACGCTATTTCCTTTCATGAAAATAATCTTAGCTAAAATTAACTCTGGCAGTTGCACTGATTTTATTGACACACTTCTTCGTGCTTTCTTATACAAACGCCATTTCATGTATGCGCTTTTTATCTTTCCAGGTTAGAGCACTGTAGAAATTGTTACACGAATAATCTTCAAAATTCAAAATTGGACGGAGTAATCGACGACTATGTGATCAGTAATCATATACCACCGGTCAAACCGCAAAATGGTAAGAATAATAACAGTATTTAACAAACAGATTAACAATATGAATGCTAATTACGTTTTAATGTTGTTTTAATGTGAAATGTATACCGGTTAAATTATTCATCAATTTAAAACGAAAATAGCTGAAAGTGAGAGCATACTTTTAATAGCGAAACGTTTAGTCTAGTTTCAGGAAAAGGTAACCGCATTTTATTCTGGTTTTAAAAAGGAATTTTATTTTGTTATATCACATTAAAGTTCTATTTTGATAGTTACATTCGTCTGAATTGCCTCGGCGTACGCTAGGGAAGTTAAAACAGTTTAGTTAAAGGCACAGATCATATTAACTCGAATTCGAATCAGATACGTTGCATCAGGTGTGAATCATATTTAAACCATTCAAGCTGATGAAGTGTTAGCCTATTATTATATTACGTAGTGCTATCAAGAAATTCATACAATTAAATTACGTATGATATACTTCATTTTCTGTTGTATATGTAGTACTTTCCGAAGAGCTATACTTCTTGGCAGTGATTGCTGCCGTGTCGTTCGTTATTGATACGCTGAAAGGGGAATGTGTATTTCAAAGCCCTCGCTTGTGTCTATTACGTCGCGACATCACGACGGCAATATTGTGACTTTTCATATCCTGAAACCCTTAAAGGTCGTCGTTACATGTGTCTTGACGGAATTCAAATAATACACTATTTTAATTTTATTCACTTTCAGTTTATATAACTTTTTTTACATCGTCCTTCGATTCGTATGCTCGGTAAATTTTCAATTTGCTTTTGTATTTGAAATAGCTTTCTGTCCGTGGCTTCACCTGCGAGTCAAAGGAAATTCATACGGCAGTGAGATGTTCCACCGCAGTAAAAAGTAGTCTATGTCAATTTAGCATTCTATCTCTAGACACAAAAAAATTATAATGAAATAGCTATGTTGAAAAAAAAACAAACACGTTCGCATTTATAATACATACTAGAAAGGAAGGGACGATAGGTAGGTCTTTGTATTAGAAATAAAATATCAACATTTTTTTATTTTTTTGATACCAACAAGCATCATATAGATAATGAAATGATTATTTACGTGTGTGTATATATTACTCGGCAGGTATAATAGATCAGGAGGTGACACGTGACATGAGCAGCGAGCGGGTGGCGCGGCACAGCGACGCGGCCGACATCATGCACATCAGCGGCGACCTGCCCTTCACGTGCGACCCCACGCCGCTCAGGTACTGTGTACTGTGTAGTGTGTGTGGTGGTTTGGGGAGTGTGGGAGTGTGCGTATGTGTGTGTGCGTGTGTGTGCGTGTAAGTGTGCGTGTGCATGCGTTCGTAGGCGTGCTTTGAATTCAGAAAATGCATTTTCTGGTGCTTTTTAAAATCACTTAATCGGGGTGTGTGGTGTGTTGCATGATGGTGAATTATGCAATATCGCCTACGAATGTTGATTCGTGGTTAAACCAGAACTGCCGTAATTGATAAAGATCGATTACTTCATTGTTTCTTTCGTTCCGATATGAAAAAAAAAACTAGAAAGTAATTAATGTCAAATAGAACGCAAGAGCTTATAAAAACAAAATGCGTCTAAAACCCACACATTTCAAGAGTAAAGGCCGGGGATTTTACTCGACAACTCGTATTACGTCTCAAGGCGACAAAAACATCTTGTTTAACTTATGTAACTCTATATTTTTTCTGATTTGTGATCGATCATTGTGAACGCTAGTGGGCGGGTTTTATAGCTTACTATAATTATATAACGATATTCTGTTTATCTTGTAATAAACTAGGTGTGACCTGTGGTTTCGCCCACGGACTAAATGCTCAAACACCGGTTTTGTAATAAAGTGGCTTAGCCTATGACCCGTGGTCTTATTAGTATTTTCATTATAAATGTCATCAATATTCGTGTTATCGTGAAAGCGTAGACAGAAAGACAGGCATTTATAATATTACTCAGTATTGATTTATTAGTAATCGCAACTCGCAACATTTTTCATGCGACAATTTCCATAGCATTAATAATATCATAGTATTGATCAATCTAAATATTACAGAATTTTACAAGAATGCTCCATCAATTTGCAGGCATACGCACGGTTACAATGGGGACATAAAAGGAAATCACATTAACTCCGGGGATGAAGATGATTTAGATTTAATAAGTAAGTATTTTTTTTTTCTTTATTTATTAATATTTAACCTTTTTCAATTTCCATAAAAATTTACATGACGTGAATGTCATTTTTTGTATCAAGTTTACGCAATATTGATTTTGTCAAAGTTTATTTTGTAAATAATTTGTAATGAATACTGATAAATTAAAATTGCCGGGTATGTGTTAATATATAGTTTTATGAATATAATAATCGATGGGAAATTGTAAGTGGTGGGAAAACAATAAGTTAAAAAATCATAATTCGGGTAAATTGTGTTTTAATTTGTGGTCATTCAATTACGAAAGTTCAATGCAGTTTTTTAATAATAACGATGCGAAATTTAGGAAATACAACAACATGGCTATCATAAATATTAAATAAATAACAAGTGCACTAAAAAAAAATTAATAGTGTTTTGTTATAAATGCTATTTGCAATAAAAACATATTGCGCATTGTCGTGAATGTGAGGGAAATAAAAACAGATTTATATTATGTACAGTATTGAGTTAATATTGTTGTTGTTTGAAATATTTTGCTTGAGTTCGTATTTCACTATACTATTGTTCTGGGTGATGTTATGTTTCTAAATTTTCCTTATGATAAAAAAAATCAAACTGATAAAGTTCCGGTTTGGTTTATTTTGTAAAACTCATCAAACCTTGCTGAAACTGATTTTCAAGGAGCCAATTATTTGCAAAATGTTGAAAATAATAACACTCAGGTTCTAATAGACATAATATAAACGCGAAGATCTATGACTAATAATGTTATTTGCATAAGTACTTTGTTGACTTATTGTTTTTGTGTCGATCTATGTATGTACATCTTGTATTTACCTATTATGTCATACAAAGATTTATGTGTACAATAATTATTTTATGGTAAACACTGGAAATAGAATACTCATAATTTTATGTATGTTGTCTTCAATTCCTGATTAACGATTTGTTTAATAAATTAAACGCTATAATGTTTCTATGAATCGTCAAACAATATTATATAATGGATGAGATCTGTGCAAAGTACCTATAAAAAAATGTATATGATAAAATAAATCATATAATATCACCTAAATTACAAAAGTGTATCCCTTTTTTATCATAGAATTAAGAGTTTATTAATCGTCCTCATTAAAAAAGTGTGTTGAGCGTTAGACCAATTAAAATGCTTCCATAATTGATTTCTAATTGGACAATTTTATTGTTTGCAGCAGCGTTCGGGTTAGGTTGACTTTATTTTAAAATTACATAGTTTCATTGTAATAACACTTTATAATAAAAGCGGTTCTCTTTTATTTGAAAGGTTAAAAAACATGGTTAAAGATTTCTTCAGAATGCGAGTGAAACCACAAGATAAAAATAGCGTGTGTGCTAATCCGGACAGTATTCTCTACCTTTGTTCACCCGATGAGCTTTTTAAATGGAAAAAATAAAAACATTATACATCCTTATAAATATTCACCAATAAATTCCCTGATTTATAATTATAATAATATTATTATAGTAGAGCCATTTTAATAGGCAACATTTGATAGTTCAACAAAATTCAACAACGTAACCTAGTAACGGGGACATAGAATAATATTATGTTATTTCGTTTTGTTAGAATTGCACATTTGCTTAACTTTTTTCAATTACGATTACATTTTTATAATAATAGTGACCGTTATTTCGTTTTGTTAGAATTGCACATTTGCTTAACTTTTTTCAATTACGATTACATTTTTATAATAATAGTGACCGATACAAGTAATTTTAAGATTTAATTTTACTGATAAACCATTCTAAACATAATAAACAATTTCTGATTTAAAGAAATGACGTCGCTACAATTTTGTGTCAATAAACCTTTTTTCTTTTTAAATACCAGAGAAGTTACTCTAAAAATCGAATTACTTGTAAATAAAAATCATCATAAATTAATAAATGCGTTGTGTTTTTTTAATAATGTAGATACTTGTATTATTATACAGGGATTCGCCTGATGAATTTTAAAATTGACATGTTTTTCAAGTTCGATTAACAAATGTTTCAAATCCGTATCGATTAATTCACTTTAATCGATGTTTTTAAGCAGGTTACCTCTCTTGGAAGATAAAATTGATAGACGTCAAATGTTGCCTATTAAATTGGCTCGACTATAAAATAAGATTAACTAGAATGTCAGGATTCTTTGGAAGCAGTTTTCTTTATTTTTAAGAATAATCGAATGTTTTTTTTTTCAGTAGACTTGTCCATCTACAGTAAAGCGTACTTTCTATCCAGGTGGCATTACAAAATGTCACTATATTGTTAATAACTCAGGCCCCGGAATCACAGACACAATAGAAAATCTATTGTGTCGTGGACCGATCGGGCCGTTCGGGGCTCAATGGGTTAATGTATAATATAATGTAATAACCCAATGGTATGTGCAGCGCGCGGCACGTGGTCGTCGGGCGAGGCGTCGCCCGGGCTGTCGGACGAGGAGTGCGGCGGCGGCGGCGCGGGCGAGAGCGCGGCGGCGCTGCTGGCGCGCGTGCGGGCGCGCGGCCGCCGCGGGCTCGTCGCCGAGTACGAGGAGATCCGCGCGCGCCCGCCCATCGGCACCTTCCACCACGCCAAGTGAGTGAAGCTTGGTCCTCCCACACCCCGGACACTCCATACAAAATTATCGTTTTGACAGTCACACTGTAGAGACTGCAAATGTGTGTGTTAACGCTTTATGGTTGGCACATTTTTGACTAGCGTAAAAAAAAAATTCGCGTTTTTCTGATGAAATACAATACATCCGTAAACAGCACAATATCTAACCATTTTCTACGAAAAACGATAATCACAAATCCAAAATAATAAAATTACTTTAAGTCAATTTGATTAATGTTGTCAATCTTCGTTGCGTATCGTCCCTGTAGAAAAATATGGACCATTTTTAGACTGATCGTGCGGGGTGAGGTAAGTGTTTAATTTTGGTGGGAGGCGGAGAGTGTCCGTTCTGTAGCGTTTAGCTACTATTATGTATTCTGTGGTCCTACTTATTGCATATCTTAATCGTGTTTAAGAATAGCACCTCCCATCTTGCCGTAAATTGCGACTAAGGCATCTCTTATCAACTACGAGTAAAACAGCTTCTTACATTTATTCGCTTATGGGTATTTATTTTACTAATATCAAAATAACGTTGTTTTATAATACTGCTGATTACGTAAAATATACTGTAATTAACATCACCGACTTTTTATTATATTTGATATGTTATTAATAAACTACCTATGTGTATACCCCTGCTATCTGTACACGCTCTTATGTTTCAGAAAGTGTTTTCATTGACATGAGCGTTATGTAAATGGTTAGGTACCAAAAATAAAAATAACATTTTATTGTTTGAATATTTTACGTAATCGGCGTATGCAGAACTATAAGGAACATAACATAGTACACCATAATATGCAAAAGACCCATTATAGTTAATTAACAACATAGAACCTGGAAACTTACTACAACATAGCCGACTACACAGGAAAAATATAATATTTTTTTTAATAATAACAGCACTAATTGTCTCCATAACATTTGCAGATTGCCGAGTAATCTAGTCAAGAACCGCTACACGGACGTGTTATGCTACGACCATTCGCGCGTGGTTCTTTCGCAAACCGACCCGGATGATCCTACAACAGATTATATAAATGCCAACTACGTTGATGGCTACAAACAGAAAAATGCCTTCATATGCACTCAAGGTGAGTTACAAAGTTCATAGTAAAATACTGACTAATTCAAACTTGAAAAATTATATACTAATAATGTTGTCTTGACTTTCATAATTAGCGATAAATATGTGTGTATTTTTCATTGCGCAAAAATTCTATTGAATTTAAAAATAGCAGTACACACGCGCTAATTATAGTGAACTATACACGACCTTTATTTGATGGCTTCAAAGAAGCATTTACAGTTTGTGAATTTACTTGGAAACAGTCATTGTTTGTCTATTCTTGGTTTGGCATTCTGCCATACGTGCATTGGAAAATTTACACGACCCCTATTTCGAGGAAAGTTTCACTGAAATAGAATGGGTGCCCAAGTAACATTGACTTGTAGGCGTTATGTATAGTGTATTGTTAGTGTTTGTCTACTATTGAAATTCGTTTTATGGTGGCGCGTCACATTATTACTCGGTGTAAATGATTCATTTTAATTAAGTCACAATATGAATGGATTTTACATTGAAACATTTGCTGATACAACATCGAAAGAACACAATAGAGAATGACAATATGAATAGATCATTAAATAATATATTGTGTATGTTATTTTGTATTCTGCAAATATGCAATCGTTTCAATGATACTTGAGAAAATATAATTTTTATGATTAAATTTATACAAATACAATATATACATAATTAAATATATGAATATTTTTACAATATTTGCATATTTTGAGTAAATCAATATTTATTTTGCAAATATTGTGCCAGTTTATCTTAAATTATATTTTGCTACGTACTGTCCGTACTTTTGTCCATCCCAATGCAAACTTCTGTTTTTCGCTATCACATTCTGATGCGCAATCTGTCTACAGCTTTATCTCATAAGTATACGTAGTTTTACTAACAATAGAATAAGTACTACTAACAATATATGGGCAATGCTGCCTGATATAAATAAATAAATAAAAAAAAAGACGGGTTGCACTCCGGGAGTGCCGGTAGAAGTGAAAACTTGATTATTAACGTTGAGCATGTTTGATATCCATCCGTCTTACGCTTTTTCGATCAGGTCACGTGTCCTGACGCGAGTTTAAGATTTTATACCCAACGCCGCTAAAGAAGTTTTCACTTCAAAAAAATTATCATGACATGAACGTTGCTCTTACAGGCCCGCTGCCAAAAACGTTCGGCGACTTCTGGCGCATGGTGTGGGAGCAGGGCAGCCTGGTGGTGGTGATGACGACGCGCACGGTGGAGCGCGGCCGCGTCAAGTGCGGCCAGTACTGGCCCGCGGCGCTCGGCGCCCGCGCCGTGCACGCCGGCTTCGCGGTCACCACTGAGGACATTGAGCACGAGGACGACTATACCATCTCGCATTTGTTGCTCACGGATCTGCGGGTGAGTGCTATTGTTGGATTGGTGTATGGTGGATATGATTGGAGCTATTTTCAATGAAAAATGTTTGTTAACTATTAATTATTTTGTATTTTAAGTTCCTTAGTTTATTTAACACTACGGTTTTGTGGGACTGGATATATCACTGTAATTTATATTAATTATTAATATATTTTTCAGACCCTGTATAGGAAGTACAGATTTTTTATTATTACTTGAAATTCCATGTTCAAATACCTCAATAAAACTCCAATCGGTGTCGTGTAAGTCTGTGTATGAAATTGCACTATCCATAGACGGCAATATGTAAATAGCTAATTTAATATGACCATTAACCGTTGGATTTCAGACGGAAGAGTCGCGCACCATATGGCACGGGCAGTACACGCGGTGGCCGGACTACGGCGTGCCGGGCGGCGGCCGCGCGCAGCCCGTGCTGCGCTTCCTGCACCTCGTGCGTCGCGCGCAGCAGCGGGCACGCAACGAGTACGTACATTTGTTTGTTAACCTATCTCTGGAGAATTCTGAATGTTGCGTGGTTAATCATTGAATAGACTACAATGTTTATTTTTCTTTTACAGATTAGGAGATGCGTGGGCGGGACACAGTAGAGGACCTCCAATAGTAGTACATTGTTCCGCTGGAATCGGCAGGACTGGTATGAATTGTTTTTAATCCATCTAAATTGACATTGTAACGAGGTAGCGACACGTTTGTTTTTTATGTCGTATAGCTTTATAATTGAAGAATAATTGTAGTTTAAAACCGATGGAATAGTTTTTTATTCGTTACTAGCTTTCCGCCTGCGGCTTCGCCCGTGTTGACTATAACTTAACAAATTATAATATATTAATACCTTCCTCTGGAATCACTCTATCTATTTTAAAAAACCGCATCAAAATCCGTTGCTTAATTTTAAAGATTTAAGCATACAAAGGGACATAGGGACAGAGAAAGCGACTTTGTTTTATACTATGTAGTGACATACAAAATTACAAATCCTCTATTATATTAGTGTAAAGTACGGTATGTGTGTATGTTCCAGGCACGTTCCTAACGCTGGACATGTGCACGTCGCGGCTGGCGGCGGAGGGCGTGGCGGACGTGCGCGGCGCGGTGGAGCGCGTGCGGGCGCAGCGCGCGCACTCCATACAGATGCCCGACCAGTACGTGTTCTGTCACCTCGCGCTGCTGGAGTACGCGGTACGTGTTGCTAACCTTTCCATGTTAATTAGATTTGTGACCCCACCTTTTTTTTTATTTTTTTTATAGTGGGGAAATCTTCCAAAGATACCCACTGCCCCCGGGGAAGGAGCCGTGGGTTATGTCGGATTCTTACCGACTAGAACCCCACTGTGTTCCGTCGAGCAGCTTTAATGTTAGGGCCGCGGGTATTGGTTGGAATTCTTCCGCGACTTTGTGACCCCACCTAGCACAAACAATATTCCCAGAAGAATGATAGGAGAAAAGTAAGTACTCTATAAAAAAAGAGACCAACAACGACAACGACAACAATACTTAGGCTGGTATAATCAAGGCACGTCTCGCGTATAATTACTTCAATACTGCGATAGCCAGAAAGATACTAAAACGACATACGCGGACGATCAGCGCGGATCACGTACGCGCGGAGCGTACTGACGGTCCGCGTGACACTAAAACCAGCCATAATATGCCGTGTAACACTTATTAAACTAACACTAGGATAAGATTTTACTAATACTATATGGGCTATGTGGCCTGAAATAAATGAATTTTATTTTTTTATTTATTATTATTAAACTATGTGTTTCGTTTCAGGTAATGCACGGTTATTTAGAATCGGCGGACCTGTCGGGCTTCGACGACGACAACGAGGAGGAGTCCGAATGAAGACTGTCGCGTCCCGCCTGCGTCGTGCTGTGAGACTACCGATACTTGTTGCCGATTCACCGTACAATACATTGCCATACACATACAAACACTATTTATAAGCCGTGCTACACATTTGGAATACCAATACACCATGCTGGGAAATAACCCGTTCAATGTCTACCCGATATATGTTTTCAACAAAGATTTTGTCAATGTCCAGCATAAAAGCCATAGGATTAAGACACGATTAAATTCTGCACAAATTATGTCAAAATATTTATTTTTTCTTTTTAGGACTCATGTTGTCACTTTGGTGTAGTGTACAGTTTAACGGTTTTTTTTATTGTGTGCCGAGCAAAATGTAGAATTAAAGTTATTGTGAACTTCAATTTCTCCTTAACGTATTTCTATTGGATTTCTTATATAAACAACAGTTACGAAAATGTTAACAATGGGAGAATAAAGTGTTTATAGACATATTATAAAAGCTAAAACTATCAGCCTCTATTCATGGCAAAATGTAATGAACAAATTGCTATATTGATAAAGCGTAATTACTTATGAATTATGAGTAACGTGTAACGAGTTAAGTTTACGGGGAATTTATGTTAATACGGGCAAAATTATTTGCTTATTCGTAAGTAATAAAGAAAAGTACATGCATGAAATTTTTATAAAGTTTGCCAATTATCGTATAGATTTGTATGTAATTTTTTGGGGTGAAATGGAATGCGGTATACTATATATTGTTGATATTTTATATAATATAAATGTTATTTAACTCGGACGAACCTACATTTAAAATAATATATATACGTGTAATCTTGAGCTATTTCGTATTTATTTTTTTATGAGTGAATAATTGGCGTGTCAGGTACATTGATGGAATCGAACAGTGAACGGTTTTAGATGTGGCACGAGAGACCAAAGATCGGCAGTGATACGTGAAAGCACAAAATGGGATGAGTTCATTAGACTAGCGCGGTGAGAGTGCGGGATTACTCGTCGACTTTTATACTGTATTACAATAAGATTGCATACTGTCCATTTTAGCGCCACTTCGCGTCCAACCCACGCATGTGTTATATATACAACTCGATAGGAAGGATCAAACTGCAAATATAATTAGTTAACACAACTGTTTTACTTTAAATTACTTTGATATATATACATTCATTGAATAGAACACAGCCATTTGTAAGAAAAGGAATTGTTATGCCATTTCATAAACCTTTGTATCGAGTTGTATATCGATAGATAGAAAATCGTTCCTGTAGTGTGAATAAGAACTGAGTAGAATGATCGTATACTTCATGTTTATTTGGCAAAAACCCAACCAAAAATATATTATGCTCTATTTCATTTAGATTTATTTTATTTATTCATATAAGAAGTATGGCTGTGTGAAGAGTTTTGTCGGTAATTTACGTATTTTACCATGACTATTTATTGACACTAATAATAATTAAATTGGAAATAAATAAAATGCGGTGCTGGTGTTTTGAACTTACATGATTTACTTTCATCATAATCGATTTTTCATGCATTTCAGTTTGTTTTTTTTATAGAAAATGGTCCCAACGCACTTAATTATAATTATAAATAGACTGAGTATTATTAATTTGCTCTAAAAGTATAGAAATTTATGGCTTTTTAAGAGTAGACATTTTTTTATAACGAACTATCATACAAACGTGTAACTAAAGTTATATAGATATAAAATATGAAAGAAATGCTAGTATTATACATATAAATAAATATATAGCGGAAAGAGTAAATTATTTTTCAAATGGAATATTGGCGACATATCTATTGGCCATACATTTATATTTTACCGCCGTCCTGTCGAGCAACTTACATATCTAATAAATTCAATGGTATTTATTTATTCTCTTACCTTCACTGCTTTGTTTTTCCTTTTTAGTTTTGCTTATTTTCTTATCTTAGTATGTATTGTATAAAATTATCCAATGTGTATACGACGTGGATCGATATAAATTGCGAGTTGAATCTCGCTCTAACTTTTAATAAACTAATGCGAGAGAGATAAAGCTCGTTATATTTTGTCACCATGTTGCACAATAATGGTTTATTTCCTATTATGTATACTTATTCATTATATTGTTTTTTTATGATACGTCGCGCCTTGAAGTGCCCAAATGGTAACCAGTGAGAATCGTTGTACTCTTTTTGTAAAATAAATATTTATAAATACAAATACATTAGTTAATAGAATAATGTGAATTAAATGTATTATTTAATGCAAGGACAGACGTAGTTTAAACTGTTTTATTATAAAGATTCTTTATAGCAAGATTGTGTGTGAATATTTTGTCTAGTTAGATTGAAACCACACTTTATTAATTACTTCTAGAGCAATTCATTAACTGTCCGAATCTATGTTTTATTATAATTGTTTAATACTAAGGAAAATTGTTAATCTGAACATAATGTTGATTCTGGTAAATCTGTAAATATTTTATCGATTTCTTTTTAAGGTCTAAATTAAATAACCTTGTGAAATATGTGTGTAATAAAATACTTGTAATATATTTAATAAATTGTTTTATTTTTCCACCTTCAACATTTCAAGAATTACAAAAAACATCAACAAATAACGAAATACATTTAAAAGATTATACAACAAGAACAGACGTGTCGTTTCCTCTCACGAATAGAAGAGGAGGCATGTCCCTGCTCAGAATCTCCAACCACGACATGTATAGGGCAGATGACACATTCTGAAATTTTAAAAGCATTTTTAGAGCAATTTAACTGGTGAATTTTGTTCAGTACAAATTCTTAAGAAAACTAAGAATAATTTACCTTGTGAAAGCTGAGCTTAGGCTATGAGAATGAATGTGAAAATATGACATTAATTAACATAAACCTACTTGTCGCGGCATGGGCAGTGTCATTACAACCATGGATGCATTCGAAGAGTTTTCTAAGAGCAATTCTCGGAGTCTCAAATGGCGGTACGTCTTCCATTGTAATCTCTGCAACTCTGCTTCAGTTATCAATACATCTAAAAAGTATTATCACAAAAGTTATCTAGACTCTAATTAAAAAAGTCATAGAGTCTGGCCAGCCAAAGCTGAACCCAGTGTTTTTTGTAGCGGCCACACTACGGAATGATAACATGGCGTTTCTGCGTAGTTAGTTGTCAGTTTTGTTGAAAAAGGTTCAAATTATTTGCGAATTTATTGGTTTTAGTGTTGAAATATGGGTAAAACTATAAAGAATGCTGTGCGGCAGCATTTATTTATAATAATTAGTAAATACAAAGAGTTACAATGATTAGTAAATACAAAAAAAATAATGTAAGTCAAATGTTTTATTGATAGGGCTATCACATCCTTTAATAACTTTTAAATCCTGATTTCTTCCTGATTTGTTGTGTATCTTATGTACCCATATACTATGATCACCTCTAAGGTCCTCTAAGAATATCAAAAGTAACAAAATTTTTTTTCCTAACTAAGCCGATGTTACCAGGTCCATATTTTTTAAATTTGCCGCCTTTTACTGGGTTCAGCTTTGGCTGGCCAGACTCTAATTCGAAATCAAATGCTTCAATAATTGGGTGGGTAGGTGCTGAAATAACGTTAAGTTAAATGATGAGATAAGTTTAGAAGTAAATATTTTTGTTAGTAATTTATATAGAGATAACATGTGCCTACCGCTTTCCGTGTCGGATCTGAAACGTTCAATAATTGTATTGAACATTTGTATAGTTTCATTTTGAGGAGGATCGTAAAGTCCTTGTATCATCGTTAGAGATGTGTACTGCAATCGCATCTTTTGTAACAAAGCTATCATCCTAAAATAAATAAAATGTATCATCCTAAAATGATAAATATTCTTTTAGACTGAAAAGTTTGGTGTAGGTATTTTTTACGGGGATAGTGCCTGAACTAATATTATTGAGACCATTTATTTATTTATTTATTTATTTATTTATTTATTTATTTATGCTTTATTGCTCAAGATAAATTACAAATTGAGACTTTAGGATACATTATAACAAACGGCGGTCTTATCGCTAAATAGCGATTTCTTCCAGACAACCGGTTGTACAGAGAGAAATTAAGTAAAGGATAGGAGTAGGGCAGAGCACAAATAAATATATACCTACGTATACAAAAATAAAATAAATAGGTAATAAAAATAAATAAAATAATAACAGCATAAAATACAAGCCACAAGAATGAGATAAATAATATTATACATATGTTCACAAATAGATACATACATACTTAAGAGATGAAAAAAAAATACCTATATAAATATATATAATAAACATACTAGGGACATTGCGAAAGATAAAAATCACGAACCATATTTTTAAAAGTATTTATAGATTGAGCCTTCTTGATTGGATCCGGCAATGCATTCCATAATTTGATTGCACGAACAGTGAAAGAGTTATCCAGAAAGCTTGTATGGTGCGCTGGCATTATTAATCGTAGCTTTTCTGATGAGCGGACAGAATCTCCGTTCTCTCCTCTGAATACGAAATTGTCCTTGAGATATTTCGGTGTTTTAGGGTTAAACAAAACTTGATATAATAGTTGCAGCACGTGAGCATCCCGGCGAAATCGAATGGGTAGCCACTTGAGCTGAGAACGAAACTCAGAGACGTGGTCATATTTCCGTAGACCAAAAATGAAGCGGATACAAAGGTTTTGGAGACGTTCGAGCTTATTTAATTGGTCTACGGTAATATTGACATAGCTTACATCGGCGTAGTCAAGTATGGGTAAAAGGAGGGATTGTGCTAGTAGAATTTTGGTTGGGATGGGAAGAAAATTTTGTAGACGACGGAGTGAACCAGCAGTTGCATACACTTTCCTACATACCTCCTTAATATGGAAGCTCCACGAGAGAGTGTTGTCAAAGTAAACTCCAAGGTTCCTTACAGCCTCACTATAAGGAATAGGTGTGCCGTCGACTAAAATAGGAGGAAGATTCACCCAGTTAACCCTTGCAATCAAAGAAGGACTGCCAACAATAATAACTTGTGTTTTTAAGGGATTCACTTGAAGACCATAATCCGAACTCCAGTTACAATGTTGCTTAAGTCCTTGTTGACTGAACCGATTGCTTGGGGTAAATCATCAAGGGCAGATTGGGTATAGATTTGGAGATCGTCGGCATACATGTGGTAGTCGCACGTTAACTTGTTTGAAATAGTGTTAATAAATATGGAAAATAACAATGGGGAGAGGACACCTCCTTGCGGGACACCAGCACTAACATCACACCATGACGACTCAACCTCGTCTATACGTATACGCTGACGACGCCCATGTAAGTAACTGTCAAACCAGTCATTTACTGAAGCCGATATATTTATAGAACTTAATATGCTCAGCAGTATATCAAAGTCGACAGTGTTAAATGCATTGCTGAAGTCCAATAATGTTAGAACCGTGAGCTTTTTATTATCCACTAGATTTCCGCCCGCGGCTTCGCCCGCGTTTTCAAAGGAAAACCCGCATAGTTCCCGTTCCCGTGGGATTTCCGGGATAAAACCTATCCTATGTGTTAATCCAAGTTACCCTCTATATGTGTGCTAAATTTCATTGTAATCGGTTCAGTAGTTTTTACGTGAAAGAGTAACAAACATCCATACATCCATACATCCATACATCCATACTTACAAACTTTCGCCTTTATAATAGTATTAAGATTCCATGACGAATATCGTCGGTTATTTTAACAAGTGCAGTGGCCGTACTATGACCGGATCGGAAACCGGATTGGAAGGGATTAAGAAGATCGTGTAGGTTTAAGAATCTATGTAGCTGTTCATACACTAACTTCTCAAGGATTTTAGATAGGAAAGGCAGGATAGAAATGGGTCGATAATCGGAAAAGGAAGATGGATTTATTTTCTTAGGTAAAGGGATAAGGTGGGAGTCTTTCCAGGACTTAAAGTACTAGTGGATAGGGAATGATTAAGGATGTGAGTTATAACCGGGATTATAAGATCTAGGATGGGTAGAATCATTTAGGTACTCGTAATATTTACAGGTTAACACAAGCACGCAACGTTTCGATACATTTTAGCTCGAGTGATATCGTTGAAAAAAAGGGATTTCTTCCATAGCTGGGGGAAAAAAGTGTTTTAATTATTCAATAATTATCTACTTTATGAAGTTCATTTTCTAAGATTGTAACACGAATATACCTTAACTTAGTTGTAAGCTAAAATAGTGGCATTCTAAATCTCACGAATATTAACTATGTTATTAGTTATTTATTACCGTTCCTCCGCATCCTCTATTTCATGGCAGCTCCTGGCCAAGGCGAATATTCTGATGGGGATTTTTTCACGAAATCCTCTTATCGCTATAATATACGACAGAAGTACGTTCAAACCTCCGTCATCATAGAGCCACCACGTATCTAAATTATTTTCCTGAGTAAAATGGTCTATTATTCATAACAAAAATAAAAGTATTGCCTCATTTATTTATACTTTATCGTGTATTGCAGGATTTTATCAGTATTAATATACTATTCATGGGAAAAGACAATGTGACATACATAATATATGATAGGTACTTAATAATCTAAAGTTTAATACCTCGTCTATAACTAAAGACTTAACCGGCTCGGATTTCAAGATGCTCAAAGTAGGTGAATGCTTGTGATGTTGTATAGATATACCCTCAACATCGTTTGTAGTTTCTCCTAGTGAAGATGTTATATTATTATCTGTACCTAAAATAAAGCAACTGTTTATTAAAGATATGCTTATGTAGCGACGACAAGCCAATTTACGAGTTACCGAATTTCAAGTGTAGTACCTACTAAGAAAGTTCACACCATCGGTTCACACGGTAACTCGTATATAAACAGTTTGTGCGTTATGCATAGACAGTCACGGGCTTGTCGGGACGCGGGTGGGTCGCATAGGTCGAATATTAATTACATACGGATAAATATATGTAGTTAACGAAATATAACCTTTTGCGTAGTTATTCATCTTTCATTACACCCGCACATAACAAGCCCCTACATTGGTGACTCCAACATATTCAACCGCTAAACGGATGTAGCGACGACAAGCCAATTTACGAGTTACCGAATTTCAAGTGTAGTACCTACTAAGAAAGTTCACACCATCGGTTCACACGGTAACTCGTATATAAACAGTTTGTGCGTTATGCATAGACAGTCACGGGCTTGTCGGGACGCGGGTGGGTCGCATTAGGTCGAATATTAATTACATACGAATAAATATATGTAGTTAACGAAATATAACCTTTTGCGTAGTTATTCATCTTTCATTACACCCGCACATAACAAGCCCCTACATTGGTGACTCCAACATTGGTGACTCCCGACGAAAAGTGAACATTATTATAGTGAATTGCATAGATATCGTTTGTTAACAATTAAAAATGAATCCGGCAGTTCCAGTTAGAGCAGTTTCGTCGGTACCGTTAAACCTCGAGCAGTTAGCACAACTAAAGCAGCGGATAAACCAGCTGGAATGTGCAGGCTCGAGAGGCAAATCGTTTAGCAGTCGAAGGTATGGAAATAGCACGCATCGTTCCGCATCACGAAGTCGCAATCGTGCAGGAAGCTCAAAACAGAGAAAACCAAATTGGTTATGTTTTTTCATTACTGCTTTAAGCATAACGCCAGCAAGTTTATTCAACCTTGTTGTGCGTGGCAGAAGCAGCAGGAGAGCCGACTTTTAATAATTTTACCAGTGTCGAAAAATAACCGATCCGCGAGTGAGTGTACTGTGTAGTGATTATAAGCCATACGCGGCAAACGGTAGTGTAATTAAGACATTTGGTAGTAAGTTAATGACTTTATATATTAGTTTACGGCGACCGTATAAATGGTCATTATTTTTTATCGCCGAGGTAACTCAAACTATGTTTTGGTTTATAAAGTGCAGATTTTTTAGCACCCTAGGGCCGATGCATCGCTCGCACTTATGACGGACGCATCGGATACTCATGTATATATTATTTGACTGATAAATTTCGACGTATTGCTTTTGATAGTGTACATAATTTATGTCATCCCGGAATAAGGACTACACGCAAATTGATTCAAAATCGTTTTTATTGGCCAAATATGATTCGTCACGTTGGCCAATGGGTTAAAAGTTAAAACATGCATTGAATGTCAACGATCGAAGGTTAATCGACATACAATGTCAGGTTTAGGATCGTTTCTGCAGTGCGATAGGTTTGAACATATTCATGTTGATTTAATTGGACCTTTACCCACTTCACCCGAAGGTTTTAGGACGTATTGCCTAACCATAGTGATAGGGGGACGCGATGGCCAGAATGTTTTCCTACGAGAGATATAACTGCTGAAACGGTTTCGCGTGTAATATATGAAGGATGGATCTCTCGTTTTGGTTGTCCGAAAAGCTATCAAGCGATCAAGGACGCCAATTCGAAAGTCAATTATTTGCTACACTAATGAAGTTATTAGGTATTATTAAGTTGCGTACGATACCTTACCACCCACAGAGTAACGGGGCGGTAGAGCGTTGGCATAGGTCGCTTAAAGCGGCATTAACGGCTCGTTTATGCAATATATCATCATCTTGGGTTACGGAATTACCAACTGTGTTGCTAGGACTTAGAACAGCAGTAAGAAGTGATACCGGCATAAGCGCAGCAGAAATTACGTACGGAACAACTTTACGATTACCAGGTGATTATTACGATAAAAAGTCGAGTTTTGAAATAGATAGCAGTCTTGAGTATGTAAGTAAATTACGAGACTCTATTAGGAAATATCAGTCAGTAGCTATTAGGCAGAATGAAAGACGGAACATATTTATTCACCCCGATTTAGAAAAGTGCGATTATGTTTTTGTAAGAAACGACGCATTACGTAAACCTTTATAACCAACATACGACGGTCCTTATCGTGTGTTGAGTCGAGAGGAAAAGGTATTTTACATTCAAATGACTGGCAGGAAAGTTAGAATATCTGTAGACCGTCTAAAACCTGCATATTATTTGAATGATGATAATGATACGACATCTGGGGGAGATACTGAGGTTCCATTACAAATTCCAAGTAGTGAATTGCCTAATACACATACCACGCGTAGTGGAAGAGCTATACGATTACCGGTACGATTTAGGTAATAGTATTGTATTTGTAATTGTTTCAACTATTTTATTTTTATTAGAATTACGATGATTATAAGTATTCTTAAGTCTTCATAGAAATGTATAATAAATACTTAGTAATCAACACATCGTATTTAATAAATAATAGCACTTATGAAATTTGAAACGAGTTCATTATTAATTGTATAACGTTTTAAGTATGGTATTTCAAATTTATGTTTGTGTTGAGTTTTGATTGAAATGTTTACTACTTAGATTTTGATTTATGGCTTATGAATGTATAGTAATAGCCTTTGTAATATTAAACGATACAAGTGTAAAGAACGTATTGAGATTTGAAATGTTAATGTTACTAGGTGTTAGATGACGTGTAACAATTATCGCACGCCACTTAGAAGAACCAACCAAGTTTTTGTAATAACATAAATAGTTTAACGAAATTAGGTGTTAACTGTTAACCACTTGTATACGATACGTATTGATTGATTTATATTGTGAACATTTTTTATACTTTATATTGTAAACATTTTGTAACCTTATACAGCGACATTTTATATACACCCATCTGTTTATTGTTTAATTTTATTGTAAGATTTTTTACTTGTATACCCTTTTTATTTTAAGGGGGGAATGATGTAGCGACGACAAGCCAATTTACGAGTTACCGAATTTCAAGTGTAGTACCTACTAAGAAAGTTCACACCATCGGTTCACACGGTAACTCGTATATAAACAGTTTGTGCGTTATGCATAGACAGTCACGGGCTTGTCGGGACGCGGGTGGGTCGCATAGGTCGAATATTAATTACATACGGATAAATATATGTAGTTAACGAAATATAACCTTTTGCGTAGTTATTCATCTTTCATTACACCCGCACATAACAAGCCCCTACATTGGTGACTCCAACACTTAGATATGTATTACAATAGGGTTACTGTTTTAAATACTAATACCAAATCTATATTAATTATTATTCATGTAAAATACGAATACCATACCATCTATGGAATCATCATGATTATTTTCAAATTCCATTTCGGAATCAGCGTTCATAATAGCGAGAACTTGAGAATGCAAACGTAAATCCGTATCAGTGTTGGTTTTGTTCTTAGCTTGTGATTTATATGTTGGTCGAGCTATTTCTGGTACACGAAGTATCGCAACCGCAAGCTGTTGTTCGAACACTAATCTGGATGGAAAATATTTTTACGGAATTTGTAAGCATCAATAAAGTTCAAATTTCATTGAAACGAAAATTGTTGCTGACGTTCATAAAGTTGATTAGCTTATAGTCCGGGATACATCGCCCATTTTTGCAAGTGATTACTATCAAGCTAATTTTTCGTGAGTAGCTTTATTTTGATGAGATGCCCAATAATTTCATGTACAAAACTCTCGATTGTGGTAGCTACCAGAGGAAACAAGGATAAAATATTTTGATTTGATGGTTCTCAAATATTATTTACTAACTGAATGGTTTTTTTTGTTCAATCTCAAGATAATTATCTAAATTATTCGAAAAAATATTTGTCCTACAAAATCTATGGTTTGATCAAAGAGTCCCCCATTCCAATGTGTATCGATAACGAAATCATCTTAAATGATTACTAACCAGCTGATTTTTTTATTTTCACTTATTTAATACTTATATAATTCAATAGACATATTGTCCTACAAATTGCGTAATAAATATTTGAGAACCGTCAAATCAAAAATTTTTATCCTTGTTACCTCTGTAAGCTACCACAATCGAGAGTTTCGTACATGAAATTATTGGGCATCTCATCAAAATAAAGCTACTCACGAAAAATTAGCTTGATAGTAATCACTTGCAAAAATGGGCGATGTATCCCGGACTATTATACAAGATACGTAGTAAATTTTTTTTCGTACCTAGGTACCAATGTCGTTAGTAAGTAGGGAAATAGGCCATTACTAATTTTTAATAGTTTTATCCAAATAAAGTTCTAAATCTATCTGTTTTATATATAAAACTCACTGAATCATTCTAACATAAGTTTTCAATTTATTTAGTGGTGATTTCATCCAATAACTTTTATAGCCAATAAGCACTATATTCGGTGTTAATCTGCCGAGTCCGCTGCTTTGTATGACAGTTCTTATACCATCCTCCAAGGAGCATCCATCAACAACAACATAGAAACCGCGATGCTTTCGTGATCGTAACCATTCTTCACCTAATCGTTGAAAGCGAAGCCTTTGGGCACATGTCAAAAGTGTCTGTGAAGTTATGAGCAGGTAGGTATGATAATGTAAGAAGTATAGAGAGAATATAAGGTACCTTCTCATAGAATGCAATTACCTCGTTTATATCAGCGACGATCATGAATGAGCCTGCTTTGGTAATGAGGTGACCCATATCGAGAAGTGCTGGCCGAATATACGGGCGGCCAGCGAGTACTAGCAATTGGGGATTGTATGAATTAACGTTTTCCGTCATATACGTCATTTGCACTAGCGATGATACCGTCTCTTGGTATCTCTGAGCTTCGGTACTGCTGCCCCAACTGACATCTTTAAAAAATAGTTTGACTCGTCACTTACCTTACCAGGAAAATTGAAATATATATTTTCTGTCTCATTAATTTGTCTTTTTACTATTTACTGTCTAAGAGGAATACAAGTAATCATAATATCTACCTGGCTTACGGTAATGTACTAAAAGATACAAGGTTAAAAATATCGTGATCGTTAGTAAAGCCATCATCCAGCTGATCATCATCATAATCAATATGCACATAAGAAATCCAAGTAATGATAACCATCTGTTGTAATACTGAAATAAACAAATTATACGGCTTGTTTTATTGATATCATGAATTGCTCATAGAAAAGCTTCTAGACAACGAAAATTATAATACAAAATTGGTGTTTAATATACTTAGAGAACAATTAACTGATAGCAGGTAATTGCAAGTAGACAGGTACGGGTGGCATTTTCCAATGTTTAAACGCGAGAAAGACAATAACACAGAAAAATGTATAATTTGATACCAACTTGGAACGAAGGCCGCCAATTGATAGACATAACTAGTGCCGCGTGGAAAGTGCAAAAGTTTATTAGAGCATATGAAGAGTACAGGTGCAAAACCAGGAATGTCACTAAAATTCAAAATTTTTTTTTTTATGGCAATACATTCGTTTTCCCGCGTATTTTTATTTAGCATTACACAAAAAGTGTATTAACAAGTTTAGTCAGATGTATAACATAAGTTTCAAATCTGTATACAGGAACAAAACAGGAAAGGTCCATAGTGTAACGGAACGTAAGAAGGAATGTCCAAGCTGTCAAATTGCTTTGAGGTTTATCGAAATATCGAGTCAATAATATGAGGCGAGGTAGAAATTAGTTATCAGTGGCGCTATTGCATTCAAATCCGCTGTGGAAAATAATTCATCATTATTCAAAATAATTCAAAGCATTATTAATGATAGTTAAATTAATTTAAAAAAAAATCTACGATTTTTCCAGATAAATGCATACTCAATGTAACTACTTATTTAATATTTAAATTTTATTTATTTACCAATTAATAGAAAAGTAAGTGACAAGAAAAATGTGAGAACGTATCCCCGATAGGGCTCCCCGTGCTTGCCGTAGGGCTTCGAGAAGAAGATCAAGCCGGGGTAGATGCGGTCCATTCCCAAAGCTTGGATTAGTCGTGGCACAGATAACAAATTAGTGAGTTGAATTTATATTTTTGGTTTTATGGCATTCAAATGCTTTATAAATATAAATTTATAAAGAATAGAAAAAATTTTTCTATTCTTTATAAATTTATATTTATAAAGCATTTGAATGCCATAAAACCAAAAATATAAATTCAACAAAAAAGGTCGTGTTCCATCGTTACAATATTGTATTCACTGAAAAGTGCTTCATATTGGTTGAAATGGTTGTTAATCATCTCAATAGATGGCGCGCGGTGTGTCCCTTCAGACACATAAAACTGAAAGAATAGAATAAATTCGATTGCTCTGGCGGGTCACGAGTGGCTGAGTTGGTCAGGCATCCGCCCCGGAATGGCGCGAAAGGATGCGGGTTCGAGTCCCGCCTCGTGATCGAATTTTTTCTATTCTTTATAAATTTATAAATTAGTGAGTGCCGTCGATAGAGTCGCCGCCCAGCAACCCGCGTAAATTATCGCACTTGAGAAAGCCATCAATTGCATTATCTGGCAAGAATCAAGATTTATTTTAAAATGTTAAAAGATAAACATTAATTAATTTACACTGTTAACCAGTTTATAAAATTGCTAAAGGTTCAAGCTATACAAAACAGGATATAAGCTGGATTTTACCCCATAATTATTGTGTAAACCGTAAGGACAGTTAGGTTTACAAGCATCAATAGGTTGTAAGACTAAACTGGTGATATTCCCACTCGCGTCTCTTAGCGCAGCCGCGCCGCACAGGACAGCCATTAGTAAATAAGATATTAGGAATTGCTGAAGCTGGATCCTAAAATTCACATTTATTTGTTGTATTACTAAGCTAACTAGGTGGATAATGGATATGAAAATAAAATTACGAAATTTGGGTACTGTTACTTTTAAAAATATAAAAGGACTCTACCCATTACAATGTACCATACTATGGCTGTAACAGGAAGATGTCAGGATTGTCAGGTAAATAAAAAGTATCAGAATATGCCCACTCGATCGGTCATAGTATGATACGATGTCGTAGGGAGAATTATCATAATTATTTGTACATATTGGTTTACCTTTAAATCACCACAAATATTTGCTCCAGCTTGAACGCCTGTGACGGCAGGAAAATACATAGCAAAAACCGAAAAGAAATTGTGGTGTTCATTGTCACTATAACGAAAATCCGGTGAAAAATTTTCTGTTACAGTATTTACTGAAACATAATGTAGCTTTTAATATCTTAATGAGTTTTTATGTAGGTTCATATACATATTTATAATTATGACAAACCAATAGGGAATTTTATAAGTTACTAGTGGTTCGCCCCGGCTTCGCCCGTGGTACCTACATGTTTAAACTATCCTACCTCTCAAGTTGGATCGAACTGCACATGGTGTGCGAATTTTATTATAATCGGTTTAGTGGTTTAGGAGTCCATTGAGGACAAACATTGTGACACGAGATTTATATATATTAGAAGATAACATGTATTTTATTTGAGCATTATGTATCTGTAAAATAAATACAAATACTCACCATTAATACCAACAAAGCCCTGTGCTCGCTCAGTCTCACTCGTAGGGCCGATAAGTACACCCAAAACATAATTAAGAATTGCAAGCACAATTATAGTAATAAGAAAGTTCTGCAAACGAAATAAAATATATAAAATTAAAAAAAAAAAATTAGTATAAGACATAGAGAAAACTTGTAGCGAAATTTTGGCATTATCTTTGACCGCAGCTACCTGAGTTTTGGTTTCCCAATCCATTCCGAATGCGCAAATTAGGCACATAAGAAACAAGGCTATTGCTCCTACAATTCGTATATCATTAACATCATTATCTATAATTTTCATATTATAGCTTTTCAATAATGCGTTCAAAGATTCGCAAAATCCAATAGTGTTCATACTGGCAGCTACTGCGTTTGCGAATGCGAATATTATTCCTACTGATGCACCGAGTTCTGCTCCCAATGATCGTGATACTATATAATATACTCCACCTAAACCAAATTTGTACATATTTTAGTAGAATATAAATAAACTTTGGTGATTTCTAATTGTTCTAGATTACTTATGTTTTTAGAATGTTTTATAAAAACAAACGTAGGTTAAATAACTTTTTTAGTTTACATTCTCCGATGGTTTTGATTGATAATTATTAATTACCCCCTTGTAGTTCTCCGTTAGTACATATTGCGCTGAGAGATAGTGTAGTTATAATACAGACGACCCCAGACAAGCATATTATGGCTATTGTCAGCCCTATGCCAGCTTGCCCCACGATCCATGCAATACGAAGGAATAACATCACGCCCCAAATATTTAATAGACATGGTATTAATACACCCTGTAATTTGTAAAATAATGGTAGTGTTGGAATCTCAATTAGATACAAAATATACATTTTATACATCCAAGGCAAATTATAGTTACCTGTATCCACCCTAATTTGATGTTATATGTGGTCAATTCCGGCGTAGGTTCAATCTTCTTCATATTGCCTTTTTCCTAATAATAAAATGTAAATTAAAATGAAAAAAGAAAAGATACCTACTCTTATGAAAATTGTATATTCTATACTTACCTCATCTAAAATAGATACATTGCCACTCATCGCAGATGTATTTAAACTTCGAAAACTCATGACAAGCGATAGTTTTCTGGGATTTTCTGTATCTGTAATTATCATTTTAAATTTACCTGTACTGGAAATATAAAAAAAAATCTGCTTACTAGATATCATTTCTCATTAAGTTCTGTATTGAAACAGTCCACGCAGTTTCACCCAAATTATTATCTGAATTAGACATTAATTTTATTTCTACATCCATTACAAGGTTAATTGTATAGTTCAGTTAAACAAGGCTGCTAATAAAATTGAAATTGAAAAGTTTTGCAAACACTGTCTTCTGCACGCAGCCTGTTTTAACTGACAAAAATCAGCTCTTTACCAGTTACAAGCGACCAATGTAAAGAGAGCTAATATGAAGTCCTCAGGCTTCTTAATTTCAGGTCCTAATTGTTAATGTACCGCTAATGGACAGCTCATTCACGTTGGTCGTCCATTACAATCGATCATTTGAGACCGTATTGTATTTCAACTCATTGTTTTGTGACTGTGTGCGTTTTAAATCATCTGGTTAATGAACACCGAACCTAATTCTTGAAATAAATGAAATATAGTTGTGATAACAAACCTACTAAATGTACATTTTTTTCATGTTTCATTGCACAATATTTATTTTCATATCACGTCTACTTTACTAGTTTACGTAAACTTTAGCTAGATGTGGGTAGAATGTAAACTCGGTCAAGTGGTTTATTTAAAGGAAATATGTTTACAGTAAGTATACTTTAGACTGTAGATAATTATAGTCCACTTCTATTATAACTTCTACTACAAATTAGCAAATTACTACTATCTTTGATTTTAAGGCATTTTAAGATATAAATGTTTAGGTACCAATACCTGAGCCAATACCTACAGAATTAGGTAGTGAAGTAAAATCTTTACAAAATACAATCGATAAAGAACCCTATACTAGCGAAACTTACGTATAATATGTAAAAGTACTTACCTACAATTTCAGAAAGTCATAAATATAATAATTATTTTCTATTATTCTAGCATCAATTTAATATGTCCTACCTGTCCTTTATTATATCCTACCTACTCTTCTGCATGCAAAATTTGACATAAAGAGTGACAGTTTGATTTTATCAAGAAGATCCTAATTTTATTAACATAGATTCTTTGTAGATTATTATTTTTATATGGACAAAGAACCAATTATAATTATTATCAACGAGATAGAAAGTTTTTGTCGGATCTTTGAATACTGTACAAAATATTAAACAAGAATTATGATTATGAAAACAAAAAATGCGACTATATATTTCTGATTGATGACTACAACGACACCTCCTCAGTCAAAATTCGTCCAGTCCAGCTATTGATCTGTAGAGCGGCCAAAGTAATATACAAACATAGGTACACTCGGAAAACATAACCCTCCTTCTTTTTCATTCGAGTATTAAACCAGTAATTGTTATTTTACTGTTTAATTACTTGTCAGGTGGTGAGTTAGTGTGAAACCGATACGGAAGTTATTTTACTGCGGGTGTCGTAAAACATGATTGTATGGATTATTTATTGTGACTTCTGAATTGATTGTTGTATTTTTTATTTTTGATGTGAAAAATTATCTACCATACTTGAATCTGCTCAAAGGAAAAGCATGAAAATATTTTGAAATAGAATAAAATATGTATCTTTTTACAATTTGCCTTTTTCTTATGACGATCTTACAACTGCATTTTCTGCCTTCAGATGGTGTGATTGCATTGAAATTGGCTCTAACTCTCACTGCTTTTAGGTCGTTTATAATGTCGAAGCTTGCTTTTGTTACCACCAAACATACCGGAAAGAAATGCAAGCAAGCATAAAGGCAATTGAAGGCAGGAGGTATTGAAAAATATGGTTGCCATTTCGAGCAATAACAAAAAACGAGGCCATTTAGAAGATGAGAAAAATTCCTTATATTCATTTTAAACACCATTGTTCGTATTAACTCAAGTTAAATTAGTTACTTTAGATCTTTTTTTTTTGTGAATCGAACCCAAGAACTAATAATAATACCTAGTAGTAATAAACATTAGTTCATAAATGTAGGTATTCATGTCACTTTTCTTGTTCATAAACTCGATGATATGGGTCCTAATGGGTACATAAGAACAGAACTTGTATGTTATGTTTCAGACTTTTCCTTCTTCTATGTAAATAATACAACCTGAATTGGTACATAAATACTCTTTATTTACGAAATGTAATGTCTTTCCTTAATTGTAATGTATTTTTCAACATAATTTATAAGATTTATATAAATAATTCAAATTATTGTTACTTACGCTTGTCATAATATATATCTATTAGTTAAAATAAAATTATATTTATTTTTAACATAATATAAAATTGTGATTTTTATTTGTCAAAGTATTGTACTTCCTCGTGAATATTCGAGTAAAATGGTCTATAAATTAAAAATCATACTCGAAGCAATAGTTAAAATATTTCTTATTAATGACAATTTACATTATATTTATTTTTATTATGCTCTAGTTAATAACAACAACGATCCTTTGGTTTTAAGTGAATAAGTATATTCAATAGGAATTTAATATGCATAAGTTTAAAGTTAAAACTATATCTATAACAGATGCATTTCATTAACTTTGTTCTAAGTTATTCAATTATATTATAAGTAGGTACTTGTACTGTTAGCTCACTTACCTAATCATTTATTTTAAACACTTTTGAGTTATGTAATATGCCTTTATCAATTCTGTTTTTAACAATTAATACTGCTTAAAATACGTTATTATGATAAAATTTTATTTAATATATACTCAAAACATTATTAATACCTACATTATCTAAAATACGTCATAATTGCCTATAAATTATAATTATCCCTTAAGTAATATTTTAGTATGAAGTACAATTGTCTATAGTTACAGTTAATAACTAACATAATATATAAAAATACGTCAAAATTAAACTAGGAATAGAATGTAAGTACAGAGGTGTGATTTCCTCTGACGAACAGCATCGGTGGGAGGTCTCTGCTCATCATTTCGAGCCAGGACATGTACAGTGGAGCTGATACCGAACCCTGGGAAAGAAACCATAGTTTATTTATAAGCAAATGATTAACATTGCAAATTAAATTTGACAAAAACCCTAATAAGGCTGTTGCCAGGCTTAATGTTCAGAACAGTAGAACTATAGTAAAATAGATGGAAATCAGCTATGAACGACAACTAAATACTGGAAATTTAAGTAGTAGTTTTTTGCTTCGTCAAGTCAGTTCTAAAAATCAATATACATAATATAGAAATATATAGGTTTGTACATAAAAAATAATAACCTTTCTAGGCATCGGTAGAGACATAACAACAAGGCGTGCTTCCTTCGAGTTTGCCAACAACAGTTCTCGCAAACGAAGTTGACGATTTGTCTTCTCACACAGAGTCGTTAACTCGGTTTTGCTAATCAGACAATCTGAAAACCAAATTAATGTGTTTATAAAAATAGTTCACCATGGGTATTAACGAATAAATTCTGCTTTTTAAATTAAGGCATCATAGATTAATATCAAGTCATGTATACCTTCACCCATAGTTTCCTCTGTGAACTTTTTAATTGTTTCTTCGAACAGCTTTTTGGTTTCAGGCTGCGGAGGTTCTGTTATATCTTGCACCATTGTCAATGATGAATAGTCAATGCGGAACTTGGCTAATAAATTTGCCATGCTAAAACATAAATATAATTTTAAATATAGGTACTTACATATGTATTTATTTATGATGATATGGTATTGTGTAGGTGTATTAATTAACAAGAAGCAGCTGATGTCTAACGAATGTAAAGTAGTTTTTGGGTAGATAACGAATGAATATGAAGCCTAAATGGCAGTTAAGTTAAAATTTCAAAAAGAGAGTCTATTTATTTTTTTCGTTTTCTTTCGCAATATATAATTGTATTTATTTGCAAGTTTAAAATAAAGTCGTACTTTCTTTCTTCCAGTTCCATTTCATGGTGTCTGTTAGCGAGTGCAAAGATCCTCAGTTTGCAGTTGGCCCAAGCGCTGCGTTGCGAGAGGATGTATGGCAGCAAGATGGTCAACCCGCCGTCGTCGTACAACCACCACACATCTAGAGTTCCGCTTTCCTGAAATAAATAAGTGTTTGAATAATAGACCAAACGTTAAGGAGAATTTTGATAGTGACCAGTGAGTGGTTTCATTACATCAAGTATTTTAACTTTTGGATTGTAAAAGTTTTCATCAATAAAAAAGTTGTCAAGTTTCAGTATGAGTTTTATTCCTTACCTGTTTCCTTTTAAACAGGGTCATCTGTGATAGTTGCTCCATAGAGAGCTCGATTCCTGACGACGATTTGTAGATAACATGTCGATGTATATCCAGTCCTTTCTTTTCCTTCTTTTTCTCTTTCAAATCACTTTTCTCTGATATCGTGAATGAGCGTGATGTCGTCAAAGTCAATAAGTCTATAAAAATAGTTAATAATGTATATTGGTGGTCATTAAATTAACATTGATGCTATAGGTATAGCTAATTGCAATTCCTCCCATTTTTTAATTAAACAGAGTCACATACTTGTACCTATTTACATTTACAAATCGCCTGTATATTTAAGTAGATAAGATACGGAAAATATCACAAATATTTTTTCACACATATGGTTGTTCCTGACAAGTATTTTGTCGTTCGAATACGAATTTCGTAAAATAAAAATTTAAAATAATAGATACAAACTGATATTATTCTTATAAAATAATATATTACTAAGATTGTTCTTGCTCGACGGCTGCGAGTCCGTGCGTATATCGAGGTCGGAGTCCGCGTGCATGATGTGCAGGCCGCGTCGCACGCGCAGCTCGCCCGTGCTGGAGGTGCCCGTGAGCCCGCTCGCCGGCGCCTCCTCCGTGATCGTGCCGTAGTCCAGCCCGCCCGGTACACGCAATATCGCCACGGCTAGGCGGTTCTCGAATGCCGTGCTGTGGAAACATTTTCATTGAATATTTGGACTTCACCAACAGAAAAAATCTATAGGATAATTTTATAGATATGATGTTTAAGTAGCTTTTTATTATTACGTAGGTATATTCATTAATTGTTTTTAGATAGAGATAGTTACCTACAATATTGTTATTTTTCAGATAGTCTATAGACAATATTTTCAGACCCTAAGTACATTCACAAATCATGAAATCACAATACTTACTGTAAAACATTAAAGTACGACTCCAAATCAATCGCAGGAGCAGTAGTCCAGTCGGCCTTATAGCCCATAAGGAGAACATTTGGAGCAAGTCTCCCCACGCCTGTGGACTGCATGAGAGCGCGAGCCCCAATTTCAAAGCTAAATCCATTGACGTTGGCACAAAAAGCGCGAACTTTGCGACCCCGTAGCCATTCATCGCTCGACCTCAATCGGTAGGAGCGCTCCTTATACGTTAGCTTTTTCTAAAAAAATACCATATAATTTAGGAACAGGAATTATTTAAGAATAATTCTTTCTCTTCATAAAAGTGAAGCAATTTTTTTTACATTTTTCATCATTTTTGATGCATTTGAAATCTTTCTTTGTAGCTCAAACTAATATATTATACGATAGATTTTAGGCATTATCATTTTTGTTTTACAGAATATAGCAAAAAGCAGCAATGTACAATAAAACATGGAGAAAATATAATTAAAGGTCAAAATATGTTATCACAACTATTCGACGTATTTTACCTGTTGAACGTCACCCACGATCATTAGCGAGCCAGCCTTGGTAATGAGATTTCCAAGATCTACCAAAGCGGGTCTATCCTGTGGTTTTCCAGCTAGCACGAGTAACTGGGGCCAGTAGTTCTTCACGTGTTCTCCAGTTCGTGCCAAATTGTGGGCGCTTGATAACGCTGTTTTGTACATTTGAGCTTGTGTACTACTACCCCAATTGACATCTGTTGAATTTATATTATGCTTAATAAAAAATTTACTCGTTATAACTACTTACATAGGACATTATAATTTTCATGAAACATACAGTAGAGATAAACGAAGATTCGACAATGTGAATTTATTCGATACACTTTGATCATCAGTCATGGTTTTGTACGAAAGGATTTTTAACCATTACGAAAACAGATAAATCACATATAATCTGCAAATTTATATCTGCTGAGCAAGTATATCTATTTCTAAGAAAACGATCCCATTACTCAATGTTTGAAACGTATTTGCGGAGCTCGGCACTTTCTGTTCTCGTTTGTAGCCACTTGTAATGATATGTGGGTAAGATTTACGTTATTTACGTAAAAGCTGAGGAATTTATTGTAATTGTTGGAATAACAGAGATCTTGTACCTATGATGTGATACGTAGGTAATGAAGATATCCCAAATTTTATGCCAAGATCAAATAAAACCATATATAAACAAGGTTTCCATTTGGATTTAAATTACCCTGTTTTATTTGTAAATTACATTATAACCGAAAGTAGGTAATAAGAAATCATATTTACTAAAATCTTCAGCTTTTGGATTATCAAAACAATTTAGCAACAAGTTCCATGTAACTAAGCTGTCTATATATACACAATTAAACACTTAACCTAATTTCTTACCAGGTCTTCGGTAGTGGACAATGAGGTAGAGTGTGAAGAATATTGCGAAAGTGACAAGAGACATCACCCAGCTGATGAGCAACATGATTGCCACGCACATGAGGAAGCCCAATAACGACACCCACACGTTGTAGTACTGCAATCAATTTAATTGTTTTAATTCCTACGCAAATGTTTAGTGGTCTCAAATGAAAAAAAAATTTCATACTATCCTAAATTACTAATACCTACTATAAACGCAAATATAGCTTATATAATAACACATATGTTAAAGAAATGCTCGTTATGAGGGTTCGTTCGCGAGTGAAACCACACAACACAGCTAGTTTAATATAATTTGAGCAACCAACGTTTTATTATAAGGTATCTACTATCAACTACTTATTTATTATACTAATGTATAACGTTATTTACGCATAATATCAATAATATAGTTAACAGGCTTCATTATTTTCTTGCACTAGAAGAAAACTATAGACGAACAAGATAACAAATTACCACGGTAATGAGGTCTATTAGCCATCTACTTATATACCTCATAACTGCTATTTCATTTACAGACTCAAATTACTCTCAGCCTATTTTGTACGTTATTTCAGTAATATTTTATAAAGATATAATACTATATAGAATTCCAGTTATATCATGCATGGGACTAACTCATCTTATGTTTTTATTTTCACTCAAGTATCTCACTAAATTTTGTTCTTTATGAATCACCCAATCACGTGTTTTATGTGTTTACAATTGCATCACAATAGTTTTGGCGTGTGCAGATCCATATTTAGTGTATGTGTACACTGTATAGTATATACTAACCCGGAATGTAGGTCGCCATCCGAGGGGTCGCACCAGCGCTGCGTGGAACGTGCAGAAGTTTATCAACGCGTATGACGCCAGGTAGAAGTTGGATATCAATGGCGCGATTGTGTTTAGATCAGCTGTTGAATTTACAGTTTATTATAGTTTTATAAAAAGCAATTTTCAGTTAACGTATGAAAATTTTTAAAGGAAATTCCGTTTGTCTTGTAAATATAGGTTTTTTAGTACTTTTTATTTTCTAATCATAGTTTCAAATCTTTCCATAAAAATCAAGCAAGTTGAACTTACCTATAAGTAAAAATACGAGAGAGACAAAAAATGTCAACACATATCCACGGTAAGGCTCTCCATGTTTGCCGTAGGGTTTCGAGAAGAAGATAAGGCCCGGGTAGATTCGATCCACACCAAGAGCCTGGATAAGCCGCGGTACCGACAAAAGATTGGTAAGTGCCGTTGAGAGGGTCGCCGCCCAACATCCACCGTAGATAAATGGACCCCAAGCTGACATAAGCTGCATTACCTATATTTAAAAACATTTCTATTTAGATACTCAGAAAAATGGAACTGGAAACAAGAAAAATATTTTATTTGACGCATATTCATTTACAATTATTTTAAGAAAGAGGACGAATATACCATGAAAATACACTATTTTAAATTCTGTTCTCATAGTTAATATTAACATTTAAAAAAATCTCCATGAGGTACTTATTTTGATATGGTTTACCACTGAGATCACATTGGTGCACACTTACAGAATAGCTATTGTGAAGTCCATAAGTGCATCCTTCGGTAGTGTTGACACAATTCGCCAAAGCGCTATAATCCAAAACAGTCCCATTGATGTGTATGACGTCAGTTATATTTCCGCTGGCATCCCTCAGAGCACCGGCCCCAGAAATCAGCACCATGGCTGCGTAGCTCACCATAGAGATCAGTAAAGCTAGCAATGTTCCTTTAGGGATCGCCGATGCTGGATCCTACAAGAAATGTAAACGAAATTAAATACTTTTGATCTTGTTTTTCATTACCAACGATGTATAAACCATCACGAATATGAGATTTTGTTTATCTTCAAATATAAATTGCTTTATGATGATTCATTTTATGTTGAAGTTCGCCGTGAATCAATGTTTCAGTATTTAATCTTAAACTACATTGTATGAAATTCGTGTCTAAATTCCGTACCTATCTATGTACCTAGTACCTACTGCTATTTCAAAACTATCTATGAAATATTTTACGACGAAAAGAACTCAAATTGACATGTCAAGGACCAATTTAGAGAAGGACAAACCTACTTCACATTAGGTGACAACAAACAAACCAAAATATAATTGAGGCGGGCACACGGATTTATTCCATTCTAATACCAAAAACTAATACCACTGGTATTTGTTTCAACGCTGTAGTAAGTCGCAATTTTGGTGTGTACTTTCATATAGTTATCGGAAATAGGCATAATAAACTCGTCTATTTTAAAAACTATACACTATATTCAAACAAAGTATAATTATAATTTAACAAATTCGACGAAAAAAGACAAATATTTACGAAGTCGACTCATATGGGATGGACTATAAAAGCTCGCTAAAAATAACATTGAGTTACCAATAAGACTGCCCCTAATTGGTTGTAACGAATCTATTCAATAAACGGCATATTGTATTTAGTCCGGGATACATCGCCCATTTTTGCAAGTGATTACTATCAAGCTAATTTTTCGTGAGTAGCTTTATTTTGATGAGATGTCCAATAATTTCATGTACAAAACTCTCGATTGTGGTAGCTACCAGAGGAAACAAGGATAAAATATTTTGATTTGATGGTTCTCAAATATTAATTACTAACTGAATGTTTTTTTTTGTTCAATCTCAAGATAATTATCTAAATTATTCGAAAAAATATTTGTCCTACAAAATCTATGGTTTGATCAAAGAGTCCCCCATTCCAATGTGTATCGATAACGAAATCATCTTAAATGATTACTAACCAGCTGATTTTTTTATTTTCACTTATTTAATACTTATATAATTCAACAGACATATTGTCCTACAAATTGCGTAATAAATATTTGAGAACCGTCAAATCAAAAATTTTTATCCTTGTTACCTCTGTAAGCTACCACAATCGAGAGTTTCGTACATGAAATTATTGGGCATCTCATCAAAATAAAGCTACTCACGAAAAATTAGCTTGATAGTAATCACTTGCAAAAATGGGCGATGTATCCCGGACTAATTCTTCATATGGGGCTTTTATACAATAAAATTCCAAAATTATAGGGGTTAAACGAATTGACTCTACCGATCATTGCAGTCGATTGGCAACGCAAACATTTTATATCTGTTTATTTTTATGAGCGATTCTCAGAGCTGATGACTTCTGATTAAATTAATAATTTCCACTTGTTCATAATTTTCCTTTCAATGAATTTTGGATTTGCGCATAAATACTATAATAATCATGGTTTATTGAGGGAGTTTATCATAATAAGTAGGTATTGTACACGTGTCGAACGAAAATAACGAATGTATTTAATTATTTATTGTTTTCTTATTTATTATTTTATTTACCTATAACAGTAGGTTTTCTACGACGTATGTAGTTTTTATTTACATGAATTATGAATATAGGTAATGTTCATATTCAGTGTGTGAAGTCTTGAACAAAACATTTGCAGCTGTAATGGAAAACACACCGTTCGCGTTGTATCATGTAACAGCTACGATTCACATCGTGACTATGCGATGAAAAGTCTCAAATGGATAAAACAAATACAAGTGTTTTTTTTTTTTTTTTTTGAAAATTAAAAATGTTCTTTTTATTATTTGTAAATAGTTGCATTATAAAAAATATACAGGCTAAGGCTCTATGAAATACCAATAGCATAATTAGTGCGTTTTATAAGTTATGCAAATTCAGATTTGTACCTAATGCAACGGTATTGTTGTGCAAAATTCACTCATATGATTTAAACTACTATCTATCCAATATATCTAACTACTATCTTGCCTGGCTAAATTATTTGAAGCAGTAGTCTACGATACACTGTATTTTCATCTCCTTCCCTTGATTTCTCCGAATCAACACGGATTTATAAGCCAACGCTCGACAACTACAAATCTCCTGACTTACCACTCATATTTATGTTCTGCCTTTGAAAAAAGACAACAAGTGGACGCCATCTACACCGATTTTTCCAAGGCTTTCGATAGAGTAAACCACATAATACTTTGTAATAAACTAAGTGCTTGGGGAATACATGGTAATTTACTCCGATGGATTACTTCCTACCTGTCCAACCGTAGTCAGCTTGTTGCTCTTAATGGCTCATTATCCTCACCTGTTCTAATACCTTCTGGCGTCCCGCAAGGGTCCCATCTCGGCCCCTTACTCTTTATCGTATTTATCAATGACCTCATTGACAACTTAAAATGCCCATCTCTTATGTATGCTGACGACTTAAAGGTATTCTCCACTATGGCCAATATTCAAGATGCTTATATACTACAAAATGATCTAGATTCTATAGCGAAATGGTGTGAACTTAACCAAATGACCCTGAACGTTAATAAATGTGTTGGAAAAGCGTCGACAGAGGCTAGAACTCATAACACTCCATAAAATCGTTCACTCATCTATCCACTCTCCGTCACTACTGTCAACTGTTAATTTTAATGCTTCATTTCGCTTCCGGACTAACAAAACTTTTTCTTTATCTTTAACCAGGAATAATACCTCTTTTTATATCCCCATATCTCGTTTCTGCCGTTTGTACAATGATTTATCCACAAGATTTCCCGAGTTTGATATATTTGATCATCGAATAAACATATTCAAAGAACATGTCTGTCAAATCTTGAAATGATGTCCTAGTTTTGTTGTTAATGTATAGGAAACCATTATTTTTATTGTCTTTCTTTTATATGTAATATTAAATTATCGAATTTTTAAATATGAATTTATTGTAATACGCTTTAGATAACTGTAAGCTGTATCCCATTGTAGTAGTAATTGTACACATTTTGTTGGGTTGCGATCTGCTCGTGAAATTGATGTGGCGCCTATGGACCCGGCAAGATCGTGGCCTGTTATGTGTATTTAATTTATATAAACTTAAACATTAACTGACTATTAAAATAAACACTCATACAACATCAACACATACACACATACACACACATATACACGCACTTAATACTTAAAATGGCAAGAAAAGTTTGAAATATTTTTTATGTAATACCACAGACTAATAATAATATACTACGTATGTAATACGATGAAAGAGATTGAGCCTCACAACACAGGGGATCCTAGTGTGGGGTTCAATGCAGCATATGTAACTATATTATGTAACATTTTTTGAAACTAATAAAGAAATTTTTCATTTTTTCATTTTTCAATTTAAATAAATAAATAAATAAATGTCATTCTGCAAATTCGATTGTATTACCTACTTTTAATCACGACAATTCGCATACTTGAAATGGTTTCATCTCATGTATCTAGGTATATTTATTTGTCAATATTGCTTATAGTACTAGATCCCACCGCAGGATTACTTCGTTCATAGTTTTTTTGATGAAACCAAGATTTTATGTATATGTCGTGGCCATATCGTAGATTTGCTCATTTCATGATATGATCGATCATTTCGTGAAATGGTCGCATTTCATGAAATGATTGGATGTCTTTTGGCCACATCATGATGTGGTTTGAGCAGATCAATGATAAGAAATCGTTTCTCGATATGGCCAACTAAACGCGCGGTTTTTTCATGAAATGATCAATATTATTTGATCATATCGTAAAATAGTATTAATTATTGGTAGAGGCGCTGCAAGCGCTGTGTTTATGTGATAAGATGGCGGCCGCTGGCGAAAATTTAATTATTCGCAGTTAAAAACTTCATAATTCGTTTAATTACAATATGAAAAAGTCATAGCAAAGAATTTACGACGAAGAGGTTCGAGTAATATGGAAACTGCGGATATCTTATATTGAAGAAAAAATGCGTCTAAAATCTGTCCTATATCCTACTACATATATTATTATAATTGTTTCTTTTTTAAAAAGCGATTCGCTTCTAGCACTCGCCGGCCGCTGCCGCGGCACGCTCGCTTTGCTCGCTCGGCTCGTGCGTTGTTTATCAAAGTCTAACCTAACCTAACTGTTTTCTATTGCAAAAACCATTCGCTTCTTGCATTCGCCGGCCGCTGCCGCGGCACTAACTTGAATGTCAATAAATAGTTACAAGTACTTAAAATATTCTGAATTTTTTTAATATTTTATGGACTCTCTATATTTTATACGATCTGGCCAAATGTGGATGACCAAATCGTGAAACATTGATGATTTAACGATCTGATCAAACTATGTTGGCCATTTCATGAAATGCGACCATTTCGTGAAATGATCAATCATTTCATGAAATGAGCAAATCTACGATATGGCCACGACATATATTTATAATTAGGAGAATATATATCGATTAGGTTGCCAGTCAAAATTTGGCCGCAAGCATGTTTAATTAAATTTTTTCACATCGATTTTTTGGAAAAAAAACCGTTCACTTGTTATTTATAGTCTACATCACGGCAAATTACATAAAGATTCAAAAAAAATACGGTTGCCGTTTTTCATCTGGCCGCAACCCCTTCGCAGCCTGGTGCAAACAGGTATGATTTCAATCCATTTATACGTTACACGTTTATAACGCACATTTATGAATCATAATATGTTAAATAAAAGCTATTTTTTTCTTTTAATAATCATATTGGTTGCCTTATTAATAAATAATTTGCCTTATAAATCCAGCCGCAAATGAGGGTTGCTGGCTGTTAAAGATGATGAATATTAATGTGATATTAATTAAAAATGCTTGCGGCCAAATTTTGACTGGAAATTTAGTCGATATATTATATTCTCCTAATTATAAATATACATAAAATTTTTGTTTCATCAAAAAAACTATGAACGAAGTAATCCTGCAGTGGGATCTTAGACTATTATACATGATGCATTGTAAAATCATGTACATGATGTTATTATATATCTATTTTATATGTTGTTGCATTTATTCAAAACTAATACCTACATAATAATATTACTGTGTAGTATCTGCTCTTCCTCTCCTAATATAAATTATAGAGTAAGAAGATGCCTGATTATAGTTTAATGATGAAATGTGATGTCGCAATATTTATCTTCAAACATTGATAGTGGATATCTGGTAGATATGTCTTAGCAGTCTTGAGGCCAATATAAACATATGTGAAAAAATTATTTACTTTATTTTGGCGTGTACAATAAAGTGCTTGCATTGTTTCAATGAACATGTTGTTTTTTTAAGTTCGAAAATTACGTACCCTGCGGCCTGCCCACAGGCCTGCCCTACCTGAGTTAAGGTTCAATTAAGTAGATCCAAATTGTGTTTATTCCACGCATAGATTATCAATTTACTAAATGGAATACTAAGTCAACGCTGTACATTATTACCGCGGCTGTACCTCAGTCCTCATTTGTTATTGGACTGAAAAATCGATCTCACTGTCTTCAATCAACTAAATTAAATAATTTTCTTCAAATCTGTAACTTAGTTTTAAGCACATATTTTGACAGTATTTAATTCTTAAAAATACCCAATACCTACTTTAAATTCTAGGTTATTCTAAATCAGTAAAGATGCAATCTCTTGTTCTTTCAAAATGTCTATTTAAGCACCAAAATATTTATCTCTAACTGGAACATCGCCTCATTTTAGGTATGTGGGTGAGTACTGAGTATTACTCTCATAACATGTTACTATTTATGTACGACTAAATTCGTAAATCGTAATGTATATCATGTAGCCTGTCGAATTTCTTCGGAATGATATTTAAAGCCCATTCAGCTGATCGTGAAGATCAATAAGTAAATATGTTGCATATAACTAGTTAGATATTACTAAGTATAATAATTATGAATTACATTCTACTTTCATTCTACAATTTCAAATAGCTTATATTTATTTTTTAGACAAAATATTAGTGCTCTACATTCAAATAAACGAGTTTCAAAACGTCACTGTAAATAAGGCCGTTCATGTTATAACCTCCAGGTTATTTAGGCCCAATTTACTTTTCTGCAAATAAATCTTATTTGGTTAAAAGCTCATAGTAATCCAATAAATTAATGTTGCAATTTACACTCAGAAATCGGCGATTTCATTTTTAATTGAACCAATGACGCCTTACATTTATTGTAAGTAGGTACATTTATAGTTTATCGATTCTCCTGGTCCACGTGTCAGGAAACAAAAGACAAATATTGACAATTTTCTAGGAAGTTCCCAGCTAAAGTGAGTTAATTTCAGTCGAATGACGTCACTCTATGTCGAGGCAATCGTCCACATCGCCATTTGATTGCTTCGTATTACATGTACTTCGGTGTATTTGGTGTAATGGGAACAAAAGGCCGTGTGTATTTATGATTTTCTAATACTGGCATAATGTCAAAGCCTATTAATTATGATATACTTCCATGATTATGGTAGATTTTATAAACCGACGTTATTCTAAAATTAGGACTTAAATAAACATAACCACATATTTTTCTATCAACAAGAGAAATGTACGATAGATACCTTTAGATCCCCAGAGATGTTGGCCCCAGCTTGTATACCAGTCACCGATGGGAAGAAAATTGCAAACACGCTGAAGAAATTCTGATCCAAGTTTTCACTGTATCGGAAGTCCGGCTTGAAATTCCCAATAAATGTTGACGCTGCCAAAATAAATTCATGTTTCATAATCCTCAATTATTACGAAAAAAGAAAACCTATAATACTTACATTATACTATACTAGCGGTCCGCCCCGGCTTCGCCCGTGGTACATATTTCGCAATAAAAGGTAGCCTATGTTCTTTCTCAGGGTCTAAAGATTATCTGTGCCAAATTTCATCAAAATCGGTCCAGTAGTTTATGCGTGAAAACCATACATACATACATACATACATACAAACCTTTCCTCTTTATAATATTAGTATAGATAATATTAGGGACTTAATTAAATATTGCTCTTCAAATTTTTCAAAATAAAATATCCTTTTATGTTCATTTGCAAGAGATGTTAAATAAAACATAATGTAGAGTTACAAAAGTCTCAATGAAACTTACAGCTAACACCAACAAAGCCTTGCGCCACTTCCGTAATATCTTTAGGACCCATTATCGTCCCAACTACGAAGTCAACCATAGCCCCAACAATTATTGCTATTAGAAAATTCTGAAACAATAACGTATTTTTAAGTTGTGATAAATTACAATTTGTAAAAGTACCTATATACTTACTTACCTACATTGTATGTACTAGCTGTATCTACGTTTACAAATGTTTATGATTAGTCATTTTAGAATGGTTATAGCAACCTTGGTTGTGAGCATTATAATTTTGGTTATTTTATATAACCTTTTATGTGTTTGGAGTTACCATAATACCACATGAAATTCAGAATGAAGAATAATAAACGAATGGATTTTAAATTATACGGCAATGGTATTATATAAATTATCGAGAGCGAAGGCTGTCACATAATAATTTACGAGTGGCAAATTTTATTCATTTCATTAATAGCTATTATTGTGAAAAACTAAAAGCAATTACGCTAATCAAACCGTAGCTTGCCGTGTTCTCATTAATCCATGTGTCCCATGACTTTACTTTTAGAAAGAAAATGAACGGTAGATAAGTAATGAAAAGTATATACATATGTACACGTGGAAAATTATTTAATATGACGAACGTTGGTGAAAAATAATCATGAATACAATTGAACATATTTCTAGAAAAAAGACTTCATTTCATAGTGAAATTTTTCTGTCCTCCAGTTTAACAGTTTGTTTAGTTTATCCATTGTTTATTTGTTCAATTCAATACCGTCACCTTGTCAACTACTCGTATTACTATTTGTACTATTAGTAAAACTCATATTTGTCTAGATTATTTGATCGTTATGGATTCATTCTATAAGATTCTTAGGGAGAATGAAATGAAATGAAAATACGATTATTATGGATACATAAAAAAGATACAATGAAAATATAAATGATAAAAGTAGGTAGCATTTATGAATAAATGCTGAATTAAAAATTCAGATTAAATCGTTACAGTGCCGACTTAATCTTTTAAGTAGGTACTGCGTTTTTCACTCTAATAACATGTACAAGACACCAAAAGAACTAATATTAGAACAGGAATTACTAATCTAGCTGAAGTCATTAATGTTGTTCTTTTGCGTACTAATGACCGCTAAATATCATTAGTCAATGCAGATAATACCTAGTTAAATTTTAACTAAGAAACAAACATTTACTGAATACATAGTAAGAGCGATGTATATAATACTTAGTAGAATGAACTTGTATGTTGTAGGACTTTATACTTTCTGCTATATTTTACTTGTAAGATAGCGTTATCTAACTTTCTATGACAAGCTGGTTCGATTTTGAGCCAAATAAATATAATACAATTTACTAGAGTAAACAACGTTAATAGCCGATGAAAGGTAGATTTATTATATTTCAGGGTGGTTTATACACAAGGGAGGGTGAAGGGCAGCCCGCTCGGCCATCCGTTTGTCAGTAAACAACGTATCGTGTTTCCTACACAATATGGCTACACTAGTTTTTAGTTTTTACTACGTAAACGTAGTAGATAACAACCTGTGATAACAACTCCTGAATGACGATTGTACGCTGCCATATTAATTGAGAACCATTCAAGATAATTAATTTAAATAATATGTCTAATCTTGTTAGCGATTTTTAGTTCAGTTCTTTTAAAACATATTTGCTTTGCATAAGTATCCAGATTGCATTTATGAGACACCTATAACACATGATACATAGTGTTCCTTGTAGGAAATATGGTTTTTATGGTATGGTATTTGTTTTAAATATTATTATAATTTATTATTATTTTTCATTTGTCAACAGTAAGTAAAAATTTTCTTTTGTAACTAATTACTATTGAACTATTCTGATGTAATGTATCGGGAAGGCACAGACTCCTGAAACACAGCGAAAGCTATATTGGGAGTCTGGGGTCTATATTATGATGTAAGGAACCTTGTTCAATAAATGATTTTTATTTTTTTTTTTTATTTATGGATAGTGTTGAATAGGAAATTTATCTCATCTTACCTGAGCCTTACTCTCCCAATCCATTCCCACGGCGCAGATAATACACATGAGGACTAGAGCCACAGCTCCAACTATTCTGACGTCATTGACTCCATTGTCTATGATCTTTACACCCTGATTCCGTAGAAGATCGTTTAGTGAGTCACAAAATCCAATGGTATTCATACTAGCTGCTACTGCGTTTGCAAAAGCAAATATAATTCCCACTGAAGCCCCAAATTCGGGTCCTAGCGATCTGGATATTATGTAGTATATACCTCCTGCATTCAAAAAGAAACACAATTAGTAGTAATACATAAGTATATTAGATACCTACCTACCTAGTAATATAATTGTACGTAAATTATTTATATAGTTTGAGCCAGTTTATATCATAATAAGAATATCTTAAATGAAGAATCCTAACCAATAATATTAATGGATGTTTAGGTATACAATATGTATCTGGAGATCTTTTATTTCATAATTTCATTCAAAGACAACATTATTTATGAGAGATGTGACCATGTAAAATTTAATAGCTTTGAAAGCAAGCATTCATTACAAAACAACACCTAACAATGTACTATTCATATAAAATTTTTTTATAAACTACTTACTACTATAATAACTATCTCAATAAAGATTTTTCCAAGAAAATGAATAAATAATAACTATACTGAAAATGTACAGTTTCTCATAGTCATTTAAATCTTATATTTTATATGATACTAATATTACAATCAATTAATTTTTTTCCCAATAATGAACGAAACAATATTATCCCCCTTAGTTCAGTCATTTTAGGGGTTGACCTAGGAAAATTGAGATACTCAGAATATTACAACGAAAACACTTGTATTTTGGCATCTTAAAACTGATATAATTGGATCATCATAAAAATCGATTTTTGTGACCTTCGACCCCCTGATTTTCAAACTTGCGACCATCCAATTATATATGAATTTGAGGACAGTTTTAGGATGACAGAATACAAGTTTTTACATATGCTGGGTAGGTATCTCGATTTTCCGAGTTTTACACCTAATTTGGCCTAAACTGACTGCGGTATACCTCCTTGTATTTTTTACGTGAAAAAGATAAAACAAAATACAAAGTATTATTTTTATATAACAAAGTATAGGCTATAGGCTATAGCGAATTTCTAGTAAGTAGATGTGTAACAATCAACCGCTTGGTGTTGGTTGTATTTTATTGCTGGCTTCGATTAGCCTATAATTAAATATTGCACTCGATATGTCATGATACGGTTTCTATATAAACAAACGCATTTACCATGTCGAGGTACTAAAATATTAGTATTACCAAAGATAATATAATACTATACTGTATTTATAGGTACATAAAATGCAAATAGTTACAGGTCAGAAGGCTAGAATGCCTTCAATTTTCGAGTCTCTAAGTAGTTTATGGGAAAAATCCTATCCTTTCCCGAAACAGCAATTGTGAGCTTTAAAGTTCTTGCATGAAACCTTACAAATCAAAATTTTAAACCGTTCTTATGGAACTTATAGATTCCACATAAGTCTAATTATTTTAAGATTTGCTGCTGGAGATATTTCTAAGGTTGGTTGTGTTAGTAAATTCAGTTTTTGAGTTATTGGATTTGAGACCGTTTGGAATTGGATTTCCAGAACGAACATACAGCTACAGTTATTTATACAATTTAATTACATTAGTTCCTTACCTCCTTTTACTTCTCCATTCGTGCATATAGCACTCATCGAGAGCGTTGTGATGACACAAACAATAGCTGATATTGCTATAATGACCAGAGACATGCCGATCCCAGCTTGTGACACCACCCACGATATTCTCAAGAACAACATCACACCCCATATGTTCAGGAGGCATGGTATCAACACACCCTAAAATTACTTTAAATACTTAATACAAATCCATTCTTTACAATATTGTTAATTATTTTGTTAAAAGCTCTTACTTGAATCCATCCTAATTTGATACCGACGGCGGGAGTGGGTGATTTTGTATCTCTTTGGCTTTGCTTTTCGTCCTGAAAAGGTTTACTTATGATAGAATATGCATGAAACCCAAAAAGTCATCTCATCATATCCATCCATCCCTATAAAATTTATCATCCTTTAAATAAACTCCTAACACTAATAAATAAATCCATTATTTTTTTGTATCAAATATCAAAATAAACTACCTATCGTTATTAGGTAAATACGTCTACAATTTTTTATGTTTTTTGTGTAAACAACAATCAATATTTAATTTACAAAACCATTCGTTTGCAATTAACGGTGTGGTTTTTGTTAATTGTAAAAAGTGAATACATACCTATATGTATAGATAATAATTATTGTTTACCATCCTTTCAATTTTAATTTGTTAGTTAAGTACTTTCAATTTTATTTTGGTAATTTTATGGCATTATAGACCGGACTCTCAGTGGAGTTTCGTTTGCAAAAATAGCGGACCTAAATCTGACTTCTGATATATATTGTATAGATCCCAGACATCCTATAGACAGATGTTGCCAACCAGTTTTGTGGTCCCCCTCTCCCCACAACGGTAATTAAATATGGCATACAAAGAAAAAAATAAAAATTTCCAAAACATGCCGTGTGGGGTTATCAAATGAAAGAGCTTATTGAGTAGATCACGAATATATAGCATACTATAACATTTCTTACACTTTCTCTAAGATTTTTTAGAAAATTTACGAAAATGCTCCATTTTTGAGTTAACTTTAAACCACTATAGATTGAAAACTCATGAATATATTTTTTAAATTATTATTTTAAATAATTAACAATAGTCCATTGTTTACGATTCAATAGTTCGTACAGTGAAATAGTTGCATGGGGGAGTGGGGGGAGCATTCAAAGATGGCGAGTATATTTTCAAGTTTATGCCAGAAATAAAGGCCTAATACAAAAATATCGGTGTCAGGGCTTAGAATAATTATCTCTGCACTGTCGTTGTGTTTGACAGAATGAAAAATATGGCAGAACATTCTTGAATCAGCCTCTGTGTGATTTCAAATCGGTAACTTCAGTGAAAGTTGCGCCTTGCAATTTAAAACATTTTGTGGGGTCATCAAATCCACCACATATATTACGAACTATTGAATCGTAAACAATGGACTATTGTTAATTATTTAAAGTAATAATTTAAAAAATATATTCATGAGTTTTCAATCTATAGTGGTTTAAAGTTAACTCAAAAATGGAGCATTTTCGTAAATTTTCTAAAAAATCTTAGAGAAAGTGTAAGAAATGTTATAGTATGCTATATATTCGTGATCTACTCAATAAGCTCTTTCATTTGATACCCCACACGGCATGTTTTGGAAATTTTTATTTTTTTCTTTGTATGCCATATTTAATTACCGGGGTGGGGGGAGGGGGACCACAAAACTGGTTGGCAACATCTGTCTATAGGATGTCTGGGATCTATACAATATATATCAGAAGTCAGATTTAGGTCCGCTATTTTTGCAAACGAACATCTCCTTGGAGCCTGCTCTATTATAGGCAATATTACAATTATTAGATATTATTGATTGACTCTGGTTAGTATTGTTCATAATCAGAATATTCAAGTATGTACCTAGGTATTGTAGCGTAAATTAGTAACAAGTTTTTCCATACTAGAAGACTCCAAATGAGAATACATTAATAATAACGTATTTATTTATTTATTTAATAATATTTATATTATCTTGATAACAAGATAAATTTCAACTTGACTTATTTCCAAGTGAGTTCTTAAGATAATGTTAAGTAGGTATATATATTATAATGCCTTCATTCAAGTATCTCACGATTACGGCGATCATAACAATACAATTATCTCGCGTAGTGGGCTAATATGCAGATGATAAAGACAAAGACCAAACGAGACAGGTGAATATGATAGACGCCGTCTGTCCGTCTGTTAATGAAGTTAATAAAACATTATGGTGTACCATGACACTGAGATTAAGTCCTAAACATTTACATATATATGTTTAGATGAGCGTAGGCCGAAAATTACTTACATCGGTTATTGTAAGAAATAACACTATTTTATATAGAGCTGAACAACAGCAATGTTGAAAAACTAAAGAACGTAAATTTTTTCCTTCATATTCAATAAATATTTACAAGGAAAGCCATTTGAAGAACAAGATTAAAATTTATACACCTAGTAGATTGTTTACAGTTGGGTTAATGTATAATTTACAAGGTTTATTACCCATACATTTATGATTTTATACGGGTGCTGTTAGTATTTGTGTATCAAGGGCATTATTTTTGTTATAAATCTAAACAGAAGTAGGTATGATCTATGCCGCACTATATTTTTAACATTCTTTACTTCAAACTCGGTGTTCGGCATCCTGAATATAGATAATTTAGTCCTTTTTCGATAAACTTGCTTTTGTTTTTGAATATGAATTATTCTTGTACACTTTAAGACACTTGTATGACGTCAGTCTGCAGCGGTTTACTCCAGTAATCACCGGTTGCGCCCTCGGAGTAAGGCTAACGTTACGACTACAAGATATCTATGCCTGTTGCCACTTGCTATTTACAATGACGCATTCCCACGTGTCATGAATTTCCGTTCCTTCGTTCCTTCAGTAATAGTTTCGAACAGATTGACACTGTTAATAGGTACTTGTATTTTTATATGCGTTAAAAAAACATGTGTTTTGGCATTCTTAATTAATTGCCGTTTGAATTACATTGTGCAAATAAAATAAACATGTTTCTACCGTTGAATTTATATTTTTGGTTTTATGCCATAAAACCAAAAATATAAATTCAACGGTCATAAATTTTATGGCATTCAAATGCTTTATAAATATAAATTTATAAAGAATAGAAAAAATTCGATCACGAGGCGGGACTCGAACCCGCATCCTTTCGCTTTTCATATTGGTTGAAATGGTTGTTAATCATCTCAATAGATGGCGCGCGGTGTGTCCCTCCAGACACATAAAACTGAAAGAATAGAATAAATTCGATTGCTCTGGCGGGTCACGAGTGGCTGAGTTGGTCAGGCATCCGCCCCGGAATGGCGCGAAAGGATGCGGGTTCGAGTCCCGCCTCGTGATCGAATTTTTTCTATTCTTTATAAATTTATGTTTCTACCGTTTTCAATTACAAAGGCGATGACGATCGTGAAGTCTGTGCAATGTATTCTGATCTAAAATTTAGATATTCCTAGAGGTTTTTGGTTGGTAGCAAATAACATTGGAATCGTAATTTCCTTCCTTATTTATTATTTTCCTTGTCTTGGAAATAGTGGCGTCTCTTCCATGCCAAATTTTAAAGTCATTTTTATTTTACGTTTACGACATGAAGAATGAAGAATATGACTTATGAAGATTATGACACCGGATTTTTCCCTCTGTTGATACCTACTTCATATTATTAAAGTAGTATAATGTATTGATAATACCTATTTTAAGTCACATTTATGTATCACTATAAAATTGCATCATAGCATTTTTAAATTATCTAAACTACTGTCAATCCTACAATTCATGCTAAAAATGATGTTTTAAACATGAGAACCAATTATACTTACACGATCTAAAAAAACTAAACGTCCTTTTAAATTCCGAGGGTCACTCAATTTGAAACAGCATAATGATGAAATAAATATAATGGAATATATTTTGCATAAAGATAGTCATAATAACAGTAAAAATACAAGCTGTGATTTTTTATATTGGTTTAGATGAATTTTTGTTTAAAATGACACATTAACTTTAAGGCTAAAATATATCAATAATAATCAACCGTTAGCGTATTGATTTATTATATTTTATATGCATCTACGAAATACATACCTCTTCTGTGATCAGATGATCGCCGTGAAGTTCACCAAGGCTTGGCCTTTTTAAAGCTCTCTTAGAATTTCTATAATTTTCCATGCGTGGCAGCGCTTCCCTCGTCATCTGCGCCAATGACCTCTTTCTTCTCCAGCCAGCATCGTGAAGCCATGTGTCAGGTTGAGCGTTCGGATCTCCCCGTTCTACTGTCTCTACTGATGACCTTAAAGGTCTAGTTATTATAGCAGCGCCCATGTGGATGCCATTCTTTTTACTTTCATTTTCCACCGGCAATACGGTGAATCTTAAACAATTGTTTTAATTTAAATACAACCCAAACCGATATAAAGGTAATAACAGAAATGCTACAATTTATTCAGATTTTTATAGTTCTTTAATCGTTAAAATTATTTTTTTTGTTCATGAACTAAAGAGAACTGCTGCTTTACCTGTTTTCCTCCATTGTCCCCTTATTCATTTTACCTTGGACTAACGAAAAGTATTGAGCGTATCATTAATTTGATATAACTGTACCATAATACGGGGATTTTTTTGGTTTTATCCTCAACCGCATATTCTTTGCCGACCCTGTAATAAAATTGAATGTTATTACTTAAATGTTAACTTTGGTTAGGTACAATTTAATTTAAAATTAATTTAGTTTGAGCTTTAAAATATATTACACTATTTTAAAGCATAAACAAAATAATGTATTTCTATAATAATATAGTAGAAATGAATCGCCAAATGTAAAACATGAGAACGGCTCGATCAATTCGACAATTTTTTCGACGATTTAAAAATTAAAAATCTGATTCTAGGATAATAAACGAGTTGGGACATAGTGATAATGCTCTAAATTCAATTGTTCGATGACGTTTTTATTGTTGACATGTGTTTATCTACTAACATTATCAAATAATGTATAAGGACCTACGATGTACCTTATATTCAAGTACCGACATCTTAATTTCTCTTCACATTTACACTTATCAAATTCAATTATTAATGTACGTAAGTACTTCCTATGAGATAACTATTTACTAGCAATAGCTGTTAATGTCGATAGCTGATAATATAATGATTAGGTACATTTCTATTTTTTTATAAAAGCGGATATGATGGTTGGATAAATTTTGTTGAGAAAAAGGAAGTAAGGTCAATAAATAAACAAATGAAAAACATTTAAAAAGGCAGAAGGTTGTTGTTTGCTACATCCAAATAGGTTAAAGAGACCGTTTTGTCTCATAAAGTACCCACTAAAAAGTTCTTCCTGTAAAGTGGGCATTGATTAATTATTAAAAGATGTAGTTCGTGATTTTGGTAAAAGTTAAAAAAGAGCAAATGATTTCTTTGTAGCAATATTTTTCTTCAAATACAAAGTGACAGAATGTATGGGTTTATTTTTAAAGCACTCTCCGTATATTATTGGCATTATTACGAATTTGTTTAATAAAGTTTTTGTTGACTAGGTAGTCATTCTATCGATGTTAATAGGTACCGGTTTAATTGGTCATTTCAATAATCACGTATAAACATTAAAATTGATGACGAACGCTTCTAACAAGTTTGTATTAAAATATATCGTGTACAGTACAAAAGCTCTCGGACCCGGCCCGACAAGTCGCGAGACGCGCAGGCTTTCACGCCGGTACAATCCAGTTACGGCCGGCGCCAACTAGCGGCTATGACGGCACTTACCGCACGTTTATACCCACTGACGCTATGAACTGGCCCTAAACACGCGCTGTATATTTTAAACTTACAAATTCCATTTTTTGTAGGTATAAGTCGAATAAAGGTCAAATACAAAGTATGTAAACCGGAAATCTCAGGAAATCCCTGTAGAATGAAAAATTAAATTTTCGATTTTTCCACTTCATACTGGTCATATTATACCTATTTTATCTTATTTTATCGTAACATTTATTCTGCGGTTAAACGTTATCATATTATGTAATGTCATACCATTAATGCAGTAATTGTTGTTGTATTACGCAAATTACCTATATTATGAATTATGATCATAGAATTGCTAATGTTACACGGTACACCCGACATAATTATTACCTATAATAGATATAATACATATTTAGGGTGTCAAAGTGGTAATTAAATTGGTAGGACCTACAATTTTGGGGGTTCCAAAAGCTTTAGTTCTTTTAAAGAGAAACTGTGCTTGTGGAAAACCTCAAATTGGTGGTGTTTTCCCCTAATTTCTAATCTAAAACTAAAAACTCGCATAAGAATTGCCCCTTAAAAAAATCGTATTAACTACCTTGTAAAATAAACTTCGTTGGTCAGTCAGGTTTAAGTGTGCCGATGAAATGGTGGCAATAATTTGTTTGATAAATCCTAAATGGGATTTACACGGTCGAATGTGTACACCATTTGAAAACAAGCAAGCGAATTGCACAATAATTCCCATCAAAGGACTTGTTTGAAATACTTAGTTTCACACCTATGAGACAACAATATCGTTAAACAAGCTCACATTTGAACGATTAGATCAGATTATAACGCAACACTGTTCTTGAAATTCACACGTATATTTTAATGAATTCCGTAAAAGGAGCTTCTTTATTTATTTACCAACTAGCGACCCGCCCCGGCTTCGCACGGGTGCAATGGCGGCCGGCCGGTACCGCCGCAAACGCTACGTCCCGCAATTTTTAAATCTGTAATATCTTCGAAAATATTCACTTAAATCATACGGTGTAAAGGGCCATATAGATCTATATTAAATGAACAATGTATTCAAGGTATTTAATTGGTTAAGGATTAATGCTGTATTGGTTAAAATCGCTTCGAAAATTAACCATTATTTGTCGTAAAAAGTAAATGACAAAAAAAAGTTAATGTGGGTTATCCATAAGAGATAGACATATACCATCGCGGACTTTTCTGTAGACCTTTTCAATGTGTACAATACTTAGTAGGTACATTATTTCATCATTTCATTATTTTCTCATTATTTCATTATTTTCTCATTATTTCATTCTTCATTATTTCATTATTTCAGCCTGCGTTTGCAATGTAAGCGGAAAAAATGTAATTATTTACGACATCACATTAGAAACTTTAAAAATAACAGTACTTCTCCACTATTTAATGGATGTTATTATACATATAAACCTTCCTCTTGAATCACTCTATCTATTAAAAAAAACCGCAACCAAATCCGTTGCGTAGTTTCAAAGATTTAAGCGTACAAAGGGACATAGGGACATAGGGACATAGGGACAGAGAAAGCGACTTTGTTTTATACTATGTAGTGATATTAGTTAATACACCATGCGTCTATGTCACCTATTTCCAAGGTTTGTAGCTTTCCAAACAATGCGAGAAACGTCATTAATTACGGGTTTAGGAAATTAGCTAGCTTCATTTAAAGCTGTATTTTGAAGACTTCTTTATAAAACAACCATTTTGCATAATTACCTAGCTACTTTACACCACATGTGAGTGTGTGTCCCAAATTCCAGACAAATCTGATTGGCAATATTTGTGCTTGTTTACATATCTACACAAATTTATATAAACTTTCACATTTATAATATGTATTTGATTTGTCCTTATTTACTTACATCGTCCTTATTTTCGTTAATTTTATGTTTCTCACCGATATTTTATCCAATTTTAACGAGTGTTTTTATTCAGTTGGTACTAAATAATTATTTTAGCGGCAGATTAACAAAAAATAATTTAAAAGCCAAACTGGATATTTAAAACGTCAATATAAATTACTGGGTAATTATAAAAGCAAAGAATTGTTTTATTTAACGAATATAATCAGTAGTGGATTTTTTACGACATTTCTGTTCATGTGTGTGTGATTTTTTATGGAACGTTAAATTTCTTAATTATTCTCACGTCACCGCTGACACCATCTAACTACATGGCAATTACCCAAAGCATGTGACTTGTATTAAATTCATTTAAATTATTACGAATACAATACGTCCTGCCGACCGACACCAGCTTATCTTATCTGATAGATCTTTTATATTCGCGATGCTAACGACATGTGTTTGTATAAATGTATTTTTGTTCATTTTTAATATTATGTTTATTTATATAATATTGAGTTGATTATGAAGTACCTAAATTGTAAAACATTACAACAAATGAAAATCATCTGCAATATCCCTACTTATCTCTATACATTACTATAATATGGAAGATAAAACCTATGACATACCTACAACAAACAAATCTACATAATTCAGAATTCTCTTCAATTTTGATTAACGTTACTTTTACTTTCTTTCTTTATCTTTATTGTAAGGAGTTTCATTGTTTTATCTTTATTTTATTGTTTTGTTAACATATTGCCACTACACATTTCTTTCAACTCATTTATTTATTTATTTATTTAATAATTTATTGTACCACACCATTTAATATTACAATGTACAGTATAATATATATCTGTTTGGATGCGAAGTACAAAAGGTGACCTTATCGCTTAAAAGCGATTTCTTCCAGGCCACCTAAGGTAGAGGATAGATATATAATACATATAATTAATGTAACGCGGGTGGCTGAAAAAGTAAAAGAGAAAAGAAAAAAAAAATATTATTATGAGATAAAAATAAAATAGGAAGTATATATTACATATTATTATTATGTTATAGAAAAACCTGTATTAATCATAATAGAATACAATAAAGTAACTATAATGTGTATATAAATATAAATAAATAAAATAAATAGTTACAGTAAATATCAAGGAAATGCTATATTTAAAAAATGCTCATTATAAATGATCAAAGGATTACCTATTGAATATAATGATAATTAATGAGCTAGGTACCACCAAAATTTGCTAGTTAGCTAATTTTGAGAAAACTGTATGGTAGTGGGTAGTACTTTAGAAACTCATCTTGTAACCAAATCTTCTCTTTTTACATATCCATTTACTGGTAATGTTTTAAAACGAAGCTACAGCCACCCACTACATGGTTACGATTGTTTTTTCAAAATAATATGACATTGATCCATATTTCTTCAGGCTGATATCGCATTGTTCATTATACATATAGTCCTCTAACGACCATCAGATAAGTAGGTAGACAGTGTTGCCACCCGCAGTTTAATCAAGTAATAGACTCCTTGCCGCGACTCCCACTGCATGAACCGCCTCATATTACAAATTAGCCTCATGGTCTCTTATAACATTTTCTTTTACAAAATGTTTTAATTAAATTTGAAAGTGTCATAATTCATAAATCTATATAGAAAAGTCCTTATAAAAAGTGATTGATTATTCGCTAACATCCTTTTTTTATATTATTGTCAAATATTAAAAAAATCGGTTAAAAGCGAGTCGGACTCGCGACACATCTGGTTCCGTATAAATAAGCTAAAGAACTGGAAAAAAGTTCACCCATCCAATCTATGTTCGTGGCTACCGTTGCTTAACCTCATTTTTTTATATTTTTTTTATAAGGATCAAAATACATTGTGTCGGAAAATTTCATCTTTCTAATTATTACCTATTATCAGAGTACATGCATGATACAGCTTGGTGACTGACGGACGGACGGACAAATAAACAAAGACGGATACCGAAGCTTCAGTCCTGCTTTACCCTTTGGAACCTAAACAGGACTTACATCGTATCAGCGTTAAGATTGTATTTGATAAATTAAAGTTATTGCGTAAAGTTAAATCTATATATATATATATATATATATATATATATATAAAACTCAAAGGTGACTGATATAGTGATCTATCAACGCACAGCCCAAACCACTGGACGTATCGGGCTGAAATTTGGCATGCAGGTAGATGTTAGGACGTAGGCATCCGCTAAGAAAGGATTTCCCGAAATTCTTGCGGGAACGGGATGCACGTACAAAGTCGTGGGCGGAAGCTAGTTGAAAGATAAGAATCAATTCTCTTATGAAAAGGGAACAGAAAATTAACTGAAATTTATGTTTTCAGCGTATAACTGAAATCGGTAGGTACGATATCGGTCGGTAAGGTTAAAACAAGCTGTAGCAAATTGAACAAGTTTATATGCCGGGGTATTTATATTTAGAATTGTAATCGTTAAAATATACAGAATTAATAATAATCTGCCTATCACTTCGAAACTAAACAGATTAGAAGTTACATGGTTGTTTATTCTACCAATAAACTTTATGGTGTTTGGATTTATTTTTCCGTTACTAATTATTTTTGTGTAGACAAATGTAAAACATATATTGCTAAATATAATTATATAATATATTAATATATTATATTATATTTTTTTAATAGGGATATACAAATGTATAGGTATATCTACTGAGTACCTCCCAACTAGTAAAGTGCTCTTTATTCTGCACTGTATTTTTCCCTCTTTTATGTATCGCTACCTATTCTGTGAAACTACGCTATAAAGTTGACCCTGCCTCGTTTTAAGATCATTCATAAAAATGTTTTGTCATCTCATTGAACTCAAATGTCTTTGAATTAAATCCGTAGTGATGGCTCATTCTTAATCGAAACAGTCGATATCCATGAATAATATTTACGGTCTTACTAACACTAGAACTTCTCAGCAAAATAAATCACTCATTCTTCCAATACATAACTAGGTACCTACTTGAGTTTTGATTTGACAGTTTGCCAGAATCTAACCTCTTTCATCTTTTAAACCAGTTTTAATGTTATTTTACGACTACAATGTTCATATATATTTTGAAGTATCGATTTGAACTATACATGTGTTTCAGTTTTATTGGAAAATTGAAAATTGTTTGCCGAAGATTAATAAAATTTACTATTTTTTGCCAGATACACCGACCTACTTTTTTAAATATATACTAATATTATAAAGCTGAAGAGTTTGTTTGTTTGAACGCGCTAATATCAGGAACTAGGTAGGTAGGTACTAGTCCGATTTGAAAAATTCTTTCAGTGGTATCGAGTAAGGCTTATAGGCTTTATAACACAGTATTACAATATTATTATGGTAATACTGTGTTTATAATATCATCACGCTAAGACCAATAGGAGCGGAGCACTGCGAGTAAAACCGCGAAGCACAGCTAGTTATAAATAAATTCGTTTTAACATTTCTGACCATTTCCTTTTTTTCCACTACGTTTAATATGTAACTAGGTACTATGATACATTACGTTAATAATTATTGTGATACCAACACAGACCAACACCTTCAATTTTATATTTCAATAAATGTTATTCTATAAATATGTAGGTACCTACATACATACAATCTAAATTCCAACTCTAAATTATTGGTCTTACTCTTACTACTAAATAAAAGATCAATTTAGTTCTGACACTACTCAACTGATTTTCAAAATTAATAAATCTATTATATTTATTAACTAGATCGCCATATTATTTTTTTGTAGTTTACTTTTTACTTTTACCACTCCTTTACTCTAGTTAAATTTTAATAGTGAAGGAATAGATAAATTTAATCTTAATATAATATATAAATCTCGTGTCACAATGTTTGTCCTCAATGGACTCCTAAACCACTAAACCGATTGCAATAAAATTCGCACACCATGTGCAGTTCGATCCAACTTGAGAGATAGGATAGTTTAAACATGTAGGTACCACGGGCGAAGCCGGGGCGGACCACTAGTACAATTATAAGTTTAATAAATATACCTACAGGGCGGAAATTTTCCATGGGGCCTGGGTTCTCAAATGCAGTTTAATTTTTTTCTCCAATATTTTCAGTACTTTCCCTGCAGAACCAATAGAAATTTCTGTCCCAAGTATATAAGTTGAAAGGTAAGGTAAAGAAGAAATAATAGAAATAGTTCCAAATCATGAAAAAACCTTGAAAGGAAATAAATTAGGTACCAATATGATTATCAAAGCACAGTAGGCACTATAGGTAGGTAGGCACCTATGCAATTATTAATTACGAAGATAATAAAAAATATATTTTTTTTAAATAAAAACCTCTAATTTATAATGAGTAGGTATAGGTACTATATTAATAAAACTACATACTTACGTTAACAGTATAAATTTCCCGAAGACCACAACACAAATTAAAAATCTTCTCACATTCTTTATTTTCACCAATTACTACAGAAAAAAATATAATCTTCGAATCAACGCACTCTAACAAAAATCTTAACTCAATTTAAATTACATATGATATACTAGCATATAGTGAAACAAGTTTCATGTAATACAAGTAAGTAATTAATTAATTTTATTTGATTGTTATTCGCGAGGAGGAAAATTGCGAGCGGCACGTGCGTTCTGCGATACAGCCATCGCATCTGTCTCCGAAGGCTTCACAACGCGAATATATAAAGAGATCACGCCCTTAGTGTGCTTACATGATACAAACAATATTTTTTAATTACATCAATGATTAGTTCTAGTTAAGACGAGATTTCTACCAGTTCCACCGACGTTACCCGAACTTTAGTCCCGATTCCCATACATTACCATTGCTGTTTATTTTTAGGTCTACCATCATTTATTATTATTTATATTGGATCATTGCGATGAGATTTTAAAGTACCTACCTATTGAAACTTAGATATAAATCAAAGAGTAATCTGATATACTTATACGGATATAAATGATTTCCCAACGAGCGGGGAAAGAATTTATTTATTTAAATATTAGGTAACAATCCAATTTCATTGAGAAATATATTATGTAGATATATCTTTTATATTATCTACCACTTATTGGATGTTTTTTGAAAATAATGGAAGACTAAATACTTTTTCTTGATTTGTAAATGATTGTATGCAAGTTTTGTCTATTAGTAAGTGATTATGATTAAGAGTCCCTACATACCATTAATACGGTCTATTTAAATTTTAAATCTCCACAATTTCAAATATTTTTTTCAAACTAACTTACCTATTAGGTACCTACCTACTACTTTGTATACTGCATATCAACAAATATCATCATCCTCATAATTCCGAGTGTTGGTACAAGGGTGTCCTATGAGGGTTCAGGCCATCCACGACCGCGCTCGCGCTGGCCAAATGCGGGTTGGTAGAAATATCACAATATGTCATCGAACTTTTGATTCTTCGACATATCGGTTTCCTCTCGATATTTTTTTCACCGTTTCCATGCGCAGATAAAATATTTCCTAACTAACAAAAATTAATTAATATTCATTCAGAATCACTTGGTATACATAGGTATTTAGTTAAATATAAAAAAAATATATTTTCGAATATTATGTTATTAAGTGAGGATACCTACTTTTTTAAATTGAAATAGGAGTTTCTGCATGGGTTTTTGCTCAAACAAATAGTTGACTAGATATTCGCATCGATAGTTGTAAAAAATATTACACTGGTCTTCTTCGAAGTACCTACCAAAAAAATTTTTTTTTGTAGTCCACGCGAGTGAAGCCCCGAACCGAAAGCTAGTAGGTATACTTAACAAAAGCTTACCAACAATACAAATTGCATTATATGACATTTTATGACTTAAATAATTGACCCAATAGTGTTAATGTATGAAAAAATATGACTAATTACGAATACTTGACCATAAAGGAAAGTCCATACCTTCACTAACAACGACTTCACTAAGCTATTGTGAAATACATATCTAAGTGATTTGGTGTAGGTGCCTCCCTATAATTCTAAAATATTGTTATGCAAGGTTGACTTAATGATGTTATATTTAAGTTAAAAAATATAAGCAAATACACTTCTTCATTTTCGATGAAGGCATCTAGAAAACGTTACCATGTAGCTATACTGATGCATGGTAACGTTCAACAGGTACATATGTCCATTCGCAATAAAAATAAGTTGATCAAGATGTTACGCCGGGTTTTTTACAATATCATTGTGCTCGACGAATATCATAGATGTATACAAACTTTTTGTTTTCGGTTATGTGGTGATATATCAGTCAGTATTATCTGAAAATCATATCACTGCGACTCACAATATTAGTACGTTTTAGAACTACACAACGAATGAACTAATGAAATTCTAAACAAATAAAATCCACAGATTGCAATTTGTAATACCTATAAATTTAGAAAAGTAACTAACTTAATTTTTTATAATAATATTGAAACAGCTAAGTTCCCGAAGAACGTGACCTAAACTGTAAGTTTTATGCAGGCGATTATCTTTATTTTCAAACGACTCCAAACCGCGACACCTTATGAACGTAGGGTTACCCCATAGACTATAATATACTTATTACAGAGAGGTTACCCCAAGAAGCTTATATGAAGAGTACAGGGAAAGAATGATCTAAGTCACCCTAAAACTCTTTTTGAGTTAGTAACGCCATCTTGTTCGCAATACGCTAAGCTTGCTTACCTCAAAATATGAAATGGACAAAAACGTTCTAAGTCCCGAAAAATTGTCTTTAATATTTCGGCCTAAAAGTTATAAGTGATCATAGTCCAATCGTGACAATGTAAAAACGATCATAGTCATACGACATTGATCATTTATACAAGTTTTCGACCGAATTACTAAACGTCAAGAATACAGTTAACGTTTCGTGTTTTTCGTATTTTTTCACAGCTTCAATATACACATTCTTTCAATTGGCCAATCAATATTTTTTTTTATATCCTCAAACAATTGCCCACAAAGGTGCTGATGATGAACAAAAACTACACAATGATCCGGCTACCTACACAATCTTGTCCATAGTAAGTGTCGGCTTGATGAAGTGACTGTCACATTTCCAGAACGTGGTCACAGCTATCTGGAATGTGACAAAGACTTTGGTCTTATTAATCAAAAATCATTTTCTGAACTTCCAGAAGATTGGATTAAGATATTTAGGGAGTCGCGTGTAAAACCATGCCCCTTCCATGTAATTGATGCAAAACAGGATATATTTTTTAAGTGGACATCTTTTTTGACTGGGTACTTTAGTGTAATGTCCTTTTGCCACAAGACCAGTCACTGAATTGTATATTAATAAAAATCAAAACTGCAATACTGTAAATGCACGACAGTCATTTAATGGCCCATGGGAATTTAATGGCTCATGTGATAGTAAAACGTGGTAAGCAAATGATTCAAGAAGATGAACCTGAGCTGTCATACAATAATTTAATTCCACTCAAAAATGCTTTGTACACAGATTTGCAACATTTGAAGCAGTTTTGTTCCCAAAGAGCTCAAGATTATTATAATAATCTGCCTCATATGGAGTAATATGACTTTGATCATTCTAGCACATTTTCAACATGACTTTGATCATTATTCCAATTTATTTTTGTATGTTAATTAAGATATTAATAAAAATAATTAATATAAAATACAATTTTTTCTTTTTTATATTTAACACAATATCCTATAATATATCAGTAGTCATCCTTGTATAAAAGAATTTTAATGTGTTACATTAATTAATTAATTACAAGTCTATGAAGTTAAAAAATAATATTTCTAACAATTAGCGTAAAGTGACTTTGATCATTTTTTTCCTGTGCTCTTCATATCTAATACACTGGAGATTTCAGTATGAACATTAACTTGTAACAAGAAAATATGACCTTGAATGACGCCTGTATGTTTTTTTATCCCTTTCACACCTAACTTGGCAAGCGGGTGTGAAAGGGATAAAAAACATACAGGCGTCATTCAAGGTCATATTTTCTTGTTACAAGTTAATGTTCATACTGAAATCTCCAGTGTATTAGATATAAGCTTCTTGGGTTACCCTTATAAATTAGGTGACTTACAGTATACAAAAGAGTCTAAAGGTGGGTTCCCACGGCCCGCTATATCACAGGCCTCGGCAGGCGACAGGCGCCTGTCGCCACCTGTCGCGATCTGAACTGAGCGTTCCCACGGCCTGTGTGCGTCTGGCGAGGCCTGTGGACGGTCATTCCTACTAATTAATAATATGTTTTTTTATGTATATGCCTCAATAAATCTAAGAAATTTCTAATTTCCGATAAAGAATCATCGAACTTTTAGTTAGGTTATATTATCTTGATGTGCCATACCTACTTATAGACATGAAAATTGAAATATTTATTTACCATGGCATGATGGCAGTGTTTCCTATAGATCTATTCCATTATCATTATTTATAGAATATGTAATTATTTTCAGTCATAATAACTAAATGCAATGGTTATTACAATACATTAGTTTAATTTAAATTGTTTTAATATTGACAATCGTGAGAAATATATATTGAGTGCTTAGTATGTATGAAATAATGACTGTTATATTCCACCTATATCTAGGATCAAGAGAAGAACTATTAATTGAAAAAATAATACATTTTAGAGAATTTCAAGACTATTTAATCACATTACTTTATTACTTACTAGCGGTCCGCCCCGGCTTCGCCCGTGGTACATATTTCGCAATAAAAGGTAGCCTATGTTCTTTCTCAGGGTCTAAAGATTGTCTGTGCCAAATTTCATCAAAATCGGTCCAGTAGTTTATGCGTGAAAACCAAACATACATAATTACATAATAACAAACCTTTCCTCTTTATAATATTAGTATAGACTAGCTTACCGCCCGCGGCTTCGCCCGCTTTGTCTAAAACCTAATAAATTATATACGAAAACCTTCCTCTTGAATCACTCTATGGGTGCTTTTATAATTTACCGTGGCACGGCACGGTATGGCACGTTTTTATCGTCACGGTAAATTAGGAAAGCAAAATGTATGCATTTGTATGCAAACGCTTTTAATTTACCGTCCACGGCAACGGCACGCCGTGAACGGCAACGATCTACCGTGCCGTTGCCGTAGCATACTGCGCTCCCTATCAAATCGTCGCGGCATTGTTGAGAGTGTAGTGTGTGCGTACAAGAAATTTGTATGTGTGCGTGCGTAGCCAAGAGGCGCGGGAGGCAGGGCGGCGCCGGCGGCGGCCGCGAAAAATCACCCTACGGCACGGCATGCCGTCCACTGCCACAAAACTTCTATCTCGTCCACGGTAATATCGTGCCGTGCCGTGAAACGGCAAATTATAAAAGCACCCAATCTATTAAAAAAAAACGCATCAAAATCCGTTGTGTAGTTTTAAAGATTTAAGCATACAAAGGGACATAGGGACAGAGAAAGCGACTTTGTTTTATACTATGTAGTGATTAAGTAACAAATACTTCACTACATAGGATAAAACAAACTCGCATCCCGCTTCTTCGCCTAGTCTTTTCCTTTAGAGTTACGAGTTAGGTTTAGATCTTCAAACTAACTATGCGTTCCTTATTGTTTCCGCTTCTTCGCCTAGTCTTTTCCTTTAGAGTTACGAGTTAGGTTTAGATCTTCAAACTAACTATGCGTTCCTTATGGATTTTGAGTTTTTATAATAGAAGGTTTAACAGGGATATATAGTAGGTATGTAGTTTGTAGGTTATACGGGCGACACCGAAATAAACGGCTGCTAATTCATATTTTGTGAAATATTAAGGCCTTAATAGGGGCAAGCGACCTTTCTAGGTGATATACAAGGCGGGATTGGGGGACCGGCGCGAATCTACCTTAGTAAAAGTACGTATAAAAATTATTAAAAAGATATTTGGATATGGAATCAAAATTTAAAACAACCATGCCCTAGTGTGTTTCAATTTCATAAACACACTGTAATTAAATAAAAATAACTACGTTAAAAACAACCGACTTCAAAAACGGAAAAGTAAAAAATAAAAAAGATTTGATATTATTAATTACTAGGTACATATTATTTAGATGTGCTATTTATTAAATAGGTTTGATGTCGGTGCACGGGCTTAATACTAAGTGCTTAGTGTTTGGCACCGACTTCAAACCTATTTAATAAATAGCACATCTAAATAATATGTAGTAATTAATAATATCAAATCTTTTTTATTAAAGTGAAACTTTTATTACATCGTCTCAAACTTTTTGGTCTGTGTAGCGCATGTCGCGTGTATCGCGGCTGCCGAGTAGGTATACCTACTCGGCAGCCGACCGACACGCGACATGCGCTACACAAAGCAGTGTTCGGAACCGTTCGAACAGTTTCACTTTTACCGTGGTTTCATAAAACCACACAACATTTTTTTTTTACTTTTCCGTTTTTGAAGTCGGTTGTTTTTAACGTAGTTATTTTTATTTAATACTTTTTAGTGTATTTTTCAACACGAATCAAACGAGCCCAAACTCGATAAAGTTGAGTCAATATATTACTGAGTTCTTATGGCCACCTTCCGATTCCATCATCAAATTAGCTCTATGTCATGATAATGTTTCATCGCTATCCAATTTACATACGTATACAAAATTTCAGCTCAATCGGTTACCGGGAAGTGAATCAAAGTTACTTGCTACATTTCAAATAAGTCATCAAGTACAGACAAAAATGCTCATAAAATAAAAACTAATGGGCCTATCCGAATAAAATTTTTATGGGACCAATTCGACACCATTCCGCATCGAATAAAGAAAGAATCACGTAAATCGGTTCAGAAACTTCGGAGTAATCGGTGTACATACATAAAATAAAAAAAAATATACCGGCCGAATTGATAACCTCCTCGTTTTTTTTGAAGTCGGTTAAAAACACTACAATAATTGACGTTATATTGACTTAGCGTTTTGGTTTAAAGTCCAAAAATCGACCTCAGTTCATGATTTTTTTCCAAAAAACCTGATTGTAAAATAAACAAATTAAAACAACCATGCCCTTTATCATATATATTCGAAACTTTAATATACATTTTTTTTAGTTAAGTACCTTAAGAATCTAAGAAGAAAAACGGTTATAACTAGAGTTAATTTTCGGTATTAAAAGGGAATTCTACCCGATTCAGGCCTTAAATTACAAACATTTAAGTGTACCCAAACAATATTTTGGATAGATGCAAAAAGTGAGTCAGTCGAACAATCTATATAAACCTATCTGCTTAAAAAAGTGATCAAGGAAATTGAATAGGAAAATACAAAAAAAATACGCATTCTTCGAAATAGTAAAGGTAAATTTGATTATACCTATATAGTTTATTTGAGTTTGTAATTCGACGGTCCATTTTGGGGTAACGGATACAAGACCAAAAGGGATGTTGAGCAAACAAAGTCAGCAGTGACGACGAGCTCTGGCGAGTAAGATCGCATTGGTTATGAGCAGTTATTACCAGTCGCAACTGACCGTATATGATGACCGAACTACGGAGATGGAGAATGCACTCGTATTTAAACTAATAAATGCGCTACGCATTTTTATTCGCATCGGTCGCATGAATCATGCTTTTGCAAACTTAATTTAGCTTTATTACAATGCGGGGCGTTAAATTTTTAGTCTGTTCAATCGATTATGTACAATGAACTGATGTATATAAGCATGTATAAGTCGAAATTCACTTTATTTTTTTTGCACCATTAGTACAAATTGTTAGTTGTCAAGTTATGTTAAGTTTAATATAGTGTAGTGATTTTATTCTTATTAATAACATTACATGCAAGCTTGATTGCTTCTTGCCTTTTCATTCTGGATCTTTAGCTACCGACATACCAAATTTCATTGTAACCGGTTCAGTAGTAGTATTTGCGTGAAAGAATAAGACATCCATCCTCACAAACTTATGATCCATATAGGAAGTAGGTTGGAAGGTACCTATGTTTAGGGTAAAGCAGTTATAAAGCTACAAAAACAGTTACGGTAAATTCAATGACTACTTTGCTTTATATTTTGTATAGGCATATAATATTAGTTTATATCTGCTTGAATATTCTCGCATTGTCTCAAAACTTCTGTTCCGATTTGGAAAAAAATTGACTTCTAAGAAAAAAGTTTCTCCACTAGACGTGTAGTACGAAGAATGCAGTAGCCCTGAAAAGGTGAAGATAATATAATATATCCTAACTGACAGATGCTTTTCTACCAGAGATATGCGAGGATGCGTAGCGAGGGATGTGCATCCTCACATATCTCTGGTAGAAGGTTTGTTACCTTTTCAGGGCTACTGCATTGATTTACATTAAAAAAAGGTCTATGACCCATAAGTCAACAAAAGGATTCTTTATAATCATAATTCATAGATATAAGTTGGATATGACGATTACTTTTCGAAAATAGCGAAAGCTAGCTGTTGTTTCACACTGCTTCCATTATCATCCTTACTATAATTATATTGAACATTTTTTGCAATATTGTTCGGTGTTCCTAGCTATTTCACGTGAAAACCACTGAACGGATTTTCATGATACTATACAGTTCTCCTAAATTAATAATGCGCATGCAAATCTTCGCTAATTGTCGTATTTCCGAAAACACTCGAATCATTGAATCGTAAGAGCCCTAAACAATGCACTTGCATTTTACAGTGATTTTACACCTTGTTCAAAAGAAATAGAAGTCAATTCACGGTCATACACAATCAAAAACAAATCGGGCGGTAGGTGACGGTAGCCTGTCAGTCAAAAAACTCAAAAATCCGTCACCGTCAGTCGTCTTTAAATATTGGTGGGGACTGCACGTGTTCTCTATGTGTGGAATTATATAGAGCTGCTATTACATACCCTTCTTGTTTTTGTTTTTAAATGTGAATTGAATTAATCGATGAAATGATTTACACAGGTGATGGCAGTAGGGAAAGTGAAAATGAAGAAGGGCATAATGAAAGTTCCGATGTATCTAAAATGTCAGAAATAAAGATAATCCCTGATTTTGATTGTTTTTATTTTTATTTTTTTTGTAAATGTCATAATATTGAAGAATGATCAGTACTGTAAATACTTTTGAACTGAGTTTTTAATGATTAGATTTATATGGTTTAAATGTAAACTTGTGTTTGAAAACCATATAAATTTGTAACCATTTATATTATACAATATAAATTTTGTGTTATTTAAACCTTCTTTTATTCCATCATTACACCAGCTTCAGTAAGACACTTTAAAAGTACTATAAAATTTTCCAAGTAAATCAATCCAACAAAGATATATTCGCAATAGTGGGGTTATCCTCGCTATTTACTTACAAGAAATTATCGAAACAAAATTGTTACTTACAAATCAATATTAATCTCTTTTAGCACAAAACACATAATTTGACTAAATTATGCATGATGAAAATGCATTTAACCACTCTATATACATATCATCTTCGGACGCTCCGGGAATATGACAGTTGCCGAACAGTGACGAAGATTTCTATGCGCATTATTACCTTTGGAGAACTGTACAGTGATGTATACATATATGTATAAGAATGACACATAGAAACTACTTGTACCTAGTTATTATGTATTATTATAAGTGCGTTTGTCTTCTATTTCACGTCACAATGGTGAATATATTTAATGATGTCATAATAATACAATATCTCTCTGGATAGTTAGGAGGCTTATTCTTGTTATAATTTTCAAGATTTAATTTTGAAAATTATTAGTTTTCTAATTACATGTCTGAGAAGTGTGCATTTTTTTCTTTGTAATTTGAAAATTGAATCAATAAGCTTCAGACAAATTTGATTTCACTTTATAAATTACACTTTTAATGACCTCTACAATAAATTCCAAGTTATAACAAATATTTTAAGACCGCAGTAATACTTACTCTGTTCTTTGTTTTAGATTTGTGAATATCTATAATATAAAAACCCGCATCCTACATATTGGTATATTTCCATCTTACTTTTTACAAAAAGTATGTGTACACATTATAAGAATTCATGAAAGGGACTGAACAAAAACAACAAACTAGTGTTCACAAACATACTTTAATGTATATGTGCAAACATTTTTCTCTTAACCTAAACACAATAGATCCATCCTACTTGAGAGGGATGAACCTGGAGCTGTGCGTGGCACCAATACCAGGCCTACCGTGCTTAACAGGCTTGTATGTGACTGAGAACTCACCAAGGTAGTGCCCAATCATCTCAGGCTTGATTTCAACCTGCAATTTGAAAATAAACAATACATTTAAAACATTGTCAGTTTAGGGCTGAACACATTTAAGTGTGTTATTATATTATTTATATTTTGTATAAACTAAAATATTTACAAAGTTATGAAAATACACAAAGGAATTATACAAAGTTTAAGCCTGTTTATGTTTTAGGATGAAAAAAAGTAAAATCCAAAACCCAGAAACAAAAAAAAAATAAAACATGGAAGAAACAATAAATAAAATTAAAATTATTAAATATTTCAGGACAACTTTCACACATGGCACAACTGATCCCATACTAAGCTTTCACTTGTGTTATGGAAACTAGATGGCTATGATAAACATAAATATATAATCTTCTTATATATAAAAATGAATCGCAGAATGTGTTGGTAAGCGCATAACTCGAGAACGGCTGAACCGATTTCGATAATTCTTTTTCTATTATATTCCTTGAAGTACGAGGATGGTTTTTATGTAGAGAAAACGTAAATATGTACCACGGGCAAAGCCGGGGCGGACCGCTAGTCTTTATATATAAAAATGAATCGCAAAATGTGTTGGTAAGCGCATAACTCGAGAACGGCTGAACCGATTTCGATAATTCTTTTTTTATTATATTCCTTGAAGTACGAGGATGGTTCTTATGTAGAGAAAACGTAAACATGTACCACGGGCGAAGCCGGGGAGGACCGCTAGTTTTAAATAAATAGATAATTAACACCCAGACACAGGGCAAACATGTATGTTCATCACACAAATATTTGATCATGACCTCTGGCTTGGAAGGCAGGGTCACTATCAACCAAGCCAACCAATCAGCTAACATTTTCAGTAGGGATGTAATGATACCGATACCGATACCGATATATCGGCCGATATAATCGGCAAGCCGATATATCGGTATCGCCGATTATAAAACAACCGATACCGATATCAAACAATTCAAAAAACCGCGCCCAATGAACGATGCGGGAGGCCGCCCGCGCGTGCGCACTTTGTTTTCTGAAAAAACTCTACCAATAGTAAACTTTTATTAGGTACTGATTGTATGTGTATAACTTACTAACTTTGCAAAATAATAATACTAAAATAAATGGTTTTCTTGCTTTTTGATTTGGCATTGTTATTTAAAATAATACGATTTACAGTTGAGTCTTTGTTAAATGTTGGTAACTTTTATGCATAATTCACTATTTATTTTTCTACCAAGCCATCTATATCGGTATCGGTATCGGTATCGCCGATATTTTATTACAAATATCGGTATCGGTATTGTATCGGCAAAATCATGTAGTTACATCACTAATTTTCAGCATACAGCAGAACAAAATATCATTAAAAAAAGTGTAAAGATAAAAAGAAGGATGATTTACTGACTGTAGCCTTTTATCGTTGGATTTATGGGAGTAAGTATTATACTTCTTTAACAGTTTTACTATCAATATATTGATCATTAATTGCTTTTGTTTATTTATGTCAAGTATAGAACTAAAGTCCAAAACATAATCATGTAATTGTTCAGTAAATTAATTATTAAAATTTGGTTCAATAGTATGTATCATAAAATAAAGAGAATTCACTTTGACTTGATAAATATCAAGACAATTGGAACAAAACTATGTAAGTAGGTACCTATATAACAATTCATTCAATATGGTGATAAGTAATTCACTCCATACCTGATTGAAAGTCTTTCCATTGTAAATTCCAACAATAGAGCCAACCATTTCGGGAACAATGATCATGTTTCTCAGATGAGTCTTTACAATTTCTGGTTTCTCATTAGGAGGTGCTTCTTTCTTGGCACGGCGAAGTTTCTTTACCAGTGCCATTGGCTTCCTCTTAAGCCCACGAGCAAATCGCCGGCGAGCACGGGCGTGCATTAACTCCATAAGTTGTTCACTGAAATTACCATTTTTAGGTTAGATTTGGTATCATCCTAAACAAGTGTAAAATAAATACTTTGATAAAGAAAAAGTAGTAACAATTGAGTACTATCCTCTGAAAATATGTATAGAAATACACGCGCTATTGTATATCAAATTTACAGAAGGAACTTTGAAAAATAAAGCAACTTTCGACAAAAATAATATTTAATACATACTTGGGCATATCAAGAAGCTGATCCAAGTCAACCCCTCGGAAGGTAAACTTCCTGAAGGTACGCTTCTTCTTCAGAGTTTCGTCGACCTGTAAATTGTAAACATCATTTTGTCACTTCTGGAAATATCACTTGCAAAACACCATTCATGAACCAAACAAGAAGTCATCTTTAAAAAGTTAAAAATAACTGGGCAGATTCATATTATAATGATGGATTAATAATTTAAACTTATATTTACGAACCTCGGCCATGTTTCTATACGATTGACAGAAGCAAAAGAAAGACCGCTTTGACAGAAGTCAAATTATTGTACACCAATTTGACAATCAGATGACAATCCGTAAACAAGATTTGACAGACGTAGCATTAAAAGCACAGATTATGTATTAGTTACTACCACAGAACAGTAAAAACATATAGAAGTGTTATGTGCTTAGATCATTAAGTAATGGATAACACTCGCAGGCGTTTCCCCTTTTGCCGAGGTATAAGATTATTCGAATCGAAAAATCTTATGCTTTCATAAAAACTACTTGCGTAATCGATTACAAACACTCTGCGTATTCGTAAAACATCGAAAGGACGTCTGCGAGTGCTCCGCTAAAAATGCCGTTTTGCACTGTCAAGTCTTGCAGAAGCAATTCAAACATGTCGAATATTAAAAAAGATGGAATAACCTTTCATTTGTGTATATTTTTTTATTTTTTTAACGTACATTTCTAATTAAATGCAATTTCTAATAATCGTCGATGTATCGTTTAGCGATATGATCAAGACAAATAATCGAGTCATGTTTACTTGATCATTGATGCGGCCCCACGAGACTATCATGGAAAGAAAATATACAAATTTAATCTTTATGAACTAAGAGATAAAGTTGAATTTAAAACGCGATAATGAACCGTATTCTTTACGAGACTATCTTTTAAAGAAATACAAATTTAATCTTTATGATCTAAGTTATAAAGTTGAATTTAGAACGCGATATTGAACCGCACTCCCCACGAGACAACTTGAAATGAAATACAAATTTAATCTTTATGAACTTAGGGATAGAGTTGAATTTAAAAACTCGTCGCTTAAAAGGTCGTAAATTTTTACGACTTTCGTGACACAAATTATTTTTGTGAATGTGTGATTGTGTTTCAATAGTGTGAGTTACCCTCCCCGCACCAAAATCAGCAGAAAGTTTAGTTAGAACATTTGCCAGCGTACTCCATCCATTACTTAATGATCTAAGGTTATGTGGGCGTGGCCCACGTGTCAATAATAAGTTTAGATCACCTAACTTGCTCTCAGTTGTGCGCAGAAAAATATTTGAATCGGTTGTCAGCTGTCAAACCTTTTTTCCATATTTATTCATTAATTAGGACGTGTTCTTCGGTATTAGAGTGCAAAAATGATAGCAGACGAAATAATATCAGCAATGGAGGCATTTCATACCATCGGTAAGTCTTATTTTTATTTATTTTACATATATTTTATGTTATAACTTCGCTTGTCGTAATTTGTCAAAATTGTATGCAAATATCTAGTCAAAATGAACCTTAATCCTTAAGAAATTAGTACTATTATAGATTGAACAGCAAACAAGACTTTCTGGAATATTATTGCAATAAACAAACGAATGTCGCTTTAGTGATGCTTGTGGCGCATATCGACAGTATCGATACTTTAGAAAAGACAAACATTATAAATATTAAATTTTATTTTATTTTTCCTTAGCTTTCATTTGTCCAATTTATTTATAGATTTCCCAAAGAGGCTAATTTAAAAGAGAAATGGATAAATGCAACGTGACGAGTTAACTGGATGCAAAACAGCACTAAGCAGTCTAACAAAGGCCACCGATACAGCAAACCTACGGCAGTTCTAAGATTTAAAATAATGCATATTTTCTGTTTGTATTTTGTAAATATAGATTAATACTATTCTATTCCGTTATTTATTTAATAATAATAATATAAAAAGACGTACTTAGTAGTAATAAACATACTCCAAAATGTGACACATTATACTATACTCATATAATAGAAAGAAAAAAAAAATACACAAAAAATATTTATTTGTGAATTAGCGATAACAAGGCTGACATCCCTCAGGGCATAGCATCAGATAAATATCAAGTAAATGTCATTAATGTTGAGTGACACAAATTTCAACCTTATCTCTATGTGTTGAGGTTCAAAGTTATATCTATCGAAAACTAACGCCCTCTGTTGTGGAGTAGCTGGATGTTTTCGAATTTGGAATTTCTGTGCAATGAGAAACAAAACAGCTAATATACCTAGGGATGTTATACTAAAATAAACCGTAACATGGTGCGTTAGGGTACCTATTGAAATGCTGAATTTATAACCTAAGTCAGTTTTTACTCAAATTAAGCTGTCCAATCAAAGGCATAGATTACTTGTAGTGTACTGTATAACTATCGGTTTAAATGTGTGGGTTTGGCGACACTGGTTTTCATACTAATTATGACATTATATCACTTCTATTTGTTTTTAATGTTCTGTGGCCTTAAGTTAAAAAGGCATCCGCCCCGGAATGGCGCGAAAGGATGCGGGTTCGAGTCCCGCCTCGTGATCGAATTTTTTCTATTCTTTATAAATTTATATTTATAAAGCATTTGAATGCCATAAAACCAAAAAATATAAATTCAACAAAAAAGGTCGTGTTCCATCGTTACAATATTGTATTCACTGAAAAGTGCTTCATATTGGTTGAAATGGTTGTTAATCATCTCAATAGATGGCGCGCGGTGTGTCCCTTCAGACACATAAAACTGAAGGAATAGAATAAATTCGATTGCTCTGGCGGGTCACGAGTGGCTGAGTTGGTCAGGCATCCGCCCCGGAATGGCGCGAAAGGATGCGGGTTCGAGTCCCGCCTCGTGATCGAATTTTTTCTATTCTTTATAAATTTATATTTATAAAGCATTTGAATGCCATAAAACCAAAAAATATAAATTTTTAACATTAACACCGATTACACCGAAAATCTTAAAAAATGTAAGGTGTCCTGCTTTTTTACACAAATGTCCGGCCAAATAAAGCTTCAGGCCAAGTTTAATTTTACATGAAAATAGAAAATAAGTAGCAAAAATGCAAGATGTCCGGCTTTTTTACCAAAATGTTCAGCCAGCAAAATGTTACAGGTTTGTCCGGCCTTCAAGAGAGAGGACATGACAACGCTAAACACAAGTAACATTCAAAATGAACTGTATGACAGTATGAACACGTACAAAATATTGTATGTTTCCGAAATTAAAAATTCACCTCATAAAATATACTTTATCAAGTCAAACAAGGTTCTTATCAAAACTCGCTCCAGCTCACAACTTCACTTATGATTATGTGGGTGCCAAATGAGCCAATCCCAACTAGTTATTGTGTAAAAAGTAACTAACAGCTTTCAGTTCTCACTAATTTCCTGATAAGTAGCAAAACAATGAGTATTACTTTTCAAACTTTCTGGGATTTAATATGTACAATAAAAATATTTCCATTATATCTATGTTTTATTATCACTTAAATGGTCTTCTGTTTGTCGTAGTAGTTTAGACAATCTCTTCCCAATAAGTTTCGGGTAAGTCTTTGTCTTTATTAAGAATTCTTTTGATTGATGAGTAACTGCTCCATTTTCTAACTGGAACTTGCATAACATATGCAATGGTCCTAGGAGCTGCTGCTTATATATTGGATTTCTTTCCAGCTGAGATAATGCTTCTGCTGCTGTCTCAAGGGTGCTTAAACATCCTTCTGTTGGTTGAGTTCTTATTATATAATTACTACCACTGGTAGTAAGTAATTTCACTTGTTTTATTTTTTGCAACATTGGACTAGATGCATACATAGCTTTAGCCTGTGGCCATGTACCATCAATTAGTACTAAATTATAATTATTTTCATTAATATTGAGTTCCTTAATATCTATGGCAGCTTTACTTGGATACAGAAGAATTGTATTTTTATGGGATAAAATACTCTCTAAGTTTTCATGTCGTGGTTGGGGAAATTTTTTTCCTTTGTATATTAGGCACTTATTTTCAGCTAATCCAAGTTGCAACATTGGAGCAGTGCGAAGACAACGTTTTTCTTCGGCAGGATGTTGTAAAAGAATCACTGTACTCCCCGGCTGCAACCTTTCAGGTGGCAAAGCTGAACACCAACAAACAACTTGTGGCCTTCTAGAAAGAAAAAAAAAACAATTATCGAAATAAAATGTTATCATTAATTGATAAAAATATATTTATTTTACTTACTCGCACTGATCACAAAGCTCACGCATTGAAGGTGGATCAGCTGGTATATTTGATAAGTCTTCCCAAACATTGAATTCCTCCATGTTTTTGTCTCGTATTAATTATTTATGTCATGTTTGTTTTTGTCAATATTTATACAAAATAAGGTACATCAGATGTTCGAAGTTCGATGACACGATACACACATTTTTTATTTTTTATGTGAAATGTGAATTGTATTGTGATCAATATCATTGATTTGTCTTGTCATTTTTACACAAATTTGAAAATTGTGCAGAACATGACAATTGACATTGACACCACCAGGTGGTGACCCGTGACCTATTGACAGGCAGCGATGTGACAGTTGCCAGTACAATATAAACCACTGTAGACGTAACTAGACGTCTTAAGTCTTAGATCATTAAGTAAGCTAGACGTAGATTAGAAATTAGACCAAACTACCATAATTATTTTACAGAAACTAAAATTGTAATATCGGTAAGACAGCCTATATTATATATTATATTATATTTGATATTATTTACATATTCGGGATCTTCATTATGCCTTTGATGCACTTACCCTTAGAGTATGTATTAGCAATACTCTAAGCACTTACCTCTCATTATTGTTGTACTCTTTGACCAACGTGCTTACTTACGTGCAAACAATCGTTTTTTTTATAATTATTAATATTCATATGTTTATTTTTTTGCCTTCATGTAGGGAAAATACATTTGAACATATCGTCCTATGTTCTCGAATTCACGTGCAAATGTGAGCTTGTGAATTATCAGCGATAACCAAAAGTGTGAAATAATATTGAGGCATTTATTAAATTACTGGAATTTTATAGAATCCTGGATACGATACGTAGTCGTCGTGTACCTTTTTTTTTCTTTATATGTGGCAAGAAGATATTATTGAATTTTATTCATGCCAGTGGTGCCAATTTAATAGGCAACATTTGACGTCTATCAATTTTATCCTGGAAGAGAGGTATACAGGCCGATTAAGAAGAGCTGGAACGTCAACACATTTACACATTGCACATGTGTAGTGTCTGTGAAGACGCGCGTGGTGTGACGTCATACTGCATACGCATCATGAAAAGTCTGTCCGTCTCTCTCGCGCGCAGACTAGCTTATGAGGGTGAAGGGGACAATTATTGTTTTTATTTTGCAATAGGCATGACGACAGTATCCATAAATGATCGTATTAGTGTTCTTAAGGGAAAATGTATAATAAATAAATTAAATATAGTGACTTAGAAATCTTAAAAACATTAAGATTAATGAGATTATCAATAAAATAAAACATTGAAATTCTGCAGTTGGCCATTTTGACTAAAACACGCGTGACGTCACGCTTAAGTAAACAACTCACGTCAGATGTGTTTTGTTGTTATGAATATGTTGAGAATACGCTTTTTTATTTATTTTCTATTGTTTCACGTATGCTTTATCGACTCAGAACAGAAATATAATTGCGAATTCACGAATACATGGTTCGGGGTTCTCCGCGCCAACTTTATACAATCATTTCTTATTATTTTCTCGCTTGAAATAATTACTAACACATTTTTGAGCATTATTTTTATGTGGATTCACACTGAAATACTGCACACCACTTATAAACTTTGAAATTCGTTTCTATAATACATATTAAATAAATATTTTTTTTAATTTTCTTCGCAATGCGTACAAATAATTACGTATTTACTAAAGAGTGACGTCACGCCTACGCCATGACACCTGCGAGCTGTTTTGGCACAGTTAATAAATATTTTTTGAAAAATGGCTTTTATCTTCGTTAAATTTAAGTATATTACCGAAATATAGGGTTTTTCTTGTATAGTAAACGTATACACACATTATGGAAGAGGATTTCAAAATCTTTCGTCATGCCTATTGTTTATAAATACAGGATGATGTAATTTAAACAAAGACGTTAGGTATATCTACTACTAACTATATTCGACGTGATACTTCGCGGCACGCGGATAAGAATATTTTTTTACTTTACCTAGGTTAAATTATGCAATCATTTTAATAAGTTTTGTAAACAAAATGTAAACGCCGTAAATTAAAATTTTCATATATAGCTGAACAATACAGCTTTAGCCTTATCTCTTACGTGCTAGGGTTTCGCTTGTATTGTTTTTTGGGAGTGAGCGCACGTGTTATTTGTATTGTTTTTATCGTTATTTTGAATATGACATGAAATTTAATTATTATTTGTTAATTGAATGATTATCAATACTATATTATAATTGATTATGAGAGCTTTCATAATTATATTTATCTACAACGCACTCATTTTACAATTCAAGACTACAATAATTAAACTAGAGTCGCATTTAATTTTTGAACATACTGTATAGTAAAATTGCATATGTATGAGTACTGTGAAGATGCCAGCTTTCCTTAATCGGCCAGTACTACACACTGGAGATATCGTATATGACCAAGAAGCTTATATCTAATACACTGGAGATTACAATATGAACATTAACTTGTAACAAAAAAATGTGACCTTGAATAACGTCAGTTATGTTTTTTGTCTCTTTCTGTGGGGTGAAAAACATAAGTTAGGGTCAATGAACTTGTCGCCAGTCGTCAGTCATAATTATACGATATCTCCAGTGTGTAGTTATAAGCTTCTTGTATATGACTGACGACTGACGACAAGTTCATATATATTTTATCCCTTTCACACCTAACTTGGTATTGCCACTGATAATACGAAGTTTTCCCAAGGCTACTATGTATTCTGTAATATTCTGTGCAAAAGGTTAGATTTTGTACATGAGTTTGTTGATAAATTGCCAACAACATCATTCAGAAGGATTGTTGAATGAGACAATTATTATTTATGCTAAATAAATTAAGTATTTGAGCCAATCATTAAAAAGTCACATTCCCTGATAATGGGTAGTCACCATAATAAAATTATAGCAACTCTCGGTTAGTCAATATGGCATATGTGTCAAAATAATTGCGTCGCTTCGAATATTTAAGTTAATGTTGTTGCATATTTAATAAATATTTTCCGAATATAAAGAATGTATTGTATTGTGCAAAATTGCAGAAGTGTTTGGAAACCAAATTCTGGCCTATAATTTCACAGGAAAGTGTATATTTACGTTATTTACAATATTCATCAATACTCATGCATTTACCTGTTTAGAATCATTTTAATGGCAAAAATCGTCAAATTTATCATCATTTTAGTAAGCAATCATTTTACATAAGTTCTGTTCCTAATACTTTCATCATTTTTCATCAAGTTTTCAATAAACAAATTTATCAAGTAAGGTAACCATGATGACGGGTTTTTACGGATAGCGACGAGAATATATTATGGACAGTGCTAGTCGTCCGCTAAACGGATGAATAAAATAAATTAGTCGTCCGATTACCGGATGAATAAAATAATTTAATCGTCCGATAACATCTATTTATCTATATAGTTAGGTTATCGGGGTTTCTTTAGAGAACTGCCGCACGTATTATAGGTTTTTTGTGGGGGGAGGAGAGGGGGGAGGAGGGCACACGTAGGTATTTGATTTTTTTTTTGCGCGTCGACGGAGCCCCGCTTCGCGGGGCTCCTATTTCTGTGTAGTTTTTTTTAAGAAACCTAACCTAACCTAACCTAACGGCTAACCTAACCTAAACTTGATTTTTTTTTGCGCGTCGACGGAGCCCCGCTTCGCGGGGCTCCTATTTCTGTGTAGTTTTTTTTTAAGAAACCTAACCTAACCTAACCTAAAGGCTAAACTAACCTAAACCTAACCTAACGAATTGAGGGCGAATATCTCGGCCATTTTTGATTTTAGAGAAAAGTTGTTCCTATAAAACATGCTTATATTAGCGTAATCTTTACGATAAAACAATAATAAATAGGTGTTATAATGACACCAACTCCATCAAAAATTTTCTGTCCTGCGCCCCCTTTGCTTTAGTCCAACCCAACTAGCTTTAGTGTTAAAAGGTTATCTAGTAATCCGAATAATCCGACGATTAAATTATTTTATTCATCCGGTAATCGGACGATTAAATTATTTTATTCATCCGGTAATCGGACGACTAATTTATTTTATTCATCCGTTTAGCGGACGACTAGACACTTCGATATATTATTGCTAAAACAATATTATGATGAACATTTAAAGAACAACATTTTAAAGATTTTTATATCGGTATTGCACTCACATGTGGTTTTAAGTTTATTCTTTTTTACATTGAAATTTATACTTTTTTAACCTAATATTTTTTTTGTTTTACGTATTTCAGCTTTCCAAAAAATGAAGTAAAATTACTGAGGATTACGACCCAGAAAAAAATACCTTTTGAAAAATAAACTTTGTAAAGTTAGCTGAAATTTTTGCAAGGCTGCTATAAACAGTTTTTATTTGATGTTTTTGGCTTGAAGTTGACCCGTCGAAGCAACGCGTTTAAAAAGAAGATCTGAGTAGCTTACAATTTGGTAAACAGCATCTGATGCAAAACACAACTTTCCTCTATTTACAAAGGATGCTAATGCTGTATACCGGTTCATATCCAAGCTTTGTAGCCAAAAGTTATAAAGCGTTATTTAAAAACTTGATTCGTCATTCTCTACCAATTAAAATTGTATGTACCTATAGAGGTGATATGTATTTATTGTAAGTTGACCAGTAATTATAATATAAATACTGTTAAAAATATATGTCGTTATTATTTATATTAGACCATGATTTTTAGTTTTTTCTATTTCGAAAAATCCTTAATTTACAAACTAGCGTGGTCACCCCACAGAAAGAGACAAAAAACATAACTGACGTCATTCAAGGTCATATTTTCTTGTTACAAGTTAATGGTCATATTGCAATCTCCAGTGTATTAAATATAAGCTTCTTGGGCTCAACTTTAGGCCGCGTTTCCATCTGCAAGAAATCTTTCGCAAGAAATGTAGCTAGTTATCTAGTTTCAGAGAAGCTGTCTTGCTACTGTCGAGTCATATAAAGTTGCCATTCTAAAAAGACGGATGTTAAAACTATTTAATTAAATACATACATAGAATGCCACATTGATAATGATTATGCTTTACTTTATTGAACAAGATAAGAAGGGAATATACTTACCTTAAAACTACATGTTTTTTTATTCTATTTAACTTCAATGCTGTATCACGATTTTGTATATTTACAGTTTGTTCACTTTTTGAATATTTTAATTATACATTAGGACCCCAAAAACTCATTTTAATAAAATGAAAAAATATTTCAAGTTTAATTACTGCTCGTGCGTAAAATGCTCATTCTTGACGCCATTTTGCCCTGCAATTTCCAGATAATAATGAAATGATGAAGTCTCATTCTAACTTCTATACAACCCAAATGAGTAAAAGAAAAAGCTATAGTACTCTAGCTTTCTCCTAAGGTGGCTATGGTAGTTGGTACCTATTCAGTTAAAATTTTTATGCGAAAAGATTTGTAAACATGGAGGCCAAGCAATGCGATCTTGAAGTGTTTGATTAAAAATATTCAATAAAATCTACAGTGGCAAAGTTTATTAGCCGGTTAGTAATAAGATTTAGTGATGTTTAATGTAAATATTAAAATTGTTTCCTCGCTAATACGTTTGGATAATGTTTTGTACACAGTACAAAATACAATTGATACGTAGCATTATTTGGCGCCAATGTCGTAAAAACCGTTAAATGTTAATAGATAGTGATAAATCAGTACTGTTGATTATTCAAATGCGCATTTAAAATAATAAATATATAATAAATGAGCTATGTGATCACCCAACTTTAAACTGCACCCTGAAGAAAAACTGGTCCTACGAGTGTCGTCAGATCTGTCATCCGGACAAATTGTTAGAAAACTGAAAGATTATTATGTGAAACAATTATTATCATCTTAACCGATAATATTCTCTGAATATAACATTTATGTATGTCTTTCAGCGTGATACGATGTTTACTTGCGTGTTTTGATTGAAATGAAGAGATTGGAAGTATTTTCATTCGGAACATCTTGACCAACCTTGAAGTAAGTACCCCATATTATATTTATAAGCGTCATTAGATCCGAATTAGGTGGTTATCAAATTTAAGAGAAATATTATCTTCTGAATTGTTGACATAGTCGCCTCTATGGCACATTCTTACATGTATTTCATTCATTTATTTTCTTCATGTTGATTCATAATAGTGCCCAGCAGAAAAGTAAATGGTTATCAATTTTTATGAGTATGTGCATATAATTGTGAATTATGTATAAAGAAGTGATGAAATAACAATGACTACTATTTTAATCATTTGTCTAAACCAGTAGTCCCCAAACTTATTTTTCTCGTGGACCACTTTCAAAATTTTACTGGTTTCGGTGGACCCCCTGCTGCTACATTTCTACCACATTCTTAAAGTCGCCAAAAAATAAAAATTGTGTCACTTCTGAGTTCTGTCTCTATATTCCGATAGGTAAAATAAAAACGAAAAATGGTACATTTTATTACACTTTATTAAATACAAAGAAATCTTCTTAAATGCTAAGAAATCCTTCTATCAGTGTACCTATCTATTCAAACCGTTGTGATCAACCGACTAGTACACGTAAACAAAATACTTAAGTTCTATAACAAAAAAAAGGTAGGTACTTACTTTTCTCCGGCACTAGCAAACACTGATATAAATTTTCTCACACCTTTTTTTCGAAATTTTGGAAACAAATGAATGAGTTTGCCTTTGGCATCAAGTATTTATAGTGGTGATCAAGTTCATGTCTGAACAAGCATTAAGCATTGTCGGGCGGATAGCGCTTTCCAAGTCTGTACACGAAATTGTACGTAATATCGAATACGCAAGTTTGGACAAGTAACAGTCGCTTGCCTTATTAAAATATTATCTGCTTAGTTAGGTACTTAAAACAATGTAGGTAGGCCCTTATAAAAACTATGCTTACATTTTTGCTCTTTACTATCAAAAACAGATAAATTTTCGTGGACCCCCATTTTTTGTTCACGCCTACGTAGACCCCCAGCAAGTCTCCCGTGGACCCCTGGGGGTCCACCTGGACCACTTTGGGAATCACTGGTCTAAACGTTATCATTTGTCTGACGTACGTTTTTAATGATCAAAAAAATTCATCATTTTATGAAAAAGTTCAGTTTGTAAACAAACAAGTTTTATTTTATTTGCTCTAATTGCTGGTCAACTATATAACATATTTGGTATCACGCAGCCAGAATAATTATGATTCTTTTATTGCAATGTTTCAGAAATGGGCACAGAGGTGCCGAAAACTCATGATTCAAGTGGTGATACAGATTCAAACAGTGATTCTGAGGTTAGTTTTTTCCTATACATACCTATTAATTTACAAATAATATGAAGTTTAATTGTGTATTTTAAACGATTAAAATGGTTTCATAAGAAATAATTGGTATTATTCTTATTACAGAGTAGCAGCTCAAGTGACACATCAGGGAGTGACTGGGAATGCTCAAGTAACAAGCAAACCAATGCTCGAAAACCTCATTTCTCAGTAACTTCATGTGATACCGGCTTAAAACTTAAAATTGCAGCAATTCCACAGAAAGTCACTCCTAAGAAAACAGCTAAACCCTCAGTTAAAAAGAAAGGCAATGAGCCTATGTCCAAACATAGAAAGGAGAAGCCTGTAAAAAAAAAGTTATCAGAGAGTAGTTCAACCTCGGAATGTAGCAAGTGTTCATCTGATTCTTCCAGCGAAGATGACTTGCCACTTAAAGCTGTTAAGAAATCTTTACCAACCAAGAACTCTGTACCAAAAACTGCTAAAAGAAATACAATCAAGAGTGATAGTGACATAAGTGATAAAGATTCAAAAAATAATAAGGACAAAACATGTAAAAATAATGCAAGTGTCAAAAAGACTAAGTGTGATGAATCAAGTCAGGAAGCAAAGAGGGGGCAGGGGCGACAGCGCTCTAAGGTAAGATAGTTATTTAGTTACAATAAGAGTAGAAAAATTTTTTTGCAATATTATTTGACAATAGTAGGAAATAGTTAATCCATCTCCTGATAACAATGTACACAAAAATAAAAATATCTTAATCGGTCCAGTTGTTCATGTGTGATTTCATTTTAAAGAGGTTTTACAAAAATAAATAATATTAGAAGTAAATATTGCAAGTTTTACATTTTATTGATGCAAAGAGATACTAATAATAAAGCCAGGCATGTCCAAACTGCTTTAAATTATAAAACCAGTATGGTTTCATAAATAAAAATATATAACTTATCGTAGGGCATTATGAGATAAAGACGTTGTATAATGATAACTACTGTGTATTCATTTTATATGTGGTTTCTTATAAAAAAATTTGTGAAGTTTACCAGTTTTACAGGTTGGTTGTTTTTTACTGGCTCTTGAGCTTTTTTTCTAAGCTGAATACCTAAAATTTAGTACACTATAAAATCAACAAATTGGATCTGCAATTAAGCATTTATCAATTGTTGTTTAGTTGAATATTATGCTTTGGAATTTGACTGTGTTTGGTTTTTAAGAATAAATATATCATATAGTATAGAAGATAGATATTGTAACAATTGTTTTTCAAAGTCAATAATAATAATAATTAAAAGGTGGTTATAAGGCAGACGTCACCGGCGCACGCGCAGGCGGCAACGACCTATACATTTCTTAGGGTATTTTTGCCCTATATCCTGGGCTCTATGGTCCCCCGACCTAAACCACATTGATTTTTTTTTTTGGAAATACTATAAAGACCTCGTCTATTTGAGAAATCCGTTGTTTGGACGAATTATCCCGAAAATTGAGAGTAGCAGAAGAAACCATTAAAAATAATAAAAGGACATTCAGACATCTTGTAATTAAACACCTTGTAATCGGTTTTGCAATTATTATAATTTTAATTTATAAAATTAAAATTTTGCACTTACCACTTTTGGATTTAAATTTTTTGATTGAAGCCTTATGAATAATAAAATGAAATTTTCAGGGTAGTTACCTGATAGATAGAGCAAGTTTTTAAAAGCCAAACAGTAATTTGTTTTAATCATTAATGTGATATTGATGAATCAACGGGCCCTTGAAGTTGTGAACATACTGTGTAATTTTATCTTTCTTGGCATTTAATTCTTTTTTTATTCCATTCAAAGATCTAACGATAGTAAATGTTACCATACTGAATTGATCTATCTATCAGCTAAGCACACAAAAAAAAAATTGGTTGTTTGTAAAGTAGGTTTACGATCGAGATGTTTACGTGATAACATGCAGTGGCAGCGCTCGAGATGAGACGGGAGATCGGTCCGTCTCTCTCTCGTTATACCTGCGATCGCGCTCGTGAGGTTTTGGTGTGACACAAGTTTCTGAACATGTCACCCGACTAAAACGATTTTAAAAACGTTATCACGTTAAAAATTGGTTGTTTGTAAAGTAGGTTTACGATCGAGATGTTTACGTGATAACATAATGCAGTGGCAGCGCTCGAGATGAGACGGGAGATCGGTCCGTCTCTCTCTCGTTATACCTGCGATCGCGCTCGTGAGGTTTTGGTGTGACACAAGTTTCTGAACATGTCACCCGACTAAAACGATTTTAAAAACGTTATCACGTTAAAAATCAAGCATCTACTGCTATAATTCACGTCACCATGATAAAAATGTCATCATACTCGGCGATAGGTGAAAAATTGAACAAAAAGTCATAACTCCAAAAATACGAAAAATCGCATAACATACATGGGGGTGATTCGGATAGCCCTCTAGGTCCTCTACTTCCCAGCTTCAGTATATCACTACTTCTTGGGACAAGTAGTAGACATTGGCTATTGTTGTAATGTAACAGGTTAATTTCATCCGTCCTAAAGATCGATCCTTTCATTTCGATTACTTGCCGTAAATTTACTGTACATCCTTAACAAAGTTATCCCTAGACGGCAATACCAGCAGACATGCGTTTACGTGAATTGTCATGCTGCATGCGCGTCTAAAAAATGTATGAAATCATGCATTTATACATATAGTTTGCGTCCAGGCTGATTCATCATCAGCCCATTATGTTCCAACTGCTGGGACAAAGACCTTCCGTATGTGATCAAGCCATTAATCCACCACCCTGGCCAAGTGCAGGTTGGCGGATGTCACATGATTTTCAAATTTTGATTCTTCGACATGTCGGTTACCTCATGATGAATACCTTCACCGTTCAAGCAGTGGTGATGTTATAAACATGATCATAGAAATCTAAATAACAAGACACTAGAACTGCTATAATGTCATAATTAGTATGAAAACCACTGTCGCCAAAATCAACACATTTAAACTGATAGCTAAACAGTACACACAAGTAAACTATGCCTTTTATTGGACAGATTCATTTTAGTGAAAACTAACTTAAAAAATTGGTTGTTTGTAAAGTAGGTTTACGATCGAGATGTTTACGTGATAACATAATGCAGTGGCAGCGCTCGAGATGAGACGGGAGATCGGTCCGTCTCTCTCTCGTTATACCTGCGATCGCGCTCGTGAGGTTTTGGTGTGACACAAGTTTCTGAACATGTCACCCGACTAAAACGATTTTAAAAACGTTATCACGTTAAAAATAAAGTCAGCATTTTAATATGTCCGTACCCTAACGTACGATTTTACGGTTTCTTTTAGAATAACATCCCAGGGTAGGTACATGAGATGTTTTGTTTCTTTTAGGTCAGACAAATACAAATACGTAAAAATTTGGCTTTTCTACAACAGAGGGCGTTAATTTTCAATAGATATAACTTTGAACCTAAACACTTACAGCCGTACAAATAAACGAGTTATAACATTTTATGAAAAGAATAAACTAAGAATAAGGAAAAATCATACAAATAAACACGTAATAAATGAAACCTAGTATAACTTCGTAATAAGTATTCATACTAATGCTATTTCGTCCTTATTCCGGTTACCACCCTAGTATAAGTCTGACATAACTGAGTTATAACGTATTTTTTAGTACATTGTGCTGTGTTTTACAAGTTTTAGAACCTATTTTCAATCTAAATTTGAGATAATAGCAATGAGAGTAATACGAGAAGTAGAAAAAATTGAGCAAATTAATAATTTCATTACGTACCTATTGAAATGGAAAATTTAGTATGAAATGTCAAAATATACGAAATTATGAAAAACCCTTTTGATATTTATAATGATTTATTTATTTACGACATGCGCCAAACCATACATACATAAAACACTTATTTCTAAACTTATCACAATAATATAAACTTTCGTTGAAAATATAAATCTTCTAAGCTTGGAGTTGTATGTTTTGAGTACCAGTTATTTGGCAACTCTCTATCTCAAGGTGGGTTTATCTTCTGTTCTCCGGATATTGGATAGGGTTCTCTTTCATTTGCTTGCATATTTAATGATATATTTAAATTATTTCAAATAAATATTTAAAAAATAAATAAACAGAACATCGTATGATGAAACTTCACAACAAATTCGACGAAGTCAAACGAGCGTCAAAATGACAGCACCAAGGTTTAACCGTAGACAATTTCAATGTTTTTCATAATTTTGTGAATGAATTGCTACGTTGCTGCTCCGCGCCTATTGCATAGCGTGAGCATAGTTACATCGACGTTATTCCAAATTTATTTGTAAGAAATTATGACATCCTTATTCTTTATTTATTCTTATCATATCTATGCATTGCATAAGGTTTGAATAAGCAAGTTTTTATTTGTACGGCTGATAGAAATAAGGTTGAAATTTGTGTTAAACGTACTATAAGAGCGGTCGACTGTGACATTCATTTTTATTTAGATTACTATGGTGACATTCGTATTACTTGTAAATATTCTTTAATTTTAAGGAAAAATGGCATTATCTCTAAAAAAATACTGACCGAAGAAATGTCATTCCTTTATTAGTATAATTGCAACTTTAGGAAGAATTTCCGCAATGGGAAATGCTGAAACACACCATGTTAACATACGCACGTCTCTAGAGCAACTGAACAGCGACGAACGCACTGGTGGCTCGGAAGTCACCTGAGTGGCGACAAGGTCACGCGCGCTTACGACTTCTAGTGTCTTGTTATTTAGATGTCTATGAACATGATTAATAAAAAAAATTGGTTGTTTGTAAAGTAGGTTTACGATCGAGATGTTTACGTGATAACATAATGCAGTGGCAGCGCTCGAGATGAGACGGGAGATCGGTCCGTCTCTCTCTCGTTATACCTGCGATCGCGCTCGTGAGGTTTTGGTGTGACACAAGTTTCTGAACATGTCACCCGACTAAAACGATTTTAAAAACGTTATCACGTTAAAAAAAGTTTATTTCCTGCACGCTGGTCTCCTCTCGAAATCCTCACCACTTCTTTGCCAGGCCGATTATAGTGCATGAATTAAGTTTTTGCATGACAGCAACACCGAACCCATAGAAAATAGAAAGTTTCATCAATCAGTTGCCAGAACGTAGTTTGAATTGCATTTCAATCATCGATCTTAAGTCAAAACGAGCATTGACACCACTTAACTCATGTCATGCTGCATTATCGTCCAGAGACATTTCATTTTGTAAGTTGATATTTCATTTTTAGGTATCTATCGTGACTTCCTCAAAGTCTTTTTAAAGAGCTTATAAATGACCCCTTAAAGGCAACGAGTGGTTTGCATGACACATTTAATTAAAATAAGTAATAGTGTATTTCTTCGAAACACGCCCGTTTTCAACGAATGTGTGGCTATTTGACTTGTCGCTGTTTCTTACCCTTTTTTGAATACATATTTTGGTTTAAAATAGGGGAACATGAATAGGAAGGGTTACCTATATGATTCAGTTACTCAAAAGGTACCCCAATTTCTTTGTGCAGTAATTCTAATACAGTTTTTATGGTTCATATAAATTATTTACCACACGTTCACTGCTAAATGGAAAGAATTGATAAAGACGAGCACCCGAGTTAATGCTTGAATGGTATAAATAAAGTTGCTATATTGTTAATACATATAATATTTTTGAATGACAAAGGAATAAAAGGGCCATGCGTTTTATTGTGTAGTAAAGTAAGTTTTATACAACTGCGTAGTACATAATTATATTATTTATTTTATGGCAAGAATTTAAATTGATGTGATCTTTGGTTTTTGAAATTTTTTATAAGTTTGATACACTTTTTATTTCCGTTAAGTTTAGCACAATTATTTAAATTTATAAATTTGTTTTTTTAAATAGCAATTTTTTTATAAAAATTACTGTAACAATAAATTATAATTTTTAGTATTCATTCCCCATTCGTAAAGATAATTTTGCGATCCACCCATGCTACTGAGTGTATTTGGTTAATCATCTAAAGTTACGCATAAATGCATCTCACTACGAAGCAATTGTTTTACGACACAATCATTTCAAGCAGTCGATTTATGTTGCAAGGAGAAAGTCGAGGCACGTTTGCATTCCTGACCTTATTTTCGTCTATCGATTCCATGTCTATCGGTACTCGGAGAATTCGCTATGACGCCTACGCGACCTAACACAATTACGAAAATTGACAACAAAATATGTACATTTTAAATCGTCTTTTTGAATAATTCATTTCTTTGATGAGTTTGTTTGACATCTAAATTACTTATCTTGAAGTATTTCTACTGTAGGTATAATTATTTTGTAAAATAAATAAAATTTAGCGATACTACAATATGAATATAGGTAATATTAGAGAATTTTGTCAGATCAATATTCAAATTAGGAACGCCTACGAAAAATCTTCAGGTCGGTCATTGACTCGACGTTGGATTAGTTATTTATTATAGTCCTTTTCACCTAAGATGATTCCTGTGACATATCGATTGTTGACACGTGTAGAGATTGCCTTTAATGAAATCGTATCAATTGTTTCCGATAATCGATAATATTTTATATGGAAATGAAATTGATTTGAATAAAGGACCAAAATTAGTTATTTCGGCATTTCGCCAACAATTAACTAAGGAATCTTAGCAAACAACAGCGACAAAAAGTGAACAATAACAATTAGTAATAATAACAGAATACCACGTGAAGTATCAATATAAAAATGCAACTTGTATACAAAGCTGACGGACTCGTACAGACGATTGACGCGATTGACAAACGATCACAAGATGGGCGTCGATTATATGATTTTCCAACTCTATAATTTTTCAACGTTCGATTTCATGTACACGAATTGCGTAGGTATTATTTTTTGGTGTTATTTTATTTTATTTTTCGTTATATTAAACTAAACAATACTGTTTTTGTTTTAGTAGCTTAAGATGTTTCATTTTTATATTTTTGGTAATAATGCCGCCTTAAAATAAAAATATTATGCATTAAAATTATTTTGCTTTTTAAACATAAAATACGTAATTCGGAACACAATGAAGTGTCACAGGAATCATCCTAGGTGAAAAGGACTATAGTCTATTGTTTCGAATATTTTCTTAAACGAAGTAGACCGGACTCTCAGTGGAGTTTCGTTTGCAAAAATAGCGGACCTAAATCTGACTTCTGATATATATTGTATAGATCCCAGACATCCTATAGACAGATGTTGCCAACCAGTTTTGTGGTCCCCCTCTCCCCACAACGGTAATTAAATATGGCATACAAAGAAAAAAATAAAAATTTCCAAAACATGCCGTGTGGGGTTATCAAATGAAAGAGCTTATTGAGTAGATCACGAATATATAGCATACTATAACATTTCTTACACTTTCTCTAAGATTTTTTAGAAAATTTACGAAAATGCTCCATTTTTGAGTTAACTTTAAACCACTATAGATTGAAAACTCATGAATATATTTTTTAAATTATTATTTTAAATAATTAACAATAGTCCATTGTTTACGATTCAATAGTTCGTACAGTGAAATAGTTGCATGGGGGAGTGGGGGGAGCATTCAAAGATGGCGAGTATATTTTCAAGTTTATGCCAGAAATAAAGGCCTAATACAAAAATATCGGTGTCAGGGCTTAGAATAATTATCTCTGCACTGTCGTTGTGTTTGACAGAATGAAAAATATGGCAGAACATTCTTGAATCAGCCTCTGTGTGATTTCAAATCGGTAACTTCAGTGAAAGTTGCGCCTTGCAATTTAAAACATTTTGTGGGGTCATCAAATCCACCACATATATTACGAACTATTGAATCGTAAACAATGGACTATTGTTAATTATTTAAAGTAATAATTTAAAAAATATATTCATGAGTTTTCAATCTATAGTGGTTTAAAGTTAACTCAAAAATGGAGCATTTTCGTAAATTTTCTAAAAAATCTTAGAGAAAGTGTAAGAAATGTTATAGTATGCTATATATTCGTGATCTACTCAATAAGCGCTTTCATTTGATACCCCACACGGCATGTTTTGGAAATTTTTATTTTTTTCTTTGTATGCCATATTTAATTACCGGGGTGGGGGGAGGGGGACCACAAAACTGGTTGGCAACATCTGTCTATAGGATGTCTGGGATCTATACAATATATATCAGAAGTCAGATTTAGGTCCGCTATTTTTACAAACGAACATCTCCTTGGAGCCTGCTCTAAAGATATCTTGTCACATTTATGAATTAAATTTAGTTTATTATATTGTTTTAGAACTTTATATTAAGGAGAAAGAAAATAAGATTTGGCAACAGGATAGGATATCTAATTATCTAATCTGTGGCAATAGTGAATTTAAAATTCGTATAAAAGACTTGGTAAATACAGTGATATAACTGGGTTGTAGAAAAGCGTGTTATGTATAGAGGGTAGGTGTGCAGCGTGCAGCATTTAATTAAGGCGTTGGGTGCGCTCGGTTCGCGTGCCGGCTATGCACTTCCGGTGGGCCCCGGGGTCGCTGAGCTTTTTCCTCGCGGGGGAGGCCGGAGCGAGGAAAGCGCGACCGGTCGTCACCCGCGTTAAGGAATTAAAATTTTTCACGTAAACTGGTTTGATAGCGCGTACAGTGGCAGAGTGGGGGTCGCGAATACGCGTCGCACCAGCCATTAGCAGGCTCGTTACAAAGCGCGCGCGCGTCCCGATCTGACGTTTGCGTACGCGGTGCCGTGATGTGCGCATATAAATATATTTACGATACTCGTTTCGCTCCTTATGAATGACGGTTATTGAAGATTATAAATGTGTATATCCGGTAACTAAATAAAGTACTTAGCATGATAATAATTTTATGTCCTGCCTAAAATCAGGAAAATCAGGAAAATATACTATTGATATTTTTGTTTACAAATAAAATTTAAAAATGTCGTGTGTGGATTATAAGGCATTGAGTGATATCGTTATAATAAGTGTGTCGGCATTATTTCTTAAAAAATAAACAGTGCTCCGATAAGCGTGCGAAGAGAGCATTGCGGGGTCTGCCAAAATTCTCTTATCAATTGCTCAACGCGGCTCAAGGTCGCGCGTTATCACTGGCATTCGTGCACAACCGATAGATTTGTTCTGTGATTGCACGCATCACTGCAAATTACTTATTTCTGTGTGCTCTTAATAATAGTGTTCGATATAATATTTTATTCATAAATTTAAGTTAAAATTTTATGTTTGTATTCATATAACGGGTTTAATATTATTTTCGTTTTACTGAATAATTCCAGAAGAGGAATTGCTGAAATAAAATAATTACCCGTAAAGTGAAACCATTGTTTACAAACTTCCATCGTTTTAGTGCAGCTTGCTATGTAGATCGCGACCCAGTTGCGCGTGATTGAGGATAAAACAATATAAATAGCTCTTCAACAGTTCGCGTGTGTGAGCAATACCTGCTAATAGTAAATAGTGTTTAAAAGTGAGAACATAGGGGAATGCAGTGAATTATTTGTGATGCACGATGAGACACGAAGCCACTCCTGCGGCTTGGACTGCTCCCGGCGAAGTCTGGGAGTATGTGAGCCAACTCGTCAGCTCCTACCACGACCAGCATGACTGTCAGGTGCTAAATATTTAATTTTAATTATTATTAATAAAATTTACATTTTCCAATAAAATTAATAAATAATAAGTTAAACTTAATTAAACGATGACATCCACTAATAAGTTGTTTCTTCCACTTGTTAATAATGGTAGCTGGCATTTACAATTCTATATTTTTGTAGACTAATTAGAATATTTGCAATTCTATCCAGTCCGAATGTTACTAAATGGTAATGTATATTAAACGATTTTGCTCTAATGATTCATTCTAGTTAGCGTATAGAGATTTTCATCTTAACATTATTCATACGAGAGACCTACTTACTGTTGGTTACCGATAGGCACCTATCGCCCGCGTGTTCTAACACAGATACGCAAAATTAAATTTTATTACTCTACAGCGACTAATGTAAACATTAATGTTTAAGACAGTTTATCATACTATGTTGGTATTAGCACGGTTTATATTTGCGCTATTAGCTGACGCTTGCGATTTTATACGCGTTAAATGATTTTTTACTGGGCAATTCAACATCTTTTTCTAAAAGTAAACAAGCCAGTGAAAGTCGTGCCGATTGATAGTCCAGTTATTTTTCGCATTACCTGGAACAAATATATCGGATAGATGGATGGGTTTATTACAATAAATAATTATTTCTACGTTGTCATGGGTTAGAATATATGCAGTTTTACAGATTAAATATGTCAATGTACTCGTTACGTTGTATTTTGATTGATGTCTGCAAATATGTTCAATGCGCTGGTATAAAAATTGGCACCTAGCTATAAAATAGCACTAAAACTAAATGGACAGATCAAAGTTATACAATTTGACCGTGAAATTGTGATCGAGCGAGCGTGACCGCGTCGCGTGTTAAAATCCGCTGAGCACACATCCGTAATGTAAATATCATTTGTTATCATTACCTTTTCCTTCTTTAACACTTGCAAGTGAAATACCTACTTGTTGATAAAGCTACGATTCGCGTCCGCCACATTTGCAACGATTTTTCTGGTCACATGGGACGGCTACCTCATTAAGCGATTGTGTAATGCGCATGTTTTCCGAGCTTGGAGTTCGGAATGATAGCGCTTTGTATCTATACATATACATCATTATTGGTATTAGCTATAAATGTCTACGTTACCCAGTCTATCATTCCAATAATTACTTCCAATAGATATACCCTTCAAATAACCTTTTCATTCGTCTAAAAAATTAAATCATTATTTCTTTGAAATTTTTTCAAATTGTTACTTGTTCATGATGATAATTATATTAGTCTAAGAGAACGATTCTTTCCATTCTTGGCAGCGTCTTTTGATTAATTTAAATAAAAACGTACATAAAACGGTTGTAAGTCCGGTTAGTAATAAAATATATTCTATGAAATTATTTTGCGATCTGATATCATATTTAGATTATAAATTAAAATTGAATCACTGATAATTTTTTATATTATTTAATTTCTTTATTTTAACTTCAAATTATTTGATGACTTCATATATAATAATTATTATGAAGTCCCTAATTCAAGACCAAAGATTACTTAGCGTACAACTAAGCTTTTTATTGTTTACCTTCTTCTAAGTTTAGTTTTTGCTTTGCGAGATCATTATAAAGAAAATGGAGGGAGCTGCCACCGGCCACCGCTGATCGACGCTAAGCTCGCGAGCTCCATAGTACATGCCACTGATTGATGTGCGTCGCAGTTAAAGCCCTGTAGATCTTATCTCAGGTATCTAATAGCTTTAACGAGATTACGGTACCATTCCAGTTCAATTTACATCTCTTCCTGATTGTTATCGCATCGACTCGCTTTATCAACGCATATACCAAAGAGATGCTGTGGACATAGTATTACTAATATACCTATGCTTCATTTCCTGGTTTTTATTTTTTACATAGTTATTGTTTGCATTCGATGATTTATCGTAATTACGATGGACTTTAATGACTGATTTTGCAACATACTACGAGTAGCTAGTCTTTATCTGAAAGAAAAGGCACTGTTATTGTTTATAATAAGCTTCGCGATTTAGTTACATAATTCATCTATGCAATCGATTCGTACACACTAGCATAATATCTATAAGTACAACTTTCTGTTTTGTTGTATGTATAGTATTTATCAACGTTTTCATATGGATAGGCAATTAATTTATGCTTTTAATTATTTGCATTCATGAATTTAAAAATTTGCTGCTATGTTTACGTTTTCCTAGTACTTTGTACTTATTTCCGATTTCCTATTTTCTGCTTACTTCATATTTATATTTGGTAACATTGGTCTTGACACTTCATTTCGTACAGATAAACAATAATATGCTTGAAAGTTTTGACAAAGTCGTGATAAATATTAAAATGTGGTTGGTAATTGAGGGCGCATTAAATTACACATGCTTGCCTTTATTAACTGGCGGTGGCTTGGCACAGCGCACTGGTTGTATTGCAAATTTGCGGTATTTGACGAGTATTGAATTTGTAGACGCGCATATGACGACGGGAGGCGATGGTTACTAAACCGGTTGGACACCTTTGGACGGCGAATGCCGGCTTTTGGTGACATCCGCAAAAAGTGCGCAATCTCATACACAACTGAGTGCTCCGCCGATCATTTAATCGATGCGCTGATATTCAAGTTAAATGCAAACTATCCTACTCTAAACTTGATTATTATACGAAGCATTGATTTCCTCCGCCTCGTCTCGCTGTTTAAACCGGTTAGACTATCGTCTATGAACATAAACGATTATAGACTCTTGTTCTGTGAAAATAGACGATCGCATTGCATTCCCAGTTACATTGGACAGATGGATAATAATGATTCTATTAAAATAACAGACGAGTTCCTTTGCAGTGGAGATCTTTGGAGTGCATTCTTGTCATGTGTATATACGAATACTTATGATTATCATGTAAATTGCGATTTAAGCACTGAATGTTGCATACGAAGGTGAAATGATTAAAGCGAAACAGGTAGACGTTGTGAGGGAATGCAAGAGATTTATGTATGAGTGAGTGCTATGTACATTCGATGTGTTCTCAGGTCGCACTTGGTCACATCGATTTTATGCACCACTGCTGCTTACTTATATTCAATCGACCGCTTTATAAACAATTCGCCGACCCTCATACTAGTCCGTTTTCTTATGGGCATGCTTGTATGGAAAGGTATACATTTTTGAGTAAAGCAATGCCATTTGGTACGAATGTTGTACTCGTCCACCTAAGCCCAAATCGCCCGGTAGCCAGTCTTTACTCCCCTGCAGAAAGGAGGGAGGGGGGGTTATAGAAAAGAGCGCCCGGCGCTCCGAAAATAAATTCTGGCGGAGCCATTTGGACCTTTGAGTCAAGTTTGGTATCGTTTTCAGGTAACTAGATGATGCCTGATTCATCCCCCATACCAGTTTTTTAGGGTTCCGTAGCAAAATATGTCGCAATCCTTAAAATAATGAACTTTTGGCAGTGGCAAAATCCAAACAAACCAGTATATTTTCATATTTTTGTATTAAACCTGGTTTATAAAAAAATACTTTCTGAAAGGCCATTTAATGCAGATTATAAAAACATTAACATGTAATATATATTTTACCATTTTCAATGTAAAATAAATTATAGGAAGTATAGTAACGCTCGTTAGCGCAGCATAGGGGACGGCTAATAGACCCGAAAAATAAGCGATACTAACAAACAAAAACCAGCCAAAAGCTAGTCTGACTTGTTCATTGAGTGTTTCGTACTTATTTGTCCCATACCATGTTAAATTGTCTGGTAGAACCTGGTTAACTGATACACACACACTTTCGTCTTTATAATATTAGTGTGATTTTAAATCATCTTTAAATTATAAATGAAGTCAGGTAACATTGTTAAAAATAAAGATATATAATAATAGAACGTTTTTGTATTAATAATAATGACAACCACCTCCACAATTACATAATTCGGTACATTTGAGCTGGCATATTCAATCCGGAACTACAAGATTTCACGTACCAACATCTTATCAATTCAAAGCTTCTCTTTTATTTTTATTACAGATGGGCAAGGAATATTTTGATTTTTTTGTGGCCCCCAAATATATACACTATACAGCCTGTAAAACTGCCCTTGAGGTGTGTTTTTTAAGGGCAGCTTCTGTGGGAGGCAAATTTTCGATCTGCCTATCTGTGTTTGTTTAAAATTTGTTTGCAACTCTCATTTATTGTCACAGCGGGGTAAGATGTGAAAAACAAACATGTACTTATAATACTTATAAAAAAATATAAGTTCTGGATAAGAGCATCTTTAAAATATCGTGACCGTCCTTACGCTATCATGCATTGTAATAACAAACTTTTCAATTTCACTGTCTGTATATTTGCCACTGTGAAGTGTTTCAAATCCTCGTGTGACATTCGGATATGTATTCCATACCTTAAATGCATGTGTACCTATAGTTCTTTTAGACCTTCTAGCTTTGGAACACACGATATAGTAGTAGTAGCCAAAATAGTGTTAATAAGAATTATTGTTTATAAGAACAGTCGAAAGATATGGCTAGTACAAAATATCGTGTGTTCCAAAGCTAGAAGGTCTAAAATAACTATAGGTACACATGCATTTAAGGCATAGAAGACATATCCGAATGTCACACGAGGATTTGAAACACTTTACAGTGGCAAATATACAGACAGTGAAATTGAAAAGTTTGTTATTACAATGCATGATAGCGTAAGGATGGTCACAATATTTTAAAGATGCTCTTATCCAGAACTTATATTTTTTATAAGTATTATAAGTACATGTTTGTTTTTCACATCTTACCCCGCTTTGACAGTAAATGAGAGTTGCAAACAAATTTTAAACAAACACAGATAGGCAGATCGAAAATTTGCCTCCCACAGAAGCTGCCCTTAAACAACACACCTCAAGGGCAGTTTTACAGGCTGTATAGTGTATATATTTGGGGGCCTAAAAAAAATTAAAAAATATTCCTTGCCCATCTGTAATAAAAAGATAAGAGAAGCTTTGAATTGATAAGATGTTGGTACGTGAAATCTTGTAGTTCCGGATTGAATATGCCAGCTCAAATGTACCGAATTATGTAATTGTGGAGGTGGTTGTCATTATTATTAATACAAAAACGTTCTATTATTATATATCTTTATTTTTAACAATGTTACCTGACTTCATTTATAATTTAAAGATGATTTAAAATCACACTAATATTATAAAGACGAAAGTGTGTGTGTAGCAGTTAACGAGGTTCTACCAGACAAGTTAACATGGTATGGGACAAATAAGTACGAAACACTCGATGAACAAGTCAGACTTGCACTTGGCTGGTTTTTGTTTGTTAGTATCGCTTATTTTTCGGGTCTATTAGCCGTCCCCTATGCTGCGCTAACGAGCGTTACTATACTTTCTATAATTAATTTTACATTGAAAATGGTAAAATATATATTACATGTTAATGTTTTTATAATCTGCATTAAATGGCCTTTCAGACAGTATTTTTTTATAAACCAGGTTTAATACAAAAATATGAAAATATACTGGTTTGTTTGGATTTTGCCACTACCAAAAGTTCATTATTTTAAGGATTGTGACATATTTTGCTAGGGAAACCTAAAAAACTGGTATGGGGAATGAATCAAGCATCATCTAGTTACCTGAAAACGATACCAAACTTGACTCAAAGGTCCAAATGGCTCCGCCAGAATTTTTTTTCGGAGCGCCGGGCGCTCTTTTCTATAACCCCCCCTCCCTCCTTTCTGCAGGGGAGTAAAGACTGGCTACCGGGCGATTTGGGCTTAGGTGGACGAGTACAACATTCGTACCAAATGGCATTGCTTTACTCAAAAATGTATACCTTTTCCCATAAGAAAACGGACTATACGGGCTCGTTGTGTTAATAATAAACGCTCTCAATCAGGCTGCTCACATGCCAATTAAAAATATGTATACCCTTATAGTTATGCATTTTATGTTATAAACGTTAAGTTTGTCATCTTTAAATTCGTTGCAATTTCGTACTTTGATGAGACCTAATTGTTATTCAGCTTAAAAATGAACGGCACTGCCCTATTTATTATAAGGAGATTTGTATTAAAGGTTCAAGTTTATAAACGGCAAGTACAAGTTATTAACGAAGCGTTGAGTAGGGTATCGGGAGTCGGGATAAGCCGGTCTCACAACCATCTAGTGTTGGCTTGTTTAATATAGCCCCTTGTGACAACTACGCAACTCGGTACTGTAGGGTTGACAGTAGAACACCTGTTTACATAGAAAGACAGGACCAGAAAGCCATTATATTAAATCGTCTTTTATCATTGGCGTAACCTGTTGAACCGTATACTAAAATAACGTGGCTATAAATTCACGCTAGAAGATTTCCCACGCCTATTATATTATGTGTGATCATAACTAATAAATATTCATCCTTTTTGTCACAATACACATAAGAATTATTGTAACTAAAAAAATTGGTTGTTTGTAAAGTAGGTTTACGATCGAGATGTTTACGTGATAACGTCTTATTGGTGGCAGCGCTCGAGATGAGACGGGAGATCGGTCCGTCTCTCTCTCGTTATACCTGCGATCGCGCTCGTGAGGTTTTGGTGTGACACAAGTTTCTGAACATGTCACCCGACTAAAACGATTTTAAAAACGTTATCACGTTAAAATATCAAATATCTGATAATTGAATTGCAATAACTGGAATTATAATTGGTTAAATCTATAAACATGATGCAAAATTGACTAAAATGATACCACCAGCCCTTGTTTCCTATCGAGTAATGCAAAACGAGGCTCGGGAATAAATCGTTTACATGGTTGTCGGCGTAAACTGGTACCGCTGTGCATCGCATCACAAAACTTTCAAGCTGTGAGAAAACCCAGATGCGTTAATTCTTATTCATACACATTTTTCTATAAAAATAACCTACAGTAACCTCTCTTTACGTAAGTTAACATACCTACTTGTTGCTTTATTCATAAATGAATACAGAGAAAACAGTAGGAATAACTAGCATTAAATAAACTAAGTCAGCCAGTGTGTGTGACGTAGTACCACATCTGATTAAAGTACATATAGTGTACGCAGTGTGTTGGTACATTTGTGCGGTTGGTACAGCGTGTAGCAGAGCAGTGGCGGTCTTATCTCACCATTAGAGTTATTACGGGCCGGTATCTCGCCCATCGCACCGCTTCGATTGTTTCTGAACGCGCCACAAAGCCGGGCGCTACCAGCGTAATTGACCACTGTTTATTTCCAAGACGAGGTCTTATTTTATGCATTATTCTGCGGTCGAATGTTTAAACATTTCACTGTTAACAAGGAAGTATTTTAATTTGATATATTGTTCTTTTTCTAAGTGCTTTTTATCAATAAATGACACATTCACTTTCGATCTGTTTGAAGCGCTCCATAATTTATATAGTTAGGCAAAGATACAACATATCGTTACTTAAATGTATTTAAATTTCTATAAATTAATTTCACAAAGAATATCAACGATGTAGTGCCTTTTAACTAAGATCTGACTTGATCAAGTGTGCAGAGGGCACTTATTTACAGATAGCATCAGATGATTGCCGCCTACGCGATTCATACCAGAGCTCGCCTGCCTTATCATTATTTGTTTTATTATGTATTCATCATATGATAATATTATGTTTCTCCGTGTTGTGTTTGCGTTTGTTTGTTTAATTCTAAAAATACCTTTTTTATGTGGGGAAATCTTGCATAGATACCCACGGCCTCCGGGGAAGGGGCCGTGGGTTATTTCGGATTCCTACCGACCAAAACCCCACTGTGTTCCGTCAAGCCGCATCAACGACAGGGCCACGGGTATAGGTAGAATTCGTCCGTGACCCCATCATCGGCAGCCCGTCGCCGGGCCCAAAAAAGCTAATTCTATAAATACCTAAAATAATTTCTTATAAAAAATAAATTCAACGCAAATTACCCTTTTCTACAAAATAAACTGTGACAAAATATGTACTCAAATAAGTACTCAAACTTCAATTATTTGAAGAAAGCTTTGTTTTTTTTTATTAACTAATAACTTTTATCGACATAGAATTAATAACATAATAACAAAAAAAAGTCATCATGTTTCACGTGATTAGGTAACAAAAGCGATCTCTTGTCACATATTAAAAGATTATTTTGGACAATTATTTTGGTTGTGCGAGTCGCTGATAAAGCAGCATGCTAACTTTACGGAGTATAATTTCCATTAACCAACACTGCAAATTCATTTTAGTTATTTAAAGCTCGTTTCGAAGATCACGTTCGAAGTATTCCCTCAGTGACGACGGTAATCGTGCACTAGCTATCGCATTCAATTTATCTCGAACAGTTTCTCTGTGACTTTTGACGTGCCGTCCCAATTCCGTGTTGCTGTGACGAGGTACAGTAATATTTTACACATGATTAGAGCGGCGGGCACCGGCACTGTATGGGTAAGCAAATTGCAGCAAACGCGACGCGGAGTCACGATCTGAACCTCTCGGGAACCCAGGAGAATTTCTAGAGAATTCCGAAGTAAATGCTACAACTGATATTAATGGTACACCAACTCGGATATTATAACTCAAAATTATTCACGTGAAAATACTTTTTTGTTACAAAATTGAAACGGATGTGTCAAGTGCCACGATAAATGCATTAATAACGTTCTGTTATTAATATCATTCCCATGACTGCTACGTATTCCGACAGGGAAGATATGTAAATCTAGATTTATCAGGTCGTTGGATATTCAAATTAGATATCGCTCTTAGGCCGATTACATCGCGTTACGGATAAGGAAGTCACAGCGTATCTTGTCATCGCCAGGAATACTGCTACTGTCGCACCATTGCTGGTATATTTAAATGTTTGTTTTTAGTTCAATGTGCATTACTTACTTTGTTCAAACAAACTAAACAATTAGTGATAATAATTAAAGCGGCTAGAAAACTACTGAAGTTTTCAGCGTAATAAATACAAAGACAATTGGAATGTCCAAAATACAAAGAATATGAATTTTAAATAATAGACAACATCGACTTATAGTCGTAAAGGTTGTTATTAGACTTTTGAGCATTTTCCATTGGTTTCTCACCCTAAATTTGTACACCTTAATTAGGAATGGTCAGACTCGGTAGATTGTGATCGCGGGTATGGTAATAGGCGCCTAATTCTGAGTCACACGCGGCGCCGGCGTGACTCTCTACACCCCGACTCGATTGCGTGAATTAAAAAAAAATTAATGCAACCGTTGTATAAAGCCATACCAAAATTAATATTTGACAGCAAAAAATAATGGTCGAAGTGATACAGCAAAAAAATTATGGTCGAAGTGTCAATACAGCTCTGTTTATTTATTTATATACTGTAGACTTAATGCTACTTACTTTATTTTGACATTGATACATGATATTAACAACAACAATATCCTTATATTGTTGTTATTAATAATTTAGTTGAAGAAATCAGATTGAATTTTACTCTGTCAGTCAGAGGCGGCTCGTGACAAAATTTTATGGGTGTTCACTTGAAATAAAACACTGAAAATACATGGTGTAAAGCAGTATAATTTATCAAAAAAATTACTTATAAAGAAAATGCATACGTGATACGTCTTTCTTTTTGGTGTGCAAAAATATCTTGAAAAATATCTATAACTTAAAGCGACAAGACCGATAGACGCCAATTGCAGTTCATTCAACAAATGGTACCGAGATTGTGAATGTTTTTTCACCTTGATTGAAAGATGAGCTAAGTCGTCAACGCCCGTTTCAGTCCAAGCACTCTCACCTCCGCCGGCCGCTCCCGCTTTAAATAAAAGACACGGAAAACAAAATAGTTTGTTGCTTTCATCACAACCACACAACCACGGTGTTTTCACATATTGTTCAGATTTAAACACACGCGTATATGTTTTCGTTTTTGTCGTACATTCTTGCGTAAGATCAAGTTCAGGCCGTGGCGGTCCCTTAGCTTTACATTCAAGCCGAATTTGTAACGTTTTATCACACTTTTTAATGAACGCCACATTATAATTATTGTTCATTTTAACACTCACAAGTAATACTGATAACTACAGGCTATTTCAACACGTATTTTATAATTTTAATTAGAAAATTGCATGAATCGCGCGCGTGCATTGAAGTTGACTCGAGTGTTTGTTTATATTATAGAAGTGGCAATTGGCATTTGGCAACGTCGCGCGCAATCGCTGTCCTGCCGGGCGGTAAAAACGAACCGGCAACGTTTGCGGGTGCGGCGCTCCGAATTTTGCTACTTTTCCATAGAAAATCTTTTGTTTCACGCGCAGGGCTCTGGCAAAACCCTCTCTTTCACTCCTATTGGATTTCGTATTAGGAAATGTACTAAATCTTTTTTCATTGGAGCGCAATCGTGAGCGCTCCGCTTCGCGCGTTACATAATACAGTAGGTATTATACAGGTGTATGGGATGATGGAATGATGGATATATTCATTGGTATTAACAGTAGTTTTAAAGATTACGATTGATTTTAAATAGTAATAATTAATGTTAATAATTAAATTAAGGAGTATGATTTTATTATAATTATTTATGGGAGTTCACTGCACCAGCGCTCCTTAGGGCGAGCCGCCTCTGCTGTCAGTAGTTTTAGGAAGTTGCTCTGGCAGCTTTGTGTAGTATGATGTATTTATAGAGGTAGTTTAATATGTTATCATACAGGACAGTTTTGTTGCATTAAATTGATGATCCTATAATATATGTATACCTACTTACATATAATAATTATGATACCTATTATATCATAACGAATAATAATTTATTATCGTCTTCAAATATGAGGAGCACATAAAGGCAACTTACGGCTTAGTTGTTACAAGGTGGGATTCATACATTACCTATATTATGCAACGGTGTCAATCCGGTTGGAACGGCCGTGCCAACCCTCGCGACTGCTCACTGTCTGAAGGATAATATTATGCATCTGACCTTGGTTATGTTTCGATACTCTTCCCATTATACAAAACAGATGTTAAAAGTATTCACGTGCATGTTAATATAAATTAAATGTAAAAAACTATTTACGTCTGCGGGTAACCAAGTTAGTTTGTGGATAATGTCTTCAACTCATTATTTATATAGATGCGTTCATTGTTTTTAATATATTTGATTATTTTTCCGACCCAAATATCGACCAATAGAATTGCACCATTCGACGTCACGTGGTACATACAACCTACATGGTATTATACTGATAATTTTTTGAAAATTTTCTGTGGTCGTTGACGTCAAACTGACAGGTTGAATTCAATTGTGAAATTATTGGCCGACATTTGGGACGGAAAAATAATCCCCCGAATACCACACGAGCTTCAAAATTATCTGGCATTTCCCTCAAGGTTCCCTGCAAACAAATAAAGTCGTCAAGTTTTTCAGGAAAAATCACTCGCGCTTCGCGCTCGTGATTTTTTAACCTTGACTAAAAACTTGACTCCTTCATTTGTTTGCAACGAACCTACCGGAAAATACCCGATAATTTTGAAGCTCTTGTGGTATTATAAGTGACAATTTATTTATTTTGAGAGTAGGATACGTATACTTGTGTTGAAATTATAATGCTTTTATTCCCCTCTTTTATTCGTAAAATTTTGGACGGTATTTAATTTTATTCATATTTTATTTCCACGTAAATTTAATTGCACGCAACTTTACCTCACGAATACTTATATTACAATTACAAATTACTCATGTCTACATGATATTAAGTGCATTTTTATCTTATACAAGCTGCTATAAGCGGCATTTCAATTTTTTATCACGTCCACGTCGTGATAATTACTGACACACATAGGCGCTTTTATTTGGCTTTTAGTTACACTGCCTTGCTAGGGCAGTTGTATTGTTATTTTTCATTTTCAGGAAGTACAATGCGTTGCTAAGCTCGTGCCTTCATGAGAATGAATTGTTAACTGGCTATAGTGGCTTATTATTATAATTGTAATTGCTTAAAGTAAAACGTATAAATAAATGGTGTCCTTTAAATGACTTACATGTTTTTTAATCTCAATACAATATCGTTGTGTTCTTTTTATTGATATAGCCTTTAAAGCGAATCCGATGAAGATCGTAAATATAATCATGTTTTTATTTCGACGTCGCCTAGCACTTGTATTCGAAACGTGCAGACAAAGAGAATAAGTGACAACTGACAACACGTCTCATAAAATGTCCCTTTGAGAATATTAAAACGCAGAATTGTTTTATAAATAATTGAACGTTTTTGAATATTTTTGCATGAGTTTTGAATTGTTGATATTAGGATAATATTAAAAGAAATGGGTGATCTTATTAAGTGGTTAAATATTTTACTCGACGATCCCAAAAAACGAAAGAGGCTCTCAATTCGACTGTTTTGACTGTTTGAAATTCGACTTTTGTTACACGATATGTTTGTGGGTTTTCAACCGATTGTTGTGATTCTTTTTGCGTGTGATAAGTCATTACTGTCATTTGGTCCTATTCTATAATCTGGAGTGATAACAGAAACGGCGGTGACCTTTTTGGTAGAAAAAAAATATATTTTGATATAAAAGATGCAGTTTATCTTAGTCTAATTTAACATCATCATGAATCATAACTGAGGAGATACTGCACTGTGATGCATTTTAATTTGTAGCAATAAATATGCGTGTAGTTTAATTCAATAACAACCGTTTTCAACGCATACATGTGTATTAAAAACAATTAAGGCCAATTTAAAAAACTCTTTACGTATCCAATGAGAAGAATATGTGTAGTACAATCTTTTATAAAAAGCAATCAAAAACTACATTTTCAGAGGTTCTGTTATTGTAGGTCGGTATACAATAATTAAAAATAGTTTTAATGAGCGATACGTAATCGATGCATGGAGTACTCTGTCTATAAGCCAGACAGCCACATGTTTTATTTGCGATTGCTCATCACGCTCATTTGGCAGCTCTATTACAGATCTTTGTTTCCTCTGCCTTGTCTGAGTTATAAATCTCATATTAACTGCCATGTATATTGCTAATTTTGAAGCTAAAACTGTAGCTTCAATATGTTAAATTTGAATATGTATGAGCAATAAATTTCGTCACATTAACTTGTCTCTGTAATCTGGTTATCTTGTTGGGCATTGTAAGTGTTTTATTAAGATAACAAGATAAAATATTTTAGAACATTAATCGATGTTAGAAAACATAGCGTTTTAAAACTCATAAATGTCAATAACTTAAAAAAAAAGGATAATTTTATAAAAAAAAAATTAAATTGTCGTATTAGAATATGATAGACAAATAAATTTAATTCCACACATAAAATACTTACATAATAGAAGGTTGATGACGAAATATCAAATACTGTGACCTATAGACTATAGTGTGGCAAATACGTGGCCTACGCTTTTCACATTGCATTAATCTTGTGGTTACAGACGTGACGTATTGTTTACACATCACGAGTGTGTAATACACGCAAAACCACAACCACTACATATGTTTCTCTGTCCAACTATGTGTTCGACATTAATCATTTTAACTATGAATAAAAAAGATTTTTTGTTGTAGAAATACTTTAGTTAATGATTGACATCCCTATCACTAAACCAATATAAGCTCCCGTTCAAACATACACGTTCACGTTATCAATTTCAAGTCTATAATCTATTCATAAGTTCATTTAAGATAATCAATGTTGTGATTATCTTCCCATTATAATTTAATCAGTAATACGAACGGTACACTACTGCAGTCTACAATCTCCCACATTATCACGCGGTAACCGGTCAATTTCATTTATAGCCAACGGTTTCTTTGAATTGCAACGTCAAGAGACTGCTAATTTTGTTAGGGATTGAAAGTCTTCCCCTTTTATTCTCTGTAATAAAATACATACGATATTATAATTTCGTATATATTTAATTTGTTTTATTATTGATATACAGGGTGTCCCACTGTTGGTATACTAAGCTCAAAGGAGGTTATAGTTTTGCATACGCTGAGTACGTAAAAAATACTTATAAAATTCCAGACGCAGTTTTTTTTCAAATAGATGAATTCTTAAAACTCTATATGTACACCCCTAAAAAGCTACCCGCCCAACTTTGATACCAGCACGTGACCTATCGTTTAAGATTATGTTTTCATAGACAAAATGCTCACATTAGCGAAGCGGTATATGCCGGCTGCGCGAAGCTAGAGAAGAAAACATGGATTTTCAGGAAAAAATTAGCAAAAAATGTTTGATGTTATTTTGTTGTTTAAGTATTTTTTACGTGATCAGTGTATGCAAAACTACAAGTCCCTTCGCGCTTTGTATACCAATAGTGGGACACCCTGTATAACTAATTTTGTTGCATAGTACTACCTATATATTTACATTAAAAATTTAATTAGTGTAGATTTCAGAATATAATATGTATAGCTTAATACACATCACTAATACTGTTAATAAAGTTACAGTACTCCAAAATTAATAATGCGCATGCAGATCTTCGCTAATTATATCGTATTTCCAGAAACACCCGAAACACCCCGAATCATTGAATCGTAAGTGCCCTAAACAATGCACTTGCATCTTGCACCTTGTTCGATAGAAATAGGAGTCAATTCAGAGTCATACACAATCGAAAACAATTCGGGCGGTAGGTGACGGTAGCCTGTCAATCAAAAAATTCAAAAATCCGTCAGTCGTCTTTATATTTTGGTGGTGACCGCACGTATTGTCTCTGTATGGAATTATATAGAGCTGCTGTTACATACCCTTCTTAGTTTTGTTTCATAGTTGAATTTTCCGATAAAATGATTATTTACACAGGTAGCAGATAGCAGTGGGGAAAGTGAAAGTTAATAAGAGCATAATGAAAGTTCTGATCATTCTACGATATCAGAAAAAGAGATAATCCCTGATTCTGTAAATCCTTTGGACTGAGATTTTAATGATTAGATTTCTACAATTTAAATGTAAACCAGTGTTTGAAAATATATGTTTTAAATATAAACTTTGTCTTATTTTAACCTTCCATACATCCATCATCACGCCAGCTTCAGTAAGACACTTAAATAGTTCTAAGTATAGAATTTTCCAAGTAAATCAATACAACAAATATATATTCGCAATCGTGTGGCTTATCCTCGCTATTAACTAACATTGAAATATCGAAACAAATTTCGTTACTTTTCTCTTTTACCATAAAATCACAATAAAACTCATAATTCTAATAAACTATGCATGAAAAAAATACATTTAACCACTCTATATACATATCGTCTTCGGAGGCTCGGGGAATATGACATTTGCCGAACAGTGACGAATTTTTCTATGCGCATTATCAGTTTGGGAGTACTGTACTATATTTATGTGCTCGTAATTTTAAATGCAGTGTATCTACAATGAGATGCATGTTAAATGAGAATGCACTTAGCCAGACAATTGACACCGGCATTAATGAGTAATTATTTATAATAACCAACAATATTTACATAGCTATGTGTTTATTTGTAAAGTTTCCATGCATTTTGAAGAGGAATAGAAATAACGAGCTATCTTATGAATTAGTTGAGGAAAATGATCATGAATTCTCATTCATCATGATTGTCAAACATATTATACGAAACTACAGTGAAATTAGTCTCGAGAAATTTTTGCATATGTAGTGGTGTGTATATTACTCAGATCTTAGAGCGCGTTTCCATTATATCGTTCTAGCCTATACAAAAATGTTTCGATATCCTAACATTACTATTTAATTTTATACTTATCCCTAGCAATACTCTGATTTATGTTTTAAAGAAAATGGTTTTGACTTTATAAAAAAAATAATATATCATTCAATTTTACGTCCTTGAGCCAATGACAAGGCGAATACCGTGAAACAATAAAATATCTTGTTCATAATAATTTGTTTCGTAATTAATATTTGACCATAATAATTACGAAACAAAACAAATAAATAAATCGTCACTTGATAGTGGAAAGTGGAAACACGCACAAAACCAGAATAAACCAGTTTACGCTGTCCGCAGGTGCCTCGTGCAGTCCGGCGTCAGTCGCTGCGCTTGGTACCGTTAGAACATAAAGCACACATTTCATTCGAAAATTATAATTATTACGTAGTTTAATTGTTAAATTTTGTATTTGTTGATTGTTGTTATTGTTTGTTATTGTTGTTATTGTTTGTTATTAAAGTGAAACTTTTATTACATCGTCTCAAACTTTTTGGTCTGTGTAGCGCATGTCGCGTGTATCGCGGCTGCCGAGTAGGTATACCTACTCGGCAGCCGACCGTCACGCGACATGCGCTACACAAAGCAGTGTTCGGAACCGTTCGAACAGTTTCACTTTTACCGTGGTTTACATTTTTGGCCGGAGAACACCTAATTCATACACGTCTTCACTGAAGTAAAAATCGGCACTGCTTGTAATGTTTGGAACTAATAAAATATTAATAATACTAATATTATATACTTGAATAAAAACTAAAAATAAAATGTTGTTTTTTTTTTATTTGCTGACCATACACTACTACAAACGCAAAAATTTCTCCAAGCTAATTTACCTGTATCGTGATTATTAGGTTATCCTAATATTAACGATGTCTACAAAATACAAGAAAAAAAAGCATGATATTATCTTGAATGTAAATTCCAGTAATTAAAGTACGGGAACGATGTCCTTGGGTTACGTACAATGAGTCCGGTTGGTAGTCCGCATATTCTTGCGTCATCTTTTTAATATTATTTCGGACTCGCTTGAAGTGCATTTTTGTTGACATGATAAATACATACGCGTTCACCCTTGAATCGCTCGAACCTGTTGAAGTAATCCTAATGATAGTATTATTTATTATATGGCTTACTGACTTTAGTCTTCATCGTCAATTAGCAGTCAGTATTACTAGTTTCCTCTATGAGCATATTCACGAATTGCCAAGAATCAGCCATATGCCACAAAAAAATTAGCAGACAATGAGGTTCGCACATTTTGTATGTTGAGGTGACTGAACCGTAACAGATGAATTTAGTCAATAGTTTTTGTTGATATTCCGTCTATAAAAAGCGATTTAAATATAAGTTTCATAGCATTGATTTGTGTTCCAGCTACTCGGCAAACTGCTCGCTCTGATCCGGTACTTTAATTGATACTCAACATGTGTTTAACATTATGGGAACCTTGAAATTTTATATTTTAGTAACCCATGACTAGTTTATTTCCAGCTAATTGTAGACTAATGTTTGCACGTTTATGAGAACAATATATCGTTATGATATTGTTAATACGATCCTATAGATGCAATAAGACCTGATTAAATAAGGATTGATACCTTTCATCATACACATAAAATGTATAAAAATTGTAATGTCAATAACAAATATGGTCAAAGGGATTAGCAACAGGCTTGGCACAAAAAAAAAAGATTAACCGTCGATATTGTATCATGAATATAAATGAGATAAGACAAAAACAAGATGTGTCTGGGAGAAATAATAAGAGTCGATCGACTGCTTACGTCTAGCCGACACCGTCCTTGAGTGAAGAAATCCTTGATGAGTACAATCAACCGCCACCGGATAGCTGCCTTAATGGCTACCAATTAATATTATTACTATTGCTATGCTCTTGAGCCTAGCCTCAGAGATCGTTACAAATGATTTATTCGCTATATGTCTAATTTTATGTTCTAATGGTAATATTATTGTCATAACATGTCCAGCAACATTGTAAGGAGTTGAATTTTAATTTCGTTGAACAATATTTTGCGTTTGTACTGCATAAAATTTACTTTATGCCTTTTAAAATTCTTGGTTATTTTATTATCTACTTTGGTTTATTAGTAACAGTACTGGTTGCATACATTAGATATTTTCTTTGTGCCCAATTATTTAAGCGCTATTAAATTTCATTTTGATTGTTTGTTCTAAAAGGACTAAGACTTTTTTTTCCATTTCAGAATTTATTATTTGTACGTCTGTTTTAGCCATATAACATCGCATTCAGTCAAAATTGTTTATGTCACAAACAAAAAATAGCTATTTAGAAATAATGTAAAGTAATTAAAAAATTACTGAAATTCCACAATAGTGAGATTACTTTGAATTTTTTAAGGTACATAGACAAGATGTACAGAATGTTGATGCCTTGACTCTCTGCCAAAATTATACGTCATGTAACGTAGTCGTAAATTTTGTAAGGCGATAACATCGCATTCGCAACCCTGTTTGTAAATGTTACGTAGGTGCTAAATTATGTGGTGACAAAAAATATAAAATTGATAATAAATAGCCGCGAAATGTTTATTAACCGCTCGATCATCGGGTATATGGTCACACTGTATTATTGTGTGCACATCTACTTATTTTGTCCTTTTATAGGTATCCACGTTGAATATTATGTATACAAGTGACAGTTAATTTAATTGTGAGATAGCATTTTTAATTATTCAGTGTCTCGATGTTTAAATTGTATTTTGGTTATAATTTTAACTAAATTTCATTCAACGGATGTTTGTTTGGTATAGTTATTAAAAGGTAATTTGTCGCTAGCATTATCTTTAAAGTTTAAACCTGTAACATTTAGTTTAATAAATTCATACTATGATTTGTAGGCTTCCAGCAGAATATATTTTCCTAATAATCGTTACCAATTACGGTACTATACGGCCTCGTTGTGTATTATAGACATTCGCTCAAATACCTCAAGTGGCGATATCTGCGCAGAATTGAGATCTTTTTGCAGTTGTTTGTAAGAGGGAATTTCAAATATCGATGTTATGCTGATATTCACTGTACATTATCGCAAGCCCAACCTGACAGCAGGCGTCATGAGAAAATTTGTTTCATTGTGAAACACAGAAATAAATTATCTATCGCACTGACTGTACAGTCTACACCGTGTACCTATTTTACATATTTTTTCCTTCGTGTCCGAAATTGTATTATGTATTCGTTATTCACATACCGGTAATAACTCACATATCTTTACAATTAAAACTTGTTAAGAGCTACATAAACATGCGCTAAACTGCAATTTAAAATAATGTTTGTGTTCAATTATTTTAAATTATGTGTATAATTGTAAATTTATGTTTTGTATGTGGTGATCGAGAGATCAGAAACATGCGATTGTGTGTGTTTTGAGACAATGATCAACAAGTGCATTCAATATAGGATCAATGCCTGCAAGATAATCTATAAAAAATAAATTTTATTGAATAGCTTGTTAAACAACGAAGAGCGTGCACGTGATTACTGGTTTTACATATACATCGCGGAACGACCTTTCTCGCCCTTCCGCGCTATTTGATCAGCCTCCGACCGATGTTCGATTGTCTTTAGCAGTCAAGTTCACGGCCTCATTGATTCGCACTTTGCGTTGCTTATAGTTATGACGTTTTTCGTTTCTCAATATTTTTTGTCGTGATTAAATTATGATATTTGTTTATGAATGCGTTAATAATTAAAACGTTTTTTTTTTCTTTATTGACAAAATTAATCGTTCACACATTTTAATTGTGGTCTATTTATAAATAACAATTTATAGAACCTAATAAATATGTGATATTCTGTAAAATTAAATGGAATTGACGATTGACGAAAACTTTGTAGGTAGGTAGGTACTTATTGGCAGCGCCATTGCTAATAAATCTTGAACATCTTTATTGTTCTATTCATCATATTATTACAAGATCAGCCTCAATACACGATCATTCTGAGGCGGTCCATTATGAGTATTGTTCTCGACATTTGGCTTGGGGTCGATGACTCGTGCAATCAACTATTTAGTTGGCGTTGGCTTTTGCCTTGTCTCAAATAACCGCACAACACAAGACGTGTCTATTGCCTGTGTTATATTGTTTTAAGATGTTTTTTGTTTTAATGTGTATCTAATCAACAATATCAACATAGTAATTGCCTGTTTTTAAAATAAAACTTTTGGCCGATTCGAAATTATAATAAGAAACATTTTTCTATGGTAACCGTTAGGCGTTAGGTAAAATCGTTGGGTAAAATACAATGTTTAACATTAATAATGTTACACAAAATAATTAAACTGAAGATACATAATTAATTAAGACCCACTATTTAATGTTTTTATCGAGACGTATTATATTATAACATATTTAGATTTTTTACATCTGCATGTTTACCAGCAGCCTTACTTATAAAAACTGACTGATCTGTTGCTTAAACACCTCTCAGTTAAATAACTCTCAACTCCTTAAACAATGATTAAAATAATCATACTTATAAACCTGTCTCAGCAGTCTCTCAACTAAGTAACGTCAATATATTTTTTTCTAGTAACATTATCGAAATAAAACCCGATATTCACGTAAAACTTGACTAAAAATGTACTTTTTGGCAAATATGAATGGTAGACTTTATTTTGTATGACATTTAACTGCCAATAAACTTTCAAATAAATATGTTATTTCTTTGTTATTGAATATAGGAATATCAATTATTGTACAGCTGTGATTTATGTAAGATTATGTTTAATGTTTATCATATTTTTGTACAGTGAAAAATCAAATAACTGTGAAAATGAGCATCAATTATTTATTATTCCTCCTTGCAAAAAAAAACAGGGAAGAACTTATGAAGCAACAACAAGAGTTGCATGAAATTAGAATCCAACAGGAAAGGGAGACTCATGAAAAAAGGCTCTAAATACTTACTTTGGAACAGGAATATTATAAGAAAACAATAATAAATTTACAAAAATCTGAAAATATTCATTTAATTATAAAAATAAGTTTCAATATGACTGTGTTTATATTTTCCCTTGATTTTCGCATTCATCTTCTTATTCTTCTACATTATTAGGGACAGTTGGATATTATGTTAATTGATTTTCAATGCCTGTAGGATCTAGAAAAAAAAAAAAAAGAATTAAAATATGGATAGCATTTATGTATTGGCATTTAATGCCAATAAATAATGCCAGGCATTATTGAATATAAGTACTTTGTTTGCATAAGAAATTAGTTTGCGTAAATACCTTGATTTAAAATAGGCTCATTAATTAGTATTGTTAAATTGTGCAAAACTGCACCAGCAATAATCGTGATCTTGATCACGTGGAGGAATCCTCACATCGTTTCTTTGCTTCCACACCCCGAAGCAACGCTCGACAGTTGTAGTAATTATTCCTCGTTCGCATGTGACTCAGATCGTATATGCTTCCCAAAACTACGACCGGAATTCTTCTTCTTTCAGGTCCAGAGGATTCACGCTGTTTATAAACTTTTTTTTGACGCCTACGAATTCTAAAATCACGAAGCACCTGCACATCATTCGTAAAATCTTTACTCAAACTATCAATATCCATTTTACCACAGTTATTTTACTGCGAAGTGAATAAAAACACAAATAATATACTCTTGGCAACTACAAAACGTCAAATGTTTGACAATATATCCGCCATGATGTCTCTCAAATAGATTTAAAACAGGGTCGGACTAGTGCAGTGCCTGGAGCATACAAAACCGTAAAAGCTCGGATTAGAGTTATAGTGAATGAATTAATACGATCGATGTGGGATATTGTTTCTTAAACTATAAATTGCAATGTTTACCCAAATTTTGTTTTGTGCACTCCATTGTTTCGTTGTTTAAAAAAAAAATGTTATGAAAAATTAATGTTTGACCATATATTTTCACTTTAAACAGTATTTCTTTTTTTTATTCGAGTAGACATATTATAGGAATATTTTTCAAAGATACCTGTGTATAAAAATAGCAGTAGGGATCTCAAACAGATAGAAAAACGTGGAGGGGAGAGCGGAGCCACAACTGCTATGTACAATGGAATTTCTCGGCCGGTTTAATTATAAATTAAACGTACTCTATTGAGTAAATTTAAAAAAATAAGGTAATTAATTACGACTAATGAAAAGAAAAAAAATTATTAGTACCAGATCTGTTTATTTAAATATATTACAATTACCTACATTGTTGCCTACATCAAATACTTAGTTGAAATGATAATATCATCGTGAAAGCGTTCTATTAGTCGTTTTTTAATAGTTTTTCTACCGGGATATGCTCTGTAGTGATGACGTTTTTCAACTTTTGCATGGTAAATTGGCAATCATCATTCTCTTCTATGTAGGTACTTGTATATTTGCTCCATTGCTGCATCTACTTAGATTAATTTTCTTTTCAACATTACTGAGGTGAATTGAATTTTTCAGCAAATTATAATAATCCGAATGATATTTTGCTGCAAGTGTCTCTAAGTCGGTTATACTCGATATAATCTCTATAATAATCGGTTTTCTGGACGGCTATAAAATTCATGATGGATTCATTCAAAGTTGAAGTGTTGATGTATGAAATCTGACTACGCCGGCATTTTTTTGTATGGAGATACTACAAAGACCTCGTCTACTCGAGAGAATGCCGCAATTTGGACGAATTAACCCGGAAATTGAGAGTAGCAGAAGAAACCATTAAAATAATAAAAGGGTATTCAGACGTTTAAAAGACAACTTTTTCCGGTGATGTTGCACTTGCAGTGAGCAACAGGGGGGGTCATTTTGAAAATGTATTGTAATTAAACACCTTGTAATTGGTTTCATTTTGTTTGCATTAAAATTTTGCACTTACCACTTTTAGATTTCAATTTTTCGATTGAAGCCTTATGAATAATAAAATGAAATTTTCAGGGTAGCTACCTCATAGATAGAGTAAGTTTTTAAAAAGCAAAACGGATATTTTTTATGTGATTTTATTTTTTACGGGCCCTTGAAGTTATGAACATACTGGGTAATTTTATCTTTCTTGGCAATAAATTCTTTTTTTTTATTCCATTCGAAGATCTAACGATAGTAAATGTTACTATACTGAATTGGCCTTTCTTTCAGCTTAGCACACAAAAAAAATCAAGCATTTACCGCCATAATTCACGTCACCATAAATCAAAATCTCTACGTACTCGGCGATAGGTGAAAATTTGAAAAAAACGTCATAACTCCGAAAATACGAAAAATCGCATAATATACATGGGGGTGATTCGGATAGCCCTTTATGTCCTCTACCTCCCAGGTTCAGTATATCACTACTTCTTGGGACACCCTCTATGGTCAAACATGAATTTTTCACAATAATTTGTTTAAACAATGAAACAATGGAGTGCACAAAAAAAAAATGGGTAAACATTGCAATTTATAGCTTATTTAACAATATCCCACATCGATCATATTAATTCATTCACTATAACTCTAATCCGAGGTGAAAACCCCCAGGCGCTCCACTAGACGTTTCTTAAATTTTGACATTATTTGACTGTTACTTAAACACCTCTCAACACTGAATTGGGTTTATAAGTGAAAAAAACGTTGATCAACAGCTAATAGGGGCTCTTAAATTTGAGAGACGTTTATAAGTAAGGCTGCAGATGTTTCATCAATAAATTAAATTTTTAAATACATTCCTATTTAAATAATGGCTTTTATTTTATGTTTATTACGAAGACGATACAGTAGTAATTGTAATTTAATACCGACAGTCATACTCAAATTCATTTCGCTGGGTGAACGTCTAAGTTTGCCACAAAAAATTGTTTACTACTAGCGGTTGTTGTTCGTAATTTCTTTTGTGTCTAATGCCTATGGTCCAGGTCGAGGTAACTTATCCACTTGAATAAGTTTTAAACATTTTATACAGAATATTGTTACCTGTCTTAATATTATTATTTTTTAGACAATATTAAATAAATTTTCTGAATGCTTATGCAAGCAGCAAGATGGTGTCTAAAGGTTACAATTTGTATGAAATGAAAGTATGTACTTTCTCAATCGACATTTAAATCTACGATAATGTTTTGTGTTTGTTTGACTGGCTGACAGATATAAATCTCCGCGGATCACGAGGTGGTTAATGTGATATTCGTGTCGGCGCCGGCTCGCAATAGGCACATAGGCACCGTTAGCATATTATTGTCTTCAAATGCTTTAGGATTAGGTACATATTTGATCATATAAGCGCTATATGCCAAGTAGTAGTGAGATCAATTAAACGGTATTGTTATTTGATGATGAATAGTAAACATTCTACATAGCATTTATAGTAACCATTTAAATAGATGGGTCATACATTTCAAAATTTTGTAGGCTGTAGAGCAGGGGTTCCCAACCTTTTTTTGTCTACTGCCCACTTTAAGAATAAATTATTTTTTAACGCCCCCCTTTTTAAACATACTTAAAAAACGCTAAGTACTTATAACTGATTATTGAAACGCAACTTTATAGTAGAGTATCTTTTATTGAAAATAAAACAAACATAATCAATTCTTATATAAAAACTAATGTGAAGGTTGAATCTGATGCTGTTCAATAAGTTTGTTGATATCAGGTTCCAATTTACTCAAAAACAGCCGCAAGTCGCCACGTTCGGTAACACGCAAACGATTTCTCTTTTTAGTAAGCAGCGTTGCCACAGCACTAAATCCACGTTCACACAAATATGACGATGGGAATGCTATCAAGAATCGTTGAACAATTGACCACAATCCAGGGTACAATTGTGGGATCGGTTTTAAACTTGATTTTTGTTTCTTCGTTTGTTGTCAATTCTATAAGTTCTTCTTCCAGCTGAGGTGACATTGCTGTGTTGACATTTGAAAACGGATCCAACACCCAGTCTGGTATTTCCAAGTTTAAAATGTCCTGGTATCGTTCGGTGAAGTCAATGTGGAGGTTTTCCAAATGTTGGCAGTAGGCAAACAAGTCGTCGTTACTGCAAAATACTGATAAATTCGGAAAATTGTGAAACTCACGTCTGCCCATATTCTTTTTGTGCAGAAGCAGTTTGGCTGCGAAAGCAGCAACGACATTTTTTGTTTTAATTAAATTTAGTTCATCGCCTTGCAGTTGGAGGTTCATGTCGTTGAACAGTTTATACAGGTCTGTCATGTAAGCTATACATTCTTTGATGTTATGAGATTGTTGCGCAGTTCTGTATCTTTAGTTTCCAAGAACTCTATCACAGAGTCAAACAGGTTGTAAAATCGAATCAGACAATTGCCTCTTGACAGCCAACGAACTTCAGTATGAAGCAACAAACGGTTGAAATCTTCGTCATTAGTAGCACAAAGCTGATGAAATAATCTATCATTCAAAGAGCTGCTACGGATTTTATTGACTGCTTTGATGACATATTGCAGTGATTGAAATAGTCGTTCACTTAAGTTTCTAGCAACCAAATGTTGTCTATGAATAACGCAATGTATAGCAAGGACATCTGGAATTTTATTCTTTAAGTACGCTATGAAGCCTTTATGGCGCCCTGTCATAGCCGGAGCGCCATCCGTAGCAACTGATATAATATTTTTCAAAGGAATCTCTTTCTCTTCACAAAACTTTTCCAATGTATTGAATATGGTTTCGCCTTTTGTATCTGTCTCCAAATTTCTGGCAAACAATATTTCTTCACGTATTTTCTCATCTTTAATAAACCTCCCGTAAGATAGCAACAACGCTTCATTAGTTGGTAAAGTGGACTCATCGAGCTGAATTGAGAATTGACTAGTCCTCAGATGATTGCACAATGATTCTTCAATGTTTTCAGCCATTTCATCAATTCGTCTTTGCACAGAATTATTACTCAAAGGAATTTTTCGGATAATATCTGCGGCCGGTTTATGAAGCACAGTAGTTATTACTTCCTTTATTGCTGGCAAAATTAACTCTTCTCCGATGTTGTGTGGTTTGCCTTTTTGAGCAATTAACAAAGAGATATTGTACGAAGCTCGAAGTCCGTCGTCATCTTGCTTAGCAGCCGCCGAAAATAGTTTTGATACACTTGGCTGAGTATTATGCTTCTTCTCTAGGTCTTGAAAATATGCTACATTCTTGTCTTTCTTATCTGGATGCATTTTATTCAAATGATCTTGCAGTCTTGAAGGCTTCATTGCTTCGTTCGAAAATGTTTTTAGACATAGAAGACACAAAGGCGACGACGGGTTTGTGGGATTTTCAATAAATCCGAATTTAATATATTCCGCAGAGTATTGCCGTCTCTTCTTTTTTACTTCCGACATTGTTTTGTTTTGAGAAATACGTAAGAGTTGAAATCAAGTACTGCTTATCTATTATGCGCGAAACCGCAAATGAAAATAAAATAAATTTACGTCGTTTATATAGGATTGCATAAGCAGCACGCACCAACAGGAATAAGACATCAAACGTGCATAAACTCGTTTATCTCATTCGACGCCCAATCGTACTCGACAAGCAAGAACAAGTATTATAGAACCAGCCGATTGATACAGGAATGTACAAATCGGATTATTTAACAAAAACTTGTTAAAACATGATTGCCCGCGGTCTATTATATCGAACCGATTTTGAGCTATATCTTAATTAATATTAGTTGATGTTCACAAGATGTCGACTCTCGAAGTCGAGAGCTCAGTCGGTTTCTAAGAGTCTTCCTAGCTAGGTAGATGAAATTATAAATCGACCCCAAAGCCCTACACAACGCCCCCTTTTTTTTCTGGGTCTCTTACCGCCCCCCTTTAGGCCTGCAGCGCCCACAAGGGGGCGTTATCGCCCACGTTGGGAAAGACTGCTGTAGAGTGTAGGTAAGTTGTTACCTGAGGCTAAGTTGTAGCCGGAAAGTTTATTATTGTTTATGGTTTCGAAACCATTGAAAAAGCAGGTGGATATTCAGAAACAGTTTGTTTAATTTCAGTTTAATGAATCCTTATAAAAGCTCTCCATTTTCCAACATTCTTTTTTCTTTTATTTACATTGTTCTAATTTGTGCCTGTATTCTTTATTTTTTGTATAAAATACCCTTTTTTAGTTATTTATGTAAATACTTGGTTCCCTATGGTTACCTTTTGTTTAAATATGGTGTAAAAACGCTATGTGTGATATTCTAGCCTTGATAAGGGCCACGCGGCAAGTCGACCCCTTGATATGTTAGGGTTGCTTGCCCTTCCGCCTTATTGATTAGCGCCTACGTTGCATCTGATTAGTATACAAGTAAAGTTAGTAACCAGTTTCAAATTAATGGTTTTATTTAAAGCACTTTCAAGCTTTTTTTTCATTGGCAGTGACTTATTTGAAAAACGATTCTTCTTTGGTTGCATACGCATAGGCTATATCATGTTATGAATATTGTACCTATATCAAAGTTTGTTTAAAAGTTAAAACTAATCAGAAATGGCCACGATTTCATCAGTCGTTTTATTGCCAACCATTTTTTTTTTTATAATTTACCCCCTGTCAAATGATTGTTTACTTACTTTGCACTCATTAAATTATTATTTAATAACAAGGCACCTATGTTGGGTTTACAAGTTTTCATGAAGTACTTTTATTTTTAAACATATGAGAATTAAGTAACTCAGTGATCGAGTATAAAATATTAGTGGAAAACGTAATAGACAGGCGCAGTATTGCGGTCAGAAGGGTAGCTTGCGACACAGCTGCAGCGGTTGGTACTATTTGCGCTGAATCAATCTTGTCGGCTAATAGTACCTCTCGCTCGATATGATTATTATTGTTACCGTATTCTGCAACTTGTTGGAATAATTTGATATCATCGACTAACGTAATGATTTATATTCAAATTTCGATTGGCATTAATTTTCTTGTAGGTACAGAATAACAACCAGTACCATTATTAACAAATCAATAAAGCAGTTTCAAGTGAACATAAACAGTTATTGGTGTCCTTTAAAATAACGAATATTTATTAAATTTATGAATGAAATTATTTAAATAAGATTCGCTTAACACACGTTGCAGTTTAAATAATATTTATGTTTGCTACATTATCTAATCTTCAATGTGTTTTTGTTACAGTTCGCATCACCCACAGCTGAGAGCGTAGTATGTGGCAGTAGCTCATCATCTACCACATCGTCGTCATCGTCATCATCGTCCTCATCATCTTCTTCATCATCGGATTCGGATACTGCGGATGCCGCTGGCAGTTCCACGCACAACCCGCCCGATGATTCGACCGTCGCATTGGCAGCAGCTTGTCAATTGCAGGTATGTTTTCGTGTTTATTAAGGGTATCCGCAAGATTTTATTGATAATTTCAAACGTCCGATAACAGGAATTTGAGCTAGTATCTATTTAAATCATTAATTATTGACAAACAATGTTTTGGTTATAAATAGATTATCTCAGCTAGTTAATAGAATTTAAAAACATATTGTTTGCTACTGCAATTTTACTTATTTGTACATTTGTAACACCATTAGTAAAACTTTGTTTTATACTTTAATATTACATTAACAATTAATATAGCGGAAATCCATATTTTAAACCGAAAAAATATAATAAAGTGTTATTATGTGGATTCAGAAGACGTAGATAATACGATGACGTAATCAACCAAAATAAATCCACAGGTTATCGACGATGCGGACCTCGCGGAACTATTTCCAGAACAATCATCTAGCGCACCGGTGCAGCAGCCCAATTTCTCGTCGTTTTCCGTGCACAACACCTCGCCAGATAACGACGATAAATCAATCGCGGATAATGGTAAGTTTTTACTTACTGTAATTAAATATTAACCATGAATGACCTTATTTTACAATGAATATTTATTTTTTACGACATGTTATTTTATTTCATTAAAAATTGTTGTAGGAGACGGATCCAGCAGTGAAATGGAGCTTACGCCCCAGCTTGTGACTGCTGCAATACAAAGAGCAACGGCGGACTCTTCTGGATCTGAAAACGAGTGTTCGAACTCTGACACTGTCCATCAAAATACATCCCATTATGCGTCAAGTTTGTTGCAACAATTTGTCGCACAAACACAGCTTTTAAGTAGTTCTGCTCCACTAACAAACATCAGTACATCAACATCACTACCTTGTGGACTAAATGGGAATCAAATCGACAGTGTAAATACTATCAGCGATTGTGTGCTCGGGCAGATAAATAATCTATCTGAGATTGCACCAATTGCTCCAAATTTCTTGAATAATGGTAATAACCAGCATTTAAGTCCTCAGCAGACTGAAGAGCTATCTCAAATAAATAAAGATCTTGAAGAAATAACGTCTGTCACATCATCAGTAGATTTATCCATACCTAACCCACCAAGTTTGGAAGACTGTGTTGATAACAATGATTTTGTGAATTTAGATATCACAGCTGGAAGTTCGGAATTAGGTAGCGCAAGTGATCTTTTGAAGAGTTCGCCGATAACTGTAGTTAGTAATACAATAGCTTCATCAAATCAAATTGACACCCAAAAGCTGGATTCAATCAGTACGAATTCGGTTGAATCTCAAGAAGACTCGAAAAATATCGTAGTTGAATCTAGAAGGAAAAGAGGTCGTCCAAGGAAGGTGAAAAAATTTGATGAATTGTCTAAAAAAGAAAAAGAATCTCATAAAGAAGATAAACCAGTTGTAGTTAATGTAATTAATGATTTTCACAATAGTAATGATCCACCAAATGTTTCACCTGATTCTGGAATTCTTTCTAACCACAATTCGCCAACACATTCTCCACTACGGAGACATGATGTTGACGAAGGTAGTAGTAGACACAGTAGTAGAAAATCGGTACAAAAGGAGAACAACACAGCCGAAAGAAAAAGTGCGAGGTCAAAATCAAAAACAAGAAGTCAACAACATAATAGATCAGATTCCAGTGACTGCGACTATAGGAAGAAAAAAATTGAGAATGAAATCAAACAAATTAAAACAGAAGCACCGTCTCCGGTACCTCTAAAGCAGGAACAGAATAAATTTGACAAAACAAAGAAAAACGACCGCAAATTGGATATAGCTGCTTTAGATAGAATGTTATACGCCACGGACAGAGTTTTATATCCGCCACGCAAAAAACCTGGCAGAAAACCTCAAGCAAAATCAAAACCTACTAAAACTACTTCCAAAACTTTAAAGGACAAAAATCAGTATAATTCTGGCGACAGTGATAATGATTCTATTTCACCTAATAGATCAGTGTTATCTGGAGTTTATGCAAAGAGAAAAGAACTTAACAGCAAACTTGCAAGTTTACCTAAGAAAAGTATTAAAACAATAAATAATTCTTGGAGGGATAATCAAAGTGAAAATGAAGCAGCTGCTGACGACATGCTTGATCCTACGTGGAAAGAAATCGACCTTAACCCTAAGTACAAAGATATTCTGTCAGGATACAAAAGTGATTATGAATTTAAACCTTATAAAAGTTGTAGCAGGCTGATTGAATCCGGTTACAAGAGTGATTATGGATGTAGATCTGGCTATAAAACCGATTGTTATAGATCAGGCTATAAAACTGATTATAAATCGGGGTATAAAACTGATAAATCTGGTTATAAAACGGACTACAGTGTTAGAAGTATGCGAAGACGTATGAAAAAATTAAAGAAAACACGATCTGTTCGAAATAGATCATATTACAAAAATAAACACTTTGTATCGGATCAGGAAATTTTATTATTGACAAATAAAACATTTAATAGCCTAACTCTTGGACATAGTTCAAGTGATTCAGAATGTGACACATATTTAAGAAAATCTAATGCTAGTCCCAAATACATCAGTGTTTGTACCAAGTATCCGCTACCATCAAAATATGACTATAGTTTCAAGAAAATGAATCAAAAACATGTATTACGATTAAATTCTTCTGATCCATTTGCACCTGGTCCAGTTTTCAGCGGTCTTCAAAGGCCAGTAACGACTTACAATATTTTCAAAGTTAGTAATAATAATAATAACACCCTTTTGAAGACCCCATCGCAAGTTAAACACTCTGGCGGCAAATTACCGTCACTCAAACCATTTTTTACCCACAAATTTGGAATATCACCGTTAACATCGACAAAAATGACATCTTCACAGAAAGAAAACGAAAACTTAAAACAATCTGGAAGGAATCTTTCGCCTAAAAACCCTAAACAGAAATCTGGATCATCTGTTTCGCCTAACACGAAAAAAGACACTGTGAAACCTTTACCGAATATTTTTGAAAAGGCGAAAAATAGTTATATACCAAATAAATCTTTATCGAGGAATGTATTTTTAAATTTTAAAAAGTCACAAATTAAGCCTTCGTTTAATATCAAGAAACACAGGCGAACTGTTGTCCTTGCCCCTCCTAAAATTAATTTGAAGCCTACAGAGCGTCCTTCTCGACTTACCATAAAAACTGAAAATAAACACCATCGGCATAGAAGTAAAAGGCGACACAGATCCCGCTCAGTTTCAAGGTGTAGAGATTCTTTCTCAAATCGTAATGCTCCTGAAACAATAGATCAAAAATTTAATCAAGACATGGACAGTCTCATAACAAATTTTATAAAACTTTGTCATGTAGCTCCAAAACTTATAGCCAATGTTGCATCAAGTCAACCAAAAAATCAAGAAAAAGACAAAACTGCGTTAGAAACAACAGCTACAAAAATAGTAAAGCGTGCCTCGAAGAAACGAAAAACATCAGATAATTTAGAAATCGCTACACCCACATCAAAACGAAGACATAAGAAACAATTAACCGAATCACAGAATAAGGGTGGAAAAGATACAAATGAACATAAATTACCCCTGAAAAAGAGACATTATCATATTAATTCTTCCACAAGTAATACTCTGAGTTTGAGTTTGGTTACCACCGAATTTGATGAAAATTCCAAAAATGACTCTAGTTCTGAAAAATTCTTGTGTACAGAAACAGACTGTCTCGTTGATTTGCAAACTCAAACGTCTGAGGGATCGCCTAAATCTAAAGTGGTTGCTGAAAAAATTAAAAAACCCAATGACTCTTTAAAAAATGTAGCCTTGTTATCGGGTGAAAATAAAAATCAAACAAATGAGTCGAGTAAGACACAAAAGTCAGATGAAGATTCTGAAAATGTGTCAATAAAGGACGACATTATTTTATCAAATATCAACAATGATAATAATACAAATTCAAGTGAAATAGTAGACGATGATTTACTAATTAAAAAACCTTCTGCTGAACAGTCTGATTTATCCAAGAAAATTTATGAAACATCTGAGAAATTAAAAGCAGTGCACAAGATGGTTCATGATTTAGAAAAATGTTTACCAAAATCAAAGGATGTCGATGTAAAAACGGAAACATCAAAGACTGACAATCATCGAGTATCATCGCCTAGATCTGAAACAAAAATGTCACCAGTCAGAAATCCTATAGTGACACCAAAAAAGCGACATAGATTAGAAGCGGAAAAAGCGGTATCACTTTCAAGTTTGGATCAAGTAGTACAATCTTTATCAAAGAAACTATCGGAAGATAAATCTAATGTTAATAGTGAAACAATAGATATAAATCAAAATACTTCCAAAGAAGACCTAAAAGATAGTGAAAAGTCGAACAGTGAATCACCAGATGCTTCTTTAGTTTCAAACAGTGTAGTTGATCCCCTGAAAAGCATGTCAGCACGTTCGCTTTATAAAAGCTCTATACCTCCTGCACAGAAATCGGAAATCATGACTCGAAAGAAGAATAGGCTGGAAGGATTAACAAGTAATTTAGTATCAAAAATTAATCCAAGCGCAGCCACGAAAGTTCTGGATACACTTTTGAACAATAATATACGGAAATCGATAGAATCTCGAATTTTGGAAAAAGAAAAACATAGTTCAGATGGTAATAAAACAGACGAAAAGAATAAAAGCAGGGAATCTGTGAGTAATCAAATCAATACTCGCGCTAGTGTTATCAAGTCACCAGTTTCAAAGAGTAAAGTGTTGGAAACGAAAAGAGTAAAAGCATCTGACATTTTACCAGACCCTCCCGTAGTTGTAAATGTGGATAAACCTACAGGAATTTTTGAACCCTCTATTGATTTAGAAGATCAAATTCCTAAATCATCAATATGTGTAAGTAATATATTAGCAGACTCAAATAAAAACAGAAAATTAAAAAATCTGGACTCAAAGAGTTCACTGTTGGCTTCAATTGATACAGAATCTGAAATACCTTTAGCTTTAATATCTGAAACTCCAGATCCTATCATAAGGCCTAAAAGAGGAGAATCAATAGCAGCTGTAATATCTGATAAAATTCAAGAGACTAGCGGAGGTCATAATTTAAGACAACATAAAAGAACTCTGACAAGTGATAGTGATGACACAAATGAAAAGAAAAAGAAGAAAACATCTAATAATCTCATACGTGAGAGTAAGCTAGTTTTACCATCTAAGGTTCTAATTCCAAAGATCCAGGCGGAACGATTGCCAATGGGTGATTTCATAAAGAAAACTAGTTTACAAGTTAAGAAGCCTGACTTGATTACCGTCGAATCTAATGATAAGACGAAATCGGGTGATAGTTTCAAGAAGAAAACCAGAAGACGCAAAGCTTTTAATAGAACAGGATTTCCTAGCATTAAACGGAAAAAGAAAAAGATTGAAACAAATAATACTAATAATTCATATGATCAATTGGCTTCTGAAGATACTGATAATTCTGCATTTGAAAGAGTTCCAAAAGACGGTGAAGCTATGCGTAGCTTTTTAGAACGCACAGGTACCAAACAACCCGAGCTAAAAGTAGTGTTAAATAAAGATGATTGTCCGAAACAAGGCCGTTTAACAGTTGTTGCACTAGAAAAATTACAAGGTAAAGAAATATTAACTGATAACAATAACAAAAAACAAGGGGAGACGGTAATACAAGAAAAGAAAACCACATCTTCAATCTTAAGAGCTCCTGCTTTGCAATTAAAACAAAACAAGACTGATAAAGAAGTTAAAAACCACATTAATAAATGGGAAGTATTAAGTGAGACTGATAGTATTCCTTCAATGGCCAGTTCGCTCGGTAATGATCCAGAGGACAGTATACCATTAAGTTTATTGAATGTCAACCAGAGCAAACCAACAAGTAGATTTGACACTTTAGACCGATTAAAAAGAAAGAGTAGAGCGATGTCACCATCAAATGAAATAGAAGATATATTTTCGAAACGCAAAGTAGTAGAAAAGAGCGCCAAGGTCGGCCTTAGGCCTAAATCAAGTTTGGCTGTTTTGTATCCAAGTGAACGCAGACTCACTCGAAGTTTTGACAATGTCAATGACGATGGAAAAACAAAAACAAGAAAATCAGAACACAAAAAATTGATAGGAAATACAGAAAAAGAAAAAGTTTTGAATCCTATGAGCATTGTTACCAGACGGAAATCGAGATCGTGTCAACTTAATAAGAAGCCGCGCAATGAAGTATATTCCAGTTCTAGAGAGAGCTCTATAGATACAGTAGTAAGTCGCAAATTAACATCCAAATCTCGTGAACCTTCTGTTGATACACTTCTCGACCACGATGAAAATGAGCCCCTGCCTCTTAATGAGAAAGAAATTGACTTCGAAAAGAGCATAGATGTACTCTCGAAGAGTATTATTTGCAAGAAAAGAATAGCAGCATCGCGTGATCACAGTCCGTCTAGTAGTATTGATAATAGAGACAAAGTCGTCGTATCTAAGAAAAATCCACGGCTAAGAAAGAAATTCTTATTAGCTGGTTTGTTCTCGGACTATTACAAAGAAGAGTAAGTTTTACATTCTTATCATTCTTTTTATATTCTATTTGTTTTTATTATTTTTAATTATTTGGTAATATAAAAAAATCTTTTTCAGTCCAAAGCCGGAAGGAAAGGGGAAGAATCTTGTCACTCAAACAGAATTTCCTCCAGGTTTGTTAGCTCCGCCACCGTATTGTGAACGTTGGGTTAGAAAGCGACTTATCCATTTCACCTTACCCTATGACATCTGGTGGGAACAACATTACAATCAACCTGTCCCTTCGTGGAATTATAAGAAGATACGCACCAGTAAGTACTCTCTTTGTAAATATTTTTAATAAAATACGTATTGTAGTAAATACGTATTTTATACGATATAAATGGTAACATTGTTATTACACATTAATATATACATATTTTATATTTCCCTTCTAACACTCATTCATTCAATTTATAATTATTTTATTTCAGATGTTTACTACGATGTTAAACCGTCTGCTGAAGAATGTGAAAGTGTGGCGTGTAATTGTGCTCCAGCTTCTGGTTGCAATGAGGACTGCATCAATAGGCTTGTATTTTCTGAATGCTCTCCTCAGTTGTGTCCTTGCGGGTAAGTAAAAAATAAATTCAAATACAATAAAAAAATCTTGAATGTGTTTTGGTTAATCAATAATAAAAATATACAGTAGTCAACACTTAAATTGTTTAATTTTTTCAGAGATAAGTGCAAAAATCAAAGGATCCAACGCCACGAATGGGCTTCTGGTCTGGAGAAATTCATGACGGAAAATAAAGGCTGGGGTGTTCGTACCAAGGATAAAATAACGTCAGGCGACTTTATTCTAGAATATGTTGGCGAGGTTGTGTCAGATAAGGAGTTTAAGGTTAGTTATTAATATATATTTTTTTAATTTTGCTAATAGACGCATGCAGAAAACTGTATAAAAACTAACATAATAAAGGTGAAGAGTTTGTTGGTTTGAACAATTATTAATGTTAGTACGTTAATAAACAACTACACATACAATCATCTATTATAAGGTCGTCAAAAAATGTTCGAGTCTTATTTCGTGGCAGTAATGTTCAAAGTCTATTGTATCCCTCATTAGAAAACTCTGCCTAGTACACGCGTGGACAGAGTTTTGCTTCGGACAATTTAGTGTTATTGACTATTGTTACAGGTAAATTAGCTTGGAGAAATTTTTGCATATGTAGTGGTGTGTATATTACTCAGATCTTAGAGCGCGTTTCCACTATATCGTTCTGGCCTATACAAAAATGTTTCGATATCCTAACATTACTATTTAATTTTATACTTATTCCTAGCAACACTTTTGTTTTCAATAAAAACAAGTTTTTATTTGAAAGAAAATGGTTTTGACTTTATAAAAAAAAATATATCATTCAATTTTACGTCCTTGAGCAAACGACAAGGCGACTACCGTGAAACAATAAAATATCGTGTCCATAATAATTTGTTTCATAATTAATATTTGACCATAATAATTACGAAACAAAACAAATAAATAAATCGTCACTTGATAGTGGAAAGTGGAAACACGCACAAAACCAGAATAAACCAGTTTACGCTGTCCGCAGGTGCCACGTGCAGTCGTTTGGTACCGTTAGAACATAAAGCACATTTCATTCAAAAATTATAATTATTATGTACGTAGTTTAATTGATAAATTTTGTATTTGTTGATTGTTGTTATTATTTGTTATTATTGTTATAATATTTGTTGAAGTGAATTACATGTCCCGCAGCCGGAGGCCCCAAATGAAAACTCAGATGTACTTAAAAACTACATTTAATAGCTAAAATGAGACTTTTACACCCATGTCTGCACGATGCAGACTGGAGTTAAAGAATGAATTTATACAGTTTAATAATTATAAAGACGTAAGCTTGGATGCTAACTAAGGGAAATCGCATCCACATTCTATTCCCGTGCGAACGGCGTATTCAGCAGTTTTGTATGAAGGCAGGGCCATAACTAGTGTTTAATTTGTGTGTAAGTGTTGTAACTTTATATTGTTAATTCAATATGGCTCCAGTGTTAAAACATGGTCGAGGCAAGCCTTTGACTTCTCAAACTAAAGAATTAAACTTTAAATGTCGTTTCTTTTTCAGGTTAGTAAATTTTTCATTTTAGTAACATTGTTAATGTAAAAGTTATATGTATGTTAAATGTGCAAATATTAAAATAAAGTCTCATCTTTTTCAGAGGAGAAACACATATAGTTTAATTTAAAATCCCTTATATATACAGGGTTACTTGTAAAACACCGGCAACCTCGCAGGACAAGATAGCTAACATCATAAGTAACAACATTTCGACTTTTGATAATTTGTTAGATTTTATTTTCATACAAAAATAAATATTCATTTAATTTTCCGTCTGAATATTATAAACTCTACGCCTCCCAAAAATTACGTAAACAAAAAGCGAACGAGAGGGGGAAGGGGGCGTCGCGTCGTCCATCCGATAATTAATAGAACATAGACTTACAAATGTAAGGAGAGTACAATAAAAGTTTAAAAAATCATTTAAAAATAATTTATTGCGTTATGCCAAAAGTCGTAGAACAAATGTTGTTACTTATGATGTTAGCTATCTTGTCCTGCGAGGTTGCTGGTGTTTTACAAGTAACCCTGTATAAAATAAAAACTAAAAATAAAATGTTGTTTTATTTTATTTGCTGACCATACACTACTACAAACGCAAAAATTTCTCCAAGCTAATTTACCTGTAGTATAGTTTTGCTTCGGACAATTTAGTGTTATTGACTATTGTTAGTATAGTTGTTTATTGTGGTTGTGAAAAATGTTGTTGGAAATATATTCTAGTTCACTTATGCGTGCATTTATCGCATTTAAAACGCGATTTCTATGTATAACTAGTTGACCCGACAAACGTTGTCCTGTTTCTTGCAAATTGTTAAACCCGTGAAGTTTATAATTATGGCCGTTCCGTTTTCGCATTTTCTTAATTTTTTTGCGCTTTCTTTAAATTAAAATTAACTTTCTTTTTAGCTTTCTTTTATTTAAATTTTCTTTTATAAGATCCTTTTCTTGGCAATAACGAACACATCAAAATATCGAGATAGAATAATCGAGATAGTCGTTACACATCAAACAATTTTACAATGATAAATACATTGCCTTATGTACTGTGTATGTTTTCCTTTGCAAAATTGTGGCAACGCAGTACTGCCATAAATTCAAATATTGAATTGAATGTTTTCCTTTTGTGTTGAATATCTGTTATTTTCCCTAAATTTTTGATGGTACATAAAACTGTTAAATAAATTGTACAGGAGCGCATGGCGACGCGTTACGCGCGCGACACGCACCACTACTGCCTGCACCTGGACGGCGGGCTCGTGATCGACGGACACCGCATGGGCGGCGACGGACGGTTCGTTAACCACTCGTGCCGGCCGAATTGTGAAATGCAGAAGTGGACTGCTAATGGTATGATTGGATTTAAATATCATAAGTAAATTATGGGGATCTGATTAACTAGCCTCCTGCCCGTGATTTTGATGTTGCTTTCTATTTTTTTTTTAATCATATTACAGGGGTAATTTTGTGTTTTGTGTTTCATCGAAAATGATTTTTCGGGTAATATTTATTAACTAAGTTTTGCTTTTAAAATCCAATAGAGCTGAACTTTTCTTTTAAGTAAGTAAATCATATTGTAATAATATAATTTGTGTACAGGTACATTCAGGATGGCATTATTTGCACTACGTGACATAGATTCGGGAGAAGAACTTACCTACGATTACAACTTTTCACTATTTAATCCAGCTGTTGGACAGGTAAATTAAATTTGTGATGAAAATAATTCATTTCGGATTATGGGTTATGTTCAGTATTCAATACGCTCTTTTCTATTTTAGCCTTGCAAATGCGATTCTGAAGATTGCCGCGGCGTTATTGGCGGGAAATATCAACGTATTACGAAACAACCATTAAAAACACAGTCTAGGACTCCATCCAATGCTTCTAATCAATCAAACAGTTCGAACGGCAACCAACCTCGCGTGGGAAGGCCGCGTAAAGCGGTTAAATGCAATAAGAAATCTGAACAACAGAGTGTTTCGGCGTGCGATATCAAAAACATGACCATACTCAAATATCAACAGCATTTGAATAAGCTGTGGCAAGAACCACAGTTGAAACCACTGACTGCTAAAGAAAGGAATCTCGTTAAAGAGAGACATTGTTTCCTATTTAGAAATTTGGAGAACGTAAGTACATAATTTTTTGTGTGAATTTTTAAATATTACTAATAGGGAAATAATTTATTGATTCAATTTCATTTCGATTAATTTATTTGCCACATCTGTTCAAATAGTTACCTATTAATAATTAATTTGCATTTGAAGAGGTTTTTTTGATTTTTCCGTTTAATAAACACCATTATTCCATATAATACAACATATCATCTACATTTCAGGTGCGTCGTACACGTGAACGAATGACAATACAAATTCCGCCTTCACCCCCTGCCCCTCCCACGCCAGTTCCAAGCACCCCTACAGTATCTACCGTACCGAGTCAACCCGCAGTACCAGATACAATAAATGTGGACCCATTAACCCTCCCCGATACTATGAACCCACAAGTATTCCACAAAAAGCTACAGACTCTACGCGCTTCTAAGGAAGAAATTCTGAAGTTGTCTAAATTGGAAGATGATCCGTCGTTGGACACGAAACAGCGCTTGACGCGCGTGTTTAAAGCTCTGTACAATATTATAACATCTTTCAAAGGTAAGTGATTTTATTTTCTTCTCCATATCAATGCAAACTGCGAAGTTTTAATAATTTACTTTATTGGTGTCACTATCGTAAAGGCGAATTAAACCACTAAAAATAATAAGAACTATACACTACATTTCTGATACATTGCCTTTATTTTTTATCTTATATATAAAATTCCCCTGTCACAATGTTAGTTACCATACTCCTCCAAAACGGCTGGACCGATTCTCATGAAATTTTGTGTGCATATCGGGTAGGTCTTAGAATCGGCTAACATCTATTTTTCATACCCCTAAATGATGAAGAGTAAGGCAGAACAACGTTTGCCGGGACAGCTAGTTATACTATAGATGTTTTTTATAGTCACTAATGTAACATTTTATTGTAGGTGACGAAGAAAAACCCATATGTTCACCACTGCTTAAAATTAAAAACCAAAAACCGGATGCAATTCCAATAACGGATCTAAACGTGATTCAAAATAAAATTGAGAACAATGAATACGAGAGTGTGGTTCAGTTCGACAGTGATATGAGCGGTTTGTTCTCTGCGCTTATGCGGGAATACAGTAAGATGACCGCCATTGGCGCTGTCGCTGCGCAGTTGAAAAAGGTAAAATTTTTGCAGTTAGTATAATGTTCGGGGGTTCAACTTTTATTTTGAACACTTTATGTGCACTACTTATACTCATTGAGATGATATTAATGCTACATACATTTAATAGCAATATTTGAGTGGATTTTAATAAAATATTATTGTTTCTTTATAGGTATACAATTCTGCCAAGTTGGAGTTTGCTGAGCAACTTATTAAAATACTTGGCTCACAAGATAGTTTACCATCTGGATTCATACAAAAATCAAAGCCTGGTAAGTCTTTCTTTCAAATTGTCGAAGTGTACTTTTGGGAAATTAGCTTTATTTGATTAAAAAAAAAAATGAAAAGTTGAAGATTGCTTTATTTGAAATACATAATATTTAAATGTTATATATATAAAACTAGCTGTGCCCTGCGGTTTTACCCGCAGTGTTCCGCTCCTGTTGGTCTTAGCGTGATATAGCCTATAGCTTCATCGATAAATGGGCTATCTAACACCGAAAGAATTCTTCAAATCGCGCCAGTATTTTCTGATATTAGCGCGTTCAAACAAATAAACAAACTCTTCAGCTTTATAATATTAATAAATAGTATAGATTATTTTTTTAACTCATAAAAGAGTCAATTATGTATGATATAATAATTGCAGAGGAGGTAATCCTGTGCATATGCGGGCTGCACGTGGAGGAGGGGCTGATGGTGCAGTGCGGCAACGCGCGCTGCGGCGTGTGGCAGCACGCGCGCTGCATGCGCCTCGCCGACACCAGCTCCACGCACTACTGCCACCTGTGCTCCACCGACCCGGTAACTGTCACTATACACTAAAATTATAAGCCTTGTAATTATATTGTTCTACCACAGTAGGTTCTGAATTGTGTGTCAATGAATTTTATCTCACATGGGTGTGACGACATGGCTCTGAACCGCGCGAGCGAAATGTTTTCGCTACAGAGCATATTTACAACTTTCTGGCATCATTCCTTACGGCCGGCCGAGTCGAGAAGATTGGTCGAGGATACTCCCTTTTATTATAGAAAAATATAATTTTATTTACTGCTATTTATACACATTTCGTAAACTAACAAATTATTTAAATACCTGGCAGGTTGATCGTGAGATCCCACTCGACGAATACACGGAAGAGGGTCACCAGTTCTATCTATCGTTGATGCGTGACGGGCTGCAAGTGCGTCAAGGCGATACCGTATACGTACTACGAGATATCCCCATTGATGATAAACACCCGGACGTCAGCCAAAAGGACGGCGATAAGACAGATTCGCCGAAGACTAAGCGCGTCGATAGGAAGAAGTTGAAGAATATCAAAGGGAAAGAGAAAGAGGAGACTGTTCAGAATAAGGTACGTAAAATAAGTTGTGAAGGTTACACAAAGGGTTGGTTGATTTTACAGTAAAAATGTTTGAAAGTGACGTGAATACAGCACGTCGGATAAATAGCAAGCGTTGATTTTGTTGATTCGTTTTAGTTTAAATATTAGATTGGATGTCTTATATTCAAATAATTTAGAAAACTAATTGTAAAACCGTTTACTATGATATGTGTTCATATTCATATCCTTGCAGGATGGTTCGGTCCGCAAGCACACATACCAAACGATCGGTTGTGTGCCAGTTTCCGAGTTGGATATATTCCGTGTGGAGCGGTTATGGAAACACAAGGACACGCGCGAGCGCTATGTGTACGGCCATCATTATTTGCGCCCGCATGAGACCTTCCACGAACCAACTAGGAAGTAAGTGTAACATTGAGTGGCAAATATTAATTAATCATTCTTAGTATATTGCTGTATAGCAGGAACAATAAATTTGAAAAAAAAAGAAGAATACGCCACAATCAAGATCGATATTATGTGTTGATTGAATAACAATGTATCAGTGAAGATTGTCGTTTAAAAGAACATAATAAATAACTATAGCTTTTAAATCACAAAATACATTGAAACGAATGGTTTGTGGTTTCATATCATGACAATTTATTTTTGTAGATTCTTCCATAATGAGGTCATGCGTGTACCACTTTACGAGGCAGTGCCCATAGAACTAGTGATGTCTCAATGCTGGGTCATGGACTTGAACACTTATTGCAAGGTATGTAATAACTAAATGTAAGCTTTTCACTAAGAAAGTTAAAAACAACAACAACAATAAATTATAATATGAATTAATTTAAGGTAAAAATCATTAGCTATCTGATGGTTCGTTAGCAGACAGTTTTTTGTTCACAGTTTAATTACAATTCATACTTTACTATTGTTTATTAGATTATGTTTATTAGGGTATTACCTCATGGTGTACCAAATAATAATTTATTTTAATTAATAAACTCACTTTATGAATCAGTTCAATTTTTCTATATTTTAAATAGTACAGAAAAAAAATCGATAAAATCCCGCTTCCTCGTCGATTTTTTTTTCTATTATTAAATTTTTTGAATTTATAAACCATTTTAATCCTATAAAACTAAAAAAAATGTATTCCCGTCACGCAGGGCCGTCCGGTGGGCGCGCACGAGTCGCACGTGTACATCTGCGAGCTGCGCGTCGATAGAACAGCGCATCTGTTCACCAAGATCTCGCGGCCCAAGTACCCGATATGCACCAAACCGTACGCGTTCGACCACTTCCCGCAGCGCTTGAAGGTGTCGCGGACGTATGCTGTGAGTATTTTTGCATATTTATATGGGGAATAGGTCTTGTTGTGTTGTACTATTTGTTTTAGTAAACATGTTGCAGTTATCTGGTTGAATCTGCTATTTGATTGCATGACTAGCGCGTTCATTGAATGACTATTCCGAACCTTGATTTAACAAGCGTCACTAAACTCATTTCAATAATTTGCCGCGATAATATTGCCGCATATTTTATAATATACAACGTAAATTGCATCTGAATGAATAAATTTATATAAATTAAGATAATTCATTAAACACTTGCTGTGTATTTATTAAGGAAAATATATACAAAATTAGAATTTGTTTATTTGTGATTCATTAATTTAATAATTTATGTTTAGCCTCACGAAGTTCTGCCTGAATACCTGAAAGGTCGCGCTGGCAAGAATTTTATGACACCAGATAAACCTAAGACATCACAGGAACCGAAGAAAAAGCCTGTCGCTGTGGCTACCGTTGCTAAGGTAAAACATGATTTTAAAACAAATACTTACTTATATAAAAAAAAAAAAAAAAAAAAAAAACTAGTTCTAACTCATGATAATATTCTAATGAATCGACTTATAAGCAAATTATAGATAAAATAATTGTTCTCATCATTTTAATTTATCATATCATAAAGTAAAACTTTTGAAAGGATGTGTACATTTCTGTTTGTTACTTTTTGTTACAATGTTAAATTATAGTCTAGATAAGTACTTAGGCTATTTATTACCCGGGTACAACGCGAGTGAAGCCACGGGCAAGAGCTAGTGCAATATAATTCTCTTTTATATTATGTATTTATCTCAAAATTAAGGAAGCAGTTATCTATAACTATGCAATTAGTTCCTATAAGTGGTATAATAGAGTAATTTATTAAACTAATGTATTAATTAATTTAAATAAAGTAAATCGTGTTCTATGAATATTAAATACAAAATTGTGCGATGTTTTTTGAATTTCTACACAAGAACTAATGATGGATGAATATGAATATCTATATGCATATTTGAATTTTATTCATAGCAAATCAACTGTATTTGCATTTGTTTTTATTGTAAATTATGTATTATTTTGTTTTACGTCATTGTGATTCTGCAGCATTCGTTTTCTAATTTCATTCATAAAATTAAATAAAGGTAACTTAATAATATTAACATAGTTCATCATTAATATTATTATACAGTTTTCGATATTAGAAGTAGTGTATAATGCATATATAGATGATTTGATACATAATCTGCACTATCATTGTAAAGAGGAGATTCACGATAAGAGAGACCAATACAATATCTTTACTACCCAACTTTTGAAATTGACGTGTCACGTGGTCAATCTCCCCGTGATCACGCTCGCTGTAAAGTGTGCGTAACGCCGGGTTGGTAATACATATCTATGCTAATTTTATAAAGCTGAAGAGTTTGTTTGTTTGTAGGCGCTAATCTTAGGAACTACTGGTCCGATTTGAAAAATTCTTTTGGTGTAGGTGATAGCCCATTCATCGAGGAAGGCCACGCGGGTGAAACCGAGGAACGCAGCTAGTAATGAATAATTCGCGTTTATAATCCTGTAAAATCTTTAATTTCTTAATGTATGGTACTCGCGTAAAATCAAACACAGAAAAAATACTATCTTTATTTCAACACAATATTTACAGAACGTATCGCCCGCCCAGCGTCGCGAGCAGCAGAAGGAGCGCGTGAACGAGATCGCGCGGCGGCTGCTGAGCGCGGGCGGCGGCGCGGGGCGCGCGCTCGACGCGTCCTACCTGCTCGCGCCGCGCGCCGCCCGCCGCCGCCACCGCGTGTCCTGACCGCCGCGTAGTACCTGCGTGTCGTGCGCCACCTGCCGCTGACCGCCATAGCTGAAGAGGAGTAGGAAGGCGTATGACAGGAGGAGGAGGGAGGGGCAGGGGGAGGGGTTGTGTGTGCGTCTGCTGGTCCTTTTGGCGCCGCTCGCCGCCGCCACCGCGTGTCCTGGCCGCCGCGTAGTACCTGCGTGTCGTGCGCCACCTGCCGCTGACCGCCATAGCTGAAGAGGAGTAGGAAGGCGTATGACAGGAGGAGGAGGGAGGGGCAGGGGGAGGGGTTGTGTGTGCGTCTGCTGGTCCTTTTGGCGCCGCTCGCCGCCGCCACCGCGTGTCCTGGCCGCCGCGTAGTACCTGCGTGTCGTGCGCCACCTGCCGCTGACCGCCATAGCTGAAGAGGAGTAGGAAGGCGTATGACAGGAGGAGGAGGGAGGGGCAGGGGGAGGGGTTGTGTGTGCGTCTGCTGGTCCTTTTGGCGCCGCTCGCCGCCGCCACCGCGTGTCCTGGCCGCCGCGTAGTACCTGCGTGTCGTGCGCCACCTGCCGCTGACCGCCATAGCTGAAGAGGAGTAGGAAGGCGTATGACAGGAGGAGGAGGGAGGGGCAGGGGGAGGGGTTGTGTGTGCGTCTGCTGGTCCTTTTGGCGCCGCTCGCCGCCGCCACCGCGTGTCCTGGCCGCCGCGTAGTACCTGCGTGTCGTGCGCCACCTGCCGCTGACCGCCATAGCTGAAGAGGAGTAGGAAGGCGTATGACAGGAGGAGGAGGGAGGGGCAGGGGGAGGGGTTGTGTGTGCGTCTGCTGGTCCTTTTGGCGCCGCTCGCCGCCGCCACCGCGTGTCCTGGCCGCCGCGTAGTACCTGCGTGTCGTGCGCCACTTTCCGCTGACCGCCATAACTGAAGAGGAGTAAAAACAGTGGCAAAGCTTACGACCGGAGGAGGGTAGGGGAGGAGTGTCTGTTGTTCCTTTCGCCGCCGCCGACACCGTGTGTCCTGACCGCCACGCAGTACCTGCGTGTCGTGCGCCACCTGCCGCTGATAAACAGTACTTGAATATTAGTAGGAAGGCGTACGGCAGGGTGGGGGGGGGTCAGGAATGAGGGTTGTTACGTTTGTCGCTGATCGATTTCGTCTCTTGACAACCGCGCGCTGCTTGCGTGTCGTGGCTACCTGCCGCTGATAAATGTACGTAAGTACTTGAGTGGAGGCGTACGGCAAGGGAGGAATGTACTTCAAGAAGAAGACGTACGGCAGATGAAGGAGTGAGAGGGGATTTGCTGCTCCTTCTGCCGCTGATCGCCCGCGTCTGCTGTTGCTAAGCGGCCACAACAAGCATGATAAATATAAACGAAATGTGCGGGAGTGGTGTTGTAAGATTGCCCGCGTGCGTCTGCTATTCTACTGCCGCTAAACTCCAGAACGAGCGCCGACATGATTATAGCAAGAAAATGGTAGGTAGTGTCGATGGTATCGCGTCATAAGCCTGCTGCCTCTCCAGAAGAATCTTGGCTCATTGCCTCCCCTGCGATTCCCCAGCCGCTGAAATACCACCAACAACATGTTAAATATTGGCAAAATGAATGAGGAAGGACGAGAACCCCTCACATACGCCGTCGTCTATTTACTACAAGAGCGCGCAGGGGGGAGGACTTTACGCATTTCATAATATTATGTATTTGGCACGTGTCGCAATTTGCGATGCTCTTTTGGGCAGATAACTGCTATAATATTCGGTAGGTATTAGGTGGTGTAACCAACTTAAAAAAATATTATCTGCATCCTGAAATATTGTATTGTAAAACAATAGTCTTCTACATCACAATCAATATTGATAAAAATCATATACGCAAATCACAAGTTCAACTTAATCCTGTAACATCTCTTCATTCTACATATTAAAAGAAATTAAATGCAAAGAGCACATTCTCTAATTTGTCTTTATGGTCTCCATAATTGCTTGTAAAATATAAACTTAAAAAATACTTGGATATTGCTATTTTAATTTAGATATTAAATGCTTCTTTAGTACTAAAATGTAAACTTGGCTTACGACGATGAACGTAGATAATTATTACTAGTGAAGATTTTATATGAATTTGGTGTTTATAAAATAAAATAAATAACAAATAATAAAAATCATAATCATTTTAACATCTCGAATAAAATGGACTGTTTCTAGTAATAGTTTGAATTGTGAATATGTAGATAGTTATATTGGCAAAACTAAGGATTAAAGAGACGCGAATTGTATTTTAAGTGGATTCATTCTCACCTGTAAATAATATATTCACATATTTTAAAACATGAAATCATTGCATAATCATTTAGACTCGATGTAATTGCACACTACGCGTGTGTAAAAATATATGTTACATATAAATTATTGTTGTATTATGTAGGTGTATCGATAATATTAAACGTGTAAAAAATAACATGTGCAAGTACATTCCTTAATGGTTGATGTTCTGTGACAATAAAAGGAATGGGCGTGTCGAGCCGACGAAGATGCTCCCGTCGTGTTTTGGAATCTCTTGTACCTTTTGTATATAAATTTATCGCGATATTTTCAAGTAAAACAATATTTTTGTAACGTAAAAATGTTATCAACTATTTAACTGTTTCATCTGACTAACGAGATAACGTGCTACTTTACTTTTTAAGTAATTTATTTTTAATTTTAAGTTATAAGGTTCATCGTTATTTAAGTCTACATGAATGTAGTTAGGGTTATAATCTCATACTCATTTACTTTATTTTGTGTGATTATTCAGTTTTTTTTTTTCACGGCGAAAATATTCCCATATATTAAATTAGTTATATATTTTTATAGGCTAATATTGTTATAATTTAACGATAGATATAGAATAATAAAATTACTATTTAACGACCAGTGGTGCGAACTGATGTTGAGTGTTGAAAAGTTTTTATAGAGGTTAGATAGAAAGTTGTTTGGCGGTTGTTATAGTAATATTAGTATTAATTTTTTTAATATTCTTCGTATAAGTTTTGTTTAAGAAGAATAATTATGAATTAAAACATTCGATTTTTTTCTGGTCATTTTGAACGCCTACGATTCGTAGGAGAGCTGTTATACAATCATGCTTTTATAAAAAATCTCTCTATTTTTTTTACAAGTCTTTAGTTTTAAGTTGTACATATTTAAGTGCTAAGGTGGCTGGTTGTTTATTTAAAATGAATAATATATTTGGTTAACGATGACCTTCGTGCACACTGCAGGCGCTTACGAGCCTTCGCTTATGTGATTGTTCTTGAACAAATTGTTTTTGTTTCTAATTTATTTGTAAAATACTGTTAGCTTTTGAATACACCTTTGGCCCTTATGAATTTGATTTGATATGTAAGGTTTTTTATCACAGCTTTTTTTACACTTTGCTTTTATATTTATGTATCATGAAATAAATGATCCCAAAAGTCCCATCTGGACTCCGATATATGTATTTCTATAAAAATACGATTGTTTTAAAGTACTAAATAAAGTCTTAAGAAGATTCATAGATATTGTTGAACGTATAGTGGCAGATGTATGAATGTAATTTATTTATTTCGCTACTTCCTGATACGATATAAATGGTGTATGAAAAGTTTGAGTTGAGTTAATATTTAAAAGTAGTATGAGAATATTTCCCCTAATTTTGTAATGCAATAATAATGTTTGCTAACACAATTTATCGTTTGACCTTTCGGGGATTTGATTAACTACCTACATATTTATATAGTTGGATACTAAAATCAGGAAGTGGTGAATTCATAACATAATTTAAAAGTTCAAAAAGGTTTTTCTCTTTTGCACAAACAAGCACTTTACATTGCCTTGTAGTTAGATAAGTATACACAAACACGTTACATATTAATGTTACACACATCATGTACTTAATTACATAGTAGATTTCAATAGTCAATAATATAAGAGATAGTGTAGATGACAATTGTTTTTCCAGTATTGCAAATTCGATAATTTATGTAAAGTAGGAAGAAAACATTTTGGGATCAAAATTATACATTAAAATAAAATATCTTTCGGAAATCTAAATTGAGTGACTTTTTCATTTGAATCAATATGACGAAATAATGAATCGCTACATTTTGACTTGAGCAGGCCTCATAAAATATTGTGACTTTGAAAAATCTGTTATTTATTCATGGATTTATAAGGAAAACACGTTTACTTACTGATTCAAATGAGAAATCAAATAAATGCATATTTATATTGAATTCATTATATTGAGCAGCTTTACTATTTTCTAAGTAAGATTTTGTTTTAAGATGCCATTTGTTGTAACTCATGTTTTAATATTAAATTAAAATGAAAGTAAATGTTATTTTATTTCAAGCCCTTCACAAAGTAATGAAAGATCAAAATAAAATCCCCTTTATATATTATATCTTGTTGTGTTATATTTTTAATAAAAATAAGTGTTCAATTTAATCAAAAGGTCTGGAATGTTCATGAGCAGAATTACTTCTCTTTTATTACGCCCGCATCCTCTTTCACAGTCAAACTAAGCCATCACGTAACCAGAAAAAATTGCCTTGTTCCATAATAAAAATCGATCAGTTTATACGACGTAATGAGGTTCCTCGCTACGCAGTAGATTCAATATTGCCAATCAAAACATCGCATGCATTAACATTGACCTTATAAAACAATTTGTGTTTACGATTTGTCCTGGGCCGGCTCCACCGGCCGGGGTCAGTCGCAATGAGAAGATTAGGCCTGCGTCCGCCCGCATGCCGTCGATACACGCAACTGTCCCAATTAGGCTGCGCTGGACCACGAACCAAGTGTGAAAAATATCCCATTCTTAGCGGCTAATGTACTTCAATAATCGACCTAAAACGATCGTGACTTATAATTGTATCATATACTTAATGATCATAAACTATGTCATGTTCTTTTTTATAAAAAACTTGGTTTATTATCATTATGTTCAAATCTAAGGACAATGCCTAAATCTTGCCTAAATAGTTAAAATTTTATAGTCAGTCTCTGACATATGTGAAGGTTTATGTGTGGTTTATGTGTATGAGTACGAGGTTTTACTAGTTTATGTACCTATCTATACTAATATTATAAAGCTGAATAGTTTGTTTGTTTGTTTGAACGTGCAAATCTCAGGAACTACTGGTCCGATTTGAAAAATTCTTTGGTGTTAGATAGCCCCTTTATCGAGGAGGGCTATAGGCTACATAATGGCAATGTACATGTCACCACGCTAAGACCAACAGAAGCGGAGCATTGCTGGTAAAGCCGCGGGGCTCATATATGAAGTAAATTCAAAGAGACTCCTTCAACTGATCAGTGATCATGTATGATGCGGAGGCGGCGGATTATTATCCGCAAATAATGCGATGTCAAAAGTTTTCATAGGTACTATCTATACTAGTTACTAGTAGGTAGTGATAAATATATGATCAATGATCACTATATTAATTATAAAACACGAGAAAGAAATATATAATAGCAAATAGCACAGAATAAAGAGAAGTAAGTACATATTCTGAAATGAGTGTTGGCTTGAGAAAGCTTATGTGACATACAAGAAAATATTTAAGCAGTATTTAAGTATAGTTTTATAAGTTTTTAACTTCAAATAGGTACCTACTCAATTCAGAAATCAGCGGTTTGATCATGAGTAAATTAGTATCATGTGATTCGAAAAGTCTAATCAAGTACTTACCTACCTAAATACCTAAATCCTAGAAAGAAGTCGCACTGAAGACGTCAGAATTGTAAAAAGGCACAGTTACATTATTACATACAATTAGTAACAGACAGGAAAGTTAAAATTAGTTCCAAAACTGTCCTTGTAAAAGGGACTGCTCGTAAAATGTACCCATGTTTTTTTAAGCAGAAATACATATAATATATATATATATATATATATATATATATATATATATATATATATATATATATTGAAGTGAAACTTCTTTATCGGGGTTGGAAAAAAATTTAGTGTAACATTTTTTCGTTACGCGTGACATTTTTCCGTTACGCGCCATCTTTTTCTTATCCCTACCACGCGTGATTCGACGTATTTCTGTAAAGTTGCATACCTATAGTCAATTATTTTTGGAAAAATAAGGTCATAAAGAAGTTTCACATCTTACGTGTGTACACTAGTACACGCACACATTTTATTTTTATTATGATATAGAGACCACTAGATAGGTATAATAAAAAATTAACTATAGATATTAATAAAATAAATTTAAAATAAATATTAATTATTATTTATATTTAATACTAGCGACCCGCCCCGGCTTCGCACGGGTGCAATGCTGATACTAAATACACTACAGAAAAACTGTGAACGTTGTATAAAAACATAGCGGCCCGCTCCGGCTTCGCACGGGTATAAAATATATAGCCGGGCGGCCGGCCGGTACCGCTGCAAAAGCTACGTCCCGCAATTTTTTAAACTGTAATATCTTCGAAAATATTCACTTAAATCATACGGTGTAAAGGGCCATATAGATCTATATTAAATGAACAATGTATTCAAGGTATTTAATTGGTTAAGGATTAATGCTGTATTGATTAAAATCGCTTCGAAAATTAGCCATTATTTGTCGTAAAAAGTAAATGACAAAAAAAAATTATTGTGGGTTATCCATAAGAGATAGATATATACCATCACGGACTTTTCTGTAGACCTTTTCAATGTGTACAATACTTAGTACATTATTTTGATAAAACTCGTAGGGTTCAGCCTGCGTTTGCAATGAAAGCGGAAAAAATGTAATTATTTACGACATCACATTAGAAACCTCAAAAATAACAGTACTTCTCCACTATTTAATGGATGTTATTATACATATAAACCTTCCTCTTGAATCACTCTATCTATTAAAAAAACCGCATCAAAATCCGTTGCGTAGTTTCAAAGATTTAAGCGTACAAAGGGACATAGGGATATAGGGACATAGGGACAGAGAAAGCGACTTTGTTTTATACTATGTAGTGATATACCTATTTATTAATCATGTATTCAATAAAATTAAGAAGTGTTTATTTATTGAATTGAAGGATAATGTGAAAAATTTGTGTCGTGAAAAAGTTGTATAAGCGGAAGCGGAAGTTCGTTAAAAATTAAGCGTTTCCTTTAAAAATTCATAACAGGATATTAATCCATACTAATATTATAAATGCGAAAGTAACTCTGTCTGTCTGTCTGTTACTCAATCACGCCTTAACTATACTGAACCAATTTGCATGAAATTTGGTACCTATAGAGATATTTTGATACCCGAGAAAGGACATAGGATAGGTTTTATCCCGGAAATCCCACGGGAACGGGAACTATGCGGGTTTTTCTTTGACTGCGCGGGCGATGCCGCGGGTGAAAAGCTAGTTTGATATATTACTTTGACGGACACTACTGGGTTTGGATTTCATAATATCTTTATTCTTCTTATGAAAGTTTTAAAAATTTTATTATATTTGTATATTACTTATCTACCTAATCAAGTCATTACAAATCGCCTCGACTTATGTGCTGAGTTCTTAGATCATTAAGTAATGGATAACACTCGCAGGCGTTTCCCCTTTTGCCGAGGTATAAGATTATTCGAATCGAAAAATCTTATGCTTTTATAAAAACTACTTGCGTAATCGATTACAAACACTCTGCGTATTCGTAAAACATCGAAAGGACGTCTGCGAGTGCTCCGCTAAAAATGCCGTTTTGCACTGTCAAGTCTTGCAGAAGCAATTCAAACATGTCGAATATTAAAAAAGATGGAATAACCTTTCATTTGTGTATATATTTTTATTTTTTTAACGTACATTTCTAATTAAATGCAATTTCTAATAATCGTCGATGTATCGTTTAGCGATATGATCAAGACAAATAATCGAGTCATGTTTACTTGATCATTGATGCGGCCCCACGAGACTATCATGGAAAGAAAATATACAAATTTAATCTTTATGAACTAAGAGATAAAGTTGAATTTAAAACGCGATAATGAACCGTATTCTTTACGAGACTATCTTTTAAAGAAATACAAATTTAATCTTTATGGTCTAAGTTATAAAGTTGAATTTAGAACGCGATATTGAACCGCACTCCCCACGAGACAACTTGAAATGAAATACAAATTTAATCTTTATGAACTTAGGGATAGAGTTGAATTTAAAAACTCGTCGCTTAAAAGTTATTTTTGTGAATGTGTGATTGTGTTTCAATAGTGTGAGTTACCCTCCCCGCACCAAAATCAACAGAAAGTTTAGTTAGAACATTTGCCAGCGTACTCCATCCTACTTAATGATCTAAGGCTGAGTTATTTTAATTTTTTGATGAATAAAGGTTATTAATTATTATTAGTACCTATAACAAGAAATATAAAAAAATATTATACTGACGTTTTGCACACTTTGCAGCGAGCGTGGTCACTGGTCACGGCGTGTTCTGCTTCAGTCTAAAATCATCAGTCGCGTTTAAAATCCGTTTAAACCTTTAATTTATAAATGTATATTGTATACCTAATACTCACGTAAAATCAAACAAAAGAAAATACTGAATTAATGTTATCTAGATATCTACGCTAATCAATAAATTACATAACAATAAAAATACAATCAAGACATCATTCATTTCTTTTTTATAAAACTAAAATACAATAATTAAGGGAACTACAGGTAAATTAGCTTGGAGAAATTTTTGCATATGTAGTGGTGTGTATATTACTCAGATCTTAGAGCGCGTTTCCACTATATCGTTCTGGCCTATACAAAAATGTTTCGATATCCTAACATTACTATTTAATTTTATACTTATTCCTAGCAACACTTTTTTTTTCAATAAAAACAAGTTTTTATTTGAAAGAAAATGGTTTTGACTTTATAAAAAAAAATATATCATTCAATTTCACGTACTTGAGCAAACGACAAGGCGACTACCGTGAAACAATAAAATATCGTGTCCATAATAATTTGTTTCATAATTAATATTTGACCATAATAATTACGAAACAAAACAAATAAATAAATCGTCACTTGATAGTGGAAAGTGGAAACACGCACAAAACCAGAATAAACCAGTTTACGCTGTCCGCAGGTGCCACGTGCAGTCGTTTGGTACCGTTAGAACATAAAGCACACATTTAATTCAAAAATTATAATTATTACGTAGTTTAATTGTTAAATTTTGTATTTGTTGATTGTTGTTATTATTTGTTATTATTGTTATAATATTTGTTGAAGGGTTTAATTTGTGTGTAAGTGTTGTAACTTTATATTGTTTATGGGAGACATGCATAGAGTATATATATATATTATCATATTGTGTACAAGCCGGCGCATTCTTTTTCTTAATCAGAGCGCATTCTAAATTTCAATTTCAAAATTAGAATTCTGATTGGTTTTGTTTTTGGTCGATTTGGTCTAAATTTAAAACTTATATAAAAAATTAGTTCAGAGAGCCTATTACAGTATTAAGGAATATATGGACGATAAAAACCCATGGAGGGTTGTCGCGTAAAAACCACAGGACAGTTCTTTGGCATATTACTATAATATAATATGATGTTACATATATGTTTTGTAAAATTAAAACTGACATGATTAAAAAGAGCAACTATGGAGTTTCTCGCCGGTTCTTCTCCGTAGATACTGCTTTCCGAATCGGTGGTAAATGTTAAAAATATGTACCTAATGACGTTTCAAAAGTGCTTCTAGAAGAAGTCTAATTGAATAAATAAATGTTTGATTTTTGAGTTTTGAATTAAAATTAAAAAGAGAATCTTGGAACTGTTGTAATTGTGTACTAAAGTTAGTAAATTAAACTTTAAATGTCGTTTCTTTTTCAGGTTAGTAAATTTTTCATTTTAGTAACATTGTTAATGTAAAAGTTATACGTATGTTAAATGTGCAAATATTAAAATAAAGTCTCATCTTTTTCAGAGGAGAAACACATATAGTTTAATTTAAAATCCCAAATATATATATATATATATATATATATATATATATATATCTTATATATAAAAATGAATCGCAAAATGTGTTGGTAAGCGCATAACTCGAGAACGGCTGAACCGATTTCGATAATTCTTTTTTTATTATATTCCTTGAAGTACGAGGATGGTTCTTATGTAGAGAAAACGTAAACATGTACCACGGGCGAAGCCGGGGCGGACCGCTAGTATATATATATATATATATATATAATAAAAACTAAAAATAAAATGTTGTTTTTTTTTATTTGCTGACCATACACTACTACAAACGCAAAAATTTCTCCAAGATAATTTACCTGTACCTAGGTATTCTAATATTGCCTATGAAAATCTCTTTTAAATCACACGTTTAATTTATTCCAAACGTTAGATACTCATTTATTAATGTTAATTTTTAATTATAGGCTATAAAATTTAAATATTACTGTTCCTGATGCAAAACGTTATTTACAATGTTTTGTTTTTTATATACCTCCTATATTGATTTCATTGAATATTAAGTAAGGAAAATGGTAGAATTGCATGCTGCAACTAATGCAGTTTCTTACAAATTAAAGTCACTCACCGCCCACGAGGATTTAATTAAGACTTCTCTGTGATGAAGTGGTTGTAAGATTGTAATAAATATTTCAGTAGGTACCTAGGTAATACCTACTCGTTTCGATTCATAGTATAGATGTAACCTTTAGCTATTAGGTATATGTATCGTTAATTTTATGTACTTAACTAAATATATTGTACCGCTTTTCTTCTGTCGCATGGTTCTACAAGTCAATCCCTAAAAAGCATTGCTGCTGCCAGTTGCTTTTAAATTATACAGTACTAGCTTCCGCCCACGACTTTGTACGTGCATCCCCGTTTTTCCCCGTTCCCGCAAGAATTTCGGGAAATCCTTTCTTAGCGGATGCCTACGTCCTAACATCTACCTGCATGCCAAATTTCAGCCCGATACGTCCAGTGGTTTGGGCTGTGCGTTGATAGATCACTATATCAGTCACCTTTGAGTTTTATATATATAGGTATAGATTTATAGGTTAAAACATCTCTATACATATAAATTTATTTACATACTATATTAATATGTATACTGTTTCCTTGTTAAAGGCCCAAAAAATGACATGCAAACTCTCTCTGTGGGAAAGTTCAATAAAGATTATAAATTTTACTACCTAATTTTCTGCTCGCGGCTTCGCTCGCTTTGTATAAAACCTAAAAAAATATATACTAAACCTTTCCTCGAGATTCGAGAACCACTCTATCTATTAATACCGCATCCGTTGCGCAGTTTTAACGATTTAAGCATACATAGGGCACAGTATTACAATATTTCCTACAGTATGGCGACGAATGTACTTGCACAGAGAAACGGAGGGGAACAGGCGGGGGGTCGGGCGACGCGGGCCGCGTAATGCAATCACGCTTAGTTTGCATTACCTAGCGCGAAAATACGACGCATTCGTATTTTTTGTGTAATAATTTTATTATACTTACATATTCTCTAATGGTGCGCACAAACTTTTCTGTGTATTGATGTAAATCTACATGGAAATCACAGAAGTTATTTAGATATTTTAGATAGATTGTATTTGTATCTATAGAATTTTAATCAAAGCTGTGTATATTATGTTGTTCTCATTCTTGTCTTATCAGATTGTACATCCCAATGCGAATGCATTACTTAGTTAAATGTTATAATATACAATTAAGAACATCCAAAAATAGTGTCCACGTAAATATTTAGCAGTGCAATATATGTAATTCTATATTTATGAACAAATAATTACATCAGATTTAATAATCGCAATTATTTTGAATGTACATATGAATAAATGATTTCATCATAATATTAATAATCACAATTGTTTTATTTCCCATTTGTTGCAACCCTAGCATGTTTTCGTGTGGCAGCGTAAGTACCTACGCTGGTGGCGGCGGTGGCGGTGGCGGTGGCGGTGGACACTATTTTTGGATGTTCTTAATTGTATATTATAACATTTAACTAAGTAATGCATTCGCATTGGGATGTACAATCTGATAAGACAAGAATGAGAACAACATATACACAGCTTTGATTAAAATTCTATAGATACAAATACAATCTATCTAAAATATCTAAATAACTTCTGTGATTTCCATGTAGATTTACATCAATACACAGAAAAGTTTGTGCGCGCCATTAGAGAATATGTAAGTATAATAAAATTATTACACAAAAAATACGAATGCGTCGTCCTTTCGCGCTAGGTAATGCAAACTAAGCGTGATTGCATTACGCGGCCCGCGTCGCCCGACCCCCCGCCAGTTACTCTCCGTTTCTCTGTGCAAGAACATTCGTCGCCATACTGTAGGAAATATTGTAATACTGTGGGGATAGGTAAAGGGACAGAGAAAGCGACGTTGTATTATATGTAATGATGATTCTAAATTTATTATCAATAGTCTTCAAAAAAGTTCTCTATTCGAGTTTTTTGTTCAATATAAATTACCTATGACTTTTTACATTAGGTTTTGAGGGCCTTTTCAATTTGTTTATATTTACTAAATAGTAATAATAACATATGTAGATATATTCGTTTTAACTTCTTCATAAAATTTACTACTAAATACATGTATTGTAATCTTGTCCGTTGAGTTGTCAGCAGGATGAGTCGGTAATCCCGCGCTATTATTTTGTCAGTGGCTAACTCATGGCTCACTGCCCTCAGCACAAGTACACGTATTGTATCACGAGACGCACGTTGACCTACGATAATATACGACTTGATTTGACAAAATTCATGTAAAAAAATTTCATTCTTAATTTTTTTTTGCTTCAATTCGACACTCGTTAGTGAAAACGGTCTCGAGGGATGAAAGCTGCTGCGGCGTTGCACAAGCTACGTTTAATTTGCTTTTATTCCACGTCTATCTGCTCAGCAAGATCTCCAAATAATTGCCGAATGACAGCTATGTACATGTAAGTAATTATTTTTATTATTATTATCATTACACATAAGTACCACATTCAGAATATTAAAACATACACGGTTCGTACGGTACGTATACCTGTGGTATACTCAGTAGGTATCTGAAGATATTCACATGAAGACGATTATATTATGTAGATGCCTACCTAATTATATTAGACACGTAAAACTTATTTTTCAAAATGTAGCCTGTGCCAGCATATGATTGACGAGTATAGTTATAATTTGGTAATTTTTACAGCTGTAAGGAAAAGTACCAATTGTTACTAGTTTAATAAATCTTAAGTTCCTACCTAGAGTCATGTAGAGTGCTATTACCTACTCTGTGCCTATGGTAATTGTTGTTTGAATAAGTAATATGAAATATATAAAACACCAACATAACACCAAGGAGTTTTTCCGCTATACTGCACTTAGCTACTAATCCTTTTCAATGACGGAACTCTTTTACACCAATATTTTATTGTTTATTAATAAATTATAATTAAGTATTTATATATATTTATATATTTATTCTTCCTTTGTTTCGTCTGCTACTAGATATTATATATTATCTCATCTAGGAATAAATTACACATATGCGACAAGCGTGTACAATAATTATTAATTATTAGATATACATCGAGCATTTCAACCGAACTAACGTAGGTATCTTTGTGAATTTCAACAACAAATTATTTGGCATTCCATAATAGTGGGCGGTAGAGCAATTTCTAGGTAGGTAGTAAAAATGGCGCTACCTAATACGAATAGGTATCTGATATGATATGAGTAGATAATAGGTATAACATTATATTTAATAGCTTCAACATCCATTTTTCTTTTTTGTACTGAGTATATTAAGGTACATAGACACAGTTATATGTTCAATTTGCGAAGATCCTCTTTGAACTATATAAATGGGGTCAGTAGTTAGGAATAATTGCGGGCCGACGATCAAAACTCTACAATGTAGGTACCTGTGTAATGACTAGCGCGACACAATTGATAGTTTGGTTAGGATGACCACAGTAATTTCGATATATTAAGTATTTCGGTAGTTTCGATTTTCTCTAGCACGAGTAAAGCGTTATGACCTCGTAACATTGTTTTCCGGGATTTTGAAACTTAAAAAGTAGAGATGCCCTAATATAAATGTTTTTGTTTGTCATTCCATAGTCATGTCATAAACAAGGAATTAAATTAGCTGTTAATGTAGGCTATCAAAATAATTTTGGTCTTTACTAACTATTATTTATTCTCCTACATAAGTAAAAGGAACATGTATAGATAGTTATACCTACTTATATCTCCAAGGGAATAGACTTTTTATTAGCTTTTGTAAAGTCCTAGGCATCTCAGCCATTGATTCTTTTTTGTTCTCGAACAAAATGGAAAATCACAGACAGCCCTATAGGAATTGTGGTGTGACATAAGTCGGGCGACTCGACGTGGCGGACGAATGATGATGGCCGAAATCGCGTCGCACTACAGGCTACAGCCGGAACACTTCATACACGTTATTGATAAATTGCCGCTACGTCAATTTTCCCCTGTCCGATCTGTCGCAGCTGAGTGCAGCTACTATATATATATATTATGTTAAACATACTACAGTACTCCCAAACTGATAATGCGCATAGAAAAATTCGTCACTGTTCGGCAACTGTCATATTCCCCGAGCCTTCGAAGACGATACGTATATAGAGTGGTTAAATATATTTTCTTCATGCATAGTTTATTAGAATTATGAGTTTTATTGTGGTTTTATGGAAAAAGAGATAAGTAACGAAATTTGTTTCGATAATTCAATGTAAGTTAATAGCGAGGATAAGCCACACGATTGCGAATATATATTTGTTGTATTGATTTACTTGGAAAATTCAATACTTAGAACTATTAAAGTGTCTTACTTAAGCTGGCGTAATGATGGATGTATGGAAGGTTAAAATTATTTTCAAACACTGGTTTACATTTAAATTGTGAAATCTAATCATTAAAATCTCAGTCCAAAGGATTTACAGAATCAGGGATTATCTCTATTTCTGATATCGTAGAATAACCAGAACTTTCATTATGCTCTTATTAATTTTCGCTTTCCCCACTGCTATCTGCTACCTGTGTAAATAATCATTTTACCGGAAAATTCAACTTTGAAACAAAACTAAGAAGGGTATGTAACAGCACCTCTATATAATTCCATACAGAGATAATACGTGCGGTCACCACCAGTATATAAAGACGACTGACGGATTTTTGAATTTTTTGACTGACAGGCTACCGTCACCTATCGCCCGAATTGTTTTCGATTGTGTATAACTCTGAATTGACTCCTATTTCTTTCGAACAAGGTGCAAGATGCAAGTGCATTGTTTAGGGCACTTACGATTCAATGATTCGGGGTGATTCGGGTGTTTCTGGAAATACGATAATTAGCGAAGATCTGCATGCGCATTATTAATTTTGGAGTACTGTAACTCAATTGTCTCCAAAGATGGCGTGCTAAACGACTAATTTTATTGCATTTATGGAACTGGATCTAATATAACTATTTGCTGCTCTGTTTACCCTCATGATCAGTAAAATTTTATTTGGAATCAATGATTACTTATATTACTTTATCACTTAAATCAAAATACGTTATACCTATATCTAATGAAATTAACCATTTTTGCGCATAATTTGGGTGAAAGTTTGAATAAACAAGTTTAATATAGAAATAATTGTTATTTTATCAATTAATTAGTTACAATGAAGAATTTATTATCAAGTAGGTATAATACGCTAATAAAGTAACAACCAGACTTAGGTATCGAATAAATATAAAACATACCTGTATTAAATAGAGTAGGTAGTTAGGCGCTTTGTACGCGTGTTCATTATTGTACAGTTCATACAAACAAAAAGCAAACAAAGGATTTGTTTATCATGAAATTAAGTAGTAGGTATAATTAGTATTGTAAATAAGGCACATACAACATTTACAAGAGTTTAAGAAGGTTTTAATAATAAGTAATCAATCCCCGGATTGTGTAAACAGCTCAGTGGGCATGCCAATTGTATTGTTAGGTAGACCGTATATAATATTTCATGATAATTACCAAAAAATCGCATTTGTTTAACAAGATTTAAAGCAAAATTATTGTAATTTTGCTTTTTATTATTTAACTAGCGACCCGCCCCGGCTTCGCACGGGTGCAATGCTGATACTAAATACACTACAGAAAAACTGTGAACGTTGTATATAAAAATTAAAAACATAGCGGCCCGCTCCGGCTTCGCACGGGTATAAAATATATAACCGGGCGCGGGCGGCCGGCCGGTACCGCCGCAAACGCTACGTCCCGCAATTTTTAAATCTGTAATATCTTCGAAAATATTCACTTAAATCATACGGTGTAAAGGGCCATATAGATCTATATTAAATGAACAATGTATTCAAGGTATTTAATTGGTTAAGGATTAATGCTGTATTGGTTAAAATCGCTTCGAAAATTAGCCATTATTTGTCGTAAAAAGTAAATGACAAAAAAAAGTTACTGTGGGTTATCCATAAGAGATAGACATATACCATCACGGACTTTTCTGTAGACCTTTTCAATGTGTATAATACTTAGTACATTATTTTGATAAAACTCGTAGGGTTCAGCCTGCGTTTGCAATTTAAGCGGAAAAAATGTAATTTTTTACGACATCACATTAGAAACCTCAAAAATAACAGTACTTCTCCACTATTTAATGGATGTTATTATACGTATAAACCTTCCTCTTGAATCACTCTATCTATTAAAAAAAACCGCATCAAAATCCGTTGCGTAGTTTCAAAGATTTAAGCGTACAAAGGGACATAGGGACAGAGAAAGCGACTTTGTTTTATACTATACTAGCGACCCGCCCCGGCTTCGCACGGGTGCAATGCTGATACTAAATACACTACAGAAAAACTGTGAACGTGGTATATAAAAACATAGCGACCCGCACCGGGCGGCCGGCCGGTACCGCCGCAAACGCTACGTCCCGCAATTTTTAAATCTGTAATATCTTCGAAAATATTCACTTAAATCATACGGTGTAAAGGGCCATATAGATTTATATTAAATGAACAATGTATTCAAGGTATTTAATTGGTTAAGGATTAATGCTGTATTGGTTAAAATCGCTTCGAAAATTAGCCATTATTTGTCGTAAAAAGTAAATGACAAAAAAAAGTTATTGTGGGTTATCCATAAGAGATAGACATATACCATCGCGGACTTTTCTGTAGACCTTTTCAATGTGTATAATACTTAGTACATTATTTTGATAAAACTCGTAGGGTTCAGCCTGCGTTTGCAATGTAAGCGGAAAAAATGTAATTTTTTACGACATCACATTAGAAACCTCAAAAATAACAGTACTTCTCCACTATTTAATGGATGTCATTATACATATAAACCTTCCTCTTGAATCACTCTATCTATTAAAAAAACCGCATCAAAATCCGTTGCGTAGTTTCAAAGATTTAAGCGTACAAAGGGACATAGGGACATAGGGACATAGGGACATAGGGACATAGGGACAGAGAAAGCGACTTTGTTTTATACTATGTAGTGAAGATTTAACGAAAAATGACTGTAATTCTGCTAAAAATAATTCTTTTGTTGTAACTTAATTAAGTGACGCGAATGTTAATTATACATATGTACATGCTGTGTTATCGTTTAATTAATCTTTTGTCACATTCATGTATAATGTATGTATAATATATATTAAAATTATTCATCCTATCTTTATAATTATAACAATGTAGGTAACTGGTCTTTGAATACCTTAAATAATATAATAATTAAATAAAAAAGCATACGATAGAATTCTGAAATCAATTTCGATTCAGGGAATTTATAAAATCATATTTCCAACTGTTCGAGATGAACCTAAGTACCTACATCAGAGATTACGACGTAGGTAAAAACAAAAAAAAATTCCTCTCTATCGGCTTAGTTCAACCCAAGAAGCTTATATCATACACTGGAGATCGCACTATATTGTAACAAGAAAATATTTGGTTCAACCACTTCAACGTCATAATAATTCAAGAAGATGCAATCTTAATTACGTTTCATAATCTGTTTCGACAAAGGAAATGATTTTTTTTATAGGCAGTTGAAATGAATTGCCTATCGCTATCGCTTTTTTGCATAATACGGTAATTATATTAACATTATCGTTTTTTAAAGAGGCTTATAAATAAATTCAAGAATTTAGGTCTTGGCTATGATTCTATGAATCTATTATGACACGCGCTAGTCATATTTTGTTGCAAATAAAGAAAATAATAGTTCTCATTTTTCATTTAAAATTCCGGAAACTCCGTCATTTTAAAGTTTTCAATTCACTTCAAAATTTTATAATTTTGACCGAATGGTTAAATGAAAATATTATGAAATAATAAAATAGAACTGAATTGAGAACAAAATTCATCTTCAATTATATTATTCGTTTTAAAATTTCTAACCCTAACTAAATAATAAATTACCGACATAGACACACCGAGTTTTCGCCAGCCTTGGGATAAAAAAATGTAGGATGCCCGTACGCTCCTAACTCTACATAATTTATGGTTTTTTTAAAACCTAAATCATGATTAAAAAGTTAATATTAATAATCATTAAATTCTCATTTTTTTACACTTTATCAACAGAATGACTTACATTGGGGAACCGTTAGTCGTTACGTAGCACCCTCCAGTAGAAAACCGGCCTAAAGCAGAAGCATTTAAAATAATAATACTCCACATCCGTCGAGGATCTGAGGAGGGATAGCGTAACACTTCCCTCGGCTTAAGTTTTAAGTTGGTTTTATAGACAGAACTTTTTAAGGAGATTATACACTTCAGTACTATCGTTTTTGCCAGTAGGAAATTTTGCTACATTTGCCCAATTTTCCTCATTATATCTATATTTTAGCGTCGATGTAAGACACTGTTCATAATATAATGTTCCCCGGGGCCCGGACACATAGAAGCATACAATTCCGGCAGAGATGAATATTTCAACTGAAAATTTAAAACTATTACAGTACGTTCAATTTATAATATAAATTATACAAGATTGTAGTATCTATATTTATGGTCAGGGAGAGACGTAGTAAACCTACATTTTGTGGCCTTTTGTGCCCTAAAATATATTAATTACATAGTATACTTATCATTTAAATAAATAACAAAGAAGTGATAAACGCTTGCTTGTTTTCAAGATCATGTTAATATTTACTGGTTTTATGCACCTTGAGAGGATAGGCCTTTGGTTATAATATTATGTATATCTTGTAATCTATCGTCAATATAGTCTACCACTAGACTACCACCTGTACCCGTGGCTTCATTCGTCAATTCTTATTTCCTAAGCCCTCAAAGTTAGATATTAATGATGTTTTAAATGTCATAGACTGAAAGGAGCTGTCATAGACATTTGCAGAGGTGTAAGAGCGTTTGCACTTGCAGGCTTTACGTTTTTGATAACAAATGGCTTGTCTACGTTAAAGGGAAGGGGATAACGAAAGGATTGAAATAAAAGACTGGTAAGGGTAAGGAAAAGGATACGGGCCTCCGAAACTCTTATTAATTTACCATAACATAACTTTTTCCTCACTTTTTTTGTCACATTGCATTCTTCTCAGTATAGATAAAATGTACAAGTAAATTGAGCTGATTGGTCTTGTTTAGCTGAATTTTTGGTGTAGAGACGTAACTTAAGTAAATATATAAACATTTTTAATTTTCATTTAAAACATCAAAAAAAAACATATTAGTCGAGCTTATATTTTTTTATTAAACAACTTAAAATAAGCTTTAATTCTTCCATTTACTATTAAATTTGATGAAATGTAACATAGATTTTGTTGATGTGTGTTTATCAGAGAAATAGGTATTGAAATATAGTAATGAAAGTTCTAGGAAAAGTAGATATAGGTACTTATTCATTACCATTTATGTAACTATGTTTTCTAAAACGAATGTATGTTGATAAATATTTGATTTCACAATAAAGCAATGACAATTATTAGTATGGTAGTCGCGTAATTCTTATTTTAGAGTGAATTTTAAGATGATTCATAGATATGTGTGCATATTATTGGAAATAGTAAAGGAAAAAACAACCTTTTATTCTGTTTTTCATAATTTTTCTTCATCTTTCCCATAGGAATTGGAAGATTCAACAAATTTTACGATTTATTTTTGTTTGATTTTTAAATTTTCTTAGAAAAAAAATTATACAGCGTAGAAATATATATTATGTATCTAACTAAAGATAAATCCTAAATTTAATGTAAATATTTAACGAGAGCAAACTATATGTAACATTCATACGTTGTAAGCTTTTAAATAGTTTAATCACTAAATCTTCACAACGTCACACGTTAATTGCCATGTATTGACTATTTTAAGATTTTATCAAATTGTTTACACTGCGATAAGGACTGCAAAAATGATGATGAACCGGATAGTTCCTAGAATTTCATGTTAATTTCCTTTCAACTCTCTTTTTTAACTGGCTTTTATCACAGACTAATAATAATATATGTACTACGTATCTTTTATTATCTTCACCTGTATGTTTGTATGTTTGTAGGTAAACCATTTCTTTAGACTTGATTTTGAGTTTTGACCCACTTAAATCGGAAATTTTTTATTCAAACTTTGTACACTTATGAAGGATCGGTGACAATACAATAATTTCATGAGTTTAAGCATGTTTTTTTTTATTATAATGTTTATTTAGTATATAGAGCATAGAACAATAAATACCTAACCATTGTCCATTTACGTACGTTTTAATTTTTCTATTTTCTTTATCTCAGTAGCTACGTGAGTTTTACGTTTGATTGTTTTTAAGCTGTATTAAAATTGTTTTTCTTTTATATGTAGGTATATGCGTCATTAGATAAGTTAATATATAAGTAGGTAAATGTGCTTATAAGCATTATCGACGTGAACAAAAATATTATGCGCATCAACTAATGTAGACATATACCTATATACTTATCTTTAAACAATAATTTAAAAGAAAATGATTTAAAAAGAACATACAACCTATATAAATCAAAATTATCTCACAAATCTTGTAATTACAGACAAGACAGTATTATCAATATTTTCATGCCCTTATTATATGCTACATGTCGGTAAATACCTACTTATTAGTAATCATTTCCCCGGAAAAATAGTAACTACGTCACGTCAACGTCTAGAATCCTTATCCAAATAATGTTTAGATGTTTTCGCGCAGTATTTGCTATAAGATTGTCTCTGTTGACACTCCGAGGCCTCCTTTGATATATAGCTTGTTACAGTATCATCCCGCCCACACTCTCACGAGTGTTTCCACGAGAGATCCTAGTGTTAAGTTCACCTCCATTTTTATTTCACCAAAAATTCGTTCATAGCCACTTAGTTTGGCGGAACATTCACACTTCATCGACAAGCTAAGAGGCACATCAGATCGTCCGGTAAGTGACCTACGTTAATTTGCAACACACGACATCCTTCTCGGCCATAACAGCTCTCTGTATTGAAATTAACACGCACCTCTCACACCCGTTGCAACCGCAATGTTAAATACATTAGCTTTATCAATTTAGATCTTAATGTTATTGTAATCTTCCATTATTCATGTCTACAATGTAATTACTGTACCTGTCTTTTGTTCTACTCAAAGGACTTTATTAAAAAAAAAAAAACAATTTATTTCAATTTGAGTCTAATATCTTAAATATATTATTTTTTTAAGTTGTACCTTAACTTCCCATTTCAAGCTAATTAAATCTCTTATTTTTAATTACTGGCCTGTAGATTTTTTTTGTTTGTAAAGTATATTGGTTAATGAATTCACAAAAGTTCTTATTTTGATTAATTATTTTCCTCATTTACTTTTAAGTATAACCCGTATTAAATGCATAAAACGCAATTTAGTTTACAATGTTAGACACTACTTACATAAGCCATGTAAACTGTTTGCCTGGTAAATTTACGTTAGATATCATAATATGTTGACTGGCAGTTCGGTAGTTGACAGCATCCTTCACTGGTTCACAGTGACGAGATCATGAATGATATTTAAATATGAACAAAGATAAGGTCCTTTGATCACTATGTCAATATATTTCGACATCAAGACGTAAATAACTACTAAATATACGCACGTATAAATGTTACAACACAATATATAATAATAATCATCATTTATTTGCAGACACATGAAGTCCATAGTAAATAAATTTAGGTACATATGAATCAAAAATTATCATTTAACAAAATCAAAAATAATTACTCAAAAATACATGCATATTATAACAATGTCAAAAATTATAATACAAAAATTAAAATACAATATAATTCATTTCTAATTAATTAATAATTGATAAATCATGTCCAAAAACATTAAATTTAGATACATAATATAAATCGAAAAATTACCATTTTAAAATCAATAAATTAAAATATAATAAACATTTATTTCTAATTAATTAAATAACAATTGATAAAAATCATTTCATTCAGTCAGCCGCAGAACAAAACACGCATTAATAACTACCTATCTAGAGCCGACCTGTGTGTGCAGTCTCACCCATCGACCAAGCATCGGGCAGTCCCACCGGTCACTTAATGCCCTCAACATGCCGTGGGCAGAGGCGGCGTAAGCCGTGGGCGACGTGGGCCACCGCCTACGGCCTCGCGGTACAAGGGGCCTCGCGCCTCAAAATTTTTTAAAGCGAGAATAAAATAAAATAAAAATAACTACGTTAAAAACAACCGACTTCAAAAACGGAAAAGCAAAAAATAAAAAAGATTTGATATTATTAATTACTACATATTATTATTGCACGCCTCATAAGCGAAGCGTTGAGGTGGGTACTACTGTCACTTCGCGCAAAACATCTGATTTTTCAAACTTAAAATGTCTTTATGTATCATACATTGCACTTGTAAGATAATACATACACACACATATTAAGAAAAAACACTATTTTTAACATTCATGATATTTTTGATGTCATTTTTGTTATTTAAACTAGTTAAAAAACAGTTTAAAAAAGTTCTGTCTTGGACGTCCGTGTGTCTGTATGTGCGGAGGATTTTCTTGTTAACACGATAGCGACCGAAATACTTTACTAATCGAGTCTTTTTTTTTCTCTTACGCTTGAGTATGCTCAGGAATAGAACCCTTTCATTTTTCAGGGTCTGATTCGATGTGGTTTAATTGTTATTAAATAAACAAAAATAATAATTAATAAATAATTATTAAAAAAAAATTATGAGGCGTGCACTTTTGGATTTTCCAAACTATTTTAGATGTGCTATTTACTAAAAACTAAAAAGGTTTGATGTCGGTACACGGGCTTAATACTAAGTGCTTAGTGCTTGGCACCGACTTCAAACCTATTTAATAAATAGCACATCTGAATAATATGTAGTAATTAATAATATCAAATCTTTTAATTTTTTGTTTTTTCGTTTTTGAAGTCGGTTGTTATTAACGTAGTTATTTTTATTGCACGACTCATGATGCGAAGCATCAGAGAGTGCTTTACGATCGAAAAATTTTTTTCGCCTCATTTTTGCAGCTATTCTTATTATTATAGCCTTGTTAGTTCACGGAATCAAGATATTTTGCATACTATTGTCGAGATAATTTAATGGAGATTAATCCCATACTTTTTAAAAATTGATTTACTTCAATAGAATTGGAAAAAAACACCGAAATAGGTCAAAAAATTTTCCTGTCCGTCATGTGTGAAACCTGAAAACACTATAACTTGTGAAAAAATCCATCATTTGAGTTAATTTTTTTTTTTAAATATTCTAATCGACGATTGTAGGTCACTGAATGCGAATGATTAATTAATTCAGTGTCGTTTAATTGCAATTAATAAAAAACGAAAACTACAAGACTGTATATCTATATATATTTTTTTTTTATTTTTTATATTTCATAATTAAATGAGCATTATGAGTCGTGCACTTTTGGATTTTCCAAACTTTATTTAATACTTTTTAGTGTATTTTTCAACACGAATCAAACGAGCCCAAACTCGATAAAATGGCCACCCTCCGATTCCATCATCAAATCAGCTCTATGTCATGATAATGTTAAATCGCTATCCAATTTATACACGTAGGTATACAAAATTTCAGCTCAATCGGTTATCGGGAAGTGAATCAAAGTTGGGCCTATCTGAATAAAATTTTTATAGGACCAAATCGACAACATTCCGTATCAAACAAAAAAAGAATCGGTTCAGAACCCTCGGAGTAGTACATACATAAAAAGAAAATATACCGGCCGAATTGATAACCTCCTCCTTTTTTTTGAAGTCGGTTAAAAAAGATATAAATCAATTTTGTTGTGAAACATGGTTTCTTAGTCTGGCAACATTTGCCGCCGACCGACCAGAGTTCCAATGCCTTAATAAATTAAAAAAAAAAACAACCAGAGTGCCGGGAATCCCTGGTTTTATTTGTTTACTTTCTTGACTAGGAAGACAACCAATCAAATCAAAGTATGCAATAAAAACTTGGCAGTGTTAATTGTTTTTATTATTTTATAAAATCCGTCTTCAGGTCGCCATAGAACAGGGCCTCGCGAAATCTGTCTTGCCCACATCAAATTTAGGTCTTGCCCCGCCACTGGCCGTGGGTACTGGTATCTGTTCTGCGCCGGAGAGAAGCGCATCGTTTGCGAATTATGGCATAAAAATCGTCCACTCTAGCATCGGCAAACATACCAGAAGCGCTACAATAACGCGGCAGCCCCACAAGCATCCTGAAGGCATTGTTATATTGTACACGCAGGGCGCTGTATGCCTTCTGCGTATACTTGACCCAAAGGCTGCAGGTGTAAAAAGTCTGACAGTAAGCTCGAAAAAGCGTCATTTTGACGTCGTAAGAACACCGTGCAAACCTACGGGCCAACATATTACTTCGAACAGACAGCGCCCTGCGCTCCCTCTCTACATCTAAATCGTCACACAGATCCTCAGTGACCCAGTGGCCCAGATATTTGAACTTTGTGACTTGCTTCAAGGGTGTACCTGCTAATGAGATGCAAGGCACATTTAAGTATCTTCTGCCACCACCGTTGAAAACAAGTAATTCACTCTTAGTGACATTATACCTAAGCCCCTGAGTCACCGCATAGCTCTCACAGACCTTCAGCAAACGTCTTAATGCACTGATTGATGGGCTCAGCAAGACCATATCATCCGCATAACTGATGTTGTTCATAGCAACCCCGTCAATATGACAGCCGACACCAGTATTGCTGAGCTCAACAATCAGCTGGTTTATATATAAATTGAAAAGGCGAGGGGAGGTGATTCCCCCCTGCCTCACCCCACATTCCAATCTATATTCCTCGGACATAGTCCCTGCCCACCTAACATTGTTTACTTGGTTCTCATACCAGAATCTTAGTAATGACGTGACCTCAAAATCTACTTTTGTTTCAGTTCTTAGCTTATCCCACAGCTGGTCATAAGGCACAAGATCGAAAGCCTTGGACAGATCCAAAAAGCACGCATTAACGGGCGTCTTCCTATCCGTATAGTACCGGACAGTCCGCTTTAAAAGTACCGGACAGTCCGCTTTAAAATAAAAATATATGTTTACTGCATATATATTATAAATCATAAATATTACCATACGTGTAAATATATTTTCAGTGATATGCCATAATTCATAGAAGCAACGATTGTCAATTCTTTGAATTATGGCATCTCTAACTATCTGCTCTTAATTAATTTCAAATGATTCATATTTTAAAAATCAAATTCCTGCTCTGCGGAATTTCTCATGTGATATTTGGATAAAAAATTTCCTAATTGATGGTATAACTCTATACTAATGTGCAACAAAATGACGTTCAAAATCCCCTCTTACGTGAACAACTAAATTAAAAGTTATATTAGTGGGTGCATTGGTGTTGAATACAATAAAGTTGTTAAATAGGTATCTAATAATGTCATTACATGTTTATGATCTATAAAATGTCATGACATTTTATGCTATAAGTATGTAACTATATATTTAACAAAATGTTTTTTAGTAATAACATTCACCTTCAACCCAAAAGGTAGGTAAATGCACTTTATAGTAAATAACCTTTTGGAACAATATTATACATATCAAAATATTAAAACTTGTCTGCGATAGGTAGGTACCCTTATTAATATCCTACAACGGTCGTCCACCTCATAAGGCATATCTTTTTAAATAGGTATTAGGCAAAATCGGTTCCAACACAATCATATTTCGACAATGAATTAAATTAACGTCAGAAGCTAGTATGAAGTTCCAGCTAATGTTTTGGCTCTCAGTGCATTTTTGTTAGTACCGGTTTAAGTTCATTACCATAATACCGCAAAAAATCAAATAATCAATTAGGATGCAAAGCAAAGAAACTCAACATTAACATTATTTTTAGAGATGAATCGCTAGACATTTTAACCTACTTAGATAATTAAGTAGAGAAAGCATGTACGGTAAATTTCTTGGAATATCCAGTGTCAACAATACATTATTAAGTGAAAAATACATTAGAATAGAACTTAATTAATGTATTTGTATTTTAATAGGTAAATGAACATGCCTTACAAAAATGTAATTTTAAAAATATATTATATCATGTTTAAAATTCCTATATTTATATATAATAATCTAGTAAATCAGTACTTACCCACCATACCTTTTTTTACGCTGTAGTCAGCAGATCAGATTTTAAAATATATCACACCATGCAAGAGAGAGTTGTAAATTGCAATTTCCGCGTCACATGCATAGGTTTTAAGAATCGTATTTCTTCATTAGATACACTAGTTCTGAATGCATTCGACTGTCGACATCACCTTCACCTTGGCAGACCGGTCTCTGCTCATTCACGGGCCACCTTCGGAGGTCAGCTCGAAGTGATTACTTTTTATAAATCGCTGTCATGTGTATATGCTCACTATTTATTTCCTATATATAGTTGTGTAGTCTCACAAATCACTCATTGGAAAAATTAGTTCAGAAATATATAGAGAGCTCCTTACGCCCGATTCATTATGATGCATGATAATAATATACTTAACACCGTATTCTCGTTACATGCAAATTTAATTATAAGACAATTATTCAGCTTAATTTAAATAAATGTACACGTTTTACTATGTAGGTAGTAAAGTGTCTCTAGATTGCTTTGCCGTCTTTAAAACTAATAAATGAAACCATTAAATGTCAATATTTATAATAAAAATGAAACACTAGTGTTCTTGATACTAGTGTTTAATGATTTTAATTGCATTATGAGGAGACGCAGACGCAGATAGGAACTTACAAACGGGATTGCATTTACTTATTCATTGTTTCATTTCATACAATAAGTTATTCAAATGCTTTTTTATTGAATAACATTAATTAATCCCTCAGCCCCCGGAATCACAGACACAATAGAAAATCTATTGTGTCGCGGTCTCATTGGGCCGCTCGGTGGTCAAGGGGATTAAATATCGATAATTACAAATTGCATTAGACTTCCTCTCAAATTATCAAACAGGGAAATATACTTTTTATTAGATATCATTCTTATTTCCATAATACTCGGGTACCACCAGAAGGACAGTACCCGGATCTTTGGAAGGCTTACGTGGGGACACGGATCCAACACGCAGAGGCCCTTTCGAGAATTTTAATGTGTTGTGGGACACCAGCCGCAGCCTGCCCATGACTGCACTATAGAGATACAGCCCTAGGCAGTCCGCGGCCGATGTAGGACTATTGCAGGGTATGGAAATCTAATAACTGGGCTATGGATTGGGATGCTAGATGGACTGGTATTGGGGACTATGGGAAACTATGGCACCTGCCTTTCTACTAAAAGAAAGTAAAAATATGTTGGCAGGTGGTGACTCGCCCTCTCACTGTATGGGCCCCCGAAATAAGTCGCTGCAATAGTGCGACAAGGGGGCAACATATTGTGAGCAGCTAAGGGTGGAGAGGCGTCCCTGGACTTTAAACTACGATCACGCGCTCCCTGAGGGTCCAGCATCACGTGCCCACTCGCCACTTATGATTCGCATCCACCCTTCGAGCTAAAAGCTCTCGCGACTCCACTCTGGCCGGCCGGTTAAGGCAAGCCAGAGGTGGGGGTCCTGTCCTCGTCAGGCTTCACTCCGACCGGCCGGTGAAGGCAAGCCGGAGATGAAGACAGGGGCCTCCCCCGGGAGCACTCGGTTCCCGCGGGGTCGCTACTCCCCGACACCCCGCCACAAGGTGTCCTGCGGGTTGACTGAATGCACGGGTGGAATATCTATTATCACATCGACAACAGATATTCCCACCGTGGGCGATGGGGTCGTCACATCCCTACGCCCTCATTCTTATTATTATTAATTAAATTGTAATTATTAAATGTTACTTTCCTACCACATTATGTCAATTTGACCTATTCAATATTGTAGGTAGAGCGGGTAGAGCTATTAATCAGTGGAACCAGTACTTTCTTTTTTATTTATACTTATGTATCAGTATTATAGAAAAGTTGCATATCTTTGAACGTATAATTAGTGAAGGTGCAGAAATTGATGGATGTGTTATTATTCTAATGGATAAAATAGGGTAAACAGTCAAAAATGTCACCTCTAGTAGCGATGCGCACATTATCCTGAAAACGGTACATATAGGTAGATAAGATAAATCTTTTTCCTTTCATCTTCAAATAATTAATAGAGCAGGTGTACATGCATTTCTGGAATAATTTACTTTTAGTAACTTACATATTTGTAATCGAGGGAGTAAACCTGCCATAAATCTAAAAAAAGAAAAAAATGAAATTACATACTTCTTTTTTCTACAACAAAAAATAATAAATATAAACAAATATACCTACTTACTTTTACTGAAACCCGTTTGACAAATCATAAACAAATTAACTTTTATTTTAAGAAGAAAGTAATTACTGCTCTCCGCCAAATGAACATAAGTACGTTTTCAATAAGTAATTGTTTTGATAAGCAACCCCTTTGTTCTTTATAACATACTCATTCAATGGCACAATTACAAAACGCATTTACATTGTAAGTTTAGTTTGATATTAGTAGTATACCAGGGAATTTTAAATCTTAATAAATGTGTACCCAATAAATTTATCGAGAGCCGAGACGCATATTTAAAAATATTGCGATTTTTCATAAGTATATATTTTAAACCTTAATATTATGTAGGCTCGTATTCAATTTATTAATTCATGCTGGATTGAAACAATAATTGTCGCACACCATGAAACTGTTTTACGGGAAAAATATAGTAATTTTGAAAGTTAACGGCACTAATTTCCTGTGATAAGACACGAAATGTGTATGTTGTTAAGAGTTCTAGATACAATTTCACAACTCCAATTGAGGTACCATTATCAGAAACAATGCTAGGTGGGGCGAGTAATAAATAATTATAACAAGGAGGCATGAAGTAGCGTTCGAGCCTTCATCACATAACCCGACGCGACCTCGCACTGATAACACGCCAAGACAAACTTTAAAATTAGAAATTATTTTCTATACGTAAATATCATCGGCAAACAAACAGTATTTTGAACGCGCTCTATGCAGATTTACGAGAAGGAAAGTGACGTGAAATGGTTCCCACCAGTGCTTTTTGATAAACGATTTATATTTGGTTTAGTGTCTTAAAGAACTTTTTGACAGTAAACGCTGTTAAAAGTTTGGGATGCTTATATACCACCACTAGAGATTCTACCCGTGTTCATTTTGTAAGTCGCTGTTCTTAACTGGTAAGTCACATTTTAACATTTTTTTATAATCTTGATGTATTTTAAAGCTTCTCGTATAAATTAAAATATTCGAATAATAAAAATCTTTAAATATATATCATAATTTGGCAAGATTACGCAAAATAGACTTCGCAATTTTTATTTATTTATCTAAAATTGTTAAAAAAACATGATGACCAAAAGAATAAAAATGAAATAAAAGTTTATGTAAATCTAATGATAATGTATGAAAACCAAAAATAGTCAATACTTTAAATTGAAATGAAGAGTGAATACGAGATATATTATTCTCACGGAAACTTGGAAAATTTTGTTTTCCACTAAGTACATTAATTTAACTAAGTACATACATGTTTTCCACTAATACAAGGTAGGTATTTGGAATTTCTGTTTTTATTGCCTTTCATGTTTTCATATTGGTTCCGTTGTGTATAGTTATTTGTTATTATTTAAAAAGAATAAAATAAACCTATTTCATTATTTATGCATAAATAATAACTTGATCACGTGCTCATGTACCTACTGTGCTATATCGTTGAATGTCAATTGTCAAACAACTATTAACTAGTCTGTTGACCGAATATATTTAATAATATTTTTGATTTAAAAATAAAATAATTTAACATAAATAGGTACTTCAACTGCCTTATACCGCTTTAATATACATAATTATGATTATGTAATACAAATAATATTTTATTTGGTATATTTTTATTTAAAAGAAGGCACAAAAATATTTTAATGTTGCTCTATAAATTTAAACTTTTTCTTTTGCTGCTTTCTTTATAACGCCTCCGTTCTTATACATAACTTAGAATTAATAAATCAATACTTACTACGTAAATATACAAAAATTTGCTTCCCAGTATTATGCTAATTAATTACATTAATAATTTTAGATTATACTTTACCGCAAAAGTGGGAAATGGAATATCTAAAAACGAGATATTTTTAATGAATGCAACAGAATTATTTTATGAAATTGTTGACAATTTTGTTATAAATATAACAGTTTCCATATAATAATATCCGATGAGGAACCTCTAAATGTGTAAATCATTGTTATGAAATCGATAAATGTGTTTCATACGCCTAATTTGTAAACTCCATCCTTGAGTTCCACATAGGTAATTTATAACGATTATTTTTTTTCCATATTTAACATTGCGTTTGATAAAAGCAAAGAAAAGTGTTACGCCTTTAGACATTTTTCTCTTTAAATAGAAATTTTCCTCTCGTTATAGAGAGGACGAATCATTGTTATGGCTAATTTATTCACTACAATAGAAATAATATAAATATAAATAAATTGCTCTTGAATTCGTCACGAATATTTAATAGGTAATTTAACCACATATTTATACACATGCATTATTTTATTTGCTATAATTATATTATAATGTTTATATAACAAAAAAAGCAGCACAGTAATGTAAGTTGCGCTATTTTTACCAAATATGTACGGTGAAAGTAGTAACCTGTATATTTTGAAAATACGTATAAATAACTCTAAATCTACGTTTAAATTATAGTTATACATATTTTGCTTTTTTCATTTAAAAATGGGTTCACAATTTACATTAACTTCATTTTTTAATTTTTCCTACTAGAGTATAAATCTTTTTCATTTCAAGAACGCCTTGGACCACTGACCAGTGAGATTTAATTAATTAATACATAATTTTCGATTTTATACATACAGAAAAAAAAACAGGATTTGGTTGTTATTAAAATAGCGGGAATAAACGTAACGTAGGTAAAAGCCAGTTAAAAAAATCGATGACATTGAGGAGGCCGAATATGCTAAGCAATGCCTTTGTACATAATAGATAGCAATGGTTTGTGCATAATATTTACTAATTACTGTTTTCTGGTAAGAGATGACAATTATATAACAATGATCATACCATTTGAACAGTCCCACACAATTAGTTAGTAAGCCAAACAAACTCGTTGACATTATTTACTTTTGCCAATTTTCACACATTTTTTTCCACAATTTCTTTATTCCCAGCGGCATACCTTTAATTTATTGTGAAAATATAAATCATTGCTATTGTTGTTTGTATTCAATAATTCGGTTGATTTTGATCACTGAATGAAAAAAATGTAAATTTAGCTTTGTTTTAGTTTAAATCTATTCGTGAATTATTATTCTGTCTATCAGGGTAATATTAAAATCTCAAACAGTCTAGGTCTTATTGTCTGCAATGATAAAGTGCTAATCCCATTGTCTCTAACTCGCTCTGTTGCCATTTATTAGGAGAACGGATTGAAATCCGAAAACGGTTTATACTCAGGTATTTTTCTTCATTCACGGTTTTGGGTAAACCTGATTATCCGAAAATGCAAAATTCACAGGTAAATACCGCATCCGAAACATTTATTTAAAACAGTAATTCTTCTCAAAGGTCCTTATTGATATTCTAACAAAGTTAGACAATATTAGATATATGTATTAAATTGCATAGGAATTATTAATACGGTTAAAATCAAAAAATGATTCAATACTTGTCGCAAGATGACGCATCTGAAGGTTGCATATAAATTTACACTTTATATGTATTATCACAGACTAATAATAATATACAGTTACGTATACAAGTATTACAGTGAAACCTGGTTAAGTGAGACATCAAGGGACCTGCAATGTTGTTTCACTTATAGAGGTATTCCACTTACCCAGTGTCTCAGATATACAGGTATAAATAAATATCTGTCTCATTTACAGAGGGTTTTTGTTACGAAGTTTAAGCAACTAACCCATGCTAACAAACCCATTACATACATGTTAGCAAACAAGTTCAGGATATTCTGATTTCTGATAAACGTACACGTACGTACAGTTTTTCACGTAATGATAACGATTGTAGCTTTCGTTTTGACATTTTTCAAATAAACATCTGTATGATAGTAAACCGAAACTAAAACTGAAGGTAATTGAAGCTCAAAATTTGTACTTACGTACTTGGAATTACGTGTGGAATTTGTGGGTAAAATAAGAATGAGTAAACAAACAATGTTATCTCAGTTACAGAGGTTTATGCATATAAAATTTGCTCGCTGTCTCAGTTATAGAGGTAACTTTAGAGTATATATTACAATAGTATAGAGCGCGTGTATTGCACAAATTGCTTAGTGCGCATCGTAGGCAGATGAGCTATAGATACTTTATAGATGTGTGTGTGACAAATAGGGATGGGTAGGTATCAATTGCGTGTTGAGCTATCGATAAGTTATGTAAATAAATATAATATATCATAAGTAAATTTTATGTACAACATGTTATTAAAGGAGAAATGTACGAATAAAGTATAAATATGTAATTTTATATTTGTTTGCCAAGTGAATAAAGTCTGTTTATTCCATTTAAATATGTCTTGTATTAATTATAAGTAGTTAAAAAAAAATGTTTAATTGGAATATCTGAAAAACGTGTCGACCGACGTGTGGAATTTAATGTAATAATAAACAATATTAATAATTTTTTTATTCAATTTTATCAATTCTATACCTACCAAAATCTTCAAAATTAATCAATTTAGCGGTTAAAATATAATATCGTAACATAACATACTTTACATTTACACTATAATACATTTTCATTCTAAATATTAGAAAGTGTATGATACAAAACACACCACAAAATTATTTTTAATACATTTTTAATATAGTTTTAATTTTAAAGTTAAATAAATAATATGTTAAAACATAGTTCTTCTTGTAAACTATCGAGTATAGCTTTGGTTAAGTACATCACTACGATCACGTGGCGGCAGTGAGGTGCGCGAAGGGTGCGCGAGCGAGCCTGCGCGTGTCCGCCTCCCACTTCCCCTTCACCCCCGCGATGCTAGATTTATTTTCATAAAAATTAATACAACAATCGATTTACCGATGAAATGTGATACTGGATTTCAATTTTGTGTTTTTTCTAGTATCGTTCTTGCAAGATCGAACTGCACATTTCACCATATTTATTCGTAAATATGAAAAAAGTCCCTAGAGAAACGCACTTCGCTAGCACTCAACCACGACTACGAGCGCTCGCGGCGGTAACGTCGTGTTGTTCTCACCTGTGCCTACTGTTCCCACTTCGTTGTTCGCACTCTATAGTCTATATACTCTAAGGAGGTAACTATGATGATAAATCGAAAGAACAAATCCCAGATATAGAGGTTTACCTCATCCCACTAACAGAGGTAATTCAGTGCCTAAGTGTTGGGACCTCAGCATGAGTTCCAGTTATGGGGGTTTCTCACTTATCCAGGTCCCACTTAACCAAGTTTCACTGTATAAAGCAAACTAAATCAAACACTTTTCGTGTTCAAATAATTCTAGCGTATATATCTAAAAGTGACTAAATATTAATTAGGTACTAACTTATATTTTGTCATGTCACTCCCATATACACGCACCACGGATTATTTTATTTGAAACGCAACCTAATATGGTTTGTGAGTAATCATGTAAAACTTATTACTTATAGGAGAGTAGTGTTATTATTGCAAAATCATATTATTTTTATCATCAAAATTATAACAATATCAAAGCTGTTATTGGAAAATAGGTTCAAGCTTTGAACCGGAAGCAACATATTATGAATAAAATAAATTAAATAAAAGCCTGTAAAAATGTCGCATGTGACCAATGTCATGCCAATTTAGCCAAGGTCCAAAGCAATTTTTAAGGCCGCACCATATATTAAATAGTTGAAAACGTGCTAAATAAATTTAAAAATATCCTACATGCTTAGTTAGAATCTATTTTTTCTATATTTCTGATTAAAAAATCGACCAGGAAATAGATAAATACTTACGTATAAATGTGCCACAGAAATAATAAATCACAAGAAATATATTCAATAATAATGAAAATGTCAATAAATATCTTTAATTTTATATCTACAGATCTAAAATAAGCAAGGTCATTAAAAAAACATTATTACGAAGGCATTTTAGTTAATTGCAATCTACATTGTTTCAATATCGCGAATCTAATCTTATATTTTAATGATGCGTCTATTTTAACACAGTTCGATTGTATATGTGTCGTGGCCATATCGTTCATTTGCTCATTTCATGAAATGATTGGCCATTTCACGAAATGGTCGCATTTCGTGAAATGGCCAATTTAGTTTGGCCACATCATGATGTGGTTTGAGCAGATCAATGATAAGAAATCGTTTCACGATATGGCCAACTAAACGCGCGGTTTTTTCATGAAATGATCAAAATTATTTGATCATATCGTAAAATAGTTACATTAATCATTGGTAGAGGCGCTGCAAGCTCTGTGTTTATGTGATAATATGAAGAAAGTCATAGCAAAGAATTTACAACGAAGAGGTTCGAGTACTATGGAAAATGTGGATATCTTATATGTATTGAAGAAAAAATGCGTCTTAAATAAAATAATTTAAGACGCATTTTTTCTTTTAGGATATAAAATAAAATAAATAAATAAATATTTCGGGACAATTTTCCCACACGGCACGATCTGATCCCATACTAAGCTTTCGCTTGTGTTATGGAAACCAGATGGCTGATAAACATACATATATAATTTTAAATAAATACTTATATAGATAATTAACACCCAGACACTGAGCAAACATCACACAAATATTTGCCCCGGGTGGGGATCGAACCCACGACCTCTGGCTTGGAAGGCAGGGCCACTACCAACCAAGCCAACCGGCCAGTCAAAGTATATTTATATATCCTACTATATTATTATAATTGTTTGTTTTTTAAAAAGCGATCTGCTTCTGGCACTCGCCGGCCGCTGCCGCGGCACGCTCGCTTTGCTCGCTCGGCTCGTGCGTTGTTTATCAAAGTCTAACCTAACCTAACCTAACTGTTTTCTATTGCAAAAACGATTCGCTTCTGGCATTCGCCGGCCGCTGCCGCGGCACTAACTTAAATGACATTAAACAAGTTCTTAGAATATTCTGAATTTTTTTAATATTTTATGGACTCTTTATATTTTATATGATCTGGCCAAATGTGGATGACCAAATCGTGAAACTTTGACGATTTAACGATCTGATCAAACTATGTTGGCCATTTCATGAAATGCGACCATTTCGTGAAATGATCGATCATATCATGAAATGAGCAAATCTACGATATGGCCACGACATATGGATTCTAAAATAAAACTTAAATTTAATTTTATTTCAATGGTTCTGAAAAATATTTGCAAGATACATAACTTTATTAATTTATATTCCAAAATTGCAATACATAGAAAATAGAAATGTTGTTTTTTTGTGTACCTACATAGGTAATATGTATATTAATTAACGTTCGTTATATTAATTATTAAATAATTAAAAAGGATCAATAATAAATATATGTGGGTGTGTCAGAGATTCAGATAATGAGGCATGCGTGACAAAGTTATAAAACATTAGCGCACTTCAAGAAAAAATAGTTGTAACATATAAACTAAAACTATATTGGCTGCTTAAAAAAAAGACATTTAAATGAAATTACACAATTCATTAACACCTACACTATCCAACAGCAATTTCACGGTTTATTATTGATTTAACATCCTGATGTTTTGCATCGCGGTTAGTCTTAAACAGACAGAGGACACAGTAACATTATTATAATCGTTTATTCGTTACTAGCTGAAAAAAAGAAGACAAACAACAAACAAATGTTTGTATTTAGTAATGTAGAGCAATAAATGTCTTCCCGCCATTCAATCAATGTTGTAAAAAAAGCTTTCATATAACCTCGAGTTATAGTAACCCAGTATTTGTTGTTTATTATCTGTATGTGCGTAGCTTGTTATGTACAGGCGAGCAACTAGCAAGTACATTAGAATAGATCGTTGTCCGACGAACAAATCTGCCTCAATGCAATCACTTCCTGCAATCACTGGCTACTCTATAGGGAAGAACATAGTAAAAATTTCATTACAAGAATGATTCACACGTTATATCGGTGTTATGATGATGCATGATAAGCTACTTAGTAGTTGAATGGGATGCCTTGTTTGACATCAAGGAGTTTTGAACATCCAACCAGAATGTTCCCAGAAGAATCTATTTTTTTTGTGTAATGAACAAAATCTCATGTTAAAATAAGTACTTGACAGGTAATTTTATCTGGAAGCTAAGATAGTTTTGGGACATAAACAAGTGAGAGTATCTAGAAAGGACAGCCGTATAAATAATATAGAGACGAATTAAGTTAGTTTAAACCATTTATGGCCCGAACTCGACGGATTGGATAGAGTAAATATGTATATAACTAAAAGTGTAACTTTTCAAGTTTCCCGCAACAATGGAATGGTTAGGGACGCTGTCACAAATCTGCGCTACTCAAATTTAGGTATTTAACGTCGCAACGTGGTTCGTGGGAACATCACGCTCACGTAAACATAGCGCATTCCATTTTATAGACCATCTTCATACTTGATATTATTTTTAATTTTTAAAATTTATTGAAATTGATTCCAGAACATTATAACGAATTTTAAAAATTAATTTTCTTACTTTTATTAGTAGGTACAATTATTCTGATAAGTATGTTAGTTAGTAACTAACTTAAAAAAGTGTGAGTGTTTACAAAACCTCTAGGAATTGTATGTAATATCTAAGCTTTTTATGAAATGTTTAAAATATTTTTTTAAGAATTATCATACATATTATGTTACCGGCAATGTATTAAATCCGGCATTGTATACAATTCTTAGAAAAATATCTATGTTATTCCGAGATACGGTCGGAATTAAATAAATTAGATTCGTCACATTACCTAGGAAATCTGAACTTTTCCTTAGGAGCAAACACATTTGCAAATGTGGGTGGTTTTTGGGGAAGCTATTACTCATATGAGGTCAAAACTAAAATCCAAGATGGCGCCGACGAAAATTTTACATCTTTTCGTCATGGGTGACATTTTCATGGTTTTTGGGGTAGCTATTAACCAATATGAGGTCAAAACTAAAATCCAAGATGGCGCCGACGAAAATTTTACATCTTTTCGTCATGGGTGTCATTTTCATGGTTTTTGGGGTAGCTATTAACCAATATGAGGTCAAAACTAAAATCCAAGATGGCGCCAACGAAAATTTTACATGTTTTCGTCATGGGTGTCATTTTCATGGTTTTTGGGGTAGCTATTCACCAATATGAGGTCAAAACTAAAATTTAAAATGGCGCCGCCAAAAATTTTACATCTTTTTGTCATGGGTGTCATTTTCATGGTTTTTGGGGTAGCTATTAACCAATATGAGGTCAAAACTAAAATCCAAGATGGCGCCAACGATGGTTCCTAAACATGTATTTCAATGCTCTTTAAGATTATTTTTAAGACTCTCCCGTAGTATACTATAAGAATTCGACTATACAGGGTGTCCCACTATCAGTATACTAAGTGCTAAGGGACTTGTAGTTTTGCATACACTGATCACGTAAAAAATACTTAAACAACAAAATTACATCAAAAAAATTTTGCTAAATTTTTCCTGAAAATCCATGTTTTCTTCTCTAACTTCGTGCAGCCGGTATATACCGCTTCGCTAATGTGAGTATTCTATGAAAACATAACCTTAAACGATAGCTCACGTGCGGGTGACAAAGTTGGGCGGGTTGCTTTTTAGGGGTGAACACAAAGAGTTTTAAGAATTCACCTATTTGAAAAAAAAATACATCTGGCATTTTATAAGTCTTAAAATAATTTTAAAGAGCATTGAAATACATGTTTAGGAACCATCGTTGGCGCCATCTTGGATTTTAGTTTTGACCTCATATTGGTTAATAGCTACCCCAAAAACCATGTAAATGACACCCATGACGAAAAAAAAGTCAAATTTTCGTCAGCGCCATCTTGGATTATAGTTTTGACCTCATATTCGTTAATAGCTACCCCAAAAACCATGAAAATGACACCCATGACGAAAATATGTCAAATTTTTCATCGGCGCCATCTTGGATTTTAGTTTTGACCTCATATTGGTTAATAGCTACCCCAAAAACCATGAAAATGACACTCATGACAAAAAGATGTAAAATTTTCGTCGGCGCCATCTTGGATTTTAGTTTTAACCTCATATTGGTTAATAGCTACCCCAAAAACCATGAAAATGACACCCATGACGAAAATATGTAAAATTTACGGCGGCGCCATTTTAAATTTTAGTTTTGACCTCATATTGGTTAATAGCTACCCCAAAAACCATGAAAAGGACACCCATGTCGAAAAGATGTAAAATTTTCGTCGGCGCCATCTTGGATTTAAGTTTTGTCAAATTGCTTTATAGCCCGGTCAATTTAAACATTCGGTGCTACATAAAGTCCCAACAGGCTGAATTTATGTGAAGTTGTTGAAAACATAATTATAAACAATGTCTAAAAGTTCCCCATCATTCCCCTGTAAGCTAAAAATTTTATTCACGGTCAAAGGTCAAAAAAATGAGTTTTTCGCGATTTTCAGCAAAACGGTAAGTTTTATCATAAAGTACCTCAGGCAAAGATTGTAGATCATAAAATTATCTATAACAAATGTATCAATATTTTTTTTCTTACGAGCCACCGTTTCTGAGATATAACGATTCAAAAAGTTATAAAAGTTGTTATCGTCATAATATGCACACGTTTCCACGCCACCTAGGAGGTAGTGTACTGAGCGCGTTTTTTAACGGTTTCCCCAGTAGGCCTACTCCACGGGTCAGTTGTGATCCTGTTTAATGTAAAACTATTGCGAAATAACGGAAATTTTCAAAGATTGGGAAAGATAAAAGCGATGTAAATGAAAAAAAAAAGTGTTGAAATTTATTCGTCTTATTCGTAAGTTTCAAATTCTTGTTCTTCTTCTTGATCTTCTTCTTGTTCTTCTTCTTGTTCTTCTTCTTGTTCTTCTTCTCCTGCTTCTTCTTCATCTTCATTTTGGATGCAAGTAAATTGCGTCAATAGCGATGTATCGCATGATACTTCGTCGGTGTCAAACGAATCCTCCATTGTTTGTGATTCAATATTAGAGCACGACCGGCCTTGACAATTTGTGCATGCCAAAGAACAAGACAGTCCGACTTTTTTGCAACTACATTTAGCACTGTATCCCTTTTTGCAGTTGCAAAAAATAGTGTTCAGCAGTTTTTCCGGCGCAGGTGGAAGTAAAGTTTGAACTGGCTCTAATATATTGTTGACCAACTTCCAACCCCAGTCTGTAGGGTCTAGCTGATCATAACCAAGCCACACTTGAACTTGGTAATATACTCGAAAAAGATGTTGGTGAGCAGCAACTGAGGTTGGAGGAAGACAAGCTAGTTGAACTTGTTTTTTATGTTTAGTGTTTTTAACGAAACATGCATATCGATGCTTATCTAAACAGGTAGTATTTTTAGGAGCTCCGTACATAGAAAGAAGAAAGCGGATGCCGTTGGTAATAACTTCTTGTTGAGTTGAATTACTCTTTTTAAAAACTTCAGCACATTGAATTAAATCTTGTTTTTCAAACATTTTGAAAACTGCTGTTTTACCCCTCCTGTAAAATGCAGATGTCGTATCACAGCCAGTTATTGCGTGTAAAAATAGTACATGATCTTTACACTTAACTAAAGTAAATAAACTTTTTGATGAATATAAATACCGAAACCTATTGACACTTTCAAAATGACTCATTGACAAACAATTTTATGTTATAGAGGTTGTGGAAACATTTCTTTAAGTTACTAAGGGCCAATACAGAGATTATTTATTTAAGATATAGAGGTTGCGTATTTTAAGTTAAAGAGGCTTTGAGCTCTGATGGGAAGGGAACATATTATTTTTTGAAGTTACAGAGGTTTAAGTTATCGAGGTTCTACTGTATAAGTTACAATGACCGATAGAAAAATATTTAAACATTTAATATATAATATACATATATATATATATATATATATATATATATATATATATATATATATATATATATATATATATATATATATATATTATATAAAATATTACAACTCTAGATGTATATACGTGGCGTACTCATGCATATTATGACGATAACAACTTTTATAACTTTTTGAATCGTTATATCTCAGAAACGGTGGCTCGTAAGAAAAAAAGTATTGATACATTTTTTATAGACAATTTTATGATCTACAATCTTTGCCTGAGGTACTTTATGATAAAACTTACCGTTTTGCTGAAAATCGCGAAAAACTCATTTTTTTGACCTTTGACCGTGAATAAAATTTTTAGCTTACAGGGGAATGATGGGGAACTTTTAGACATTGTTTATAATTATGTTTTCAACAACTTCACAGAAATTCAGCCTGTTGGGACTTTATGTAGTAGTACCCTCATTTTTTTGTTTAAATTGACCGGGCTATTACCCCACCAATCCGTTCAACAACCCATAAAAAAGAGGATCTCAGTCAACGTAATTTTTAAAACATAATTTTAAATTACAAATAATAGTCCATTGAATAAAAAGTTCTAGAGTGCGTGAGTTAGTAACGTAAGATGTTTCTTCGGAAACATGTCAAGAGTCCCTAGGTAATAAACATACTAAAACCCCGGGACACTAGGAGGAGCCCCGGAGTGGGGGGAGTGGATGAAAGGGTCCATTTTTTCATTTTTCGCTTAAATCTCAAAAACGGTACATGTTAGAGAAAAACTTTCAAGGAAAAGTTGAAAGGCCATAAAATTATCTACAAGTTGTACCTAAATATTTTTTTCCTATATCCTACCGTTTCTGAGTTACACGCAGTAAAAAATGATTTTGGCTCATCAATCGATCAAAAAATATTTCTTTCTTCCAAAAAACTCAAATGTGCAACTTGTGACCGGTACTGATAGATTGCTCTTAATTAGGTCTATAATTGGTAAAATAAACACATTCCTCCATGGAAGCCTTTAGGAGTAATCGATTGTCAAAATATTATATTAGGGTAGTTTGAGTTACTGAACTTGATCTTTTTATTTTTTTCTTCCAAAAAACTCAAAAGTGCAACTTGTGACCGGTACAGATAGATTGCTCATAATTAGGTCTATCATTGATAAAAATACCAGATTCCACCACGGAGGCGTTTACGGGGAATTGAATTTTATTAGGGTAGTTACGATACTCGAACTTTTTATTTTTTTTCTTCCAAAAAACTCAAAAGTGCAACTTGTGACCGGTGCAGATAGATTGCTCATAATTAGGTCTATCATTGATAAAAATACCAGATTCCACCATGGAGGCGTTTACGGGGAATTGAATTTTATTAGGGTAGTTACGGTACTTGAACTTTTTATTTTCTTTCTTCCAAAAAACTCAAAAGTGCAACTTGTGACCGGTACAGATAGATTGCTCATAATTAGGTCTATCATTGATAAAAATACCAAATTCCACCATGGAGGCGTTTAGGAGGAATTTAATTTTATTAGGGTAGTTACGATAATTGAATTTTTCACCTTTCATGGGATGTAGCTCGAAAACGGCTGCGTATAGAAAAAAATGATTCAGGTACAACTTGTAGATAATTTTATGGCCTTTCAACTTTTCCTTGAAAGTTTTTCTCTAACATGTACCGTTTTTGAGATTTAAGCGAAAAATGAAAAAATGGACCCATTCCCCCCCTCCCCCCACTCCGGGGCTCCTCCTAGTGTCCCGGGGTTTTAGTATGTTTATTACCTAGGGACTCTTGACATGTTTCCGAAGAAACATCTTACGTTACTAACTCACGCACTCTAGACCCCCCTTGGAGGGACTCATTCAATGGACTATAATTGGAATATGAAACTTATACAGTTTACTCTTATAAAGTATCAAATATTTCAAATCACGAAAACGACAGTGCACGCACAATAATCTTTTTCTAATTCGTTTTATTTTTGGGACGAGGAGCGATACACCCGTCCTTCCAAGAGCGCTTCTGAGCGCGGTCTAACGACCCGCGAGAGCAAAATGTATGAAGAAATCAACAAGTATTTTTAATTTAGCTAATAATTGAAATAAAATTTTGATTTAGATACAAAAAAATTATCAGAATCTATAAAGGACTATATATCCCTCAATAATTTATAGATAAGAAGATAGATTAGGCTTTTAATTTTCTTAAAATGGTACCGTTTTAGACCCATAGAGATAGTATGTACTACGTACTAGAGTGGCTATTCCAAACAAAAACATTGCGCGCGGCCGATGTGGTGGGGTACGTGTCACATGAGTAGAAAGACGGAACAGAGACTAAGCTTCAAACAACCGCGCGAATCGATTGCACTACTACAAGTACGCGGGGCATGTGTGTGTGACCACAGGCCGCTTGTCGCGTACGCAGCGATTCTGGAAAAAACCGGTTTGCGCTTGCACAGGCTGAGGACAGTCTCAGGGTTGATACGACGCACGTTGTTTGTTTTATTAGTTGCAACTTGCAAGTTTGAATATTTTAATATAAAACGTAATATTTTATTGTTAAAAATGGTTGTTTATTGTACTGTGTGTATTAATAATACTAGAAAAACTAAAAATATGTCATACTTCAACTATCCCAGGGAGTACAATAGGTGAGTAAATATTTTGATTATTACTTTTTCAAGTAAGTACCTACTTGCGTTTATTTTATTAGGTCCTTTTTTAATAAGAAGAGAATTGTACACGGTGTGTTTTTACCTTTCATTATTATTACAAGTTTAACATTTGTAAGTATGTATGTAATTGTGTGTAATTATAAAACTATTTAACAAATGTTTTGTTTAATTTGTCTTAACCTATTGTGACAACCCTACCAAAATAGGTAACAATTTTGCACGTTCTTAAGAAGCTTAGTCTCTGTTCCGTCTTTCTACTCATGTGGTACGTGTGGAACGAGCGGGGCGTGGCTTCAAGTTCAAAGATTAAGCAATGCGTGCAGATGCGACACATTGTGCAATCTGTTTACTCGGTACTATCTGGTGGTACTGATACTAGGGAATTAATAAAAAGAGGATTTTATATTAAACTATGTATTTTAATTTCCTTTAAATAATATCAATTTAGTAAACTTTTGTCGTTTTGTGTAGTAATCAATAGTTTTATCAGTTTTTGCTTCATGATGTAATCGAATTTTGGAGTATTGGTTTATAATAGCCCTAATTAAATGGATACGATGATTCAATGTTGATGGCGTTTACGTATAAGAAACTCACATTTTGAAAAATCTCACGTGAGATTCGGGGATGGGGGAGGGGGTTGAATAAAATCTCACGACATCTCACCAGGGGGGGAGGGAGAGGCAGAAAATTTAAAAAAACACCTCACGTAATTTATGGACGCCCCCTTACTCGATCACAATTTTTGTAACGAATGTGAAAGACGAAACAATAAATAAGCAAAGCGGCTTTTACTATAAACGGAACTACATTTAAAAATATACTTTATTTATTGAGTTATAAGGTTGCTTCCATTCTGTTTATTTACATTCTCAAAAACATCAATCGCGGCAGAGGCGGCTTGCGACAAAGGCGGCTTGTGTCAAAGGCCTCGGCGATATCATTTAAGAACATAATATTATGTACTTTAGGCAAACTTGTAATAAGATCTATTTTACTTTCTTATTAGTCCATTTGACAAGGATATTGGGTAAGATACCTATTGGAATAATTTTATTATTATGTATGTACTTATTAAATCCGCGAATAAAAAAAATTTTTAGTCGCGAATATAGAAATTGGGTCGCATTTTTTTAATCCGCGAATAGTGAAAACGCGAATAAAGGAAGCGCGATTAAGGAACTTTTACTGTATTAGTTTCTGTGAATGTTGTGTTTATTTGTAATTGTTGTGCATAATAATTTATAAATCCTATTGTTGTACAATTACTGTTGATGAACCTTTTTTTAATAAATAAAAATAGGTAAATAAATAAATATTACTTAATATAACCTACCGTTTTACTTTGCGTAGTCGGGTAAAAGTATAAATATTTAGGTACTACACCACGGTAATCTTTCCTAGTATATATTGTATATTCATAGTTAAAAAATCCAGTTACATTTTTTTAACAGACTCATCGATAGTGTCACGTCTGTGCTGTTAGTCTATGAAAAATGGCGCGAAACGCAGAACGCGTGGTGATTTTTCGCAAAATGATAACAATATTAGTAAAATGCATGACTTACTCATAATAAGGAAACTTACTGGTGAAAAGTCACTCCTCGGGCTTTGTTTGTATTATAGGAACTGTTAAAACAATATCTTAGCACACACGAAGGCATTTTGAACAGAGCAATTATAACACGTGTTGACGCGGCAAGCGGGGGGCACAGTCCGGCACAGACTAAATGAGACTTGTGACTTTTGCCTCTAGCTCGTGTTAAAGAGAGTGTAGTAGCGATCGCTTCTCTAGTACGTAGTACATATATCTCGATGTTTAGACCCCATTTTTTTGCATTTTATGCGATCATTGTGCTGGGAAAATCGTATTTCAGCGACAATTTTGTATGACGTCGTACAATTTTTATAAGATGATCGTAGAACTGAATATATTATCTTTAAATTAAGATATTACTTTGTTCTCACGTGTAATTGCTTTGAGTTAAAATGGTACCGTAAAATAGCGTTTTTTGTTAAAAATCTGTAATAGCACCCTTAGGTATGTCTTCCATCAAAAATAGACTCTTTCAGTTTTTACGAGCAATATGTGAAGCACAAGTACCTATCTTTTGACGTAGGTACATTAAACACTTTCAAAACATTTTCCGGATATCAAACGTAAAACGTTTTGAATCTGTCTGCAACTATCTTTAGTTTAGTTTCTTCAAAAGTTCATCTCTTCTTAACCTTCAAATATTTTACGATCAACATTTCATCATCATTTCATATAGCGCACTTTTATGCATTTACAAATGGATACGATTCCTACTAGTTAGTGTATAAATAAAATTAAATTAAAAATAAAATAAAGCATGCAGAATCCAAATGTTTGTTTTTACTTTAAATTAATTCTACGGTAAGTCTTTATTTTACTAAATAGTTTTGTTTCCTCGACAGACGAGCCGGGCGCCGTTGGAACCGAACCCCAAGCCAGTAATTAAGTGCAAGTCCGCGCCCCGCCGACATACATCGCTGTCCGCACGCATAGGATGGTAGAAACTGACCCTGGGCCCAAGAAACCTCACAGTAAGCTTTCAAACATACACCTAGACTACAAGAACAGCTTATTATCTTCAGTTGGATAACTGTTACACGACGGAAACGAAATTCCTATATTTAATTTTAACTGTCAAAACTTTTTTTATTATTATTCTTAAATCTTAGTTAATAATATTTTAAATTACAAATTCTAATTTGGTACTTATATTTTCATTCACAGATTGTGATGTAAAAAGTGACCACCAATTAAACGGACCAGGTTCGAAAACCGCCGAGCTTGGTAAGTTCCAAGAAAAAATATTTCAAGTGTATTTTATTATTTACTACCGTGTGCAACAGTTTTAATTTACTGCTAATTCCACAGGCGTCGTTACTTCGCTGAAGTCACCAGTAAAGTTCGACCCAGAAAAGGGCTCCAATACCGAAAAAGCTGACTTCGAAAAGGCTATTGAACTAACTGGTGAGTAACTCTTATCATTCAGACAGATGCATGAATCACACAACGACAACGTATAAATGCTTTTGTCAGCTAACCTTTGTTTTGAACACGAGGCTTAAGTTATTTTTTTACGTTCACATGATAAACGTGTCACGTGTAATAGGATCCGAGTTCAGTTAGTAAATAGAGGAGTAACTCGAAGAAAGGAAACCGTAATGTTTCGATTTATTAATGAGGAGTGCTCGCGTTGCATTCCACGGGCATGAAGTCCCCGTTGTAAACAGAGATTGCTTCTCGGAAGCGCGTTGACACGAGTGAGACTTGTTTACGTACCCACAGGATACAGTGGCGTGATGCTATTACGAACGTATTTATCTGTTGTGATCTTTAGCAAAGTACCTACTGGAATATAAAGCTCTATTCGCGAAGGAATATCTTTTAGAATACATACTACTATAAATACGAGAGTTTGTAAGGATGATTAGAAATGGATATTAGTGACTGTATCATAAAACATGGTTGATTTTAGGCATCTGGAAGAAATTACACAGATATGTCAAAGTATGGAATTTATCTGAACATCACGCGAGTTAAATCGCGGGCTAAAGCTTGTTAAAAAATATCTATACAGTTTACAATAACATTATTTTAGTAATTGCCTAAAATAAATGAAGTCAAAATACTCCAAATACCTCACAATATTATGATTTTCCCAGGTTAAATTTGCTTAATCCATAGATTATAGCAGCTCCATAATCGTAAACATAACTAAATATTAAATCCCATTTTCTAGGCTATGGCCGCTTCCACTACCTGCTGCTGGCCGTTTGCGGTCTCGTCAGCACTTCAGAGGAGATGGACGTCATCTCCATGTCGTTCATCTTACCTTCTGCACAGTGCGACTTAGACCTTACAACGGAAACGAAAGTGCGTACTATAAAATATTTTTTTTAAAAAACCTTATTTTTTTCAATAATGTAGAGATTTTTCTCTACCTATCATAAAATAGTACACAAATAAGAAAACTTACAGTTCTATCTTAGTGAATCTACCTACAATAACTACATGTACCTGTTATACCCATAGTTATACCCAATTACCGAGTTAAATACCTCATGTTATGAAAATATAAAAATACTAATTAAGATGCTCAATGATTATGTACAAAAAACTTGTGAATATAAAAGATGTTTGAAGCATGTGCTATCTGGGAAAAATACATAGAATAATACAAGCACATTGTTTTAAAACGTTGTTATTATAGACTCAATCACTGCCCGATTCCGTAAATATATCAGTTGATCTTACTAAGTTCGTATTCTACGAATTTGAAGCACCACACCTGTGTTGAACAAATTCAAGTCTCACTTTTTGTTGAACAATTTGTTTTTGCGAATAAAGTAACTGTTGAGCGGTATATTTTATTCATATGCTGTTTGATTAAAACAATATAATCATAAACTATGGAATTGTAAGTGTGTGAATTTTTAAGCAATAAATTTAAATTAGGTACCCCAGAGCGTGCGTCGGTGCGTATTTCCAATTCCAACTATACAAGGCCAGCACGCAACTGTGTGAAACTAATCACGTATAGTTTGGAAATAACTTTTTTACAAAGTTCTTCCAATCTATACAACAGTAGTACGCAAATACTCGCGTATACTTTGTAGTGAAGTAAGTAAGAATAGCGCTCCAAAACATACAGCGCCAGTACGCATGCGGACTAATCGTGTATACGTTTCGGAGTTAGCGCGGCGCGGCGGCCGCGGCGTCTTCCCATTGCTCGCGTTTATATTATTGTATTGCTGTTTTTAAATCTATTATTACAATGCATACACGAATGTTGCGTACTGATCGTGTAAAGTTTGTATCGTGGATGCTTGGCGTCTTCGTTCCCGACTATACTACTTACAATTGACAATAGTGCTAAAAAGTAAAAATCTAATAAGTCCAGAAGAAGACGGTTGTGAGGCGACGGAGCCCCGCTTTGCGGGGCTCCTATTTTTGTGTAGTTAAAAAAAACACGAACCTAACCTAACCCACACCCTTATCTGTTACCTATTTATTTGCCTAAGCTTACCTAATAATATTTTTATTCCATATTTTACTGAATCAATAATAATCAAGAAGAATAAAAGTAGATAGATATAGCTGTGTACAAGTCTTTGATTACCTATATAGATATTTATTATTTCGTTCAAGCGTAAGTGGTGTACTTAGTATATTTAGTTATATTTTGCGTACTGATCGTGTATAGTTTGGAACGAAGACGCAAGCATCCGCGTTACAAAGTAGCAGTACGCAAAATTCGTGTATATGTCGTGGCCATATCGTAGATTTGCTCATTTCATGAAATGGCCAATTTAGTTTGGCCAGATCGTTAAATCGTCAACGTTTCACGATTGGCGATCAGATCAACGATCTCAGATCGACGATCTGGCCAAATGTGGATGACCATTTCACGAAATGCGACCATTTTTGTTTCTTTTTTAAAAAGCGATTCACTTCTGGCACTCGCCGGCCGCTGCCGCGGCACGCTCGCTTTGCTCGCTCGGCTCGTACGTTGTTTATTAAAGTCTAACCTAACCTAACCTAACTGTTTTCTATTGAAAAAACCATTCGCTTCTGGTATTCGCCGGCGCTACCGCGGCACTAACTTAAATGACAATAAACAAGTTCTTAAAATATTCTGAATTTTTTAATGTTTTATGGACTCTCTAAGATATTTTATACGTCGATCTGGCCAAATGTCGATGACCAAATCGTGAAACGTTGACGATTTAACGATCTGATCAAACTATGTTGGCCATTTCATGAAATGAGCAAATCTACGATATGGCCACGACATATATATTGTAATCACAGACTTAAAAACAGCATTACAATATATACACGAGCAGTTTCCATGAGTTTCCTATGGTTGCGTTCTGGCTATGTATAGATTGGAAAGACGCAGCGTCGCTCGGTATGATCCTATTATGATAGCACTGCAGCACTAAATCTTAATAATATAATAATCTGGGTATCTGATAGTGATATTCGCCCAGTTACTGCTAGAGCAAAAATGAAATGGGTTCCCTATTTTATATTTTAAAAATATAGTGTGTATAAATTAAATAAAACAAAGAGTAATTGTCTATATTGGTCATAAAATGCACATTAGATTATTTTGAGGTAATTATTTGCGTCATCACTAAAAGTTCGATAAAGATATCATAGTAGGTACGGTTATCACTACATAGTATAAAACAAAGTCGCTTTCTCTGTCCCTATGTCCCTATGTGCCTTTGTATGCTTAAATCTTATAAATGCTTTAATCTATCTAATCTAATTCTAATCTATCTAATCTAATTCTAATCTAATCTAAATCTATTCTAATCTAATTTTATTATAAATGCTTAAATCTTTGAAACTACGCAACGGATTTTGATGCGGTTTTTTTTAATAGATAGAGTTCTTCAAGAGGAAGGTTTATATGTATAATAACATCCATTAAATAGTGGAGAAGTACTGTTATTTTTGAGGTTTCTAATGTGATGTCGTAAATAATTACATTTTTTCCGCTTTCATTGCAAACGCAGGCTGAACCCTACGAGTTTTATCAAAATATTGTACTAAGTATTGTACACATTGAAAAGGTCTACAGAAAAGTCCGTGATGGTATATATCTATCTCTTATGGATAACCCACAATAATTTTTTTTTGTCATTTACTTTTTACGACAAATAATGGCTAATTTTCGAAGCGATTTTAACCAATACAGCATTAATCCTTAACCAATTAAATACCTTGAATACATTGTTCATTTAATATAGATCTATATGGCCCTTTACACCGTATGATTTAAGTGAATATTTTCGAAGATATTACAGATTTAAAAATTGCGGGACGTAGCGTTTTCGGCGGTACCGGCCGCGGCCGGCCGCCATTGCACCCGTGCGAAGCCGGGGCGGGTCGCTAGTAATGAATAAAAGACACGTATAATGACACATATAAGAAGCATGTTTAATTTTTATGTTTTTGTAACAAATAAATATTTTGTATAGGGATGGCTGAACAGCATAATTTTCATCGGCATGATGGTCGGCGCGTACGCGTGGGGGTCCGTGGCCGACTCTCTTGGCCGCAAGCGGGTGTTGATCGCAATTTCTTTCATCAACGGTCTGGCGATCGTCGCATCTTCCTTCAGCCAGAACTATGAACTGTTCATGCTTTTCAGATTCATCAACGGTGCAGCGTAAGTCACATGTTTTTAGTTACTGGTATTTCCCCTTAGTCATCGTCTAAGTAATGTGATTTTTTGTATTGCTTGGCAATAAAATTAAGAAGATTAAAATTCGTATAAGTTTTAAATGTAGGTATCATTCATGCAGTCATGCTTTATTTCTCAATTACACCAAATTAACTTCAATCAATCAAAACAAGTAGGTAATAGGCCTAATGTAGGTATTTTTTTTTTCTAAATTAATAAAAGAATACTTGCACTATTATTTTTTAATTTGGCTTCAATTAAATTGTAAATCCAACTTTCAAGTTTGATGTTTATTTTTAAATACTTATTAGTATTCTTCGCAAAACAACGAGTATTTTTATATCGTTTATCAGTGCCGGATTAAGCCAGCGCGGGGCCTGTAGCAAATTCTGTCAAGAGGCCCTTCGTTTGCTATAGTTTCTCAAGTTAAAGGGTATTAAATAAAACAAAACTATTACAAATAAACTTTTCTGCATTTAATATGGGCAAATTTAGAGATAACACTTTCACTATCGACTTCTTTAAGCAAATTATACTCTATATTCATCAAAGTAAGGTGATTAAGACGTTCTTGGCCCATCGTGTTTCTTAACTCGTTTTTAATACGTTTTAACGTTGAAAAAGAACGTTCGCCACTGCAGTTAGTGATCATGAGAGACAAGTAAATGCGCAAGGCAATTTCTACGTTTGGGAAACACGATTCTAAGGAATTATTTAATAAAAGTTTATAAAATTGCAGTTCCAGAGACTCTTGTTTCTTGCTATCAATATCAATAGCAGTAGCTATGTGTGCTGTCATTTCGCCGCTGCACTGTACGTACACGGTGCTTCTGTGTGGGTGTTATGTTACCAGATATTGAAAATTTTCCCAAATTTTTCCCCGACTACGGAAGAAAGAGGGTTATGTTTTTCGAGTGTATCTATGTATATTATACATAGATACACTCGAAAAACATATACTGCAGGGCGTGCCAAAGAAATATTATTAATATTTCTTTGGCACGCCCTGCAGTATAAACCGCTGAACCGATTTTGATTTATGAGGTGACATTGCAATCATCTGAATTATTATGGTAGTGGTGTTATTGACGTTCTACATAAATTAGCTGTCAGGGTTTAATTTTAATTTTAATATAAATATTTGTATATGATAATTTTTTATAATATTGTAAAAATTCTTTTGTTACATAAACGATAAATTTTTAATTAAATAAATTACATAAAAAAAATGTTTCAAAATTACAAATATAAATCCAACAGCACTACCTCGAAGATCTTTTAACCATTTTACCATTTTACCCATAAAAATGGCAAATTCATTTTCAAAATACTGGCAGCATACGTCATACGTTGAAGTTTTTTATTCCTTCGTATATGTAAAATTATTATTTGTATACAAAATTAAATAAGCTAAATAATCTACAGAGAACCTGTAAAACGATATTTTATCTTTTTGTTTGTTTTCGGGAACAAATTTTACAGCGTTTTAATATCACAAGACAGCATTTTTTTACTAAAATAGCAAACCCCTTTTGACGTATTGCATGACACTATAATCGCTATAGCACTGGCGGAGGTTCGTATTCGTTTTTGATTTCGTATTTACTTTGACAAGGGCGATGGATGATTGTCATGCTCCATCTGCCTTTTATTTTGTAATCTAAGGTTTGATAGTCGATAGAATCCTATTTTATTTGATCGGGTTGTTACGACTAGCTCGTTCGATGACAATATCAGGGGATTTCCCTGTTAGTTTTGCCGTGTTACCAACTTGCGTGTAGCGCAGTGCAAGCAGTACAACACAACTTTTGGTGTAAGTAGCCAGCGCTCAATTGTAGAAACGTGGTAAAATTTTAAATTATTGTTGTAGATTTTGATACCAACGTTTCTCGTGGTAGGTACGTGTATTTTTTTTACGGTACGTGTAGGTATTATAAATTGATATTTTTTTACGGTCAGACAGGTATTAGACCGCGGGGCCCCCCGAGTCGCGGGGCCCGTAGCATTTGCTACTCTTGCTACGTGGCTAATCCGGCACTGTCGTTTATCTGTTTTTAGATTGGGAGGATCAGGACCCGTCATCTGGTCCTATTTCGCAGAGTTCCAGCCGAAGAATAAGCGCGGTGCTATGTTGAGTTTTATGGCCGCCTTCTGGACACTGGGAAATTTGTTCGTCGCAGGCTTGGCGTGGGTTATTATCCCAAGCGGTAAGTCGATAGACAACTTTAATTCATGCATTAGTGTTAAATACATTTGTTATCAAAATGATGTCTATAAATAAGCCAAACTTGCAAACTCCACTATTTTGCATTCAAATTACCAACTTCATTATCGATACGTCTTTATAAGTTCTACATTAAAATTTTAATTTTATAACCCTAACCTATTAATAATTCTGTTTTAATTTCTCATTACAGAGATCGGGATTCAAAAAGGTGCCTTTATTTACAATTCATGGCGTATCTTTTTATTGGTGATGTCTCTACCATCGTTCTTGGTAGCCGCACTTTTATTCTTACTACCTGAATCACCCAAGTTTTTGATATCCACCGGACGCCATGAAGATGCATTAGAAGTATTTAGAGGCATTTATATGATGAACACGGGACGTAGTAAAGAGGAGTACCCAGTGAAGCAACTGCTTGTAGACGAACCGCTGCATCCAAAACAAGAAAAGCAAATTGAAGCTAATAGGGAGCCAAAATCGAAGTTGAGAAGAATGCTAAGTGATATCGTAGAACACAGCAAGCAATTATTCGTACCGCCTATTCTCAAGTTTACAACGATCTCTATCACGATTAATTTTACATTCCATATTGGGTGAGTACCCGCAGTCAATACCTAACTCTATATTAACTACCTACTTACACTAATTTTTCTATCTATTTTATACGTGTGCCTTACTTGAAAAATTGTTTTTTATTTATTTATTTAACTATTTAGAAAACAAAATTTCACATCTATAACAAACACAATTTTGCGATGCGAAATTTGTAGCAACGCTCATAGTCGCATAAACACCGTTTGTTATTCGTAAGGAAGACAAAGGATGTGCCTACATACCTAGTACTTACGATTGCCTTATTTAAATTAATTTACATTATCAATTTGCACCAACAGATACTACGGACTGATGATGTGGTTCCCCGAGATGTTCAACCGTTTCGACGAGTGGTCGCGCACACACGACAACGCAGAAGCCGACATTTGCCAAGTCACAGCATACGTCACAAAGTTCGGTACACATTCCGCGGAGGCTAACTGCGATTCCCACATCAATTCTGATGTATTCATGGAGTCTCTCATCACTGTGGCCGCTGCGATACCATCCAACATCTTCGCTGTGCTCGGCATGGATAGACTTGGCAGGAAGTTCTTCTTAGGTTGGTTAACGTTTAATGTGTTTTGATCACAAAATCAGAGTCAGAGCATAATCAATTAATTTTGTTTTAAAATGTCTCCTAATTTATTATGATACATTTCCTCCAAAATTAAATTTATAACTTTCCTTTTTATTACAGTATTCGCAACATTCTCAGCGGGTCTGTGCTCAGCTGCGATGTACTTCGTCTACAACAAGACCAACAACCTTATAGTCAGCGCTATATTCAGTTCAGTCATATCCTGCGGTAACGCTTCCCTCGACTGTTTGATTACTGAAGTCTTTCCAACCAACTTACGGTAGGTTTCTTGCTATTATTTGTTTTTTTTTCTACAAATATAATCAGGAACTTCTTAATGCTACTTTGATACTAATAATTACATAGACTAGTCGCAACTCGCATAAATGAAACGTTTATAACGACCGCGCTGACTGTATGCATGCGTAATGTTCTCAATTCGTAGCGTATATTTTTATCGCAATGCAGACGTAGGTACTACACCAGCAATACTAGACCCATCTAGCAGCAAAAAAAGTTGCAAAGCTACCGCTCACTAATCCATATACTAATATTATAAATGCGAAAGTACCTCTGTCTGTCTGTCTGTTATTCAATCACGCCTAAACTACTGAACCAATTTGCATGAAATTTGGTATAGAGATATTTTGACACCCGAGAAAGGACATAGGATAGATACATACAGATAGATACATTTTTATCCCGGAAATCCCACGGGAACGGGAACTATGCGGGTTTTTCTTTGACTGCGCGGGCGATTCCGCGGGTGGAAAGTTAGTAGTTAATATTTAGTTATGCTGCTCAGTGCTCACTTATTTCCTCGGGTTCTATTGAAAACTACATATTAAGATTTCCTTTTATTGAGAAATGGGACTGAGTTAAAAAAAAATATTTTAATTATAACTATATTCAATTATTTCGTACAGAGCTACCGGCGTCGCAGTATCCATGGTTGCGGCCCGTCTCGGTGGTATCATCGGCAACGTAGTCATCGCCACGTTGCTGGACACATACTGTCCCGCCCCGACCTTCATAGTGGCCGTGCTGCTCGCCAGCGGCGGTCTGATGTGCCTCTTCCTGCCTAACACCACGCGGCAGGCCTTACAATAACGACGACAAATTATACAAAAAGAAGGAATTAATTACCTACATATTTGAGCAGCTTTAAATTTTCTTGGATAATTTGAAAACTAAAAATTATAGAGGATTTTAAAATATGTACTTTCGATAAACCATATTTACATCTGTTTATCCGAAACAGAATTACCTCATATTTAAACATTGAATTATATTTTGTAATAAATATAAAATACAGTAATTTTGTACTATTTTCTCAATACCTACATATACTAATGTACGTTTTTGTAAGTCCTGCTGTGTTGTGATAAACATTTAAGTATCGTTGTAGATAGTTTGTTCATATTTGTACAATATTTTTTTACTATTTAACACCTTTCTTTAATTTATGAACTAAACAGAATGATAGTAATAACTAGCGTTTAGGATGATGTTAAAATCGCGTTGTAACGCTTTACCGAGATAATTTTGCCATTGTTATTTTACATTTTAATGAAAGTATTATAGGTTAAGTCATAAACCGTACAGTTCTGTTGTTACTTGCACATGTATTAAAACGAATTTATAAATTAAAAATTGTTACCGTAGTTTGTAGATATAGTTTAGTTTAAATCATAGATAAACCCTAACTCGTTAGAATACAAATTTGTAAATTCTTATATTCTGAACACATAAAATAATTTAAAAGAATCAAATAATCAATTTGTAAATCATGTCATTAGGAAATAAGTATATATAAATAAAACGATACATTGAATGAAGTTTATTTATTAAATCCTTATAGTACAAAGAAGTTTTTGTTAGACTTCATTGTCGTAGTTCTACATCCAGACATAGTTCACACAAGTTAATGTGCTTTCGACATTATGTTTAGTTACTTTTACAAATATTGTACTTAATATAAGTGCTACACAATTAAAATCAATGAATATTTCATTTAGTTGAGACATTGTTTGACCACTTCTTGGTAAGCAGTAACCTCTACTGGTTATTTTTCTGTACCAAAGTATATAAACATATTTGTGTCCGTTTCGACCTTAGTAATTATAGCACAATTCAATGTACAAAATCTGCGTAATTGTACACAATGTTACTTATCAGAAGATGGATGACGTTATAAAAAATATTACAATATAACTTCATATATTACACATATGATCCAACAACGTTATAATTATAAATTTTATTTTACAATAATAATCTTAAATTAAACTCTATATGCATAATGCATTAAACTAATAAAATAAAAGTAGACAGAGATGAATACAATCAATAGAGCATCAGTCATCTCCTGTTATATATTTACATTTGTGCACGTTTGAAACACGCACATGATTTTTCATCCTTATGCAATACATTATAAAATATAGTTCACTTTAGTCCTCACATTGTGATACATTATTATTCAATGAAATCCTTTGAAATCCTTATAATATTATGTGTATTTTACTACACAACAGTTCAACTGACTTATATCATTCGCCGTAGGCTTTCATGATATTAAATAATGTAAAAACTTAGCCTATTGCACATTGTATTCTTCATCGTTGTGATAAGAATACGTATATATTCTTACTACACGTGACCCATGACGTTTAGCATCGCTAAAACCATGTATAAAAACAATAATTGTCTCTCTCACATATGGTTAAACACTAGGAATTAATTAACTATTATTATGTGATAGATCACTAACAGAAAGTTGTATTGCCGGCTGTAGTGGGATCTCCACGGAGGCTTCAGAGATATCAGAACCAGGAGTTAGCATTCTTCTGGGCCACTGACTTCCGTCTTCGGTTTCCGATTCCCGTACGTCAATCGACGAGGGGGAGCCTGCGGTAGATTCTACTGATGATACTGTTCTTTCCGTAATCTCATCAGTCAATATTGGCATTGATTTTCCCACTGATTCTTCCTCTGTCAATAAAGGCATAGATATGGGACCGACGGCCGGTAAATCTGTTTCTTCCGTGACCACAAACGTCATCTCCGTATTAGGTGAAGGCAATAATGAAGTTCTATAGTTACTGTTACTTAAAGGGTCAGTAGTCTTAGGGGCTATTCGTGGATCTGTGACTGTTATTGGTAACTCCAGTGAAGTAGGCACCGAGTGAGGCGTAACACCAATAACTGCCAATCCGTCGTCTAAGCTCGACGGTATGGTCGGTTCCATGTCTACTTTCGTGGGTACTTCGACTGGAGTCATTATAGGTTGATTTAAGGTTGTACTAGTTTCTGACACTCTACAATGGACAGATACATTTGCATTCAGGTCCCGAAAATCGGGTGCATCATTTTGTGTGCTTTCAGCATGAAAAACATCACTATTAGCCAGCGCAGCCTCTAAAATATCCCTGCGTTCAGGTTGTGGAGCAAGGGCTGAAACTGGTTCTGCCATTGGAACGAGTTGATTATTTTCTAATACTAATGGTCGATTATCTATTGGAGTAAATGTACCATTTTCTTCAACACAAAGATAAAATGAACCTTGTGGTCCTCCAAAATGCTCCCCCGGCACTGCCAGCAGTTGTCCATCGGAGAGTGGTGGAGTAGGTTGTGTACTTTGTTCAGTTTGCGCAACAAAAGTCTCATTAGGGCGAGCTATTGCCGTGGTAGGTAGTAATTCTTCAAAATTATCAACATTTGAATAATTTGAGGATGAGGGTAGAGAAGAAGATTTTGGGTTATTAATTGAACTGGATGAAATGTTTGTAGAACATATTGGTGTCAATGCGGGCATAGGTGAAGTTGGTGCTGGGGCAGGAGCTATTGCAATTTCATGTTTAAATTTTTTCATAGGTGTTGGAGAATCAGCTAGATTTTTTCTCACCCTCTGCTTTTGTATAGGTACAAGGGTGTCAGTTGGAGATATTGTTATTGTTTTCTGTACGATTACTTTATTTTCTTGAGACTGAACAGGAACTTTTTGTATTATTTGTCCTGTTCGCTGTAAATGTTCAAATTGTGCAGCAGTGAGTTGCATAACGGCACCCGACTTTTGTAAAAATATTAACGGCTCTGAAGAGTTTTTCTGGATAGCTTGAACAATTTTCTTGGGTTCAGTGGAAACTCGTTTTGGTGCTGGTCTTATTTCCGGTAATGGTGCTATATTTTGCGTAGTTGTTGCTAATCTACCTCCTACAATTAGTTGCCCTTTTGAAGTTATGATGGCACTTTTTTGTTTTGACACTATTCTAGATGGTGTTTTAACGGAGGCAACTGTAGTTACCACATTTTTTTGTTGATTAGAAGAATTTGTTGAGATACGTTGTGTTATTGTTTTAAGTTGTGATACACTTGCTTGCTGTTTATTAGGAAATAGAATTTTTTCGTGTTCAGGAGTTAAGACTATTCTTGACTGCGTGCCTTGTGCATTAGTAATAATCATTACTGTGTTTCCAGGAGTAGTAGTATCAGAAGCAGATGGTAACAATTTTGCTGACACTGGTTTGTTGTCAGCTACAGTAGTATTTGTTTCCGGTCCTTTCCCCACTACAACATGTGCTTTCCCAGTTTGAGGATCTATAACAATTTTTTGTGTTCTGCCAGGTCTTGGAGAATTAGCCGATGGTAAAATTATGAACTTTTCTGCTTTATTAGTAGTTTGTGGAAGTGTTTGTATTATTGTGGGAGTTTGTTTTACTTCCTTTATGGGAGTTTCCGATTTCGTCATAATGATCTGTTGTTTACCCGTTGTTTTATCTATTACTAACATGGGTTTAGGGGATCCTCTTAATTTAGATGACTTGGAGAGAATATTAGGCGTTGTTACTTTATTACTATCAAGAGATGGATGATGTATGTGCGATTTTATGTCTGGTTTATTAGAAGCCGAGGTTACCGTTATTTTTTCAGTGTGAGTTATCAGTTTTTTTCCTTTTGGAGTTCTAGAATTGCTGGAAGTGGTTATAAGATTTCCATCTGACATTACGAATGGCATTTTTTCTATACTTTCTGGTGTCAATATGTCATCAGACAAAACAATCGGCATTGAATTTATATCAAACACGGAGTCGTTGGGTTTTGACACTTCCTTCGCGGTTTTATTATCAACAACAGAGCTAGATGGTGTGATTTGCGGTTTTATCTTTTGAAGTTTAGGATTTGGTTTTGCAATTTTACGAATTTTTTTCTGAATAATGATTGTATTATTATCTGTTTGAATGTCTGGTGTTGTTTGTATTGTATAACTTTGTACAGAGGAACCATCTTCAGATGGTTTATTTGTGCGTGATAAAATGATTTTATCCGGTGTTGTTACTTCAGTCACATTATTCAATAAAGTTTTATTAGGTGTGGTACGTCTAATTATAATTTTTTGTTTCGTAGATTGCGGTTTTGGCTTTAATGCTGTTTTGGCAACATCAATGTTCAATATTTTTTCTTTATTTGAAACAATTAATTTCTTATTGATAGAAGCATTATTTGGGGCGGTTACATTGGAAGTGCAAGGACCTTCTAAAATTTTTAGTAATCTAGGTGTACTTTCGTTTTTGCTTGTGTTACCATTAATTATCTCACTTTTCTTTTCAGACGATTGTCCTAACACAACCTCAGTGTTATTTTCAAAACTATTGACGTCTTGTGCCTTATTACAGTAAAGTACAGAACTGATATCATTTTGTTTGCTAGCATTAATTTCTGGTATGTTAATTTTATGATCTATGGATTCAGACATTTGAACTAATGATTGGGCAGCATTTAAATTTTCACTCTTTTCTTCCTCGCTTTCAAATCTAATATTATTTGTCAAGATGGGCGTTTTAACTATAGCTACATTTTCATTTGGAGTACTGTCATTTTCATGCTGTTTAGTTTCAGAAGCCCCGAATGAATTATTTTGGGGATTTTCAATTGTTTCCTGTACTTCTTCACTATTAATTGACGATATTAACGTTATTTTATCTTGACAATCAATTGATGCTTTATTCTGAATGGTAGTAGAAGGTAAATTAATTAAAGCTTCTGCAATTTGTAGATCCGATTCAGTTGGAATATTATTGGGAACTATTTCTATTATGTTTTCCACTGTTTTAGTTTCTATTGTTTCTGTTCCGTTTTTGTCACCATTTGTATCTATTGAATTTAATACCATTTCACATTTTAAGGAGTCTTCCTCATTGGAAGCTGGTTCTGGATCTGTATCAATTTCTTGATTGGGAACTTGACTTGTTTTTGTATCATTCTCAACTTCAGATGAAGGCTCGATTGTTGTTTCGATAATTTCAGAGTCTTGATTCAATTTTTCTATAACATTACTTTTCATTTCTTTTAATTTATCCTCACAGCCATTAATATTAGATCCATTTATAGTGTCCTTATTATCATCTTCAAACAAATCTTCAGGAGGATCTACACTTATTACTTTAGTGACCCTATCAGCTTCTCTCGATACACTTAGTAAAGCATCTACAGCAGAGGCAGTCGATTCACTCATATATTGTTCAATTGATTCATTCTCTTTCAAAGGTTGATTCTTGGTTTGATTGCTACACTGTTCAGGTGAATTCAGTTCTAAGGGATTCTTGTTATTAAGAATATTTATGTTCTCATCTGATTCATTTATTAAATTCTTTTTTATATTTGTTTCAACATTTTCGTTATTATTTTCAATTTTAGTAAGTTCATTATCAATTTTATCTAAAGGTTCATTCTTATTTGTTTCCAGCTTAAACTTTGACACATCCTTATTTTCAATTTCAACAGTCACAGTATTTGTTTTAGTTGAGGGCATTGTCTCTGTACACAAATTGTCTGATTTGGAATAAGTCTTTTTAACTTCTTCCTGGATTTGATACTTTTCTCTTTCTCGCCATTGAGCAGCCTCTGCATTCATTTTCTTAAGTTGAATCTTTGGTGCTAGACGAGCAACTTTAACAGGTTCAATTGGTGATGAAATTCTGGGCTCTGGTGATAGATTGATGTCGGAACCATTTATTTCCGAATCTGCAATATCATGCCTCTCTGCAGCGTTTAATTGTTCTGCAACATATTTGCCTATTGCATCTTGACTTCTAGAGTGGCGACTCCGAAAAAACGTTTTTGTTTTAAATATGGTTTTTGGCGGTTGAGGATCGGATTTTTTTTCTGGAGATTTACTGCCTTCAGTTGATCTTTCACTCTTTTTATCAGGAGATTTTACAATTGAAGGCTCAGGAAAATTTTCCTCGACTTTCAAAGGTTCTGGAACTGATGGTAATTCCGGTACAGTAGTTTTATTTAATAGTTCAGCTACTTCTCGTGCCATATCGTTTTCATCAATGCTAAGGCTTTTCGTTTCCTCTTTACGTATTGAAGGTTTTTTAATGCGTGGTATTTTTCTGCCAACATCAGCTTCTACTGGCCAATCTTCATCCTCACAAAAATCATATTTTGCGTCATTTGAAGCCTCTGGTTTTTCTTCTTTTTTTTCTGGAAGAGGAGCATTTTCACTAGGTGCCTGGACTGTAGGTAGCTCAGCAGGCGTTGGGACAGCTGGTGAGCCAGCAGCTATGGGTACATCTGGAGATGATGCCATGGCTAAGGTAGAAGATTCCCCATTTGAATCTTCATCACCATCGTCCCAATCGGCTAACAAGCTGCTCTTTATTTCCTCATCAGTTTTTATTTTCTTTACTTCAGGCAATGCCTCACTCTCAGCTTCTCGTTTTTGAGCTTGGTTTTTTCTGGGTGATTTTTCACTTTTCTCTTGTCTCGGCTTTCTAGGTTTAGAAATTTTTGATGTTGCTTTTGAGGAAGATTTTTGTGCTTTTGGTGAAGGTTTTTTCTTTACTGATGACGGTGTGTAGGGCGTAAATGTAGAGCTATGTGTTTTATTATGTAAAATTAATACATTTAACCTTGTTGTAGTAAATGGACATGCATGACATGCATAAATTCCGGTGCTCGATGCTGTAGGTGTGATAATTGCTGATTTTGTAGATTCTTGGTCATTAGATTCTTGTGCTTTTTCTTCACTTGGTTCTGAGCCAGCTCTGCTTGTGGAGGGAGTTGTTTCTTCAGGTTGACTGGGGGTTTTAGAACCTTGTAGTAGAATATGTACTTTGTAATTAGACTTTTCTTTTACCTGAAATAAGGAAAACAAATATTTATAAACAAAATATATTTCGTATGGATAAGATAAAAGTAGATGATTAACAATATTACATACCTTTCTTATTGGAGTTGAAAATTTTGAAAGGTCACCAGATTTTCCTTTTCCATGTTTACCTGCAGTGACAAAAAGTAGATGTAGAGTAAGATAATCGAAATAAAAATATTATTACTAGTGAGTACCTAGTGCCTAGTAATATATTTGTTGAAAATAAATATTAAATCTGTTTCTGTTTAGCAAATAAATATTTGAATATTTATATTATACACTAATTGATAAAGCAAGTTTGTCTTTAAAAAGGAATATTTTTCCTATTTTTGCATATTTTTCATTCATCTTCCAGTTCTATTGGTAGTAGTGTGGTGTTATGGAGCCTTTAACCTCCTCTGATAAATGGACCATGGATCCAAATTCAAAGAAGCATGCATTAATCCATACAAACAAATTAGTACATAATACATAATATTATAGATAAAACTATTTATATGCTAAAAAACCTTACCTTTCTTCATTGAGGCTGGTGTTTTCTTATTTGGGACTCCAAATAAGCCAGCATAACTTTCTTTCTTTGTTTCTTGAAACTCATCTCGAGTGAGGATTTCAATATCGCCACCAACAGCAGTCTCCGCTCGGATTACATCTTCAGGAAATTTTTCCATAAGTCCATGTTTGGTTCTATACAAATCTGTAAATAATGTTGTTAGATTAATGAGATTTATATTCCAATTTTAAAGTGAAAAAGCAAATTGCAATAAGAGCAAATCAAATAGGGTTATTTTTTTTCACCAATTTTTTTTTTGTGGCCATATAGACCCGCATGGTTTAACTTGATCCTGAAGTTTATTTGTATGTACTTTTTATTAAAGAAATATGTTTAAAAAATGTTGTAGTAGCAGCCACAGGATTTCAATGAGGTAAGTAAAAGATGTTATATAATTTTGTTCAAATAAATCTTATGGGCTAAGCAGCAACAAACCCTTTGTTGGTATTTACAATTTATTTAAAAAATTGTTTTAATTATAATGATCGCTTTACTAATAACAAATGACACATTCAAGAACTCATTCTAACGCATTCAGATATGATCCAATTAATTGACCATTTTGTAGTGTTCCATTTAAAATTATTTCTACAAGTCTACAGTTATGACTATTCCTGGTGCTGGTTGCTTTATTTACTTTTAATGCAGATCATTTTTTTAATAAATTATACTTTAAACACTGTGGTCTATCATTTACTTTACCGTTAGGTACTTCCATGTAATAAAAAGACACAAAATCAAAATATTGACTATGAAATAATGCCACTAACAGAACAAAGATAACAAATAATTTAATAGGGTTGAACTTACAGAGTCCTTTTTGAATGAATTCATCCTTGCGACTACATTCATATTTATAAATAGAATTCGGATTCTTGACATATTCACTGAAAAAATTAAAATACAACAATATTTAATTAAATAATTTTATTAACTTTTTTATAAACATTGTATGGGAAATGCTAAATAATACCAAATACAAATATAGATGGCTAAAAATATAAGAAAAATAAATTAAAAATACATGTTTATTTTTGTATCAACTAATGCCACAATATTAAACAATGGGCAGAAACAGAAAGTTCATATTTCTATTTTGCATAGTATATTTATACATTTGATGATAATGTACCACTTACTATGAATCTTCTTGAAAGAATTTAACGACAGCTATAGGTGGTTTTCTAAACGATGGTAGGACATCTGGAGGCAGCTTCTCATGTCCGACCACTTCACCTGGCCACCAACAAGAGCCGAGTTTCACCCATACTATATCACCGTCAAGGTAATTTACTTCAGTCTGTTCACTCATCATTTCTTTTAGGATTTAAGCGACACGCACGACCATATTTTGTTCACAGTTCCACCAAGAAGAGAGAACCTGTCACTTTAGGTAACATTTCAATATATCAACATAAATCTAATAACGTCTAAATATTGAATGATAATTGGAACGATATAATTATTCGAGCGAAAGATTTGATTAACAATAATGATACAAGTTGCAAAATAATACTTGTAAATAAATTCACCGACTGCGTACGATAATATTACATGAGTAACTTCGTGTGGTACCCCTGATCAGAAATTCTTATAAATTTAAATAAACATTTTAGTCACATACATAAAATTGGCAAATATTTATTGCATTTATTGTATATATTTAAAAAAAATTCTATAAATATAAACACGATTAAAGGAAAATGTACAAAAACAGTAGCTCAATTTAGTACCGGAAATAGTTATGAGGACAGCGTCAGCATATACCAACATTACGAAATAAGAATTCACTAGGTTATTGCCCGTGCCAAAAAGATTAAATTAAAGTAAAAGAATATCATTATAATATTATTGTTAAGTACATAATAGAATGTTCTGAAAAATAATTATAAACGATTAATAAAATACTTTTAATAAAGGTCGATTTTTTTTATTAAATGTAAATTTCTTGTGCCAGAGCTAAATTCACATTTTTCCTGCATTTACACTCTTCCAATAACCGAGAGTAGCGTAATAATTAATACCGCTTTGTTATTATTATAATTTATAATTTACCACTATTTGGATATTACCTGTGGATATTACCAACACTCCAAGAAGCGTATATCTAATACACTGGAGATTTCAGTATGAACATTAACTTGTAACAAGAAAATATGACCTTGAATGACGCCTGTATGTTTTTTTATCCTTTTCACACCCACTTGCCAAGTTAGGTGTGAAAGGGATAAAAAAACATACAGGCGTCATTCAAGGTCATATTTTCTTGTTACAAGTTAATGTTCATACTGAAATCTCCAGTGTATTAGATATAAGCTTCTTGCAACACTCCAATAGAACCACAGATCAAATACTCAATAATGTTGCCGTATGACAGATACAGATAAAACCAAGGTTAAAACAAAAACATCATGTACATGTTTACGGAAGGTGAGAACTGAGAAGATCAAGGAGTAGATTGAATTATCTTCACACATTAAGTTTCAATGCAACAATCAATGCCTTCTTTATTATCATAACCCCATGGACCTAAAAAAAAAAGAGTTTTTTAGGTCCATGCATAGCCCTATATTTTTTCTATAGGGATTACTTTCCTCTATGGGTTATGGGTACGGCTTCGCCCGTGATAGGTACCTACGCCGGTGCGTATTTCCAAACTATACATAGCCAGAACGCAACCATAGGAAACTGCTCGTGTATACTTTGTAATGCTGTTTTTAAGTTTGTTATTACAAAATATACACGAATTTTGCGTACTGATCGTGTATACTTTGTAACGCGGATGCTTGCTTCTTCGTTCCAAACTATACACGATCAGTACGCAAAATATACCTACTACACCACTTACGCTTGAGCGAAATAATAAATATATAGGCAATCAAAGACTTGTACAGCTATATCTGGCTATATCTATCTACTTTTATTCTTCTTGATTGATTCAGTAAAATATGGAATAAAAATATTATTAGGTGAGCTTAGAAAAATAAATAGGTAACAGATATAAGGGTTAGGTTGGGTTAGGTTAGGTTCGTGTTTTTTTTTAACTACACAAAAATAGGAGCCCCGCGAAGCGGGGCTCCGTCGCCTCGCAACCGTCTTCTTCTGGACTTATTAGATTCTTACATTTTAGCACTATTGTCAATTGTAAGTCGTGCAGTATAGTCGGGAACGAAGACACAAGCATCCTCGATACAAAAAATATACGATCAGTACGTAACATTACATACACAATACACATGCATTTTAATAATAGATTTCAAAACAGCAATACAATAATATAAGCGCGAGCAATGGAAAGACCGAAAGACGCCGCGCTTACTCCGAAACATACACGATTAGTCCGCATGCGTACTGGCGCTGTATATTTTGGAGCGCTATTCTTACTTACTTCACTACAAAGTATACGCGAGTATTTGCGTACTGCTGTTGTATAGATTGGAAGAACTTTGTAAAAAAGTTGTTTCCAAACTATACGTGATTAGTTTCACACCGTTGCGTACTGGCCTTGTATAGTTTGGAAAGACGCTACGCCGGTACGCCGCGGCCGTACGTGATAGGCCTACTACTGGATCACGATTATAACAAACGATTAAAGAATTTTTGAAACCCGCGGTCCAGTAGTTCCTGAGTCAAACGCACGGTCAAACATACAAACCCTTCGTCTTCAGCTTTAGGTATGTTATTATAATACTAGCTGTCCCGGAAAACGATGTTTTGCCTTACTCGGGTAGATATAAAAAATAGGTTGGCCATTGAGGTATTATTACTACGTATAGAGAGGACACCACGAACAAAATCTGTGCGACAATCGCGGCGGTGGGGCGCGCGTGGGGCGGCTAGTTAGTCATAGATATAAGCGATGTTTGAGACGCTTGGCTCTAACTCGTGTTACAAATAGTGTAGTAGCGATGCCCTCTCTAGTACGTAGTACATAGTAACTCAATGATGTTGGCCGATTAACAAATCGATCCAATACACACAAAATTTCATGAGAATCGGTCCAGCCGTTTCGGAGGAGTATAGAAGATTTTTTTTTATTTCTACTAGCTAACATTGTCACACGAGAATTTTATATATTATTTTATATTATTTGTTTGTTTGTTTGTTTGAATGCGCTAATCTCAGGAACTACTGGTCCGATTTGAAAAATTCTTTCGGATTTAGTTAGCCCATTTATGGAGGAAATAGCGATTGAAAATTCGTTACTAAAAAGTTGGATTAAAATGAAAAAAAAAACAGTTCTGAGATTTATTAAAAAACATTTTTTTTATTTCTTGTAAGACATGTTCAATTTCATAAATGTATACTTACATAAATATTATTTACAATAGAACTATAGAATAGAATTATGATATTGAAAAATATCATCCTTCTTAAAAATTATCAAACTCACATACTTAATAATTACATGTTGCAGGCACAGATTTAATTAATAACTTATAACTTTACTTGTTAGACATAAATGTATATGATTCGAATATAATTTTCCGATTTATTTGTACAATGAGTCATAATATCATTTACATATTAATATATATTATATCACTATAATGAAAATAAAATCTCCGTTCAAGGGCTAATTTTTCAATCCTTGGATAAAACTTATTCGTCGAATAACGTATAAAACTACCATTTCAAAATGTATTCTTATTGCCCGCAATTGACAGTTTATAGGTGACATTTTAATACTATCGTGTAATACTTTATTAGACGGATAAGTTCTAACCAGGGATTGAAAAATCGGCCCTAAAATTATTTAATTATAATATTGCTAGAGTTGATAATAGGCTGGTTACTTAGATCATTAAGTAATGGATAACACTCGCAGGCGTTTCCCCTTTTGCCGAGGTATAAGATTATTCGAATCGAAAAATCTTATGCTTTCATAAAAACTACTTGCGTAATCGATTACAAACACTCTGCGTATTCGTAAAACATCGAAAGGACGTCTGCGAGTGCTCCGCTAAAAATGCCGTTTTGCACTGTCAAGTCTTGCAGAAGCAATTCAAACATGTCGAATATTAAAAAAGATGGAATAACCTTTCATTTGTGTATATATTTTTATTTTTTTAACGTACATTTCTAATTAAATGCAATTTCTAATAATCGTCGATGTATCGTTTAGCGATATGATCAAGACAAATAATCGAGTCATGTTTACTTGATCATTGATGCGGCCCCACGAGACTATCATGGAAAGAAAATATACAAATTTAATCTTTATGAACTAAGAGATAAAGTTGAATTTAAAACGCGATAATGAACCGTATTCTTTACGAGACTATCTTTTAAAGAAATACAAATTTAATCTTTATGATCTAAGTTATAAAGTTGAATTTAGAACGCGATATTGAACCGCACTCCCCACGAGACAACTTGAAATGAAATACAAATTTAATCTTTATGAACTTAGGGATAGAGTTGAATTTAAAAACTCGTCGCTTAAAAGGTCGTAAATTTTTACGACTTTCGTGACACAAATTATTTTTGTGAATGTGTGATTGTGTTTCAATAGTGTGAGTTACCCTCCCCGCACCAAAATCAGCAGAAAGTTTAGTTAGAACATTTGCCAGCGTACTCCATCCATTACTTAATGATCTAAGGCTGGTTATGTTTGAACCACATTTTATGTGACAAAAACATTAAATATGATAAATAAATTAAATAATAATGAAAAAAAGGAGAAATTATGATGTGCATTAAATTTGTTTTAAACATAATATAGATAATAAAGAAATAGACATATTTAAATACTCGTATTAATAATTAATGTAGACGAATTTTCTTTCAATTCCAATCATTCAACAACGTCCTGCACTGAAACTGGTATCTAAATAGCATGTATTCTTAAATATAGTTTGATATGTGGTTTATAAGCCTAATATTTCTACATATTACATTATTTTATCCAGAGTATTGGCGTACAATTTTAGCCCATTGCTGAGGGAAGTTCCGTTGCACGTATGACAGAGTGCGTTGAATTTGTTTTGTTTCTTGTGGTGTACACTGGGGACAAGCTCCTCGGAGAACCAATGGCGCCAATGCTATAAAAAAATATAAATAATTATTGGCATCATATTCTATAAATAAATACGTCAGAAGGTCAACCACTGATAAATATTCACTGTTATTTAATTATTTTGTAAACATACTTAACATGATTTACACCAGTCTATAATGGTTATAATATTTAAAGACAGAATATAAAATTAAAAAGAACTTAGTTAATACGTCCTATAATTTATTCCATAATTAAATAACCAATATGGATATGGCTGATAAAACATTAATAAATTAACTCCATTTATCATATTTTAAAATAAATATTATTGAGATTATAGTAGGTAGGTAAGCTATACCTAATAACAGCTATAAAATCTTGAATAATATTTTATACATTGATTTTATAGGGATCCGTTACGGCTTATACTATTATGGTAAAATACTTATTTTATCTGCATGATGCAATCAGCATTTAATTAAAATGCCAAAATTTATTTGCCAAAAGAACAATTGTACTTGACCTGATTACACTATGCAAAAAACAATTACTAATCTCTGATTATTAATTAAAGAGTGTTTTTTTTTTTTGTATGGGTAGGTAATATTTAAACATTTTCTCCATACTACATTTTTCAGATTTGTCCTGCACATAATATTTGGAATAATCAACAGCAGGTAACTGAAAGTGAAAGATATTTTACGACTTTGTAAATCAGAAATTGGTCTAATTCTGCAACCCCTTGTATTAAAAAGACTTAAAAAAGGAACAAAGATTTTTCTTACTTTTAAGTCTCTTGCCAATGGGATCACATGGTGCTTCTCCAAGGGCACATTTAAGTTGTCTTTGGATGAATCGTTTGTCATTGAGAGCATCTTCCAGAGCAGTGTCTGATACTTCAGGCCTCTGTGTTTCGGCTACGCAGACGGCTGCCACTGCGCATAATACTAAAACATGTGTGATCTGAAAAAATGCGCGATCTTTAGTTACAAGATAATTAAATTTAATTTCTATATGTAACTATACTGTATATTTAACGATGGCATAATAAAAAAAATCATACAACTTTATTGGTGTCGGCAAAACTAAGAATTAAATAATTAAACAATAAAAAAAGGTTATAAGACGCCCCGACATAATACATATTATAATTGCTTCAAGCACTGTATACCAATATCATTTGGTGCCTCCCATATTATCTATCATTACCTAATTTAAATGCTCACTACTACGGAATTAAACTTTGTATAGGAAGTACTAGATAGAAAGACTATATGCCTTTAGTTTATCATTAACTCAACCTAATCCTTTGCAGGCAAAGTCGAAGTCCGTAGACATCGAATTTGTCCATGAATCAAGACACCATCAACACACGCACGTACCTACCTACGTGCCTTGAAATTAAATGATTGAGTAATCATGGTAATGTAACTAAGAACTGGCACATCAAATAATATTTGCAACTAGGCAAGAGAGCTAGGTCAGACCAAATAAAATGACATAAGAAATAAATAGAAAAAAGAAAAATTTTCTCATTACACATGAAAATAATAGTTGTTTCCTAAATGGAAACTTAACTATTATTTTCATTCAAAGCTCGCGCTTAGGTACTATGCCTTGTTACTTGTTAGATAGGCAATTGTTGTCAATTAGAAAATTATTTTCCACCAACGTAACACCTTGCCCTACATAGGTACATATAAAGACAATAGTGTGAACAGCGAAAACAATGATTATTATTTTTTGCTAAAACAAAATACCAAGTAACTTTGTTGCCATGGGCCATGGCTATCAAAAGAATGTTTATTATATAAATAAGGATAATTCATTTTTATTACCAAGTTATTACAAAGGAAAAGATAATAAATTAAATGGTTAAAAAGACAGCCATAAAGTTGAACTAAGTAATAATAACAATAAGCTTTACAATCTTGATGTAGGTATGTCTGTGTTTACAATGGTACCTACGTATTGGAAGAGTTATTTTGAATTCTTTTGCTTTTTGTATGAAGTCCGAAGCGCGTTTGTAGAGCTTTTTGTAGGTACTAAAACCAGTTTATTGTTGTGTGAAACATGTCTTATCGCAAACTTATTCTTGGGTCGGGATTTACAGGATAATGAACTTTTTAAGAACTAACTAAATACGCTACAAATTGACAGCCTCCATGGTCGATTTAAAAGCAATAAAACGAAACAGGTAGCTTTGCTTGCATTATTGTTATCATCTTCATGGAAAATACAGAATAATAAAGTATGTATCTCATATCATTTACGCATTACATGGTGTTACATGACGGGCTTATTGAAAAAAAGAATGGTCTTAATACAGTTTCTATTTAGTAATCTGTGCTAATGCGTTTTACCTACTAATGAAATTTCATTATATTATGATGATTTGAAATATAGTCATTGCCGCAAATTCCATTGTTATTATAACAGAGAACAATACTATAGTGATAGGTATATTATGTTGATTTTCTAAATGAAGTTTGAACAATATCCATTTAAGCTTAATAACTTGGGTAAAATTGGTGGTCTACCACAAATCGTTTAATAGTGAGTCAATATTGCGTTTGACCACGTCTGACCTTCGCTTCAGTAGGTATGTATCTTTTAATAAAATAAAGACCAATCTTTCCTTATTTACCTTCAAAGAAAATATATTTATAAATATGAGTTTATGTTGTTTCATCACTTCCTCTAACATCCTGCGTTAAAAAATTCATAAAATCTCGTAGTGTCAGTTGACTCTATGATAGAGAATTATTGATGTTCTATATACTTCGCTTTCATTCTTTGCCATTGCAAGTATTATACGTTCTAAAAAGAAAGATAGGATTTTATGATTCCTAACAGTGGATGAGTATAAAAAATTACTAAACTGATATGTACCTAATTCTTTTCATAGGTAGTAAGTTCAATGTAGGTAACTAGCATATATCAGTGCAAAATGCGACTCTTTATTTACGCGGGGCATCAGGAGACAAAAATGTTATGTTTCGTAACAATTAAATAGGTATATTTCTTGATGTTTCTATAACAAAAAATATAGAATGATGTCGTCAGTGTTGTTGGGCAAATCGGGCAAATCTTTCCGGGTTACTTAAACTTTTACGTAAGAACAGAAAACTAATTCTCTACAACAGGAAGGTTTTTATTAAAATGTATATTTGAGTAGTTTCAAAGTTCGTTACTTGTCCTCGGGTTTCAAACGCATAAACATTTAAGTGATATGTCATAATATTTAAAGAATTGTAATTATTCATGATGCCTTAATTTCGGAATTGAAAAGCAAAACAATTTTAAGATCAAAACAATACATCAGCGAATATTAATTATCTAGTTAATTGCATAATCAGTAAGTATAACGTTATATAACATTTGAGTTAACGATATAAAAGGCTCGTATTAGATACATTAATATTGTGAAAAAAGTAACAATTATTAGACCTACCTACTATATAATATTAGTATAATAAGTCTATATGTATTATATAACCACATACCATGGTATAAATAATGGTATTGTTAAACCAAGTATCATAATAGTTCTATAGAAGGATCTGTAATCAATTCAATAACAATTAGTGAGAATTTTTAAATTTTAAAGTTTGATGTTGAACGACCATTAATGCATGTGAAAGTTACTAAGGAATTGAGTCAGTTTTTTGTAATCAGGAACGGGCAAACGGGAAAACCCCAATGTAATATAGTTACTCGGTTTGTATTAGGAAATTGAGGTTACGGGTTTGTACATTTACGTGTAACGTGAGGATAATTTATATTACTTATATACACATTTATCAGCAATAAAGCTTTTTTTCGTATTGATAAAATGCATTTCAATTATTACAGGCTGATGTCCTGTGCATTAAAAATGTTACAGAAAAAGGATATGTGGCTTTCAACTTTATTAGAGAAGCAGAAGCTGGCTTCTGCTTCATATAATAATATTATTAAGGATTGTTATCTGTCTGCAAATGCTGCGTAGAATTGAATATTGATGATACAAATGTATTGATAAAGATAGAAAACATATAGAATAAGTTTATATTTTAAATAACATTTTAAACCATCGGGAAAAATACAATTTATGTTCTAGTATACTTTCCCCCTAGCAGTCATTCGTGACGATTCATGTCGCAATAGTGCAACAGCATTGTTTTCGTTCAATGGAAGAGAGCTAATAAAAAATGTTTATTTTAAACCTCTGTAATTATATCTTACTGCCCTTCGTAAGTTCGTCAATACCTTAAACTGGAAAGGGCAGCGATGGAAAAAGGTTTCGCGAATAATTACTGTACAAGTCTTACCTGCATCCTGTGTTACGGCAACCACAAGTCACTTTTACTTTCCTTTAGATTATCTTTTAGACCCGGATCTATAATTACTAAATGTTGCACGGTAAATTTGCGAACCAGTGGTGTGTTTATGCTTGCGTATGTTTCGAGAGAGAATGCCGGGGCAGCTGATGCCGTAACCTCTTACTTAACAGATCCCCTCTACACAGAACTTGGAAACGAACGTCGCGCTACGTTACAAAATAAAAATATTTTTCGCATGTTACTCATTTTATTCGGATTTGGAACATTAACAATCATTCTTGGAAAGCGCTAATGATACAGATATAAGTACTTAACTACCTACATAATAATATCTGCGAACACACTATTAACACACTGTTAACAAGTCAAAACAAAAACAAAGTTAAATAGTTCACGCATATTAGTTAAATGTGCGACCTAATAAGGTTGTAGTTATGTTTACATAAATGTTGAAATGTTAAATCATGTATAAACAATATTACTAAAAAATGGGTTACCTTAATATTACCTAATCACCAAATTATTAAATAATTAGTAATATTCATTATCTTCATTAATGAGCTTGGCAGCTAGGATTAAAGTCACTGTTCTAATTTCATGATTATTTAAAAAAAAAAGAAACTTACAAAAATAAATATATACATTAGGTTCAATTTTAAAAACGACTCTACACGTTCATTCATATTTTAAACATATCTACTTGCTGCGAGACTTACAAATTAAAATACATTATATTAATTAAGATCTAGCGTACTGAAAAATGAAATAAATAAAGTGCTACAAATAATGAAAGTATACTTTTTGGACCGTTCAGAAACAGTAGGTACTAAAAATATTATCTCAGCCGTATTGGCGTACAATTTTGGCCCATTCCCACGGGTAGTTCCTTTGAACAAATGCGAGAGTTCGACGAATTTGCCGCGTTTCTTGTGCGGAACACTGCGGACAGGCCCCTCGTAGGACTAATGGCGCTAAAGCTGAAAAAAAAGGAGAGCAAAATAATTTCAATGAACAATTGTTATTTTTATCGTTGCATCGTATTAGGTAGTAGTTCAATTTGTGTTCGGCAGTTACTTTCGAAAAGCAAATACATTCATACATAATATTACATGCTTAACAATTCATTTTTTTATATGGTTAAATATAAAAATAATATTATGGATTATCTCTACATGATCTACAATAAATTAGAATTTAAAGCTCTATTTCCTTACTTCGAAGTCTTACACCAACGGAATCGCAGGGTCCTTCAGAAAGGGCACATCTAATGTGCCTTTGCATGGTAGCTCTATCAGCCAAGGTCCGCTCCAACTGTCCATCTGACATTTGTGGTGCGCCTAATACCAATCCAGCACATCCCACCACGAATATGAGATAAATTATCTGAAATGTTTTCAAAATAGGTTAATATCTATTTATTTAAAAAAAGTGTTTAGCATTAGGTGCTTAATTGTGAGTAAAGATCACCGTCTTTAAAATTGCATTGCATTTCGACGTCTACACCTTTTCAGTTTTCTAACGATCTACCTCGTTACTGAATAACATAGCTTTTTTATCTCTAGGTTCTTATATTATTTTATAGATATGTTCATTTTGGATGCGGAAGGTGGTTTATACATTATTAATTTTAAAAGTTGTCTACCTTGACAGTTCATTTAAAAAGCACTTGCGGTCAAATTTCTTAATGTTAATGTGTTCTCTGAGATAAATACCTACTATTAAAATAATAAAAACGCCCTTTTATTAGGTCCACCTAAGGTCCACCTACACTCGGTTCAAAAGTGCTGTTACGATTTTGATATTTTAATGTTCTAAGCTTTAATCTAAATGGGGCACATCCCGGAAAGGTAAATTATTATATGAAATCCTAGAAACTAGCACAGAATAGTTAATAGACTCTAGAAGACAATTTAAATAAAATAAAATAAATTAACTAGTAGCTGCATAACTAATGGAATGTCTTACCTGCATTATTTAAACGTTTTAATATACTTACTCTATAGACACAATGAAATATTTAACAAAAACGTAATTTTAAAGTTTAAACAATCTAGTGAAACACTTAACTATTTGGGCAGCGTCGGGTCAACGAATAGGGACGGACTGAGCCCAATCATCGTATTAACTAATTCTGGGAATACTCCCCCCTTTGTGCGGTGATTAGGGTAACGGGCCTACGATAAGATCTTTACGACAAACTTATCCGGTTCCTTCATGAAATGTCTCAAAGCATCTTGATTTTTATCGTATTAAGGAGTAAGTACATAACTGACCTACTTGTGAATGGTAATGTGATAGCACATAAGTATAATATAAATACTTACTAACTACGTTTTTTTGTAAGTCGGTACCTACATAATATATGTAGGTATTATATATCTTGTTCAATATATTCACTAAAAAGTTATTATTAACTACATATTTAATATATGTATTTCAATATTTTATAGTAGGTATTATAAAAAGCTCACTAGAACAGATGTTTAGCGTCTAAACTCTATCACAAATGTGTATCTTTCTTACGTTTTTATTGGTTGTTATTTTTCCCGTTATTATGGTTAGTTAATAAAAATTAATATTATTTGAAATAAAATTAAGTTCATAATATGATTTTAATTAGGTATATTTTATTACATAATATGATACAATCGAGATTCAGGATCGTAATACACGAAGGTACCTTTTTTTTTTTTTTTTTTTTTTTTTTTTTTTTTTTTTTTTTTTTTTTTTAAAGTGGGGAAATCTTGCATAGATACATAGATACCCACGGCCTCCGGGGAAAGGGCCGTGGGTTATGTCGGATTCCTACCGACCAAAACCCCACTGTGTTCCGTCAAGCCGCATCAACGACGGGGCCACGGGTATAGGTAGAATTCTTCCGTGACCACACGAAGGTACCTAAATAGAAGCTCTCGTGCACTTCGCGTTATTGCCACCAAATTTTAATTTTTCAGTGAAATGGAGATTAGCTTTGCATATTTTTATAATTATATTTACACTAAAATTCTATAATATAAATAATTATAACAACCCAACTTACACATTTTTCAAAGATGGTACGAAATACTGATATAGGTAGACTACTGCAAGCTATAGGTACCCACCCACGTATAAAAATCGTAAAAAAATAAACACGCATCTTTCAATTATTTTCGACTATTCGAAAATAATTGAAAGATGCGTGTTTATTTTTTTATTAAATCCAAACTGATCTAAAATTATTGTACTTGATATAGACCTTTTTATTATAACGAGTTTATAAAGAATTTTTTCAGTCGTTTTCAGTCTTTGTGTAGGTCCACACTGCGAGCCTAGCGCGGTTGCGACGGCGGGCGCGAAATATCAAACGTATGAAACGCGCCTTTGCGTCCATATTGTAGTGACTAGGCGGAAGCCTAGCGCGACGGGACTGAGCGAGACAGCGGGCGTAGTTTTCAAACGCTTCTGTCCGCGCGTTCTGGCCACACTACGGGCCTAGTCAGCAAGCGATCCAATGCGCGGACGGCGGGGGTAACAAACCAGGTTCGGTCTTGTCGCTCGACTTCTTATATTATATCCTTTATTGTTTTTCGTAAAATAGCGGTAAATACTTAATTGTTTATAAGTGCGATTCAATTTAAAACACTTATATACACCACAGTAATTTTGTAGGGTATAATCTCAATTCTTCATATAAGATTCACCCGTTATTCCTCTGTTTTTATTTATTTCGTGCACAACTTCTATAATGATCTCATCTCAAAATCGGACTGTCCAGTAAAAATAGCAAATCGTCCAAAGTTTGCAACACCCGATAAACGTCGAACCGCTACATGAGCTCGCGCGTCGGTGTGGCCACCGCGAGCGCCCGCTCGTCGCGCCCGCCACAGGCCGCCGTCACCGCGTATTCAGTGTGGACGCACACTTTGAAGTTTCAGGATAACGTGTAGCGTGTAGGTATAGGTTACTATCGCGAATGTTTTTGTGACATTTTTTTTATCATAGCCGGCAAAAGAGACTGATGGTAGTAAGGCTAGGCGTCATCACCGCCCAAGCACATTATTACCAGGCGAAAGGCTATTTGCAGGCTTTATGCAAATGGATAATTCGATTTAAAAGGTATGGATACGGAAAGTGGTTAAAGGAGAAGACTGGGAAAAGTAAGGAAAGTTTGTTTCGACTCTCATCGAGGCTTTCTTATAAGGTGTTCGCACGGCCGGGATAAAGAGCATTTCCTGTATACAGTACTGTTGCCTGCATAGCAATGTAGATTACTAATTTGCAACAAGTCATTGATATGCAGAAGAAACAGTGTAGGAGATAGCACGCAGTCTTGTGGGACAGCATTTAGTTTCCTAAATGAGCACGAAATTTAAAATCCAGTAATTGTATAGTACAACCAGTATTATATTATTATCTGTGGTACACGTACAACCGTAATTATTGAAGTGAGTGAATGAATTCAGCTTCAAATGGTGAGTAATCGGTACATGTATTTATTATCTAGGACTTTGTATGCAATTTGTGTAAATATTTATATTTTCTTACTAATATCACATGTAATAGAGCTATTGTATTTCTGTAATCCTCCATTTTCATCGTGTATTTTATTTTTCAAGTGGCAACACTAAACTCAGTAGTTCACTGTTCAGTATCGAGTTCTGTCTGGAAGATAGGATTTAATTATTTCTAATTCATACGAAAGTAAGCGAAAATGAGAATCTAAGTAACAGTATTAATTTTAAGCGATATGTTATTCTAGAATTATTTTTATAATGTTTTTTAAAGAGTCATTAAACAAAAAATGTCTAATTAATGACTTGTCAACCAATCATATGTTACGCTAATTAGTGATGTCAGTGTTTGTTTATTATTTACAACTTTAGAAATACCTAATTTGCATTCAAAATGAATCTTCCTGGGACCACTGGAGAGTCTTCGTGTAAACGACAAGAAAATGGCGACGGTACAATAGAACCTGATCGCCCACTAAAGAAAGCTCGTTTTGCTTGGCAAGTAAAAGGAAAATATCATTTAAAAAATGAAAATACTGAATCAAAACCCTCCAACACTTCTAAAGAAATTGAAAAACCTAGTTCATCGAATGATAATAATAATCAACGCAGTAACCTAGTGGGAAATACAGAACAAAATCTTGAAATATTGGGTGATTATTTATTAAAACAAGATTTCAATACTCTTGATTCTATTACTGATGCTGAAAAAATTTTACCGCCTAGCACATCTAATGATAAGATCCCATATCCAAGATATATAAGTTCCTTTGAAAGTTCATCTCAAGGTAACAGGAGTAGCAGTGATGAAGACAATGTACAATCTGCTATGTCACTAGTGCACACAAATAATTATACAGAGGATCAGTGTATAGCTCGATGGCAAGCAAGACAAGTAAGTTAATAATGTTTAATTTTAATAAAAGATAGATATTAAATGTACATAATATACTTATTTTTTAAATTTCTTATTTCAGATGGCCAAATGCTTTGTAGATAATACCATTAATCGAGTTTTGGATAATTGGATGATCGCTCCTCTGCCTACAGATATGGATAACAATAGATTTTTAGCTCTAGATGTTGCAGAATTTATAAATAATTTACCTGGTGATAATACAATTGAAAATGAAGGAATTTTGATGGCAATTTCTGCACATGGTCTACAAAATACATCAAGTACAAGTAGTAGTAATGATAATGGAAAGAATATAACTACCAATTATAATAAGGATGTCACTAACTCCCCTTCAAGTAGTCCAATTCCATCCGACGATGAAATATCTCCTGCACCTAGTAAAAGCATCAAGAATAATGAACCAAGCTCTTCTAGTGAGTTGGATATGTCTTGGTCTTTTGAAGAAGAATCTAAGAAGTGTGATGCTAATGATTTACAATTAACTTTCTTCCCTGAAAAATCAAGTTCTTATAAGTATTATGGTGACAATGATCCTTTAGAAAATTCCAGTATTGAGTGTGATGGTGATGAAACACTAAATGGAAATGATGGTATAATGGATAATTACGATTTTCTTGATGCAGCAGTAACATTTGCAATACAAAATAAAGGATTAACATCATTTGGTACAGACTATGGATAATATGCTTAAGAATTTACTTAATCTAAAACTAAAAGAGTATTTTAAAATAAGTCATTGTATCAGATAGATAGGAATAATAGAATACTTGATGTTTGTATACAACTAATATTAAATAACGTAAAAAGTTGTTACCTTGTAAACTTAACATTAAGTACACTTTCTACTTGCAGTGTAATGTTGTGTTTATTAATTTTTTTTGAAGTAGCATATTTATATACTTAATTGTGAGACTGAACTTATTGTCTTGTAACATTTTCTAGAATGTTAATTTAATTGTTTATCAGTTATTTTTATTATAAAATCATAGATGTACATAGAATATTGTAAAAATAAACCTTAACTTGATAAGCAATTAATGATACATTAGATCTGAATTTATTTGCAACAATTCAATAGATTTCATTGTTATCCTGGTGCTTATGTGTTTATATCACACTAAGTTGTATTTAAAATAATAAGACTGCAAATATAAAAAAATACAACTTTATTCTCTTTAAAAATACTTATTATTTTCAGTTTGGTATCAGTGTTAAAAAAGTAAAAAAAATAAATATTGAAGAAATAGAACTATGAAATGATGGTATCCATCTGATTAAAAACAAATTTTCAGTGATTGAAAAAAACCAAACAGGAAATTGCTGTAGACTAGTCCGTTACTTGATCTGGGATTTTTAATAGTGGTAAAATGATTGTGTACATTGTTGTAGTTAATATGGTATCATTATCTAGAAAAAAAAATTGGTGTACTTTACCAGATTGTTTCTTTGTGTCATGTGTGAATCAATGTACATAATATGACTATTTAAATTTCAATTTATTTTTTAGTTAGGTACCACCAACGAACGCATTTATTTTTACAACTTATTTTGGATGCAATATGGTTTTATTTATGTCGAGGGACTTGTTTGTGCAATTATGGAAATCGCGAAAACAGTGTGTACAAAACTAAATATTTTGTGTAAATTTTAATTTAAATGAAATAAAATTATTTTAACAGATTACGAATGGTTCTCTTTTCAGCTGATCCTATTATTGTGAAAAATGAGTATTATCTCATTTAGTAGCACGTATTCTATCACGATTTTAATGAATGAGATGATTAAAATTATTGTTTCAACAGTGCCAGATTAACACATTCATAAGGTTCAAATGTAACTTTGTTACGCTTCCACGCCAAAACTACCTACTCTACCGATTGTGTACAAACAAATCAAATTAAATGTTATAATATATTGAAGCTATGTTAATTAAATATTAATCACTAGCGGTCCTCCCCGGCTTCGCCCGTGGTACATGCTTATGTTTTCTCTCCACAAGAACCATCCTGGTACTTTAAAGACTATTATACAAAAAGATTTAACGAAATCGGTTCAGCCATTTTCGAGTTATGCGCTTACCAGCAAACACATTTTTCGATTCATTTTTATAATGCCGCGGCCACACTGCTCCTCGCGCTGCTCATCGCGCTACCGTTATTCGCCGCGACATTGCCCTCTCTGGCCACACACTGCTCTACTCGCGCGATTAATCGCGACGCTCCTCACTTGTCATTTGCCTTGTCTCACGAAATGGACGTTGAAACGGTGGCAGCGTGCGCGCTATGCATTTTTAGTATAGCTAATTATATTAATGTAGTAAAAAGAAATATTATACATCGTCGTCGTCGTCTTCGCCAACGGATATGGTGGATCACATCTATTCATTGACGACATAATTAATTGCAATTTTTCATACGTGTGCGTCTTGCGCGAGCGCTCGATGCGGACTGCGATCGCGCGAGTATGTGGCCAGGGCATTCGCATTCGTATTGCCGGTCCTGACTCGCGCGCAAAAGCCGACAAAATAGGGAGCAGTGAGCAGGACGATGAGCACGACGAGTGGCATGACGAGTAACGTGGCCACACTATGTCTCTGCCTACTTTCCTCGTTACTTCCCATACCACTCGTCGAGTGTGTGGCCGCGGCATAAGATTTACACAGACCATCACACGACCTTCGGTGAACTTAATCTTTATGCTGAGTTGGCCAACATTTGGACATTGGATGCGGGACTTTTTTATGGGATTTCATTGAGCAGGTTTTAGACGTCCTCTCACAAAATCACAATGTTTGCACTTTTCGCGCATCCAACGTTCTGCGGAACTGTTTTACTAATTCTTGAAAACGGGAATTCGGGACTACATCCAGCATTGCGAGATGGTACCACAGCATGCTAATGCTTTAATGCTTCGCATTTTTACCATTGCTAGCTATTCGGTATGCTAAGTGTAGGTGGATATAATATGAAGAAATGGAGATAAAATAAAATTCTCAATAACAATTTTATTATTGCTTGTTATTATTCACATAATACAAAATAAACTATGCACAAGTATAAGACCACTGACGTAATTCTATTTTGACTTTATAAAATATTCTGAATTACAACTTGTTACATCACAACATGACGGTTGTGTACTTATATTCAATATGTTAATGTACACAGCAGCAGTCTCCCGTAAAATAATTGTGATGCTCTCACGACATATTTTAATGTATTAACTTTACATTCATGGCCACGTATCCTACATAATATTCTTATTCATGTTAACTGTACAATGTGTTTAGCGATACGTGTGGTTCCATATAATATATTATGTACATGATTATAATGTTTTCTCTCGTCGGCTAATTTACTAAGGACTTTAACACTAGTTACCTACTTCATATAGAAGCTGCTTTATTTATGGCATGGTCATTGGTCACTGTTTTATTATATAAAAAAATCGAAAGTCGTCATTATCTTTGCAATTTAACTATTATTCTATATAATTAACATCTCATTGTCCATGCCATAATACTGAACTAATCTGTTTGATATAAAATATAACATTATGTAAAAAATACATAAATAAAATACATTTTATTTTTAATCTTCTATTAATTTTAACTTAATGTCATGGTGAATTTATTAATGTTAAATAAAAATCATTATAGTTTTGGATTGATTATGAAATAAAAATAAATCATCAATTTAATACATAATAAAATAAGACATTATTTAGAACATCAAAGATTCACTGGTTTCTGCAATACTTGAAATAAGACAAAATTATATAAATATATCTAAAGAAGATACAGCTTGGGCCAACATTATATAAACAATTCATTTACATATAGTAGAGGAACTAAATTACATAAGTAAAAAAATAGCTTAGACTGAGCATAAAGATAATGTTAATGGCTTACGAAATATAAATAGTAAATCAAAATTTCACAACCTAGGAATAGATAAAATTATAATTACAAAAAAAAATTGATTTGTAAACAAGTTAAAACTGTTAAGAAACTACTTCGGAATAATGATTAATGGCACAAGTTAAGTGGAACATTTACAACTGACACATAAAATAAAAGAAATGTCCCGATATTAGTTAAAAATTTTAGCAGTGATTAATTTTATCAAACATTAAATAAACTTAAAATATATTCACATGCTAAGTAACGAAGATTCGATAGTAATGCCTTTGATTGACTTCAGATGCAAAACGCAGCGGCATGCTAAAAAAGTTAGCTGCGCATATTTCACACATAAAATCAAAGTCACAACCGCGTATGTTCACCTGAAGTCAATCCATGGTTTAAATAATCTCATTATCATTATCTACGACCTACTTTGTTATTTACATAACTTAATTTACAATTTTACCATTAAAAAATCTTCAAAAGTTAAAAAATTGACAAACACATTTTAACACTCCTATATTTAAGAAAGCGTATGGATTCATCGTAGTATGTACATTTTCATAACGCGCTAATTATTATTATTACATGCAAATGAGGGCACCAAATAATAAGTACATTGCTTTCCTTAGTGTAACAATAGTCTACTCAACATAGACATGGGCACCATTAAAATTATGGTAATAAACGATTTGTTTTATATAAATTATAAAGCTCATATTGTGTGTGATTGTACTTAGATTTGTGCTGCATCAAACATATTATATATTTTGTGTATAATCTCGGGTAATAATATTTGACTATTTTGAGCTTTTCCTATCCATTTTGTAAAAATGGCTCTGTCTATTTGGATACAGTTAAAAATTGTAATTTGAAAGTACACTTAAAGGTCACAATTATTATAAGGCGGAAGTTTAGATTCATCTTACGCTATAACAATATAATATGTACAATATGCACAAAGACTAAAGCGTCACACAACAAGCCACAAAACAGGGCAGCCACCATTATATTGCTTAAATCTGAATCAATGTTTCATATAGTTTTACTTTCTAATAATCACATCGAATTGCTCTTATGGATATGCCTAATGCACATACAAAAATGTCTAGGAAAGTCATTTTATACATAATTTTCATATATCAAAATAATTTTATGAAGAAATTAATAGTTTTCTTAAAAGTTTTAACAATAAATTTTAATCCATAAGACATTACGAGTCTTTCTTTAATTTTGAATTTCACAAATAGACATCAATTTCTCTATAAGTCTAAGAATAATTTCATATGTCGGTAAAATAATTAAGACTAGTCAGAACTGCAATAATACATAATGTATCATCTTTTATGTTACATTTTAGTATTTTAAGGCAATAATTTCAATCATTTCACTCAATAACCAACTTTATACTCTATCCATGAGATCTTTCATAAGACTTCACCAAATCTTGCCATGATACTTATCAAATTATTGTGAAAAATGAATGGATTAAAGGCAAACTAAATGAAGTTTAATAAATACTTGTGATGAGTGGCAAAGAGCATGTTGCTCAATGTGGAAGAAGCAAGGGCGAAGTCGCGGCGCATCGTTATGGCTTGAATTTTACAAGAGGTATGTTTTTAGAGTGCAGGCACTTGTCACAAACCCACTCCGCATAGACTTCTGCAGTTAATAACTGAAATGCTGGCTCTGTTAATCCTGTACACCCTCTGAAAATTTTATTATATTTATCTTAGTCACAATCATTATTAAAAAAAAAAACAAAGTATTTAAGTGTTAACTTTTAAAAAAATGCTTTACATATTGTAAAATAATATTAATTCCATTTAGTTGTTTCTACAGTTCACAAGTTGCAAAGATGTTATAATTAAAGTCTAGATTTGTACTATGTATTTTATAAATTGTTATCAAATTTCAAAATGTCAGAATATAGGTTTAAAATCTGTTTGTCGTTGATCGTGACGTTTGAAGTTCTTAACTAAAAATCTTTATGGTGCTTTAGATACTTAACCAAATGTATTGTTTGATTACATGGTAGTTTTAGAAATTTAGTTTGTGTTAACATTACACATCACTAGAATTTTAAACCAAACAGAAAAAAAAAATATAAAAAGTTCTATATATTGGTTAGAATAAAAATACACATCTCACCTGTGAAACCAAAAATTGCACCCTGATTCACATAAGATGGCCTGATCATTATCATGAACTTCTTTGTGACATACACCACATGGATATATTGGCGGTGCATTTGGGTTCTGTGGGTTGAACACCATTGGCTGATCAGGTGGATACACTTTTCCTGCACTAACTGGCATTGGTTTCGGACCAAACATTCCCATTCCTTGCCCCATCGGCCCTTGGCCTCCTGGTCCTCCCATGGCCATACCACTCATACCTGCAAGGGGGCCACAGTTACCCATGTTGCCTGGTCCAGGGCCCATGCCCATCGAACCATTTCCACCCATCCCCATTGGACCACCATGCCCCATATGATTACCAGAGTATGGAGGACCGGGACCCATTGAAGTCATGGGACCGTTCACGCCCATTGGGCCACTTCCCATTCCTGATCCCATAGGGCTTCCGTGCCTCATAGGTCCACAGTGTCCAGGTCCCATTCCACTATTTTGCATTGGACTTGGTGACATAATTGAACTATTGGGACCCATACTGCCATTAGAACAATTCGGCCCCATTGGGCCATTCATTCGAGGAACATTCATACCTGGCCCACCTCCACCCATGGGCCCATTCATTGGACCATTCATAGAACCTGCTCCAAGAGGGCTATGCATAGGTGGGCCCATGGGACTGTTGCTCATGTGGCTTCCGGCCATAGATCCCATATTCATGGGACTTCCCATAGGTCCTGATGACATTGGAGAACCCATAGGCATAGAATTCATAGGACTCATTGGACTTCCCATTGATCTTGATCCACCCATACCTGGCCCCATACTGTGATTACTCATTCCCATGTTAGGACCTCCCATAGGAGACATACCACCCATATGGCCCATAGGGCTCATGTTACCCATTGGGCTGATCCCTCCTCTAGGAGGCATTTGTTGATTCATTGGACTTATATTGTGTGGTAAGGGACTCATGTGCCTCATAGGCGGTCCACCCATACTGTGCATAGGTCCCATCATCCCCATAGGTCCATTTTGATTCATCATCGGACCATTTTGACTCATCATGGGTCCATTGTGCGAAACTGTGGATGGTGAATCATCAAATGGGTTGGAGGCCACAATTGTATCCCCATAACCTGTTAAAGGGGGAGGTAATAAGTCTTGTGCTGTAGGAGGTGGTTGTGGTGGTGTTAAAGCATTATTTGCATTTGATGTTTTCCGCCTCTTTTTTGGGTTGCTAGGTGCTGGAGCTGGTGGTGTTGGAGTATCCATAGGTGGTTTAAAATCTGGAGGTCCTAGTCCAGGCCCCGGCAACCGATAGGATGGCATTCCAGCCAAATTGTGACTCATGTTTGCTTTATTCTGTTACTGCTCTGACAACCATTATGAGGATTTGTAGACTAGTAGAAATTATTTAAAAAATACATTTATACATAAGGCACCGCATTGTCACGAGAAAGCGCAATAACGTGCCGGAAGACTGGTTGTTTCTATTTCTGTAACAAAAAAACAACAATAAGGACAAATAATTCAAGATAAATAAAATATAATTTTAGAAAAATTGTAGTTAATTTAGCATGTTTATCTTTATGTATTACGGATTTATGACCGTCGACAATTTTGATTAGAGTATGAGATGAACATCAGCAACCTAATCATTATAAATGCATAAAATAGGATTCAAAATATATCATTCCCGTGCCTTTCATGATATTTTAAATGGCAGGTTATAAATACACACATAAAACTTACTGCATTATCAATTTAGCATCGGAATTACTGATTATTTTTTTGTCCTCATCAAGACCCCAAAGCAGGCGTGCAACATATGATAAAATATCAGGCGAAAATCACTCTCCACATACAGTTTTTGGTATCCACGATTGCTTTACAGACAACTTATTGTTTTAACATATATGAAGAACACATAAAACAAGAATTACCAGTCTATTGAATGCATTTTTATTTACGACTCACGATATTCCAAACAACACACGCCACATTCACGATGTATTTTTTGTCAGAAAATTGCCGCTAGGGGTCGTTTTTAACTTTTTAAAATCATCACTGTCTAGCAAAAGAAATGCACGATACAGCCCAAATTCATATGATCAGAATGCAAAAATAAGTAATAACTGATGGATTGACTAATTAAATGTTTCTTATAATATATATTTTTTTTTAATTTTGAATGTACTTATAATATTTAATCTAATGTAATGCACGCATCTGTAGACTCGTCAATCGTCACTGACAATTTGACAAACTTCAAAGACTAGTGACATTACTAATTATTGCTCTGTGCCAGTGCCCAGTGCCCACCACACGGATTTTGCTTTGACAATTGACATTTGACAATTTTTCACAAAACTCAAAAGTAACAATTAGGTTATGAGGCTTTTATAATAAATGATATTTTTATAATAAAAATGGCTTTAAACCGGCTGTTTTCAAGCCTCGCCATTTCAACTACAGCAAATCTTATTTCAAAACGACCATTACATGTGAGTGTGGTTTCATTAGCAAGTAAGCCTAATATAGTAAAACCAAAGCCAGGATTTGGAAAAAGTTATAGGAGAATCGTTCATTTTCCAGAAGAATATACAGTAAAACCATTAGATGTTACAAATTTAGCTGGACGAGACCCTGAATCTGGTAAGCACTACATTTTTATGTAATCTTTTATTTTGTTATGGTTCAACAAAAGGTTTAAAATTTGAAGAAACAGAAGACTAAAATTAAAGTTGGCAATATGATATTATAGTTTATAAAATAACTTGATAAAAACAACTTCATATCCAACTTTTAAAAAGTACTTAGGGTGACTTTAGAAACGTGCGGCACTAATTTCGGCGCGATTTTAATTTTTATCGATCGATAATGATGCCCCGAAACATACATTAACGGCTTTTCGTGCGGAAACGTGTAATTACAGAGAAATCTTTTTTTTAATTTTTGAGATTATGTTCAAAATTGTTTGAGTTACATTGACAAAACTACAAGAATTGTGTTTGAAAGAGATAACATGTGTAATGTACATATTAAAAACCATAGTTCATTCAAAAGCATGTTGCTGAGGGGACAACAATTCATACGGATTATTGGCGAGCATATGATTGTTTGGGGCAATATGGGTATGTTCATAAAAAAGTTAATCACTCAGACCCAGACAACCCATTTGTTGCCTTTGACCCATTTGAGTCCCAGTGGCATGTTGTAAAAAGATTTTTTAAAAAAGATAACTAAAACCACCCAGCAAACTTCGGTGATAATATTATAGAATATGTGGAGACGATGGGTGGAAAAAAATAAAATGGATCCATTCATTGCCATTGTAAATTGTATCAAACATGTATACAAGATTTGAATAAATAATTATTTAAAAAAAATGTTTTTATTGTATGTATATTGCACACAAATTGTTAATCACAGAACCGAATCTGTCCACCCCGATTCCACGTGGTACTTGTCTGTCATACACTAGAGTGTATTAAAAAAGTCGGAGGCGCGGAGGAGCGTGGCGCCCGCGTGTGCTGAGGAGCAGGCAGAGTCAAGCGAGCCGGAGTGGCTGAGGCTGGTCGCCAAAGGCGACCAAAAAGCCAAAGCTACGAAGGCGAGTGAAGACTCCTGCCTGCAACGAGGTACACGGGGGCAAGCACCACGTTCTGCAGCGCCGGAGCAGTCAAGAAAGCCCATAATCTTCGCTATATTTCTAACTACATCACTACATAGTATAAAACAATGTCACTTTCTCTATCCCTATGTCCCTTTGTATGCTTAAATCTTTCAAACTACGCAACGGATTTTGATGCGGTTTTTTTTAATAGATAGAGTGATTCAAGAGGAAGGTTTTAGTATATAATTTATTAGGTTTAAGTCAAAGCGGGCGAAGCCGCGGGCGGTAAGCTAGTATAAATATAATCTCAAAAAAAAATAGAAGGGGGGGTTTCCGCACCCCCCCACTTTGGGGGTCTCCCCTTACCTCCCCCCTCCCTTTCCCTCCCCTCCCCCCCCTTAATTCGTGCCGCAAATTTCTAAAGAAATACCAGTACTTACTTATTTGTTGTCACATCTATGTCACAGCTACAGCAATAGAATATTTGCATGACATAATATGCTTAATCTTAATATTATTGTTCATTTTTATACAAGGTCGAGTTGTAGCCAAAGGAATTGGAGGTGGAATAAAACATAAATATCATTGGATTAATTGGATTAGAGATGGACCAACAGAAGGACCACCCCAGGAGGAAAAAGTGATTCAGGTAAATTTTAATGATTCAAGATATAGGAAGTTGGTAACTTAATGCTTGGTGTTCTGTCTTTTATTGTTATAGTTATACAGGTAAAAAGTATCATAACAAACAAATTAATTATTGAAATGTTGTACTGAGAGAATTTATAAAAAAAATATTTTAAATGAGAGAAACACATTTATTATCACTGAAATTCTGAAAATGATTTGGTGTATCTTATTTTAAATGATTACACATTATAACTAAATAATTTTATTTTAAGATTTTGGAAGATGGATGCCGTACCGCTCATGTGGCACTTATAGCTGTTGGAGATAAACTTAAGTATATCCTCGCTACAGAAAATATGAAGGCTGGTGACATCATCAAAACATCCAGGCACCTGCCAAGAATACCAGGTCATTATTATTTTGTTTTAACTTCTATATAAAGAAAACCTTAAGAAATTAAATAAATGGTATATACTTATTATCTTAGGTTTTCCTTTTCTTTAAGATTTATGGAAAAAGAGTGTGAATACAGTAGTAGTGTGGAGGATTTAATATAACCATCAATTTATCTGATATTGAACAAAAGTTCTATAATTTGAATTTAAAATAAATTTTACAACAATAAAACGCCAAAGATAAATTTAAGAAATTCACATTTAAATTTCTGAAGCAATTTTTTCATGAATATTAAAATATAATAATTATTATTAAGTTACTCTCAGTATCATTTATTTGATACAAAAATGTGTTCCTCATGTGATATTTTTTCATCATTATTGCCTATAAAAACATATTTTTTTATTGTTTTAGTAAGAGCAAATGAAGGAGATGCTTATGTGCTGGGTGCTCTGCCCGCAGGGACATTAGTTCATTGCATAGAAAAAGAGCCAGGTAACCTATATTTAATTATGTTTATCCATTTATATTTAATTCATGTTTATCCTTTGACATTCATCATGAAAGTCACTATTCTTCGAAACTTCTTACATAAATCCTATGACATGTTTATGTAAGTGAAATAAAATTTAAACAAGCAATTTTTTGTATGATGTTTCTAAGTTATGAAATGAAATGAAAATTTACTAGCTTATGCTTTATATTATGCTATATTATAATAGAAAATATATATGCAGGCTTTCCTAGTAATGTTGGATAATGTGGGATATTCATGTGCGGGATTTCTATCGGGAGGTGACCTCCATGTCATACTGTTTACCTTCAAAAAGAGTCTTGTAACAAACTGAAGTTGAATCATAATCAATGTTATTCAGCAAATCATAATATTTACAGGTCAAGGTGGGCTGTATGTTCATGCTGCTGGAACATATGGCACAATTTTGCGAAAACAAAATGATAGAATTATAGTTCAGATGCCATCAAAAAGATTATTCAGCTTTAATCAACATTGTATGGCAGTTGTTGGTAAGTTATCATAATTTTTTTATTATGGTGAATTCCTTTTAACACTAAGTTAATTATGAATGTCTTTTTTGTTCAGTTCTATTGTTTTATTGCTTTGATTACTGTACCTTAAAACTAATTACTAAGTTTTATCTATGTTAAAGTTAATCCTTATTGTTACTTGGATCCTAACAAAAGTCAAGGAATATACTGTATCAATTTTATTTGAATCATAGCAAAAATATTTTTTACGTATATTTTTACGAAAACACAAAACGTAACACCCACATTATGTTATACAGGTCGCCTGTCGAACATAACCCATGGCAGTACTCCAATCGGTTCGCCGCAACGTAATAGATGGCTCGGAAACCGGCCTCGATCTGGATTGTGGAAGAGAAAGGATGGAAGACACGGTAGAAAGATCAAACCACCAAAGCCAGTGAAGGAAATTCAACATCCAACCAAATTCCCACTGCCAGCGATACAATTCTCTATGCGCCCTTGAATGTTTTGTAGAAATATGTAGTTAATAAATTTAATGCAAAATTATTGCAATGTTTCATTTGACATGTTTTTATAATCTTAGCATGGACGTATAAAAAAAGACGGACGCCGTTTTACGAACAAACAACGTGAAGCCACCGTAGTAAGCTAGCGATCGTGTAAAGACAATGAACACGCACACACTCTCACCATAGTAAGCTAGTCGGCCGCCATTACGTCGTGAACTACCGACTGATTAACTGCGTCAGTTTCACAAAAAATATTTAAAATGCCGTCTATGGTGTCGCAACAGTACAATTTTAAATAACAAAACACAGGGGATTACATTCCACAGGGAAGCAACTTATTTCTTTTATATTTTAATGACAAAATTATTACGGCTAAATTTATAGAAAAAAATACAGCCACCATTGTCATCAGGACAGCTGTTGCCATAGTGTTGCCATTATTTCAAAATTTCATTCTCCCAAAAGTCGGGGAGTTGATGTAAAGTTAATTAATTTTAAAATTACGATAAAATAATTTCATACAAAATGCAAATTTGTTTTTGCATTTTCTTCTCACAAAAATATGTATACTATGCTAACTCTTATATAACAACCATATTTAAAAAAAAATATCACAGCCAATTAATACTGTCTACGTCCTACGACATCTGTTGAAATCGTATGAAGCATGTTTCCTATTTGTTTGGTTATAAACTGACATTTTATTTATTTTAATAATAATTAAGGATACATTACCTCTCCTCCCCCCAATATTGGTTGAACAAGTTTTCATACATTTTCCTTTGGTTTCGCGTCCAGTGGTTGATTCGTCAAAGCTAAATAGTAATTGTATTTATGCATAGGTTCTAATAGTTAGAGTACACATAAAAAGTATAACAAATTGAAAAATAAAAATACTAAAGTGTGGGGTAATTTTATTGCATCTGGCAATCAACCTGGCACACACACACATGGATGTGTCGCCGGCCGCCGCCATTACTAGGCTTCACTCAATGTTTAGGCGATACTCCGTCCGTCTTTTTTTATACGTCCATGAATCTTAGTTAATTAGTTCAAAGCAGAATCCAAACTTCTATAACTGAAATATGTCTGTATGCATAACCAGATGGTATAATCAGAAGTCATTATAATGAAATATTGTATGTAATATGTATATTATGAATACAGATAATATAATAGATACTATATTATGAAATAAATATTGGTTAGGTCATGTTATATATGGAATAAAACATTATATTTCAATTAAATTATTTAATATACAAGGTTCTAATTTACGTTTAAATTGTATAATTCACATTCAATTACTTACTTACAACTACAAATGCGAATCAAAATATATACACAAAAAATTATAATAATATTTAACATGAAAGGCATTACTTTGTGCAAATCACAAATTTTCGCTTAGTTGTATGGAATTAAATCAGATCAAAGCTATAATTTTTCATAAAACTTTCGTAATTATGTAAATAGACTATTAAAACATCGAGAAACATCTAATAACTAATTTAAATATTTGAATTAATCTACATCTTCATCCGAAAGCGTTAAAATCTGTAACAAAAGGAGTTATTGTTAGTTATGAATTGATAAAAAATACTTCTGTATTTTTCCAGGAATTTAAGAGGATAAAATACATGGAATTTTTGTGAGGATAATCTATTAATAACTTTTTGTTGCAGAGCTGGTAATGGCCTAGAATATACTATTTTATATACCACTGATTTAGCAAGGCAACATTATTGGGTTAGCTAGATTAAATTATAAACAAGTTTAAACAATTATATGTATACCCAAAATAATATTTAAAGTATAACTTACATCAGCAATCTCGGCAGTCAATTGCAACTCCGATAATCCAGTTATCTCTTCCAAATAAGTTCCACTGTTGAATACTTTTAACAAGAACTCAATTCCTTCCTCTCTATACATATTGATGACTACATCAGAACAAGCAATACACTGTCTGAATTTAGTACAGGTTGGTGTCACAGTTTGGTATGAGTGTAAAAATCCTCTAATTGAATGAGGTATCGGTCCGAGCACACCAGTCGATATTGAACCTTCTTCGTCCGCTAAATTATATGGCGCTGGTGCATTGATTCTGATTTGAAAAAAAAAAAATTATAATAATTTTTGACAAAAAAAATTTTTAATAAGATTTTTTTTTCCTCTTCTTTAAATAAAATATATTATGAAGCACATGAATGCTTTAAATATTAAAGGCAATGAATCATATTTTAAGTTGAAAACACAGAACAGTAAAAACATATAGAAGTGTGATGTGGGCGTGGCCCACGTGTCAATAATAAGTTTAGATCACCTAACTTGCTCTCAGTTGTGCGCAGAAAAATATTTGAGTCGGTTGTCAGCTGTCAAACCTTTTTTCCATATTTATTCATTAATTAGGACGTGTTGTTCGGTATTAGAGTGCAAAAATGATAGCAGACGAAATAATATCAGCAATGGAGGCATTTCATACCATCGGTAAGTCTTATTTTTATTTATTTTACATATATTTTATGTTATAACTTCGCTTGTCGTAATTTGTCAAAATTGTATACAAATATCTAGTCAAAATGAACCTTAATGCGTAAGAAATTAGTACTATTATAGATTGAACAGCAAACAAGACTTTCTGGAATATAATTGCAATAAACAAACGAATGTCGCTTTAGTGATGCTTGTGGCGCATATCGACAGTATCGATACTTTAGAAAAGACAAACATTATAAATATTAAATTTTATTTTATTTTTCCTTAGCTTTCATTTGTCCAATTTATTTATAGATTTCCCAAAGAGGCTAATTTAAAAGAGAAATGGATAAATGCAACGTGACGAGTTAACTGGATGCCGAACAGCACTAAGCAGTCTAACAAAGGCTACCGATACAGCAAACCTACGGCAGTTCCAAGATTTAAAATAATGCATATTTTCTGTTTGTATTTTGTAAATATAGATTAATACTAGTATACTATTCCGTTTTTTATTTAATAATAATAATACAGTGCAACCTCGATATAACAAATCTGAAGGGAACAAATAAATATTCGTTATATCAAGTAATTCGTTGAACTGAGGTTCGTTATGTTGAGGTTAGGTTGGTCTAAAATTCGTTATAAAGAGGTCTTTTACATTTCTGATCCATTTCAACTTGAATCCATGCTTGAATCTTTAACATTAGTGACGAGCAGCAGTGTTCACATTACTTTCCAATTTAAATTAAACAAAAATGATCGTTTTACGAACAAAAGCATGTCGAAACCTGTCGCGACATGAATCACATACTATGAGATTAAGAATCATTACATTGGTTGGAACTTTATATAAAGGTTTTGGGTTGACGAAATTCGTTAATTAGAGGTATTTATACTTTTCTTGATAGTTAAAAATTCGTTATAAAGGGGTTGTTCGCAAAAAATGTTCGTAATGTAAAGGGATATTTTATATTGAATCTTATGGACAATTCAAGGGGATTACGAAAAATTTGTTAAATCGAGGAAATCGTTATATTGATGTACGTTATATTAAGGTTGTACTGTATAAAAAGACGTACTTAGTAGTAATAAACATACTCCAAAATGTGACACATTATACTATACTCATATAATAGAAAGAAAAAAAAATACACAAAAAATATTTATTTGTGAATTATCGATAACAAGGCTGACATCCCTCAGGGCATAGCATCAGATAAATATCAAGTTAATGTCATTAATGTTGAGTGACACAAATTTTAACCTTATCTCTATGTGTTGAGGTTCAAATTTATATCTATCGAAAACTAACGCCCTCTGTTGTGGAGTAGCTGAATGTTTTCGAATTTGGAATTTCTGTGCAATGAGAAACAAAACAGCTAATATACCTAGGGATGTTATACTAAAATAAACCGTAACATGGTGCGTTAGGGTACATATTGAAATGCTGAATTTATAACCTAAGTCAGTTTTTACTCAAATTAAGCTGTCCAATCAAAGGCATAGTTTACTTGTAGTGTACTGTATAACTATCGGTTTAAATGTGTGGGTTTGGCGACACTGGTTTTCATACTAATTATGACATTATAGCACTTCTATATGTTTTTACTGTTCTGTGGTTGAAAATAATAAAAAGGTGTTGTTACCTTAGCGGATGTTGTAATAGCGCAACTAATAGTTCAACAGCAAGCGCTCCAGCAATGGCAGCGACACCTGGCCGCGTTACTGTACATTGTTGATCGAGCGTGCGATCTTTTATCGACTGAAAATTTAATATTATAACGAAAATAAATTATCAATATTGGACATTTTTGTAAATTGCGACGCCATATAGAAAATTAGGCTACTAACTTGATTTGTAATCTATAAAGATATTCATAGACATGCGACTCGAAGGACCATAATTTCGAATTATTCTATCCATCATCAATCGTCAAAAGAAAAATACAGTCAAGTTTACATGTTTCAAAAATAGCTTCTGTGTATAATAATTTATTAAATTTAAAAGTAATAACGCTTACATTCCCTGGCGCGGTAACATCATTACAGAAATAACATCCAAGCTGTGCGCCATTTACATGATGACTCTTTACATCAGCGGCCGGTGCTGCCAGACCTAAGCCGTGCCGGATCACCAAATAACTGTCGAAACCGAGAGCCGCATTGATCACGATCTTAAACATAAAAAAACATGCTGAAACTCATGATTATTGTCACCGATCCTTAATAAGTGTACAAAGATTGAATTAAACGTGTCTGTTAAAAGCGGGTCAAAATCGAGTCTAAAGGACTTGGTTACATACAAAAATACATGAGAAGTTATTTAAGACATCAGTCATATTGAGAAATTATATACTTCGTTAGTTAAATATGTAAATTAAATACCTTTCCATAATGAGCTGCCAATAAAGTAGGTAACCATCTCGCCTCTCTTGTATCAAGTAAAAGAAATATAACGTCATGTTCCTCGATTGCTTCGACAATTTGCTTTATATTGGCAATTGTTTCAGCTTTCAGAGAATCGCCTATTGGATGTCCTGGCATTGGAATATGCACTGATAATCCATTACTGACCTGCAATAATAATATTTATTATCTAAAAATGCCAGTAATAGGTTGTAACCTACAACACAAACAATATTCTATTTTAAAATAGGTAGGATCTATTGTTTATATTATGGTGTGCTCTCATGCGTAAAAAGATCGCTCGCTCGCCTATAGGAGTCAGGCAATTGCCTGATTTTCTTATAACCATTCTGGAGTGTACATACATTCTATAACTTTTAATTTAACATTTGTTGAATTATGACTTGACATAATATCATAACTAGATACAGTGCACTCGATAACATCGGGTCTGCCTTTTTTATACATTACGATTGGTTTAGTATTGAAAATTTTAAAAGTTTGTCAACTTTTACTTACAACAGTAGGCAAGACACTTTTCAGATTGTCGGCAGCAGCGACCGCTTTCATTTTCCCGCCATTGAGGCAGTCCTCATACGTGAACAGTACTTGGCGTGTAGGATTCGAGAATGATACTTTTCCGTTGTCTATGAATGTAACGTGACGGAATCCCCACGCCTGGTGATAACAAAAAGATGGGAATGTTAAATATTAAAAAAAGGGTTTAAAAATAGTTATGTTTTAGAAATTTTATAATTGTAAAAGAATTAAGTAATAAAACATAAAACAAAACAGATATACATGAAAATCGTAACAAGGAGAAAGCAGTGGGAAGAGGAAGAATAGGTGCTGACTTCCGAAACGAATGAACCTCTATGAAGCATACGCGCTATTCTAAAACACTTCTTAGCGGAACATACGTTTCAGCTGTCAGCACCAACGGTTGGCGTGCAGTCAAGGTGACGCTTAAACCAGCCTTATAATCAACTAGCTGCGCCCAGCGGTTTCACCCGCGTGACTCAGCTCCTGTTAGTCTTAGCGTGATGATATATAGCCTTCCTGGATAAATGGGCTATCTAACACCGAAAGAATTTTTCAAATCGGACCCGTAGTACCTGAGATTAGCGCGTTCAAACAAACTCTTCAGTATAACTAGATATATCACATGACATTATGTAGATCAATTTTTTGTGGCAGGCAAACTTTGTAAGGAGACCAGAGTCTGTAGTTGGATCAAATATAAGTTGATGATGATGATAATGAATTAGCATGAATTGATGATTGGTTACTTACTAATAAATCTCGAGCCACATGACATCCTAATGTCCCAGCTCCCAATAATAAACATTTTGTGCTCTTCATGATGTCTACATTAAGATCTGGTACCAATCTCCATTTCATAAGCTTAATATTTAAATCTGACGATGCGTCAGCCAATCTGCAGAATTTTTTAGATCATCTTGTTATGAACAAATATAACAATTTATATTATTTCCAGAATATTGGAAGACATAATACAATAACTGTTTTTTGCTGTAATGTTTTTTACAATATATAAAATGAAACTGTATTTCTGTTGTTATTTTCATTTATATGTTGAATAGTTTATTGTGAAGCAGTTTTATCTTTATTTACTGCTAAATTGCTAATAAATAGTGCCTAGTAGATGAATCAAAATAAAATGCCAGATATATCCAGACTTACAACATAAAGCATGAATTAAGTTCAATAAAATATATCGTAATATATATATAAATAAACATACAGTACATTACACACATACCTAAAACAAATTGTTTTAGGGCGAGAATTTCTCACCTTATAGGATCCATAGACGCTGACATATTTGCTAGTTTGGGTCCAAAATTGCCTTTATTATTTCTCTCCCATCCAACCCATCCCTTGTTGCCATCAGAATGAGTATTCTAAAATGACAATTATGTATTGGAAAAACATTATTTAAATTACAAGTTGACAATGTAATTAAATCTCAAAGAAAATAGAAATTTACATTCCTATGAATAAAAATTAAAATGAAATAGACTAATGAAATTCTGTTCTACTTCTTATAAAATTGAAATATAAGTACCTCAGTGGCATTTATGATAAAAATGCGACTGCTATCAGCAGCACCACTTTTGTTCAACCTCAACCCTAGAACTTTAATATCTGATTTACACAATTGGGGTGAAAATTCTAGCAGAGCCGCTATAAAAATCCTTAATGGCCATCCAGGATTATCGTTATTACTTGGATCAGAGAAAGCAAAATATATCATGGTCATATCAACATTTACAGCTTCCTTCAGAATATCCTTCCCAATAATATTAGATAGCTTATGGATTTTTATATTTTCGTTTTCCTTGGAAATTATAAAAAAGTATTTCTGCATCATATCCAGTGATTTATATTCATTTGAAATGTCCTCTAGTTGCTTATTATTGAAGTGTGAGGATGCAAACAAACTCTTTTCTTTCAAATATACTGTTGGTTGACTAGGTGTTGGAAAAGCAAACCAATAGTAGTAGTGAAACTTTTTCAAATCCTGAAAAGATACAATAAAGCAAAAATAATTAAGGTTGTTAAACAAAGTTGTTTTTACAAAGATTTCATGTTTTTTTGTATGTTTTTTATTTTTGTTTTAGAAGAAAAATTAAACTACCCACAATCTCAGAAAGCAATCAAATCAAAAACATCAGCTTTCAAGTTACAGAACGCTGATAAGTTTCTTGCCCAAAAATTAAGTTTATAGTGACTGGTTTACATTCATAAATAATATACTAACACAACGGTTGCAGGTCCTATTTATATACAAAATATTTTATTATAAGGTACTTACTGCAAATGACAGTACAAAAAAGTTTAAGAGAGTGTGTGGATTCCCGATCCAAGATTCTGTTTTTATGTTTTGCCAAATAATTTCTCCCAAACTATTAAGCAGGGATGCTTTATCAATGCATTTGAAATCTTCAATTGTATTTTTATTCATTATTGTTCCAGTTATGCTTAAGTATAAATGCTCTGTTTCTGGATGTCTGAAAGTAAGTTAAATTATGGATTGATGTATATTCATAAAACTAAAAACAATGAATTTTAGTTATCAGATAGTATAAAATAAATAAATGAAAATAAGCATACAGTCCTATTGGGAACTACAAGGAAATACAGCGGCAAATATATACAGCGTACCTTAATATGATTACTTTATAAACAACATACACTATATTTCATAAAACTCACTTGTTAAATGAAGTTCCATCAACTTCAAATACAGGTCCCATATCATCTTGGTAAGTGAAGCGACCATAAATCTGTTTCGTGTTCTCATTTAGTTTATCAATATTTAATTTTAATTCAGTTAAACTGTGCCAAAATGATGGGTGTACGAAAGACATAAAAGGAACATATTGTATAATTTCTTGGTCGGTGACTGACATTTTTAATATTGAATAATGAGATTTTTAGGTAAATCTTCAATTCAATCAATAGAACACTAGCACATCTATGAGATATCAGATATCGGCAAACAATTTCATTGCATACATATTAGAAATGTAGGTATAAACATTGATCGCCCAATGATCAAAATATTACAAGTAGTTGTCATTTGTCACTTCGATGATCGATCTTCGACGTAGACAGAGAAACCAATCTTCGAAGTGTGTATCTGTCACTGTGACAAATGACTCGCAAAAAGTTAGTTACATTTGGGGTTGCATTTTTTAGAGGACGCAATTTTATTTTTTTGATGTGTAGGGGGGGTCAGTGTGAAGCTATCACTAAGTTTGTGGGGTCGCCACCCTTGTCCCACGGCCGCCATAAATTAATTATTAATAATATTGCAAAATTAATTATTAACAATATTATAATAACAAAAAAAAAACAATAACTGATGACAAATTATTATTACTACACACATAATATTATAAGTATACTGTATAGTAGGGTGGAGTCACAGGGTGGAGTGATAATGTATGAAATATTTTTTTTTTGTTTTTTTTCAAATGGCATAGCGACAGAAAGGTGCCTATTAATGAGTGAATTCAGCATACAAAATATTGTTTACGTGTCTTGATGTTTTGAGGTGCCCCAACCCAATTGAAAATTAGAAAAATATGATTTTTTAGCAAATTTTGATTTATTTTTTAATCACAGTATTTTTATGGCCTTCAAGTCTATTATAATAAAACAAACTTCTTTGTGATACATTAAATAATAGCCTGATTAATTGTTTTAACGGTTTTCATTAATGAAAATGATATTAAAGAGGAATGAAAATATTAGAAATAAGTAATTATTTAGTACTAGCTGCGCTTCGCGGTTTCACCCGCGTGGCTCCGCTCCTGTTAATCTAAGCGTAATGATATACAGCTTCCTCTCCTCTCAGCTCCTTCCTCGATAAATGGGCTATCTAACACCGAAAGAACTTTTCAAATCGGACCAGTAGTTCTTGAGATTAGCGCGTTCAAACAAACAATATCTTCAGCTTTATAATATTAGTATAGATTATAATATTAGTATAGATAAGGCTGTTTTTTTTTTCAAAATTAGGCATTGGCAGTCGTGATACTGATACTCTTGCCATTATGAAATAATTTTGTTTACTTTCTCAACAAACTGCACTTGAAGCTTCTGTCACCAATTTGATAATATGCTTTACGGCCTGGGTAAGGCATAGAAAATCTTTGATATTCTGAAACGTAGTCAAACCGCTCTTCACGATGTCTTTTAAGGTTTCTTCAGATAAATTAGAAGTCAGAGGCTCAGTTTTCTTACATTCTTGCCACATAGTTGAGTCGGTATAATCTTTTGAGCAAGTACAAGAGAGTTAAAAAAAATGCATTTGCAACTTCAAATATCAAATAACTTTTGGTACCGAGTGACAAAATACTTCAGTTATCTTTTCTTGTTCTTTTTTGTTTGTTTGTCGATCTTGATAAGGTTTTAATAAGCGTCTATATTAATTTGTCATGGTGTGTCGAATAAGTTGTAGTACTCTTTTAAAGCTAATAGTGGAAAGCGATGCTTTTCGCCACACATCAAACATTTCCGTAGCTAATCTTTCGGATAAATCATGAATTTTGTTATTTTATCACGTTTAAATTCATATCTAATAAATAAGTAATAGTTTCTTAGCATCAGTATAAGTTGGTAATTGAGACACTGGGTACTTCTCTGGCAAACAAAATACAGGACAACATGTCGTTTGTCGTATTTTGACTTGCAACATTTTACTGTAACAAAGCGAAATTATAGATAGAACTCACATCAAAAATATTAAATTATGACCTTAATTGTATTAACGTGTAAAATGTAATTTAGAAATATTACTAACATTAGTATGTTATTTCCTTAACGGCACTGTTTAAAATTAATGTTTCCTACTGTTTCCTACAATAAGAGTCGGCGCAAACGGGCCACCGACCAGAGCCACTGGTAGCCAGCGATAGCCACTTTTTTAAATATTGAAATATTGTGTATTCTGTGTCTTCCCGTTGGCAACCAACGAGATACCACAGAATCTGATTTAGCGTTAATTTGTCAAAATTAAACTTTAATGATTTTCGACAAAATTTTTTGAATTTCTTAAAGTTCATGGTGTTGGGGGCACCAATGACCAATGAGCAATAATGACATCTTTTTACAGGTATGCCGAAACGAAAATGAAAAAAAATATTTTTCACTCCACCCTACTGTATAGTTCAGAGTACCTACTGAAAATTAGTACTCACTTCAGAGCGCTGTAAAACCTTAGTTATTGACGTAATGAAAAAATGTTGTATATAAAAGTTGTTCCTCGAAAAACAATCTACAAAAATGGTCTGATATCATTTCTTCGTAAAATGATAAAAAAAGTTTTATTGAAAAATATAAATAGCTCTAATTTCTGAACATTTTCGCTTAAAACTTTTTTATTTATAGTTCTACGACAAAATTTTACCGCACCAAAGTTGTAGAGAATTTAATTTGCAACAAATAATGTTAACGATATTTTTTCATCGGATAAATAGTTTAAGAGATATATCGTAAAAACCATTTCAACCGCTATTTTCAAGATGGCGGCCGTGGGACAAGGGTGGCGACCCCACAAACTTGGTTTTAGCTTCACACTGACCCCCCCTACATATCAAAAAAACAAAATTGCGTCCTCTAAAAAACGCAAGGTTAGGCCTAAAAAATGTAACATTTCAATGGACTATATATCTTCTTATGCGCCTTATTCACGGTCCATCCCCGCTGTACGTCAGCTCAAGGCTGCGGTGCTGGATGTATCCTACTGACGATCGTGCGCGCATCAAGCATGGCTAGGGTTGCCAACTTTTATTAGAAGAAATAGAGTATATCTGATTTCAAAGGAGGTAAATAAAGAAGTCCGTACGACTTACAAAAAAGAGTATCATTTATTTAATATTTTTAAAAATGTATTTTTTTGTACTTTTTGCAGTACCTAACAATTTTTCATTATTTTTAAATGAATTATGTATATGAATCCAAACATTCCAAATCTAAATTTATATATATCAAGAGCTCATTTTTAATTAATTTTAAGGGCTTGGTCTAGTAGTGCAAACAAATGCATCCTGTCATCCTATATGTAAATAATACAAATGTACTAAGGGAAAGTTGCTCCACTTAATTTTTAAAAATTAAATCATTCGTATGCATAATTTAATATTCGTAATAAGTACCAAAAATGACAATTTGAAACAATTTTCGTGAAAATTACACCGGGTGATTTTTTTATCAGTACACAAAATTTGCGAATACGTTCTATTGATATCTTCAACTTCATGTTTATATAACTGATCAACTTTTACAAAGAAATTTGGACGAAATATAAAAAAAAAAGCTTTCCATACAAAATGCATAACTCTATACATTTTTTTCGACCTAAGTTTCTTAGTGAAAGTTGTTCAGTTTAACTAATAAAACGGATAAACAAATTTTGTAAATAATAAAAAAAAAATGTAATGTTTGTGTTAAAAAATTATAAAATAGAAAAATACGCAAATGAAAACAAAAGATATTTATTTCTGACTAGCTTCCGCCCGCGACTCCGTTCGCGCGGATGTCGGTCTTCGCGTGGATGGTTTATTTCTCCATTTTGAACTGGGAAGACGTTTCTCACTAAATTAATATTAGACGATCACTCTCGCTCGCCACACTGGACACGTCCGCTCGCATCAAAATTCATAAATTATATGCATCGCGCGGAACGCCGTCCTTATATAGGAGTCGAGGAGGCGTGGTGTCGTGCGGCCCGCGTGTGCCGCAAACGGTTCAAGCCAAATCCGACTTTTGGCGCTACAGGTTACATCGCTGAATCCACTGCGGGTAACGCAACGTGTGTTCGCGGTTCTACAGAACAACGTCTATGGATAAAACTGAAAAATTAAGATTTATTTTTTTTCTTCGTATTTTTCCAGGATAAAAAGTATTCCATTTTATGCCCAGGATAATAAGGTATAATTATACCAAGTTTCATCGAAATCGAACCATTAGTTTTCACGTGATGCCTTCACATACAGACAGACAGACAAAAATTTTTTTAATCACATATTTGTGTTTGGTATCGATCCAGTAACACTGCTTTTTATTTTTTAAATATTTTCAAAGTACAGAATTGACCCTTCTACAGATTTATTATATTATGTATAATATATAGATTTATATTGATAAACCTAATAAATCTTTTGCTAGCATTCTGATGCTTTATCGGTTGCACTGGATTTTTCTCTTTTTTTTTTCAATCGCTTGAATGATATAGGATGGGTCCTTGATGGGCATCGAATGCTGAAGTCTCGAATCAATCAATTCTGACAGTAGGCAATTTATGTAAAATCTTGATAATGGTCCATCATTTTATTTTGCCTAAACGTTACATACTTTTTTATATATTCTATTTTTAACGAATGATTCACTCCAGTCCAAACAGCAAATAAGCAGACTTCTGCTTCTGCAACGTTTAGTTGTCCCTGAATTTGGAAAAAATAGTCATGATTCTTATCTATGACAAAAGTGTTATTTTTTTGCATTGTATTTCAAATATTAATTTTTTTATTTTTAACCGCATCTTCCGCATTCATGTCTTTTGCCGGAATTAGACATTTAACTTCTACTAGTCCCATTTTCCCTTCTTGATATGGGAGTGTATAAAGTAATTTTTTTAGATATTTCTCGTTATACTTTTAAAAAGTTATTATTGTCATTTTGCTCATTAGGTAAAGTAATTTCGATATCAGTTTTAAGTTTTTTGATACCTGCAATAATAACGTCATAATCGCCTGCACATACTTATCGATTACACCCTGTATACAATCCACCATCCACATTCATAATGTTTTCCTGTCCTCCTCTCCTTTACGCTGTTCACCGATACATTTTAAATGAGTAAATCTGCTACCTCTGAAGGATGTTTCATTGTGATCAGCAAATTTTCACCACTGTTGTCGATTATTTGTTTTTCATTTTTAATCAGCAATTGGGAATCATCAGTTTTGTTTTTTGCAGATTGGTGATGTACCCTAACAATACGTCGAAAAGGGAAAGCATCAACGAATTATCGTTTTCGTCCTCTTTTTTTATTCTTCGCGTCTCTGTTACTTGTGTTTGTTCTCAACACCCACTGAATTTTCTATGTTATTGTGATCTTCCATTACATCTGAGTTTTGATGATGTGATGATAATCCATTCGTTTTAATATTGGTACTTAGAGTTGGTGGACTAAACTAGAAATGGTGGACTAAATTTGTCAGCGCGTCTGTAAGATCAGAATATAAAACCAACATCCTGTATTTAAGTTACAAAATTAATAATCAAACAACATGCCGCTACGTTGAAAATGACTAGAAGAAAAAATTAAAACACCTCGGCATATAATTTTGGAGTAAACAAATCATTTTCCCCGTATGGGGATTTCCCCGGATGAACTTGGGAAGTTCAAGTTCTCAATACAAGTTTATATTATATTTCGTATTTCTCAAACGAAAAATAAACATTTTTGGAACTTCAAAAAAAAAATTATATTATAAGAAAATTTATGAGCTTACTTTAGTTTTAAAGAAATATACATCCCTTTACTGACACCCCGTAAAATAACGAAATTGTTGCCAATCACCTTTGTAATGTATTTGGTTTCATTAACTTTATGTTCGAAGATATTTTTTTTTCTAGTAGTTACACGCATATTTTTTTCGTTTATTTTCCATATCGAAATCAAATGTTTAAAAATACGAATATTTGCACAAAACTAAGATAAAAATAGATAGATAGATAGATAGAAAACACTTTATTGTACAATGCACACAAAAACAAAATTTACAAAAACGATATTTAACTAAAATAAATGTACAATTAAAAAAATAAATGTACAATTAAAACTAAAATAATCAATTAACAAAAATATTAAATTTAATGAAGTAGAGCAACTTTCACTTCGGTATGAAGGAAAATCGAGCGTGGAGCACACGTCAGAACGCTCCGGCCCAAGGAGCGCGACTAAAGAAATTCGCTAGGATTTTTCCTAATTATTTTAAATATTTTTTAATATTTAAAGAATTATCAAAATTAAAAAAAAAATTTTTTTAAAGGATTAATACTCATTGGTCTTCAACCAACTCGAATAAATTAATGGAAAAAATAACTTTAAGCAGTATTTATCAATAGATTTTGTAAGGCAAAAAATGGGAAATTTAATGAATTTATAACGTTCTAATTAGGAAAATCATAAGTTTTTCGGCAATTGTATTCAGCAGATTTTAATAACGACTATATAAGGATAATAATGTGCTGATCAAATTGTGTAAATTGTAATCGGTTGCAACGTAGTGAGTGCACAAACTTAGCTCGAAATGTCTTTGGGGGAAAGAGACTTATCTTGAAGGCCTGATTAAGGTAACATAAAGTAACTTTATAAATGTGAAAAAATTCACGCGCATTGCGTATATAACACTAATTGATAAACAAGAAAAAAAAATTCAGTTTATCATTTCAATAGCCGGGAAAAAATTGTCAAATAACTTGTTGAAAACGCAATTTTGCTAGACTGCAGCCTTAATGAAGCTCGGTTTCTCTCTTCCCGCCACTTCACATTCATGACCGAAAAGACTCTTTCAGTAAATGCTGAAGTGGCGGGAACAGAGAGTATATAGCTAATCATTTTTTTTAAACAAACAAATTCGTCAGGACATTTTTTTTAAATAAAATGCCATTTTTCTGCAGTGGACTTTTGCATAAAATCTGTGTTATTCAACAATTCGCCTTGGAGTTCTTTTAAAATAATAACTTCTGAATATAAACATTACCTAGGTTGATCCAAAAGTAATGATAATTGGGTATTTCCTGTGTACATAAAAATATAAAATAACTGTTTCTTGCTTGCTCATGTACTCACTAAGTTATCACAAAAAATAATATCAATAGGCCACGTTTCCAAGTATTTACATTAATTTGAATGTGAACCGTGCGTGCCAGAATTTTGCCTAATCTGCTGTACAGCAAGCCTATTCACGATCGAGCACGCACGATGCATCATCGCTCTGACGTACGTCCGCGCTATTCACTGTCCATCTGCACGACGTTCGCGGTGGTGGGGGTGCTCGCTGGACGAAAAATTGGTCGTGCACATCTAGCTCTACATCCAGCAACATAATAATAATAATTATTGACGTACATCAATACTATTCACTGTCGTTTTGCGTCGTGCATCGTGTATGAACTTGGCGGGACGTACAGCAAGATGGACCGTGAATAAGGCGCATTACCCACATTCTTACCGTCGTATGTGGAAAAAAAAAATCAAATTAAAAAAAAACACAAAAAAGCCTATTCGTAATAATGCATAAAACGGTACATAAAAACTGTAATTCTATTTTACTAACAGCAATGAAAAGATTTTTTTACAATTTTTAATGAATTTATAATGATGATAATAATCCTGATATCGTGATAAAAGTGGACTGTGGAGCGACTTCAAAATTGTTTTAAATCGGTGATGTTTTGAAGAGAGAAATGACGAAAGCTCCAGAGGAAGTTATTGTATGAGATTATTCTTAGATTGAATTTCTTAATGAGGATAGAATGAGCATGCATTTTTGCTTCTACTACGGAATACATACTCGAAGAAATTATATTGTAGGTACTGGCCACCGTAATTTATTGATTCCCCAGATTTATTTCAAATTAAAGTCAATTTTACCGTCAGTTTAAAATGTCTTTCTGTTCTATTGATTTATAACTATTAGTTTATTTAATAAATTGTAACATATTATATTTACCCTCTGTAGATTTATTAATGTAGAAGAGAGGCGGACGCGCTGATTAAATATAAATTCGAAATTATTGTGAAATATTTTCCGTAAGTTTACAAACATTTCATAAGCATTTCATATTAAATCACAGATTATCTCCTTATGTATTAGGTACTGGCCGATTAAGGAAAGCTGGCATCTTCACAGTAGATACTCACACTTATGCAGTTTACTATACAGTATGTTCAAAAATAAATACGACTCTAGTTTTACTGTAGACTTGAATTGTAAAATGGGTGCGTTGTAGATAATATGAAAGCTCTCATAATTTATATGTAAAATTACAATTTAAAAGTATCTCAATCGATGAACTTAAATATTTATTCTCATAATCAATTGTAATATAGTATTAATAATCATTCAATTATCAAATAATAATTAAATTTCATGTCATATTCAAAATAACGATAAAAAACAATACAAATAACACGTGAGCTCACTCCCAAGAAACAATACAAGCGAAACCCTAGCACGAAAGAGATAAGGCTACATTACAATAAAAGCTGTATTTTTCAGATATGTATGAAAAATTTAACTTAACTAAAAATTTAAATTTAAATTTAACGACGTTTACATTTTGTTTACAAAACTTATTAAAATTATTACATAATTTAACCTAGGTAAAGTAAAAAAAATATTCTAATCCGCGTGCCGCGAAGTATCTCGTCGAATATAGTTAGTAGTATACCTAACGTCTTTGTTTAAATTACATCACCCTGTATTAGGGTTGTTGAGGAAGTGATTATGAGGAAGAGGAGGAAGAGGAATTTTTACACGCAAATTTAGGGGATGCGGATGAGGATGAGGATATTTTTTGAGGAAGAGGATGCGGATGAGGAAGCGGAAGAGGAAGCGGATGAGGACGAGGATGATAGGAAATTATAATCAAAATTAAAAATTAAAACAAAAGCCACTCTCCTGTCTGTACATATTGAATATTGATATTTTAACTACTAGGAAAATTGCCCCTTTGTCATAAAAAAAGCATCTTACTCAGTGTTCATCTACACTAATATTATAAAGAGGAAAACTTTGTTTGTTTGTTTGATTGTAATGAATAGGCTCAAACTACTGGACCGATTTTAAAAATTCTTTCACCATTCGAAAGCTACATTATCCACGAGTAATATAGGCTATATATTATTATCACGCTAAGACCAACAGGAGCGGAGCCACGCTGGTGAAACCGCGCGGCACAGCTAGTATTCAATAAAAATATTAATTGGTCCAACAGTTTTCGAGCTTATTAATTGCAAAAAAATATTATATGCAAAAACAGGCAAGTAACAGCGCGGGTGGCATGGTCTCGCTCGCCCGATCGCGAATTTACAAAGCCTAGCCTATACTATACTATTTGAGTCACGAGTCGGACTCAGATATGATTTTGTTTATGCATATTACTCGACAAAACCTAATCTATCTCAGTAAAAAAAGTGACTCAAATCGATTAGATTTTGTGGAGATATTTTCATACATTACATACTTACGAATAAAACCTAGTCGAATAGAGTCTCCGCCCGATCGGATCGGCCCGGCATCGCGCTGCAGCGAGTGCGTTGTCGTAGATACGGCATCCTCATGAATTTTCTCTAAATTTTGAGGAAGCGATAGCGGAAGAGGAATTTTTTTATTTAATTTTTGAGGATGCGGTAACGGTTGAGGAACACAAAATATTGCGGAACTTCCGCATTATGAGGAAGCGGAAGAGGAATCCTCAACAACCCTACCCTGTATTTATAAACAATTGCAAAATAAAAACAATAAATGTTCCCTTCACTCTCATATGCTAGTCTGCGCGCGAGAGAGACGGGCAGACTTTTCATGATGCGTATGCAGTATGACGTCACACCGCGCGCGTCTTCACAGACACTACACATGTGCAATGTGTAAATGTGTTGACGTTCCAGCTCTTCTTAATCGGCCTGTACCTATATGCTTTTTGATTGTTACATATTTTTCGACATCAGGCTTTAGATACCTAACATTTATCACGTCAAGATGCATGAAAATTTTTCAATAATACCCTCTTATATGTTAGAAATTTTCAGATTGATAAGTCTTCGTGTAAATTTCAAAAGAAAGTTACAAATATGGCTATTAATTCATTAGAAAGCGGATACGACGATTCACCAACAAAGTCGGTAGATTCAAGCAGTTGGCGGTTAAACTCCGTTTCGAAGAAATCGAGTCCATGTGTAAATGGAAGTTTAAAAAGTGGTTCAAGTTATCGCAGTAAACAACAATTAAAAAGCCTGGTGATATCCCCATATCTCAATGGCGATAAGGTGAAATTACATTCTAGGGTTACAGAGAAAAAAATGGTTCATAAAAAAACAACAGATTTCGTATCTTCATTTCCGTTAGCGGCTAGCATATATAAAGCAAATTCAGATGAATTTAAAATACCCAAGCGGAAGCACAAGAAAGTAAAAAAATCTGTGCTTACCCTTCCCAACGATCTTACTTTGCCCCAAGCATGTACTGTAAGCGATATGAATGACTCGGAGTATAATGAGACTAAGAATATAAGGAAGCCTAAACCTAAAAAGAAAAGAAACATTAAAAAATTTCCTGTTGATAAAAATATTGAAATTTATGATAGAGATGCAAGATATTGTTCCCAATTAAACATAAATTTAGACAGCAGTTCAACCGATATGTTTAAACATTTAACGGGTGATGGATCTAGAGTAATAAAAAAATCTAAAACAAATACATATGGGAGAAACCAGGTTGTAGATAATGATGTTTGGGCTGTACTAAGGAATATAAATAAGATCCAGTTCATTCCGTCACCGCCGATGTCCATAAATAGCATAGCACCGTTGAAAAATAAAAACAAATCCAAAAGAAGGTCAAACGATCGAAAGGATACGAGGTAAGAGAATAACACTTACATTACCTAACAATTTTGGTCTAATCAACATTGTAGTTTCCAAAATATTATGTTTATGAGACGCTTCTATTCGATTGTATTTCAAATTGCAATATTAACATTTAATATTCTTCACACTTTCACACGTGAACAGAATAATTAAATTCATCTTCTTCAATCCATCATACTTAAAGCTTCGCGAAACTATTCTTATTTTTCTGTCCTTATAGATTTATTGAAACTTGCCGTACTGAAGAATTTGCGTATATATCTTATGATAGCAATTCTATAAACAGTTGTTCTCGCTCAACCAGTTACGATCGTATAACAGTAATTGGAAGGCAAGATGAGGTTAAAGAAACATGTACTAAAATACAAGACGAAAACAGTAAAGTTACAAAAAAAGGGGTTATAACGAACCAAAAAAGACAGAGGCCGTCACGTATTTCTTCCAATAATAACAAAACTCATGGATTAAATGATAAACAGGACAATAATGTTAAAGTAAAAACATTAGATGATGATAAACATCATGGCAAATGTTCCGCTAAAAATATTTCAAATAACAACGACGATAATGTTTTAAACGTTGGATGTGAGGATAATAAATCTATGGCATTAGCTACTATTTCTATAAATACAGATTCATATGGTGATACTAACACAAAATCTAATTTTTTGAAAACCATATCACTAAAAACTGGTAAGTGTTTGTATTGTATGTATAATTAATAAAGCGTTGTGTTAATTAAAAGTTAACTTTAATGTTAAAATTTTAGTGCCTGAAAAATCAAGTTTAACATCTATGAAAGGACGTCAGGATCAATTGAATGGAATAACTAGAGTCGTTGTAAGTAAAGGTAAAGACATAGACAAAGGGAAACAGCAAACTGTAGTAAGAAAGCCAAGGCTGGTTACCACTATGCCCAGTTCTTCAGGTGTACCTAAATTATCACAAGCAGACATAAAAAGGCGGCTTGCAAACATGAAGTTTCCTATAGCCGTTACTGGCAAAGACCAAATGAGCCCTCATATTAAATTTCCATACAATGAACCACTTCAATTTTCTGGCCTGGACAACCAAATTTGGCCATTTATGATCAAATGGCTTCCAAAAACAAATGACCAAAACGAAAGTATAAATAAACGTTCATCAACTAACGGAAATACGGCAAAACGGAATTTATATAAATCGCCTGAACAGAATGTTTCCGATGATCGACTTCCTATAATGATGATGAACAATGGTGATCGAAATTGCATAAAGCAAAACAATTGTGTTAAAGAAATTTCCATTAAGCCTAGATTAGTAAAAGATGGTGCTTCTTATCTTGATCCACGTGCTTCAAATAAAGTAAGACCAATGCACCAATATAAAGACAAGATGCTCAATATTATATGTAATAAACCATTTTATCACGATACTGTACAACGTTCCATGGTCAACGACGCCAAAGATACTAAGCTAAGCGAATTTAATAAAAGTATCAAATATTTTGAAAATCAAATCAATGCTCAGAAGTTGATTAAGCAAAAAAACAAATCAGTTTCGATTCCGTCTGAAAGTGTTGCAGTAAATCGTCTCAAGTCAGGAAACATGTGGGCGAAAGCAAAGAGGGCTAGTGATTTTATAGAGAATGTAATAAGAAAGATCAAGTGTGGTATTTATTATGACGAGGAATACCACAGGTTTACTAAAAGTAAGTCATACAATTATGTCGTTACATAGGTTTTAAAAAGCTTCTAATAAAAACAATTTGGAAATACCGAAGCTTCGAAAAAAGGGATACGAACTCTTTGAAAAGAATTTATTCGTTGCAGTACATACATATACTTATTTGATCAGCTACTATCGGCGTTGACCCAAACATAATAGTGGTAGAATGTAAATATTTAAATATTTCTAGGGAAGTTCAAATTCAATCCTGATTAATGCGTTCCGATTTAGTTAGGAATTTGTGTGAATTATTTATAAATAAACATTTTTACATTAATATCTAATACAGGCTACAACAAAATGGTTTGTTTTTTCAGAAGTGGATGCTGAAGACAGGTACACACAAACGGATTGTGTTGGTCTTACTGATATTGAAGAAGGCAAAGCAAAAAGAGATACAACGGACGTCATTGAGGAGACTTTTGATACAAAAATTATTCCAGGATTTGAAGATACATGGCAAGATTTGCAATTAGAATCAATAACTAAGAATCAAATTGCCGTTAAGCATTGTATTACTAATATTGTTGTTCATTTTGATATCGCTTTCCCTTACGATAATACATGCACACTGCAACGGAAGCAATCTTTATCGTGTATTCCAATTGAGATTACTAGCAGCCAAACTAAAATATACAAATATAAGACTTCAATCACGAATGCTATGCTGCCTGCAGAAATATGTACCATATTACCCAAAATGTTAACCAATATTTTTGATGCTAATCCAAAGACAGCATTTCCAAATATTGTGGAAAAGATCGAGTATTCGCTACCTACAATAACAGAAGTACAGCTTCGTGGTAATTGCGAGCGCTCATTAAATATTTTTTCACCATATAATTTGTTACCACGAGCGGTTGACTTAAGAAATGGAAAATTTTCTTCTATTATACTTGTGCGAGAAAAGGTTGATATCAAACAAGATAATTTTACTTCCTATAAATATTCTTCTTTCTACAATCTATTACCAAAAATAAACACATGCTTCTGGTGGAGTAATTATATTTATATACCTCGAGTAGATTTCAAAGTTATCGATAAAATAATAACAAAAAGGGAAGGTAGTTGTGACCCAAATAAATGTATGGCGTTGCTTCCATATGTGCCGCCGAAATTTAATTTTGGTGGTGTGAATACTTTAAAAAATCTCGAAACTAAATTACCGCATGTGGAAAATCTTCGTATTTATTTTGATAGAGGTATATTTGATAACTTTACATTGCAACAGTTTGGAAATCAAAGTCTGATTGAGTTACGAAACAATCCTTTGGAGGAAGATTCATTTGTAATCAAGAAAAAGGAGAGGGATATAATGCACGATAAGGTACAAAACAATAATTTAGATTACAATAACGCTTTAGTGCCATACAAAGCTAGTTCTCCGTCATCTAATGTCCACAAGTTAGATAGTTATAAGGATGAGATAAAGGACTTTCAGCAACTTTTGATACCACACAAAATTCAAAGTAAAGCGATATTTGATAACGTGAAAAGAAAAAGAAGTTATATAAGGCTCAATAAGAAATGCAAATCAACATCGAGCATATCTAACTATAAAAAAAGCACATCCTTGCAAAAAATTGCAAATTTGGTTGAATTCTTTCAAGCTCTTGGCTTATCTAAAGATATGGGGAGCGTTATTGATGGAAATGTTGAAAGGAAAGTGTTATCTTCAATCATAGAGGTGTGTACCTACCTACAAAACTTATTAACTTTTACGTAAGTAATTATTTTATGATTTAATAATTGTTTATATGATTTTTCAAGATGAAAGCTTGGACCTCTGATATTACATCGAGACAGGCATTGTTAGTTCTGTTACTTGCAAATAAAAAAGAAACATCAAATCTTATCCGTTTCCGAACAGTTCTACTTCAGGGAATTGCAATGAATAGAATAACTAAAGCATCTGAATTGGATATGGAGATAGAAGTTATCGAGAGAGAATCTCTAAGTAAATTACCACAGGTAAGTATGTAATATTAGGTAGAATAGTAACTCTAGACGCTCGTTTACCAACTAGCCAGTCAATGGCGAACGTAACTACTATTTGGTAAAATCAATCAAAATAAAATCTGGTTTGGCAAACCGTTATAAAAATAATTATAAAAAACCTGTTTTTAATTTATTTAAATCCGCGAAGTAACCCAATTTATTATTATTACAATTATATCGTGTTATGATCGAGATGGGCACTGATTATTTAAAATAATGAAATTTACTATATATGTTACAGTCAAAACCCTGAACCAGTCAATAACCTTATTAACTGATTTAAAGAGCAGACATTCAGTCAATATAGGTTTGAATAGATTTTAACACTTAAATTTTTCTGTAATGGGCAAAAAAGCTGAATGTCGGCTCCTTAAATCAGTCAATAAGAATATTAACCGACGCCCTTAGTCAATAACCTTAATAACCGTCAATAAGGATATTGACTGGTTCAGGGTTTTGACTGTAGCATATATAGTAGAGCCATTATAATAGGCAACATTTGACAGTTCAACAAAATTCAACAACGTAACCTAGTAACGACGACATAGAATTACATATTTCGTTTTGTTAGAACTGCACATTTGCTTAACTTTTTTCAATTACGATTACATATTTATAATAATAAATAATGACCGATACAAGTAATTTTAAGATTTTATTTTACTGATAAAAGATTCTAAACATCATTAACAATTTCTGATTTAAAGAACTGACGTCGCTACAATTATGTGTCAATTCACCTTTTTTCTTTTTAAATACCAGAGATGTTACAGCACTCCAAAATTATTAATGCGCATGCAAATCTTCGCTAATTGTCGTATTTCCGAAAACACTCGAATCATTGAATCGTAAGAGCCCTAAACAATGCACTTGCATTTTACACCTTGTACAAAAGAAATAGAAGTCAATTCACGGTCATAAATAATCAAAAACAAATCGGATGGTAGGTGACGGTAGCCTGACAGTCAAAAATGAAAAAACTGAAAAATCCGTCCAAAGAGAATACAAATACTACGTAACGTAGAGGGAGAATGAACTATAGAGGAGGCACTAAAATGACAAGTAATGCGTGAGAGAAATACACTTATGACTATAAAGCCAAGAGCAAGCGAGACAGAAACATTGTTTTTTGTTTCTCTCATGTTATGCGATTTCTTTTGTTGGGGACAAAGGCAGTTTGTCCCAAACAAGCGGCTACAGTCCATTGTTTTGCTAGTTTTCTGTTTTTTTCTCGCTGTTAAGTGACTTCAAAGTTTAATAAACGTTGACAGTGATCTGTTTTAATCCGACTTTAAGTGAAAATATGGTGCGTTGTAGTGTGATTGGTTGTAAAAATCGGCCGGAACGAAGATTACCAAATATTACCTTTCACACGTAAGTAAACTTATTTGAAGTATATTGTTTTATAGAACTGGATATAGTTGATACATTTTCATTAACTCTAATGTGAAATTATCTACAAATATATAATATTTTCATCGAAATAGACGTAAACATTTTTTTGTGTTATCCGACTAAATTACGAAGTGTTCTTGTTGTTCAGGACGCCATTTGTTTTTACGTAGTTTCAAATTTATGGTATAATCATGTGATTAACATTAGGGATACCAGTACAGGGTAAAATTTTCCCCAAAATCGTGAAATGTTTTTTAATATTAAATATGTTTTTCAGGTTTCCAAAACAAACAAGTACATTAAACAGATGGATTCGAGCTACCGGAAGGAAGAACTGGTTACCAGGAAAAAGTCACAGAATATGTTCTATACATTTTGAGTCGCGTTATTTTCGAAAAACGAAAAAAAAAACCTATTTGATGCCCAATGCAATTCCAACACTTTTTACAACAGTGAGTAATTTTTGTGATGCGTTTAGTTTGGATTTAAATGTTGTAGTTTAAATATTCATAGACCGATTTTGTTGCTACGTCTATATAATAAACAAAACAAGTTATTAATTTATTTTTATAGGGGTATATTTTCTATTTCTACTTAATCAAATTTTATTTTTTTAGGATATTATTGTTGAGCGACTGAGTACTGCCCAACAATCAAAAATCCATGGACCAGGTCTTAAGGTAAATTAATAATTTCATTGCACTTTCCCACGAGCAACGACACTGCACTATTTTAGAACTGCACGAAATACCTTGGAGAGGAAGTTTATGTGGTGTTGTTGTGTGTGTACACGGCTCATATGAATGTGTGAAGCCTGGATTAGTCACCGTTTTTTTTTACACCTTTTATTTTGTACATGGATGTTCTTAGTATTATCTGATTCAACTAACTTAATCTTTTCAGGATGTTGTTGAGCTACCTAATACAAGCGAACAGTCGAAAACTGTAGTGTATTTACTATTTAGTATCAGCATTGCACCCGTGCGAAGCCGGGGCGGGTCGCTAGTTAAGTTAATAAATAACAAAATCTTTTCAAATCTGTCTTTTTCTTCATAAACCTATCTTACAAAAAAATACCCAAACATTTATAGATATTTTGCCAGTTTTTCGGATAAAAAGTTTTTGTAATAGTTGGCAACATTGACGTAAGGATTCGCCATCTCGTTCGGGTATACGCCGATGTCGTCTCTATAGTTCATTCTCCCTCTACGCTACGTAAGAAGAGACGGGACTCCCATAGATAAAAATAAACTTCAGAAACGTCAAAACAAGGCTAGATTAGAATAGCCAACATAACAACTAGTGTCTGACAGAGCTACCAACATAAGAATAATGGCATTATGTAGGTACCTACCCTCGACATCGATAATAATTTTACTTGCACTTTCGTTAAAGAAATTTGTTATTGTCGTTTAATTAAATGTGAAATAAAAGAAACGCGTACAAACAACCATTTATTTATTTATTCATTATAAATACCCATCAGTCCAAATAATCATAACAGGAATTACTGTCTTTGAAATGCTTTCCACTCACAAATTTCAACTGATGTAGTTTTTCAATAGATAAATAAGCAAGATCCTATTTTTCTGTCATTTTAACCCATTCTTCACACCTGAAAATGAAATGTCGACAATTATGAATTAGGTATTCCGTGTCCCAACACTGTTTCCCCGATTCAAAATTATAACAACTTATCTGATAAAGTGAAATATAAGTTATATGAATGAAAATACAAAGATAACGCTGTTGCATAAAGAAATTTCTACTGACCGCAGTTCATCTAGAGGAAATCTAGCCATAAAATAGCGTTTTATCCCGTCTTTACGCTCCGATCTCAAACCACATATTTCACATTTTCTGTACGCCATTCTTAGCAACTAAAGGTCCAGAATATCACAAGCTGCACAAAAAAGCTTTTAAACACTTACTTATTATAATAAACTATACGTAAATAAACTTATTTCGCATTACAAAATGTTTACCGGTAACCAATAACCATAAAATAAATTACAATATGGAGTAATGTCACTGTGACAAAAGACAATGATGAAGAGTGAAACACACTGAGGGAGTGAGCGAAACAAATATAGTCGCCATGAAAATTTTGCCCCGTTTCATATAAAAAAAATTTTCTATGAAGTTGCGACAGACTGAAATCCGTCAGTCGTCTTTAAATATTGGTAGTGACTGCACGTGTTCTCTCTGTGGAAATTATATAGAGCAGCTATTACATACTTTTATTGGTTTAATCGATTCTGTGTTTAATCTGTGTTAAATGTTTAATCGGTTCGAATCGATTGAATTAATCGATGACATGATTTACACAGATGATGGCAGTAGGGAAAGTGAAAATGAAGAAGAGCATAATGATAGTTCCGATTTATCTAAAATATCAGAAATAAAGATAATCCCTGATTTTGATTGTTTTTATATTTATTTTTTGAAAATGTCATAATATTGAAGAATGATTAGTACTGTAAATACTTTTGAACTGAGATTTTAATGATTATATTTATATGGTTTAAATGTAAACCTGTGTTTGAAAACCTCATTTTATACAATATAAATGTGTATTTTAACCATCTTTTTTTCCATCATTACACCAGCTTCAGTAAGACACTTTAAAAGTACCTACTATAAAATTTTCCAAGTAAATCAATCCAACAAAGAATATATATTCGCAATCGTGGGGTTATCCTCGCTATTTACTTACAAGGAATTATCGAATCTTTTAGCACAAAACACATAATTTGACTAAATTATGCATGAAGAAAATGCATTTAACCACTCTATATACATATCATCTTCGGACGCTCCCGTAATATTATGACAGTTGCCGAACAGTGACGAAGATTTCTATGCGCATTATTACTTTTGGACTTTGGAGTACTGTACTCTAAAAATCGAAATCTGACATCTAGAATCGAATGCATTGATTACTTGTGAATAAAAATCATCTTAAATTAACTTACCTTATAACTTGCCTTATTTTGCTCCTCAAATTTACGAAAGAAAGTATATTTAATATTACTGGGACAGGGATTCGCCTGATGAATTTTAAAATTGACATGACAGTGTGTTTCAAGTTCGATTGACAAATGTAATGTTTCAAGTCTGTATCGATTTTAATCGATGTTTTTAAGCAGGTTACCTCTCTTCGAAGATAAAATTATTGATAGACGTCAATTGTCAAATGTTGCCTATTAAATTGGCTCGACTATAGTGTCCTTTATCCAATCAATGGAAAAGACGGGTAGATAGGTTACCGACACGAAAACGGCTCACTATCCTATCCTACTTCCTACTAATATTATAAATGCGAAAGTGTGTATCTGTGTTTGTTACTCTTTCACGCAAATACTACTGAACCGATAACAATGAAATTAAGCACACATTTATAGGGTAACTTGGCTAACTCAGGCCCCGGAATCACAGACACAATAGAAAATCTATTGTGTCGTGGACCGATCGGGCCGTTCGGGGCTCAATGGGTTAACACATAGGATAGGTTTTATCCCGAAAATCCCACGGGAACGGGAACTATGCGGGTTTTTCTTTGAAAACGCGGGCGGAAAGCTAGACGCTAGTAATAGGCATGACGACAGTATCCATAAATGATCGTATTAGTGTTTTTAAGGGAAAATGTATAATAGATAAATTACATATAGTGACTTAGAAATCTTAAAAACATTAAGATTAATGAGATTATCAATAAAATAAAACATTGAAATACTGCAGTTGGCCATTTTGACTAAAACACGCGTGACGTCACGCTTAAGTAAACAACTCACGTCAGATGTTTTTTGTTGTTATGAATATGTTGAGAATACGCATTTTTATTTATTTTCTATTGTTTCACGTATGCTTTATCGACTCAGAACAGAAATATAATTGCGAATTCACGAATACATGGTTCGGGGTTCTCCGCGCCAACTTTATACAATCATTTCTTATTATTTTCTCGCTTAAAATAATTACTAACACATTTTTGAGCATTATTTTTATGTGGATTCACACTGCAATACTGCACACCACTTATAAACTTTGAAATTCGTTTCTATAACACATATTAAATAAATATTTTTTTTAATTTTCTTCGCAATGCGTACAAATAATTACGTATTTACCAAAGTGTGACGTCACGCCTACGCCATGACACCTGCGAGCTGTTTTGGCACAGTTAATAAATATTTTTTGGATAATGGCTTTTATCTTCGTTAAATTTAAGTATATTACCGAAATATAGGGTTTTTCTTGTATAGTAAACGTATACACACATTATGGAAGAGGATTTCAAAATCTTTCGTCATGCCTATTGTACATACGATTAGACGTCAAAGTGAGATGGCATGATTTAACTATGGTGAGCGAAAGAGACATGATGTAAAATGTGGCTGTAAAACCATTTAACTATGTGTGTGTGAATCACTAATGACTAGTGTTGCCCGTTGTTCTTAAGGCCATTCTCCCATTGCGATACGCACAGGCGATTGTATCGAGCGATATGTATGTACCGGTAGCGTAGTGTGCGAGCCTACATACAAAATATGTATGTGAGATACTCCACGGCGACTAGTCTCCGAGACTTGCAGGATACTTGAATCGCCTGTGCGTATCGTAATGGGAGAATGGCCTAAGTTTTATAAAAATATTAGAATCCGAAATTAACGTCTTATAATTTTCGAAGATGTTTCTAAAACAATATGATAACGTTAAATATTTAATTCTTTCAGTGTGAAGGTATTTCATATTTACCGGCTTCGTTTGAAAATCAAGATAACCTGTTAGAGGAGCTGTGTTGGATAGCAAAAACTACAGTAAGAATATTATAAATTAATATTACTTGGGCAGATTTATGATCAATAATATTAATAGTATATTCCTTAAAATAAATAATGGCTTGGCATTTATAATTTGAAACTTTCTTTCTATAAATGAAATAGAGATAAACTTTATCAATAATACGAGAAATGTGTTGACTGTTGATTGACTTTTTTGCAGGCTTCAGACTACCAAAGACCTTTCGATAAATCTTCAGAGCGTTTGCTGAAGTCCTTGCTATGCAAGCGAAAAAAACTAAATCCTTCATATCTACGTGTTATGGCGAGATATGTAGGACTTGGCCTACTTAACGCTAAGTAAACGAAATTTTGTCATAATTTGTGATTGTCTGTGCTATAGTTTGGTGATGAATTATTTTTTACATTTGTTTGTGTGAAATATGCTTGTGTTAATCGTTTTATCTTTGGATTGATATTAAATGATATTATTTAGTTTTGGTTTTAATTGAGCAATGAAACTATTTTAGAAGTTATTTTACAACTTTATTTTAAGACATTTCACTTCTGCGGTGCACTCGTACTTGAGCTCTTAGAATCGCGAATTGAAGCTGAACGTCTACGTTTGATCTCCTCTTGACGACGTACCTTTAAACAAACATTTTTATTATTATTACCACATTAAAATGAACCAAGCTATTTGGCTTAAAATATGTTGAATCGTTTCTTCAATAAAATTGTGGCTGATTTAATACCTTTACCTACATGAATGGTAAGAAAAGGGGTAAGACACAGCAATTTTTCTTACAACTGAATATGATCACTATAAATTATTATAGTTATATGATACCAGTTGTTATTACTATTTTCCAACAACCCAAAACCTAATTAAACTTGATATATTTACTAGATTCAATAGAAGTACCTTAGATTCCTTCTTCCTTTGAGCCAGAAGCTTGGCATATTCAGCCTCGGAGGACTTGCGTTTAGCCAGGCGTTTCTTCTTCAGGGCCAATCGGTGGCGTCTGCGCTGCAGCACTACAGGGGTGACTAGCCTTTGGATCTTGGGAGCCTATAGGATAGAAAATTAAATTAAATATGGTAGAAAAGAAAAACAAGAGAAAGAAATCAAGCATGATAATTGAAAAATAAAATTTTTATAAATATGTGAGAGAATTACAACAGAGTAGTTGTTATGTGGCTATACCTTCCTATTACAATGTACCTTATGGTGTACAACATAATGTCGATATTGAATTGATATGAAATGCATGGGGTTACGGGCCATGCCATGGTTTATATTCCTTCAGTCAGTAGCTCGATGATATAGTCTCGGTACTACCATCGACCGCGCAAGGTGTGCGCACTGAGTCATGTTTTAATATTATTTTATTTATTTCACATATCTACCTAATTATAATTAATTATGGAGTTATTTAAATTCTCTGACAACTATATTAAATTTTATTTTATAAATACATTTCTAGATATAACAGTGGAAAATGTTGCAAAGCAAAGTAATATAAGTGCTGAATGAAGTTTTAATGTCTTGCTCACTGTAAAAGTAGACAGGCATATGTCTGAATCTTCTGCTCGGAGCTAATTTATTTTACCCTGGTTTTCATTTCAACCAAGTTATTGAACCTGATTAAAGCCATAATCAACCCAGGGGGAGCTAACTGAAGGTATAATTTGATGAAAAATTTTTTTAATAAGTACATATTCTATTGAAGTGTAATTTTAATAATTTACTTTGAAAATGCCTAAATCTGAATGATTAATAAATTTGAGGAATTTTAACTTCTTTAAATTCATGCTTCAGTTAAATTTATACGAACAAACAACCAGAACTGGATTTATATGAATACAAACATAATAAAAACATTGATTGATTATCAATTATATTTACTATAGAGGTAGGTATTGGCTAGTTAAGATTTTTTGAATTGTGTTGCACTCGATTTACAAGTATTTATAAAGACAAGAAAATTTTAATATTGAGAATTATTATAAAAAAAAAAGGTATAAATCAAGAGAACTTACCTTATACCTGGGTTTGGCATTTTCCTTGCCCTCCTTAGCGGGGAGCAGACGTTTGACGACGTAGCGACGTACATCATCTTGTTTGGTCAAGTTGAAGAGCTTGCGGATCTTGGATGCTCTCTTGGGTCCGAGACGACGGGGCACATTGCCGTCTGTAAGTCCAGGAATTTCCTATAAAGATTGTATAAATATTTGAGTTTACTTTCAATTAACCTCGATACAATGTTGTTTTTGTATCAGGATTGTTTTGTACGATCCTAAAAATGGAACATCACTACTGGAAATAAAGTAGCAATACACCTTAGGAACTTTTAATTTCCCCTGCCGCATATAATTACCTAGATTTGCAGATCTAGGAAACAGTAAGAACAGGGTTTCATTCATCAAGACATGCTTAGAAACTTTAATGTGTTTCTACAATTATTATAAGAAGTAAGTATATTTTGAAGTAAAAATCAAACTTACTTGAGCACCCTTGCGCACAATAACAAGGGCCAACACCGATAAGTTGGCGTCTACAATGCAACCACGCACTGATTTACGTTTTCTTTCACCATCACGACGAGGTCTGTAGCAAGAGTGGCCCTTGGACATCAACAAACGAACACGGCCTAAAATTAAATAAAAACCCGTATTTTAGAAACGAGTACGATAGTAGCAAACGTAAAACAGTTCTCAATAAGTTGGTACCTAACCTCAAAATAGTTTAATGTTGTTATAAATGAAATAATAATTACAAAGCGCGAAATTTTCATATCGCAGAAAAAAAATATATTTTCGTGTACTTACTGTTGGTGAGGACACCTTGTTTCATCGGGAAACCCTGTTTGTCGTTGCCACCGGCAACACGTAGAATATAACCCTTCCATTCATCGCCTAGCTGGTCAGCTTCAACTTCAGCGCCCATACGCTTCTCGTAGAAGATACGGAGCTTGTGCTCATCCACAACTTCGAATAATTTCTGGCATCCCGTTGCCGGGTAGGATACGTTCAACTAAAAACAACGAAACAAGGTTATTTTCAATCACATTTTAGACTGTTTATGTTGCGAAGTCGTCTGTCGTTATGGTAGTATGTCAAAATGAAATTAAAATCGATCATGAATCGATTTTACAGTATTAGCTATACTTGAAAATTAACTTAGAAAACTCAAGGCATGAGAATCGTTCTTTTTCAGCACTTTCATTTCATCACACTTTATCAAACGTATCACAGCACATTATGAATTAAATCACACATTTATCTGTAGACAAATTAATATTGATGATCACTTATTGAATATTTTACTTATACATCATTTTATATAATAAATAAAAACATTTTCTAAGAACCTTCATGACTGCGGCTAGCTCCTTCGAACGTCAGCCATGAAAAAGGACCATCGACAATGTAAAATTAAGATCAACAACAACTATCATATTTTTTTTACTACATGTAACACTTTACTATAGACAAAGTTTAAGCGTCTAAAGCGTCTTATTCACGGTCCATCCCCGACGTACGTCAGCTCAAGGCCGCGGTGCTGGATGTATCCTACTCTCAGCTATACATTATTCCTCTATGTATCCTACTGACGATCGTGCGCGCATCAAGCATGGCTAGGGTTGCCAACTTTTATTTGAAGAAATAAAGTATATCTGATTTTAAAGGAGGTAAATAAAGAGTAAATAAATATTTTAAAAAATGTATTTTTTTGTACTTTTTGCAGTACCTAAGAATTTTTCATTATTTTTAAATGAATTATATTAATCCAAACATTCCAAATCTAAATTTATATATTTCAAGAGCTCATTTTTAATTAATTTTTAATGAAGCTCGGTTTCTCTCTTCCCGCCACTTCACATTCATGACCGAAAAGACTCTTTCAGTAAATGATGAAGTGGCGGGAACAGAGAGTATATAGCTTATCATTTTTTTTAAACAAACAAATTCGTCAAGACATTTTTTAAAAATAAATTGCCATTTTTCTGCAGTGGACTTTTGCATAAAATCTGTGTTATTCAACAATTCGCCTTGGAGTTCTTTTAAAATAATAACTTCTGAATATAAACTGTCCATGTGTACTAGGTTGATCCAAAAGTAATGATAATTGGGTATTTCCTGTGTACATAAAAATATAAAATAACTGTTTCTTGCTTGCTCATGTACTCACTAAGTTATGACAAAAAAATCATATCAATAGGCCACGTTTCCAAGTATTTACATTAATTTCTGTTGGCAACACTGATCTGCTGTACGTCCGCGCTATTCACTGTCCATCTGCACGACATTTGCGGTGGTAGGGGTGCTTGCTGGATGAAAAATTGGTCGTGCACATCCAGCAACATAATAATAATAATTATTGACGTACGTCAATACTATTCACTGTCGTTTTGCGTCGTGCATCGTGTATGACCTTGGCGGGACGTACGTCAAGATGGACCGTGAATAAGACGTTTAACTAGCGGTCCGCCCCGGCTTCACCCGTGGTACATATTTCGCAATAAAAGGTAGCCTATGTTCTTTCTCAGGGTCTAAAGATTATCTGTGCCAAATTTCATTAAAATCGGTCCAGTAGTTTATGCGTGAAAACCATACATACATACATACATACATACATACAAACCTTTCCTCTTTATAATATTAGTATAGATTAGTATAGATACACTGGAGATTTCACAGAATACATAATAGTAGCTAAACGCTACGGAACGGACACTCTCCGTCTCCCGCCAAAATTAAACACTTACCTCACCCCGCACGATCAGACATAAAATGGTCCATATTTTTCTACAGGGACGATACGCAACGAAGATTGACAACATTAATCAAATTGACTTAAAGTAATTTTATTATTTTGGATTTGTGATTATCGTTTTTCGTAGAAAATGGTTAGATATTGTGCTGTTTACGGATGTATTTCATCAGAAAAACGCGAATTTTTTTTTACGCTAGTCACAAATGTGCCAACCATAAAGCGTTAACACACACATTTGCAGTCTCTACAGTGTGACTGTCAAAACGATAATTTTGTATGGAGTGTCCGGGGTGTGATTTCAGTATGAACATTAACTTGTAACAAGAAAATATGACGTTGAATGACGCCTGTATGTTTTTTTATCCCTTTCACACCTAGGTAGTTACTAGTTAGTTAGGTGTGAAAGGGATAAAAAAACATACAGGCGTTATTCAAGGTCATATTTTCTTGTTACAAGTTAATGTTCATACTGAAATCTCCAGTGTATTAGATATAAGCTTCTTGATGCACGTTAATATACTAATATTTTATAGCTGAAGAGTTTGTTTTTTTGTTTGAACGCGCTAATCTCAAGGACCAGTAGGGTCCGATTTCAAAAATTCTTTCGGTGTTGGATTATTGAATAGCCCATTTATCGAGGAAGTCTATAGGATATATTTCATCACGCTAAGACAACAGAAGCGGAGCCACGCGGGTGAAACTGCGGAGCGCAGCTAGCTTAAATTTCAGATCATATTACTAATTAAAGCACGTAAAGTATATGACGGGGTAATAGCAATAGCACGTATAGTACATAAAGGAGCATTAGCATTTAAATTAAGATCATCAATCTAACTATACTTTACATTCAGTTCCAATCCTGTAAACTTTTGTTTAAAATAGAAAAAATATAAGATATTTTGTGTAAATAAATGGAAAATAGGGATACCTTTCTGTTTGCAATAAGTTATTATTACGTTTATGTAGACATTTATATTTGATATAATATAGTAAGATAATATCATCACTACATAGTATAAAACAAAGTCGCTTTCTCTGTCCCTATGTCCCTATGTCCCTATTTCCCTATGTCCCTTTGTACGCTTAAATCTTTGAAACTACGGAACGGATTTTGATGCGGTTTTTTTAATAGATAGAGTGATTCAAGAGAAAGGTTTATATGTATAATAACATCCATCAAATAATGGAGAAGTACTGTTATTTTTGAGGTTTCTAATGTGATGTCGTAAAAAATTACATTTTTTCCGCTTACATTGCAAACGCAGGCTGAACCCTACGAGTTTTATCAAAATAATGTACTAAATATTATACACATTGAAAAGGTCTACAGAAAAGTCCGCGATGGTATATGTCTATCTCTTATAGATAACCCACAATAACTTTTTTTTTCATTTACTTTTTACGACAAATAATGGCTAATTTTCGAAGCGATTTTAACCAATACAGCATTAATCCTTAACCAATGAAATACCTTGAATACATTGTTCATTTATTATAGATCTATATGTCCCCTTACACCGTATGATTTAAGTGAATATTTTCGAAGATATTACAGATTTAAAAATTGCGGGACGTAGCGTTTGCGGCGGCACCGGCCGGCCGCCCGGCTATTAATTTTATACCCGTGCGTGCGAAGCCGAAGCGGGCCGCTATGTTTTTATATACAACGTTCACAGTTTTTCTGTAGTGTATTTAGTATCAGCATTGCACCCGTGCGAAGCCGGGGCGAGTCGCTAGTATCTATATATATATCTTATATATAAAATTCTCGTGTCACAATGTTAGTCTGCATACTCCTCCGAAACGGGTGGACCGATTCTCATGAAATTTTCTGTGCATATCGGGTAAGTCTGAGAATCGGCCAACATCTATTTTTCATATGTACCACGGGCGAAGCCGGGGCGGGCCGCTAGTTACGATATATTCTTTGACTACATAACTAATGCCACGCCGGTGACCGGTCATCCACATTCATAGGAATTTATCTTGGAATGTATCGGCTATTGACGTCCGATATCCGATATCGGATCGGATAATGTGAAAACGCTCGTGTGTCGCTCACGGTGATATCTGAGAAAAACTTATGCCGGCTCATGCAATTGTGGGTTTGCGTATTCATGCGAATATTCCTGGCCGGCATTAGCAAAAAGTTCAATCAACTTTGAAACACGCAATGTTGCCCGCAACATGCGGAAAATAACTTCTCAACGTATTACTGATGATTCTTATCTAGATAAATAACGGCTAGAGAGTAAACAATATAGATGTTGGTTTGTTTTTACTTACAATCACAATGGTCCTGGCAACACTGATTATCTATGGAAAATAAGTGACAGTGACATTCTTGGAGCAATTAACGCTCCGAGGCGCTCCGAGGTGACATTTGACACTTTTGACAGATGCAAGTATGCTACTTTCATTTGGACTGCGATTAATTCTGTAACTTGAATCTTATTGCAAAACCTATATACCTAATATGAAATTAAGTCCTATAGATGATAGATCCATTCATTTAAATTCTTTACTTCGACGTGTGGTGTACAGTCATTGATTCAAAGTTATTTTGGATTTTATTTATTTGATAAAAATCAAGTGTTAACTATTTTTCTTTTTACGTAAAATTTATGTTTATTAACAAATTATTTCCAAAATGAATAACGAAGATCATAAAATTTTGGCTCACAGGCAACATGTTAAATACTTTATGCGATTTTTAAATATTTTACCCTCATCATTATCATCTCATGATACAACAAGGTAAACTTTGCTATAAACACAACTTTAGATAAACAGTCTTTAAGATTGATACATAAATTTATTAATATTAAAAATAAAACAATTCGATTGATTTTGATTCGTTAATAAATAACCTTCGTTTTTTTGAAGCTGTAATTTGGTTTCAATACAATATTATTTAATATTTTTTTCAGGGTTACTATAGCATACTTTTCCGTATCTGGTCTAGATGTCTTGGGCTCCATTTCATCAATATCTGTAGAACTTCAGAGAAGGATAGTAGATTGGTTATATCAATTGCAAGTCCATCCAGACAAGGATAGTAAGTAAAAATTATTGAACATTTAAAACTGTCAATAATTTCATCTTAATTAGCTCCATTTACAATATATATTTATCTTAATAAGCTCTTTAATTTTTTTATTATTTACTAACCCTAACCATACCAGGCATTAAATTTAATGTTAGGCATTCGATTTTATGTTGACATTTAAATAAATGTTTTTTAACGTGATAACGTTTTTAAAATCGTTTTAGTCGGGTGACATGTTCAGAAACTTGTGTCACACCAAAATTTCACGAGCGCGATCGCAGGTATAACGAGAGAGAGACGGACCGATCTCCCGTCTCATCTCGAGCGCTGCCACCAATAAGACGTTATCACGTAAACATCTCGATCGTAAACCTACTTTACAAACAACCAATTTTCCACAAAAAAGGAGATCAACATTTTTCGGGAGGGAACTACCCTACTAAAGATTGAAATGGGACAAATGACAATAATTTTTTATTCAAACTAGAATTCAAACTCTATCATTTATTCACTATTTAGATTTCTATTAGAAGCATTTCTTATTCCCATTACCATTTTACCATCGATTCGGAAAGCAGTGTCTACGGAGAAGAACCAACAAATAACTCCTTTATTCTAACATTCTGTTTGTCTTCAAAATCTTGTATTATCATTTTTCTGTAATACTCTGTATAATTACTAAATGATATGGGTACTTTTTAAATTTCATTTTACTCTTTTTGGTTATAGTTACAATTTGGTCTAATGGTAATGTAGGATAATTTTTATCAGTTACCATTTTATGGTTAATTCAAAGGTATTTATATGTTTTATTGTATAGGATTTATTAAAAAAAACCTAATTTGTAAAAGGATTTGAGGCTGAATATCTCAGCAGCAGTTATCTCCTATGCTTAAGAAATTTTGTGTAAGTAAACACTCAGAAGGACACAAGATTAGTTTTATTGTTTTATAGAGCAAACATACGTGAGGCTATAAGTTCACTTAAATAGTAGCTACTTGTTATGTCAATCTAATATTTGCATATTTGATAAGACAGTTATAATATAGTTAAACATTAGCATATCTAACTATTAAATTTCACATTAACTGCTTTTAAAAGATACTATGACTAATTATGTATTGATAGGAAAGTTAAATGACATGTAGTCAAATTAACATGGCTTTACTGTTTTACACAATGTTAAAATTAATCATAGTTTATTATTACATTCATTAATAATAGTACCCTAATAAGATGACCGCGGAGCACAGCTAGTTTTAAATAATCGGTCAAGAGCGATTTGGACTTGCCTCCTATATTTCATAAATGTAATAAGTAGGTATGTGCATAATTTTATGACGTATTTTAGCTGGTGACATGTCCGCATGTGGCTTCCAAGGATCATCGACGGTGAACATCGATTTGAGTTCTGAGAACAAGATGTACCGTTGCGGTCACCTTGCGATGACGTACACGGGTCTCTGCGTGCTGTTGGCATTGGGAGACGACCTCTCAAGGCTTAATCGTAAAGCAATAGTGGAAGGTTTGTTTATTTTAAGTGTCTGATTTAAATAGACGTATTAATATTAACGATCTGAATAAAAAATAGCTTAGAATGTCCGATATTAAAAAAAAAAATAGCGCGTGTGCCGAACACATGTGTCAAAAGTGAAACTTCTTTGGCAAGATTCAATGATAATTCAAAGATTCAAAATCGTCGCCTTACTCCATGTTGTGACGGTATTACCGTGACGCGAACTTTAAATTTTACTCTCCTTTCGCCTAAAGAAGTTTCACTTAAAAAAAATGGTATGGTAGTAAATATGCATTGATTAACTAATGACTTGATGATACAATAAACTTTTATAATTCGATTGAGATATTTCACGTAAGCTCTAAGTAGTGCATTAATTTCGTAACAATAGCGGGCGCATTCGTGCATGTCGGATAAAAAATATCTAATTGTGTCAAAATTAATCTTAAAAACCTAGAAATCTAACATTATAAAAACTCTAAGTATATTATTTTTGACCTTGCAACGAAGATATTATCAAAAGATGTTTTCAGACAAAAACAAAAAAAGAACCTTTAAATAATATATTTATCTTTAAAAATTAAAATTATTAAATAATTTTTGTTCGTTTGATATTATCTATATAATAATATATGTATTAATATAGTTCCGTATATATTTTCAGGTGTAAAAGCCTTGCAAACAAAGGAAGGCAACTTCTCAGCAACACTTTCAGGCTGTGAATCTGATATGCGATTTGTGTATTGTGCCGCGTGTATCAGCTATATACTCAATGATTGGTCTGGCTTCAACATAAAGAGGGCTACAGATTATATTATAAAATCAATAGTGAGTATGTTTTATTTACGAATGAAACATAACAACTACTAGAACTAGTTGTCGTATGTTATTTGTATTTTATAATAAGGAATAAATAAAAATATTGCAAGTTAACGAGTTAGCAAACAATGAAATTGCGCCCTTAGAGGTATACCTCTAGCTATAGGTATACCTATCAAAATCTATGTAATATTCCTTGGTGTTAAATAGAATGAATGTCTTTGTTTTGAAAATATTTTAATTTGTATTACTTTTAATTAACAATAACTTAAATTAACTTAACAATTCTTTTCAGGGTTATGATTATGGAATTGCCCAATGTCCGGAGCTGGAATCTCATGGAGGAACCACATTTTGTGCTCTAGCAACACTTAGCTTAACTAATCAGTTGGACCAACTAAGTGAAGAGCAAATAGAAGGTCTGAGAAGGTGGTTATTGATGCGACAAATAGACGGTTTCCAGGGCAGACCAAACAAACCAGTTGACACCTGTTACAGTTTTTGGGTCGGAGCATCTTTAAAGATTTTGGACTCCTTGAATCTGTCTAACTTTTCCAATAATAGAAATTATGTATATGAAACTCAAGATTGTGTGGTTGGCGGCTTTTCAAAATGGCCGGACACTTGCACCGACCCAATGCATACATATCTAGGTTTGGCTGGCTTGAGTCTCATTGGCGAGAGTGGATTGTTAGAAATAGTACCCACATTGAATATAACGAAACGTGCTCACGATCACTTGAAATCATTACACGAACAATGGGCGGGCGGATCATAGCTTTAAATAATTTTAAATATACACGAAGTTTGTCCCGGTGTTGCCATATCAAAAATTGTTACATTAATATTTAATTTTGGCGGCGTCGATTCGCTTTCAATGAAAATTTTGCCTGAAGTTGTTGTTGCATTGCCACCGTTGCTGTTATATTTTGCGTGAGTTGTTAGTACTTAAAGAGTTTAGGTAATTAGGTGCTAAATCAATATGAATAAGTGTTATATGATAAATTTTTTAATGTGAAACAACGACATTGTAATTTTATTCTATTTTTATAAAGCGGGAGTTTCGAGTAGATAAGGTTTTAAAATGGATTTAATCGTGATAATCCATTTGTGTCAATTGCATCGATCTTATTTTATAACTTTAGCTAATAGCTTATTCACAAACGAAGTCCTGATTGAAGAGGATTCCGATGTTTTTTTTTCAGTTTTTATCATTATCGTCAAATTAACTCGCTTTTTATATAAATAGAGTAAAATAGATATGAATAATAAATTATAAGCCCCGCAAGTTGATATTGCGATGGAACCTTGTCACAATAACAGCCGCGTGACGTCATCCGTCGGAACAAAGTAAAGATAGCAAAAAAAATTTTAATAAAAAGTAAATATGTTTATTCTAAGAAATTTCGGCACCATAAAAAACTAGTTTTGTATGCTGCTTATAAAAAAAACAATGATTACACCCTTAAGTACGTACTTAACTAATAATTATATTGTTGATGTGTAAATATGAAAATATTTTTTAATTTATGTTATGTAATTATAAATTACTAGCTTACCGCCCACGGCTTCGCCTGCTTCGTCTCAAACCTAATAAATTATACACTAAAACCTTCCTATTGAATCACTCTATGTATTAAAAAAACCGACAACAATATAACTCAACAATAAAACAGGATAATTAGCGCGGGCTGAATTTGCGAACGGTACTGACGGGTCGACGTCGACTACGTCACCAAGATGGCCGCCAATCGCAATATCAACTTGCGGGGCTTATATGCATTTTGTATGGTGCCATTTTTGTTTTAATGGCAAAATTTTCGATAGTTAGGTATTTATGGCACAAATTTTAATTGTAAATTTATATTTTTGGTAAAGAGGAAGATACACACAGAAACTATAGAAAAACGCACAGGGTGAATTCAATTACTATATTTTAGAATATTGTTTTAAGTAAAGCTTTCATGATTGATTGAATATTTACTTTATTTGCTAAGCCGATTTCAACACTGCTTTGTTTTATAAACATAAATTGATAAAAGCCAAACTAATAGTTGATAATTAAATTACAGTTTTGATAAAATAGTAATGTATTCTACTACAAAGTAATAATATTAATAATGTTCTAATACAAAGTAATAATATACCTATGCTTCTGTTATCCGCTATAGTGGTTTCTCGAGGAGATGGCATTTTAATGGATTAAAACAGCAACTGAAATTTAGCTTAGTCAGTTGCTACGCGAAGTAATTCAGATCCATTTGTAACTTTTTAACACCTAAGAGGATGTAACGATTTGGGAGTTTTATAGTCGAGCCAATTTAATAGGCAACATTTGACGTCTATCAATTTTATCTTCGAAGAGAGGTAACCTGCTTAAAAATATCGATTAAAGTGAATTAATCGATACGGACTTGAAACATATTTTGTCAATCGAACTTGAAACACATTTATTTTATGATGATTTTTATTCACAAGTAATCAATGCATTCGATTCTAGATGTCAGATTTCTATTTTTAGAGTAACGTCTCTGGTATTTAAAAAGAAAAAAAGTTTACTGACACAAAATTGTAGCGACGCGACGTCAGTTCCTTAATTCAGAAATTGTTTAATTATGTTTAGAATGGTTTATCAGTAAAATGAAATCTTAAAATTACTTGTATCGGTCATTATTATTATAAATATGTAATCGTAATTGAAAAAAGTTAAGCAAATGTGCAGTTCTAACAAAACGAAATATCATGTTATTCTATGTCGTCGTTACTAGGTTATGGTCTAAGATCCGAATATAGGTCGACCTGTATTCGGATTTTTCAGGATTTTTTCAGTCAACCCATCTTTAATAGATTTTTTAATAGACTACATTTATTATAAAATTGGTCTCATTCTATTATCACGCCGGTGCAGGTCGACCTATATTCGGATCTTAGACCATTACATTGTTGAATTTTGTTGAACTGTCAAATGTTGCCTATTAAAATGGCTCTACTATAATATGATAAAGTTAGGTTCAAAACAGGATATGTTCTAAATTTTTCAACAAAAACATAAAAAATAATGGGTTGAATAAAGTACACAAGAAGCCACGAGCTTAAGTTATATCGATTTAAATCCGATTTTTTTCGTTCTGTTTTCGCTTTTATGACATATTCTCGTGAGCATGTTTAAGTTCTTGGTTTTCAAATTAATGGTTACAGGTAAATTAGCTTGGAGAAATTTTTGCGTTTGTAGTGGTGTATGGTCAGCAAATAAAATAAAACAACATTTTATTTTTAGTTTTTATTTTATATATAATATAAGGGATTTTAAATTAAACTATATGTGTTTCTCCTCTGAAAAAGATGAGACTTTATTTTAATATTTGCACATTTAACATACGTATAACTTTTACATTAACAATGTTACTAAAATGAAAAATTTACTAACCTGAAAAAGAAACGACATTTAAAGTTTAATTCTTTAGTTTGAGAAGTCAAAGGCTTGCCTCGACCATGTTTTAACACTGGAGCCATTTTGAATTAACAATATAAAGTTACAACACTTACACACAAATTAAACACTTCAACAAATATTATAACAATACAAATAATAACAACAATCAACAAATACAAAATTTAACAATTAAACTACTAGACCGGGAGATATTGACACAAAATTTCGAGTCATTTGTAACAGGATGGCGGTTCTACAGGGGTCTTAGTACGCAATGACAAAAAGAAAAACGATGGTGTGAACGCTGGTACCGGCGGCTTAGTCGCGTGGGCGTGAGTCGAACTCGTCGGAAAAATAGCGAAGTCAAACAATTTGTAACACAAAAATTTTAGAATTTACCGATAGCCCATAAAAAAGAAGTAGGCGGTAGTGTCATGCCATACTTTTCCGGTGTGACTTACAGCCCGCCATACCGACGCGAATGTGTTGATTTAAAAAAAAACAATTCAACCATTTGTACCAGGCTAACTTTTGCACAGGTAACCATCGTCGTGCAGCCATTTACGAAAATCGCCATGCCATACTTTTCGGACGATTCCAAATGGTCGCCATACCGCCGAAAATCTGCAAATTTTTTTTTTCGCCGAACCATTTACCACCCTAAATTTTTTTTTCAACAACTCCTGAATGATTATAAATAGAAGTGTGATAATGTCATACCTGTGGGAGGTGGCGAATGTGTATAAGATTTTTTTTTATTGTAAGATTTTATTCGTATTTTGAACGATTAGTAACAGTATGGCACTAATTTTTCCTGTAAGTTTGAGGTTCAACGAATATAAATACAAAATTTCAAAGATCTAGGTGGTGGAAATCTTCACTTATATAAATTAATACTAAATTAATTTTTCAAGTATGGCAGCACTTTTTCCCCCTACTAGAAGTATGGTTAATATAATAATGGTCACATTTTATCAAATACTCTCCAAAAATCCAAATGCAATACTGGTACAAAAAGTTTGGCGAAAAAAAAAAATTTTGCAGTTTTTCGGCGGTATGGCGACCATTTGGAATCGTCCGAAAAGTATGGCATGGCGATTTTCGTAAATGGCTGCACGACGATGGTTACCTGTGCAAAAGTTAGCCTGGTACAAATGGTTGAATTGTTTTTTTTAAATCAACACATTCGCGTCGGTATGGCGGGCTGTAAGTCACACCGGAAAAGTATGGCATGACACTACCGCCTACTTCTTTTTTATGGGCTATCGGTAAATTCTAAAATTTTTGTGTTACAAATTGTTTGACTTCGCTATTTTTCCGACGAGTTCGACTAACGCCCACGCGACTAAGCCGCCGGTACCAGTGTTCACACCATCGTTTTTCTTTTTGTCATTGCGTACTAAGACCCCTGTAGAACCGCCATCCTGTTACAAATGACTCGAAATTTTGTGTCAATATCTCCCGGTCTATACGTAATAATTATAATTTTTGAATGAAATGTGTGCTTTATGTTCTAACGGTACCAAACGACTGCACGTGGCACCTGCGGACAGCGTAAACTGGTTTATTCTGTTTTTGTGCGTGTTTCCACTTTCCACTATCAAGTGACGATTTATTTATTTGTTTTGTTTCGTAATTATTATGGTCAAATATTAATTATGAAACAAATTATTATGGACACGATATTTTATTGTTTCACGGTAGTCGTCTTGTCGTTTGCTCTAGGACGTGAAATTGAATGATATATATTTTTTTATAAAGTCAAAACCATATTCTTTCAAATAAAAACTTGTTTTTATTGAAAACAAAAGTGTTGCTAGGAATAAGTATAAAATTAAATAGTAATGTTAGGATATCGAAACATTTTTGTATAGGCCAGAACGATATAGTGGAAACGCGCTCTAAGATCTGAGTAATATACACACCACTACATATGCAAAAATTTCTCCAAGCTAATTTACCTGTAAGTCATATTATGTATTAGATTTTTTATTATTACAGTGATGTGGAACACACGTCATTTTACAATTAACAAGTTCATATTTTAATACAGTGGTGCTTTCTAAATCCTGAATTCTTGATACAACAACTAGAGTTTCAATAGCCGATTAATTCATGAGTATTTATAAGTATGTATGTAGTTAGTTCATTTCAAATTGAATACTCGTAATATACTTAAATAACAGAATAAAAAATAACAATAATTCCTATCATGAGTGCTTTTATTTAGTTGTGGAAATAGTCACTGCTAGTCTTTAACTCAGATAATTTAGCCGTATAAAACAATACAACATTTTATATCTTAGAAACATTTCTATGAACAATTTTAATTTTATCTCTATCAGTAAGTTTAGCTATAAAATTCTGTACTGTCCAATTATATCAAAAATCTTGATGCGCTTTGATTCGAGTTGTTATTAAAAAATTGTGCAGTATTATATAATATCTCTTCTAAAATTTTTTTTATTTTAGCGTTTTAAAATTAATATGGAAAAACCATTCAGTCATTATATTTTTAGGTACCTACATAATTATGTATTTTTATTGTTTCCGTATTCGAAAATATAGAAATAGATTTTAACATATAATTTTAATAATGAGGCGGAAAATTGTTTTCATATTATTACCGTAGGTAGAGTTGTTTAAAAAATATAAAAAAAAACATGTTTTTTTACTTTAATCTTTCTATTAATTTGCATTAAGCAATTAAAATAATTTTGTAAATTATACTAATATTTAATTTTAGATATATCATATATCTTCATATAACATTGTGAACCAATTTTTTGTAGATAAATTAAAATAAATTACCATAAAAAACGGTTTATTATTTACAACTTCCGCAACTTAGCGTAACTTTACTGTTATTGGTAACCTCAAATTAATTTAATATTAATTTTATGTTTATCATTTCCACGAATCTAAAACGATTATATAATATTATTTACATAAAAACGTGTGGCACTCGAGGACTGCCGCGGTAAAGCTATTGCATTATGCATAGCATCGCATCGCTGTGCCGGTTGGAGTGGGGGGTGTTAGGTTTTTTCGTTACGGAATTTTTACATTCGGTCGCCGCGCTCAAAGTCTGAGATAAAAGCTATGCAATAGCTTAAAAACAAATTCAAATAATAATTAGGAGTTAGTTACTTCCTAAAAAATTATAGTACCTACGTAAGTACGAAGCACCACGCGTTACCTTCATTAGTTTGAATGGAGTAATGTGTGCTTCGATTTTTTTTGTAGAGGCGCTAAATTAATTAGTAAGAATATAGGAAATAAGTATAGGTACTATACGTATGTGAATAAAATCAGTGTATTATCTAAATAAAGTTGAAACATAAATTTATAAAGAATAGAAAAAATTCGATCACGAGGCGGGACTCGAACCCGCATCCTTTCGCGCCATTCCGGGGCGGATGCCTGACCAACTCAGCCACTCGTGACCCGCCAGAGCAATCGAATTTATTCTATTCTTTCAGTTTTATGTGTCTGGAGGGACACACCGCGCGCCATCTATTGAGATGATTAACAACCATTTCAACCAATATGAAGCACTTTTCAGTGAATACAATATTGTAACGATGGAACACGACCTTTTTTGTTGAATTTATATTTTTGGTTTTATGGCATTCAAATGCTTTATAAATATAAATTTATAAAGAATAGAAAAAATTCGATCACGAGGCGGGACTCGAACCCGCATCCTTTCGCGCCATTCCGGGGCGGATGCCTGACCAACTCAGCCACTCGTGACCCGCCAGAGCAATCGAATTTATTCTATTCTTTCAGTTTTATGTGTCTGGAGGGACACACCGCGCGCCATCTATTGAGATGATTAACAACCATTTCAACCAATATGAAGCACTTTTCAGTGAATACAATATTGTAACGATGGAACACGACCTTTTTTGTTGAATTTATATTTTTGGTTTTATGGCATTCAAATGCTTTATAAATATAAATTTATAAAGAATAGAAAAAATTCGATCACGAGGCGGGACTCGAACCCGCATCCTTTCGCGCCATTCCGGGGCGGATGCCTGACCAACTCAGCCACTCGTGACCCGCCAGAGCAATCGAATTTATTCTATTCTTTCAGTTTTATGTGTCTGGAGGGACACACCGCGCGCCATCTATTGAGATGATTAACAACCATTTCAACCAATATGAAGCACTTTTCAGTGAATACAATATTGTAACGATGGAACACGACCTTTTTTGTTGAATTTATATTTTTGGTTTTATGGCATTCAAATGCTTTATAAATATAAATTTATAAAGAATAGAAAAAATTCGATCACGAGGCGGGACTCGAACCCGCATCCTTTCGCGCCATTCCGGGGCGGATGCCTGACCAACTCAGCCACTCGTGACCCGCCAGAGCAATCGAATTTATTCTATTCTTTCAGTTTTATGTGTCTGGAGGGACACACCGCGCGCCATCTATTGAGATGATTAACAACCATTTCAACCAATATGAAGCACTTTTCAGTGAATACAATATTGTAACGATGGAACACGACCTTTTTTGTTGAATTTATATTTTTGGTTTTATGGCATTCAAATGCTTTATAAATATAAATTTATAAAGAATAGAAAAAATTCGATCACGAGGCGGGACTCGAACCCGCATCCTTTCGCGCCATTCCGGGGCGGATGCCTGACCAACTCAGCCACTCGTGACCCGCCAGAGCAATCGAATTTATTCTATTCTTTCAGTTTTATGTGTCTGGAGGGACACACCGCGCGCCATCTATTGAGATGATTAACAACCATTTCAACCAATATGAAGCACTTTTCAGTGAATACAATATTGTAACGATGGAACACGACCTTTTTTGAATGCCATAAAACCAAAAATATAAATTCAACAAAAAAGGTCGTGTTCCATCGTTACAATATTGTATTCACTGAAAAGTGCTTCATATTGGTTGAAATGGTTGTTAATCATCTCAATAGATGGCGCGCGGTGTGTCCCTCCAGACACATAAAACTGAAAGAATAGAATAAATTCGATTGCTCTGGCGGGTCACGAGTGGCTGAGTTGGTCAGGCATCCGCCCCGGAATGGCGCGAAAGGATGCGGGTTCGAGTCCCGCCTCGTGATCGAATTTTTTCTATTCTTTATAAATTTATATTTATAAAGCATTTGAATGCCATAAAACCAAAAATATAAATTCAACAAAAAAGGTCGTGTTCCATCGTTACAATATTGTATTCACTGAAAAGTGCTTCATATTGGTTGAAATGGTTGTTAATCATCTCAATAGATGGCGCGCGGTGTGTCCCTCCAGACACATAAAACTGAAAGAATAGAATAAATTCGATTGCTCTGGCGGGTCACGAGTGGCTGAGTTGGTCAGGCATCCGCCCCGGAATGGCGCGAAAGGATGCGGGTTCGAGTCCCGCCTCGTGATCGAATTTTTTCTATTCTTTATAAATTTATATTTATAAAGCATTTGAATGCCATAAAACCAAAAATATAAATTCAAGTTGAAACATCTCATAAACACCAAGCAACTAAATACGATGTATGTATATGAATAAAAAAAAGCTACAGTTTAAATCCTATGCTATGAAACTTAGTAGGTACATCAATTAAAGATTTAGAAATTATTATTTTTATTAAATAATTTCTAAAGCTTATGTGAACTCTGGTACATAAGCTAAATCATTGCCCGCAGTGCCCAGTATCGTCAAAATCCGTTTAGTGGTTCTCGAGTGAAAGAGTAACTAACATAGGATTTACATAGAATACATCGAATGCTGTAGTCGCTGTATGCAAGAGTATATAAGGCGTATACACTTTTTATTTTATAAACAAATATAAAATATGAATAATATAAAATATTATTTCGAATTACTTAATGCGAATGTTGATATTATTCAACAAGTTTTCTTAAAGTAGGTATTAACGTAATTGAACGTTAATTAGATCGGAAGCCAAATTTTTCTTATAAAGATAAGCTGATGGAGGATCTAGAAATAAAAGTTTTTGTCCATTATTATATTTATTATTTTTAACAAGAAAATTGATATCGTATGCCTCCGAAATAATTTTAACGATTTGCATTTGAATCGTAAGCGAAGCATAATCTTATCTATTTAGAATTTCCTTTCCTTATTTCCATTAATTAACAAGAAAACAGATCGGATAGATAAAAGGACTATAAATCTTAATGATGAATAGGTGAGCTCACTCCTTGGATCAGAATTGTAAATTGCTTATTTGTGCGTATTCGTGGCCGCCGATAAAATCGGGCCTTAGTTGGATAAAATGTATCTGCCGTATTAGTTGACATTTCAATCTTATTCCAGCTTACAACAATTAAACTTTGTTTGCTTAATCTTATCTCATTTATTTCTGTGAATAATTACTTAAACATTTAGATTGTGTAATATATTAAATACAATACAAATTCCTACTTATGTATCTACGCGTTTTGCGTAATAGTGATTAGTACTTTATTTACACACGTTTTACATAGTATTCTTCAAGCTCATCAAATCTTACCCACGAGTACATAGATATTTTGTAAGTATTATAAACCTATTCGTCTTATATTGTATGTAAAATTTTACCAATAAGTTATTTTTAAAATTGTACATATAACAAATTTTCGTAGCAGTGTCATAATTATTACAGATATGAGGTAACCTAAATTTACTTTGAAATAAATTCACGTTTCAAATAAATTCGAGAAGCAAAATTGTAACACCTTTGGCGTCTAACCTACTTACTGCTTTACGATATTTCACATCTGTAAAAATATTTCGAGTCGAAACCAATTTATTGAATTCACATAAAGCGTAGCGTCCATACGGCGAACCTTTTGAAATACGATTTCCGGCGTTCATTGAACAGCGTTAACCTATCTTAAATGCACAAGTGTGCTGAGGAGATAGCATAGTTCTCGCTAATACTTCGGTAAGTCGAGTCTCGGCTTTAGTCCCCCTGAGCCCGGTTTCAGCGTAGATATCTGAAAACCATACTGCTCGTATAAGTAATGAAGCGCCTACATAACGGCGAATAAAACGCGGTGGGGCGATTTACCGGTATACCAGAGTGTTTCCGGCTGACTTACAAAATGTATTTTATTTTGCTCGGTTTTCCTAGTTTGGTTTGAACTACTGCTTTCTAAATCGAAGAATTCGTTGCTTATTCATGAAAAGGGATAGAGCTAATTTCGTTTTCTGTAACTGACATCTATTTGGTATCAAGTAGGTATACACATATACTAACAGATATAGACACAATATAGATATTTTTATACAGGCTTATTTTACATAGTGTAAAGTTTGTCATAAAATATGAATCAATGCAAATATTGTAACACGATTGTAACTAATCTAGGTATATTTTCGCATACCTATCAGGAAACATGTCATTGTTAAGCAATCTCTTTAGCGAAGTGTTTAATCGCTATATATCTTGACACGTACATGAATATTATATATTGTATATTAAACGTATAAGTAGGTTCTGTCGTGACGCACTGAGCCAATTTCACGCTCGCTCTAATACCTACTCCGAGGCCTCGAAACATTGAGACAAACTGATGAGCTACGTTAAGTCATAAGGGAATTAAGTCATGACACCTCATTTGAATGGCTTGATAACTGATTAAGTGAGATAAGTACTTATAAATTAATTCTGTTATTTGGTTACGAAATAATTAATTATACAGAATACTAATATCATACATTAAATAATATTGTATTTTTTAATATGGATGGAGACATGATGGAGATTATCTGTAGGTATAAGGGTTACTTACAGTTACTTAATTAAATTAATTTCTCTTTCCACGCTGTTGTGTGAGTTGAAGCATGGATCAATATGTATATTGGTCCATGGTTGAAGTTAGTATTTTTGACACAAAACATTTTTAATTTCAAAGTATTTAAAAAAAAATTAAAAATGTTGTGTAACATCACTATAGTCACCTAAGTAAGTACCTAAACAAGAAATATTTAAAGTAGCTTCACACCCCGGACACTCCATACAAAATTATCGTTTTGACAGTCACACTGTAGAGACTGCAAATGTGTGTGTTAACGCTTTATGGTTGGCACATTTGTGACTAGTGTAAAAAAAAAATTCGCGTTTTTCTGATGAAATACATCCGTAAACAGCACAATATCTAACCATTTTCTACGAAAAACGATAATCACAAATCCAAAATAATAAAATTACTTTAAGTCAATTTGATTAATGTTGTCAATCTTCGTTGCGTATCGTCCTTGCATAAAAATGGGTATCATTTAAGCTATCACCAATTTAATTAGTTTTGTGTTTCTTAAATAATAGGGTTTGTCCTCAAAATAGTAGATCTGTCACCAAAATGTAGTCACCAAACAATGCAAAATCAGTTCCACAATAAATCACCTAAAATCCTGAGATATAAGGTCTAGTACCAAATAAATGTTTTTGTATGTATTATAATAGGTGTGTCCTAATAAGTATTTAAGCAAACTAATTTAAAGAGATCACCAATAAATCATAATTATTATACAGAAAATTGCATTAAGTTCAAATAAAAAATTAGGGTTGTCATCATCGTTTCATTCAAAAGATTCTGCTACTTAACTAGACTCCCAAGGTTCTAAATTTCCACTGGTAGTATAAATTATATTTAAATAAAAATTTTAGCAGAGTAGTAAGTAAATAAAACAATTAAAGTCAAAATAATCAATACTTATTGTTTAAAATAATTACCACAGAACAATCAGCGCTGGTTTAAAATAGCTGGCTTATGGCTAGCAGAATAGTAGATAAAACACTTAATTAAAGTGAAAATAATCAATATTTATTCTTAAAAATAATAACCACTGAATAATCAGCTTGTCGCGCCAATTTGTCTCCGCCCCTTTGATCATTTTTTCATTAAAATTATAAATTGATGTATTAAATTGGTAACGAATACTATTAATTTAATATCTGAACGAAATAAAATAATACTACTGTATTGGTGACAAAATATCAAATAAAAAGGAGTCGCAGTCAGGGATCGATAATCGATTTATTTGGTGACAGATCTACCATTCTGAGCACAGAGTTATTATTTAAGTAACAAAACTGTTATTATAAGAACGAATTTTATATTCATGTAATGCAATATAATTTTATTGGTTATCGATCTCTTATTTTACACATATATTAACATTAATTTGATAATTCATACCTGGGAACAATTTTTGTTTATCTGAGAACGAAAATATTTCGTGGTGATAGATCTATTTATTAGGTGATACAACTTGATGACAAATATAAATTTTGGTGATAGAAAATATAGTTCCCCATAAAAATATGGCCCATTTTAATCACGATCGCGCGGGGTGAGGTAAGTGTTTAATTTTGGCGGGAGGCGGAGAGTGTCCGTTCTGTAGCGTTTAGCTACTATTATGTATTCTGTGGTAGCTTTATTTACAGGCAATTATTTATTTAATAAAATACGCTGAGTTCAGATTGTTATCCTTTGGGAATGACCCTAGGAGACTAGTCAAATAACTTTGAATTACTGGACTGGCTCGTCCCGCCACAACTAGATATTAATAATTCTACACGCTAGCGCCGGCAAAATTCGAAGACAAAAAACCTAGAACGCTGTTGAAATTTTTTCTACTAATTTAACACTTACGTTACTCTGGCATAATCGAGTTCGATTATTCCATAGCCAATCGATGGAATCCGTCATGGTGCCAAAAGATAATGAACTTCCATCCTAAATAAGTATTCGAGACACGTCTACACTTGAGTTTTGGCATTTGGAACTGTATAACCACGCGTGTGTGGAAATGATATGCTTATTGAATATTAGTCGTATGGGAATGTAATCTTCTCGTGTATAATCGTCTTATCGAATTCATCCTTCAAGCTGAAGGATAATCTGAAATTCAGCGAGTACTGCAACATCAAGTGAATATTACAAAACGTTAAACGTAAACGTAGGTAATTGTGCCTAACGAAGTTAAAAGCCACTCGCATTTTCGGCTTCCTGCGAATCTCTGATTTTTTTAAATAAACGTAACACATTTATATTTTATGATCGACATCATAAATGATTTATTAAGTAAAATTACGTAGGTGCTTAGATTAATTTGTCGATAATCAAGAGTTGATTATTAACATTACATTTTCTAGTTGAGAATAGTTGAAAATAATCTTGCCAATTAATAAAAAATATTACTCACATAACTTTCATCATACATTTCTTAACATTCCTATTGAACCAATACTAATCTATATCCGATCTCTAATACAGTAAAAGCCTCCTTATTTTCATAAAACGTATATCGTGTATGTAGTGTCACAGAATAATTTGTGGCTATTTTCCTCATGAATTCTTATTTATTTATTTATTTATTTATTTATTTTATCATTACATCAAATTACCATTACAGGCTTAACCTAATGCGGTATTGACTTACACTAAAAACTTTACACAGAAAACTAAAACTAATAATAAAACAACTTAAACTAACGAACTAGATAGTAATCTAAGGAATAAATTAACACGATAATAATACAATAATTAATAGCTAATAATATACAAAAGAACCTTTACTAATTCACCCAATGGGCACGTAAAAATGTCCACTTTGCCATGGACGTCATTGAGAATGCGTAGTGCTCGCACGAGAGGAGACTTCGCGAGCAGCATGGTTCGCGCCTGAGGGACGTAAAGTAGCGGCGGCCTGTGACGCTTCTCAGTGTACTTGTCCGGCACACATAAAGAGAGGGATTGCAGCATTCCAGGGTTATGTGCAAATCCCCGCAATAATTTAATTAAATACAGCGCAAGGGAAAATTCCCGTCGCACTCTAAGTTCATTGTACCCTACCATACCCAGTATGAATAAGGTAGGATACATTAATGGGTAAAAGGGGTATACCCCGCAAAGTTTAAAATAAAGGTGTCTAACGAATTTATTTTGAACCCGCTCTAACATGACATTATATTTTTCTTCGTGTGAAGACCAAATAATGGAGTTGTGCTCCATGTGGCTGCGTATTAACGCGTTGTATAGCACTTTTACAGTTGCTACATTTGTAAAGTCCCTTACGTGCCGCAGTAGAAACCCAAGATTTTTGTAAGCCTTTTTGCAAATATTTGTGATGTGCTCACGAAACATCAGGTCCGGTGTGAAGTATACTCCTAGATCACGCACCTTATTCACCCGTTGAATAGGTACGGATCCAAGCGAGTAGTTGTAGTGTATACTCTTATTCGCGCGAGTGAAACTGACTACGGAGCATTTAGCTATATTGAAATGTAGCTTGTTTTGCTGACTCCAGCTGAAGATGTTTAGCAAGTCACTTTGTAGACGCTCACAGTCCGTCTCCTCGTTTATTCGGAGAAAAACTTTCAGGTCGTCGGCAAAAAGTAGGCACTGACTGTACTCCAGAACATCCGGTAAGTCGTTAATCATTAGAACGAACTCCAGAGGACCGAGATTGCTGCCTTGACTTACGCCAGACCTTGTAAAGAAGGGCTCGGACTGACTTCTATTGTAAGAAACATACTGCTGCCGGTCCTGCATATACGATGCCCAGAATTGCAAGAGCTTCGGTGTGCATCCTACTTCCGCCAACTTCCTCAACAAGACATCATTGTCGACGGTGTCAAATGCTTTTTGGAAGTCCAGGTATACTACGTCTACCTGTACTCCTGCATCCACCGCCGGAACTAAGTTCGCCATAAGATTGAGTAAGTTAGTGGAAGTACTACGCGCGGGCCGAAACCCATGTTGTGCATCGCACAGCTGCCCCGATACCTGCTCGTACACCCTGTGATGTATAGCGGCCTCAAAAACCTTTGCAGGCGTTGATAGTACTGCAACAGGTCTGTAATCATGTACGCTGATACACAATTTAGCCTTGGGCACGGGTATCACTCGCGTAGTTTTCCATAGTGTTGGAAATGTATTTACATTCAAACATGTATTGAAAATATGCAACAGTGGCTCAGCCAGCACTCGAGCACAATCTTTAAAAATAAAAACCGGTATACCATCCGGGCCGGCTGAACGTTTTGGCTTCAACCGTGTTAGCGCCTTCCTCACGTCGGCAATGCTAAGAGCATCTAGACTTATGCTCTTATTCAATCTCTGAATGATCCTTGATTCGTCGCGTACATTTGGTTATATAGTAGATTGTGTGGGATATATGCTCTGATTACTTACAATTTACATGGTACAGCCAGTCATGCAATATCTTAATACTATTATAAAGGCGAAAGTTTGTAAGTATGTATGGATGTATGGATATATGGATGTTTGTTACTCTTTCACGTAAAAACTACTGAACCGATTACAATGAAATTTAGCACACATATAGAGGGTAACTTGGATTAACACATAGAATAGGTTTTATCCCGGAAATCCCACGGGAACGGGAACTATGCGGGTTTTCCTTTGAAAACGCGGGCGAAGCCGCGGGCGGAAATCTAGTTATACAAATAACTCTATGAACAAAGTGTCGTAGAGGATACACGAAGAAATATTTTATGATAATCTTAGAAAAAGAAACATAGACGATCGGTATCTAGCAATTCAAGTGAACTTGGTTCAATCAGATGTTTTTATTTTTATAGAACAAAGGACTTTTCAACTTACAGATTATTTCGTATGGAAAACATTGTAATGATGTACTTTTAAAATTTTCTTTACAAGTTATCTCATGATTTCAGTGCTTAGGCGTTAATTTGTACTGTTAAAATGTATCTACTAATGTAAAATTATAATTATTTTTTACTATGAAACCGCCGCTTTCAATTTTATGAACAGGACATAGTATTAATGGGACACACTAGAAGACACTAGCTTTAAAATAAAAAAAAAGAATTATCAAAATCGGTTCACCCAGTCGAAAGTTCAGCGTTAGGAAAACCCAAATACAGTCGAATTGAAATTCGTAGAAAATAAGGGCATTATTGCTCAAAACGATAGAAAATTAATAATTATTAGCCTGCAGCTGGGAATAAAGCGTACTCTAAATGTAAATTTGAAGACATCTCGAGGTACGCTTTGGGCGAGATGGATAATGTTCTTAGATCCTTTGAATCTGAGTGCTAAACCGATTCAAGGTCTTTATGTATAATATGCTTATTCAGGGTTTTTATGAGCTAATATATTCGTGTAGATACGAAAATCTTTTTCGTAAAGCTGTTACATATTCTTCAATAAAAATAGGTGGACGTTAATGTAAATATTGGCCATTTGGAGTAAAATATTGTTCTCTAAAATCCGAGTACGACTTATCAAGCCATACGTTGAAATAAAATAATTCGTTTCATCACAGTACGTTTCGGCGACCAGACGATGAATGGCGATCATTTGTTTCGGTTTGCGCCCATTAACTATGACTAAGATATAGTCGGGACCACTAGCTAACCTTAACTGATGTTACTACTAGCCCTAAACCTCATTTTATTAGCCGTGGAGTTTGGATTAAAACACGATGCTAGTTAATGTGTAAATGTCATTACAATTCGACATTATAATTAACAACGTTCCTCCACTTATCTCTGAAAACAAAATAAATCATGGGTATAAAAAGTTTATTTGTATTATGTCTATTTTTATCATATTAAGATAAAGTCTATTACATAATATTATGTCTAGTTTGAGTTATTTAAGTGGGATTAAAGCGGGCATGTTTAAATATACACATATACACAAAATGAAACTTAATTGGAGATCATTTTTACCCACTGGTTCAGTATTGAACTTTTAGTTGTGTTTGGGGGTTACCGTTGACACACCCCGGACACTCCATACAAAATTATCGTTTTGACAGTCACACTGTAGAGACTGCAAATGTGTGTGTTAACGCTTTATGGTTGGCACATTTGTGACTAGTGTAAAAAAAAAATTCGCGTTTTTCTGATGAAATACATCCGTAAACAGCACAATATCTAACCATTTTCTACGAAAAACGATAATCACAAATCCAAAATAATAAAATTACTTTAAGTCAATTTGATTAATGTTGTCAATCTTCGTTGCGTATCGTCCTTGCATAAAAATATGGCCCATTTTAATCACGATCGCGCGGGGTGAGGTAAGTGTTTAATTTTGGCGGGAGGCGGAGAGTGTCCGTTCTGTAGCGTTTAGCTACTATTATGTATTCTGTGCCGTTGAGCCACTCCCGCTCAATTTCATACATAACGTCAAAATTGAAGTTTAATCCGTCGCCGTTTGATGTCTGAAAATGAACGTCCGAAAAAATGTGCAATATAAAGTATGTACTAAAAAAGATCGGCAGCCCGATATTGCATGATGTCATATTTTCTTTCTGCATATTTTGCAATAGGATTCCATTGTCGATCAACTCAATGACAGACTATATTGTAACAAGCTTTTAAATGTATGCGAAAAAAGCTCGCTCGGTCCTTTTAAACGTTCTAGTAAAATTTAATTTAATCACGGAAAGTTCATCAGTGGCAAAATCAATTTAAGGCTTTTATGAAGCACATTGCACATATATTGTTTCCACATGAATTAGGATGTTTTGGGCTTTCTCGTAATTAATAGATAGGTAATAAATATCAAAGTATTATACATCTTTTTAAAATGCATTTACTCACAAAAGTTTGGTCTGATTTCATAATTAGTCTCGTCAAGTTTTCATAAGTGTACTTGCAATATTGAGCAAAAAGAAACACGAATAAAAAACACACATACATAAACACGAAATAGAAACCCAAACTAGTAACCAAAACATAGACATTCATTTTTATTATTCATCACAAAGCACTCAAGAGCAAAGTGAATACAACAATAATAACAAAGGTCTAGTCGAATGAATCGTCGAGACCCCACACAAGAGACACGTAGGAGTAAGCCACAATGAAACGTTTATGATAGAATCGCAAATGCATTTTTCGTGTCCTGAAAAAGTGCCACTATAGTTAGCGTTCACTACTCTTAAGTTTGTACGAGGCAAACTTTAGAACACACAGATGTTTTAAACAACGAACATGTCGAAGGGATTATGAATACAATAAGAAAACTAACAAATTTCAAGATACCTACTAGTACTTTGCAATAGTTTTTCCACTTTTAAACAACTGTTGTCATATATCTTTTTAGCCATTTTTGAGGTATAAACGGTCTAAATACAACGACTGTCTAAAGTAGGTATATTTCTGATACACGTATTATCCTTCCCGAGTATGTATGAGTATTGAGTAATCGACAGATGTAAGCAAACAATACGTGCAAAAACATATGCCCCTCCTATGTAAATATAGAAATAGACACAAAGAAAATTTAATAAATATGAAATACGTATTGGAAGAGTCTTTAGATATGTAAAGAGGACAATTAATTAAAAATATCGCTAAGAGAAATTTAATATATGTAGAACAAGCAAAGTCGACAACTTCATTTTTTCAGTGTTACTCATTTTTATTATCTACGTATTAAATATACACATTATTAGATTGATAAAATGCTTTTATTCATTAATTTCAGAATAAATATCCATTTTTAATTTTTATCTTAAACGAATTTGTTAATGGTTTCTTTCAGTGTACATACTAGGATAAACCATGGAAACGGCACTAGTGTCATCAATACAGGTGCAGAAACAGTGTGTAGTCAGCCCAGGATGACGAATCGATATAGTCCGCGTGCGACTTTGGGAAAGGGTGATCTTATCTCCTCTGTTGGTATAAAAAGCAAATAAACTTTAGAAACATGCACATCATGTATCTGAAAATAATAGTATATGACATAATAATATATAGATATAATATAGATATAATAATATATATGACACAACATATCGCAATATCCTTGATAATTTTATCATCTACTATGTACGTATCGAAAATACATACATATAGGTATAAACAAACAAATACCAAACAAATTTTATTTGCCAGTTTTTTATTTTTAATTTCATCCTGAAGTTACCTTTGAGACTTACGTGGTTTCGCATTATGTGATATGTATTAACCATATTAACTAATTATTTAAATATTCTAACATTCAATTTCATCAATCCAGATTAGTGGCTAGTACCTATATTCGAAAAATTAAAAGTTGAATTATTAATTTGAAAGGAACCTAGCTGTAAAATGGTACTGCAATATTAAAACATAGATGAAGACCTGTGTTTTTAGAATTCATAACGTATTAAAAAATATTGATATACCTACAATAAAGACCCAAAAATTTATCGACATTAGGTATTGATTTCGCTCATTGTCCATTGTATTGAGATCCAGACAGCGATGATATTTAGATGCTCCGAGGTAATAATAAATCAATGATTGTGTGGGTGTGAATTATGATCAATTTTACCTGCTTTCATACTTCGTATTCTATCTATAATGTAAAAAATCTAGTAAATATCTGGAGGAAAATGCTTTAATATAGGAATGTAAAAACAACTTTAATATCTATAGGAATCTACAGCAGCTAATATAATCGCAATAATGCGGTGATAAAATGACCGATGGCATGAATTTGAGCCATAACAAAGCTAATTATTACGGGCCAACTACACAATGTACTAATTAGAGCTATCCACATATGGCATCGCGGTCGCAATCAACAGCTATAAATCAGTGGGAAGATAACATTTACACTTCAGATGTAGGCTTTGTTACCGGTTTAGCGTAATTGGATTATATTGTATGTGACTGGGCCGTCAGCAGGAGTTGGTCTTGGCATTGAATACCACTGACTGAACATTCTCTTTTGAGAAAGAAAAAGTGTAGCAAGCGTAAATCTAGATTTATGGTCCCTCCTTATCACATTTTTTTACTTACATTTGAATAGAAATATCGCTTACCTATTTATATTTTCATCCTAGTTTTTGTTTGAACAATATTTAGTTTGATAAATTTGGTATACAATATCACAACAAACACAACAAAGCGTTTGTTGTATTTCCTGTTTCTAGTTATACAACAGAGAAGAGAGACAAATTAAAGGATGTATTTTGGTTTCAATGCACGACAAAACACGTTTCGAGATTTACGAGTTGTTTAATTTGAAGAACAGAACTCAATATTTTGTTTTAACTGAGCACTATGTACCTACTATGTACTTACTTAAAAACACTATAATCAAAAAATATTACATAATAATATTTTTTTACAGTTCATATAAATGTCATAATATTTCCGTCACTTCAATTTACATATAAATGTCATAATATTTCCGTCACTTCAATTTAAGTTGGATAGTCGAATATCACCGAACGTAATATTAATTTAGATTAACATTACATAGTTAGCTATGAATAGATACTTAAATAAATGATTTCGATCCTTCCTTAAATACAAGAACCTAATCTATAAACGATATCTAACCGCTTATTTAATTAAAGCTTGGAAATTACAGCGCGGCCGGTACCCGTAAGCAAATTTACTAAGGTCATTTACATACATTACAAAGTAAAGAGGTTAACCGTATTACATGGTAGGTACCCACAATCTGCCGTGAGAGCGTAACCCATTTGAAACAGAACGAGATTTAATGAAACGCTCAAATTCGCCTGGACTATATTATAGCGGCTAGTCCAGGAGGCAAATTACTAAACTAATTAAATAAATTTTTTATAAACTTGAAACTGACATTGCTTATGTGACTTTTGTACATTTGTGTGCAATTTGAGCAATAAATTAATTCATATTTTACTATGAAAATTTAATTAGGTTCTATTATATTTATAACAACAATTATGTTTCATGATATCTACATATCATAATATTTACGGTTGAACTAAATATTTTATCAAATCAAATGTATTCTGTTTAGTTTTACTTAATTATGTTGACTTTTAACTATTTATAATTAGTTTACAGTAAAATTATTTATTTATTTATTTATTCTTTATTGTACATAATATACCAAACATAAATAAGCTATACTATAATTAAATACAATGAAAACACACGGCACATACGTACTAAAAGGCGGCCTTATTGCTCAAAAGCAATCTCTTCCAGGCAACCCTGATTGGTAAGGAATGTATGCTAGAACGCGACTTGGCGCCAATTCAATAAATAAATTAAGCAAAAGGTACAATACAAATAATAAAAATAATATATACAATAATAATAATAACATATATATCATAAATACTTATAAATAAATATAAATATAATATAATACTTACATATTTTATAAATATACATACACATAATAGTACATAACCTACTAAATACACTACAAAAATACAGTAAAAAATTAGTAATAAGCTTAGTAATTATACACGGAATGATGTGCTAAGTGTATCTATTTCGTAGCATTTATTAAAATGATATATTATAGCAATACTTTATTAGGTAAGTTCTTTCATTTAAACGACTTTAATAATTTTAAAGCCACAAAACTGTATCTCTAGTACTAAAAGTTGCAAGCTCGGCGTATCATTTTATTGCGTTGTAAAGTAAGCGATTGTTTTGACCACACATGTTGGACAGAGCCGCGTGCGAGTAATTGCTTATGGCCCGCGTCTGTTTACAACTGCTCATTTATATTTGCTGTTATTTTAAAACGTTTGTAGTGACCAAAATTGAACAGTACAGTGGAATACTTTTAAAGGTTGACATTTTTGCGGTTGTAGTGTAATCCGCCGCGCAATTGTTTTATTAATCCTTCAATTAACTCTTGTTATACAGATTATTTTTTATTCACACAGTGTTCGAAATCTATTCACTTTTATTGTTGTGATTTGGGTTTGATAAAAATTACTAAAAGCGACTGAATAGTCAATTTTAGTAATGACCTACTTAATTTTAGTCATTAATTACAATATTACGAACAACCCAATCCTGAATATTAAGACGAAAAGTTCAAACATAAATCTTGGTTAGAATTGTGTTCCATTTGTGCAAATTATCCTAAATTGTTGATAATATATGTTGCGCATATAAGGATAACGACCGGTTGGGCTGAAAAGCGACCGCAAACAGCCTACGGAGGCTTAAAAAGGAGAAATTTCGAGAGCGTTGCGATTCACACGAACCACTTTGTAAAAACATAAATCTTAAAACTTCATTACTTACTCCGACCGCAAGTTGGTTTTTCTTGCTTCTCGCAACAAAGCAGGCGCTGATGTTTACGATTTAAAAGGTTCTTGACGTAAAATATTACTGTTGGCAACACTTTTTACCGCCTCTTTGGCATTGGCGGATAGTATGTGAGAGCTTGTCTATTATTAAAGTTGTAAGTTGCATAATCAAGTAGTTTTTATTAGAACTAACCTCCTCTCTCTTAAAGTTTATGTCAAAATTAAAAGTAAAGTAATTTAAAGACAATGTGACTGGTCACATGAGGCAGAGCAGTTTGACCTCATTGATGGAGGACTCTGTTCAAAATGTCCGACGCTGCCTAGTTTTAGGTCGCCATATTAAAATGCAGCTGAAAGGCCTTTTTCGTAAATGAGTAGAGGAGTCATCTTTTACGACCGTTCCAAGGACCTCCTCACTGACCTCTTAGAACGCCTTTAAAGAGGTCATTATAGGCTCGAAAAAATAATGGACCCTCAGCAAAATATGTACTTCGTCAGATATTTCATGATTCTATTAAAAGAAATAAGATATCTTGAGGCAGACTCGAGATATACAACTCTATATTAAAACATATTAATTTTTATTAAAGACGGTTAACTTAAAATTACAAATAATTAATATTATATAGCCGTATAAAATCAGAAGTTAAAGAAATTGGTATAATCTCGTAGCAGACGCTACAATGCTACGAAAGCACTCATAGCTTGGGAGCTACGTCTTTCGTTTGAACGTAGCTGCTCGGGGCTACAAGATGATTACAGATATTTTTTGCTATAAAAAACATGCGCACGTGAGATGGCAATTAGAATTCCATTATTAATACGATAGTACATTGTGAAATTTCATTGTATTTAAAATGCGTTTTTAACCGGGCCCTGCAATTATTTGATTTATGTATTATTAAACGTATTTGAATTCAATACGTAATAAATATACTATGTATTGAAATTGTTTTGATAGTAGCGATTTATTACTTTTTTAGAGCATGTGAGTTTTGTTGAGTTTTTTTATATAAATTATTTACATACAATTTCTGAACATTTCTAAAGCTACGAATCCATAGAAAAAATTGAATGGAGCCGGAATTAGAATCTGCCAGTTTTACGGTTCAAATGGTTTGGGGGTTGTATTGGAAAACCTTTAAAAGTATAACATTTTTTATTTTGATTATTTCTTGTCGTAGCGGCCATACTAACACAAATACTCTGAACATTTCTATCGCTTAAACCACAGAATACATAATAGTAGCTAAACGCTACTTAAACTTATATATATATTGTTGTTATTTAATCTCTTATATAGCAGTATGTTTAAAAGTTAAACATTCTCGACTTGGACAGTATCCCGTTGTCACTATTTGGCTATGAAACCTAAGTACCGTCAAAACGTAGAGAATTAGATAAACAAGTGGGATACCTAACGGAATTCGGAGCGTTTTGTATGCAGTTGAAATTACAATGCTTCTAATGAGGTAAGTGCGGAACAAAAAGTTGTATAATGCATGTAAATTGCTAGTCGCCCAGTTAAGTTTCGGAATTGGTCAATTGTACTAAGTGAAGTTAGACCAACTGCAAATTGGAATTATACTAGTTATTTAACTAATATTTGCAAACGCTCACCGACGACTGCGTTAAAAAAACGAAAACTCAAGGAATAGGTTTACAGATATAATTTGTAGGTACATTTTTACATTTTTTTTACGTACTAAGTTTTACCAATGACCCAATGAATACATTGTTTTAAAATACGCCATTCTTAACAATGAGTGAAGACAAAAGATGATTATCGTATTAATTAATCACATGATCATTTAATTCGTATTCAATGCGTCAGTCGCAGTGTTCCACTCATTACGGGTTGACAAAAAGTCTGAGCTGAGTATAATATGTGTAAAAACAATGAAATTATTGCAGCTGCAGAGTGCGGACGGCAAACATTGTTACGGGCTCCCAATTAGTGTGCCAGTGAATGTAAATCCATGACGCGACACCCGTATCTGATATGCTTAATGTCATACTTTGATGTTTTTTTTTCCAATCGGCGATGGCGATATTCGTTTATATTAAATGTTTTACACGATTGCCTGAAAGTTGAAAGACTCCTGGAGCATGTGCATGAAACTTACTGTTGAAATACCATAGGCTCGAAAAGATTTTTTTTAAATCTTAAGTAATACTTGTATCTTAGGAATGTAAGTAAGTATTTAAAATTAATTTACACACATTTACAAACGTATTTTAAATACACAAATGGCAATTTTTATGTCAATAACATTATTTTAAGAATAATGGACGTCCAAAATAAACACTACATAAGCACTTCTGATTCCATCAACGTTTTCTGCGACCGTAAAATATCCACGACCTTCTTTTACTTTAACTTTGTCTACATTCAATTTACTTTAGTAATAAAATTGAATCTGCAAATATGTAAATGCAAATGCATTTATGTTTGCTTTACGTCTAGACTTAAAAATATACACCAAAAGTTTTACATCGCCTATTTTACTTAGGATTCAAGTCAAGTTTTAGGATATTTATTTTAAACGTGGATAAATTTATTTTTAATATTTTGTTAAACATGCTATATTCACTTGCCCAACTTAATATATACTTTATATATCTAAAGATAATTATCACCGATGAAATGTCCTAAAAGAATCACACGTTTAAAATTATTTTAGGGCTGATTTTTCAATCCTTGGTTAATACTTATTCGTCGAATAACGTACTAAACAACCATTTCAAAAATGTATTCTTTAGCCGTATTTGACAGTTTACGGGTGGCATTTAAATATTATCGTGTAATACTTTATTGGGCGGATAAGTTTTAACTATGGATTGAAAAATCGGCCCTTAATCATATAATTAGCCAGAGTATTCTCAATTTTAGCAAAAAATTTGTAGAAACAATCGATTACTAAAACCATACCATACTCTTGTGGTCGTGCTAAAACTTCATTATCATTGTCCACAACGAAACAACACGTCAAAGTAAATAACAAGAAAACATTACATCATGTGTAGGTTTGTATGTAATTGGCTTTCTCTTACGTATCGCTGCGATATTTATCCACGCGATAAACTGATCTTCGGAAGTTGCAATCAAAATAAAATTGCCCTCTGGTGAAAAGGGGCAATCTCAATTTGGTGCAGATTAACAGGACGCGTGGATCCGTCGATATGTCATTGTGAGAACAATCTGTGCAAATTGTTTCCATCAATTTTACAAGCTCAACAACGCTCACTGGACAGATTATTTTCTTAATAACGTATATGAGCGGTTGAAAAAATATTACCTATACAGGAAGTTTCACATTCATTAGAAAATTTGCTGGTGTATTAGTATTTCGATGTTTGATTTTAAATATTTTCTTACACGTCTATGTACGCCGGCGCCGTCTATGCTTATTTTACATTATTGGTCATATTTATTGGTTCATGTCAAATTTGCTGTGCACATCGGAGTGTACATATCTTTTAACACTTCATCTACTTGTTAAATATATAACTTAAACTTATATTTGTCTAAATAAAACGATTTTATTATCTAAGGTAAAATTAATAATCATATTTCTGCATTGTATGTATAAAATTCGTATTATAGAAAAATCAATTTCACTTCATAATACCTCTTTTGTTCTAATAAATTACGCGCAAAGCGTTATATTAATCTTGCCCAAATTGTTTACCGAAAATCTGAAGGATCGTACAAAGGCTTCTTCAAATAAGTATCTTCTGTTGCAGTCACTTGCCTTAATTTCTTTTGAGCAGAGAGCAGATACTTACGAGCTTAATTGAATACATGCCTCAGAGCTCTTGTGTTCAGGTAGGTAAATATAAGTGTAGCACGCTTTAAGTTATTTCGTTAACGTGTTTTATCGAAATAGGATTTACATATTTTTGTTTAGTCTACCTTGTTATTCGATAAATATAAAGTAATTCTTATAGACTTGTACTTGTGTAACGTACTTGAGTTTTAGACATGTTCAAATGGTATTTAATTTGATTAATTTCTATATTGTTAGACGTAACTTTTGATTTAATATTTTTGTGGATGAATAGTAATTGTCAATATAGCTGTCACTGTCACCTGTCAGAACATGCTTAGCTGTCGAATACTATAAATTGCCGCTTTCCTTTGACTCGTGGCGCAATCGTACGGATCGTGCCTAGGGGCTCGGACGTTGTTTATACGACGTTTGACCCAACTACCTTCACTTTGCTAATAGTCGTTGACTTGCTGCGATTTGTTAATCAATTAGGTAGCTGTGTAGAATCGCAGTACATTCTTAATACATTTCAAACTAATATTTGTGCCCGGCCTCGCGTGTTATTTCTTATATCAGAAGTGGGATAGAATTCAAGCCCACTATTTTTAAATGTGTTTATGTTTACGTAGTTTTGTAACTGGCATTTGTGTTTTTCTTTTTTGTGCGTTGTGTAAAGTAAAAGTTTGTTACGTGGATTATTGTAACGGGAATGTAGTCCATCGAAGAAATTGTGTGTGCTATCTGGGCTGCGGTCCAGTGTTTGTAATAAAAACCTCTCAGTTCACAGGTAAATTAGATTCAGGGATGTGAGGGTCCTACGAAGTAGTGAACATCCTGCCTAGTGGTCGATACGAGTTGAAACTCGTTGTGGTGACTACGGAAAGAAGACTCAAGCCGCGGCACAGCATAATATGGTGCCCTGGCGTGGCGAGTGGTGTCCCGAAGCATGTGCCGAATTTTTTTGACGATGATTGTTATTGGCTCGTAGTGATTCAAATCGCTAGTCGAACCCTGGCGTTGAGGTATTGTCTAGTCGCTGACGTATCGTAGTGATGTATTTCACTAGTCGTACGAGCGTAGATATACCGTCAAGTCGCCGTCTGTATGTCCGTAGTGAGTTGTCTCGCTAGTCGGATTTGAGCGATGAGGTATTGTCTAGTCGCTGACGTATCGTAGTGATGTATTTCACTAGTCGTACGAGCGTAGATATACCGTCAAGTCGCCGTCTGTATGTCCGTAGTGAGTTGACTCGCTAGTCGGATTTGAGCGTTGAGGTATTGTCTAGTCGCTGTTTTACTAACGAGTGCGTAGAAAAGTATGGTCAGTGTGGCCGAGGCAGTGTGTTTTGAAATCCCGAGATAAACTACCGTTGTATTGTAATACGAAAAAAGGCGTACGAGGACGTACGTTTCTCAGTATGGCCGTGTTAGACGTAACTTTTGATTTAATATTTTTGTGGATGAATAGTAATTGTCAATATAGCTGTCACTGTCACCTGTCAGAACATGCTTAGCTGTCGAATACTATAAATTGCCGCTTTCCTTTGACTCGTGGCGCAATCGTACGGATCGTGCCTAGGGGCTCGGACGTTGTTTATACGACGTTTGACCCAACTACCTTCACTTTGCTAATAGTCGTTGACTTGCTGCGATTTGTTAATCAATTAGGTAGCTGTGTAGAATCGCAGTACATTCTTATTACATTCAAACTAATATTTAACCCGACCTCGCTTGTTTTTTTCTTATAATATCATATTTTAGCAAAATCCAAGTTTATTCATGAATTTAATAAATTGAGATACAAAAGATCACACATTACTAGGTAGGTATGTTCTATATTTCGATCAAAAGCTTTGTAATAATGTCTGACCTCACTGCTCATACTGTACATTAGGCAAATTTATGAAACTCGTTGTAACTACATTTTAATTTACAAGATTAAAACTCGTAATTTTCAAAAAGTGCCAGCTACGGCAAAGGAAATAAAATATTGCGGAGCATAGCATTGTGAAGTTTTATTTTATTTCCTTACCTCCACGCGACAAATTGTAGTTTCGCTGACAGATATTGAGTTACCAACTGAGTTTTGTCAAATAAAACCATCGTGTTTTCCTTACCCAACTCATGGCTTGTTGTGTCGTGTGATATCCATGTTTTTTAAGTTTTTGTCATCTCCAGAGGTTTGAGGAACTTTTCTTTATTATGATGCGTTGAGTAGTTTTTCTCTCTACGGTCATATGTTTTGATTTTAGTGGCATGAAATCGAATTGTTAGTTTCTTGTGTACGTAAAAGTAGTTTATGGAAAACTTTGTTTGTAACTTCAATTACATTTACATAATATTATTTTTTAGGCGAATGAGTCACCGTTATTCAAATACTTAATTATGAGATACGTCTATCTTGTCGCCAATTAAGTACTAACATTAGCTAAGGGTACACTACCGATACAGAGACTTAAAACTATAGACGTAAGTATTACAATTTGGCCCTTTACTTGAAAGTTTTCAGCGGGCAATACATATTTACTTTCGTACTGTAGAATACGTACTATTATAACATGTGGTTCGAATATTAGGATGTCAGGGGAAATGAAAACTAAATTGGGCTACGTCTATTTCACAGATACATTTCAATAAACAAAAGCATATATTTCGAAATAAAATAACGTATTTGTTTTGTTCGTACATTTATATTATTTGTTTAAATAAAACAAACATTTACTAGTCCATCCTTTAGGGATTTTGACTGACAAACCTCGCTAGAACATCTCTATAAGCTTTATAACTACATAATTTAAAGGTACATTTTTAATCATTCCATATTACCAACTTATATGTACCATAGGGACTTAAATATACTAAAGTATGACAAAATACACAAACATTATTCATTAAATTACATTTATTTTTGTTATTAGTAGATATAAAACATGCTAGAACAATAACCGTCTTCAAGCAGAATGTTTTCGTTAACTTCAGTTGTTATTTTTATAAGATACTAATTGTCTGTTTCTGTTTCATTCAATCCTTTTTTTTGTTCCTTAGATGAAATCGATCACGAGCGATAAAGTCCATTGTACATCTCTAGCATAAGAAGCTATCTCAATCATGTAACCAACAATGTTTCTATGTATGTGCAATAAAGAGTCATTCATTCATACTTAGAGGACGAGATTTCTGAAATAAATTTCTATCTACAGCATTTTGAAAATGTGCTGTGTCGATTTTGCAAGCTACACAATTTCACTAATCAAAATTTGTGATGTTATAAACACGTGAAATCGATTCGATTGTGCGACGTAAGTGTTATTTAAGGTTTTTAGGGCCCATTCATACGGATGTGCCAGTGTTAGCTACAATGGTTTGCGATCCAACGCCTCGGTTACCATGTGTAAACACGGTCTGTTTGTGAAAATGTTTGCGGTAACGGAGTTTCGATGCATTTAAGATAGCCAAGAATTCTAAATGTCTGTAACCAAATTGTGTCTATTTGAAATTGGTCGTTCTATGTGCATTTTTGGAATGTTTGTCGCACAACTTACGTAAGTAAATTAGTTATCTCGGTTTTTACGTGATATATTACAATAATAAGTTATAGTAAAAAAATACGAGCGCTTAAGAAGTTCACAATAACTGTCACCGCTAGCGGTGTTGCAGAACAATTACAACATTAATTGGTCCTTCAAGAAAAGTGTGTATGTTGGTCTAAAAGGCCGGCAAAGTAACTATAACACCATTACCTACCGTTACTAGTGTTTATTACAACACAACAATAAATGCCCTTCCCCTTTGCTCACTCTGCGATAAAAAACGAAAAAATGAATAGATAGAGTCATAGAGACACGTTTGGATGAAGATTTGTTGTAGCGTGTATATGCTATAGCGTCATAATGGTTTTCGTTTGCGAAAATTTCTGCACACTCGTAATTAAAAACACAACATGAGTTTTAAAATAGCAATTTGGTAAGGAGAGATACGTTTAACATCATAACGCGTTATGCGTGAAGGTTCTTGAGATCTTGAAAGTCAGAGAGATGTTGGGTATGCTTGATGTTTTTTTTAAACTAAAATTTGATTTGTATTTTATTCTTACTGTATTATTTCCTTTGTAAGAGCGCAAAAAACTCGCAGTTGTTTAAACCAAAATTGATTGTACAAATCGTAGTTTATTACATGCATAAAATTATAACGATTAGTTAGCATATTCAATCAGAAAAGATCAATGTTTATCAAATGTCAGTCAACAAAACATGAAATATAATAATGCCTGTGATATTTTCCAATTCATTGGATATATTTCGTTGTTTGATTAGGAGGTGCTCGTTTAACGCGTCATCGGGCGATATTTAAGCTCAATTTATTTTTTTATAAAACATTCTAAAATATAAGTTATTTGCTTATTTTAATGAGCTAGTATTTTTTCTACATTGGATCTTCAATATAGAATCAAGTTCAAATTATCATTAGTAAGTGCGAAAAGTTGAGCAAACGTGATAATATATCCTCAGAATTTGTGATCCACCTAAACTGAGCAAATCTACATATTTATGATCAAATTAACATAAGATTACGAAGTTTTAGTTCTACATTGTATAAGCTGAACGTATTAGTTGCACATAATCCCGGCTTTAATAATACAGTATAATGTTTCGTCCTACTTTGTAACTGTGCCTGTCATTATGTCATGCTTCACCTATTCCACAAAGTTAAATTTTACCTCCCACTGAATGTCCAACATTCGCAGAGGACTAGAAACTCTATTTCAACTTATAATTGAGTAACAAGTGCTATGTAAGTCTAGACGTGTGCTGTCGCGTCCCTTTATTCATTAGCTTTGAGTTTATAATTTATCGTGACGGTAACTAGACGACATTCATGGTAGGATTAACGCGAACATTTACGTTGCATACTTTTGAAACGATACAAATGTACCTTTACAAATAAGTTTATTATATGAAAAACGCGTTTATTCATAATATTTTTTCATGCACACTTTTTTAAATTTCTTTTATCATTTAGAATTGAAGGAAATAATCAAAATTTTTAACCATCTCCTCTAATAATTGACAAATTATTGTATCAATCAAGAGACAATTTATGAAATCAAAGCACATCGTCCAATAAAAGAATGCACCGAATATTCGTACCGATAAAGAGTGAACGTGTCGCAACAAAATAAACATACATACGTCCCGAATTGCGTTAACTCACGGGATTGCCGGCGTTTCAATTTACATGCTACGGCTAATTTGCTGCCGCTTCACTCACACCCCTGTATTCGTTTAAATCGTGTTTCAAATTAGTATGTGTGGTAATAGAAAACGCTGTTTGCCCTCGTTTGAAGGGTTCGACTTGTTTTTTATCACAAGTGGGGAAAATATGAACGAATTGTACAACGCTGAAATATAGATTTTTAATGAAAAGTTGGTTTGGTGATTAACTCTCATTAAGAAGCGTTTTTGAAGAATTATAAAAGTATAGAAATTCATTTTTAATGAGAAATTTAATGTTAAATTTAACGGTGGCATTTACTATGTTATATCTATTTCTATAAGTCGATTAACAATTATTTTAAGTATTTTCACACAGATTATAATTTGATAACATAAATAGGGTTAGTATTCTCAGAGTTATAATAATAAGATTTAAATGTTTTATTCGTCGTCTCACTTATATCGTTGAACATAGAGATAATTACTAATTTATAGCAAAAACATACTTCATAAATCGAATATAAAACAGACTTAAAATAGCACGAGTAACTGTAATAAGGGAGGTCACAATTCACAAAGTAGCGAAATGTATAATTAAATTCTCTTTAATATTGAATTTTGCGTAAATTTACTTTCGTACCGAGTTCTGCAAGGACATAATTAATTTTGATTATACAACGAAGTTAACTTGTCGTTATCTTTATTTCAATCTGTGTCATGTCATAAGCTCTGTACACAACTCGGGGCGAAGTTGTCAACAAAATTAATTTATTAGTGCGGAATTCGAAACAAGGCTTATAGTTTAAGTGAGAACGATAAGTCAGTGTCGTCTTGATAGATTCCTGCAATACAATGCTATTATGACGTTTGTTGAGGGCTCCTGGGAGGGATATTTCATCCAAAGTTTGCTAAATTATTGATTTATGCTACGGTTATTGCGATTATAGAGATTTAACGGTAGTTTGTTATTGGAACTGGAACTTTATTATCTTCGAAAGTAAATCTATTCAAAATGCTAAAATAATTAAATTCAGATGCAGCCGTATGCGATTCATGTAGAGTGTAACATAACATATCTTATATAAAATCGTTTATAAAATTTCCTTATGCCATCTAAACGCGAGTACCTACTAAAAGAATATTGCTTCAGATTTAAAATGTCTACTATACATACTTCGATCATTTGAAGGTGTAATATTATAAGCAAATCGTGTTTTCATTTTTTTACTGCTTAACATACTTTTAACTTATTCTACGACACCACTTGCAAAACAATAATAACGTAGTAGTTCAAGTAATTAATGGTGTAAAGATGATACTGTATTAAAATAATTTTCACATTAAAATCTGAGATAGATAAACACTGGCAAGCAATCTATGTAAAGCGAAGCCCCTTCAACTTCCCGAGTTTCTATTATCTATTTTGTTTACACTTTACAGTCAAGGCTTCTCTCTACAGCTTTCAATAATTGTTTGAGAGGATTATCTCTACGGCGTGTCATTTTATCGACGATAATAAAAGCTAATGGAATGGAAGGTGTAACTGAAATCTTGGTACTTTTACGATTGCGTTGTTGTGTCCGAAAACTCAGCCATTTCATTTAAATCTTTACGATTCCACCTGTTTTATTTGTTCGTGGAATTAAATTTGGATATTGGAGAAGTGTCGGTTTTCTTTACCTGTAAAGTTTATTGGAATTGCTACTTTTCATGTCTCTTATTTATTACAAATGTAATATGATCATGAATGGTTTTATACATTTGAAAAATCAGTAAATACTAGTTAATACTAGTATCTATAGCTTATGTTGACCTAAACAAAACTTTATTGATTTAAATAATTACATAAAGTTTATTGTGAATAATTTTATATTATATTGAAAACGAATATTTTAATTTAATAGATAATAATCATTACAGACTATTCAGAGAATTAATAATATATTATAAGCTTTGTGCTCGCAGCTTTACTCGCGTTCATTAACGACTTTGTCCACTGTCCTCCATATAAAAAAATCAATTTTCCTTTTCCACACCTTTACAGTTTTTGTGACGAAGCAGCCTATGGCAAGTATTTTGTGTACTTTCTCTAGGTCCATTCTACCTCTTTACCAAAAATCGGTTCATTAGTTAGAGCGTTGAAGAGTCAATCAGATAGAGCTACTTTACCATTTCAATTATTATAGTAGGTTATGTATTGTTAAAAATAATTAATAACGTAAAACAGTTGCCGTTATCAGCATGCCGTATTCTTTAAGATGTAAAGAAAATACAATAGTGGCTAAAAGAATGTAACTGTTTAGAAATAGTAAATAAAGTAAAGTTATTTTATTTAATTCACAAGTAAATAACGCAAGCAAAAAGTGTAAAAAACATCCAATTTGGTAAGTACATAAAGCAAGATCGTGTAGGATGTTTGTTTAGTTGTATAATATGTATCCTTTTTTGTAAATTCGAATAATATATGGTTGACTGAATTTTCGATACCAAAGTATACATAATAACACTGACATCCATTACTAAAACATTAACTAGCGTGTGTAGGCGTACCTATCAAACACACGTATATCTAATGAATACACATAATTATGTATAACTTCGTAATAATTGTAAATTATATCGTTGACACAACAATTCAATTACATTAACCAAGTTGTGTGTATGAATTCATTCGTCGCTTCGTCTACGCAGACAGTGATGGATTATGTGTTGAACGTGCAAAAGTTGTAAACTTTGTATATTTACAAGGCTGTCGTTTTACTTCGAAGTATTGTCTTTGGAAATTTCGCCAATTCAGCTTATTCCCGTTCATACATCACGGCTTCTGGTTTTGAGTGATAAGTAGACTGTCATAACTTTTGACATCCCGCCCATGAAAGTTTAACTGAATTATTTGTCCATGAGAAGAAAGACGATTAACACATTGCAAATGATTATTGATTAAGAGTATTCTATACAACAGGTAACAAAAATATTATAGTGGCAAAATTGTTATCAGTAACGGGCAGGTTGGCTGGCCTAGATTTATACCCCTTCAAAATATTTGCGTCTATCAACGAAATAATATGTGAATGGCAGTAAAGTTAGAATAAAAATGACATAATCGTCGCATAAAACGAAAGGGTGCCAATAAAAAGACCCTTTTAACGAAAGATATTATTTACTGGTGCAATATCAAGGCCGTTCGGTTGGAATAAATTCTTAGAGCTGATTTTATTTCCTGAAATCCCGGCCAAGTAATATATTGTTGGTGAAAACCTTTGTACGACTTTACGATTCCTGTCGCTTGTTGTTTAGAATTTGGAAAACAAACACATCGACTTAACTTTCTCAATTGACAAATTTAAATGTTTTCGGTCACAAAATTTTTAATATGTGTGGATTTTTTTTATACTGGGATATATTATATTGTTATACTCGTAAATATATTAAAATTTGTAAATTACTATTATAATTTAGCAATTTCTGAATGAGTATCACACTTAGAATAATATAGGCTTTGGGCTCGTCAATAAGTTAGTTAAATATCCACTTATATTTATATTTATAAACTAGCAAGGTTATTGGCGCTTGTTTTTTTTTTCATTTTGCTCACCTTTTATTAATACGGTTTTTTTTGTAACTTCTATCAACAAGTTTTATTAATCTGCTGGTATTTTATATTTTAGAAGAGAGAACTTATCAATCAGCCTGCAACGTGCTTCAAATATTACCCGATCAACATCATACACAATCTGATTCAATTAATATAATTATACAAATCCGGGCCGGGGAATCCGTTCAATAAAATCTCATTTTAATTTCTGAACGCGAATCCGTGAATTGCGTTCTTTGTCCGTATTGCCACTCGATCTTTTTATGGGTCGGCCATCTCACTTTCAGCCCAGAATAAACACATTTTTATTCCGATCTCATGCTAATAAAATGCAAATTTGGCCCTTTCGGCTTAGGGTTTGGCAATTTTCAACAAATGTTTCCTATTGAATTTTATTTGACGTGCTTAATTGTTGGTCATTGTTGCACGAAACACACTGGGTGAGGACTTCGATATTGTTTCATTCATTAGTGTTTGGGTGTTTCCGCAAACGGTTCCGTATTTAAGGATAATTGAGCCGATGGTTTTCAGCGTTGTTTACAAATAAAATTTTGTTTACTATTTAATATTTGAGATCAAACAATACATATGCGTGGAATGTTGTGCTATGCGCCACTTAAGTAGAAACTAAAACAGTATCGGATTTAATATTTTAAATTATAACAATTAACAATAGTAACTCATGGTGCGTTATAAAATATTGTTATCTGTACCAATTAATCATGCTGAAACGGTTTATCTATAGTGAAATGTAGAGTTAAAACGTGATTTGAGCAGAGCAATCCCTTAGTGCGATGTCTTCGTTGTCGCAGCTGATGTTCTAAGAAAAGAACGAGTCTCCGCGGGCTATTTATTCAGTGATATAGTACTAGTATTCCCAAATCGGTAGCCATTTTGAAGATTGCGCAGCGGATCGCCTGCAACGTCGTCTACAAATTATGTTCTACGCGTCCATACATACGTTACCCGACGTTTTCTGTTTCATAAATCTCCATTTAGAGGCATTTCGCACGTGAATAGGCTCGTTAGTCATAAATATCCGAACTCTGGTCGTTATGTCTTATTCAAGATAGGCGGCGTGTGTTGGAAAAATGATGTAATTTTTCGTATCATGGGATTAAAAAAACAGACGGTGAGTAATAAGCTCTATCGCGTACGATATTTTTACAAAGGATTCTGATTTTCTTTGCGAAATCTGAAAAGAAACTATTGATAGTAAGCTATCGTCTAGGTTGGATATTTTATAAATAAATGACCTGGTGTATTATTGAAGATTCTTTTAAACATTTGGAAAGGCTTAGAAATTATTTGCTATTATTTTTTATTAAAAAAATGTTTATTAATGTTTATATTATGCATATTTTAAATAGAGTTTTCAACATTCGCCTGTTATAACAAATGTAAGTGTTTGAGCGACCATTGTTTCGTAAACCACGAAACAGTTTTAAATCGTGCAATATGACCCTAATCGAATCGTTAAAATCATAATTCAAACTTCCAAGATAAAACTATCAGAACGATTTTATAGAAGACAATTCTCAGCTACGGTTTGCGACCTATATTCACGACAACAGAAAAATACGGCAGGCCGACGTGTAGGTAACAACCTATGACCTTGTACGTTAAAAATATAGAGGTCAGGTCATTTGAAACTTTTCATATTCCCTTTTTATACCAATCTTAACACGGTTTGTGCATTATACTAAAATACATTATTATAAAAAGAAATAGAAGTTAAAATTGTCCCTCGTTGGGTTTCATTCGATATTTAAGAATGTAACATGCATTGAATTGAGATTTATGGCTCTATTTATCATGTATAAAACACATATTATATTATTTTCCAAATTCAGTAACAAATATTTTGCTGGCTGACTTCACAAAGATTCTCCTAGTAATTTTAAATATACCTATAAATACATTGGTGAACGATTTTAACAATAGCTACTTTTAAAAATGTACAAACGGTTCTTTTCAAAAATTAAATTAGGAATAAACCAATATTTAAAGCGGTTCATTAATGTATTGTTATGATACAAAGGCCTTTAATGTCGAGATCTCGTTTGGCGAACTTTTTACCCTTGTTGAAAACTCTCAAGGCTTCTGAAATTAAGTAATTGTAATTACAAAGTCATTTAGTACACCCAGTTTCTCGTATGTTACTTGTTTACTTGGGGTTAAGTTTTATGTCCGTAATTAGCTTGGCATTTGTTTATGTCTAAACCTCTATGGTTAATTAATTTTCGAATATTACCATCCTCCGTAGTAATTGGATTTGTAACAACAATTTTAGAGTTTGTGTTACTGATTATATTGATCATTTCATTGTTTTATATATATCGTACATCAAAATTTCTAAATACATGCTCTAAAATTTTTGAAATGCTCTGAAGTTTTTGTTTCTTATGGAAGTATCATTTTGGGAAGCAACACGCATTGTTTTTTAACTCAAATAGAGCAAATTAAAAATTTTGCTTCACAATTAAAATACATATTTTTTTTTTTATAACGTTTTATAGATATTTTCCATGTATTGTATTTAGGTATATGTAACAGTATAAATACTGTATACGAACTATTATTATATCTTCTTGTAACAATATTAATTTTTTGTAAATATATTTAAAAATTGCTTACTTATTGATATCCTGCTTAATTTTCTTCTATACCCCATTTATTATTACGAATAAGTAAGTATCTCCTGACTAATATTAGAAATGTAACGTTATCCCTTCATTTCACATAAATCTTTGTTTACTTTCTTGAGATCCTTGCTCTTTTGTTTTCCTTTGATCTATTCTTAGTTGGTAATTATTTTTATAATATACCTGTATATGTTCTATATGTTTTAACATGTAAACATTTTAGAATAGATACATTAAAATGGCGTTAGTTTTTATAGAAGTTTTATTGTTTACCTATTCCATTATAGACATTTAAATAGAAATTTAAATATGTACCTAATAAAAAAGGTTTGATGAATTCCAAATATAATTTTGAATTCATCGTTAACATGTTTCAAATTCAAATACAATTGCAATTTTTTATTATGTAGCTTTTTATATTTTACAGTTGAAAATACCTATAGGTAAATATATAATTCAATAAATATGTTCAGAAATAAAATATAATTGTTCAGATAATAGTATCAAAAGGCAAAAAATGGACTGAATATGAAATTAACAATTAGATATAGAACGTTCGAAATAATTACACTTAACAACAACGATACTTTATTCAATTCCATTTAACATACCTACAATGGAATTGAATGAAATATCTATTTATTTGAATATATTTTCATCCCACTTTTTAATTTTATCTTTTTCTTATAAATGCTTAAAACTATTCTATCTATCCTTGTCATTATGCTGAATTAAAGTTAATTATCAACGTAAAGCTAACAACTAATTACATTTTATGTTCATTGGAATAATGAATGTTGGCGGCAATGCACTAATGAGTACAATTGTGTTGACAAACAAACATTAAATAAAATCTATTAAACATAGCGTGGTGTGCGACATGCGAGTCAACATGCAGTGGTGTGCAAGCACACCCCACATCCAATTAGGCTAGATACTGTAATTTCGGGCTACACTATACCTTATTTGCTTTTCAACTTCGGTCGAGGTACTGCGGCGGCTATTGTACGTCCTATTAGCGGGATTGACTTTGTCTTTCAAACTAACATTATGTTTGAAGCGTTTGCGAGGCACAGTTTTTGAGTTAGCGCGAAAATTGTACTGGCTAAAAAGTTTTTCATAGTATGTTTTGTTTACTTATAGTTGCGATACGAATGTGGTCCTTATATGACGGTTTGGTTTATTAAGCATTCCTAAAATAAATCGAACTGTAGTTTTCTTCAATTTAGCAAAATATCTTGAGATCGTTAGATAGTTGGCATTGTACTGTTGACATTATAGATTGAGTTTAAGAATCTAGTAAATTTATCGATACTAGTAAAGGAGCTAGTAAAGGAGCTTTGTGATAAATCTTTTTCTTTGTAATGTTAATCGATGTTTTAAAAATATCTTCCGACATATTATATCGCTCATATATGAGTCGTCATGTTTGTGGAAAGTTATACAAGTTGTTCATGCCAATTATTGTAGAAGGAATCAACAAACTCATAACTTTTATCTTGTTTGAGGTAACTTTTTCTATTTCGTTGTGATTTATGTTATTGAATGTTTTCTTGACATATGGTTTAGGCGAATTAATATTATGTCGATAAAGGAATTAAATGTTAGTATAACATATAGTTAGATAAACACTTTGAACCAGTTTCGTATATTTTGACCAATACGATAAATTCAAGCATCTAGACAACAACAGCTAAGATATTTTGGATCTTTCATGTTCCAGGGATTGCGATAGTATTGTGGATCAAGCGACACCATTTATTAATGTTGTACCAAAGTAATTCAACTCGAGTTGAGCCCGATAATCCTTTGACGGAAAGCTAATGCACAATATACAGATACATACAGTAAGAAAACTTCATACAAAACGTTTGAAATGGCACACGCACACAAGCAAGCGTGTTTACGAGAATCATAAGGGTATTCAGGGGGATCGATAGTAGCGGGTGACACATCCACAGATTTTGAATGACAAAGATACATAGTATAGAAAAGTGATGTCAATGACTTCACGTTAAATAAATATCGATTGTTTCAGTTTGTAGCCTAACTATATTTTTGGCTTCGGTATAGCTATTGTCCCAAGTATTCTTTTAAAAAAATATTCAATCTACAGTTTTGACTTTCCTACGATTTTATTATATGTATAGATATTAAAATAACCATTACATAAATATGCCTTTATTCGAAAAAAAAAATTACAAATTATTTACTGAAAAATACTTTCGTCTACTACGACTAATTCGGAATTTATTGTTAAATTTTATAGTGTAAAATATTCTCAATCTTATGAACAGTTTTTTAAGTAACTTCCCTTAACGTAACGTAACGAACGTATCGAACGTAAGTTATGTTTAATTCGTTGTAAATTAATTCAGCCACTTTACAGTTTATGTGTTCTCTCTTAAAGCAGCAACGAAAATGTTATCCATTTTCTCGACATATTGAACAAAATCATCTGGTGGTATAATTGGTATAGTTGAATTCAAGCAGCCGAATACTGCTCAATTAGTACGTGGCATTTTTAAAATGATCGCCGAAATCAACTTATCTACAAGCACGTGTTCAAATTAAACTGAAATAATATATTTCACCAAAATGTTAAAACATAAATACATAAAAGATAGATATTATAATTATTGTATTTTTATCGATACGTGACGTCACCACTTTGTCAAGCACTAAGCCTGTCAAACTATTTTCTTTTTCATCCTAAAACAAAAAGGTGGAGGTTCTATGCTCGTATAATAATAATTTTAATTTATTTCTGCATATTTTGTGTTTTTTAATTTAATTTAATTTATCGTTTAAAAATAATTTAGTAGGTAACCTACATACAAGTATTGTAAATTCTGGTTTAAAATAATTATTCAATATATGTATAATACAAATATCAAGCATTATAAATAATTTAAGTACATTAAATAACCTTCGGCGTCCATAACAAAACAAGATTTCGAAATATAGCACTGAAAAAAACACTGATACATACAAGTATTGTAAATTCTGGTTTAAAATAATTATTCAATATATGTATAATACAAATATCAAGCATTATAAATAATTTAAGTACATTAAATAACCTTCGGCGTCCATAACAAAACAAGATTTCGAAATATAGCACTGATAAAAACGTATTTACTTTTACAAGGTGTATTAATTCGGATTGTTTCTTCTTGTAAATTCATATTTAGGCTACACCATTTTTGTATTTTAACGAGTTTTAATCTCAAAATTACCACAAAATCGACTGTGAAAAAAAAGCAAACAGAAATATACAGGCCGAATTGATAACCTCCTCCTTTATTTTTGAAGTCGGTTAAATATCAAAAAGGTAACAGCCCTATAGCTATAACAGTGCTAACGTCATAATTTCATCGCAGGGGCTTAGTTTCCTAACTGTATGTACGTATATATCTGTCAACTGTGGCTAATGTCAAAAAATATAGGTTTGTGATAGATACATTTAGAATTCTGAATAATATACTTACCTTATTTAGCTGTTATTTTCACTGCACATATTTTTTTGTAATCCCTATAACCTTGTATTCTTAATCTGCATACCTATCTGATTGTAAATATTGATATATTCTGGACATATTAATCGCTATGATGTAATGTTCGAGTAATTTCATATTATTAACATTACTCTTTCAAACTTCATGAGCATTCACTTTTAGTTTTCTTGTATAGTATCAACATGAAAGCAGACGAGGCGGTAGTGATTTAATGAAGCCAATAAATCAGGTTCCAACCGGACGCGTAATGTCCATTCACCACTGTGCCCAAACTATAAACGTTACAGCTCTGTATAATATTCTTAACGCGCTATTATCTCCCTTATAAATAATTCATTAATTCAAGCTAAAATTACCCCAAAACTTAACCACAGAATATATAATAGTAGCTAAACGCTACAGAACGGACACTCTCCGCCTCCCGCCAAAATTAAACACTTACCTCACCCCGCACGATCAGTCTAAAAATGGTCCACATTTTTCTACAGGGACGATACATGGACGATACGCAACGAAGATTGACAACATTAATCAAATTGACTTAAAGTAATTTTATTATTTTGGATTTGTGATTATCGTTTTTCGTAGAAAATGGTTAGATATTGTGCTGTTTACGGATGTATTTCATCAGAAAAACGCGAATTTTTTTTTACACTAGTCACAAATGTGCCAACCATAAAGCGTTAACACACACATTTGCAGTCTCTACAGTGTGACCACAGGTGTGACTGTCAAAACGATAATTTTGTATGGAGTGTCCGGGGTGTGACTTAACTATGAAGAGCATTGTCTGCGTTCGCCAGATACTAAATCTGTTTATTGTTTCCGAGAAGCAATAATACACCGAGAGCAAGACAATGTCAAACCATTCCGTTTCAGGCGCTGGTTTCACACAAGTACACTGGAACTAGTGTCGTGTAACCCTTTATTCTCACTACTAATCTAAGAGAAACAAGAGCGAGCTGGGATTGTGCTTAACAGTATTCGACGTTCATTGCTTGTTATTACCCATTCTGCGGGTTCGCACGCTTCCGAGATGCTTTTGGATGTTTTTTTTCTTTATTAGCAACATGTGTGATGGAATAATTTTGACAGGTGCATACATAATTACTGCGATATAAGAATTTGATCGCTTTAAAATATTTTAATATTCCTAGTTCATAAAGTCGTATTATGTATCAACAAATATAATAGTTACTCGTATAAACGAACCAAACAGCTCTCGAAAAACTTAACGAGCAGTTCAATGGATTAATATCCAAGCAGGGTGTGGATGAATGAATTCGATACTTTTTTTTTTTTTTTTTTTTTTTTTTTTAACGTGAGGAAATTCATCATGAATACCGACTGCTTCGGGGGCAGCAGCACGGTTATGTCAGACTCCTACTGACTAAAACCTCACGGTGGCCTACTACCGCGCAAGTAAAGAGGGGATCCCGGGATCTCCGGTGGGAACGCTCACGGTACCCCTCGCGCGCCTGCCATTGGCAATCCACTCGTATGTAGTCGCGACTACCCCACACGCATGCCTATCACTGCAACAGACTGCAGCCACAACAGTCTGTCACCCTTCTCGCGTTGCCTATTGAATGTGCGCAGCCCCCGCCGCGCACACTCTGCAACGCTAAAGGCAAGAGCTCGTCAGGTCTACTAAGTGACCCGACGTCCCCTGCGGCGTGCTCTGCGACGCACGGGATTCCTGCGCTCCCGGTCGCGCTCAGCACTTTCTTTCTGTGACATCACTGCATCACAGAAAGACAGCACTGCCATCCACGCGTCCTCTCTTTCACACATAGCACCAACCACGATCGGAAGTGAGAGGTCAGATCCAACCATAGCACGCAGTGCATCGCGTTCCGCTATCCACGCCGGACACGACTCCAAGGTGTGCTGAGCCGTATCCTCCTCATAATCACAATGGTGACAGGCAGCATTTGGCTGTTTTCCTATTCGACACAGATACTTACCGAAGCAACCATGCCCCGTCAGAATCTGTGTCGTACGGAAAGAAAGCGAGCCGTGGCGCCTTGTCATCCATTGCCTAAATACAGGCAAAATGGCATGGATAGACACCATGCCATATTGCGCGTTCCCTAGCCGTCTGGCCCATGCCTCCGTGGCCTGTCGTCGGAGTCTGGCCCTACGCCTGTCCATATCTATAGGAGATATGCTCCGATGCAGGCCTACGTCCTCTCGCCAGTGGAACATGGTTGAGAGAATCTCCGCTTCCAAGTCCCAGGGGAGACATCTAGCTAGTAAGCAAGCTGCATCATAAGAGACTGTACGGTATGCCCGGGCGACTCTGATTGCCATCATCCTTTGAGGCCTACGTAAGAGGCTGATATTTCGGCTCGTCAACGAGTCAGCCCAGACAGGAGCTCCATAAAGAGCCATGGACCGCACAATCCCCTCATACAGCTTGCGACAGGATTCATTTGGTCCCTTAATATTGGGCAGTAAACCACTTAGAGCGCCCGCTACTCGTAGAAGTTTGGGCGACAGACATTTGAAATGCGGATAGAAGGTCCATTTGCTATCCAATATGAGTCCCAGATACCTCATTGACGGCTGAATGGCAATGGACACTCCTCCCACATTCAGACAAGACCCAGGTGGAGGAGCTCGTCGTGAACCGCGGAAACATATAGCTTCCGATTTAGATGGAGCAACCTCTAGACCAATTTGACGGATCCGTGCGATTACCTGGGCTGTTCCAGTCTCTGCCAGCAAGGCTGCCTCAGCAAAAGTCTTCGCTCCAGCAGTTATCAAAGTGTCGTCGGCATAACATGTCACCTCGGTACCCTCGACATTGGCACCTCGCAGCACCCAATCATAACCAATGTTCCACAGGAGTGGTCCCAGAACCGACCCCTGTGGAACACCACATGTGATTTCTCGGCGCTGCCAGCCAAGCCTCCCAGGATATTCAACCCACCTCTCAGATAAGTATGATTCCACGATATGGCACAGGTAAGGAGGCACCCCGTGGAACCGTAATGCTTCCCTGATCGTAGCCCAAGGAAGGGTGTTGAATGCGTTTGCTATATCTAAAGACACCGCGATGACGAACTTGCCACGAGCAACTGCTTGGTCCACTATATTCTCAACACGCAAGATTGCGTGGAGAGTTGAGCGCCGCCTCCTAAAACCAAACTGGCAGTCAGCTAGATCGGGACCAACACCCTCCAAGTGCTGAACCAGCCGACTAGCAATTACTCGCTCGAAAAGCTTGCTTACTTCGTCCAATAGGACTATTGGCCTATATGCCGAAGGAGAGTCCATTGGACGGCCTTCTTTTCGTAACAACACAAGCCTTCCTATCTTCCATTGGCGTGGAAAAGTGCCGTCAAGAAGACATTGGGTAAAGAGATTTTTCAGTCTTCCACCCAACCAATCCATTGCCATTACCAGCACTCGTCCGGGAACACCGTCAGGACCTGGGGCTGTATTCTTACCCCGAAGTCGCATCAGTGCCGTATGAAACTCTGTTTCCGTAACAGCTGGCACATCAGTAAGATGTTGCTCTGACAACGGCTGTGCCATTATAGGTGGCACAACTGCAGCATCCCCGTTTGGAAACAAGGTCCCCACTACTCTATCCAGGAACTCAGGCTCCAACGTCCTCGTCAATGGTGGACCCCTGGGGCGCAGCTTGCACAGCGCCAACCTGTATGGCCGGCCCCATGGATCCCTAGAAAGAGATGCTAAGAAATCTTCCCGGGCTTTTGCCTTTGCCCTCTCCATGGCTCTCTTCAATTCGTTAATGGCCTCGCGATATTCTGCATAGCGCTGATTCTCCAACTCCCTATCACGGAAGCGGCGTCGACGTAACCGGCTGTATCGGCGTCTGGCCCTAACGCAGGCGCTACGCAGTGTTGTGAGGTTCTCAGACCACCAGTAAACCTGCCGCTTGGGAGGCAGAGATCTGACCCGGGGCATGGCTGCATCACAAACTTGTGAGAGGGCCTGGCGAAACCACTCAGTCTCAGCTTCAACATCAACGGCCTCTATTGGCGGTGACGCCCAAGCCAGAACAATCGCTGCAGCCTGCAATGCTTCGCGATCAAGACGCTTTAATGCCCACCGAGGACCTTCTCCCGAACAGGCAAACCGGCTCTGACCGGTTTGGGGCACTTGAGCAACGGAGACGTCAAACCGGATGTATCGATGGTCAGACAATGTCTCTACGTCCTCAAGTACCCTCCAGCCCTGCACGCTGCTAGCCAACGTGGCTGACGCAAGTGTGATGTCTACGATAGACCCACCTTGTTGACGTACACACGTATTTACGGAGCCCTGGTTCATAACTACCAACCCGACAGCTACTATCCACTCATCCAAAAGTGTTCCACGTGCACTAGTTACTAGAGAGCCCCATGTCGCAGATTTTGCGTTGAGATCTCCAGCCAGCAACACTCGGCGGTAGTTGTTTTGGCTTATAATAGACTCCAACTCTAGTAGATAGTCCTCGAATTCAGATAGTGGCCTGTTGGGAGAGAAATACCCTCCAATGATGAGCGTCTCATCCAGTAAAACTGCAACCCAACCATGACCTTTAATAGTTCTTCCAAGAGGTGGGGTGTCCTCAGACATTTTCACCACAATGGCTACGAGGCCATCACAATCTCCTAACCAGTCATCCCGATTTGGAATATAATATGGTTCCGCAATAACTGCAACGTGCACCAACCACTGCGCCATGCTCTGAACCAGGAGGTCCTGAGCTCTCGCACAGTGGTTGATATTCGCTTGCAAACATCGCAGAGCCATCTTAAGTGGGATGTTCTGTTTCCATCTCCGCATCCAGCCGCTGTGGTTGTACCGCAGATACAGCTGAACGATGCCGTATTTTTTTGGATGCCCCACACGCTCTGCTACCAATGGAATGGTTGGCGGATATGCCAGATGAGGCGCATAGAGTACAGTGTGGCGCTGCCAAACAGTCCCTTGCTTTATGCCCCAGTTCACCGCACCGGTAACATTGAGCACCTCGATCGACTTCAGATTTACAGTGTTCTCGGACGTGTCCCACTTCTAAGCATTTGAAACAACGCCTTTTCCTTTGTTCAAGAAGCTGAACCCGTGCCGACACCCAACCAATCAGTAACTTTCCTTCACTTGAAAGTTTTTTGGCCACCACTATAGGACATCTTACCCATACCGTACCTGTACCTGACCGACCGCGTCGGATGGAACCTATTTTAATCATCTCTGGAGGACAGCTAGCCGTCTTAACAATGGCAGCAGTCACTTCCTCAGAAGTGGTCGAGTCATCCAACCCGGAAATGCGCAGTTCAGCACATTTAATCGGTCGGGTGATCCGCACCTCTGTTTCGTTCAGTACGTCCTTAAACTTATTGGCCAGTAGATCGGCCTTCTCCTCATTAGCCACGCCAGGAATCTCAATAATAGCGGCTCCTGTAGCGGCACGTTTAAAGCGTACAGACTCGATTCCAAGACTAGTTAGATTAATTCTATTTTTCGCTTCAGAAATGACCTGAGCGTATGTCAAACCTCTGTCTACACCCTCGGAAAGCAACGTTAAAACTATGGCTGCAGACCTTGGGGGACGCAGCTTTGCAGCTTTTTGCCGCGTAGACTGTGCGGTCGTCTTCTTAACATGCTGACTTCTCTGGATGGTTTTACCTCCTTTGACAACTGTAGCCCAGCTTTCTTCCCTAAGGGTATCAGTAACAGGAACCAAACGATGTTCACCTGTTGAAATAGGTGCTTGAGCCACCGTCCTATTCCCATTGCCTCCTTTCTTCCTCTTTCTCTTCTTTTTAGAATGGGATGTAGATGCTGCACCAGAACCTTGCAATTGTGCATGGGCATCAGACGAACCCCTTGACTTCTTAGATTTTTTCTTCTCCTGAGACTTATCTTTAGTTGGATTAGCTTTCGCTGTTCCTTCCTTTCTCCCTTTGTCCGCTGCAAGCGGTGGTCTGACGCGGGTTTCTGGCAAGAGCCGAGACTCAACGGCTTCAAAGCGAGCATTGACTAATTCTCCAAATTGGACCATAAGTCTACGCTCGCGTTCTCCATCGTCCCGTTTCGCTTCTTCACGCAATGCCGCCATTTCTTTACGAAGTTCGGCTAACTCAGAAAACATGCGGGCATTCATCGCCTCCGCTCTTCCGTACTTCTCTTTGATGAGTCTTAGCTCCTCATTTTTCGAAGCCAATTCCCGTTCCAACCTTGCAGTCTCCTCGGAAGCAGTTACGCGATGAACTCTTTCACCTAAGTCCCTCAAGCCAACTACTACCTCCTTAAGACTTTTCCTGAAAGTCCCTTTAATATTTCTTGACTTGGCTTCGACATTGTTCACAATGGAAGCCAAATGCAAGATCAAGTTTCTAATGCCATGAGACATTTCACCAGTTTCGACCTCAATAATGGAGGACGTGTCACTCAGGCAAGAAGCTCTAGCTAGGTGATAATCCTCAACAAGCTTCGCCGCTTCACTCTCAGCACATTCTTCCGCCTCTTTTCGCTGCTCTCCATGCTTGGCTACCAATTTCCTAGTGGCCCTACTAAGACCAACACTTCTTATAGAAGAAGCTGGATATCTTTGCCTTCCCCTTGTCTTAGGTACTTTGGGCAGCGGAGCAGCTGACTTATCGCTAGGAGAGTCTGAGTTGTAAATACTCCCCTCAGGTGACCGTATTCTCTTTTCACATATGGGTTTCCTCTGTGTTCTTGGGGTACCCGTACTATTATTACAGCTCAACTTGCCTGTTGAGCTCAGGCTCATCGCAGAGTCTTCTATTAACGACTCAAGCCGCGATTCCACCTCTAAGCTTCTCTCCAATCTAACAACACAGCGACCAATTGCCCCCTCAGATACGATTGGGCTGAGTGTGTCCACAGTTGCCGCAGAGGCATCTGTCGACACACCACGGGATTCTCCAGCTTCACTGGTACCCGCCTGAGTAGTTTGATTATTGCTCGCTTTCTCCATATTTCTTCCTCCCCTCTCTCTTCATGGACGCCTAGGAACCGGGCTCTCCCCGGCCATACACACCATCAGCGACGTCCCAACCTTAGTGTTAGGGTCTATTTTTTAGTGAGGTTAGACTTCCTCTTGGTCCCGTAGGACCTCCGTATCCCTAAAAATAGGCGTTAACGGGTTGGCCGACGTTGACCAAAATCTGACCAGTGAGGTTTTTAACTCTCACCAGTCCGTCGCCCATGACCGCAAGCCTTGCAGGCCTGCCATACTACGAGCGTGAAGCTCCTCTGGCAATAGAAGCCCCAAACACGCGCCAAAGCGCTAGTGCATCTCCTGTCCCCTCTTCTCATAAGAGGGATACTGAGAGCAGTCCACTCGGTCCAATTGGCTTCACTCAAGATGCTGGATTGCATCCCAAGTTACTGAGCCCCCCCGCCGCGACAAGGCCTGGACCCGGGAGGGATGAATTCGATACTATTTTGTCATTTAAAATCTATTATTATATACGTTTATTGTTTGAAAATCTTTGGTAACAAAACTTTTACTTATAATATTTACTAACCATGCCATAGCAAAATGTTAAAACAATATTTACGTTTGGATATTACGCGGACATTTTGCTAGCAGTAATAGTTACCCTTAAATTTAATAATGTTTCCCTTAACGCACACGTACCTTATATAAATCATAAGCCGAAAAGTTATTCGAAAAGTCATCTGTTTATTAGAAGGATAGTTTATGTCTCAACAATATATTTTGTTTGGAAAGTGTTTTCTTAAACTTGTTGAGATAGTATCGCCATCGGTGCGGAGCGAAGTAAGAAAGTTTTTAAATATCGGTGCGATACAACCCTTTATATTGGCAGACGATTTATCACTGTCCAAAACAGACCAAACAAAAATCGGTTCAAATATTTATATAACGGTTTTGGTCGACTGTATATGCAGTATCGTTATCATAAAATAACCATTTGGAAAATGGTACCTGGAGGTAATGACATAAATCGAGGAGAAATATTTCTAAAAGAGTTATGAGTCACCATTTATAAAGTTTATATGACTAATAGAGACTCAGGAATTTCGGCTTAAAGATAACTTACTGCTTCCTACAAATGGCCTGTATTAGGTTTCTAAAATATGCAGTATTCAGGAGTAGTGCCTACCTAACCTAACCTACTCTGTTGATTCGGTTAAAAATGGAGCAGTTAATGAATTGTATGAATATGTTAATGACTGAAACAAATGTCAATCAGAACACAGGATATAACAATCGATTTTAAAATAAAGTTCTAATTAACAATTTATTACGTGGAAGTTCGTACTATTATTGTATCATTAAAAGCGTTCTAAAAATACACAGACCAATGCTTTATGAAGTAAGGTATAAATTACATTTCCCGTAGCCCTCAAATGTATTCTTTTATCAAAGAAATAAGTGTCTGTTTTTCAATACTCGAATGTTTTCGTTTGTTATTCAGATTTGATACTTCAATCGATCTCCTCCGATACACCGCACCTATTTTTCTTACCTTATCTGTATAAAGGATCGAGGCGGAGTCGTTTTTATTTGGTCTATTTTTTCTGTTCCGGAGTATTTGAGAAACAAATCACTTTATTTGTAAGACAATTGTTTTTTTAGATTAAGTTCGAAAGAAATGTTATAAAACAACAACATATTACTATATTAGTGTAGCGCGGGTTTCACCTGCGCACAAACTTACGGGCAAGAACAAGATATACAGATTGTGCATTATTCTGGTACATATAAATAACTGAGAAGAAGCATCAAAATCCGTTCAGTGATTTTTGTGGGATAGAAATCATTTATACATTTTTAAACTTTCGTCAACATTCGACCTACTCAATCGTCATTATTTAGGTAAGTATGTATTAAAAGTAATCGAAATTTAATTTTAATAGTTAACTGGAATATGAGAAACATTTCATTTTTCTCAAGAGAAATAAATAAATGAGGTTGAAACGTAATTCTTTGTATATATGAATGCTGATTCATGTAATAGGAACTGTTTATAATTTATGTCTTGTAGGTGTATTCCCATCAATTCCTGTCGAAACCCGAGACAATATATTAATTTGATTCAAATTGCCATGATCTAACTTATCATTGTATAGAATGCCATAATACTCAGGGTAATTCGACATACCTAATTATATTCTAATTGGGTTTCGATCTATTGGATTACAAACGGGCCGTAATTGCTACGTACTTCACATGTAAAAGTTCACGGCATGTGCCATTCTTCATGAAGTAGTAACTATTTAATTCTATTTTATGGTCAATTGCAGTAACTGCATGCAGTTCCGTTTTCATATTCATCATATATCAAAAAGGTAATATTCGAGAAATATCAAAAACGTTCCGTAATTTATCAGAGTTTTATGTCGCACGTTAATAAAATATTGATGCCATTTCAATACACCCTGGATTTTCGTGCTGTAGTATATATTATGTTCATAATTTTAGGTATGGCACTAAGTTATTACTTTGTATATTTTTAACACACTGACATTAAACTATTCTTAAACTTCAATAGCATTATCGAAGTTTTAAGACGATCTATAACGTTTTTTACAAATGTCTCTACGATTTTTAGAACTCGGTGTTTCAGGGATATTGCAATTTTATGGCACTGCCGGTACGTGATTGCTGGAAAATGAAGTTAGAAAAATTGCGTAACGATCCTCCACAGATGTTAAATGTAAGGCCACGTTTGTAGTTTATAGATAGATATTTTTTGGTAAACTGGGTACAATGTATCACATAATGTACCATCTTTATCGAATATAATATACTTAGTTTTTTTTTGGTGTAGAACGAAATTTTATTATATTTTCGATTTGTTAATATATCGATAGAGATATTATATCTACAATCCAATATACTTTAAACTCAACAATCTATTATTTTATAGATGGCTCGATAAACAATACAGCAAGACACTAAAGTAATTTCGGGATTCCTCAATCCTTATTGATAAGCAAATTGCGACATCATACTGATATTATATTCAAATGATAATAGAAATTTCCTTGGTTCGCATCGAACTTTTAGTTAGAGAATTTCGAAGTTTGGTAAGTTCGAGAACAAAAGACACAACATTATATTATAAAAGTTACGTTTTCCCGACATAAGTTTCTTTTCGGAGGACGATGTTATGAATATCTAACATTTCACATTTAGCACTTGGTCGAATGTTTCGTGAAACTAGTCAACTAGTATATAACGTGGAACGGAAATTTGATATTTTATTAAACAATAATTAATAGAATAAACTTTTAAATGAGTTAATATGAATAAACATTGAATTGTTAAGTCTATGAATATAAACCAGTTTATTATTGTAAATTATTCATACATTTCATAAATTACAGTTTCATTCAAACTTTAAAATCAATTTATAATTATAGCAGCTGCAAATCTTAAGGTTTAATTTATGATTATTGGATTGGTACATATTTTTGAGAAAAAATTTAATCTGCAATCTTTACGGTTTTTTTTCGTAATAGAGAAATAGATAAATTATTAATTAGTGTTATATATTTTAGGTCTGATTTTTCAATCCTTGGATAAAACTTATTCGTCGAACAATGTATAAAAATACCAAATTGTCCGTATTTGACAGTTTACGTGACATTTTAACAAGGGCGAATCCAGCTTTAGTGCCAGGGGGGGGTCACATAGACGTGGTCAATTTTCAAAAGCTATATTTTGGTAATTTAATTGATACGTAGATTTAAAAAAAAATGGTCAAGTGCGAGTCGGATTGGCGAACCAAGAGTTCCGTACAAACATTTTTATATGTTTTAATATTAAATTTATGCTTTTTGCGATTTTTCCTTTATCTGTGCTATAATATATATAGACGTAATATATATTATTATTTATATAATATATATATATATAGACGTAAGTTTCTATTAAATAAAGATTAAATATCAAGATTCTGTGTTCACGGGAAGTACCCTGTAGGTTTTGATTCCTGGCAACACTTGCGAATGTTGATAAGCATGAAATGTATGTTTTAGCAATTTTTCCTCCATCTGTGCTGACATTGCTTTTAACCAAATTTCAGAACTCTGTGTTCACAGGAAGTAGTACAATACCTATAGATTTTGATTCCCTTGCGATAATGTCGAAATTTGCGATAATTTACGGCATAAATGGCTGTATCTTTTGATTGCGTTGGCTTATAAGTTTGATTTTTTCACAGCTATAAGGAACCGTAGATTTGAGTATTCGGTATGAATTTCAGATTGATACCTCCACTCGTTCCTGAGAAAAAGGGTCTTCACAGGCAGACAAACTTGAAAAATATATATTTTTTGCAATTATTCCTGTATCTGTACTATTAGATGTTGCTTTGTACCGAATTTCAAGATTCTGAGTTTACGGAAAGTACCCTGTAGGTTTTGAGTTTTGATTCCCTTGCGAATGTCAAAATTTGCGAAATTTTTCGGCATTTACGGCTGTATCTTCTGATTCGTTGACATAGAAGTTTGATTTTATTATAGCGTAAAGGTATTTTAGACTTGAGTTTTTGGTATGAATATCAAGTTAATACATGTCAGCGTTCATGAGTAACAGGGTTGTAAGTTAAAATTTTTTTTAATATTTTCTTATATTATAATCTAAGGAAAAATTCATGCTTTTCGCAATTAGTAAACAAAGTCGTTGTCTCTGTGCCTATGTCCCTATGTATGATTAAATCTTTAAAACTACGCAACGAATTTCGATGCAGTTTTTTTAAAGATAGAGTGATTCAAGAGGAATAGTAGGTATATAATTTATAAGGTTTTAGAGAAAGCGGGCGAAGCCGCGGGCGGTAAGCTAGTCTGCGTTATAAGACGTTTGATTGTACTAAATTTCATGACTCGGTGTACTCGGGAACTACCCTGTAGGTTTTGATTTCTTAGGGAGTGTCGAAAAATTTCAGCAATTACAGCTGCATCTTTTGATTGTGTTGGCTAAAACGTTTGAATTTTTCACAGCATCAAGGGACCTAGACCGTAGGATTTCGACATTAGCAAGGGAATCAATACCTGCAGGGAGCACCCTGTCCCGTAAACACAGTCTTGAAATTGAGTAAAAAGTATCGTGTTATAGCACAGATGTAGTAATAACTGCGAAAACCCTAATTATTTAATTAAATTAAATAAAAATATATTTTTAAATAATTTTAAACTTACAATCCCTTTACTCATGAACGTCTACGTGTATTTAATTGATATACACATCAGAACTCAGGTCTATAATAACTTAAATCTGTTATTTAATTCAAATTCTATGTCAACGCAATCTGAAGAAAAAGCAATTAGAGCCGCATATTCTGTAATTCGCAACTACTTGCAAGGGAATCATCAATCAAAACCTACAAGGTACTTCCCGTGAACACAGTCTTGAAATTTGGTTAAAAGCAACGACTTAAGCACTTACAAGCACAGATAAAGAAAAAAATCTTTTAAACAAAATTGTAAAATACAACATAATGAAAAAATATGTTTGCTCGGAGTCCTCGGTGCGCGAGTCCGACGCGCAGTTGGCCGATTTTTTGTTGTAATTTGACTGTATTTTATAGTGTTCATTTGAAAAAAAAATTTGCTATTTTATGTCTTATCCACGAACTGGGATATTTCGATATTTGAGGTTTTGTGTGAAAAGTGTAACAGCAAAAGTTGTAGAAAAAAAATTAATTACATACAACTTTACCATTACAATTTATTCCGCAGTTATAGTTTTTTTTTTTAAATCGAAAAACCTGTTATTTGTCCTTAAATTACGACCACAGGTCGACCCTAATAAACTTTTTCTATAATTTTTGTTATATTCTCTTCCGTTACCGTTTGTAATTGATTTCATTGTTCTATATTACTTTTATGTCTCAAAATTCAATAAAAACATCATATTAAACAGTATTAATTTGTTAATTTAAAAAAGTTAATATTAAATTAGTGGTCCACTTAGGTCGTGGACCTAGCCCAGGGGGGGGTCATGACCCCGTGACCCCCCCCCTGGATCCGCGCTTGCATTTTAATATTATCGTGTAATACTTTATTGGCACAGTTTATTGGACGGATAAGTTTTAACCAAGCATTGAAAATCGGCCTTACAAAAAATAGGAGACGTTTAAATGCATTGAAATCCTTGCATGCTGTTATACCAATAACTCGCTATTAACTTGGCGAAATAAATAATCGTACATATACATAATCTATTCTCAAACTTTAAAGCGTTTTTTATTCAGACGTTAGAAAGCGTATTAAGGAGAATATTTATTACTCCCTAATTTCGAAATCATGTAAGTACTGGCAGTGTTATTTCAACGAGCAATTTAAATTTTTCCTTCCCAGCTGTAAGCTCCAGGTGTTAATAAAACAACACTTAAACGCTTCCTTTATTTAATGAAGACCTGTGTAATCTTATGAAACGAGCCAACCAACGGTCCGTAAATTAAATTTCCATTGACTAATACAGCGATCTTTTTTCTATTATATTTTCTATGTAAAATATCATATTACAGTAGATTATTAGCTTTATTGGGTTGCCATTTTTTATATTGTTCAGTACACGAGGCAAATTATTATTTACTGGTTTATTTATTCTATTACGTATATATTATGATCATTCACTAGTTATTTTGAAGTTATATTACAATTGAATATAAAATTCGTTATAATATAAAATTGTAAACGTTGGAAACGTTCATTGAAAACTCAAGAATAATTTATCATTGAGAATGCTCTGTTGCGTGAGTGGTTGAAAGATATCGGATTCGTCTTAATGATGAGAACGACATTGGTTTTGTATTTCAATTTCCAATCTTAGCGTGAAAATACATGATCAAAAATGTTCCTTTTTTAATCTATGACACGGGGTGACGCGGTAGGTAAGTAAAAAGTAGACGATAAAACATGATTGCATCTACATTAATGAGTTTTATTTCAAATAGTGAAGTTTTTATTTTTAGATTATTAAAATATGTCGTAAATGTTATATATCTAAACACGAATCGATAAAAAGATTTATAAGTACAAACAAACATAATGAGCGCAATACTGCTAAGTAGGTAGAGATTTTTTGGCAACAATAACATAGTTTGGCCTACAACCAGTAAATATTATACGTAATAATTTATGTCACTACGTCCGTTTATCCGTAATAAATCACTCATTGAAAGTTATGGAAAACCATCTGTTTTGTGCACTCACAAATATATTAAAATGATGTTGTTGGAATTATATGCAAAAATTAATAAATTATTATGAGTATAGTCACTCATTTGATCTTTTTTTGTAAGTATAAAATAACCGCCACCCGTAAATATTTGTTCAGTCCTGTTTTAATTTGTGAACAGTGCACAAGTATAATATAGTGAAAATAAACAGTGATAAAGTGAAGTGAAGTGTATTATTTTATGCCCTAACCTCCTACAGGTTCTGGGCCCAGATTACGCGAGTGAAAATAATAATGCAGTGTTTGTGCAGTGTTGTATAAGTTAAGTGCGTATACGTTAATATTTAAAATGGAGAACCAAAAAATGAAGCGAAACATTAAGCCGTTCGATGGCGAAAAATATAGTACGTGGAAATTTCGTATTCGTGCTTTATTGGCCGAAATGGACGTTCTAAAGGTGGTCGATGAGGATCCCATCATTCCGACAAATGAGTGGGAGAAAAGCAATAGGATTGCAAAAGGTATTATAGTGGAATATTTGGCGGATTCTTTTCTCGGTTTCGCTAAAGAAGATTCTTCAGCGAGGCAAATTTTCAAAAAATTAGACAACCTATACGAGAGGAAAAGTATGGCTACACAATTGGCTATACGTAAGAAGTTATTGGCGTTAAAACTACAAGGCGATGTACCTCTTATCAAGCATTTTACTACGTTTGATGATTTGATAATGGAGCTCTAATTGAGACGTTGACAGAAGACGATCTAACATTAGCTTTTGTAAAAACGAGACTTTTAGACCACGAGGTGAAGCTGAAGAATGAATCTGGTGACACTAGTATGAAAGTCTTACAGGCTAAAGTTGAGATTCCGAAGAAAAGGAAGTTCAATCGTCATAAAATTAACTACGATAGTCATAAAAGAAAGAAGACATCACATTTCATAAAGTGTCATCATTGTGGGCGTAAAGGACACGTTAAAAATGACTGCTACTATTACAAAAGGAATAATCAGCCATTTAATCAGCATAAAGATTATACCGACAGACAAAAAACGCTACAAGTAGTGGACACAAATCAACCGTCAACTTCAAATTATGTTTCTGGGTTTGTTTTCATGATGGGAAATTATCAAAAGGATTTTAAAGGTAACAAATTAACATTTATCTTGGAATCCGGAGCATCGGACCATATAACAAACAGGGAAGATTTGTTTATCAATTGTACTCTTTTAAATTCGCCTGTCAAAATTTCGATTGCTAAAACCGGTCAATTCATCTGTGCAAATAAAAAGGGAGCTTTGCAGGTAACCAGTGATACAGGCATACAGGGAATCTTGGAGAACGTGCTTTACTGTCCTGATGTGCCGTATAATCTCTTGTCCGTGGCGAAAATGCAACAAGCTGGTTTCACCATCATTTTCAACCAGTGCGGTGCTCGTGTACTAGATAAGAGTGGTAATGTCATCATGCGAGGTATGTTAAATAATAATTTAATAACTGTTGATTTTATGACTTCGTTACACGAGAGTCACTCTGTTTCTAATATTTGTAATAATAATATTACCAAGTACAAATTATGGCACGAACGTTTGGGTCATAATTTAAGTAGTCATAGTAAAAATAAATTTTTAGAACTGAAAAATAATAAAATTACAGATGATTTTAATGAAATTGAAACATTGTTGCCAATTAATGAATTTTGCGAAACCTGTATAAAAGGTAAACAGAGTAGACTACCGTTTAACGACGTCAAGGATAAAAGTTACGTGAAGAGACCTTTATTTATTGTTCATTCGGACGTCTGTGGACCTATCACTCCTCCGACCGTAGATAATAAAAATTATTTTGTGCTTTTTGTTGATCAGTTCACGCATTACGCCGTGGTTTACTTAATAACGTATAAATCGGACGTATTTTCAGTATTTAAGGACTTTGTAGCTAAAAGTGAAAGTAAATTCAATACAAAATTAGTAAATTTATATTGTGATAATGGCCGTGAATACTTATCCACGGATATGAAAAATTACTGTATTGAGAAGGGTATTACTTACCATTTAACTGTACCTAGGACCCCACAGTTAAACGGCGTCTCAGAAAGAATGGTTAGGACTGTTACTGAGAAAGCCCGCGCTATGATTAACGGCGCTAAATTAAATAAAGTATTTTGGGGTGAAGCGGTATTAACTGCTGTGTTTTTGATTAACTTGACTCCGACTAAAGCGGTGCAATGTCATAAGACACCGTTTGAGATGTGGCATGATAAAAAGCCCCGAATTAAATATTTAAAGGTGTTTGGATCAACTGTGTATGTTCACAATAAAGTTATGAAGTCAAAGTTTGACGACACATCTTGGAAGGGTATTCTCGTGGGTTATGAACCAAACGGATATAAAGTTTGGAATCCTGAAATTAAAAGTTTTTGTGTTGTTAGAGACGTTAAAGTTGACGAGGTCAACTTTATTAAAACTAGGCCTATAAATAATTTTGAAGAGAATGTTCGAAATTCTCATGACCAAACTGATAGTGACTTTATGTCGAAATCAGTGTCAAAGCCTAGAGTCTCTGCAAGTAATAAATCTGATGATAATGAGTGCCCTAGTAAAAAGAGTAAGAACTAAGATGTAAATGATTGTGAACAAACACCTGTTGATCTGCAGTCTGTTAGTCCGAGTTCAAGTAATAATGAATTAAGGAGGAGTGCTAGGCTTAAAGGGCGTCCGCCTGTGTCATATAAAGAAATTGATGAATGTAATAATGATTACTTAATGTGTGCTCATTCCGTTTTGTATAATATACCCGCCTCTTTTAATGAAATTAAATTTCGGGATGATAAAGTTTATTGGGAACAAGCAATAAGAGATGAATTAAAATCATTAGATATTAATAATACATGGGTTTTAGTTCCTAAACCTGAGAATAGAAATATAGTTGATTGCAAGTGGGTTTTCACTCTGAAGACTGATGAGTTTGGAAAGCCTTTAAGATACAAAGCTCGCCTTGTTGCAAGAGGTTTTAGTCAGGAATATTTAACTGATTATAATGAGACATTTGCCCCCGTTGCAAGAATAGCTAGCTTCCGATTTATTGTTAGTTTTGCTAATCAGTTTAATTTGCTCATTCACCATATGGACGTTAAAACAGCTTTTCTTAACGGTGACTTAAAAAAAGAGATCTATATGAAAATACCTGAAGGAGTACAATACAAAGATAATTATGTATGTAAATTAAATAAATCATTGTACGGGTTAAAACAGGCCGCTAGGTGTTGGTTCGAAAAATTCGAACAATGCCTTGTGGAAAAAGGTTTCCAAAACTCTTCTGTAGATAGGTGTATTTACATGTTAGACAAGGGCAGTGTGTATAAAAGTATTTATGTGCTATTGTATGTTGATGATTTAGTAATTGTATGCGCTGATATCAGTGTTATGAATAGTTTTAAAATGTACCTAATGAGCAAATTTAAAATGACCGATTTAAAAGAAATTAAATTATTTCTGGGCATTAAGATTGCAAGATCTAACGATGAAATATTATTAGATCAAAGTGCATATATTAAAACAATTTTACATAAGTTTCAAATGCACGAATGCAATCCCATAAATACTCCTATGGAAGTAAAACTTAATTATGATGCCTTAAACTCTGAAGAAAAGTATAATGCACCTTGTCGTAATGTTTTAGGCTGCTTAATGTACGTAATGTTATGTACTCGGCCAGATTTAAGCTTGTGTGTTAATATACTAAGCAGATATTCTAATAAAAATAATAAAGAGTTATGGCTGTGTTTAAAGAGAGTTCTCAGATATCTTAAGGGTACTATTAATTTAAAATTATGTTATAAACGGTCTGATTATGAAAATATTTTATGTGGATATGTTGACTCTGACTGGGGTGGAAGTGATACAAAGGACAGAAAAAGTACAACTGGCTATATATTTAAATTGTTTGATAATTGTACTATAACTTGGTGTACCAAGAAACAAATGTCGGTGGCAGCCTCTTCGACTGAGGCTGAGTATATGGCACTGTATGAAGCTGTAAGGGAAGCGTTATGGCTAAAATCATTAGCGGCTAGTGTTCATTTAAACATAGATAAACCCATTGTTATATATGAAGATAATAATGGTTGCATAAGTATTGCAAATAACCCCACCAGTCATAAGAGGTCAAAACATATAGACATAAAATATCATTTTTCAAGGGAAAAGGTTGAACAAAATGTAATAAAATTAAATTACATTCCCACAGGTTTGCAGCTAGCAGATGGACTCACAAAGCCATTACCTGTCGTGGCCTTTCAAACAATGAAATCCAAATTAGGATTAAAATGAATCATAATTTATTGTGAAAATTATTAATTATGTTTGATTTGTACATTTATGAATATTATATATTATATAGTCTGATTAGGTTTTTCTGGGTTTTTCCTAATCCTTGCAACAAATGTTGGACTATTATGTATTCCCAGTGTATACTTGTAAACTGTATTGTACTGTGGTAAATGTTAAAAATATGTAATGACGATTCGAAAGTGCTTCTAAAAGAAGTCTAATTGAACAAATAAATGTTTGAGTTTGATTTTGTAAAGATTGATTTAATGATTAATGAGGGGGCGTGTTGGAATTATATGCAAAAATTAATAAATTATTATGAGTATAGTCACTCATTTGATCTTTTTTTGTAAGTATAAAATAACCGCCACCCGTAAATATTTGTTCAGTCCTGTTTTAATTTGTGAACAGTGCACAAGTATAATATAGTGAAAATAAACAGTGATAAAGTGAAGTGTATTATTTTATGCCCTAACCTCCTACAGATGTCATAAACAGCACGGTTGCTTATTTATGTATTTTTTATTAGTACTCGTATTCATAAATCATATGGAGATTTTTTTTTATTTATGTATTGATTTTATTTTATATTTCTAGTAAGTACTAAAAACATCTGCTAATTGTCTTAGTTTTGAAATGCAGTTTCTGTGCATAAATATTGGGATCTCTCTTTATCAATTTTCTCAGTAATGGAGTTTATTTTTTTGTCAGAATTGTAGTAGTGGATTAGGTTGATTTTATATGCTTTTATTAGTCATGTATATGCCTAATTCTTTAAAAGTATGGCCATAATGTCAGATGTAAATTATAAAATGTATGTAAAAAAATAACTTAATTGTAACGGACGTGACGTCGCCTGTCACCCCCGTCAAGCCAAGCCGCCATGTTGACCTCCCCTCCAGCCAGCCGCCATGCCTACCAGCCAGCCACGCGGAGGGGATGAGCCTATATATATGATAGCTAGCCATAATTAAGCATTGATTTTCTTGTTGAAATTTGCAAAATAAATAAGTGTGTCGTTACGCTGCAATTTTATTTTCTCCATTTCTTCACAAATCAGAAGTGGTATGAAACGACATCGGCCACATATTTATCGACCTCCTGACGAATCAATGTCGGAGGAAGATGAGGGTACTTCTTCACCGCCTGCACGGAAGCTGCTCAAGAATCTGCTGGAAAAAGAAGTAGTAAAGGCTTTACGCAACCTGGAAGATGACCCCCAAGCTCCAAATAAGTCAAAAGTCCATCGTGCTGCATCTTTAATCCCGGAATTTGACCCTGATAGTGAGGAATGCACGGTACAAGCATGGATTCGTAAAATTGACCAAATTGGGGAAATAAATGGATGGGACGATACAACTAAATCATTTTACCTACAAGATAAGCTGCGAGGTCAAGCAAAGAAGTGGTATAATCGTCTAGAGAACTACGATTACACGTGGGAACAATGGAAGGATATACTATTGCGAGCATTTCCTCGATATCGCGATTATGGAAATATGCTTGAAGAATTACTACAAAGGAAGAAGCAACCTACAGAGACGATGACAAAATACTATCAAGATAAAATCGCCATGTGCTTCCGATGCAAGTTATCCGATAGCGCCAGCGTTTCCTGTATCATTCGTGGTCTGCCACTATCGCTACAACCTAACGCTCGATCCTTCCAATGCCACACGCCAGGAGAGCTTTACGAAGGATTTTTATGTGCACTTGACGACTACCGTACTTTACCTATCGACACAAGGTTTCATAAAAATTTGGTGAGTAGGCCATCTCACCTGGATAAAAAGTCAATGCCACCCAATGTCGAAACAGACCCGTGTCCGAGATGCAAGAAAACTGGTCATTTACTGCGTGATTGTTCCCTACCTGACACACGTACTGTATGTTATAAATGTGGAAATAAGGGACACATTGCTTCACGTTGTTCTACAATTGCCACGGAAAATAGAAGATCTATCTCAACCGACAACATAAAAGAAGTAAATGTACTACGCCCTTATAATGAAATATACAAAAAGGTCGTTAAAGTCAATGGCATCCACGTGAAAGCATACATTGATACCGGCAGTCAAGTCAACGTTTTAAACGATCAAGTATCGAACGCATTGTCATTGGATGTCAAACCGACGAGTGTCATTTTAAAAGGATTCTCCGGTGGACTCTCAACGAGTCGTGGAGAAGTCGAATTTCAATTAGAAATTGACGGTATAACCATGAAATGCCACGCCTACTTGTCTAGCATCAAAATGGCCGATGTTAATCTTTTAATCGGTCAGCCTGTCATCAACAGCGAAGGTATGACATTGACAGTTAGCAAAGGCCTAGTCAAATTTAATCGTACTCAAGATCCCAATCCCATTTGCGATATTGAGGCTATCGAAGAGCATGATCGCTTTAAAGTCGTCACAGTCAACGAAGAGAGACTTCCACCTGGCTCTTCCATCATTCAAGTGCGGGTTCTCGGAAATAAGTTCGGCAACGATGTGGTTACACCGCCTCGGCATCATGAGCTGCAGGGAGTGGCCTACTCTCTTCCATCCACTCTGCTCACTGGTGAAGACGGGTACATCAAAGTCATCAACATGGGCTGCGAGGCTATCGTGTGGCCGCCGGGAGAGGTCCTAACCAGGGCTGAAAGCTGCCAGGAGTCTCCTCTACAGCCAGATAGCCAGGTACTTGCCCTTACTGCTTGCCATAGATTTGCCAATCATAATTCTAATAATATAGGTCAACCCTCAACTACTGACTTGTGTATAGGTGGTGTAAAATTAAACGGCATAAAATAGGTCCGCTAAATAATAAGCAACGTTCAGATCTTATCAGTTTATTAGTACAATATAAACATTGTTTTGCTAATGGTACAAAAGATCTAGGGTGCACAGATTTAGTACAAATGAAAATAAAGCTTACTAGTGATCAGCCTATTTACCGCCAGCCTTATCGATTATCGCATAGCGAACAAGCAGTAGTTCAGTCTAAAGTAAGTGAATTATTAGATGCCGGCATTATCAAAGAGTTCGAATCTAGTTATGCATCTCCGGTCATTTTAGTCAAAAAGAAAAACGGTGACAGTAGGATGTGTGTTGATTACCGTGCCTTAAATGCTATTACCGTAAAAGATAGATTTCCATTGCCAAACATAGACGATCAGGTTTCGAAATTAGCGGGCCACAAATATTTTACGAGTTTAGATATGGCTCAAGGCTATCATCAATTACGTGTTAGAAATGAAGATACACACAAAACTGCATTCATAACACCTCAGGGTCATTTCGAGTACACTCGTATTCCATTCGGTTTAGCGAACGCGCCATCTGGTTTTATGCGGTTGATAAATAAAATAGTTGAATCTGTAGGTAGAACTGAAAATAATAATGTTAAAAACAAACATGGTAAACGTGAAATTTTGGCATTTCTGGACGATTTACTCTTACCCTCGAATGACGTTATGTCAGGCTTAGACATTTTGCAAGCGGTACTTGTCAAACTTGAAGTAGAAAATTTAAAATTAAACATGAGTAAGTGTTCGTTCTTGCAAAATGAAATAACGTATTTAGGTCATAAAATATCGGCTAAGGGTATTCAACCGGGCGATTCAAAGTTATTAGCGGTGTCTCGTTTTCCAACACCGACCAATGTTCATAGTGTGCGTCAATTTATCGGGTTGTGTAGTTATTTTCGTAAGTTTATTTACAATTTTGCTGTCATTGCCCGCCCTTTAACCGATTTAACTAAAAAGAAAGCTTCGTGGATATGGAGTAGTGATCAAAACAATAGTTTCGAACAATTAAAAAAGTGTTTGTGTTCCGAGCCTGTGTTAGCTTTGTACGATCCTGTGCTTTCTACGGAAATACATACTGACGCGTGTAAATTAGGAATAGCCGGTATACTTCTACAAAAACAGATTGATGGTACGTTGCGACCCGTTTTATATTTTAGTAGGGTGACAAGTAAAGAGGAAAGCATATTGTATCATAGTTATGAACTTGAAACTCTTGCCGTTGTAGAATCCTTGCGTCGTTTTCGCGTATATGTAGTAGGAAAAAAAAGGTTAAGATTGTTACTGATTGTACAGCAGTCCGCGCTACGCTTACTAAACGCGACATTATACCACGTATCGCAAGGTGGTGGCTTTCTATACAAGATTACGATATAAGCGTAGAATATAGACCGGGGGAACGAATGAAACATGTAGATGCGTTAAGTAGACATCCGGTAGATACTATGAACGTGAATCGTCTAGAAGTAGCGGATTGGTTTTATACGGTGCAATGTCAGGATGATAAGTTGAGCGCGATCGTTAGTCAATTAAAAAATAATACCGGTGGAGCAGAAATAAAAAATAATTACGAAATTATCGATAATAGGCTTTATCGTAAAACTTTGAACGGCAATAGGCTAGTGGTTCCGAATTCAGCTAGGTGGAAGATAATGCAAATGCATCATGATGACATCGGTCATGTAGGATTAAATCGCGCTACCGAATTAATTAAAAATGAATTTTGGTTTCCTAAAATGTCGCGATTTATCAAAAAATATGTGAATGCATGTCTTCATTGTGCATACGGCAAAGGCGGTTACGGCAAAATAGAAGGTAAACTCCATCCAATTCCTAAGCCCTCAGAACCTATGAGGATGGTTCATATTGATCACATAGGCCCTTTCACTAGGACAAAGAAGGGATATCAATATATGCTCGTTATGACAGACGGTTTTTCTAAGTTTGTAATAGCTGAGCCTACGCGTACAGTCAACTCGATCGAAACTATACGAGTTCTGCGAAAAATATTTAGCTTATTTTCCTTCCCTGATCACATAGTCACCGATCACGGAAAAGCGTTCACAAGTAGGAACTTTAAGAAATTTTCGAACGATAAACAATTTAGATATACTCTCAATGCTATTGCTTGTCCACGCGCTAACGGTCAGGTAGAACGTACAAATAGGACAATATTAGATGCATTACGCGCCACAGACCCCAGCGAAGCCTCTATTAACTGGGTTAATTCTTTGCCCGATATAATTTGGGGAATTAACAACACAGTTAATAACACAACCGGTTATAAGCCTTATGATTTGATGTTCGCTCGGGCGGGTAGATCAGTGTGTGACGTTTCGGTACCTGGGCGTGTTTCTGAACCAATAGAGACGCGTCGTAAGAAAGCAACAGATAGGATACTAAAAGCGAGCGCTAGAATGAAACGTAACTTTGATAGGAAACGAAAATCCGCTCACATATATAAGAAAGGTGATTTTGTGCTATGGCGTCAAGCGCCCACTTGTACAGCATCTAAAGTTAACACTAAACTTGACGACTTGTATTCCGGTCCTTATGTCGTAACGAAAGTATTGGGCAATGATAGGTACCAAATTAGAAGTGTAAAGGGTTTACGTGGGTATAAGAGTTTTAGTGGGTTAGTAGCTGCAGATTCGTTGAGGCCCTATAAAAGTATTGTTACGGTTTCTGATAGTGCTAGTAGTTCAGATGAGCAAATGGAAACCGAAGATCTTATTGATTTATTAGAGAGCTTATTATTGTTGTTGTTCCCGTGGGAACAACTGTTTCAGGATGGCCGAGTGTAACGGACGTGACGTCGCCTGTCACCCCCGTCAAGCCAAGCCGCCATGTTGACCTCCCCTCCAGCCAGCCGCTATGCCTACCAGCCAGCCACGCGGAGGGGATGAGCCTATATATATGATAGCTAGCCATAATTAAGCATTGATTTTCTTGTTGAAATTTGCAAAATAAATAAGTGTGTCGTTACGCTGCAATTTTATTTTCTCCATTTCTTCACATAATAGTAAAAAATGCACGAAGTGTTCTGTTCTGTTAATTAGCCCATAGTCTTACAAAAATTTATATTGGAACTTATTTTCAATATAGACTCTTAACTAGACGCGAATTAGCTCGCAAGTACACCTGCTCCTCTCAATAAAATTTAAAGTTTTTATCCTTCGTTCTTCTCAATATTATAATAGCATGCAGGCAATTCATGTTATCGTGGTCATACGTTTTGATAAACTCCGTCACTTGGAATCGTAAAGGCTGGTTTATGCTACACCGTGTCACGACCGGGCTGTGCCCGTCCGGGGCTCGATCAAACATTATTGTACATCTTTTGTATGAAGTGATTCATGCCTGAACGGACGGGGCACATCGCTAAAAGGTGTAAGGATATTGTTTCATTTGTTTCCCGGCTCCGAACCGGCCCGTCCGCGTCGCCGGCACGGTGTATCGTGTATCGTGCTTTAATCATCTTGTAATCAACGTTTTAATTTTTGCACTCAAATACTTTATCTTAGTTTTATTCGACTGGATTTATAAATGGTAGTATATCACGTAGATGACCTTCCGATGCCTAGATAGATTGAAGATTGGAACTCACGTTTTTGGTTCTAATATTCCTGCTAGGTTTGTGTCGGAATTTAAGGACGTAGAACTAAAGTTCTATGTCCTTAAATTTCTTATATGTTTTTCCTTTCTTATCTGTGTCAGTAACTTACAGCTGTAAGGCGAAAAGCATTTGTTATACTATTTTCTTGACCATTTTCAACATATCAAGTTTTAGTACTTAACTATCGTCAAATATAATTAAATTGATGTCATATTGTAACGCTGCATTTAGATAAAACGAGCGAATGCTCATTCTAAGTGTTCTAACGCCACTATGTCAAATTCTTTGAGTGTAAACAAGCGTAGAGATTTATTTCGTTGTTATTAGTGAGATCACGAAAGAATGCTCTTGCTCTAGCCTTAGCTCTATGTTCGTTAAGTCTAAATGCACCGTTAGATATTTCATAGGATTTAAAGTTCTATTTGTTTTAACTGGGAAAATTGCTGTTCTTAGAAATCCTTTGATATGTATTTTCCACCACATTGTTGCACTGTTCCATTTCTGTTACGTAGAATTAATAGATTTGATTGAACCCTCTATATAATGTGATATTGTATGTAGGTATATATAATGTTTTTGAATTAAAGAATCCCACAACACATTCCTATTTATTTTGATGTGTTTTTTTTTGTAAGTACATAGCTATAATATGTATAGACAGAAGGCTGATCACCTACTTGTCCCTAAAGAAAATCGATCAGTGAAACAATGATGTTATGTATGCATAATGCACTTGCCCCTTACCCCACTTGGGGACATGGGACTTCACTTTTATAATATGTATAACAATTCGCCAGACAAAAATGCGTTAGACAAAAGCTAAATTAACAACAATATGACAAATGTTTCTCTAAAAGAAAGAAACTAAGCACTTTTAAGCTAGGATGGCCTTCACTCGTCGAAACAGTCTTTCCTTGGGTTCACGTCCATGGTTGTAAGTTTATATATTGTAGCAGAATCCTTCTTAACTTTCATTGCTTTGTTTTATTTATATATTTATTTACCAATTTACCAATCCTGTTTAGTGGTTCTACTTAATGTATTATGCATTAAATTCATTTATATGTAAATATATTATAATACGTGTATGTGTGTATATATATGATAGTATATTATTATGTCTTTATTTTACATTATACTATTAATATTGTATTTATTTTCTTTTCTTCAATTAAAAATATATTATGACGAATTATTGCTCTCGGGGCTCACTGAAAATCGGTGCTGTGACTTTTTTACGTCACAGATGTTCACCGAGTGATTTCCCCTTTTAATGGCATCATGCTTCACAGACTACACACTTCAATGTGTATTTTTAATACCATATAAGTATTGTATAAATTGTTTTCATTATGTACTTGTGAGGCTATGTGCCATTAAATAAACGTTTTCTTTCTTTCTAAAATTTAATATTATATCAAGCCGATTTATTTTGCCTTTTCCCAAAGCCTATCCCACGTACGCTGAATAAGTGGAATTCAATATTGTATGTGTAAAAGTAGCATATACAGAGGGTGAGGAGAGAAATTATTGCCCGTGTCCGAAATGTAGCGAATTACGCTGAAAGGTCAGCATTGACGGTCGACGAGAAAATCCAAGCATACGAAGGTTTTGTTAATGTCGAGCTTACGAATATTCTTACACGTTTGTGTTTGTTTCCTGTGGAGATAGAAATGCTGAAAGTTTGCAAGTGCAGCTTTTCACGCACATCTCGTTAATTTCTACGCGTGATCTTGTTATTTTATCATACGTTTACATATTTTAGTATTGTGTGTACTGTGTTCGTATTTTTGTTATATTCTGTGTATGTTTATCCACAAAAGACTGTAAGATATGTATGCTATTTGTGCATTATAAAGTATGCTTATTGTGAATTTATAAATAAAATATAATTTCAATACAAGAAGAAGAAAATTACTACACCTAAATTGAAGGTAGTTGAAGTATACTTACACTCCAGTCGAGTATTTCACAAACGAATAGATGTTGATTTGTTCACTATACAATGTAATCCAATAAGGAACATCAATAATGTTTCTGTTGTGTTCAAAGCTTTAAGCGTTTTATATGAGTAAATTACAAAAACAAACATATTATTCGCTCATTGCTTACTGACTCTCGATTTTCTACGTGAGTGCATTACTGATATTGATATTATGTTCAACAGCTATCTGTTGAACATAATTTTATTATATACTTGGATAATATAATAAAATCCGTTCAATATAACGTTATTTGAATTTCACTTCAGTTTACTTAAATATACCCTTTACTACTTTTATTGCCTCTTGAGTTGTATTTGTTGTTGAGCGCAATAAAATTCATATGTTTTAAATGTACAATAGTAAAAATTAAATTGCATTTTATTTATATAGTATCTGCTTTTGAACTTTTCCGATTTGTATATTATGAAGCTTTGGTTAATGGCTAGATTAACCAACGCTTCATGATATACAACTATTCATAATGTTATTCTATTTCTTATAAAAAAAAAAAACATGATGTTAATCCTTAATCGTTAAAATAAAAAATTATATTATCCTATTTTATTTCTATCCCGTGTATTTGATCACTTACTAGGTTATGAGAAAATAAAAAAGTTTTGCTAACATCCCACAGATGTTTAACGAAACATTTTTATAGGTTTTATGGTACAACTTGGATCGCGGAGACCAATATCTGAAATAAGTTCCAGTCGAAAACACATTTCACTTATCAATCTTAATGATCAATTACAAGCTACATAAAAAAGTTTTTATAGATGTTTGGAAAATATTTCGATTTTGTTTGTGACTGTATTTATGACTCCCAATATGGACAAATAATTTGTTGAAAGTAAGTAAAAATGCAAGTGAGTTTTATATTAAGTACCTTTTTCGATATCATAACTGGTTATAATTTATGTTTGGTTTATAAATCACTTTTCTTTATAAGAAATTAATAATTAAACGTATAAATAATTAAATATATGTTATTTAATTACAATAAAAGTTCCTTGCTTGATGTAAAACGCAGTCCAAAGAAGATTGCGGCATTTGTTAGCGGTGTGACCTGCACAAGAAATTAATTAGATCGTGTTGCAGTTGCGCCGTTCGGACTCGTCTCCAGTAAATTACTTCTAGCGAGAAGGTAACCTAGAAAAACACCTTTCTGCTGGGTAATTAGCTAATTATTTAATTCTTTAAAATATTTTATAAAATAAAAGTGCTAGTAAAGTTGGAGGCAACACTGGAAACATGTCATATTTCCAATGGTTTCCACGAAGTTGATGTTACTCTCACGATTGAATGGACTCTACACTTGTTTTTTTTTTTTTTAATTAATAGTGTTAAAATATACTTCGTGTTAAATCTATTGAGAGAGTGTTCAAAGGTCGTTAATTTGTATCTAATTGATGACATTGGAATCAACAGTGTACATTATAATCCCCATGGTAGAGCTGTCTGTTCGTGGAATAATTATAATTAATGCTAAAATTTAATACAAAATTTGCCTTTCGTAATCTGAGTTTGCAAACTGAGATGATTGCGATCGGTAAATGGAAATGTTGATTATTGACTCTTTTCTTGGAACCGATGTGCCCAAGATACCTATATAATAAAATTTTAATTCGATTTACATAATCAAAGGTCGTCAAAGTTTGTTTACGAATTATATCCAATTAAGACTTAATAGTCCCTGTTCCTACTTAGCATACTCACTCAGTGTTCGAGCAATAAATTCTCCCAAAAAATCATATCATTTTGTTTGTTAAATATTGTAAAAATATAGCAGTGTGTAATTTATTATTGGTGTATATTAGGTATGTATGTTCATGAGAGTCAAGCGTCGATCAGTCTTCAGTCAGACTAACTCAGTACTATACGTAATGTATGAATTTACGCCACGTTTAATGTCTAAGGGAGACGTATTCCCTATCCTTCCTATTCTATTCTATTGGCCAACGGCATACTAAATTCCGTATGGTGTTCGAAAATAATTTATTGTACTTGACGTGGTATTTATTATGTAGTTTCTATTTTATAATATGTCTTTGTATAATTAATTTATTATATCATTCATTAAATTTATTTTATTCTTATTCATTCAATACCTCATTAATGCAAAATATTTGTAAAATACATTTGTTATTTTGCTTTGGAACTCATTTATTAAGAGCGCACTTACCATATCCAGTGACAACGAAACAGTTCGCCTCTTGTTTTCGGTTTGTTTTACGAATTCTTTTATTTATTTCTGTGTTTCGAAACAAGAGAATAGTGCTGAGAGACAAAGAGAAATTAGTACTTGTCGTTGTAAAAATTTTATAATTATTTATTCTTTATTTTTTTCACTCTCAGAAGTGTGTTCTGTAATACGCAATGTAAAAATAAAACTGAAAATAATGCCACGAAAATAGTTCACAAGGTAAATCGATATGTAAAAATAATCAATCAATTTAATTAAACTTTACAAGTATTCATATCAGAAGAAGTAAATTTAATTTTGAAATGCAATTTTTCGTTTGATGTCTGTGTATTGTAATAAAATATTTCAATATTTGATGACCACAAATTGAATATCACGAGAATTGGGATGTGATGTGCATTTGATCACTTACTAGGTTAAGAAAGAGTTAAATAATTATTATTTTGTGAATTTTATGATATAAATAGATTATCCACCCCATTTTTTTTTCAATTCGAACCAGTACTTTAGAAAGGTGCGTTTTACCAAACAAGGAAACAAACTCTTCATTTGAATGAAAATTGCATTATTTAATTTATTAGATACCCTTTTAATAATTTTACTATCATAAAGTTACATAACACAATAAAGTAACGTGAACATTAATTACAATCCATATTAAACACTGAGATTGTAAGGGATGTGATTTCTCGGTGCGAGCGAGATACAGTGCGTGCGAAGTATAATTGCCTCATCTAGTAGTTAGTCTAATTATTACTTGTGTGATTCATATTACACTATGACAATTAAAGCGTATTCAAGGAATACGAAACAATCTTAAATACATACAATAAATTACAATTTATCATAAACTAGCTGTGCTCCGCTCCTGTTGGTCTTAGCGAGATGATATACAGGGTGTCCCACTATTGGTATACTAAGCGCGAAGGGACTTGTAGTTTTGCATACACTGATCACGTAAAAAATACTTAAAAAAAATAACATCAAAAATTTTTTGCTAATTTTTTCCTGATAATCCATGTTTTCTTCTCTAGCTTCGCGCAGCCGGCATATACCGCTTCGCTAATGTGAGCATTTTGTCTATGAAAACATAATCTTAAACGATAGGTCACGTGCTGGTATCAAAGTTGTGCGGGTAGCTTGTTAACAAGCTGGTGTACACATAGAGTTTTAAGAATTCATCTATTTGAAAAAAAAAACTGCGTCTGGAATTTTATAAGTATTTTTTACGTACTCAGCGTATGCAAAACTATAACCTCCTTTGAGCTTAGTATACCAACAGTGGGACACCCTGTATAGCCTATAGCCTTCCTCGATAAACGGGCTATCTAACACCAAAATAATTTTTCAAATCGGACCAATAGTTCCCGAGATTAGCGCGTTCAGACAAACAAACAAACAAACAAACTCTTCAGCTTTATAACATTAGTATAGATTGGTTGAATATTTCGTCTCAAAAACATGAAAGCAGACCACTTATACCTCGTTTGCAATTAAAACATTTTGTTTATTTTCATTGTAGACTAGTTTCATTCAAACTGTTCCGACGGTGACTGTTCTCTTTGAAATCAAATGCACTAAAATACTGGGAAACTGATACGGTGTATCGCACATTCACTGCGCAAACAATTGTCGTGAGTGGCTTTGTAATTGTCGATTTAAAAACTATTATTGCAACGAGCTCTTAATGTTGCGCTTGTCAAAAATAATAAAGAGAAGCTGGTTCGGGAATAATGAAATTTAAGGAACAAATTTAACGAAATATTTATACCATAATAGAAAGGTGAATGAGTAGAATTTATTTTTCATTTAATCCTTATAGCATGATAATTAAAATTTTATTTGGTCCTTAAAACTGAATTATCGACTTTTATGTATCTCATTAAATATAATATATCATTTGTTTTTCTAAGTATATTTTATTAAGTTATCTACTTGGATACCCATTAGGATAGATTGAAACGATTTCAAATCTTTATTGCGTTTGTATTTAAGGCTACACCTAATTTTCAGCAGCATTACGGCGATGCGGTGACATCTTTGCTTTGAGTTTCCAATTAAAATTATTTTCTTCTATACATTTGAAAAATGTTTTCTCTTCGACGACAAAGAATTTAAGCGAGCTGGAAAATAGATTAGGCTGAAGCTAGACGCGTTAATTGCAAATTGCGGTTACAGCCACAACAAAGAAATACTTCGTGTGGTAAGTGGATTGAAAAAACTAGTTTCGTACTATTATTTTGCAACGAAAACCTTAGTTCTATTAAGAACATATTTTGTTACTTTTTTATTTAATATACCTAGTATCTAGTAAGTGGGTAATAGTGAGTTATTATTGGTTTGATATTATAGATCTTGCTACATCATACCTACTCATCACATTTTTACCATGTGTAAGAATTTAACATAAAAATGATTTTTTTCCTTTGAATCATCAAAACAATAATATGTACATTGTACATGTAATACTAGCAAGCTCTTTATTAGCAACTTTTATTTTATCTTTCTATTTTGTAGAATACATTTAATAGTAAAAAATGGGACATAAAAATTTATGAACTTTATATATCAAATATTTCATTATAAGTAGTAATTTAATAACAATAGCTTTTCAAATATTCATATCTCTAGTGTCTGCTATTATATCAGGTTCTTAGAAAGGATTTTATAGAATCAGTTATAAAATGATTAAGGTTGTTATTGTAAATTGTCTTTGCTTTTTACAGAAATTCATATTAAATATTCAGGGTTCAAAATGATGTTTAAATTATTTTGTTATCACGGATTTCTATCCATGATAACAACTTCTGACTTCTGACTTCTGTCACAAGCAGTGATACAAGTATATCTTTGGAAATGATAATTTATTTTCCAGTTAATGAAATTTTCACACATTTTATAATGAATTTAAAGGTTAAAAAATTAATCCATCATGATTAAATAATATTCTAAGAATCAGTAAAGGCTTATGAGTTAGTGATGTTTCACGAAGTCTATCCACTGCGGTGATCATAAATTTCCATACATTTCCATGGTAAATAATTTTATACAAGGACTTTAAACTTTATTCATTAAAATGACTTTTAATTTTACAGCCTTTGAAAAGCTATTGATTATTTTCCAAGTATTAGATAATTGATATGGATATTATCCACCTTTGGCCTTCTTATATGGTTGTACGGTAAAAAGCATTACTATAAGATCAGAATAATATATGCAAAAATAATTGACGTTTAAATAGTAATTAATGCATTAAAAAGTGCAACAATTTATCCTTTTTGTTCTTTACTTTCAACTAAATTGTACGTGAAATTTGAAAATATAAATAGCGTCTCAGAGTCTCTTGATAGATAAAATGGAACCTTTTCTATGCTTTATACTTTAAATATATATCGAAAATCCAATTATCGTTGCACAGCCTCACAATGTCTAGCTCGAGTCAGAGCGCCAGGATTCGTGGTACGTGTGGAAATAAAATAAAATCACACTTTATTGTGCCTAGCGCTAGGCTTTACCTGCATTCGCTTACGTTTTATGTAAAATTATCTCTTCGATTTAGCTCATTTACACGCTTTTCATAGATGTATAACATTAAATACCTACAAGTTATTTAACTCATAAGAAAAAGATGTCAGAAGACTAATAAATCTTTCAATGTTCATTTTAATTAATTAATACACCTCGTCGAAAGTTTCCAGATATTGAATTAATAAAATTCTTCAAAGCGAAAGCAATTAAAGTGAACACTATGTTGTATTCTTGGGGCTGTAAGGGTGCGCGTACACTAACCATAATGAGCAGCGTTTCGTTTAGTTTTACCCACACAGCCTCTTCACTGTGATTCAAATGAGTATATGGGTTGGATTAAACCGCAATCGTGAGTGAACTGCCCTTTACGACTTGTAACGTGGTTGAAAGCTTTGTCAAACGAAGTGTAATTTGAAACTATAATTAATGTGGGATGTTGTGGACTACAAAACCTTTTGCAGGTCATATTCTAAGCGCGTGATTCGCTAATTTGACCTTAGTAAAATATTGGTTAGTCAAGTTTAAAATGAATATTCCAAGTACATATTGTTTCAAGAACGACTTATTAGTATCTAATTGCTATCAAAGAATAATCATTTTTGTGAACAGATTTATAATTGGAAAAAGCTCACACAAAGACGGTTACTGTGCAAAAATTGAAGAATGCTGTTTTATAGACAGTTTCATAATAATAATTGAAAATGGTAAAGCTTATTTCTGTATTAAGCTGAATTTATGAAACGCGACACAGAGCACGGCCTTCGCTTTAAAACTTCATCAAATTAAAAGGTAAGTGGTTTAAAATTTCAAACAAATGAGGAGTTTCTAGAAATCTGCTTGTATCGTATAAGTTGCAATGTTTCGTTAGCCCGACCGAATCCCCTGAACAAACTTTGTTAATGTTTGCGATTCGTCCGCAGCTTTAAATAGTGAAACTCTCGTATCAAAATTTTAGTTGCTCCTATTTACTTTGTTTGTAATTACGTTCTTTTAAGTAAATTTGTTATTTCGTTCGACGCGCTCCCACGGTTTTTAGGGTCGTGCTGCTGTCGGTGTCTTGATTTCATTCTCTCTATGTTTGTTTAGTTATTCTAACACAAATTACGTAAGGTATCTTCTTCTCTTTTATTTTAAATAAAATATAAAGTAATGCTTTATAAAAAAATAGATTATGATGATGAGCTATAACTAAACTATCACAGGCTGCGCTAGCAGTTTTAGCAGTACTATTATAATATATTCTGTGGTTTTAGTATTACATTTAGAGATTGTTATTAGACAGCAGTTTTAGTCCACTTGCACGTGCTACTGTTCCGGTATTATTTTAAATATATTTATTGTTTTTGACCTCACGGAAGGTCCAAAGTTATGCTCATTCGAAAATTATACTTTTAAATGTTAATTTCTTTACCAAGAGACCTTGTTTCGTCACTTCCTAAGCGCTTTCTCATTTCGGACCGCACAAGGAGAGTCGTGATGCGACTCGTTCACACAGATTTGTGGCGTAATCTGGAGGAACGCCACAGGGCAAGTTGGTAAAACAAAGCGGATGAATATTTCAGACAAAATATCATTTCAGTTGTATAAAGGCTCTGGTTGTGTATTCTGGGGAGCGTTCTCGCGTCGACAGCCGCCCTTTGTCCGACTGAACAGGAACGTTTTTGTTATGAAAATCACAGTTCATGCAAGCGCTGACATCTCGAATTGCACGGTTTGAAATTTTTATCTTTGGGGCTATAAGTTGATTTAACATGTTTAAAGAAGATAGGTGTGTTTTATTTTGAAATGTGTATTTTCCAAATGTTCAGGTAGATGTTAGTTAAAATGGTCGTTTGAAAGGCAAAGTAACGCTGCAGTGTGAAATAAACTAGTGGTAACCCATTGCTTTATTATTTGTTATATCTTTTCACTTTTGAGAATATTTTGTAGAACTGTGCTTATAATTTTGTGTTATTTTTTTTAGATACGTGTTATTATTATTTCTTTTGGTTTACTCCGTGTGTTGTTACAAATCTTCCTATATTTATAATGTTTATGTTGCATCAAATCAAATTAAACTGGGTATTATCTAAGTTGTGTTTGGCAATCAGTATCTCACCTGGTTCAATTATTAACCATTAACAATAACATAACGATGTTATTAATGTGATTCAATTATAATTATGAGCAATTGTGTAAAGAAATGATTGCAATTAATTGCATTGAACTATGTACATATAGGTCGTAGGTATTAGTCAAATACATTCGTTATTATTATTCCATTAGCAGCTATTAATCTATCTATTTTATAAAGAAGTGCATTCATGTCCTTGTCTGTCTTATATATACTAATATTATAAAGCTGAAGAGTTTGTTTGTTTGTTTGAACGCGCTAATCTCGGGAACTACTGGTCCGATTTGAAAAATTCTTTCGGCGTTAGATAGCCCATATATCGAGGAAGATTATAGGCTATATATCATCACGCTACGACTAACAGGAGTGGGGCCACGGGGGTGAAACTGCGCGGAGCAGCTAGTTTTACATATCCTCAAAAGAGCCGCATACATTTGTCCGTTAAAAGAGATTAAACAAAAGCCTTTGTCTAAAATAATACAGCTCCCGTATAATTTTCGGCTTTTTATAATATGTGTAAAGCCAATTTGGGGGATTACAATATTATGAAAATACTTCATATACAGACAGAAAATATTAAAGAATCATTTTTGAAACCACTTTCATCATTATTATTAATCATTATTGTTTGAAAGGTTTTTAATTATTATATCGAGCGTATCTCTACACTGGTATTTAAGTTTTGTTTCAAAAACAATAAGCGTTCCTTATTCTTTAGATCTAAAGAAAATATCACATGTTTTAGAGTAATTAGAGTTTCCCATAGCGTCGCCTTGGACAAGTGTTGTATCTTAAATCGCCGGTGGTTGTGATTTCTTTAGCACGCCGCTCACGTCGTCACCCACCTGCCCGAACGTTGTTTGGTACAAATATGTAAAGACAGCGACTGTGAGCGCTTGAAATATTAAACGGTTACATTTATTTAAGACGCCACTTTGAAACGTAAGGGATACAGATAGGTATAAGATATTTGCGGGTGGCAAAGCACTTTATTCGCACGACTCTATCATTTCTAAAATGGGTTGGAATATCATTGGATATATTAAAACTGCATATAATTTTCAAAGTTTGTGCTTTTAAGTGTATTTAATAAAAATACAATACTAATACATTTGACATATTGAGAATAGGGAAGCGCTTGACCACAATCTCGCCTGATGTTTAACTGAGATGTGGTCTAAGATATATTCAAAGACAAACTACAGCTATCTTTATAGCGAAGAACAGTAAAAGTTTTAACGATATTTCAAAGACGATAGAAAATGAATACGGCTATATAATATCTGGTTGGTCCAATACGGTAAAGTTGTTAGTCTCCCTCTAGGTCCTCTACCTCTCAGTTTCCGTTCATCGCTACTTTTTGGGACACCCTGTATAATTAAACCGATAATAGTGATTCGGATAGCCCTCTAGGTCCTCTACCTCCCAGTTTCCGTTCATCGCTACTTTTTGGGACACCTTGTATAATTAAACCGATAATAATAATAAGGTGAACGCAACGTTTGGATAGTTCGCAGGTTCCTCTTTAAGTCGTCGTGGGCGTCAACTGGCCACTCAGCCGGAACCTTCCAACGCAGCTTCTTCAGATTTAGATGCTTGTTTCCTTAAGGCGCGGGTCAAACACAAGCGGCGCGGGCGCGGGCGTGCCATAAGCGCACCTCTTCAACCTGTTTTGCACCACGTCCTTCTTCTACATTTTGTATGATAGAACTTTGGAAATAGTCAATAGCGCACCCGATGCGCGCCGGCAGTGCGTCCGATGCGTGCCGCGCCGCTTGTGTCTGTCCCGCGCCTAAAAAAACTGTTCAGTGTCCATGACTTGCAGCGCCACCTGTGTACATATTTATTTGGAAACTGCTTTTGTTTACTTAGATATTATATTAAAAGGCACGAAGAAGCTATTTGCAGGTAAGTTTTGCTTATGAATTTGTACATGAAAAAAAATTAGGGATTGAATGTCTAAATAGCAATTAAACAAAAATAAGATATAAAGACTTAACTCTGTATATAATAACTAAATTATGATATTAAGTGAATGAAATGTATCATAGTTATGTATAGTATAAAAAAAATAATGACATATTTGAGCAAGTGGACAAAAATACAACGAGTGTTCTTAAAATTCTATTGATTTCCGCATTGCTAAGATTTTAAACATTAAAGCCTGGGAGAGCAAGTTGCGAGTGTGCCAAAGAAAGATTACAAGCTGGATTTACATTTTCGATGTCTTGATTGTGAATATATTTGATAAACGCGCAGCTGTTGCCATGAATTTTTTAACTAAGCTTTGGATTTATAAGAATTTGATTTAATATTCGCAAAGTTACAGTTTACAAACAAAATTGTTGTAGTGTAAATATAATTTTCATGATATTATGTTGAAAAAAGATAGTCATAACTACATAAAATAATGATACATATAATGCAAAATATAGCATATCTCCCTATACCTAGTGTCGTTTAATAAATTTATGCTTTCAACAAAGTATTTTCCTGTATCCAAAAAAGAAACAAGATAAAAAACAACGATTACGATACCTTCGACCGTTATTAATCATCTCAAGCAAGCACTTACATCGTGTTGAGGAAAATTAGCGTCACTAATCAACGTCCGCGTCGCATCTCCCTTCATTCATTGACAATCGCTTCCCGGCGAGCCCCGTCCGCCATCTCATAGCGTAAAATGGAAAAGTAATTTGTATGTGGAGTGCTCGTACTACATGATTAACGTCTAACAGAGTGGATTTCCTGTCTCGAAGGCACCTTAATTGGTGGGATAACTGACGAGCGCTCAGACGACCCACCCGGACCCGACCCTCCAGAAATAACATTAGCACCAGAACTTGAATTTAAACGCTATACCTAATCCCGAGTTACCCCTTGACGAATTACAGTTTTTAGTTACACGCACTAAAAGGGTTCTGACAATTTGATTTAAGCGCTTGTTGCTTGCTTCCCCGCTCAAATATTCCACTAGGATAGATGTTTTGAGAAAGCTATTATATTGCGTATATTTTTAGCAATTAATTATTTAATAAAGACTGGTTGTTTAATTATTTTTATTAATAATTTAAAGAAATTTCCATGAGGAAATACGTGTTTTTGTTTCGTTTTAAAAATTAACGATACAAAAGTTCGTGACAGTTTATTGTCTATCAAGGTAAATTTATTAAAAAAAATGTATTACTACAGTCTGCTGCTTGTAGTCCATAAGATACTTTGAATACTAAATTTCATATATTACCTCCAGAGAGGACAATAAAGTATGGATATGAACAAGAAGAAGGAAATAATATTTAACTTCCTTCTTGAAGTTAAAATCTGAACATAATAAGTTTCTGGAAGTTGTTTAACTTGGCTGTTTACTACTTACGCTAGTTTGTATGATGATGGGATACTTTTAATTAATATATAAAGCACTCCTAAAACAATAATCCTTTGCCTAACAGTTTGTTTGTAAATGTGGAACGTAATTTAACAATACAAGTTTTAGTGTAAATTTCGTGTTCGCTCATTAATAATGAATAATGGAATTTATGCCTTGAGGAAAATATCTAATATAATATTTTAGTGAATACCTCGGCGTAAGTAGATTGGAATTTGTAATATAATAATGGAAAAACTAACATGGAGTACGAAATTGATATATCGATTTTTATAATTGGATGTTAGGAATACTTAAAAGTGATAAATTACGGAGTTGAAACATACACACAAATTAAATAGGTATTTAAGTTTAAAAATCTCGCAACCCCTTGTTTTAAAATTCTAATCGCCATAAATTACATTAGTCATGGGGTTCAACATCTGGACAATTAATTTACGTACAGACATATATAAAAAGAAATGTAACATAAATGAACGAAATATTGATGAGTCCAGCACGAATGATTAATTATCAACACGTTTGCCTTGCTTTTTACGTGAAACGTATCACTGTAATAATTTAAAAGGTGCTTATACATTGCTTTCAGTTATTGCTGACAATTTGGGTTGAGCTCTCGTTAATTTGTCAATCCTTTTATATTTTTTAAATTTCATCGTACGCGAAAGAAATATTTGAGTATAGTTAATTAAATGTCAGTGCATATTAGCTATAAAAAACTCATTGAGTTGATATTTGATGATTTTATAAATTTAATGAAAACTTGTGAAATAGTGTTATATTAGTAGATGTCTCAAAGTTCTATTAGTAAATGTCGAAAAGTTTATCCATTAGCTTTATGTATGTATATGTATATGTACCTGTTTTTAATTGAACATCTCCATAAATTAAAATAAAAAAAAGCAATTAGAGAGACTGATCCGGACTAAGTCGGATTATAAAAACTGAAGCAGAACAGAATCTCATCCATAAGAAAAACAGGAAATTCTTTACGATATCAAAATAATAGAACAAAACAATTTTTGTCTTATCCTCAAACAATACATATAATAATGCATCTATAACCTGTTCTTTCAAGCAATAAACTCTTATATTATTTTATGTGACGCCGAACAGCCGTTGAACTTAAAAAAGTAAGTTAACGTGAACTTGGCTGAACTGCTGGACATTTATTTAATACAATAAAAACTTTAACCTTAATAATGCGTTGCTGCCAAAATGTACAGTGGATATTCTCCTTATCAGACGTGTTCCGATGAATCTCAGTGAAAATTTGAGCGTTGGATAAATTGAAAATTGGCAGGCGTTCCTTTATAAGGGCAGTCATTCAATTAGATGAAATCAACGGAGGCAAATACGAAACGGTAAACGTCATCCTGTTCACGCCTGTTGCTCACGAGCTTATGACTGAAATTGGATGGAAAAATATTAAGGACTAGCCATCTCTCATTTCGTAAATTACGTTTACCAGTTGAAGAATGTTCTACAAATTTCAAAGTTCATTCACAAAGGGCATGGTAGTAGGGCAAAGTTCGCTCTTTATTAAAGAGAATTAAAAATAATACTAATTAGGTTAGGCTTATACTAAGCTATATTATTATTGATAGTAAACAATATAAGTATATGTGAATTACTACAGAATATAGATTATATAGGTTATAAAAAATGTAGAACGCCTTACGCCTCATAATTTACCAAACTGATATTTTGTTTCAAATACTATATTTTTTATTTAATCGGCTAGTCGAGTCTTTGATTAGAACTAAAAACATTTTTTTTTTATATTCATCATAATATTTTGAACGTTACGTAAAACTAAAAACAAAAAACATTGCGCAAACTTATTTGAAACTATACTTGAATAGTGCAAATAATAACGCTACGAAGTGCTACGGCGTAGTCATCGTAGCGGATCGGATTTGTATTAAAGCTTTTTGTTTTGTATTTTATATTGATATATTTATTAGTAACATTTTATAACATGCACGTACATAAATTTTCAATAAGGAAAGTTATCTTTGGATTTTACAAAGTATTACAAGTTTTTTTTTATGAAACATTCATTAATTGAATAAGAGCGCTAAAATATGAGAGATGACAGATTGTAAGCAAAGCTAATTAATATACTTGTAAGCTGTTCTATACAGACATTTCAACACAAATTACTAACGTTCCAGTTATTGCTCAAGAGATCTATAAGTCGATTGAAACGTTAGGGTACATAATAATGTACAAGACGTTCATTAGTCGCGGAAGGCGATGGTCGAGTTTGCAATCGAATTATTCGAGTCGGTGCGCCATTACCCGAGATCCAAGAGCCCGGTCAACTGGAGCCGCTCTGTAGCGTATTAGTTTGGCCTACTAATCACATTTCGGATGCCAGATGGATTCTAAGAGGTTTTGGGTCTATTCATTATTGTAAACTTTTAGCAATACATTACACTTCTTTAAAATAGTTACTTGGTCTATTACGCTGTACATTTTGGATGATTTAACTTTTCGATTTCTTGACGCATTCATCGTGCAAATTCGCCTATAACTTATTACGCTCTATCGCGTCGGAAAATCTCAAATAATGAGGCGTAGTGTTCTGAATGATAATGTCCAATCGCAGCCGCGTCACGTGTGTTATTCCCATCACGCATAATGTGGGCTCTCTTTCAATAAGAGGCATTATTCACGAGGCCTGTGGGACCTCATTCGAAAGCAAATTGATTCCATACTCTCGCCCCGCTGCAAACGGTACACATCCAGCGATTGAAATTGAAGCATATCGAATCCATAAAAACAATTTTCTTCCTCGAATTGTTGATATAGGGGCGAGGGTATTCGGATATTTTTCGACACGATTTCGCTTCGAAATGTATGAAACTGGAACGTGACTGCGTATTGGATGAGATTAGACTGCAAAGATGCTGACTTTGTTAGTGCTGACGTCAATAGATCTGAGTTGCAATTGCTCTCCGCTCGGTGCAGTGCAATGAATGTTTTGTCTCTTAGATTACATTTTATTTCGACGTCCCTACCGTATATGAAATTAATAAATAATAAATGATGTGAATGTGGCCCTATGTCAAAAAACATCTATAAAATAAGTAATGAAGTAGAATAATCTCTCGTCATCTAATTTAAAAATTCTTATACAAGAATGAAAGATTTACCTATTTTAAGAATGATAATTAAATACCATTTGTAAAAATTCCTGTTGATTGATAAATATTACGGACACAATATATAATACTGTACTCATTGCGGATTTTATTGTTCTAAAAATAACTCAATCATTTGCGTTTTAATTTGATTGAAAAAATAGTGTCCACTTTTCAACAGGCTTTATGTCGCATTACTATGCAGGTTTACTTTCATCACTTCATAAGCTCTTTATCTATAGGCAACACACAGTTTAAACAAACATCAGATACAATTGCAAACTAAAATGAAACCGAATTACAATTCAATTAGTATCATTTACGGTTCATTAACAAGTCACGTGAAATTAATTTGTATGTTGGAGTACTGATTAAATAAATAGCTGGTTATATTCGTCACAAATAAACACAAATAATACGTTGTTGAATTTATTATAAGAGCACTGGATTATTGGAATTCAACACCAATGTCCACGTGTCAAAGTGCAATATTTATACCACAATTCCTATATTTATTATTTTAGCTTTAGATAATTTTACTTCACCAAAGGAATGTGCACTCATCCCTATGTTATATAAATTTAAAACTGTCCTAAAATACGTAAACATTTCGTCTCGCAGTCTCAAAAGAAAAATTCACCGTATCTCTTGGGCGCAGTGTATCAATACTGCAAGTGTTCATAGCAAACTTCGGACAAAGTTGCCTTCTCGACATGAAAAATGCATTTAGTTCCAACGTACGGACCATGGCGCTGTCGGAATATACTTTGGTTTCAGGTTAAAGTCGATTTAAAGGATTATTTGTCTAAGTATAACGTGTGAACGTGAATTCGTAAAGTAAATAAGGCTGGACGAACTGAGTCGAAGAAGAGTCTATTTTTAATTTGCTTTGACATGAAAATTTAATCTTTTAACGAAGAACTTCGTCGAGAATTTGCTCGCTTTTCACAGGTAAGAATATATTTTAAACTACTTTTGAAGAAACTTAATATTATTATTTAATGTAATGATTGTTTTTGATTTAATTTACCATACGTCATCTATGATAAATTATATGATCTTATAGTATGCACCATTAAAAATTACAACAAAAGAAATATAAAAGAAATTACGATATAATAGTACATTTCTAATTACAAAGTTGAAAGTATGCGTTCATTCAGGTTATGCAGTAAAACGAAACTCGTCTGCAAGAAACGAGATAGATAAAAATATTATTTATATCAAATCAGGCCCCAAAATTAATCCTTTGTTGATTTACAAACAAAAAACAGCAAAAATTACATTTTCTTTAAATAGTAGATACCTACTACGTACATTGAACACTAACAAAAGAACTCAATTACAAATAATGACCACGGTAATGGATTTTTCTAAAGCAACAATACAATGAGCGTTAACTGAGGAGAATAGTCCTCATTCTAGTGGGCATTTTATCTTTTTTGACATCTCCGATACAATGACTTTAAACATTTTTTTGAGAAATTTCGCTCTGCTATATAACATTACTCTCGATATGTAGGTGTTATATATTTATTTTGTCTTCTTCGTTTTTGCCAGGTGCTAAGAATAGATTATAAACTATAATTATAACGTGTAAAATTATAAATTGTTTGGAAAGTTAACAACACTTCTAATTGAAGGTTAGCCACAGCATGTACGCGATCACAAACTTGTGCCAACATTGTCTTGGCAGACCGCTATTTTAAGTCGTGCTTGTATGAAATATTACAATTTATAGGGAATCTGATAACTTTTCATGTAACTTGTTACATGGAACCTTTAAGTTTATAAAAAGGTTCGGAACATTTATTTGCTTTATTAACTAGTAAATACAAAAACTAGTACATAGATGAATTGATACATTATATATCAATCGTCTCATAAGACGAGTATAGTACGAGAATACAAACCAATTTTTATTTCTTATAATTCAAAAACTCGTTAATGATCACATTCTAAAATTGGGAAGAAATTAAAAAAGTAATACATGTATACATTTAGTTGGCATGTGACGGAATTTTAAATACAATATGCAAATAAGTCGTAAAAGAATTTTCACCGCGCGATATTTATGAGTTCCAACACGATTGTGGTAGAAACAAAAGCTTTTTGTATTGTTCCACACTTCACAATATATTTGTGTTCTGGGGTATTGATATGCAATGAATGAAGGGAGCGACGTTTTCTGGGGTTTAGATTATTTTTATTCCTAGTGAGGATATTGTTGTATAATAATGCGCTTTTGTTACAAGTTCCCGCTTGCGGCTTCGATCGTGTGGAACTCGAATAAAAAATATGCTATGGTATTCAAGGCATCTAGATGAGTTCTCGTGATTGAGTAACAGCAAAATTTCGGTGAATATAACAAAAATGAAACATTAAAAAAATACGTTTCTTGGTAGAGATATAATAAAATAATAATATAAAATGTGTCCTCTAATGCTATCCGTTAACAGCACTATTTCTAAGAATATATTGATATCCAACATCACCCGAATTTCCTTCGAATACAGAATAAGAATCTATAAAGAATGTAAATTCTGATTGACTTATTTTCAAAATGAAAAGGCGTCTAACACTAAGAACTTTACATTCAGAATAGAGGGTCGACGTCGGGTAAAGAAATGGTCTCTTTAACATGACTTTAAGAACAGATCTCTGAGCTCTTTCGAGTGTTATAAGAGCAGAGGATGGAGCAGAACCCCAGATCGATACGCAGTAAGTAATAATAGGTTGACATAATACTTTATAAATCCTCATAAGAATATTATGACTTACTTTATTTCGCAGGTTCTTCATAATATATATTAATTTCCTAGAACGTTTAGCAGTTGCGTTGATGTGAGGTCGAAAGGAGAATCGTTCATCAATGATGACACCCAGGTATTTAGTTTCATGAGATACTTCGATAGAGACACAACTACAACATCCCGTGACATCAGCAGAGCTACTTATTGCACAAGTGTGTATGAAGAGAGGAGTGTTGTCTTTAGGCGCTGACCTAACAGTTTTATGAAATCTCAAAAATTTAGTTTTCTGTGTATTTAAGGTGAGGAGGTTATTATTTAGCCACATTGCTTCTTTTGCCAGGCCACGCTCAGCGGCCGTTATACAATTCTTCCACGTGGAACCATGGAAAACCAAGGCTGTGTCGTCTGCGTAACATATCATATCACCCTGATCAATGGATAATGAAAGCAAGTCATTGATGTATGCGAGAAAAAGAGTAGGACCCAGGATACTACCTTGCGGGACCCCGAAAGACACGTGTTCAGACCTACTCAGAAAGGAATCTATTTTAAGTTGTTGGGTCCTGTTTGTTAGGTAACTTTGGAACCAATCTAATGCACAGCCTCTAATTCCCATACATTCGAGCTTACGTAGCAAAATTGGTGTGGATACAGTATCGAAAGCCTTTTTAAGATCAAGTAAAACCCCTATGCAAGCCTTTCCTTTATCTAGGTGAGAAGAAACTAAGTTTGTTAAGTGGCTAACGGCATCTTCCGTTGACTTAGCTTTACGGAAGCCAAACTGGGTGTCAGCCAAGAGCTTGTTAGACTCTAAGTATTTGATCAGCCTTTTACTTACACAACGTTCCAGTATTTAAGAGAAGGTTGAGAGCAGAGATATAGGTCTATAATTACATGGGTCACTACGACTACCTTCTTTATGAATGGGTGTGATTATAGAGGTTTTCCATGGTTCTGGGAATACTCCCTTTGCCATACTTAAGTTAATTATAGCTGTGAGAGGCTCGAGGATGTAAGGTGCAATTGCGTTAATAAGACTGTTATTTAAGCCATCATAACCTGGACTGCTACTATTACTAAGGGATTGAATGATGCTACGGATTTCGTGGCAATCAGTTGGTTCAATGAAAAAAGAATTTACAGGAGAGCTTTTTAAGGTAACTTTTGAAGCTAGAGATATCTCAGTTTCATTGGTTATATTCAATGTAGCACTAGCCAGGCTTTGACCTATGGAGGAGAAGTATCTGTTACAGGTGTTAAGCGATTGTAATGGATTGCGTTCCAGGTTTAGCAATCCCACAGGGTCCTTTCTATTCTTAACGGTGCCAGTAACGCTTTTGATTTGTTTCCAGAATGTTCGAGGTTTGTTTTCAGCTTCAAGAAGTATCTTCGAGCCATAAGCATCCTTCAGCTTACGTAACAAGGTAATATAAAAGTTTCTATAACGCGTGAAGACCAATCTTTTCTGTTGGTTATTGGGGTCTAATTTTGAAAGCAAATGGAGCCTATCCTTAGTCTGACTGCATCGTATAAGTCCAGGTGTCATCCAATTCTGAAGATTATTTTTGCGTCTGCTGATGTGAGTAGTTTGTATGTGACTTTTAACAGAGTTTGTAATAGTAGTCATAAAAATATTGGTAGCTTCTGTGACATAGTCAGATTTTAAGATTTCACACCAGTTAGATTCCTTAAGATCGTTGATGATTCCATCGACGTCCACCTTTTGCCTGAGTCTTTTGCGTTTAGCAGTATTCTTGTGGGAAGATAAAATCCCTAGAATGATTAGGTCATGATCAGTCACGTCAGAAGTACAGACAATCGACTCGCCTGTATACTCCGTTTGTACAAAGAAATGATCCAAACAAGTTTTGTTATGGGTAGGCATATTGATTGCACTGTGGTAACCAAGTTCAGCCATACGAGAGAGATATTCAGATGACAAATCGTAGGTTCTGGAGGAATCTAATACATATATCAATATTTATGTCCCCCGTTATGATTTTACAAGTAAAACCCTTTATGTCTTTTAAAACACCAGAGATAGATTCGAGAAAAGTTTTAGTGTTGAGAGAGGGAGAACGATATATAGCAATAAGATGAGTATTCAAGTCTGGTATTACTACAGATAAACATTCAGATTCCTCGATAGATAGTTCAGCTACTGTTGCCATCCAAGTATCTCTAATATAGACCACAACACCGCCAGCCTTAGTTTTATGCTTTGTTGTGCAGTACGAGGTGTAGCCATCCATTTGGGGGATTACAGTCGCAAGTGGAAGCCAACATTCAGTGAAAACAATTACATCAAAACTAAGAGAGAATCTCTTTAAGCTAACTTGGAAACGGAGGAAATTTTTATTTAAGCTTCTAATGTTACTACACAAAATTCGTATATTGTACTTGCTGAGAATTTGAGAAGAGTGTTCGGGAGAAGTTATATTATGACAAACTATGCTATTAGAGTTGTCTATTTCACCAATTATATCTAAAAGAGCCATAGAATGGTGTTAAGACTGGAGCAGTATCTGAAAAAGCTAAAAACTGGTGTGGCATAAAAGCAGTCCTTGCAAAGCAGTGCAATTGTAACTAATTTAAGCAACAATAAAATTTGTTCATAATAACAAGCAGATGAATTATCAATTGTAATGAGCGATTTAATATTAATAGAATATACAATAATATTAGAATATACAATAATATTAGACAAACAAAAGGCCATAAAATAGATAAGTAATAAAGTGCGCAAATTTATACAAAAAATAGCTTTCTGGTGGTTGAATAGAGCAGTATTAGTTAGCAGAATGAAAAGGCATACGAAGCAAATCGTCGCTCGATTGGATTTTAATTGCTGGACTCCCAGTGCGTTTACGAATATAGATGGAGCCATTTTTAATCCAGCAGTATTTAAAGTTAGCATCGGAGGCTGCTCTTCTAGTGTCTCGAAATAACTGCCTTTTTTCGCGTGTTAGACGTTCGTTTACGTAGACCGGCCCATGTCCAACAATGTCCTTACTATGCAATGTTCTACGAGATCTTCCAGCTTTTAGGAACAAATCGCGAACAATTTTGCGAGTGAAGCGGATTATAAGTGGTCGAGGTTGAGCTGGGTAATTGGAATCAGAATTTGAGTCTTTTCTGTGGTGTCGTGGACCTGCTCTTGTGACACTATCAAGATCGTTTTCCGTTATATTCACTCCTATTTTGTTGGCTGTAGTCATAGCTAAATGAATGGGGTTTTCCGATGATTCCTCCTCGATTCCTATTACTTCCAATTCATTTATTAGGAAAGCCTGCGAACGAAAATCTAGCTCTTGGCGCAGAGAATTAATTGTAGATTTAAGTTCAACATTTTGACGTTGTTTAGCTTCAAGCTCTTGTATTTTTGAGGAATGAACAGCTTTAATATCTTCTAGATTCTTTTCGCAGAGAGCAAGTTACGACACAAAACTTGCCATGTCGCTCTTAAAAGTCAACACAGTCTCACGAAGAAGACGAATTTCTTCTGTAAGGACCTGTACATCAGAAGAGTAATTGGAAGTTTCAATAGATGCCTGGGTTAGGGGGCTGTTGAGATGTTCCACTTTCTTTCGTTTACGACTATTTTCTGTAACTGCGTTAGAACGTGCCGGAGTAGTTGAATTGTCTCCACCTTTCTTACCCAGTACCTGGCATTCTGGACAGATCCACTGAGTATCACTTTCATCACCGACAGTACAATTTCCAATGCAAAGGATGTGGAATATTTTTTTACAATTTTTGTTGGAACATGTTATCATCGGTGACTGGTGTCATGCAAGCAGCACAGGTAGGATTTGGTGACATTTTGTGTGAATAATATTATTTATTTATATATTTGATATTCTATTAGCACAGGCGGTAAGCTGCGTAGTGTGTAAACGCAGAACCAGTTTTAATGCGTGGAGCCGCGGCCGGCGAACGGTGAGTCATAAGATCGCCACTTCTTTGTGCGGAACGGTCGGCTTTTGAATTGGTAATAACCGTTTTTACTTTGTACGCTTGTATTTGTTCGATTATTTCAGATAACCGCGGTTTAATAACACCACACGATAAGAATTTTCACTGACTTATTAAGAAACGTAATTAAAGTAAGTTAATCACTGCTAATTGTTTATATTGAATTTTAAACTGCGCACGGACACTAGGCACGTATTGAGCAGTAGCCGTTCAGCGCGAAACTATAATATATTATAACTGAATGGAGTATTGTTTTAAAATATGTTATAACTGAATGGGAATAAATGTCTATACAGCAATTATAAAACACCCAATGTAACGTATATCTTTAACGCTTTACAATATAAATGAGAAAATATTGTTTCGTTGTATTTGATTTCACGGGTCGTATTTTATTTGGAGGTTCATGGCGCGACATGAAAATACACCTTTGAGGGTTCACTGTGATTTATAGGCGGATCAAAGAGTGGCTGTCACAACACCAAACGCCTATTTATTGATTGGATGGTTTCTGTTAAAAGTGTAAGTATAAAGGATAATGTTTTCCAGCGATTTACTTTCGGACCAATTACTTCGTAGAGGCTTGTACATTATAATATTGTGTTGGGAGGTAGCAGTTGTATTATGTTTCACCTGATTATATGGATATTATATTTTATCCTATAAAGAAGACACTTTGTGAATCATGTAGGTACTAGAAATTGAACCAAACAATAGTTTAAGAGGGGGCATAAAGCCAGAGAATTTCTATAGTTTAATGGGCGGGGCCATAGCGCGCCATGCCGCGCGCAATCATTCTTCCATCATACACCCGGCTCATCGTACACGTAAAGTTCATCGGACGCTAAATTAAACACAATATTCTTCGCTCGTTCAACGCGTATTTTCGGTAGTATATTAATGAAATAATTATATAAAACAGTGAAGTTGAAATATTATGTAATATGATAATTCATTATTATTTTTTATTTATAATTATTAATTATTGATGATAATCTATACATATAATAAAACAGTAAAAAAAGTGTATACGTATGTAATATATTCAAAAAAACAATATTAGGGAAACAGTATAGAGCACGAATCCGTAAAAAAATCTGTCTGTTTGTTTATGTCTGTTTGTTTGTATGATTTGAATGAATGTTATATTGTTGTGTAGATATTATATACTAGCTTTCCGCCCGCGGCATCGCCCGCGCAGTCAAAGAAAAACCCGCATAGTTTCCGTTCCCGTGGGATTTCCGGGATAAAACCTATCCTAGTATGTCCTTTCTCGGGTATCAAAATATCTCTATACCAAATTTCATGCAAATTTGTTCATTAGGCGTGATTGAGTAACAGACAGACAGACAGAGTTACTTTCACATTTATAATATTAGTACAACATTAGTATAATATTAGTACAAGGTAAATTAGCTTGGAGAAATTTTTGCATATTATGTAGTGGTGTGTATATTACTCAGATCTTAGAGCGCGTTTCCACTATATCGTTCAGGCCTATATAAAAATGTTTCGATATATCCTAACATTACTATTTAATTTTATACTTATTCCTAGCAACACTCTGATTTTTGTTTTCAATAAAAACAAGTTTTTATTTGAAAGAAAATGGTTTTGACTTTATAAAAAAAATATAATTATCATTCAATTTCACGTCCTTGAGCAAACGACAAGACGACTACCGTGAAACAATAAAATATCGTGTCCATAATAATTTGTTTCGTTATTAATATTTGACCATAATAATTACGAAACAAAACAAATAAATAAATCGTCACTTGATAGTTGAAAGTGGAAACACGCACAAAACCAGAATAAACCAGTTTACGCTGTCCGCAGGTGCCACGTGCAGTCTTTCGTCAGTCGCTTGGTACAGTTGGCCAAGAAAGTGGTGTACCACCCTAAGTTTGAATATCGCTTGCAGATTCATAGGTGATAAAGATTAGTTTCGCTTGCAGATCGATCTGACAACTTCTATTGCTGTCTTTATCTGATTATTGATAACGACTATTACTGTTTGTAACGTGACAGCTGTTCTTAGTTTGAACTTGATGGAACCAATGACGTCGTAAAATCAACGGCGGGGGGCTGTAGATTTTGATGACAAAATTGTATCTACAAATTCAGAATTGTAATCAACAAGTTACATAAAATTGTGAAGGCACAAGGCGAATCCACAAACCTACAATTTCTGTAAACTTGTAATTACAATATCAATAAAAAACAAGCTAAAAATAGATTTATCCTTTTATTAAATTTCTACAATCAATTTTAAAATACTTATAACAAACAAAAACATAGCATATATAGTAATATTTAGAAGATATTGAAAATTTTTAAAAATTAGAAACGGGTGTAACCGCCGTTGGCCTCTATAACCTCTAAAAGACGAGACCTCATTGAACCAACAAGCCGTGAGCAAATATCGGTTCCCCGCATTTCCTCCCAAATATAATTACAGTGACTAATAAGAGCTTGTTTGGTTCTTTCATTTTGATGCGACCATCGTTGGACCATAAGGCCCCAAAGATTTTCTATCGGGTTGAGGTCCGGCGATCTTGAGGGCCACTGAATTACCCTTACGTCAGTGTGTGAACGAAACCAGGCTCTTACGATCCTCGCATTATGAATTGAACAATTATCTTGAACAAAATCAAATTGTGGCACTTCGTTCTCCGGGTAAACATTACGGACTGTCGGTAGCATTGCATTCTGAAGCACGTCGATATAATTTACAGCCGTCGCTCGAGGAGGTAGAGAACACAATTCTCCTACACTATCCGCACTCATCCAGCCCCAAATATTTACGGAAATTCGACCTGATTCTCTATTTGGGATTACATGATCATCTTTATACCGTGTTGAATTATATCGCCAAAGGTGAAGACGTCCATGCTGACTGGATTTAAACGTTTTTTCATCACAAAACACTGTATTAGACCAATCAAACTCTAAGTGCTCTCTGGCGAAGTTCAGACGAGCAAGTCTGTGAGCATCCGTCAAATATATTTTCTTGGCGTAATGCCTGTGGTGCAACCCCATGTAATGTAGATGATTCCTTATTGTTTGGGCACTCACATCGAACATCTCCGCAAAATGTTTTGTGGGCTTAAAACCATTGATTTCATATTCCCGTCTCATGAATTCTCTATCGTTATTGGAGAGTGCAGGCCGGCGACCACTTCTTCTGTGATCCAACAAACTTCCCTCCTCTCCTTCACGACGAATCCAAAAGCGGACAGAATGCCTCGATATATTCAAATTCCGGGATATCGCACTGATACTGCTTCCCTCATTAAATTGGGCAATTATTTGTGCTCTTTCGGCAATGGTCAAGTTGGCAGGCATTGAGATGATTTTATATGCAGTTGATTGAAAAATAACACGGAAAATATATCGATTTTTTGCATATATTTGACAAAATGTCAATTGTCAGTTTTCTTTTTCAAATGAAATTCGGTTGTCTATTTAAATAGTTTTTATTACTTTTGTTTGGAAACATTTCAATTGCTTTGTAGAAACTAATGTCCTTTTCATTTAAATACTAAAGGTTAAAATGTCATGTACTTATATGTGACATATGACGTATGAATACTAAATACATAGGTTTACGTCATGATAATGTTGTCTCTTTCAGTAATATCTTTTTTTAACGAACCTTGTTGTAATTTTCGATGACCGGGAAACTAAATCAAAACTGGTACACCACTTTCTTGGCTGACCGTACGTGCTTGGTACCGTTAGAACATAAAGCACACATTTCATTCAAAAGTTATAATTATTACGTAATTGTTAAATTTTGTATTTGTTGATTGTTGTTATTATTTGTTATTATTGTTATAATATTTGTTGAAGTGTTTAATTTGTGTGTAAGTGTTGTAACTTTATATTGTTAATTGTTAATGTAAAAGTTATACGTATGTTAAATGTGCAAATATTAAAATAAAGTCTCATCTTTTTCAGAGGAGAAACACATATAGTTTAACTAGATTTCCGCCCACGGCTTCGCCCGCGTTTGCAAAGGAAAACCCGCATAGTTCCCGTTCCCGTGGGATTTTCGGGATAAAAACTATCCTATGTGTTAATCCAAGTTACCCTCTATATGTGTGCTAAATTTCATTGTAATCGGTTCAGTAGTTTTTACGTGAAAGAGTAACAAACATCTATACATCCATACAAACTTTCGTCTTTATGATATACTAGACTAGATTTCCGCCCGCGGCTTCGCCCGCGTTTGCAAAGGAAAACCCGCATAGTTCCCGTTCCCGTGGGATTTCCGGGATAAAAACTATCCTATGTGTTAATCCAAGTTACCCTCTATATGTGTGGTAAATTTCATTGTAATCGGTTCAGTAGTTTTTACGTGAAAGAGTAACAAACATCCATACATCCATACAAACTTTCGCCTTTATAATATTATCAGATCAGATATTAGAATATTAGAATATTAGATATTAGATATTAGATTTAAAATCCCATATATTATATATTATAATAAAAACTAAAAATAAAATGTTGTTTTTTTTATTTGCTGACCATACACTACTACAAACGCAAAAATTTCTCCAAGCTAATTTACCAGCTAATTTTTTTTGTAAGCTAAGCTAATTTAGTAGGTATGGATAGTGTGACTGTGTGAGACCCATTTGTAAAAAGTCGTCAAATAACGATTTTCGTGGGACTTACCTCCACCATACGGACAACTCAAAGTAATATCTAGGCATGTTTTTTAGTATATACCTATAATATAATATATTCACAATCTGTATTACATAATAATATTACATATTATAGATTATCTATAAGTACATAAATATAGCTTTTCGAATTTTTGTATGTTTGTATGTATGTCTTAGCATTAGCTAATAATATTATAATTCATAAAAAATATACTATAAATCTTTCTTGATTTTATAGATGTAAAACTATGAATGAAATATTTATATCCATATATGTATACCTAAGATCGTAGCGTCAATACTCAGCCCGCGGAAACATATTATCATATTTATCTACAAATAGGTAGGTAGATTACTACCTATTTGTAGATTCCTATGGTTGTTCCAGTAAAAAACGTAAACAGGTTGTGAATAGTATATACCTATATAATATATAATATATTCACAATCTGTATTACATAATAATATTACACAATATCTATAAGTACATAAATAATAAATATAGCTTTTCGAATTTTTGTATGTTTGTATGTAGGTATGTTAAGACATACCTACATAGCTTTAGCTAATAATATTATAATTCATAAAAAATATACTATAAATCTTTCTTGATTTTATTGATGTAAAACTATGAATGAAATATTTATATCCATATAACTAGGTACCTATGTAAACCTAAGATCGTCGCGTCAATTATACTCAGCCCGCGGAAACGAATTTACGAAAATAATAGATATCTAAACTCACCTGCATAAAGTTTCTGAAATGAATCAAGTCGTATTTTTTATTAATACATATTAATAAATAATAATAATTATTATTTATTATAAATAATAATTATTTATTATTTATTATAAATAATAATTATTTATTAATATGATTACAATACTAAGTATATTAACTTATCTTCGAAAATTAGTTAGATATCATTTAAATATGAATCTCTTTTAGTTCTCGTTTCTGAAGTTTCAATGTTCTTTTGTTGTTTACCATTTTCAAAAAAACAATATTAAAACAATATTATTAAAAAATCGGCGCGGCACAGCAATTTGAGCATGGTCTACTCGTCTCAACGGAGCGATAGCGTCTGATGTATGAAATAGAATTATGTTTGAAGCTCCTAGAACGTGCGATGCAAGATGATTTCTTGCGTAATTAAAAATATAGTAAGCGCCAAAAGTGTTTTATCGTGATTAAACCAAAACTAAAAGTAATTACAAAAAAGTGGTCTTACAAAGTTCTGACAAATGTTTCAATATAATTGTTTATGAAAAAAAGAACATAATAGGCATTACCATGTCAAGTAAAAAACGTAAAAGTGTGAAATTTAGAGGTAACTTCGTGAATTTTTTCTATCGAGTCAATTTCAATATTTTATGTTTTTGATCTGACAATATAATCGAAAATATCATCAAGTTTTACATATATTTTATTTTTTATATTTGGTCTTGAATATTACACGTATCAACTAAAAGTTGATTGGTGATTTGACTTTATACCCATTCTTAAATTTAAGGCTGCCTTTTGTTTAAACAGTGATTTTTTTACTATAACTATGATAAATAGTTAACCTAATGAATACGTACATAGTAATTACTTAATAGAAAATCCGTTTAAGAACTTATAATTTAGTTTGAGCTTCTGAGTAAAAGGTGTGTTTGGACAATCTTTATTAAGTAAAGTCTAACAACGCTTCATCATGAATTTCTTTAATTCGTCTTAGTTGAAGAATCAGAGTTTATTTTTAGAAGTTACCCTTCGTAATTTTACCTAAAAATTTTCATTTTACATTTTTTATTTTTCCAAAGGACCACTTTAAAACTTGCCTGAATGATTGAATTATGTTAAGAGCATGTCTATAAAATATTTTTTATTTATTTATTTAATACATTAATGTTAAAATATTCAACGTACCACGCAGTAAGTGAAAAGTAAAGTTAAAGCTATAAATATGCCACTCTTCTCTCGTTCCACACATGGTCCCTTCCTGCAGGCATGTTCAGCGCCGTGATTTGCCCATTGGCCAAAATCAATGATCATACACAATATACATCTCCACGATTGGGGCCACAACCCGGTGTTCCGCGAACAGTAATCGTTAATTAAACCATTTCCTTCTGAAAGAGGTTCATTCGTTTCGTATAAAATTATTTCTGAGTCAATGCACATTGTGTTTTTCCGGCTTAACCTGCAATGTCGTCTATGTAGTATACATATAATAAGACAAATTGGTTGGTGGATTAACTGATGCGCAGCATATACCACTTCAACTTGGCTTGAGATTTGGATAAGGGATATTCACAAAGTATATTTGATAACTAAATTTTGAATCTGTAGGTCTTGAATTGTATCTGAGTAGACTCCAGTTAGCCGCAAAAATAATAATTAAATCAAAATGTAAATGCCGTTAATCTAAAAAATATAAGAATATTACAAAATAAACAAGAATTTACGCAGCTATAACTCAAAAATGTAATGGGCATAAAATGAACGTTTTAATGATATTTTTTGGTTGGAATGAGTATCGTTTCCCCTGGGTAGCAAGCGACGCTGTCGTTTTTTCACGAATAACGCTAGCATTGAAAAACATTTCAGCGCATTCAGTTTTTAATTCCTTTATATAATATTTACTAGCTATTTTAATATTTCATACATTTTATACCAAAATCTTCTCTGTAATATTAATGAAAAGAACACTAAAAATTTATGAAATAAGTGGCTGTTATAAGGAAGTGAAGAATATAAAAATAATATTATTATATCTGAGATAAGAAGCTCTTTACGCGAGAGTGCTTATAGCCACGGTAATGAGTAGCTTAGAACACGTCAAAATTCTTGAAACGACAAAATGAATTATTTATAGGAATACAATTTAACGTTATTCGACCATAATAAATCAATTAGAAAAAAAAAATATATATATATGCAATATACTTTTGCAATGATCCATGTAGTTAAGCACAGTAAAAATAAACCGTTTTTCCGTATGTTTGTACCTCTTTTATTCTATTAGTCAATTCGTACAAATATGTTAAAATCACCGAACTTAAATTGTATCAAAAGGACTTTGATCGTTACGCTTTGTAATTAAACAAATTAGTATCTATTGAGACGTGAAATAACTCAGATTTCGATTCCAATCCAATAGAGATTTGTATTTGTTTGAAACTCTTTGATTATTCAATATAAATAAACAGATATAGAGTTCCTAGAATAGACAGTACGGATTACATTAACAAAAAAGGGAATTTAGGATATCTGTCAAATTCAAAACCTATTTCGTTACGTGTATTATCTTTCCCTTTGATTTGATTTAGATTTTTTGTTTAATTTTCAGTCATTTATGTAAATTAACATCATTATACTTGATGTAGATACTCAAAATAAATAGACATGGACCTTCAAAATACGTTTTAAAGAATCAGTAAAATAAAATTTATGAGCCTACTTTAAAACATCCAACAAAATTTAAATCCACGAAGCATTACGATTCCATTTTAAGCGCTTAATAAAAAATTCGTTTAATCTTTTCAATCAGGAACCGTCAGGCATTAAAACGTTTGGCTAATCAATTTATTTTCAGCGAAATAAAATATTAATTAGTTGAATTAAGGGGTTAATTAGTGTGAAATCAGAGATCCATCTCAATCCGTAATCGCAGTCATGCTGTCATGGAAAGGCCACGTTACCTAATGCGGAAAATTTATATGTTTAATCTGTAAGTAAGTTTTAATTTTGAATAATTTTGGATGATATTTCCTCACATTTCTCTACAGACAAATTTTTTTGTTAAATTCGTGATTGAAACGAAATTGTCAATGTTTTATGAGAATTTTATCATAATTTTCTTTTAAGATCAATTCATTATTGGCCATTTTTTTACATTCATACAGACTATAATCGTCTTATAATTCTGCCTTTGTCGAACTTATAGGCTCTTTTACATTTTTTCATGCAAATTGAAATTTTTGTACAACTATATTTAGAGCATCATTTCAAAATCGAATCTGTAGATATTAGGGTCAAAGAAGAAAATTGCAGCTACTTTGCATTACGAACTGTCATATTGAAGCGGATTGTTAGTTATTAAAGTAGATAATACTTGGCAAATAGCCAGATGAGCATAAATTGTTATATAGGCTATATAGGCTAATTGGAATTGATTATATCGATGTATTTAGAAAATATAAGTTCCGTGTAAAAGAAATGTGTTTTATAATTTAATTTATATTTTCAGTTTATATAATTTAATGGTATTAAATGAGATGAGTGCGGCAGATAATTTCTTCTGATAAGATTTTATCATTGTTCAAGTGGATTATGTGTATGCAAGTATCGTCATGTGGATTTTGTACTGATCCGGAATTGATGTTGTTGTTGTTTGTTGTTCAATGTTTACACAGAGTATTAGTATATAGATGTCTGTCCGAAAGCTAGAATAACTATTAGCAGATCATTTCAATCATTTTATTAATAGCTCCATACCGTATTAAACATAATATCAATGTGCAAGTGACGCCAATTAGTTAAAATATTTAGGATTTATAGGATTTTTTAGGATTTCTCTATATATATACGTATAATATAACGTACTAATAAGCTAGTTCATTGCGCATCGCTCTTCCTAATAAGCAATCTATACCCAGGCGCTGTAATGTTTGCCGCAATTAGGAAACTTCCAAGGGTTTCATGAAATATAAGGCGAGTGATCTCATTAAGGCCAATAATGAGCCAGGATAGTAAAGAATAAGATTAAGATTACAGTATCTTTCTGAACAGATTTATTAAAATTGTGGTTGAAATTTTTATTGATCTATTGGTTAAAATTGTGTATGATAAAGGTTTCTTTCGTATCTTTGATTGAACCATCTCATTTATATCTTTGTTCGTTACTACTTATATTAAAAATATCTAGTACTTATCTTATTTTTAAGTATTAGGTCTTTTGATTGATGAGGATGACGATGATGACTTCAAGTAACAAACACTTGATTTTTTTAGTGGAGCTTTATGGAAAATTTCAGCGTAAACTTGTGTCAGAAAATGTTTTGAGGGTATTATTAAAGTTTGGCCACCATGATGTTATTTAAGATTTTGAGCACGATTTTGCCCCGCTCACGTTTCTTCAGATATTATTTTTTATTAGATATTTTTCATATAATACAATGAGGAAATATGGTAAAGTTAGGAGAAGCTTAGTAAGTGATACAATTTGTGGATCAAAAGTATTATGTACTTTACAATAACATATCACTCTTACATACATTTCAATTATTAGGACTGCTCTACCATGTGAACTTAAGGACGTATTTACAAATTGACGCGCATCAATTTTAAGTTTTGAGTCTTACTACTACACGTGCACGGCTCACACACACAGCGAAATGCGAGAAACGACGAAATTATGACTAAACTGACACGACTTGATAATTGAACTTATTTTTATTGCAATATTTTTTTTTATAATTTACTTTGATTTGTTTGTAACGTTGAATGGTCACAAAAGTAGATACCATTTACCTAATTTCATGGGACAGTGATTGATTGGTAAACAAGTACATGCCAAAGTGTACTTCGGAACTATTATTCTTCTGGAACTATTCTGGAACTATTATACGAGTAGAACTAGATGTGTCGAGTTTAGGCTCGTTTTGTTAGTTATGTCGAGACCTTACCTCCGGACTTGATGGAGTGACCTGAAGGTGTACTTCGAAGACTGCTACTGGAACTAATAGACGATTAGAGCTAGGTATGCCGAGTTTGGGCTCGTTTTGTTAGTTATGTTGAGACCTTACCTCCGGACTTGATGAAGTGACCTGAAGGTGTACTTCGAAGACTGCTACTGGAACTACTAGACGATTAGAGCTAGGTATGCCGAGTTTGGGCTCGTTTTGTTAGTTATGTTGAGACCTTACCTCCGGACTTGATGGAGTGACCTGAAGGTGTACTTCGAAGACTGCTACTGGAACTACTAGACGATTAGAGCTAGGTATGCCGAGTTTGGGCTCGTTTTGTTAGTTATGTTGAGACCTTACCTCCGGACTTGATAGAGTGACCTGAAGGTGTACTTCGAAGACTGCTACTGGAACTACTAGACGATTAGAGCTAGGTATGCCGAGTTTGGGCTCGTTTTGTTAGTTATGTTGAGACCTTACCTCCGGACTTGATGGAGTGACCTGAAGGTGTACTTCGAAGACTGCGACTGGAACTACTAGACGATTAGAGCTAGGTATGCCGAGTTTGGGCTCGTTTTGTTAGTTATGTTGAGACCTTACCTCCGGACTTGATAGAGTGACCTGAAGGTGTACTTCGAAGACTGCTACTGGAACTACTAGACGATTTGAGCTAGGTATGCCGAGTTTGGGCTCGTTTTGTTAGTTATGTTGAGACCTTACCTCCGGACTTGATGGAGTGACCTGAAGGTGTACTTCGAAGACTGCTACTGGAACTACTAGACGATTAGAGCTAGGTATGCCGAGTTTGGGCTCGTTTTGTTAGTTATGTCAAGTCCGGAGGTAAGGTCTCAACATAACTAACAAAACGAGCCCAAACTCGGCATACCTAGCTCTAATCGTCTATTAGTTCCAGTTGCAGTCTTCGAAGTACACCTTCAGGTCACTCCATCAAGTTCGGAGGTAAGGTCTCAACGTAACTAACAAAACGAGCCCAAACTCGGCATACCTAGCTCTAATCGTCTATTAGTTCCAGTAGCAGTCTTCGAAGTACACCTTCAGGTCACTCCATCAAGTCCGGAGCTAAGGTCTCAACATAACTAACAAAACGAGCCCAAACTCGGCATACCTAGCTCTAATCGTCTATTAGTTCCAGTTGCAGTCTTCGAAGTACACCTTCAGGTCACTCCATCAAGTCCGGAGGTAAGGTCTCAACATAACTAACAAAACGAGCCCAAACTCGGCATACCTAGCTCTAATCGTCTAGTAGTTCCAGTAGCAGTCTTCGAAGTACACCTTCAGGTCACTCCATCAAGTCCGGAGGTAAGGTCTCAACATAACTAACAAAACGAGCCCAAACTCGGCATACCTAGCTCTAATCGTCTATCAGTTCCAGTTGCAGTCTTCGAAGTACACCTTCAGGTCACTCCATCAAGTCCGGAGGTAAGGTCTCAACGTAACTAACAAAACGAGCCCAAACTCGGCATACCTAGCTCTAATCGTTTATTAGTTCCAGTTGCAGTCTTCGAAGTACACCTTCAGGTCACTCCATCAAGTCCGGAGGTAAGGTCTCAACGTAACTAACAAAACGAGCCCAAACTCGGCATACCTAGCTCTAATCGTCTATTAGTTCCAGTAGCAGTCTTCGAAGTACACCTTCAGGTCACTCCATCAAGTCCGGAGCTAAGGTCTCAACATAACTAACAAAACGAGCCCAAACTCGGCATACCTAGCTCTAATCGTCTATTAGTTCCAGTTGCAGTCTTCGAAGTACACCTTCAGGTCACTCCATCAGGTCCGGAGGTAAGGTCTCAACATAACTAACAAAACGAGCCCAAACTCGGCCTACCTAGCTCTAATCGTCTAGTAGTTCCAGTAGCAGTCTTCGAAGTACACCTTCAGGTCACTCCATCAAGTCCGGAGGTAAGGTCTCAACATAACTAACAAAACGAGCCCAAACTCGGCATACCTAGCTCTAATCGTCTATTAGTTCCAGTTGCAGTCTTCGAAGTACACCTTCAGGTCACTCCATCAAGTCCGGAGGTAAGGTCTCAACGTAACTAACAAAACGAGCCCAAACTCGGCATACCTAGCTCTAATCGTTTATTAGTTCCAGTTGCAGTCTTCGAAGTACACCTTCAGGTCACTCCATCAAGTCCGGAGGTAAGGTCTCAACATAACTAACAAAACGAGCCCAAACTCGGCATACCTAGCTCTAATCGTCTATTAGTTCCAGTTGCAGTCTTCGAAGTACACCTTCAGGTCACTCCATCAAGTCCGGAGGTAAGGTCTCAACGTAACTAACAAAACGAGCCCAAACTCGGCATACCTAGCTCTAATCGTTTATTAGTTCCAGTTGCAGTCTTCGAAGTACACCTTCAGGTCACTCCATCAAGTCCGGAGGTAAGGTCTCAACATAAATAACAAAACGAGCCTAAACTCGGCATACCTAGCACTAATCGTCTATTAGTTCCAGTAGCAGTCTTCGAAGTACACCTTCAGGTCACTCCATCAAGTCCGGAGGTAAGGTCTCAACATAACTAACAAAACGAGCCCAAACTCGGCATACCTAGCTCTAATCGTCTAGTAGTTCCAGTAGCAGTCTTCGAAGTACACCTTCAGGTCACTCCATCAAGTCCGGAGGTAAGGTCTCAACATAACTAACAAAACGAGCCCAAACTCGGCATACCTAGCTCTAATCGTCTAGTAGTTCCAGTAGCAGTCTTCGAAGTACACCTTCAGGTCACTCCGTCAAGTCAGAAACTAAATATGAAATTTATAATCCCATAAGTATAAAATACTATAAATAAAATCTTACCTTGTTGTGCCTTGGTTCTCGGTGCAGAATGCGTGAAGTATCAAGTTTGACCTTGTCAACTATTTTGTATACGTACAGCGATCTTTTCGTAAACGAGGAGCTGCTTACAAGCGTCACAGTGTCTACTCACAACGGCGGCCGAGCGCAGACTAAATTACTAAAATATTTCATTACAAATTTTTGTGCAATAAATCAAGATAGTGACAAATAAAATAACCCTTATTTCCATGCAATAAGTATCACGCGTTACCGCTAAATATGTGAAAAAATAGGATTTGATTTTAATTTTTTTCTCAGCTTATTTGTAACATTTTGATAGTTTTAGTTCCTACCTTTTTGAGTTGGACATGTCTGCTTACTTAAAATATTTTTAAATAAATAAATTTAGTTTATTAAATAATAGAAAAATGCTTTTATATTCAGCACGATATTGTCAATTTTGTGTGAAGAGGCAACGGAAATTATTTTTTACAATATTATAAACCAAAATTTTCGACTAAAAAATTCCTACCATTTAAAGATTAAGGAGTAATCTATCTATGGTAATTATTAGTCAAATTTGGTTTTGTATTATTTTGCCGCAAAATGCATCGAAAAACTGCTTATTTTTGTCAGATTCGTAAACGCGTCCACGCTATTTCTCGTTGAAATGAAAATATAATGTTATCCGATATGAGTTAACGACCCATATAACATTACATATATTTTTTTTCTTCAGCTCCACTTGATGTTAATTCTTTACATTTTCAAATTAGAACCAATTATAACTGTTTTCTTGCCTTATAATTGTAAATTAATTAAATTAATTAGAAGATGTTGTAAGCTTTGAAGTGAACTACTTGTTTATCTGAACGTTGAATCTTATTCCTTTAACAGACAAAAGGAGACAGCCGCACGTGAGTAATTCTGATTTTTCAGATCCAACCACAATAATTATATAAAGGTTTCGTTCGCCTTAAGGGAGCTCGAGACATCTGGTTACTAATGAGCTTACCAGGTTACTTGGCAAGCACATATCTCACGCTCAAACTGTGCAACTAAAACACAACAAATCGGTAGCGCTGTTAACTGTTTGTTTTAGCTCCTTCTCTTAGTACTAGAACTTGCAATGAGTGTGGATTACTTGCGCGGAAATTTGTGCACCTTTTGGAATTAAATCGCGTTGCCTTTACAGGATACAGCGTACTTTTGTTAAACATATTGATAAGTGCTACAGTAGGAAACTGTTCTGAACAAATGAAATAAAACTTTATATGAAAATACAATTTTAAGCAGATAATTTTATTGGACCAAATCTTACAATGATATCAAAATTTTCATTACATTTCTAGAAGATGTTATTAACTGAAATTGTTTTATACACTAAAGAAAAACAAAGTTTGAAATACCTCAGGACCCTGATTATTGTTGGAAACCCTTTGATAGGTAAATTAGAAATGAATAAATTCAATAATTTGTGAGCTAAAGTCGTTATTATTATTATGATTAAAACGCCTAAATTGATTGTTTGATAAATGAAGTTGTGAAATTAAAAAAGTTTTCACTTCTCGATAATAAATTTCAGATTAAGAAAACAACCTCGACGGAAACTTGTGTAACTTTATTTTAAAAGAAGGGCCGGGGATTTGAATAAACCTATTATCAGATAATAAATGGACGTTCATATTAACGTTTAACTTGATTACTTTGATGAATTGGACATTTCATTAAATTTGAATTTATAACGCACAGAGAAGTGCGTGAATAACCTATCTACTTCTCATATTTTAATATTTAAAACGTTCACATAATACAAGCTGCAGAATATATTATTACAGAGGGATGAAAAAAACTTATATTAGTAGAGGAAAACTGAGCTCGGGTATATCCAAAAAATGTGAAAAGCGCCGTTATATAAAATGGCTACGTGAGATAAAAATCTGGAGTGTATTATTAACTATAAATAAGAGGCTAGGAATTTAATATTCAGGCGATAATACCATAGCCCAAACAAAAACACGATCGAAGCATACATCTCAAGGGTCTGCCTTTATTTTACGAGGCCGTATTCAAAGTAAACTGTTTATTACGGTAGCCTGAAGTTTATCCCTTATTACGAAGAATAACTAAGTTATTCTATGTATTAGATCCATGACCTAAGAAGATGTATGAGTCTCGCCAGAGAAACTGACTAGACCTACTGTGGCCTTTCGTAAATTTATTCATTGCGGTTGTTGTTGGATTATTACATTAATAATATTTATTTAGTTTTGTTTTGTAGTTCCCAAAGAACATGTATTTTAAAGTATTTTTTTACAATCATAAATTTCTTATTTATTTCAATAAGGTTAACGTTTTTAATTTTAAAGAGAGCATAATATCACAGATACCTCTACGGTGAAAATCTGATATTTCAACATATATATATAACATATATCTACACCAGACTATTATGTAATATAAAGTACACCATACCCATAACTATACTCATTTCGATATTATGTCGAACATAAAGCCATTCAGAGGATTTGGTTACATTCAAACAGGAATCCTGTTACAGCGCCTTTTGTCAGAACAGGGGGATAGCTATTCTCGAAAATGTTTGGACCAGGCAAAATTTCAATTATAGCAGGCGACTAGGCCGGTTTTATTAGCATAAGCTACGTAGCAAGACTTTCTCGGCGATCATAAAATACAGTCTATTGAGTTGATTTTATGTGCGCAGTTCGCTCAAACAGCACCAAAGCCTTTTCAATTAGCTGCTTATTCAATGGTTTGGAAATTTGCATATAAAACGTAGTGTGTGATATTATATTATATGCACGAATCGTGGGACGCTCTGGAAATTTTATTTATGCGACAAATAAGAGGTTAGTTTCAAAATTGCTGTTATTGTTTCTATTACCATATGAGTTTTTACGAAGAGTTACATGAAATGTTTTATTTAATTAACATCGTCAACTATGTTATTAAAAACATTTTATGTGAGTCACTCTCTCACTTAATACAAACAGAATCAAAAATATTTTTTATTATGTATGTTAGCGCGTTTAATTTAACGATAAAATTATATTTTAAAAGTAAATCAATTGATGAACTTAATTAATTATTTTAATAATAATTAAATGGATAAAAGTATTAATAATCATTTAATTACCAAATAATAATAATATTACATGTCATATTGAAAAAAACGATCAAAACAACACAAATAACACCTGCGCTGACTCACACAGTCACCCCACTCGAATAGTTGTTTTGATCGTCCAATAAATAACGGTCGTCTGCAGTTGCGAGTCATTCTTGTCTTGCCTTGGTCGAGTAAAGATGTCTAAGAAATATTATATCAGTATTTAACTACGTAATACAATCACGCTTTAACATCAGAAGTGGGATGAACCAGCCCTTACTCGGAATCCTGACAGGCTGGCACAAATTCTTCCATCATACTACGTGCCAGTGTGCAACTGTCACTGTCACCATCATGACGGTATGCGACTGTGGACTTCAACCTTCGAAAAAATTGAATTGAATTGACTTCAAGTAAACAAGGATGAAGGAACTCGCACAATGTGTGTTTTCTTGTGCGTTGTGTGAAGTAAATGTTTGTGGTGTGGAATATTGTAACGGTAATGTAGTTCATCAATATTATAATGTGATGTGCAATCCGGGCGGTTGTCCAGGATATTTGAGCCTTTAATTATGGTAAGCGAACGACGTGCTTATGTCACAAATAATAAGGTTTTGATCCTAGGGAATTTGAATCCAATGTGGTGCCTTCGATGGCGCCCAGTGTAAGCTATTGTGGTGGTAAATTATTATTTTTCTGTATTTAGACGATTGAAAAACGCTTCTAAGCGAAGCCAGTTGAATAAATCAATATTTGAGTTTGAGTTCATCATGTGGATGTGATGTGTTCTATAAGGTCAGTGTGGCCGAGCGGTTATGTTTGTGTTATAATACATTGTGTTTTGACATCACGAGATAAATTACCGTACTCATTTCAAATGAACGTACAGTACTCCAAAATTAATAATGCGCATGCAGATCTTCGCTAATTATCGTATTTCCAGAAATACCCGAATCACCCCGAATCATTGAATCGTAAGTGCCCTAAGCAATGCACTTGCATCTTGCACCTTGTTCGAAAGAAATAGGAGTCAATTCAGAGTCATACACAATCGAAAAAAATTCGGGCGGTATGTGACGGTAGCCTGTCGGTCAAAAAATTCAAAAATCCGTCAGTCGTCTTTATATATTGGTGGTGACCGCACGTATTATCTCTGTATGGAATTATATAGAGCTGCATACCCACACAGTTACATACCCTTCTTAGTTTTGTTTCAAAGTTGAATTTTCCGATAAAATGATTATTTACACAGGTAGCAGATAGCAATGGGGAAAGTGAAAATTAATAAGAGCATAATGAAAGTTCTGATCATTCTACGATATCAGAAATAGAGATAATCCCTGATTCTGTAAATCCTTTGGACTGAGATTTTAATGATTAGATTTCTACAATTTAAATGTAAACCAGTGTTTGAAAATATTTTTTTTAAATATAAACTTTGTCTTATTTTAACCTTCCATACATCCATCATTACGCCAGCTTCAGTAAGACACTTTAATAGTTCTAAGTATAGAATTTTCCAAGTAAATCAATACAACAAATACTTATATATTCGCAATCGTGTGGCTTATCTTCGCTATTAACTTACATTGAATTATCGAAACAAATTTCGTTACTTATCTCTTTTACCATAGAATCACAATAAAACTCATAATTCTAATAAACTATACACGAAGAAAATACATTTAACCACTCTATATACATATCGTCTTCAGAGGCTCGGGGAATATGACAGTTGCCGAACAGTGACGAATTTTTATATGCGCATTATCAGTTTGGGAGTACTGTACGAGGACGTTATTGTTTTACTATGACCAAGCCGGATATAACTTGTGTTTTAACTTTTAATTATGTTGCAGGACTTATGGTTATCACTTGAGAGTTGAGATACAGATGAGATACAGAAGCCGCTGTTCGCAGCTGGAAAAACTCGTTGAGCTATCGAATCCTATGTAAATCACAATAATACTCGACAATGATTGCTATGAAGCGGAAAGTACAAGCAATTGCTAAACTACTATTGTGTCCTATGTACGTGTAAGAATAGTACCAAAGCCAAATTAAGATGACCGTGTTAGCGGTAATGGAAACGAATTATGATAATCGAATGCCACTTGTCTGTACGGGTTTTCTGTGACTTAGTCTTACAACTGGGCGGAAAATAATAATAACCTGATTGTTACTTGTCAGTATGGATCCAGACAGTGGTTTAGTCTGACAACTGGACAAAGAAACAAATAATTTGAATATAATGTACTACTTAAAACAAGTCGGAATGTCACCAGCTGACGTGAATTATATCATTGATATTTTGAGTTTTAAATTACCGCTCAGAGCACGAGCTTTTTTCAGAATGGCCGTGTTAGCGCGTTTAATTTAACGATAAAATTATATTTTAAAAGTAAATCAATTGATGAACTTAATTAATTATTTTAATAATAATTAAATGGATAAAAGTATTAATAATCATTTAATTACCAAATAATAATAATATTACATGTCATATTGAAAATAACGATCAAAACAACACAAATAGCACCTGCGCTGACTCACACAGTCACCCCACTCGAATAGTTGTTTTGATCGTCCTATAAATAACGGTCGTCTGCAGTTGCGAGTCATTCTTGTCTTGACTTTGGTCGAGTAAAGATGTCTAAGAAATATTATATCAGTATTTAACTACGTAATACAATCACGCTTTAACATGTATGTCTACAGCTGGTGGATTTTTTCATTTACAGTCACAATGTAAAACTTCTACTGCTGTGCCTATTCAGAACAAAACGTAATAAAATTCAGAAAACTCTCTTTTCTATTACAGCAATATAATCTGTTGTTGTTTTACTAAGAAAACTGAACTGGTATATTTTCTATCTTAGAGTGCAGGAGTAACCTTTGGTTTTATTGATAAACAAAGCTAGACGCTTCATCATACCGAACGGAAAGTTTACGTAAGCCCGTGATATATTATGAATTTTTCACAGCCGAAATTCTCAATTCGTCGATACACTTGGTGTGCGCTTGAAGTGTTTGCAGCACTGAATTCAGCTTATATTGCATTGGCGACATAGGACCCACTTCCGTTCCATTTCCACGATTTTTAGCCAAACTACGTACGACATTGCCAAGCCAATATTCAATAGGTCGAAAATTTGGCTAGGGAAAGCTTTTTACGGAATTCTAGGACTTTCAATATGGACGAAAAACGAACTGTACTCTAAAAACATCGCACTTTATAAAACAAACAATGTTTTTCCTCTCTAAACTTGCCTATGCAGAAGCTACTAAGTATTTGTTTTGTTGCCTGTTAAATGCTCGTTTGCTCCGGTATATTTGTATTTTATGGTTAAAGAAAGTAAGGACATTTAAAGAAAGTAAGCATACGCTTGGTTATAATATAATAACAGTCTACACATGGTTGTCATCTATTAAATTCCATCCAAGAAATAGGTACCTATATTAGAAAAGGATTGTAGGAATTACGAGTAACGAGAAACTTATGATTATTATTCTTCATATCCTCAAAAAAAACCCTTAAGAGTCCGAATCCTTCTCAGTTCGTAAGGAGCGTGGTAGTTAATTATAAATATTGTCATTACAACGCCCCAATTCTGTGAGGGTGTAATTATTTTTCGGAACCTCGCTCGCCGTCTTTCCAATAGAAGACTTATATTACTAGCTACAACTTTTAACAAAGTTAGACTATTATGTATAATAAGATTGTCTTTGTAAAAAAATTCTGTTACACTTACATAAAATTGTAATTTAATATCAATGGTTGCTGTAATAAATAATATCGTTTACCAACTGTGCTCCTGTTCACAAAGGGTTCCACATAAATGGATCTCTTTTATTATATCGAAAAAACGTCGAACGTTCGAACAATATTTAACTGAATGCCCAAAACAGTTCACTATACTATATACGATCTTTCGGCATCCTCGTTTGACAGCTTATTTGTGTTAAACAATTAGACCGGACTCTCAGTGGAGTTTCGTTTGCAAAAATCGCGGACCTAAATCTGACTTCTGATATATATTGTATAGATCCCAGACATCCTATAGACAGATGTTGCCAACCAGTTTTGTGGTCCCCCTGCCCGCACCCCGGTAATTAAATATGGCATACAAAGAAAAAAATAAAAATTTCCAAAACATGCCGTGTGGGGTATCAAATGAAAGAGCTTATTGAGTAGATCACGAATATATAGCATACTATATACATTTCTTACACTTTCTCTAAGATTTTTTAGAAAATTTACGAAAATGGTCCATTTTTGAGTTAACTTTAAACCACTATAGATTGAAAACTCATGAATATATTTTTTAAATTATTATTTTAAATAATTAACAATAGTCCATTGTTTACGATTCAATATTTCGTACAGTGAAATAGTTGCATGGGGGAGTGGGGGGAGCATTCAAAGATGGCGAGTATATTTTCAAGTTCATATAGTATATAGTTATTTTCATCAAATCCACCACATAGCTCACTTATATTATATTACGAACTATTGAATCATAAACAATGGACTATTGTTAATTATTTAAAATAATAATTTAAAAAATATATTCATGAGTTTTCAATCTATAGTGGTTTAAAGTTAACTCAAAAATGGACCATTTTCGTAAATTTTCTAAAAAATCTTAGAGAAAGTGTAAGAAATGTATATAGTATGCTATATATTCGTGATCTACTCAATAAGCTCTTTCATTTGATACCCCACACGGCATGTTTTGGAAATTTTTATTTTTTTCTTTGTATGCCATATTTAATTACCGGGGTGCGGGCAGGGGGACCACAAAACTGGTTGGCAACATCTGTCTATAGGATGTCTGGGATCTATACAATATATATCAGAAGTCAGATTTAGGTCCGCGATTTTTGCAAACGAACATCTCCTTGGAGCCTGCTCTAAATATAAAATGTTAAAGATTGGATCAGGTATGAGTGAATCTATACATATAATAAAATCGTAGGAAAGTCAAAACTGTACATTGAATATTTTTTTAAAAGAATACATAATCCATGATCTATAATCGATATAGAAGCCAAAAATATAGTTTTTAGAATTTTTGTCTGTTTGTCTGTTTGTCTGTTTGTCTGTTTGTCTGTTTGTCTGTATGTTTGACCGGGCTAATCTCGAAAAGTACTGCATAGATTTACTTCAAATTTTGCATGAATATTCCTAAGAGGTCGGGTGAGGATAGTTTAAACATATTATCATGATATCACCTTCGGGGGAGGAGCTGTGAGCCTTTATTTTTCTTACATATTCCGTGTACTACGACAGCGTACAATCTAAAGACTCATGTTTAAATGTTGGTTTCGAGTAAGCCATGCTATTATCTAGCTTTACTAAATAAAAACTATGTCATTTACGTAATTTGGGCAGAGAAACAGTTAAATGAATCTTAGCAGTATAAAGACAAATATGAAACAGCGCCATCTATGAAGTGTTAGAAAAATCAAACACACGTTAACTATTGGAAATTAATAATCAAATGACGCATATATAAATGTTGTTTGACAATATCTAGACTTCTAGATTGACACTATAAAAATTATGCCATTTATGTAACTTGGGAAGAGAAACATAGTTTAAAGAATGTAAGTTGTATAATGTTAATTTTGTAACAGCGCCATCTATGAGATTTCGTAAAAATCAAATCAATTTAGATGTTAACACTACTGAATACACAGTTGGAAATTAATAATTTAAATATAATTATGTTATTTATTTAACTCTTTAGCCCATATCTTCCCTTCCCTATAAGGTATATTTCGTGTAAATAATAAATATACTACATTTTTTTAAAGTGAGGGTAGATGTTTATTATTTTAAGTAAAACTAGACACCATTATCTACAGTTAATCTATTATTGATTGCGTTCATTAGTTACAATTTTAAAAATCTTCGTATTTTATAAATTTACTAGCTTACCGCCCGCGGGTTCGTCCGCTTTGTCTAAAACCTAATAAATTATATACTAAAACCTTCCTCTTAAATCAGTCTATCTATTAAAAAAACCGCATCAAAATCCGTTGCGAAGTTTTAAAGATTTAAGCATACAAAGGGACATAGGGACAGAGAAAGCGACTTTTTTTATACTATGTAGTGATATTTATAAAGCAATTGAATGCCATAAAACCAAAAATATCAAATGCAATCTTCGTGTTTTGTGAATTTTCACCATCATGCGTTCCCACAAAAAGTAAGTTGTTACTTATAGGTATTTATTTTTTATAATGATAGCAATTCATGTTTTTTGTTGGTAGGTATTATATTACACTTTTAGAATGAAATAATAAAATGATGAATTCTTTTATTATTTTGAGGTGCATTGGGAACAGTAGTTTTTGATAAAATTTTATTTGTAAGTAGCTTTTTTTATAGATTTACAGTTAACTTTTGATTTTGTTATTTACAGATTCAATGCTCATAAAATTATATCGCCTTTGGAAGACGATTTCTGCTGATATTTTTACAACACCACTTGAAAATTGATGATTTGATGGTAAAGATAGTAGCAGCGAGGATTAAGTGGAAATTAGTAATCATCCGCTTCGTCAATTTTTGACTGAAGTTAATGTCCAACGTCCAATGGTTCAATCATTGGAAGTATCTCGGGAAATTTTGGAGGATATTTTTCAGGAAGGAGAGGAGGGGCAGCCAACCACATATCAAACGACTACGTTTTAGTACCGAAAAAAATGTTATTCCAAATGAAACGTAAATTTTGCACTCACAACTGTACAAGTAATGTTTTTATTTTGACTTTGCGGTTATCTGATTATAATATTTATCGTTATGGCTATCGAGGTACCGACCGTACTGGGATCAGAGTACATGATACAGTTCATCATCCAGGATTGCTAAGAGCATTTTAACACTGAAAAAGATGTTTTCTTTGAATCGTAGTTGCTTCATTTATTTATTTTTAATCATTTTACATAATATGTTTTATATTTTATAAATATAATATCATTTTCATTATTTAAGTAGATAAAATAAATTATGTAACGGTTTTATAAGAAAACACAGTATATTTATTAGGCGACGGTGATTTCTTCCAGGCAAAAGATATTCATCAGCTCAATAAAATTGAATAGTATGTTGTTAGTTATTCTTTAGATTCACAATTGTAATGAGCATTTCCGCAAGCAAGTTCGTAGTTTAGATATATCATAGTTTTGACATATTAAAGTTCCAACAAAACCCTCAAATTTTTGAGCAGGGTTGAGCAAGATAATTTGAAAAATGTGCCGTGTTAAGTATTATAGAAAAGGTTAGTTCGTTGGTAATTATTATTTCTTCTTCATTTACATGTTGTTAGTAAAAATAAACTTTGACTAACAGTCAAAGTATATTTTAACTAATACTACTTAATATCTATTATACCTACTTATGTTCAGTATTTATCTGTATTATTCATCATCATCAGCCCATATACGTTCCCACTGCTGGGACACGGGCCTCCTATGAGGGTACAGGCCATAATCCACCACGCTGGCCAAGTGCGTGTTGGCGGATGACACATGTCATCGAACTTTTTAATTCTTCGACATGTCGGTTTCCTCACGATGTTTTCCTTCACCGTTCGAGCAGTGGTGATGTTACAACATGCGCAGATAAATTGAAAAATCAATTTATTTCCTGCGCGCTCGCCTGGTCTCGAACCCCGGACTTATCGATTCGAAGTCCGAGGTCTCACCACTGAGCCACCACTGCTTATCTGTATTATTATTGCTTGGTAATTAATATATTTTCATGTCGTATACCTAATTATAAACATAAGTTTGATGTGTAATTAGCTGGATTTATTTTTACACACTCACAGACTTATAAAGAGTGTTAATAGTGTAAATCATGATATTTTTTCACAATTAATAATAATCCTTTTTTCTAATGGTGTTGGCATTAAATTAAACCGCGCTGTCGTTTCGTTCACAAAAAGTGATGTTATGAGGAGCATATTCGGTCCTCATATCATAAAAAATCTGTGCGAAAACAATAAACACGTGTGAGGCCCTCACGGCAGATCGGGGCGGTCTGACGCGAAGTGGGGACAGCGTTGTCACTGTATCGCTCTTGCCACGCTGTTCAACAGACTTATTCGATAGTTCAGTTTTGTGTTAAGACCGCTGTGACAACCAACCCGTGAGACAACCAAACCCGGTCTCCCCTACTATCCCGTGAGACCGAAACCTTCACTGAGAGGGTATGACGTCTCACAGCTGATCGCAAACGGCATATTGTACTATCCCGTGAGACCGAAACCCTCACTGAGAGGGAATTACGTCTCACTACTGATCACGACAGTCATATTTTATCTCGAGAATCTGAAACTTTACTCAATATGAAGACCGTTTGACAAATGATAGGGTGCATCATAATATTATTCGATCTCTTGAAGATGAACATGAGTATAAGCAATGACTAGAGTAGGGACGCGAATATTACAATTATATGAGACAAGAACGATTAATAAGTTTGTTTAATGAAAGATTAAGAATTGAAACTATTCGGTCTCTGGAAACGGACGAATAGCGAGAGGCCCGTCTTACTGCAGACAGATTTCGTCATAGTCTTAATGACTTAGGTAAACAATCTACGAATTCGGTGGTGTGGTCTGACAAATATAAAAGTGGGTTTGCTTATAACCTCACAATTGATTACAGATCATCTTCTGTAAAGGCGTAGTATGTTCTTTTTGTAATGCTTTAAACTTTTAAAGTGTAGTAAGGAGTCGGCTTTCATTTAAAGATACACCGGAACCTTTGAAATCACTACTTTTAGAGGAACATACTGTGCAATGTAAACTGTTATTAGACAATATTCGCTCTTATAGTAGCGCGTTTCAAATGATCCTTTGGTGCTCAATAATTATCAGAAGGTCCGTTCATGCTTACTTTTAAGATACAAGGTCAAGTTTACCATTTGATAGGATCCCTTTTGCCTGTAGGCCAACCTAAGTTTGTTTAAATAGGGTAAAAGTGGGATAGATGCCCCACTTTTTGAAATAGCCTCATAATTTTAAAAACATGAATCTTATACGAACACTTTGTATGAATATAGCTAGGTTAATTATCTGTTTTGAATTACTATATATATTTTTTATCCTATCATTTATAGATAATGTGTAATAAACATTTTTGTAGAACACCTTTTTTGAGGATAGATGCCTGCAGAGTGGGATAGATGCCTTACATACTCTATAAACGCGAAATCTAATAAAATTTATATGATAAACCAGCAAATGTCATGTTAACATAGTTGTTCTGTTGTCCAAGAATATACTTGCGCTCGCACTCCTTCTTTTCTTTTGTATTTTCGTGGCGTGGTTTTCCTACAATCAGTATAAGGGCAGATCATTAATAAGTAAGTATACATAACAAAAAAAAGCAAATTAAACGAGTAAAATCGGTTAACATAGAGAAAACCTCTGGCGCAATCAGGTAAAAATATAAACGGTACCTGTGATTATCGATAATAACATATACATAATATGTATTGAGGGATAGATGCCCTTAGAGGCCCCTAAGGGCATCTATCCCTCGAAAAAAAAGGGGCAACTATACTTTTTGATAAGGATAGCTGCCCCAGTATTTTTTTTATTAAATAAAAACAAAAGAGCCACTATTTTCACTTAGATTTGAAATTAATGAACCAGTGTATAGACATAATAAGAAATATAGTGAAATTTATTAATGCTTATAAAGTTATGCAAAGGCAAATATCAACCTTTTTAAATTTTAACGTGTTCGTGAAGTTCGCCGCGGATATTACAACACGCACTAGCGAAACACGTCTTCACCAAACAACAGCTCATGCGTACCCGAGGTGCGGGGTGATAGGAGCTCCTATTTAAATCATTAATTCGTAGTCACGACTCTGGGAAGTGAGGTTTTTTGAAAATGAGGCATCTATCCCGGTGCGGCATCTATCCCACTTTTACCCTATATTTTGTATTCGACTACAACGAATAGTGGAATACAAGAAATCAATATTTCTCAAATTTAAAACTGAACTCATTTCACAATTTTAGAACAGGTTAATTCGTATGTATGCAGTTTTAAATCGACATTAGAAGCTTTTCCTCAAGATGGTGATATCGGCACTCAGGAACTCCCTGGACGTGTTATAACGCCCAGGCCACAGTATTACAAATTTTTCCTAAAATAGAGCAACGAATGTATTTTCGCATAGCAACGGAGGGGAACTCGCGGGGGGTCAAGTGACGCGTCACGCGGGCCACTTACCACAAACATGCTTAGTTTGTGGTACCGAGCGCGAAAGAAAGTCATCGCGTTTTTAGTAAAGTTACTATGTTAACTAACGTAATTTAATACTTAAGTACATATTCTATAATGGTGTGCTCAAACTGTTAATCTACATTTAATTTAGATTATTATATTTTGATACTAAGTAATGTAGAATTTAAATCACATTCATTCATGTTTTCTTCAGATTTTAAGATTTTCTTATCAGAGTGTTCAATTTTAATGTAAGTAGTTAAATTTTATAAGAGACAATAATTAAGAACATTCAAAAATAAAGTGTCACGTATTTTTTTTAAACGACGAATGACGAAAAACGACCTAATCGCGGACGAAGTCGCGGGCAACAGCTAGTGAATAAATATAGGAGCGTGTTTCAGCTCCGGAGCAGAATTTACAATACACTATTTGTTTGTGACGCATGATTGGCTCTTCAATAGCGAGATCGTTTATATGTACAAAACTTAATAGAGGAATAATTCACTTCCTATACAATGTAATTTTATGCTAAAATTTATTATACAATACCTTACTGAGTTCGATATTATATTGTATTGAAATTTTCAGTTGTTTTTTATTTCGATTTTGATGTCACGTGGTTAGACATTATAATTATTATAATATTCAGAAATATTTTTATCTTACTCAAAGTTTGTTTTCTGTTTAATATTCAAGAGCAGCAATAAACTAATATTCTTTATATTTAAATGCATTCTAATAATTATACAAATTGACACGTAAGTATAATAATGGAATAGTAGGTATAATTTCAGCGTTCGTATTACAGAAATATTTCTAGCAAATCCTTGAAACCAATTTCAGTAAGTCATTCGTCATTCAATTCGATAATCAATATAAGTAAGTCATTTTGAATTTCATTTGAGCTTCTTTCGTAATCCGTTGATTAGAATGGTGCATTGAACAAAGCACCTCAATCAATGAGTTGCATTGATTGAGGTGCTCTTCCTTTTCTAAAAGGCATTTAACACCACCGTTCTCTCCAACCACTAAGCCACGCGGTACGATAGACAATAATTTGTAAATGTTAGCCAGATACGCTTTGGATTCAAACAATGTCCCAACTGTCCGCATAGCTGCATACTAACTAGTCATGTAAAGGGATTGCATAGCATTTACTTATTAGTTTGGGGGACTTACCCAAGTCGGATAAGGTTTCGGTGCAAGGATTAAGCACGTCACACACGGTGAAGATACTATAATATTTTATCTTAAGATACTGTTATATTTTATATTACAGTATCTTAAGGTATCCGGTATCAGCGTTCTGACCATCATTTTTCTTTTTGTCATTGCGTACTAAGACCCCTGTAGAACCGCCATCCTGTTACAAATGACCCACAAAATTTCGGGTCATTTGCTTTAGGCTTTAGGCAACCATGTTATATCTAACTTACTCTGTGACAGTAATAATGAGGTGGAATAGATAATATATTGAATTGTTTAACGACTTCTTAATTAGTGTAAGACAATTTGAGAAATAATTATGAAGGAATTTGTTTGTTTATTGGTTGGACGACTTCTTTACCGATTCATACTATATTATAAACATTGAAACTTCTTACTTAAAAGTAAACGTACAGATAATACAGTAATTAAATAAAAAACAGTGATGTTATCAAGCTTTAGTTACGACTTGTTTGCTAGAAAAATAGAGGTTTACTGGTTAAGCAACAAATGTATAACATTAAATACAAAAACATTTTTTGTCATGGTTTTAGATTAATGCATCAGGAAACATGTACGGGTCTGAAGGTAAAGGCTATTTGCCAACACATACATAAAGCTCTATTCAAATCCATCAGCGTATTCGTGGGCACCCATTTATTTTGAATGTTTTCATTTATTCAGTGCTAATGTTATTCGAAGAAGACACGTACATGGCATTTCGGAAGGGTCAGATAAGTGCGAGCACATTTCAAAGGACCTACATTGTATAATATATGCCCGTCCCTTTTATTTAATTGGTAAAATTTATCAAAACTTTTTTTAGCTGAAATGTCTCTGCAATTTATCTTGACAGATTTAATTTCGGTCTTATTTATAATGTTACTCAAATTTATTTGATCGAAGCGAGATAGATATGAAATGAATTTCACAAAACTTTTTCTCAATTCGTCTGACAGGCGATGGGCGTACAAACCCATTAAATTTCTTCGTGGTGCTGAAGAATGAAATGATAAATAATTCATCATTCTGTCTTTACTTAGACTGAAAAGTAAAGCGCCACGCCCTTCATATATTTCAGCATAACTTAAGAATGTATGAGAGCACATGTTTTGTTAGGCAATTTGATTACGTTTCTACTTTCTACAAGAAACTTCAGTCTTTATTGAAAACATTCTCAATTACGTTTTCTAACCGAATCGTGGCCAGAACAGCCGTTGAAGATTTTCAAAACATGTATGCATATGAAAACAATACACGCAATTTTTTAATTTATTTTATATCAGAGTGGTTGAAAAAATATTAAACATATTAGGCGCTAGCCCAATTTAAGTATGTACCAGTATTATTTGATCCCATAGAACATATTTCTGAAAGCTAAGTTTATCGGGTGTTTGAATATAAAAAAAGTACTCACGTTCGTTCGAACATACTCACTACAAGATCAGTCAATTCAAAGTAACAATGCGCCACCAAGGGCTGATACCTTTCTTACTATTTTAGTAAGTAAACCATATTTCACATAGTTGGGCCCAATTCCGTGGATGTGACATAAAATACAGCCGAGGTAATCCTATCCATTCGTGATTTATATCGACGAAGGGTCAATGTAGAAAATTTCATAAGCGATATATCATTCTTAATATTTGCATTAATGCTCACAGATTTTATTCAATACATATAAAAGCTTTTGTATATATAAATAAAAATAAATAAATAACAATTTCTTTGAGACGAAAATACTTCTAATAATATAACAAGCCTTTAAAATAATGTTTGTGAATAACTTATTTACTTATATGATATGTTATTAATATTTTTTTCAAATTATTGTTATCAATATTATATTACAATATTACTACTGGTATAGTATAACGATTTATCTGTGGTATTACACCCAAACTCAAGTATAACGTGATCATTAAAAATAATTATCATTCCTTCGTGCAAAAAATATTAAGTTTAATAAAATATTATATATATAATAAAATATTAAGTTACGAAACAAATATTAAGTCCATCTTAATTAAAATAGAACAGTATTGAATTAAGAAATCCCGCTTCTGATTTATCTTATCGAGAATTAAATTAACTGTTTGAATATTAAGTTCTCTCTACTTTCGATCAAAACAATTTATTTTATTTCGTTTACAAAGGAAACAATGAAATTGAAATATTTGGTGTAATTAACGAAAGCAGCTAGTCCTCCTCCGCTTTTCATTTTAAAGATTGATGTTAGTGAAGAAATTAAAGCTTATTATCAGAGTTCTCATATTTCACTAAGATTTTGTGCGGCGGAAAACAACATTTAATTTTAAAGAATTCTCCTCGGTTTTATTATTAAATGGTGTAAGATAAAATTAATTAAAATTGTTATCTTTGGCTATTTCTTAATGAAACGTAGGTACAGTAACTATTAAAAGTGTTTGCCATAAGCTATATTACATTTTAAACCATTCAGGGAGGTTATTATTATCTACAGAATATTGATGATGTTTTGGAATAGAAAAATAAATAATATTTTAATAAAATATGGAACGTTTTAAGGATTCGGGATTGCTACAAATTATCATTTTTCTTCCATAAGTTGCGCATGGCGTGGGATCGTAAATATTTATATGCTCACAAACCGGAACCGTTTACTGAAGGAAGTTTCAACATAATATATTATGATATTTTAGTCAAGTGGCACCCTCTTCACATAAGCGCCGAAAAGTTGTTTACGTAACTTTTGATTGCCTTCTTTACTTAGATTGTTTACTTTTTGCTTTAAATGGAATTATTATAAAACTTTTTTCGTTTATGGCGGGACAGAAATGGATTTTCATAGGCGTTGATACTTTTTATAAATTTATTTTCGGTAATGGATTCACTTTGTTATTGAAATGTGATATTTCAAAGTAAAGGATCGTTATAACTTATATCATCATCATGACATAAATTTATGAGATAACATAATAATTTAGGTTACAAATTTTATTCGAAATTTAGTAAGTTTTATTACCCATATGCCGTATAAAATTTATACGTTGACTTAATTAATATGGCAAATATTAACTTCGTAATATCACATTGAGAACCTATCTATATTTTTATCTTTGAAAGATATCAAACACACAATCATGTCAATTTAATTAAACTATCTTTATTTAAATACTAGATTTCCGCCCGCGGCTTCGCCCGCGTTTTCAAAAGAAAACCCGCATTTTTCCCGTTCCCGTGGGATTTCCGGGATAAAACCTATCCTATGTGTTAATCCAAGTTACCCTCTATGTGTGCTAAATTTCATTGTAATCGGTTCAGTATTTTTTACGTGAAAGAGTAACAAACATCCATACATCCATACATCCATACATCCATACATCCATACATCCATACTTACAAACTTTCGCCTTTATAATAGTATTAAGATTAAGATTAAGATTAAGATATAAAACTTATGTAACTTGTTATCACAAATGTATGTTCCAACAAATCCATAACAAAAACTAGTTCCAAACAAACCAGATTTTTACCAGTGTTTGGTCAAACGGACCGGCTAACGAGTTGTTGTTGTTGAACAAATGTTGTTCAAGTGTTTAACTTTGTGCCATAAAAATCGGTTTATAGATTTTTCAGTTCCATGAGAACTGAAGCAGTCATGTTTAATAGAGAATAGTTAAAGTTCGCAATTGTATTTAAAGTTGAAATGTAGTTTTACCTTGAATACCCATTTCAATGTAACTTTGTTTAAGCAATCTTGTTCCAGCAATACGTATAATGTATTATGTATTAATGTGTTATCTCTCTCTAAAACAATAATTTGTATATTCTTTAGGCATTTAATATTAAGGCTTTGTTTTGATATAAATAATTAGTACCTTTGTAAACTAATGAATAATTATTCCCTATTAATAAAGCGGCGAGGCATATTTCCGATGAAATAATTTCTTCGTAGACAGCTAATTGTTTCAACAAAATGTGTACGTAATTACAACGATCCCTTCTATGCAACTTCGTTAAATAATTTGGAGGAAGCGTCGACGCGTTACCGTTAAATCGTCCCACGCTACCTCAGGGCATAAGGAACAAGCTAGCAAAATGCAAGATTCAATTTCCTGCTGATAGCTAATTTATTTCCCTTCGACTTTAGCGTCATGAGATTATTATTATATTAGGAAACTCTTTATGAACATACTTTTCTAAAGCGCCGGCTGTCAAGACGCATGAGCCTGAAATTTGACATAAGAAATATAGTCTGAGTGATAAGTTGAAAATGGCGTAAAATAGAGATAAGTCTCTTAAAAATACGTGCGATAGCTCATTTGATTCGGAATGACGTCTAGAAAAATGTATCGGAAATGTGTATTAGCACACAAAAAATTGCAAAAGTTATAAACAAATTAAGTTGCAAAAAAAAGGTATTTCGTTTATTGTTAATAACTCCGAAATTATTAACATTTCAGAAATTTTGAAAAAAGATTCTTAAAGAGGAGGAAATTTCCAACGAAAATCTTCCGACTCCCGGAATTTTACCGACAATTATTTCAACATTTTTTTTAATGTGCAATAAGGACGGAAGTTCAAAAAAATTTCGTTAGTTAACATTTGTCTAATTTGTTGAAAAATTAACTTTAAGTAAAATTTCCAACGGGAGCAAATTCTTTGGAGTGTTCGGAATACACCATAATTTTTTTAAATTTTTAAATTAATATTTAATACCTTAAAAAAAAAATTAGTGTGACGTGCTCGGTTATAAGCCGCGCGCGCTAACTAAAAATGCCGCGCGGAGGGCTATTTTCAGCGTTAAATTAAAATTATAAATAATGGAGATAGAATTCCGGGAGTTGGAAGATTTTCGTTGGAAATTTTCTCCTCTATAAGAACCTTTTTTCAAAATTTCTGAAATGTTAATAATTTCGGAGTTATTAACAATAAACGAAATACCTTTTTTTTTGCAACTTAATTTGTTTATAACTTTTGCAATTTTTTGTGTGCTAATACACATCTTATATATAAAAATGAATCGCAAAATGTGTTGGTAAGCGCATAACTCGAGAACGGCTGAACCTATCGATAGTTCTTTTTTTATTATATTCCTTGAAGTACGAGGATGGTTTTTATGTAGAGAAAACGTAAATATGTACCACGGGCGAAGCCGGGGCGGACCGCTAGTTTCCGATATATTTTTCTAGACGTCATTCCGAATCAAATGAGCTATCGCACGTATTTTTAAGAGACTTATCTCTATTTTACGCCATTTTCAACTTATCAAGTAGACTAATAGGTCAATTTCGTTGTTAGGTAGCCTACTAAATTTATGAATATTCGTCCATTATTTTCCCCAAAATGGCATGACACAATATTTATACACATATAACGTATTTTCATTTTACCTTCAGATTACTTTATAATAATATTTAAGTATGATGTAGATGTTTTCCGTAAGCTTTTCCTTATTTTAATGAAAACATTAGCAATTATTATTTATTTAAAAATACACCTTGCGAGCGAACATCTTTTATGTAGACCAAGGAGAAATTTATGGTTTGCGTAATAAAGCACTCTTATCTTGGAGGCGAAAATCTTAAAATGAGCTCTGAGCGATAAATAAAAGTAAGAAAAATTAAAAAGTGAACGGAGAACTGTGGGGAGGAGGCTGTATGACAAATGTTCTCTTTGGTTCGGGTGGGCTATTTAACTCAAATAATAGTCACATTCGGATACATTTAAAGCTGGGTTTTATTTAACAGTATTATCACATCGTATTATACGTTAACTACAAAATATATTCGCACTTCAATTTGTTACTTACAAAACTTGTTTTTGAGTTGAGTAAGTAATGCTAAAAAGCTTATGACGTCATAGTATTTTTGTATTCAAAAGAAATCATACCGTCAACTTTGTGGATTTACTGAAGGTGTTTTGAAGAAGTTTAATTCCGGCGGGCGAGGAATTTTCGCTGTTTATCTTTCCAAAGGTTCGAAAGACGTATTGATTCACGGCAAAGCTATTTTCTCCAGATTATGCGCAAAATACATCAAGATGGAACGAGATAAAAACTTCACTTGGTTACCGCAGAATTCCATTTCCAAGTTAAACAGATCTTTTTACTCCCGTTTTTGCTCATTGAGGCCGGTATGGGTTTTGTCATATTTTAGGGATCATTGCCAAAACTCATTTATATCAAAAGTTTTAAGTAATTAGAATAGGAAGGAAGACTTTCTGTTGGTTGGTAATATTCGGATTTTCATTCTATAAAATTATTTTACACTAGCTTCCGCCCACGACTTTGTACGTGCATCCCCGTTTTTCCCCGTTCCCGCAAGAATTTCGGGAAATCCTTTCTTAGCGGATGCCTACGTCCTAACATCTACCTGCATGCCAAATTTCAGCCCGATACGTCCAGTGGTTTGGGCTGTGCGTTGATAGATCACTATATCAGTCACCTTTGAGTTTTATATATACAGGGTGTAATCGTTAAGTGTGCACAAGCGATTATTCCGTAACTATTGCATATATCAAAAAACTTTAAACTGATATCGAAAGTACTTAACCTAATGAGTAAAATGGCCATAATAAATTTTAAAAAATAAAACGATAAATATCCAAAAATGTTACATTAAACGCTCCCATACATTTTATTTCCCATACATTTTGTATTCATAGCAGATTTTCGAAGTGATGTCCTCATTGTGCAATACAATGAGGAGCTCTATTTACAGTTTCTAAATGAACTTCCCTTCAAATTTGCGAAGTTATTAAAGCAGAAAACCAAAAAAAGAAAGAAAAAGCTTAAATCTTTTTAATTAAATGTACATGGGATATTCGTATCTCATATTAAATGTATGGGAGGGTTTCAAGTTAATTTTTTAGATATTTCTCGTTTTATTTCTAAAAATTTATTATGGCCATTTTACTCATTAGGTTAAGTACTTTCGATATCAGTTTAAAGTTTTTTGATATCTGTAATAGTTACGGAATAATCGTCTGTGCACACTTAACGATTACACCCTGTATAGATTAATTATGTTTAAATGCTTTTCAAAATATAATATAAGGTATAATACACATTAGAGAAATATTATGCAATATATTAAACGTTTACTTCATGTAGTTCCCTACTTATAACTTTTTTTATTAATATGACTGCATGATGAATAAAATTATATGTACAAAAGTACATACCTACCTACCTATTTCAAATGTTTTGTTGATTTTTTTATTGTACATTATGGGAGCGCTTGGCCACGATCTCGCCTGATGGTAAGCAGAGATGTGAGATAGAATGTACCTGTTCACTCTCCTCTTGAAGACCTCCATCAAACAGCTAATGAATTAAAACCATAAACAAAATTTCTGTATTTATTTAAATTTAATTTAAAGGTTTCAGTTAAAAAAATCTATGGTTATTATATTCAGCGGAGATAATAATTAAACAAAAGTCGTGCCGATCAAAGAAATTTTATGAGTCAAATTATATCACCAACTTTGTAAAAAGTTTACAGCTTAAAGATCATAAATCTTTAAACTTTTCCTTTCCTTTTTTGGTGTCATAAAAATTATGTGTTCTGGCAATAATTTGGTCTATAAAGGAGATAGGAAATCGGTACGATCTTGAGATAGAGATGCTTAAAGTGGGTAATAAATATTCTTATTTAAATAATCTTATCTATTACCCACTCTACGTATTGCTTATTTCCATTTAACCCATCCCGGTTTAAGCCAAAGCAATTCCTGAGAACACATAATGCATCCTTAATGTTATATATTTTATAAAATGACTGAAATCAGTACAATTACATTGTTTTGTCACTGTAGAAAAACTGACTGATGTTTTAGGTGTCCGTATTATTTCCAGTATGGAAAATGACAGCGCTACGGGTCGTCAAACATTATCACTTTACCTGAATGGAAATAATACTTCATAAGACGCATGGCAACACATCGCACATTGAAATAATCAGTCAATAACTGTAAACAATCATAGTCAAGCATATTTATAATCCCGTGATCGAATAACCGCGTACCTGCGGTCACAATCCTCCTAACCACGCATGTATGTACAGAGAAGATATTTGCGATGCACGAATGAACATTCATCGACTATTCAGTGATTCGATAAAGTTCGTGTTCAGGCTTTATGTGACGAGCTTCGATTGAAAATTGTATTGGAGTTTGATGAAGGACTGGGTGCTTTTTGTCTCATGATATAGTTGAATAAAATTGAAATTATTTAATCAGCAGTATTCAGTACAAAATAATCAAGTAATGTCTTAAAATAATTAATTTGTCATGAGTTATTTTATGGTTTTTGCCAAAAAATTGACCTTGAAACTTGAAAATTCGCCTCGAAAATTCTTCAATTTTATATTTCATTCATATTTTATTTCCTTTTTTAATGCTATTTATTGAGACATAAGAAATAGTTTCTCTTCAGTTATACATATAACAACACGTATTGACTTATTTCAAATTAACAATGGGGTAGTTCGTATTGATAGTAATCTAACTATACAAGCATCCTAAATGAATAAATTAATGAAAGTGTAAACTGTAAAGTAATGAATTTACATAGCTGTTAAAGTAAACAATTATTTATTTTCTTCATCATTGAAATATCAGAACGATATTCCGGACCAAAAATTATATTTTTCTTACATCAAACGCATTTGATTAATAATCTTAGCGCCACAGGACAGCCGTATTTTTCTCACCATAAGTTACAAATCATTCGTTGTTGTTAGTATGGATAAGCGGAATAAAATATGTTTCTGTATCTAAGGTACCTAAAAGGTAAAGGTTATAGATCAACAAAGTGGGTGGCATACTATTAATACTTAAAAATGAAAGAAATACTTTATGAAATGTTGAAATAAAGTACTGGCCAATTAGAAAAAAAAATGTGACGAAAAATAATCTCTACATATTTTATTATCAGCCTGTTGGGCAAGTTACGATGAACGAATAAAAATAATAATATAAGTAGCCATAAATACTACTCTTTGTCTTTAAAATGTATGGAAAGTTTGATCTTTTTGAGTTCTTAGTGAAGAAGTGCTTTAATTTTAAAACGTTTTTTGTTATAATTTGATAAAGGAATAAATGTAATTTTTAGGCAAAGGTAGGTCCACATAAATCAATTAAATGATATTTAGTTTTTAGCGTACCTATTCGTTCCGGTATAATCACTTGGGATGAATAATGCTCTTTTATATTGCAACATTTTATTTGTCTTAGAATAATTAACCACGGATGCGGGGAAACATAATACGTATACTATCCTATCCTACTATCCTATCATATCCTTCCTACTTAATATTATAAATGCGAAAGTTTGTGAGGATGTGTGTGTGTTTGTTACTTTTTCACGCAAATACTACTGAACCGATTAAAATGAAATTTAGCACACATATAGAGGGTAACTTGGATAAACAAATAGGATAGGTTTTATCCTGGAAATCCCACAGGAACGGGAACTATGCGGGTTTTTCTTTGAAAACGCGGGCGAAGCCGCGGGCGGAAAGCTAGTAATATTATAAATGCGAAAGTTTGTGAGGATGTGTGTGTGTGTTTGTTACTCTTTCACGCAAATACTACTGAACCGATTACAATGAAATTTAGCACACATATAGAGGGTAACTTGGATTAACACATAGGATAGGTTTTATCCCGAAAATCCCACGGGAACGGGAACTATGCGGGTTTTTCTTGAACACGTGGGCGAAGCCGCGGGCGGAAAGCTAGTTTTTTTATAAACACCTTATTTTTGCAATATTAAAGCTCTGAGGTTTGTTTGTACTGTTCTTTGCTCTGAAGTAATATAATAAGATAAGTATGTTTGAAAGATTTTGACTATCTAAGTCAAAGTGTCAATTATTTGTTACCCTTTAATACAAGCTCCTCTATGCAAATTGAATAGAACTAACTTCCTGTATTATCATGACAAATGAGAATCCGTCCACACTCATGCCTTCATACAAGAAAAGTGAACTTATTACGATCATAATTCGATATACAATACATTGCCTGTGGCCCTATGTTCACTATAAGGGAGAAGAATTTTTCTCCTATAAATGGAGCAATGTACTACGTAGCAAATTGCCGTTGTCGTAGCGTCATAGTTTGTTTCAGCCAGTAATGCCTATAACGTGATTGCGAATTTGCATAATACGTGGTAATATATGGCCGTGTTAATAGATACTGATCCCTGCTAACGTATTTGGTCCTAAACTTTATATATTCATAATTTAGTGGGTTAATCGTGTAATCGTCTGTTGTGCTAGTGCATTACAACGTAGTTTAGAGGTACATCATTATTATTGAACAGTATCGTGGCAAATATCGTTAATTTAAAATTTATCGGATATAGTTAAGCGTATTACAGTAGCACTTAATATGGCGTGTTGATAATGCTTTTACATAGAATTTAAGAGCAATTATATGCAAAATGATTTCTAATGTGATACATGATATGTTATGTTATTATCTTTATTACAAAGTATTCTGGTTCGTTACGTCGCTGACTATAAAGACAAAGGTTACTGCATACAAAAATCAATTAATTATCAATACATTAACATTTGCAAGTTATGTGAACACTCCCCTTTCCGGAATTACATTATGCAGTCTAGATAGTGGAAACAACAAGCTTGTTACTACTTGGTATATTGATATCATCTGATTATATAGACTAGACGTTTCTCTTGGATTGACTACGCCTCAATAGCTGTTCACATACATGCGTGTACTTATTGTTTATTTGGAAAATTATAATTTGTACTGGCAATAATTTTGGTTCACCGTTGTCTGGTGTCTGTGATATTGTCTAGAGGTTATGTTATAAATAGTATTATATACCTTTACTCGTTGCTATACAAATCTTTATATATAAAAATGAATCGCAAAATGTGTTGGTAAGCGCATAACTCGAGAACGGCTGAACCGATTTCGATAATTCTTTTTTTATTATATTCCTTGAAGTACGAGGATGGTTTTTATGTAGAGAAAACGTAAATATGTACCACGGGCGAAGCCGGGGCGGACCGCTAGTTGTCAATAAAAATATTAACAAAAAGAATAGTTTTATAAATCGCGAACATTTTTTAATAATTAATTATTAGCGTTGTTACGTTTCAGTCGAGATCGCTACAGGCGCTGTATCAAGGGTAATTAAGATATCTATGTAGCGTCCTTTGGACGAGAAAATCCTCTACTCATATTATGATGCTCAATTTCCGGATTGGAAGATAGTGTATTGTGTCTTTTTTGGATGAATTTCTCAGAGGAAGGCTTGAATTAAGGGGCCTGGATAATTACAATAATTTCTCTCCTTGTATACCTTTTTATTGGTCGGTTCTGTTGTGGTTCTGTTATATCTTGATAGTTGAATGTATTATTATCACCAAAGGTATGCTTTTCTCTATTTTGATTAAGTAAGTTTTGATTTTAATTTTTCATAAAATAAAACGAGTAGACAGAGCACTGTAGTTTAATGCAACATAATAAATTATCTAGTAAATGTATCATTGTTCTCCGTAGATACTGCTTTCCGAATCGGTGGTAAATGTTAAAAATATGTACCTAATGACGTTTCAAAAGTGCTTCTAGAGGAAGTCTAATTGAATAAATAAATATTTGAGTTTGAGTTTAGAGTGACTCAAGAGGAAGGGGTTAGTACATAATTTATAAGGTTTTAGATAAAGCGGGCAAGCTAGTTTATCTATGATTATTGATATTCCTAAACTACACAAAACAGAATATCCACGTAGTAAATATCCTCCCTCCCTCGATGGATTCATGAGGTATATGTATAATTAATAAATTTCATATATTATAGTACCATATACCTAACGTGCTACAACTATTATGAAATGCCTATAAAAGCACACGTTTTGAACAATATTACTTTTTTAGTAAACACTGCAAATATTAAAAATGCCTGGGAAGCCTTCAATATCTTCCGAATAGTTGCAATTTACTTTTGGAAATTGCTGCTAACAAAAATGCATTTCAATGTATTATTCATTGAATCGCAATCATAATAAAAGTAAGACATCGTAGCGGTCCATTTATTAATTAATTACCAATAATATTCAAGGGCAAGCACTCAAAGGCTCTCGAAAGCGTAATCACAAGTATTAATAAGAAGCAATTGTCATACAGAATTTTCGTTTGCAAACTGACAACAAAGTTGGCACAATATCCTTCTATAAGCTGAAGGATTACAGAATGTCTTGACCCAATTGCGCTGGCGGGCCCAAAGTGACGGGAAGACTTAAGAACGGGCCGGGAACACGACACCAGTAAATTTAACAGTTCTTTGTATTTCACTACCAATTTATGGTACTAGAAACTTGGCTAACGATTCAGGTTTCTTTAATGTGGGCAGGAATAAGATGTATAGCGTTTTCGAAGGATCCTAAATTAATCTGCTTGAAGTTGGAGGATTTGTACGATTTATCTACTCGTGATGTGTGCTGCAGTTTGTGAATGTTATGCCAAGGAAACTAGTTAATACTGGATGTTATTGCAGAAGAACACATCACTATAATTCCATTGAGATAGACAGAGATAAATATTAAAAGGACCATGAACATCAGCGTATAGAGATTATTTATCCCAATTTCCTCTTACCTATCTTTCTTTCTTCAGGCTGGTCAGGTGACCTAACAATAAATCGCTCCCTCTTATATAATCAAATAGAAATTAACCATTCCGTTATGAGATGAAGAAAAGCCCGCACATTCAAACAAGAGAATGTGTAGGGGTATATTATACGTGTGTGATATATATCGAAAATATAAAATATCTTTGATACAAGCTAATTAACAAAAATAAAAATAACATTAACAAATCTCTTTCAATAGTAAAATAGAAATTACCTTAGAATTAGTAAGTCAACGAATGTAACTTTTTCAATATTCACTTATAATACCACAAGAGGTTCAAAATTATCGGGTATTTTCCGATAGGTTCGTTGCAAACAAATGAAGGAGTCAAGTTTTTAGTCAAGGTTAAAAAATCACGAGCGCGAAGCGCGAGTGATTTTTCCTGAAAAACTTGACGACTTTATTTGTTTGCAGGGAACCTTGAGGGAAATGCCAGATAATTTTAAAGCTCGTGTGGTATTCGGGAGATTATTTTTCCGTCCCAAATGTCGGCCAATAATTTCACAATTGAATTCAACCTGTCAGTTTGACGTCAACGACCAGAGAAAATTTTCAAAAAATTATCACTTATAATACCACAAGAGCTTCAAAATTATCGGGTATTTTCCGATAGGTTCGTTGCAAACAAATGAAGGAGTCAAGTTTTTAGTCAAGGTTAAAAAAACACGAGCGCGAAGCGCGAGTGATTTTTCCTGAAAAACTTGACGACTTTATTTGTTTGCAGGGAACCTTGAGGGAAATGCCAGATAATTTTGAAGCTCGTGTGGTATTCGGGAGATTATTTTTCCGTCCCAAATGTCGGCCAATAATTTCACAATTGAATTGAACCTGTCAGTTTGACGTCAACGACCAGAGAAAATTTTCAAAAAATTATCAGTATAATACCATGTAGGTTGTACCACGTGACGTCGAATGGTGCAATTCTATTGGTCGATATTTGGGTCGGAAAAATAATCAGTATAATACCATGTAGGTTGTACCACGTGACGTCGAATGGTGCAATTCTATTGGTCGATATTTGGGTCGGAAAAATAATCAATGATATTTACATACGAAACCAACTTACAGAAAACAAATTAAATTTTCTATTACTGTCTAGGTTTTCTTTTAGAAGTGTCTCTTTGTATATTTTATATTACTTTACCAGTAAAATAAAATAACTAGCCGGCAAAGACATTTCATCAAAATTTGTTTTGAAAGCTTACCTTTGTTTTTGTTTGTTTATTGTTTACAGTATTTTCATCTGCAACTAGAAGAAGCTGATTTAAATCTTTGTCTCAGTAAAGGAATCGCCAAAAGAGATAACACCGATTCGTTAAAGTCTCAACTAAGTATTAAAACCCTTTGAATATGAATGATGTCGTCTCTATTTACTTTTAATTAAAAACTGTTGACTTCAAATTGCAGTAGTAATTGGATGGCATTCACCAAAAACGGTAACTCAGCAATTTTATTTTATAGTAAGCAAGTAGCATTTATTTACAAATATTCAAAGATAATTTCATTATGAATATTCTGTTTCTTTTTTTTCGAGTTGAAAATACGTGAGTTTTACTTTTACATTTTGCAGTTTTATTCTGCGAAATATAGCTATTAGCTATTGATATTTTTAAAGAAAATCTTACAAATTATACTTTATCATGTTACTTTCAATGATATTAGTACGATATAAATCGCAATGAGTGTAATAAATATTAAAAAACACATCGTAGCTGCATTTGCTGATAATAATAACTGATAGAGTTTTGAACAAAAAATCTAAAAAATAAGAAATGAATAAACAACCGGGCGAGGCCAATAGTTATAGTATTTTATAAAAATGAAACATACAATAAGATTGATAAAGATTTAAAGCTGGTATTTTGGTGACTATACCCTTGATTTGAATACAATATGCTAAATACTATAAATGCTTTGTAAGCTTTCATTGCTATGCAGTACTGAAAATCATTAGCAGAGTTGAAATAAAATGTATTCATATTTTACACGTAGAGTGCGATAGATGCGCTATCAGAGAATAATCATATTTTCTTTTCAGTGGAAATAAATTTTAGTTGGCCAATATTCAGCTGCGAACTGAATGCGCTTAAATGAATATTTCGTGTTTTTAATTGTTGATACAAATTACAAGCAGACCGAAGCCATTGGACCATTTGTCAATAATTAAAACAATTGTTCAAATATAACACGGAAATAAAATGGTGTATTGTAAAATATGCATTTTAATCAGTAGTGGAAAATGTTATGAATAGTGCTGAGTTGAAAGGTTGTTATAAATTCTTTATTTTACAGTATTGCTTTATTCGGTTTGAAGCTTGAACCGTGCTGGTCTTATAAGATTAGTTGGAAGCTTGAAAATTTTACCATAAATAACAAACAATCTTAGTAAAGAATAAATATTATAGATTATCTTCGTGATAATAATATTTAAACGTTAGTTAGTTATGAAGTAGTTAACGGAAATATTTTTAAACTTTTAGTGCATTGTTTATATTTATTTTATTTATGGTAATCCATTTTCAATTAAATGGTATTAATTTTCTGCGTGTCAACCTTTTCATTTTTACACTTTGAATTTTTTTTGATTTTATTAAAAAACTACAGGCAATTCAATAAATATTTTAGGATTATTCAGTAAAATGGTTATCCAGGGTCTAGTGAAGATCAAAGCAAAATATCAATTACTTTAAGGTGCCCTAAAATGCGCCACTAAGGAAATATCGATGTAATTGGATCGGAAGGTAAATGCCGTTTCATCGAACATCGGGTTGACCTTTTGAATCGATAATGAATCCAATTTCACCCACCTCATTCGATTTGTATTCTTTATGCAAGCAAAAAGTTATTGGAAGGAAAAATCGAATACATTCTAGTGATAAGTTAGGCCTTTCAGGTCTTTGCGTTTTTTGAATGAATATAAATAACATTGCAATTTTTGTAAAACTACTACCAACTGAAAATACTAGCCACGTGATGGATAATGCCAAAGTCTATCACATTAGAAATGATAACTAAAATTACCTTTATTTTATGAAATTGATATTAATTCCTAATACGAAATTTACATCTGGCAATTAAAACAGCATGTTCCAAATTATATTTAAGTCATATAGTGTTATATTACCAGAAATATAATAAAAGTCTAATAACAGTAAAATAAAACGTTTCCGGAGCTCATATAGCAGGGTCGAGTCGTTGACTTTTATGTTTGCACAAAGCATTAACGTAATTATATTATGTCTGTATTAACCTGCCCCTTTAGTCAAACGTCAAAACGCAATGGATTAGAATCCGCTAGCGATACTAATTGTCATAAGCGTACGATATTTCGCTAAGGATTTGTTCACCCTACCAACGACGAAGACGACCACAAACAAAATTTTCATCCAGTCGCAATTTAACAAAATTTTGAAAAACACACTTAAAAATAAAATATTAAAATTTCCTGTCGTTCTGGTGATTGGAATTTTTTTTTTAGAATAATAAATGAAAACATAGATTTTTCGTAGAAACGGTGGCTCCTAGAAAAAAATGTATTGGAAGTTTTTTATAGATAATTTTATGATCTACAATTTTGGTCCCAGGTAATTCTACGATTAACTTACCGTCTCGGCGAAACGCTAAACGCTAAGGAATAGAAACTGCTATCGCTAATTATTGACATATGCTCATGACATTTTAGTAATGGTTCGGTCACACTACCAACGACGACAACGACAACGACCAAAATTCCCATCCAGACAAAATTCGTTCAAAATAAAATATTGAAATTTCCCGACATACTGGTACTCGAAAAGAAAAAAATTTCGAGGTCAATTAATAAAAAAAATAGGTTTTTTGCGATTTTCGCCGAGACGGTAAGTTAATCGTATAATTACCTGGGACCAAAATTGTAGATTATAAAATTATCTATAAAAAACTTCCAATACATTTTTTTCTAGGAGCCACCGTTTCTACGAAAAATCTATGTTTTCATTCATTATTCTCAAAAAAAAAAAAAAATTCCAATCACCAGAACGACAGGAAATTTTAATATTTTATTTTTAAGTGTGTTTTTCACAATTTTGTTAAATTGCGACTGGATGAAAATTTTGTTTGTGGTCGTCTTCGTCCTTGGTAGGGTGAACAAATCCTTAGCGAAATATCGTACGCTTATGACAATTAGTATCGCTAGCGGATTCTATTCCATTGCGTTTTGACGTTTGGCTAAAGGGGCTGGTCAGTTTCGTGTTAGATACATGTCATTACTCATTGGCATAAATTAAATAGGTAGCATCCGAAAGTATATTATAGTGTTCAATATAAATATTTTTTTTTCTTAACTGAAGACTTCCTACACAAAATTTTGTCTAAAACGTTATTGATCAAAATATAGTCCTTTTAGAGAGAGTTCTTAACATATAAACGGAAGTGTTTGAAAGTTTGGCCTGAAAGGTATGTCATAAAAAACCAAATAGCTTTGGTATTGCGCTAAAAACCTCTCTTAATTAAAGGGTGATGTAAACGGCGTTACACGAAAACGAGATTGCTTGTAATTTTAAACACGTCTTAACTTAACCCTGCACTTGCAACGAGTTTGTTCATTAGCAGTCGAGAATAAGTCGGAAACTTTCGCTGAGTTAATTACATGGCGGAGTCAGAAATTAGCGTTTATAGCCGAAACATTGCTATGCCTACTCGCTCTTGTCTGAGCGACCTTTCTGACTCATTCTTTGACTCGTTCACGGAATATCGTTACGATATTTTATCGTACACAGATTTTTAACAATGAAAAATGGAATTAATTGTTATCATAATAATTGTACTTTTGGTACTTGCTGACCTTTATGAATCATAACTTTTGCGGAGGAAGGTATAGGAACTTACGTCATTTTTTTTTTTACTAAAGGGTTTAATATCTTATAAGCTCAAATGCCGGAAGAAGTCCTGTTTTATCGGCTATTGGACATAAAAGTTAATTTTTCCCCATCTTGTCATCGAACCCTAAATTATTATAAAGATACTAATTTTCTTTACGATCGAGCGGATTAATTGCTGATGTAGCGATAAACGTTGCCTCCTCCTGTTTCTACCTTGAAGTTTTGTCGTAACTAATTTATGGGAATTGTGAAGTTAATTAGGTACTTACCATGTTTTATCACTGGTCTTCCTCTTCCAGAAATTTACCATGTTAATTGTGTTATATGTATATGTTAAATGTGATTATATGTATAAAGAACAAAAATGCCAAGGAGTTTGTGACGAGACAATTCAGTAATACAATTTATAAACCTCGTGACGATAACATGTAAACGAATTGTAGTTCTATTTAGACTTAGCATTTGAATATTGTTTGTGCAGCGCTATCTCCCCGCTGCAGTCGCGACCTTCGAGTAAAACCAACCAATTTGTATAATATACGAATATTTTAAAGTTAATATTATGCAAAATTTCTTAAGTTGCAAACTGTATTACATAGCGCGCAAGGTTTCTTTTTTTATTTTGTTACCGTCTTATGATATTGCAAGAATAATTATTACCAATTGTTACTAAAAAAGTTAAAATATTTTACATTTAAAGGTCACATCGGCAAAATTGGTATTACAATTATATGGCAAAGAAAACACGTATCTATTAAGGTCTATCCTCATAAATATAGGAACCATTTTTGATTTTATCATAAAATTTCATACTTCAGTACCTATTCTGTTGAATTTATTCCAAAATCATGTCACGAGCTTTGACCGAGTTGTTTGTCTTTAAATCAGGGACTTCAAAGTGATGAAGTTTCACAGAAATTTATTACAGAATTAAGATTCAGGAAGCTGATCTTGTGACAAATAATTTTATGTTCTACATGTTTCAATTTCATGTTCTTTGATCACCGTAGGAGTTAAATCAATTATGTAACATGATGTGATGAATTATGAGTCAAATATTTTACATATTTTTTTTGCTCATGCTTTTATATTTGTGTACAGTTCACAACACAAATAAAATCTATCATTAAAAATCTGGTGCGTGATAAAAAAGTAATTGTTAACAAAAAACAATTTTGCAAGGACAAGTTTTAAAAGCTCGTGGAAGCCATAACTCGATAATATTTCTTATAGGGTTGTTACATTAGCAACGTAGCCAGTGCCTGAGATAAAGTAAAGCGGTAGGAATCAATAAATTGTTCGCGATATTGTTTGCCGTTGGCATACCTACAAACAAGCCTTTGAAATTCAATTTCAATTAGCTTCTGTTTACATTCAGCTTCAACAAGTTTTGTAAAAATCACAGCGGTTTCATAAGTATTATTCGTGAATTAATTATAGCGCTGATGTTTCTCTTATTTGTATTGTTTGTTGGATGTTTTCGAATCCATGCACCCACTTACGAATTTTAATTACCTTTTATTGTAGACGGTAGTATTTTTTAAATGGCTGGTTTACGTTTATTGTTAGTTAAATGGGTGTTTATTTAAAACTGTTAATATACCTTCGCTTTTATTATAATATTTTTTAAAATCTACCTCTATATTTAGGTTATCCATAGACGGGCTATTCGATATAGCGTTAATTTAGTAAACAATGATAGTTGATATCGCCATATCTATAAAACTAAAATTACATGCTCAAATCTATTACAAAAAATAACATATCAAACTTTTGTAAATAAAAAAGGTTTTACAACACTATATTTTGTTTCTTTTTCATATTATCACATGCGGTAGGGAACAAGGCGGATCTGGCGAGGTGCGTGGGGAAGCGGTCGTATTTCGCGTGCTTCAGTCCGAGCGCGTGGAGCGTCGTGTGGGCAACCTCAGCGGGCAACGAGCATATCGGCGTGATCAACACTTGCTGGAAATTACATTTTGTAGTATTATATGAACTTTTAAGAGCGATACCGAAGAAACATTACTTAGGATGAATTGAATGAATCTGAGATTTTATTTTGTATTTTCTTCTAAAATTTTAAGAAATAAGGCCTCGGATGGTAGAGATAAAATTATGAGTATCTAATAAATTATTAAATGTTATGAAAGTTAAAATTATTAATAAAACAAATCGTTTGATCGAAGACAAAATCAGGATTAAAATACATTTAATATTTGCTTAGCATTACGTAAATTTGAATAAATAATGGAAAACATGTTTTCCACTTCTCAATTTTTGGGTCATATACTACAACTAGCGACCCGCCCCTGCTTCGCACGGGTGCAATGCTGATACTAAATACACTACAGAAAAACTGTGAACGTTGTATATAAAAACGTAGCGGCCCGCTCCGGCTTCGCACGGGTATAAAATATTATATAGCCGGGCGGCCGGCCGGTACCGCCGCAAACGCTACGTCCCGCAATTTTTAAATCTGTAATATCTTCGAAAATATTCACTTAAATCATACGGTGTAAAGGGCCATATAGATCTATATTAAATGAACAATGTATTCAAGGTATTTAATTGGTTAAGGATTAATGCTGCATTGGTTAAAATCGCTTCGAAAATTAGCCATTATTTGTCGTAAAAAGTAAATGACATTGTGGGTTATCCATAAGAGATAGACATATACCATCACGGACTTTTCTGTAGACCTTTTCAATGTGTATAATACTTAGTACATTATTTTGATAAAACTCGTAGGGTTCAGCCTGCGTTTGCAATGTAAGCGGAAAAAATGTAATTTTTTTATGACATCACATTAGAAACCTCAAAAATAACAGTACTTCTCCACTATTTAATGGATGTTATTATACATATAAACCTTCCTCTTGAATCACTCTATCTATTAAAAAAAACCGCATCAAAATCCGTTGCGTAGTTTCAAAGATTTAAGGGACATAGGGACATAGGGACAGAGAAAGCGACTTTGTTTTATACTATGTAGTGATGATAATACTACTATAATACTGACCAGTATAGTAGTATTATTATAGTTTAGTAAAGGTCAGTTATATAGTTAGGTTATATGATCTGGAACTCACTCTCCTTCCGTATGGATGGGTAAAGAATTGCAAACAGCAACTTTCCAGAACATCCGAGTAGCTGTAGAAAAGGTAAGTGAAATTTGTTTTTTTAGTAAGCTCGATTGGGTCACGTTCTATGAATTTAAGGCAGGAACGTTCTTCGATAAAATCTAGACCCTTTTTCACGATGCTTATTAAACGTCTTGGACCTGAAAATTGATATTATACCTAATCATTTTATGCTTGACAGAATGTGTTGTACTTCTTCGGAAATCCAATTACAATATTCAACAAAACACTTTTCACGTGTCAAAATATAAAAGAATTGCCTATGAATCGAAATTTAATCAATTCTGAAATTAAAACTAAACCCTTATGATATGATCACAGGATATGATACATCCATCCACAGGTAAAAAATATGTATAAATTTTAGAGTCTACATTACATTTTGTATGTATTTCTAAAATTCTTGGTAATAGGTTTTATAACCTATTACCAAGAATTTTAGAAATACATACATTCCGACTAATATTTATAAATAATAATAATTCGATATATTCCGACTAATATTTATAAATAATAATAAATATTAGTCGGAATATAAACAATGCTTTTGAATAATTAAAACTCCGCTGTTAGATTTATACGTAAATTGTATATTCATAAATACATTTTATGGATTAAATCTTGGAACTATCATAATTTTCATAGATTTATTGTTGGTAGTTATTTACAGTAGGTATTTTTCTCGGTAAAGTCGGATTGAAATAAATTGTTAGCTAATAGTCTAAGTGATAAGTTGAAAATGGCGAAAAATAGAGATAAGTCTCTTAAAAATACGTGCGATAGCTCATTTGATTCGGAATGACGTCTAGAAAAATGTATCGGAAATGTGTGTGTGCACACAAAAAATTGCAAAAGTTATAAACAAATTAAGTTGCAAAAAAAAGGTATTTCGTTTTTTGTTAGTAACTCCGAAATTATTAACATTTCAGAACAAAAAATATTGGATTTCTTGTTTTTGTTCATGTTAAAAAATTATTATAAACAAAGTATTAAAATTTTTTAAACTTTTATGGCGCGATCTTGTTAAGTATATTTATATGAAGGGCTCCACGAAGTGAAAAATTTATACGACAATTATTTAAACATTTTTTTTTAAAGGACGGAAGTTCGCAAAAATTTCGTTAGTTAACATTTGTCTAATTTGTTGAAAAATTAACTTTAAGTAAAATTTCCAACGGGAGCAAATTCTTTGAAGTGTTCGGAATACACCATAATTTTTTTAAATTTTTAAATTAATATTTAATACCTTAAAAAAAATAATTAGTGTGACGTGCTCGGTTTTGAAGCTGCGCGCGCTATCTAAAAATGCCGCGCGGAGGCCTATTTTCAGCGTTAAATTAAAATTATAAATAATTCCGGGAGTCGGGAGTTTTTCGTTGAAAATTTCCTCCTCTTTTTTCAAAATTTCTGAAATGTTAATAATTTCGGAGTTACTAACAAAAAACGAAATACCTTTTTTTTGCAACTTAATTTGTTTATAACTTTTGCAATTTTTTGTGTGCTAATACACATTTCCGATACATTTTTCTAGACGTCATTCCGAATCAAATGAGCTATCGCACGTATTTTTAAGAGACTTATCTCTATTTTTCGCCATTTTCAACTTATCACTTAGACTATAAGTATTTATTTCACTAATGGGATTTATTAAAACATTTACCACTATTTATAATGGGCCCTCTTGGGCTACAATCAGCAGCGTTGGGCGAGTAGAGGCAATCACGATAGTGAAGAAGGCCTAAATGTTTATGATCGACTCTTATTGTAGATGTTTATTCGTAATCGCCGTAATGGCGACAAACATCAACAATCATTTGTTGGTCCAACGCTGCCCATAGTGTAGAGTGCCCATGACAGGGAATGAAAGCGAAGTAAATTATATTAGAAATGTGCTACTCAAACTTTTGTATTATTTTTATAATAGAAGTGATAAGATATTTTCGGAGATAGGTAGTTTTTCTTAAACATTGATTATTAACACATTTGAACTTTTAAAAGCTATTGTTAAGAGCGCATATTCAATTTAACGCAAGTCAAAATCTCCGCGATCTATTACGATAGATCGCGGCTTGCGCTATCCTTTTACTATGAACAGCATAGGTCCACAGGAGAGCGCCGAGCAACATGTCCTCTCTCTGGAAAGGCTCGCTGCCGACTGATTTTAATCGGGTCGCGCGCAGTGTTTTATAGTACTTTAAAAAAATTTGTAGAAAAATACTAGAGGTACCTTAGTTGATTTTTTAAATTTTATCTTATAAGTAAGACATTCTTTTATTGCAATATGTATAAATTATATTCAATAAAGTCAAATATCTTGGTGAAAATAATCATTTTGTCGACTATAATTTCTAAAAAAATTCACATTGTTCGGATTTTAATTTCGTAAGTTAGGAGTCCAAAATAAAAAAATCTTTTAACTAACTATTTTAATAAGGATTTTTGCAGTTAGTTAAAAATAATTGTGTGTTAGATCTGTCAGCAATTTCAGATATTTTTAGCTTCGAAATTGACACTAAAAGTGAAATCAAGTAATCATCGGCTCAGTTATCTTGATGGTATTCACAAATACTGTATTAATTGAAAAAAACCCTTAACTAACTACATAGATAATAAAATTTCCTAAAATTATTAGTAATTCATATGTTTGTAAGATAAGTGGTTGATGGACAATCTGGTTTGAAAAATCACATATTTGAGCCAAACAGCGCACGGACCGCGTACACGGCCTTAATACTAACAGGAATCGCGAAAGTTTTAAAGTTAAAGAAGTTCCCTTAAAATTTAAGTATCATATATTCAGTAGATACTATTACAGTATCTCTATAAATATAAAATCGATATAGAATATTCAAACGATTTTCTAATGTACAGAATGTTTACACGTGTAGGATAATTTGCGTCTGAAATGGCCGCATAAATTAGGCTATTGTGTTTCACTTCACCGGTGTAGGTTGATAATTACGTTTTAGCACCGATGAATGCATTCAACACAGAAGAAATTTAAACAAGGGTGTCTATAATATTGGTTATTCAATATTTATATGAGTTACAAAAACATGTTTATACGTTACTTATAAATTCAATATAACATGAACGCGTTACATGCAACAGGGAAAGAAGAAAAGTTGCAAAAGAAGAGATAAGGTTAATGACTCCGGTCCATTTATAACAATAATTTAGTAATTTTTATATGAATTTTTGGGAAATGTGATTTATACTGATCAACCCGATACCCACATGAAATATTTCCTTCTGGCATGCTTAACTTTTTCTACAAAATATTCATGCAACAAGCGCTTCCGTATAGTCGTTTATTTGTAAAGAAAACATGAAGTATGTTTTGATATTATCCTTATAATATTCACGTTTAAAATTGCGCCCCTGGAGTACTAGCCTACGGGCTGGATGTAAGAAAATAAAAGCCAGCTATTATAACAATGTTTGCACTTACTTAATGAATAGTAATTAAATGTATACGCTATTATACCATCGTTCCACTCGCAAGGCCAAGTTGCAGGAAGGTTCTCGTCAGTTCCTGGAATGTTTTTAAATATTTACCATATTTTTTTGAACTACAAGTTTAAGTTGGTGAATATAATAAAAACGATCTGTCAATTTTCTGTAAGGTATCTATAAGGTATGGTAGGTATATCTTCCATGGTGGAGCAAAAGCGCAGATCAGGAAAAAAAGGTAATAAGGCTTACTATCAACATAACAGATATTATGTTATTCTATGATAATTTACAAAATTTTCTGATAAATTTCTTTGATAATATGATTTCGCCTTCAGGGAAATTATACCTACTCTTTTTCTTCTTTTCGACCATGATTCCGATTTAAGTTGAAACCGCACTTCTATGAAACAACGCTAACGCTAAGTAATATTATATGATACAAGATAAAAAAAAACCCAAAAAGAAAAAAAAATCGCAAGAGTAGAAATCAAAGTACGCATACGTATTAAAATATTAAAGAAAACATTGATTTTTCATTTATGACAATTCTACAAAACGTACCATTATTTTGACAACCATTAACATTTGCAAATATCCGTAAATGAATAACACCGTCGAATAAAATGGACTGAAATAAAAAGCGATAAAAATAATACATGCCTTATTCACTTAATGAGAAAAGTTATTGAAGTAATTTTGTTTCCATGAATCGTGTTGTAAATCAAATTTTACGGCCGTAGCAATCTTTTTATGCCCAAGGTGGGTTTTATGAACGTTTTCTCTCTAATCTTTACTGAAAACATGTGATCAATGAAGCGTATTAGTAGCGGTTTATAGACATGAATATAATTTTGCCTTTATTATTCAGAAATAAGGAATACAATAATATTGTCAAGTAGTGTAAGGTAAATTTTGATTCCATGCTTCGTTAAAACGGATGAGTAAATCTATGTCACTTTACAATAACGGAAAAGGAAGAAAAACATTATTTTTTATGTAGATATGTTCAGCAATTTTTTTAATGTCGTATTAGCAGCAATTCAACGTTTTGAAGATTTAATTTTACTTATCTTACGGTTAATAATTAGCACAATATTACTTCACTTTAAAGACAAGTACATATAGAGTATTAATATTTTACTTTAAAAAAGATTTATTTCTCATGGCGCATTAAAAAACTCAATACAAAGCCTTGATAAAACCAACAAGATATACCTGTTATGCCCGCGATTTATCTGTTTCTAAATAATGAACTTAATTTGAGCAGCCCATCTCATAATAATCTACTCGAGGAAAGTTATTCAAATTACAGCAGGCTGATTTTATATTTGTTGGATAAATAATGAAGTTTGTTTACCAAAAACATATTTTATTATACCCTATAACATCACCAGATAAATATTTTCTCTACGATATCAATTATAGTAGACACGTGTGCTTCAATACACATATAAATAACAATTTAATGGTTACAGGTGGAATTTTTTGTCTACATATTTGTTTAAGCTATATCAGTAACAATAATCTTGTTCTCGATAGCGTCGCTGGGATAATTTCCTGTTTCAGAATGCACATAAAGTTGTCGATTCTGCACCTGATCCATATCAATGTCCTTTCTTATGATCGCGTCAGATTGTCTGTGTTATTGGACTATGAAATGAAGAAATAATTTGAACATACACTCTTGTGTCTGCGTCTTCAGGTTGGTTCGAGAATAGGCGGCGCACGTGCTTTCCTCAGCCGAGCCACGTCTACAAAGAGCTTGCAGCCTCGCCTGGAAAATGATTCGCGAGGCCGCCGAAACTGTGTACGATTTTATTATAATACGAATTTGAGTAGAACCGCGGGCAAATCTAGTATAAAATGACTTTTTAATATGACTTTCATCTCAAGTGGATACCATCGCGCACAAACACTAGTAGCAAAGGTGGTCAAGTTACAACCTGTTAAGATAGAAATTTTATTTACTTACTTACAATTTTTTTGGGCACCGATAAAAAAATCAGATGTTTTCAAGGAATTTAATAAACAAATTTAGGTAATTATAACCTATCTTTGTCTTATTTTGCAAGTATGAAAGTTACGCAGAAGAGTATTGGTATTTCAATAATTCCTCAATAAGCTTATTTTCGTCGGGGTAACAATGAAGTCAGATTTAAAAATAGCAGTAGATATTTGACGTAACCGTGCATACCGAATCATTCACGTGTATAAAATACTTATTTATTTAATAAATCTTTAACATTATTCGAGAAACTTCTTAAATAATAATGATGTATAAAATGTTTGTATTTATTATTGCAAAATAAACTCTAGTTTATAAATATACATATTCGTTGCAACTGAAAATGGTTAAATATTTTGCTACAACGTGAAGACGGGTATCCGAGATATTTTTAACTAGCAACCCGCCCCGGCTTCGCACGGGTGCAATGCTGATACTAAATACACTACAGAAAAACTGTGAACGTTGTATATAAAAACATAGCGGCCCGATCCGGCTTCGCACGGGTATAAAATATATAGCCGGGCGGCCGTCCGGTACCGCCGCAAACGCTACGTCCCGCAATTTTTAAATCTGTAATATCTTCGAAAATATTCACTTAAATCATACGGTGTAAAGCTAGGCGTCCACTAGGCGGATCGGGCCGGGCCGCATCGCAACGCAAAAATACGCCGGCCTATGTTTTGTATGAAACATCGTCCATTAGCGACGGATCGGGTCGGGGCGGGCCGCAACGCATTGGCGGATATCGCTTCGCAGGCGGATTTCTGCCGGCGGTGCGCTGCGGCCCGGCCCGCCCCGACCCGTCTAGTGGACGCAGGCAGGCGGATTTCAGCGGCGAGCGTCTGTTAGATAAAATCCGCCTAGGCGGTCCGCCGCGCCCCGTACAGGTGGACGCAGGAGCAAACAGCGCGTCCATTAGAGACGGCCCGTTGCGATGCGACCCGCCCCGATCCGTCTCTAATGGACGCCTAGCATAAAGGGCCATATAGATCTATATTAAATGAACAATGTATTCAAGGTATTTAATTGGTTAAGGATTAATGCTGTATTGGTTAAAATCGCTTCGAAAATTAGCCATTATTTGTCGTAAAAAGTAAATGACAAAAAAAAGTTATTGTGGGTTAACCATAAGAGATAGACATATACCACCGCGGACTTTTCTGTAGACCTTTTCAATGTGTATAATACTTAGTACATTATTTTGATAAAACTCGTAGGGTTCAGCCTGCGTTTGCAATGTAAGCGGAAAAAGATGTAATTTTTTATGACATCACATTAGAAACCTCAAAAATAACAGTACTTCTCCACTATTTGATGGATGTTATTATACATATAAACCTTCCTCTTGAATCACTCTATCTATTAAAAAAAACCGCATCAAAATCCGTTGCGTAGTTTCAAAGATTTAAGCGTACAAAGGGACATAGGGACATAGGGATATAGGGACATAGGGACAGAGAAAGCGACTTTGTTTTATACTATGTAGTGATAAAGCGAACTATTGTATTCACTTACTAAGGCTACTATCCTCATATTATTTATGTCACAGAAATGCAAATATATAGTTACAATAGATCATAATAATATCAGAGTATAGAAATGTGACATAATCGAAGGGAACTGATAAGGACTTTTATTTAGTTTGTTCGTATGATATCTAATATATTTGTCTGTTGAGTTTGTAGAGCTAATAATATATCAAAAATCATAATATTATATAAGAATGAAAATGAGAACTACATATACGTATTTTGTACTAAGGAATAAACGAAATACAGTGGTCATTTTCGATAGGATGCGTATTTGACACAATTTTTTTTAATGGAAGTTTTTTTCAGGATATTAAAAATAAACATTCGCGTACCAATTTGAAGGAAACGAAACGCATTCAAGTGGAAATATGAAACAGCTGTTCTAGTAAAAATTATTTTAAACGAAGAGGGTACGATTTTGCACGCAAATAACAATGTGGAGAAGCGCTCTAAGAATTGGCCCCATGCCCAACGCAGTGCGCCTCGGCCCTAATCATGGCGATATTACTTTACTTTTATTTATTTATATTGCATTGCAAAACAACATTCTTGTAGTAATAGATACAGCAAACGTTTATTTTTAAATTCCAATGCAGTATGCTATTTTAATCGCTATAATATTATGGTTAATAAATACTGCACTTACGTTTTATTGTTTGCGTCGTACGTAGGACAAATAGTTCAATATATTACGCCCTATAATTTATTTAAATAAAAATTCACTAATGAAAAGATCATTCTTTAATATTATTACATGCTAACTATTCATAATAGCTATAATATAAAACATTAATAAGAGAGAAGTAAGAGTCCCTCGAGGGAGATTTGAGACGATAAAAATAGATTAGGTGAGCACCATGTTTGTTGCTTTAATTTAATGATTTATCATTTAATAGAGGTATGCCTAATGCCTATACGCGTCCTGTTAATTCACACATTCATGAGCAATGCTATTACTAGTTGAATACTAATTAATTAATGATATACATACTGTTATAAGCCTAAGGCACTTTGGAGTACCTACCTAAAAGATGTAAATAACATGATAGAGTTTAAAATAATACCTAAGTTATTTCATTTATTCAAATTTCGATTGGTAGTAATTCTTTCCAAGTAGTTTCAATAAAGAGAAGAATACATTTTGATGCCATGAGAGACCAAAATGAAAGTTAAGTATTATAAGTACCTATATTAATCGTGCGGAAAATTCTTTTAGGTACTTATTGCTTGTATTTCTCGTTTACATAGTAATTTCTGTTATTTGAATAATCTTTCTTTGGAAGGAGTTATGTCAATGATCATTAAATATTGAAGAAATATAAGGAAATATTTTTATATTTCTGTTAACATCAAAGAAGTTATGAACGTTTTTTGCAGACATTTTATCTTGACTTTTATTAGCCTTCCGTTAAATTTTTATGAACACGACTAGCTGGTTGACTGAGTTATGCTCGCAATCGTATTTTATTTAAACTGAATGACGTTCGTTTTTGTGAGATGCAAACATAAATAAAGTAAAATGTTGTTTTACTATGGATTACATTGAGAGTGTTGAACGCAATGTTGAATAGAGATTTGCGAAGCTAAAATAACCGAGAGAGAACTGAATTAACTGAGACTAACACATTACTCGACTAAATACGACACGGAAAACAGCAACACAGGTAAATCAGAAATTCAAACTGAGCCGGTGTATTTTGGTGGACGTAGATCGCGTGTAGAAACTGACAACTGACATTTTCCAACTCCAATTCAATTCTTTGATGCCCTTTAGGTATGACTGTCGTATCGCTATGGCTTTAGCAAGCCACTTGTGTATCTTGACATGCACATTTTTGGGATAGAGGTTTATCGATTGGTTATTATATGACGATCGATCATAAATTTGGGTCGGAATAGGGTGGCGATGGATCACTATTAGACCCTTTCTATAAATAATCGTCAACCACGTGCAATTATAAATACGAGGATAAGGTACGGCTCAATTCCTATGAAATCCAAGCCTAATTCCACAGCCACGTGTAAGTAAATGAATCCACAAAATCATAACCTTGGTAAATTATTTCCACTATCAAATCCAAGATAAGATAAACGTGATGGTCTTATTAATGCGCTTCTATCTTCATTATGCACTTAATAAAACTAAGGGTAATTGATATTGATTTTTAATTATAAAACATTTGCAAAAACCTATTTATATCTGTATAAAATTGACGCTGAAAGGTTTTACACCACCATTGCAGTAATAATCAACGAACTACCCTAACGAGACTCATCCACTAAGAATGTCTTCAAGTTCTGAGACCCTAAAATTCAATAAGTGTGCAAGTATTCGGGTCTCTGTATAGAAACTCACTACCCGTGAAAATCCGGCCTTCTGAAGCATCAAGCACTCTTAAAGGTATGAAAGAGGGTGTCCTAATGGAACGAGCTCAAAGTACTCAAGACGATGTCCACTCTTATCTGAGGAATTTTAATATGACAAGAAATTTCACTAAAGTTTAATAAGCAAAGCGTTTAAAAGATAACTCCAGGTTTATAAATTTATAAAGAATAGAAAAAATTCGATCACGAGGCGGGACTCGAACCCGCATCCTTCGCGCCATTCCGGGGCGGATGCCTCACCAACTCAGCCACTCGTGACCCGCCCGAATGATCGAATTTATTCTATTCTTTCAGTTTTATGTGTCTGAAGGGACACACCGCGCGCCATCTATTGAGATGATTAACAACCATTTCAACCAATATGAAGCACTTTTCAGTGAATACAATATTGTAACGATGGAACACGACCTTTTTTGTTGAATTTATATTTTTGGTTTTATGGCATTCAAATGCTTTATAAATATAAATTTATAAAGAATAGAAAAAATTCGATCACGAGGCGGGACTCGAACCCGCATCCTTCGCGCCATTCCGGGGCGGATGCCTCACCAACTCAGCCACTCGTGACCCGCCCGAATGATCGAATTTATTCTATTCTTTCAGTTTTATGTGTCTGAAGGGACACACCGCGCGCCATCTATTGAGATGATTAACAACCATTTCAACCAATATGAAGCACTTTTCAGTGAATACAATATTGTAACGATGGAACACGACCTTTTTTGTTGAATTTATATTTTTGGTTTTATGGCATTCAAATGCTTTATAAATATAAATTTATAAAGAATAGAAAAAATTCGATCACGAGGCGGGACTCGAACCCGCATCCTTCGCGCCATTCCGGGGCGGATGCCTCACCAACTCAGCCACTCGTGACCCGCCCGAATGATCGAATTTATTCTATTCTTTCAGTTTTATGTGTCTGAAGGGACACACCGCGCGCCATCTATTGAGATGATTAACAACCATTTCAACCAATATGAAGCACTTTTCAGTGAATACAATATTGTAACGATGGAACACGACCTTTTTTGTTGAATTTATATTTTTGGTTTTATGGCATTCAAATGCTTTATAAATATAAATTTATAAAGAATAGAAAAAATTCGATCACGAGGCGGGACTCGAACCCGCATCCTTCGCGCCATTCCGGGGCGGATGCCTCACCAACTCAGCCACTCGTGACCCGCCCGAATGATCGAATTTATTCTATTCTTTCAGTTTTATGTGTCTGAAGGGACACACCGCGCGCCATCTATTGAGATGATTAACAACCATTTCAACCAATATGAAGCACTTTTCAGTGAATACAATATTGTAACGATGGAACACGACCTTTTTTGTTGAATTTATATTTTTGGTTTTATGGCATTCAAATGCTTTATAAATATAAATTTATAAAGAATAGAAAAAATTCGATCACGAGGCGGGACTCGAACCCGCATCCTTCGCGCCATTCCGGGGCGGATGCCTCACCAACTCAGCCACTCGTGACCCGCCCGAATGATCGAATTTATTCTATTCTTTCAGTTTTATGTGTCTGAAGGGACACACCGCGCGCCATCTATTGAGATGATTAACAACCATTTCAACCAATATGAAGCACTTTTCAGTGAATACAATATTGTAACGATGGAACACGACCTTTTTTGTTGAATTTATATTTGTGTCCCTTCAGACACATAAAACTGAAAGAATAGAATAAATTCGATCATTCGGGCGGGTCACGAGTGGCTGAGTTGGTGAGGCATCCGCCCCGGAATGGCGCGAAGGATGCGGGTTCGAGTCCCGCCTCGTGATCGAATTTTTTCTATTCTTTATAAATTTATATTTATAAAGCATTTGAATGCCATAAAACCAAAAATATAAATTCAACAAAAAAGGTCGTGTTCCATCGTTACAATATTGTATTCACTGAAAAGTGCTTCATATTGGTTGAAATGGTTGTTAATCATCTCAATAGATGGCGCGCGGTGTGTCCCTTCAGACACATAAAACTGAAAGAATAGAATAAATTCGATCATTCGGGCGGGTCACGAGTGGCTGAGTTGGTGAGGCATCCGCCCCGGAATGGCGCGAAGGATGCGGGTTCGAGTCCCGCCTCGTGATCGAATTTTTTCTATTCTTTATAAATTTATATTTATAAAGCATTTGAATGCCATAAAACCAAAAATATAAATTCAACAAAAAAGGTCGTGTTCCATCGTTACAATATTGTATTCACTGAAAAGTGCTTCATATTGGTTGAAATGGTTGTTAATCATCTCAATAGATGGCGCGCGGTGTGTCCCTTCAGACACATAAAACTGAAAGAATAGAATAAATTCGATCATTCGGGCGGGTCACGAGTGGCTGAGTTGGTGAGGCATCCGCCCCGGAATGGCGCGAAGGATGCGGGTTCGAGTCCCGCCTCGTGATCGAATTTTTTCTATTCTTTATAAATTTATATTTATAAAGCATTTGAATGCCATAAAACCAAAAATATAAATTCAACAAAAAAGGTCGTGTTCCATCGTTACAATATTGTATTCACTGAAAAGTGCTTCATATTGGTTGAAATGGTTGTTAATCATCTCAATAGATGGCGCGCGGTGTGTCCCTTCAGACACATAAAACTGAAAGAATAGAATAAATTCGATCATTCGGGCGGGTCACGAGTGGCTGAGTTGGTGAGGCATCCGCCCCGGAATGGCGCGAAGGATGCGGGTTCGAGTCCCGCCTCGTGATCGAATTTTTTCTATTCTTTATAAATTTATATTTATAAAGCATTTGAATGCCATAAAACCAAAAATATAAATTCAACAAAAAAGGTCGTGTTCCATCGTTACAATATTGTATTCACTGAAAAGTGCTTCATATTGGTTGAAATGGTTGTTAATCATCTCAATAGATGGCGCGCGGTGTGTCCCTTCAGACACATAAAACTGAAAGAATAGAATAAATTCGATCATTCGGGCGGGTCACGAGTGGCTGAGTTGGTGAGGCATCCGCCCCGGAATGGCGCGAAGGATGCGGGTTCGAGTCCCGCCTCGTGATCGAATTTTTTCTATTCTTTATAAATTTATATTTATAAAGCATTTGAATGCCATAAAACCAAAAATATAAATTCAACAAAAAAGGTCGTGTTCCATCGTTACAATATTGTATTCACTGAAAAGTGCTTCATATTGGTTGAAATGGTTGTTAATCATCTCAATAGATGGCGCGCGGTGTGTCCCTTCAGACACATAAAACTGAAAGAATAGAATAAATTCGATCATTCGGGCGGGTCACGAGTGGCTGAGTTGGTGAGGCATCCGCCCCGGAATGGCGCGAAGGATGCGGGTTCGAGTCCCGCCTCGTGATCGAATTTTTTCTATTCTTTATAAATTTATATTTATAAAGCATTTGAATGCCATAAAACCAAAAATATAAATTCAACAAAAAAGGTCGTGTTCCATCGTTACAATATTGTATTCACTGAAAAGTGCTTCATATTGGTTGAAATGGTTGTTAATCATCTCAATAGATGGCGCGCGGTGTGTCCCTTCAGACACATAAAACTGAAAGAATAGAATAAATTCGATCATTCGGGCGGGTCACGAGTGGCTGAGTTGGTGAGGCATCCGCCCCGGAATGGCGCGAAGGATGCGGGTTCGAGTCCCGCCTCGTGATCGAATTTTTTCTATTCTTTATAAATTTATATTTATAAAGCATTTGAATGCCATAAAACCAAAAATATAAATTCAACAAAAAAGGTCGTGTTCCATCGTTACAATATTGTATTCACTGAAAAGTGCTTCATATTGGTTGAAATGGTTGTTAATCATCTCAATAGATGGCGCGCGGTGTGTCCCTTCAGACACATAAAACTGAAAGAATAGAATAAATTCGATCATTCGGGCGGGTCACGAGTGGCTGAGTTGGTGAGGCATCCGCCCCGGAATGGCGCGAAGGATGCGGGTTCGAGTCCCGCCTCGTGATCGAATTTTTTCTATTCTTTATAAATTTATATTTATAAAGCATTTGAATGCCATAAAACCAAAAATATAAATTCAACAAAAAAGGTCGTGTTCCATCGTTACAATATTGTATTCACTGAAAAGTGCTTCATATTGGTTGAAATGGTTGTTAATCATCTCAATAGATGGCGCGCGGTGTGTCCCTTCAGACACATAAAACTGAAAGAATAGAATAAATTCGATCATTCGGGCGGGTCACGAGTGGCTGAGTTGGTGAGGCATCCGCCCCGGAATGGCGCGAAGGATGCGGGTTCGAGTCCCGCCTCGTGATCGAATTTTTTCTATTCTTTATAAATTTATATTTATAAAGCATTTGAATGCCATAAAACCAAAAATATAAATTCAACTCCAGGTTTACACTCTTGTAAACTGAATTGCTTGCAATTGCTTAAGCATTGGGACTAACTAAGCTTTTATAAAAATTAAAAATATTTTTTTCACTTTAATATTCTAGAGACTTCCCATTAGAAATTCAAAGTTCTTGCTTAAAGAAGGAAATATTTATTTGTATGACGTTGTAAAAGGTTGTCTTATCTACCTACCTACGAGAATGATTCATGTCTATGAAAAGAAAAAAAAAATACCATTACATTCGAATAGCGGGTCGTTGGTTGTGTACAATTTTCCGATATCTATTGCCAATAATCATTCAGATATCATCAAGAATTCAAGCTAAAAATCATAATTTAAGTTAATATGTTTCAAGAAATAGACAGTAAATAAAAGCAAAATCATACCCAGTAAAAATAAAATCTGGATCAAAAAATGACGCATGAATAATTGATGTGCAATGAAATGCATGAAACAAAAGGTCCACGCTCTTCCGTGCTGTTTAATATGTAAATTTTAAGGATGGTTTCAATCAATTAAAATATCAACAATAGGCCAGACACATCAATATCAGGATGTTACAATGCAAGAGTGATCCAATGAAAACACTCAGCATTTTGTAATTAAAATTCTATTTAATGAAGAGCAAAGTTTGTTGTCTGTATTATTGAAAAATTAATTAAACGGGTTCGTGTAAAATTATACTGAGGAAAGGGTCCCGTAGTTGAAAGGATTATTTAATTTTATTCATTTTTTGTATACGTTACCGCGCTTGCCTTAGTATAAATACCTACCTTTGTACCAACTTCTACAGCTAAAGATAAGTTCAAATGAGTAGTTAAAGAAGCATATAAGAAGCATACAAAGGCAAAAATATAACTTTTAATGTAGTTTAGGACATAATATCCTAAACCACATTAAAAGTTATACTGCATTATAATGTAGTATCTATATTTTTTGTTGTATATCTACTTTATGTAGTGCATTGACTAATATGTAATTACAATGATATGGTTTCGTCTTTCATTTGGCTACGGAACCCTTACAACATTCTTTATTAGTCGTACGCAATGCGGTTTCAACGCAGATAGTAATTATTTCGTGTGGAATTATTTTGGTTTGGTACAAAGTATCAATTAATTAATAACTTTTTTATGAGTTGCTGAGAAGTTTCAATTGAGAATTACAGCTTACATTTTTAATTCTGTCGAATATCATAATTTGACTTGTTATTGAAATTTTGATTGATTATGATTATTATGATTATTTTTCCGACCCAAATATCGACCAATAGAATTGCACCATTCGACGTCACGTGGTACAACCTACATGGTATTATACTGATAATTTTTTGAAAATTTTCTCTGGTCGTTGACGTCAAACTGACAGGTTGAATTCAATTGTGAAATTATTGGCCGACATTTGGGACGGAAAAATAATCCCCCGAATACCACACGAGCTTCAAAATTATCTGGCATTTCCCTCAAGGTTCCCTGCAAACAAATAAAGTCGTCAAGTTTTTCAGGAAAAATCACTCGCGCTTCGCGCTCGTGATTTTTTAACCTTGACTAAAAACTTGACTCCTTCATTTGTTTGCAACGAACCTATCGGAAAATACCCGATAATTTTGAAGCTCTTGTGGTATTATAAGTGATAATATATTCCCTTATTATTATGTTATTATTTTGATTTAATCTAAAATTCAACTTAAAATTATTGTTAAAATGAAAAATCTATTTTACAGAATCTTTTCAAGAAATTTACTTCCTATAATCTATGTTGTTAAACGTATTTAAATGTGCATTTATTTATACATTTTCAATAAAACAATACGTTTCGCTAAGCCATTAAGGTTATCTTATTGAAACATAAATCGCGCTAGTTTTTGCGCGAAAGGAAGGAAGATGAAAGTAAATCCTTGCATAAATTATAGTCTTCTTAGTTCAGTTACGAACTTTTTCATAATGTCGACGTGGAAAATGTATGCTTAGAAAAATATCTGTTTGTATAATAATAACGCTATGAGTATTTGATTGCCTAAGAATTCTTATTGTATCTCATGCTACTTACACACATAATAATATTTTAATAAGTAAAAGTAGAATACATAACGGTGATGAATAAATAAACCATGAAATATACCCTACACACAACGCCCAATAACTAACCTTTGCTGATACCGTCTGACCGAAGTAAGGGATTACTTTTATCAACATCAACACGGGAACAAAGCTTACCACATCACTATAAACAATCTATATACAGCCCCACTGTCTTTTCATTCAATAGACTCGTTAAAGCTGTATTTTTTTAATCGAGTCTGTTTATTCTGTAAACGAGAAAACTCTCAAGGTACTTTAGGCAATACTGGCATCATTAAACGAGCAAGGCTATAAATACAACCTGCACCGTAACCCTCTACTAAACCGCTTAAGGCTAACGTAAAATTAACCCGGAACTGTTGCAAGACGGTAAAGTCTCGGTTCGCTTGCATCACGGGCGAATTTAACTCAGTGTAGTTTTTAATTAACGAGTTATTGATTAATGCATCTCCAAAGATGCATTTTCAAATTGATTTAGAGTTAGATTGGATATTAACGAAGTTTTATTATAGGATATATTGGAATCGAAATAATATGTCGAGCTAGAGCGTTATAATCTTCCAGATTAATGCTGGACGGTGATTGAATCTGGTTTACAAATAGTTTGTGCATACTCCTAATTGTAAGTGACTCAGCATTATGGACTTTGCGTTGATATTTAATAGATATTGAAAAGGATAATCGAAATGTTGGTTACCTTAGTTATAAGATTTTTCAGCGTTTATTTAGTTTTAATTTATTTTGTAAACAAAATATGGATTTATGATATAAGTTACGATTTACCGATTTCAAATTAAAGACTTCAATGGAATGTTTGTAAATCTTTTATTAAATTAGTGAGAGAAATTTTGAGGTCAGTTTTCTTGTATATTTCTTTGTTGAAATATATAAATTATACACAATTACTCCATGTTACGCATCATATAATGGTATACAATATCGAAGAAAAGTTCTGCAAACAAAAATATTTTATGTATTCAAAATATGTAATTGATAAAAAGAAAACTGACGCGAGTGTAATTAATTAAATGCATTTTCCGTTCATTAGCTACATACTCTTTTTTTTAATGTATAAAATATTTGTTAATCATCAAGGGAATGAATTTAAAATGTAGGTATATACGGCTAGTAATCTGCGGAAAGATATTTCTCAAATTCTTTATATATTTTTTTGTAGAAATGATGCAGAAAATTTTTAACGAAAATAACACAAAAACATGAACTGGAAGAAATTCTACATTATAAAGTTATTTATTGAAGTAGGTAACTATGAGCCTAAAGTCTTAACCGCTGAGCCACTGCAATATTTTTTTCCATAGTGTGTGAATACTCAATGGTGGGACAATATTTCGAGTATTGGTTTTATTTTTGTTAAAAAATAATAATAAACTACATAACAAGCGCATGTTACACGTAACGTGAAATAAAGCGGGACATTTATATTTTTTTTTGTTCGAGTATATAATTCAAAAAAGTAGGTAGATAATGACAGAAAGTTATAAGATATTACATTGTAGAAGGTGCTTGTAGTCAGATGTGGAAAAAATGTTTTCATATCGATAATCCAATAAGCTTATTTAACATAAATACAATTCAAAATTTACATATAGAAACATACTACTTAACTTTTAGCTTTAACAATACAAAATGATTTGTTAGTTTACTAAACAAATAAATACAAAGAGCTATAAATATTCTATCGCTGCAATATGTAATGTTAAGTTGAAAGGAAACTAGATAAATTTAGAAGCATATTTTCACATGAGTTAATCCGCACCTTGCGTTATCCGCGAGGTAGGCTGGAGGCGAGACTATTTATAATAATTTTTAACCTATATTCTACAAAACATAATAATATACATATTTACTAGTTCTATGGAGCTTATACCCTACCTACCTACTTATAAGCCTAGCGTAGCATAATATATCAAATGCCGTTTGTACCGAGTCTTTTCTCTTTAAGCTAATTATTATTATTAGTTATAGATTTATTTATTTATTTATATTAAATACTTTAATAATATATTAAATACTTTAATAAATGCTCTATTAGAAAATATATTGTCTTTTATATTTTCGATGCCGAATATTTATAAAATGATTTTTTAAATTATTTAAATTAGTAGAGTAAAAAAATTATTTAAATTACGTAACTTGCATCGTTTTAAACTTAAAGTCATAAACGGTCGGGTTAAAGTCGTAATCAAATACAATTAATTGCCTCAGTATTTTCAAAAACAAGAGATAAGTGGATATTGCTTCTTCCTGCATTTAATCAGCATTCCATCAGCGCGTAAATTACCTGACATATTAAACCCGTCAAATTAAAACGTAAACGGGGCCGAGTTTACGCTCTTTTATAAAATGAATAAGATAAATGAACGGTGGCCAGTGAGCGCGCACGTATCGCGGCTATAAATTAACCAGTATCACATTCCGCTCTACAGTTTCAATAAGATTTGTTTTAATTACAATGATTCGTCCGAATTAATACAATACGTTTATTTATTTGTATGGCTTACGCTGTCACCTATCGTCGATGTGTTTTTGGTGGATTTTTACGTTTTTTGAATTATTCACATGAAAAAGTTAAATGCATTTTAAAATTATCAAAAATTACATTCCAAAAATACTAATGTTAATCTAAATAAATAGGTTAATCGATCAAATATGCAAATTTGTCATCAGATACCATAATGAATGGCTTGCTGTTGTATGAAATGTCTCTAACATCAAGTTATATTTAGGCAAGTCACGTACGCCAAATGCTATTAGGTTGAAGGATATTGGAAAATGATTTTAGAGCAAATACTGTGTATGTATACCGCACTAATCCCTGTAATCTATACTTTGACAGGGAAATTATACAAACAGTTAGTCTATTAATTTCCGTCTCTTGATTAGTTTCGGGAGTTAATTATACAATGTTCCAATTTATTAGATATTGTTTTCCGAAAATAATGTTGTTCCAAATTTACCAAAATATTTTAATGGATAACTTTTTCGTTTATAAAATTTGTAAACTCGTTTCCAAACTTACCTAGATAGCGGAAAATGCGTAGTATTTCAATTTTATACTGTTTAGGGCTAGATGGTTAAGTGTATAAATTATGCACAGTTTGATTTGATTTATTTTGTATTCGTTTTCCTGGATTAGTACTATTTGCACTTTTCTATAGAATTTTATGAAAATGTGAATGTATTTACCTGTCCCAAAGATTTATAAAACTAATATTTGTTGTTAAACATCCGGTAACTGGCAAATATTTACCAGTAAATCTCAACATCAAAAAATATATGTACGCCCAAAAACATTCGTATAATTTGCTTTCTCATTGTTTTGACTACGCTTTTAAGTGGAAAAAAAACAGGCAAATTAATTAAAAGAGATTTCAAGGTGCCCTAATTTCACTTTCAAATTAAACTTAAAATGGGTCTCTTGAATAAACTATTTCGTGTAAGAAATGTAGGCTATTTCAAGTACATTAAAAGGGGAATGTTTTTTCTAAGAGTTCCGAGCGTAAATCTTGAAGCCTTGACTAGTGAATGGGTTTTGTAATGTGTTGTAAAAGTAATGCTTGTGCGTCACAAATAGTTGTGAGATGGAAGTTTATTAGTCGATTCACACATAATCCCCTATATATATATTGACCACATGTTACACGGCTTCATGTGTTGGGGCACCAAAGAGCGTTAACCGTATAATCGAGCAAGGTGTTACAGTTGATGAAATTCTCACGAAATCCTGAGTCGTGTTAAATTGTCAGTTAAATTTTTGAATGGAATTACTGGAGGTAATTTTTATTATTTATATTTCACTCTCTATTTAAATTTGGTGGAAAATTCTTTAGACGAATAATGAAAGAACGAAACCTTTTATTGTTTTTTTTTTTATATTTTTCATATTATATATCCGATACTTTTTGTCAACTATACTTGAACTGAGTCTTTTGAATATAGCAAAACATGAACAGAGACGTTCTCATTTCAGCCAATGGTTGCAAAAAAGTGATTTTAAGCTTGTAACACAATTTTCTACTAATGTTCTTATAGCTTGCATTTACTAATGAAGTAATAAAGTGAGCACTTGGCACGTGTTTAGCTTCGCGAAGCATCTTAGACAACACTCTGTGAGGGCCCTTGTAAGGCTAGCGTACACGAAATTTGTGTAGCAATATCCTCTGTGCATCTAAAAATTTAATTAATAGGTTTTTTAATATAAATTTAGCTCTATGTTTTGTTGTAGGTAATAATTTAAAATATTAATGTTTGTATATTTTGATGTGCGTTACTTGCTGTGGCACGGAATCTTGCAGTGTCCCAAATATAAAGTTGGATTCCAGTAATATGTACATATTTAACAATGGAATTAACTGATTTGTGTTAAGCATGAAATAATAAATACATCCTGTCGTGTTCCTGTCAGATATTCGAACTATTAATACAAATTTAAACACGTTGACTACAATCCACTCAATGTTCAAAAGCTTCAAAGATCCATTGATTAAAAGTTTTAAGTTTCCCTTTAAGGATGATTTCAAATAAGCTGCCTGTAAATCCATAGTTTCATGATTGATTGATTGACATAACAAGAAGTTGCATCGCTTGTAACACTGGTAACAACAGAATCAAAAAGTTCGATTAGTCGTTAATTTTACAGTTACCGTGAATAAATACAACAGTGACCAGGTATCGACCCTTATCAAAGGGGGCCTACAAATAGAACAATTATGCAACCCTCTGCGGTGGACTTGTATTTATTATTGACGTAAAAAGGTGAGCATAGGTCCGCACTCTGCTGGGCTGATCCCAGCAGAGTGCGGACCTATGCTCACCTTTTCTCGACAGTATTTTGGCCCAAACTGTCAGTCAAGTATACCATTTCATTTCTCATTCCAGTCGACCGGGAGCGTCCATGAATATAGTATGAAGTGCCCTCTAAAAAGTACATACAAATGTATTTGACTTAACGCAGCAGGATTTTACTTGTATTCATTCTTAATCTGAATGGAGTGAGCCCTGAATTGATGAGTGCGATATGTTTGGAGTAAAAATACTTCTGAAATATGTTGGGGAAAGTCGCGTGTTATTTGATATTCATATATTTTCATACCCAAACAACATATTAGGTATGCACGGTGTTTTATATGTTTCGTTTATATATTGGAACTCTTACATTCTCATTACTTTACAAACTGACTTTTAATTAAAGGACTTTATAAGAAGCCTAAATAATTACTTCCAGGTTGTTCATTACGGTTGTTCGTTACATTGTTTCCGATGAGTTTTTCTTTCTGAAAACACAAATATAAATGGCATACCGTTATAAAACTATGTAAAATAAAGTTGCATGTATTATTTTGCATAGTTTTGTTATGTATTATTATTATAATATTTTATATTTTATTATTATGTATTATTTTATGAAATCCTTGATTACCTATGCTAATTAATTAAATGATAATAATAATATAGCAAACTCCGCGTTGTTTTTCAGTATTTATCTCTAGGAAGGGATTACAATTCTGTAATCCAATCACGGTTGGAGTACATTTGTATATGTCCCAAAGAACATAGCAGTGACAGGTACAAAGTAGAGATTTTATCTTCACTCATATATCACGGCGGTAACACGCGAAATGAAGACAATATATCTTATCTACATATTTACATAATAATGCTGTAACCCACTGAACTGATTGCTTTTATATTACTCCTTTCGAACCGTTCTAATGTTGATAAGGAAGTGTGCGGAAGTTAGCGAAGTTCATATTAAATGATTGAAATACAAATATTTGTATAATAATTAAAAAAATGTTGTAAAATCAAAATAGTTTTAAAGAGTTATCTAGTTGGCTAGGCTTTGTTAAGCTTTTTTCAACACTATTTCGTAGAAATTGCAATCAAATATTAATTGAAATGTTTACTAAAAACACGCTCGTTCTTCCTAGAAGTATGAAATTAAATTGTAAACATTTTATAATATCTCAAATATTTTCCATGTATATTATGAGCAAATAATACCGGTAAGTGATTGAGCAAACAGTATTGACGTGAAAAGCATTTCATACACTCATTACTATTTCTTCAATGATAGCTAAAACAAACCTAAATTATTATTAACAGTTATAAAAAAGGCAAAAAAAACTTCTAACTTCGAAAAACATCAATACAAATAAATGTATGTTTTCCTAGAAATACTAGTGAACGTTGAAAACGGTGTTTTTGCTGTTTTTGCTACGTGAATATAGTGTTTGTTAGTTTACAATATAACAAGAAGCAGTAGTTTTTTCAATATAATTATAATGTTAGGACACAATTACCCAGTCGTATGTATCCGTAATAAATAGTATATAATATCTTTCTAATTAAAATTATTTGTTTTTCTAAGGGCCGATTTTTCAATGCTTGGATAAAACTTATTCGTCGAATAATGTATAAAACTACCATTTTAAAAACGTATTCTAATTGCCCGTATTTGACAGTTTACGTGACATTTTAATATTATCGTGTAATACTTTATAGGACGGATAAGTTTTATCCAAGCATTGAAAAATCGGCCATAAATAAGACATTTATGAGGAAGTGAAAAGTACATCAGTTATTACTTAACAGTTTATTCTATAGTAATGTTCTTATTGTTTTTTAAGTACTAAAAATCAATCAATGTAATATATAGCTAACCATACAGTCCAAAGTAAAGAAAAGTAAAATTTTATATACCTACATAGTTCAGAAAGAATGCTTGGGCTAGTAATTGCCCAGTACAGTAGTGGCCTGAAATTAGACACATTTGTTATCTAAGCTTCTGGTTCCATGTCACGTAGTTAACGAGAATAAAACTACTTAATTATACTAACATCGATTTTTCTTTATAAATGCATTCATGAATTGTTTGAACCACGTAATTGTAAATTAGTTAAACCGCTGTAAGCAATTTGTGTACCGAGCTCGCTTAAATTTAGATAATCGCTGTATTTACCGATTCAACTCTGCAACCTTTTGTTTAGCGTCGGTATTTGTTTACATTCAAGGAGAATACAATTAAAAGATACTTAAGCGTTATTTCCGTACTCGTCCAATTATTTACTGCCTACTATAACAACGTGGAAATGTAGATCCGTGAGGTCGATTACAGTTGGATAAGAAAATGAGCTTTAATAAATAAATTTGTGTATAATCTACCTTATGTCCCAAAAGAATAGTTAGGACTTTATTATATATTGTACTATTTGAATAGTAATTGAAAAGCGTAAATAGTATTACGGTGGCTGATTCCCAAAAAATAACAACGTGAATTTTGATACGTGTATACTTTTTTATTGTGTCAGCAATAACAAACAGGTCTTGTGGGATACGTCTGAAAGCATGACAACAGTAGTTCCTTTACTTTACTATATTCGTACCATTTATAAATATGTATTGATGCAAGAACTTCTAAATGTTTCGAAGTTTTGATGCGGGCTGAAGTCTACAATAATGGCGGACCACGAAAATAAACTTGGCTTGGAAAACAAGTGGAAAACGTAAACTGCCGTAGCTCCGTGCTTGCTGTGTTAAGATTTTAACCGGTCACCGTTATTTGAATGTTGCTTTTTATATGTTAGCCCCGCGATATATTAAAATCTGTATTTTTATTAACCGTTACTTTATTATTAGAGTTCTATTTTCTTACTAATACATTATTGATTACATGAATGCAAATAAGAAAGCTACTGATTGTTCAATCTACAGCCCGAATCCTCCAAATTCGGGCTGCAAGAATTGAGGGAAATTTTTTTCATATTTCAAGCCCCGGTAGAGTAAAATTGCTTACAGAGCCTTTTGTCAATAGCGCGGAACACAGAGATAATATTTGAAATAAATTCTGTTTATTATAATGGCTGCGATTTGCGAAAGTAAAGTGGACAGAGATTTAAAATTATCCATTTACATGGGTAAATAAATAGGGAAAACGCCCAATTTCGGGCATGGTAAATAAATTAACATTTAAATTGTTTTGTCCGTGTATTTGCATTACAAAGAGTGTGTCATTGGCACGGGCTGGACAATAAATAAGGAGGCGTGGGGTCACCTTCTTAAACCCACATCTCAAATTTACATTTATATAAGTAACTGATTCTAATTACTTTAGTTTTCTATTAAACTTTTGTTGAGCATTATGTAGATTTCACAGATTTTCGATTTGATAACAGATTGAGGATATTTTATGAAATTAATTCATCGATTTGATATCTTAACAATAATCTGTATCAATATTTATAATCTGTATTGATTTTTTAAATAATCGCGAAGAAAATTGAATTGATTATAATATCTCTTTATATCGACTCTATAAGAAACATACCTTTAATTTACCTATGCTAATAAATTAAGTGATGAACGGACTTGAAAGAGCTGAAACCTGTTCATTGATCACCGTCTACTATAACATTCTTTTTTTTTACGAGAAAAATATACCTAAAGTTTCATCAAATGAGGTATCTAATTATGCACTGTAATCTGCACAGCATTTTACAAATTTTATATTACCAGTTGTAATTATAAATAAATAAATAATTAGATAATAACATTAAAATATTCAAGTATTTTGTCATTACATAGGTACTATTCATTAAATATATCGTAATTCCCGTGAAAATTCGTTAACACCAAACTAATTAAAATTCATGTCACGATATATTTGCTTTTCATTAAGAATTAAAACAGAATTATCATTGTAATGCGTCTAATTTATAGTATAATTAACCATCAACTAATACTGAAGCTGACAGCGGTCGTGACATAGTTTATATACAATTTACAAACCTTATACATACGGTCGCTTGATAAGCTTTGACGTGATGTTTGATATGGGCTTTGCTGTGCCTTTATACCAAATATTAACAGTACATTAGCTTGGAAAATAATTAGACTCAGTTTACAGACTCGTGTTTGATTTGTATTATTAGCGCAATTGCTGTTTACTGTGAATGCAGGCTAGCTATTAGGTTCAATTGAATTACGGTGCGCAATACCTTTGGACATCAGAAACTAGTTTAATAGATAGGTTTACTCTTTGTGATATAATTCATCAAATCATCTAATTTGGTCCTCTCAATATTATTGAAATATTTATCAAATGTAAATGTAAAACAAAAATATATGTAAGATAAAATAATACCATACGCATTTTAATTTATTACCAATTTATACATAGATTGAGCTAATAATAATTATTATAATGTTCACTAACAAATTTAAAATTAATTTTATAATCAAAAGCTTAGTACCAATTATCAAAGGTTCTTGTGAACTTTTCTCTTGTGAATTTTTTATTGTTTCAGGTTAAATTCGTTACCTTAACTATCCATTTTAATTCGCTGTCTAATTCATCAAACTGACATTCTGGACTCGACATTGACGGCCGCAAACCGACGATCAAACCTATTGAATTTATAGGATACAAATTTTGTATTTTGCGGCTTCTATTCCAATATACAATTGATGATAATATATGCCAAGAACATAAAGGAATATCTTTTTACCATAAATATACCATATATATATACCATATATATATAATACCATAAATACCTATGAAACTCTTATTCCGATTTAGATACATCGATTTGATTTCTTCTTTCTGTCTAATAGTTGGCAGCAGCTGAAACGTTCATTTATACTGTTGATAATTTTTACGTAATTAGCAATCACTACCTACCTATAGGAAAATGTTTGCTTTATGCAAATAAGGATTCCTCAACTAAATTGGTAATACAATGAAAACAATCCGTTAAAAAGAATACCAATAAAACTTTGTTGGATGGATGCTTTACTTCCAAACCAAAGTTTTTGACATCTAGAAAACTTGAAGTTTTTTAAAAAAAGAGCGCATAAAAATGACTGTAATTATTGTATTTTACCGAATGCAATGTATTTTACCGAATAATAATTATAAGGCTATCTTTATTTAATCATTGTCATTACTGGTGTTTATGATTAGATAGTATTAAAACAATTTGTAAAATCTGTCAGAAATAACAATACATATCGTCGCAGACAATATTTGTAAGTACCTACCTACCTACTCATACAAATAGAATCATTGAACCGATTTTCGTTCGGATAATGTACAAATTAAATTGATATAATCAGAAAATACCGTTGCGCGCACAAAAACAATCGTTAATGGGATTTGTTTTTACTGTTTATTACGGTCTCGATGTATATTAAAATAACGTGATTCGTGTAGCAATGGTTGTATTTTGGGCTCCGCCGGAAATAATGATACATGATTTTTCTAATGATGTTATTGTTAGGGAGATTACATTGTTTTTAGGGTTCCGTACCCAAAGGGTAAAGCGGGACCCTTTTACTAAGCCTCCGCTGTCTGTTTGTCTGTCTCCAGGATGTATCTCATAAACCGCGATAGCTAGAAAGCTGAAATTTTCATAAATAATGTATTTTTGTTGCCGTTATAACAAAAAATACTAAAAATTAAAAAAAAATGTATATTAAGGTGATACAATAAATAATTTTGTATCATATATACTATATAGAGTACGGAACCCTTCGTGGCCTGGAACTTGGTCGGTTTTATCTATAATATACTTTATGTTCATATTTTACTTGTAACAAGATAACAATTGGTAAACATGCATTTTCTGGAGAAATATTAAATAGCTCTATTGATGTAAGCTTAATATGAGGTAGACATTCATACGTAGTTTCTTGGAACGTAAGTATCTAGACATGAAGGTATAGGTGAAAGAGTTACGACAATGCGAATCAGCTTTAGAGGTTTGATATTTTCTTAGTAATTCGACGTTTCATCGTTGGTATTCATTAGACTGCTTTCTGTAAATCTATTGTAGAGCAAAGTAGAGCTTATTGATATGTTATACCAGCAATGTCAACGGTATCTTGTGGCCAACTAAATATTCTATAGTAACTTACCATAATAACATTCTTTGTTCAGTAGGTAGTGACTATGCACTATAATATGAAATGGCAATGGTATGGAAAGAAAAAATGTCTATTTTATAATGTATACTTACTAACAACTTACTTTTTTTTTCGCGGGTAGGACGCAAAAAAGTTCAAACGTTTTTTTAAAAAGCTCTGTACGAAATTATAAGTTTTTTTTATTTTTAAAAGCTTGTTTAAGTATAAACTATGTACTAAATAGCCCTAGTACTTACGGCGTCACATTCTCCTCTATTTTTCACCGCATATCCTCGCTATTTCAATATCACTTGTGCACTTCACTGAACACAACTAAACTTTCGTGATGGAAGCTATGAAGCAATCTATTTTGAACATGGAAGAGATGTTCAATAAGCGCATGACAGACTTTCAGAAGGATCTTCAGAATATAACGTCCTCACCAGCAGCAAATCCACCTTCTCAGCTACGGTCCGAGTTCGCCGCTTTTCGTTCTCTGGTCTTGGCCCAACTGCAGTCATTGCAGTCACAAGTAGACCTCCTCATGAAAATATCAGATGAGCAAGAGATGAAGAGTAGACGCAAGTTTCTTTTGTTGCACGGTGTCGTGGAAGATAAAAATGAGCAGCCATCATCCATTATTTCTCTTTTTTCTAAACATCTTGGCATATCGGAGCTAATGAGCGATGACATAAGCCGTTGTCACAGAATTGGTGTGTTGAAGGAAGATAAGCCAAGGCCTATTCTAATTAAGTTCAATGACCTTGGTGTGAAGAACAGTGTTTGGGCTTCGAAGGCTAAACTGAAAGGGTCTGGAATAACACTGTCAGAATTTTTGACCAAAAGGCGTCACGAAATCTTCATGGCAGCCAGAAAGCGTCATGGTGTATCCAGGTGTTGGACCAGGGGTGGCCAAATCTTGGTGATTGCTCCTGATGGCTCCCGCCACCGTGTGGATTGTATAGATGATGTAGTTGCCATTCCAGTCCAAGAGCACCAGGCCATCTCGCAGACTACAGAACCAACAGTTGCTCAGAAGACGTCCAAAGTAGCTCGGACCAAAAGATTACCGTCCAAAGTGAAGTAATGTATGTATTCACATAATTATTGTTTTCACGTTGTTTTCATCTTTTTGCAAGCGTTCATTTCACAATCTCTTCTCGCAATCTCGCATTATGAAGGTATAGTTTCACTGTAATGCATTTTAGGTTATAAGTATAATATCTGCACTTTGTTATTTTGCTTTTTGCCACGATATCACTGTTTTGGTTAAAACTTGAGACTATCTAAAAATACGTATGCTCACTTGTATAGACTTTTGTTGTAATCCGTATTTGTAGTATCCACTTTTTTAACACGTTAGATTCGCATTGCAATAAACGGCATAACTTGTAAACAACGTATATAGCTATACCTACAATAGCTAATCTGTATTACCAGTTGAATGAATGTGTCCAATTACCATTCGTAAACAATGTAATTACTCAAGTCATAGACAACATATTTTATATACTTATAATTTAAATTTCTTATTGTCATTGTTGCTAGTTTTTGTTACATAACTTTATCAATACCTTTTTTTTTTACTTGATTTAAAAACACTGTAATAGTATAAATGGTGCGCCGAAGGTACAGGATTATTAATTACCTTAATTTATTGTTTTTCTTTTTTGTTTTTATATTTTTAGTATAATCAGTGTTTATTCGTCTTTTTCTTATTATTCCTTATTCATATATACCTGAGTATTAATAATTGTTTTATATTTAATAGTATTTATTATATATCTTTCTCATACAATATATATACATATTATTTATTTTATTTACATATTTTATACCTTTATTATTATTATTTATTATTTTTTTTTTCTCTCTTAATTTATAATATGTCTTCCACAAATAATAGTTTTGTTTATAGCAATAATTCCCCGCCTTCGTCTGATAGTGATTCCTTTCACAGCGCTTCCTCTCCTCCTTTAGATTTTACTCTTTCCAATATTTTCCACAACTCTAATAAAAACTTCAACGTAGTTCATATCAATGCCCAAAGCATTCCGGCTCATTATCCCGATATGCTCGCCTCGTTTAACTCCGAAAATATCCACGCAATCCTTATCTCCGAAACCTGGCTCAAGCCATCCCTTCCTTCAACTAATTTCTCCCTTCCCGGTTTCCAATTCATCCGCAATGACCGCATCGGTAGAACCGGGGGAGGAGTAGCGATATACTTACGCTCTCATATACCGTACTCGCTACTAAGCGTATCCTCTCAGCCCCCCCCTGCTAATGCGGCCGAGCACCTCCTCCTTGAAATCCTTCTCTCCAACACTAAAATACTCTTAGGAGTTTTTTATAGTCCCTCTTTAACTGTTAATTACTTTCCTTCCTTTCAACTCCTCCTTGACCGATTTATTCCTCTTTACCAGCACGTTTTACTTATGGGTGACTTTAATACCTGTCTGGTAAAAGATGACTCCCGTAGTAAAAAATTACTCTCCCTTCTAGATTCTTTTAACCTTCAAACCTTGCCTTTGAATCCTACACATTTCAGTCCCAACTGTAATCCTTCACTCCTAGATCTCATGATAGTTTCAAATATTAATTTAGTCTCTAACTATGGTCAGTGTTCAGCCGACGCTTTCTCTTACCATGACCTCATCCATTTATCCTACAACCTACGTCCTCCCAAACTCAAGCCTTCCTACCTTTTGCGGCGTAATTTTGGTGGTATCGATTTAGAAATGCTGTTAGACGATGCCAAGAATGTCAATTGGGATATGATTTATGACGCCTGTTCAATAAATGAAAAAATTAACTTGTTTAATTGCTTGCTCCTACAGATTTTTGATAAGCATGCCCCGCTAAGACGTATTAAAGTTAAGCACCTTCCTGCGCCCTGGCTTACTCCCGAATTAAAAACTTTATTGCACAAAAAGAATAACGCTAAAGTCAAGCTCAAAACCGCTAAAACCGATTTTGCACGGGAAAAGTACAGAAATATCCGGAATCGTTGCAATACATTGTGTAGAGATGCACAAAGACGCCATATCCATAATTCCGTCGAGAACGGCGACACATGTAAAATTTGGAAATTTTTAAAAACTTTAGGAGTTGGTAAATCCCAATCAAATAACATACCCCCCAATATAAATATCGAATTGTTGAACAAACATTTTGCATCTTCTTCCCATCTTTGCCCTGATCAAAAAAGGTCAACACTTCAATATCTTTCATCAACTGCAACTCCTACTCATCCACCGTTCTCTTTTAATCAATTCACTGTTAGTGATGTTAAAAAGAATATACTGTCCATTTCATCGAATGCCGTCGGATGTGACTCAGTTAGTCGTAATATGTTTGTCCCCATCCTTGATATAATTGCACCTGTCATAACCCACATCCTCAACGTTTCCATATCCTCCAGTGAATTTCCTGACATTTGGAAAGACGCTAAAATTATCCCTCTCCCGAAGAAATCAAATCCAAATTCCTTCTCAGATTTCCGTCCAATTTCCATTCTTCCTTTCCTTTCCAAAGTCCTTGAACGCCTTATCCACCAACAGTTAAGTTCCTTCTTATACAAAAACAGTATTCTCAGTCCCTTCCAATCTGGTTTTCGTCCAGGACATAGTACGACTACTGCACTTGTTAAAGTCACGGATGACATACGTAATGGAATGGAAAAGAAGCAGTTGACAGTTCTAACCCTCCTAGACTTTAGTAATGCCTTTAACACCGTCGATTTCGACATACTGCTACAACTGCTTCATTCTATTAACATATCTCCTACAGTGGTTGATTGGTTTCACAGTTACTTGCACGGTCGCCGACAGCATGTATTATTGGAGGATAAGTCATCGTCCTGGTGTGATGTTGTTGCAGGCGTTCCGCAAGGTGGCGTTTTGTCCCCTCTCCTATTTGCTATTTTTATTAATTCCATAACCAATAATTTATCTTCTCTCTATCACATGTATGCCGACGATCTCCAGATATACACCCAGTCTACCCTCGAGAACCTATCCTCCGCAATCTTAAACACGAACACCGATTTGGAGAGAATTTTGAATTGGAGTCGGAGGTACGGTCTGAATATTAACCCAAGCAAAAGCCAAGTTATAATCATTGGTAGCCCCTATTTAATCTCGCGGATTGACTGGACATACATCCCCAAAGTTCATATAGATGGCTCCGTCATTGAATTTCAAAAATCTGTAAAAAACCTGGGGGTTCACTTTGACACGACTTTGTCTTGGTCGTACCACGTAAAAGAGACAAGTCGCAAACTCTACGCAGCGGCTAGTTCTCTAAGACGTTTACGGCATTTCTTACCGATTTCTACCAAAACTATGTTAGCTAAATCCCTACTTCTTCCGCTCCTTGATTATGCTGACGCCTGTACCACTGATCTTAGTGAAGAGCATTTAAATACACTTGAGCGTCTCCAAAATTTCTGCATTCGTTTTGTTTACGGTCTTCGTAAATATGACCACGTTTCCCAGTTTCGTAATAAACTCAAGTGGCTTCCTATAAGACTTCGCCGGAATGCAAATGCGTTGAAGTTGTTATTTTCCATCCTCTTTGATCCCAATTCTCCCTCCTATTTCAAAGAACAATTTAATTTCCTAGATTCAGGTGTTTATACTCTTCGTTCCGCTGATAACCTTCTCCTTAGCTTTCCTTCTCACCACACTAGTTTCCTTGGTAAATCCTTTGTAATAACCGCTATCAGACTTTGGAATTCTTTGCCTATAGCTGTAAGACGAGCTTCCTCGAAAAGTTCCTTTAAAACTCTTTTAAATAAACATTTCTCTGATTTAGCTTTTCCTTCAAAATAATAGTATGTATTATATCTTCTTTTATTATTCATATAATATGTATTTTATTTACTCTCTTTTATCTTTATTTTCATTGCCACCCGTGTACCCATTTAATATCAATCTTTATCCTTTACCTTGGGCAGCCTGGAAGAGATCGCTGATAAGCGATAAGGTTGCCTTATGTGCTGTGAATGTTTCCTTTTTTATTAATATTATATGATTGTAAAATTTGTAATGGTACATAAAACTGTTAAATAAATAAATAAATAACATGTAAGTTCGGTATTTTCAAATTATATTACGAAAAAGTTATAAAATAAATGTTACATTTCCTTATGTCAAAAAATAAAAGCATTTAAATTAACGTCCACAGTTTGTTTCAAGGAAATTGAAAGACGGTTATTATTAAACAATTTTATTGATATCATTATTATTTACATTCTGTTTGACTAGTAGATACTTACACTAATTCTACAAAGAACAGGGTAATAAAATTGCTTATTTATAATTTTTCAATAAGTACATAACATTCTCTATAACTAAATAACGCTTAATTTAAACGAATTTAGGCGCAGTAAACTTTTGATAGGTTCACATTATTTCATTGGATGGTATTTTGAAAATATAATACACTGTGAGCATAGTGTTCTGCTAAAGTAATTTCCAAACGAACATACATAAAAATACACGTAATATAGTTACAACGACAAAACCATCAAAATTTTAATAGGTATTTCAAATATCTAATTCGACCGGGTTAACAAATTTATGCATTTTTTGCCTTCACTATCAAAAATAAGTTTAAATGAATTAGTTAATATAAAGAAATACATTTTATTAATCAACGGAGTATGAGTGGGAGATCTACAAAAAAGCTAAAACCATACAATTTATTTAATTATATACAATTAACTAAAGCAACACATTAACTAAAGCACACAAAAGTGAGGGATAAAATATATTTTAACTGAATTAATTTCGAACGGTCTCAATCAAACACGACTAATAATTATTTATAATACTCAATAGATTTAGCAGTTGAATTCACGTCGTGTGAATTTATTTTATTGGCAACATTCTCGTTAAGCGCGTAGTTTGGCGTTACGTTAGTAGGGTTAATAAATTTTCATGTTCCAATGTACATGTGGTATGTATTTTATGTATTTTGTTTGAAAATCGAATGCTGTATCCGAAAGCTTTCAAATGTTTGTTTTATAAAATACGTGCATCATGTGTACATTTCTAGATTCGGACATGTATTGAAATTATAATTTGATTTAGGAAATTAAATACATACACAATAATACAGCTGTTTATAACTATTATTTACAATTTATATTTTATACAAATTATTGATATGCTTTGTTAAGATTACACGTTGTTTTGTACGTATGGATACTCGTCATAATCTACAGATAAAATTGTATTTATTGTAGGTACTTATCATATCTTACTGTAGAATTCGATTTTTTATAAATACAATAATTTTTGATATATGATAATTGGCAGGTTAATACGATTGAGTGCTTTTATAAAAACTTAAATGTTTAAGGGTAAGTGCACACGGTACGGGAAAATAGGCCACGTGGAGGTTAGAAATCTATTCTTTTTAATTTAGAAATCTACTAGAACACAGAGCGTTATAAACGACTGGTCTGAAATGTAACGTGTACTTACCCTTAAATAACAAAATGGTCTTCCTATAATTAACGAAAATTTAAGCATTGTTAGAAATGTTATTTCTTTAATGGTTCTTTCTTCAATCGAATTTCAGTTAAGTCATCGTTTATTCAGTAGAGTGGCTGACGTCGTTAAATTAATTAAGTAAGCTTAAATGGGGTTGAGTTTCTTAGATTCAAATCAATGTAAGAAAAAGTTGTGGGAAATTTGGTTATTTATTATTTCAGTATCCATTATAGAGGGTAGTTTAATGAACTACATAATGTACAAAATTATTTTACAAAATTAAACACAATTTACTATTGTCGCAAATTAATAATGTACACATTAAATTGACATAGAATTAACTACTCGACTTAACTTATCATCTTGAATCTTGGTTATAATGTTTATGAAGTACTAGTGGGCTAAAATTATTTAAAATATGCATTAAAGTGGGTAGTATAAGGATGGCAAGCGAGGCTTGAACGGCGGGCGCACCGCGCGATTCGACAGTCGGTAGCCAGTTGTTGTCACGGACGGACTGCTCTATTACGTTCTGCATCGTATCTATAAAAATAAATGTATTTTAGGGCCGATTTTTCAATGCTTGGATAAAACTTATTCGTCGAATAATGTATAAAACTACCATTTTAAAAACGTATTCTAATTGCCCGTATTTGACAGTTTACGTGACATTTTAATATTATCGTGTAATACTTTATTGGACGGATAAGTTTTATCTAAGCATTGAAAAATCGGCCCTTAAAATAATAAATAAAATTGAAAACCATGAACAAATTGTTATATTTCAACGATACAAAAATATTTATTGCCCATACTACAACCATATAAATAGCCGTATTTAAATGTTATGTTTGAATCAAGAATGTACATGAAACGATATATAGTGAAAGGAAAGGCTTTTACTTTATAACTCAAGTATTAATACTCATACAAAATAAATAAAACTACAATCACTTACCATAAGTAGTAACATCTGGCTTATAAAACTTTTGCTCAGCGGGTTGTAAAGCCACCACGTAATCTAAAAAGAAATGCAGTTATTAAAGTTGGATCAAATTTTAATGTTCAAAGGAATGTGTGTATTTCAGAAAGTTGGTTTTTAATTTAATTGCATAACAAAATATTAAAGCTTTTTACGATATTTTTATGTCCTATAAGAAATGAAGAGTAATATACTAAAAAATAAAATTAAGGGATTTCATTATTACTTTCTTATCTTAATATATATAAATCTCGTGTCACAATGTTTGTCCTCAATGGACTCCTAAACCACTTAACCGATTATAATAAAATTCGCACACCATGTGCAGTTCGATCCAACTTGAGAGATAGGATAGTTTAAACATGTAGGTACCACGGGCGAAGCCGGGGCGGACCACTAGTAGATACATAAATTTCGTTATTCCTTTCAGTTAAATGTCTTTTAGACGCTTAACTTTTAGTGGCTTCCACATAATTTGTGTACATTAAAATGCATTCAACTTCCAGGTTTCTGCGCTCAGTATTAAAGACAAGACACGTGTCTCGAATAATAATTTCAACGTCTTATAGAAGAGTTTCTGATAAAGAATTCCTAGCATATCTAGTGTTTAATTTGAGATTTAAGTGTAGTATTATAATATTTGATTTACATTGATAAATAGGTGGTTGTATTTTATAGTAACAAAGGTTATACTGGCTTAGAGAATTCAATTATCTAAGAATGTCGATGGAACTACCATGTTCGATGAGCAATGAGCGTTGTGAGAAACTATATGATGTTCGCTAAACTAAAGTTCAGACTAAGTTGTCCTATTGAATTAGCTTCTCGTGAATTGTTGTGTAGTGAATTTATACAATAGAATGTATGTAACATTTGCAGCATCTGTTTCTCTGCCGACTCTATTCAAATCGATATAAAAATCGTTAGGTATTTAGTATTACAAATCAATATAGCCTCTATCTAGTCTAATAATATAAGTTGGTTAAACAATTCAAAACAACAACAGTTATTTATATTACAACTTGATATTCAACTAAGTTTCTAAATTTTGTATGAAATAGTATGAATAGTTTGAAATATAAAGTTTTTTGAAACAAACAAATATGAGATCATGTCCAGCCTTATAAAATGTTCCAGCTAAGACGTATACCGTATAAAGATAAGATTTCTGCAAAGAACGATCGGTGCGAGGATCTCTTTGCGAATGTTTCTGTGTAAATACGAACAGTTGTGTAAATACGCGTTTGTGACGTCATGCCTGGGGGCAACATATGTTTCGAAATATGATTTTGTTCTCGAAAGGGTATTTGAAGTATTTTATATAATAAAGACAGTACTAATAGTACCTACTGTTTACAAAAGTATGTTATGGATTAAGTTTGGTAGTTTTCAATCCACGTTGAACAATATTTGCCTTTACGATTAATATTAAATCCCAATAATGTAAGTACCTACTGGTTGTTAATCAGAATGTATGCATATGTAAAATCTGCCTGATTTATAAAAAAAAAATGTTTGCGTATATATTACTAAAAAGTTAAATTTAAAGATGACCTGAATGTAAAATGTTACACGTAGTTTTACATATTTAAAACTTAAAACTGAAATTCGTTATATTTGAGATTCGTTCTAGGGTCGTTAAAGGTCAAGGTTGAGAATTTACATGTAAAAATAAAATATTAAATGGAGCTACTTGCTCGATTTAATATTTTTACGATTATTAAAAGTTACTGCCTTGTTATGTCATATTTGCTAACATTTTATTTTAATTGAAAGAGGTTTACAGTAATGTATAATTACATATTAATATGTTTAAATACAACATTAAACCAAGATAAAGATAAGACTACAGCTGTTACGGTGAACTTAGGAATATAATAATCAGAAAACTAAATATAAGAAAGTCTCGTTCGTCAAAATTACTTGAAAAAGTGGTGCTCCTTGAGAGGTCGCGAAGTTTTCAAACTTAATTGTCAAACTGTTATTGCTTGTTGGTAAAATAATATTTTTATGAGGGATATCACACTATGCTATGTTAAAGCCCAAACCTACAGGTAAATTAGCTTGGAGAAATTTTTGCATATGTAGTGGTGTGTATATTACTCAGATCTTAGAGCGCGTTTCCACTATATCGTTCTGGCCTATACAAAAATGTTTCGATATCCTAACATTACTATTTAATTTTATACTTATTCCTAGCAACACTTTTGTTTTCAATAAAAACAAGTTTTTATTTGAAAGAAAATGGTTTTGACTTTATAAAAAAAAATATATCATTCAATTTTACGTCCTTGAGCAAACGACAAGGCGACTACCGTGAAACAATAAAATATCGTGTCCATAATAATTTGTTTCATAATTAATATTTGACCATAATAATTACGAAACAAAACAAATAAATAAATCGTCACTTGATAGTGGAAAGTGGAAACACGCACAAAACCAGAATAAACCAGTTTACGCTGTCCGCAGGTGCCACGTGCAGTCGTTTGGTACTGTTAGAACATAAAGCACATTTCATTCAAAAATTATAATTATTATGTACGTAGTTTAATTGATAAATTTTGTATTTGTTGATTGTTGTTATTATTTGTTATTATTGTTATAATATTTGTTGAAGTGAATTACAAATGAAAACTCAGATGTACTTAAAAACTACATTTAATAGCTAAAATGAGACTTTTACACCCATGTCTGCACGATGCAGACCGGAGTTAAAGAATGAATTTGTACAGTTTAATAATTATAAAGACGTAAGCTTGGATGCTAACTAAGGGAAATCGCATCCACATTCTATTCCCGTGCGAACGGCGTATTCAGCAGTTTTGTATGAAGGCAGGGCCATAACTAGTGTTTAATTTGTGTGTAAGTGTTGTAACTTTATATTGTTAATTCAATATGGCTCCAGTGTTAAAACATGGTCGAGGCAAGCCTTTGACTTCTCAAACTAAAGAATTAAACTTTAAATGTCGTTTCTTTTTCAGGTTAGTAAATTTTTCATTTTAGTAACATTGTTAATGTAAAAGTTATATGTATGTTAAATGTGCAAATATTAAAATAAAGTCTCATCTTTTTCAGAGGAGAAACACATATAGTTTAATTTAAAATCCCTTATATATACAGGGTTACTTGTAAAACACCGGCAACCTCGCAGGACAAGATAGCTAAAATCATAAGTAACAACATTTCGACTTTTGATAATTTGTTAGATTTTATTTTCATACAAAAATAAATATTCATTTAATTTTCCGTCTGAATATTATAAACTCTACGCCTCCCAAAAATTACGTAAACAAAAAGCGAACGAGAGGGGGAAGGGGGCGTCGCGTCGTCCATCCGATAATTAATAGAACATAGACTTACAAATGTAAGGAGAGTACAATAAAAGTTTAAAAAATCATTTAAAAATAATTTATTGCGTTATGCCAAAAGTCGTAGAACAAATGTTGTTACTTATGATGTTAGCTATCTTGTCCTGCGAGGTTGCTGGTGTTTTACAAGTAACCCTGTATAAAATAAAAACTAAAAATAAAATGTTGTTTTATTTTATTTGCTGACCATACACTACTACAAACGCAAAAATTTCTCCAAGCTAATTTACCTGTACAAGTGTCATTGTTTCTCGTGCGTAGACTGTGGCATAGACCTCGCGTAGACCCATAAAAATGATTAGATTATGGCATAAATTATGTTTAATTTTTAGTTTTGTAGCTTCGACAAAATGAAATGCTTAATAATTAAAACATTTTTAAAGAATATAAAAAAAAAGATCACGTGGCTGTATTCATTTTTCGCCGTACCATGGCGAAATCGATTGCTGAGGTTTTTCGGTTTTGTTTTAAGAAGGAATTTCTTATATTCCCTATGTTTTTTATGTCACAGCCGGAATGATGATAAGAAATAGGATAATGGCCTATATAAAGCTTGATGTAAATGTACTTACGTGGTTGCGTTGTCAACTCAGTTGTTGTCGGCGGCGGAGTGGTAGTGGTAGTTGTTGTGGTTGTTGTCGTCGTTGTCGTCGTCGTCGTTGTGGTGGTGATTTTTATTTCTAAAACATATGAATAATTTTATTAGCCTTTGTAAATATGATTCATCATTTTGAAGAGCCATAATGGATTTGATGGAATAATACGATAATATAGAATGGTATAAAGTGTGTTAATTCTGAAGATTTACTGTTCAATAAGATCTAATGATTATTATTATAGAGAAACAGTAAAATATATTTTTTCTTCTTAAAAAACATTTTTGTTACTTTCTTATGTTAACATTTAAGTAAAATTTTTCAATTTAATATCAACGGAGTATTCACGTCACAACAAACATACATTTCTACAAATCTAGCTTTTTTACAAAATACAATACACGCGAAAATTTAAATAAAATGGTATCTCCCAACTCACAATCAGTTCTAGGTATAGTCACTTACCATAAAGTCTTAGAGTCCCATCTGCTTTTCCAATCGTATTCGTAGAAACACAAGTATATGTACCCGTATCTTCCGTATAGAAGTTGGTGATTGTCAGTATTGTCTTCACTTGATACGTCGACATTCTTATTTCGTTGATTTCATGTTTACCTCTATAAAAAATAATATATGTTATCACAAAATAAGAAAAATATCCTACTGGTTATAAGTTAATTGAATGGGGTAAATTTATGAAGAATTAAGATATCTGTAGAGTTGTATCTGAACCGTTAATAAATATATTTAGAAGGTCTTTCATCCGTGAAAGATGAAAATGTGATAGTATTTTTATCCTCAAACGTGAAAAGAAACATAAAAAGACTAGTTTCATCACAATGCGCTTTTACTTTTGAGTTAAGAAGATTCATTCACATGTATAAGTTTCCGTTTTCACGCTGTCACTCGATTACACATACTTTGACTGTGTTAGCATCCTTTAACATATTATTGGAACGAAAGTGCTACGCATGTTTAACATGAAAATACGAAATCGGAATCGGCGCGGAAAGAATTGATTCAAACAAATAACCATTTCGAATACATAAAACGGGAATCGATAAATTCCAATCTCGTATTCAGTGCCATTGACAAACGTACGTGTTATACTAAAACCACTTTCCTAAATAACCTCACTAAGATTTATAAAACCACCTAATAATAAATCTCTCCGGACGAAACTCAATCTCATTTTCAAGAATTTCCTCCCTATCAGCGTTGAATGTTTCCTTCAAACAAAGATATCGGAAATAAAATGCTCTTTCACAGTAGCAAGTAACCGATAGCGGAAGAGATTTTCAGTGACTTATCGTTAGTTGTGATTGTAGATTTGGAATACGTTCAGCAAATAGCGTTCGGAACGGCTGTCAATCTCCACTTGTATTTCACAGTAAAACGCCGGAAAATTCAGCTTCGACAAGTTTCCAAAGTGTAAAATAAAATCCGGTGTGTAACGATCGTACATTCTTAATGGTTGTTGGTCAACTGATTCTTTGTTCGAATTTGTAGTTTCCCCGTTAGTGGACGCGATTATGGTGCGGTCGAAACTTATGTTCTTTCATTTTCTTATAGCGTTTCCTAATACATTTTTCGACATTAGTGTTTTATAGATAGAAAATAACCGACGGCTTATATTTTTATAAAAGTAAATTATTGAAATTAGGTGAAGTGTTTACAGCAAGTTTACAGACACTTATACTTAGTCGGAATAGTGAAAACATTTTATAACTAAAGAACCACTAGATGGATGTCGATGAATATTTTTACTTTGAATATTGATACAAAATTTGTAATTCGGTATGGCGTTCACCTACAAAATTCACATCACTTTTATTCTCCATACTTCATCATAAACAAGATATTGCCAGTAAATAAGTTATTCGGATCAAATGACCTACAAATTCGTATAAAATACGGACCATTAGCACTTACCCCGATAAAATCATCTCTTTTCCACTCTTGAGCCAATAGTTTATTGCATGTGGGTACGCTTCGACGATACATTCTAGCTTGGCTTGCGAACCCGTAGGTACTCCCATGACCTTTGTAGAAATTGCTATTGATGGCTCGACTGTGAACAAAATTTTATTATTAAGAAAAGGTTAAGTCATTGCCCTTTAATGTGGTCATAATTATTTCCGTCCATTGAAAATATTCTCCTACTTTTAATCTAAGCAATCTTTCGAAATTCTGTTAAGTCGTTTTAAAAGAACCTAATGATATTTTAATTTAGTTTTTCAAGAGTTGCGTAAATAAAAACCCAAAGAAAAAGAGTCGTAAAGGACAGAATAAATGTTTTAAAGTTTTGTCACGATACCTTCTCAGAAAATTATTTGCTCTTTACCAACCCTCCAAACTTTCTACCAGTATAAAAGCGATCGTAAAATCCACGAAAATGCAAGTCATATAACCTACACGAGAAAAAGGATTCTGTCTCAGAAAACTCGAATTTATGGAAAAGTATACTTATGCAAATAGACTGATTTATTTAACATTTTTTTTATTCATAAATTACTAAAATATCTTTATATGAACTGAGTATTGGATTAACAAATCATAAAAATATGAATAGAGAAAGCTCTATTATAGATTAAAATGAGGCTTTATTGTTATCTATTAACAAATATTTACTAATAAATTCTATAGAAAATTATGTAATGGTCTAAGATCCGAATATAGGTCGACCTGCACCGGCGTGATAATAGAATGAGACCAATTTTATAATAAATGTAGTCTATGTCTATGAAGGATTTTTTCAGTCAACCCATCTTTAATAGATTTTTTAATAGACTACATTTATTATAAAATTGGTCTCATTCTATTATCACGCCGGTGCAGGTCGACCTATATTCGGATCTTAGACCATAATGTTTATACTTACAATTAACGCTTAGCATAATTCTCTTACTGACAGACGGTGGCACGTCATTGGAAGCTATACAGAGATAAGCACCCATCTGCCTTCGCTCAACCTTGGTGAGGTTCAAAGACGGCCCCGTGTACATATCAACTGTGGCAGAATACATCATATTATTATAAAGGAAATATCTCTTTGTATATAATACTTGAGATAAGAGATTAAGTCGTCACTTACGATCAAGCGCGGATCAAACTGTAAAAGAATGTGGTCAGAGGCAATTGAAATTAAAGTGCGAGTCAGATTATAAATTCGATCATGAATGAAATATAATATACCGAACAAAATTATAAATTTGGTAAAGGCGTAACGTCATATATGATTAGTCCTACCATGAAATATATATATACTAGCTTTCCACCCGCAGCTTCGCCCGCGCAGTAAAAGAAAAACCCGTATAGTTCCCGTTCCCGTGGGATTTCCGGGATAAAACCGGGACCCTATGTGATATGATATGATTTCCCGGGATAAAAAGTAGCCTATGTCCTTTCTCGGGTATCAAAATATCTCTATACCAAATTTCATGCAAATTTGTTAAGTAGTTAAGGCGTGATTGAGTAACAGACAGACAGACAGAGTTACTTTCGCATTTATAATATTAGTATGGATATATATAAAAATATTGTATTTTTGCACCGCTTGCCTCGAATATAGGAACTATTACTTCACTAGTTTAAATTCTATCTAACATGAGAAAATACTATAATTGCTATCAAAGTTATGTCTGCACTCGAAATACTACAGGAATTAAGGAACTAATTCAGTCAATTAAAATATGCCCAAGCTCCTGTTTACGACCGCTGTGATACCCGGTTCATTAATTTATGATTCTAATCGCGTAATTTGAAGTTTGACCCATTATAATTCATTGTCCCGGGGGACAGACAAAACAGCATTAATTTGTGTGTATTAATTAATTCAAGCTTGTTTATAATACGGAAATATTAGTAATGTTTACAACCCTGCTTTGAAAAATACATAATTCTAAAATTGAAAACAATATTATGTAGGTATAGATAATGTAAATGTTTCTAAACATAAAATAAACTTAATGTTTATCTTAAACCTTTCCTTTTTATATTTCCAATAATAAGAACTCTAATAACAGCTTAAATAAATTCTTTCGATTTGATAAATCTTTTAAAAATGTATTCTAATATAAAAAAGGATTTTTTGTGCAAGTTGAATGTTGATGTTTGAAAACTTTAATTAATTTAAGTAGAGGCTTTTACATCTTGTTAAGCTTCACTCTTAGAAGATTGTAGAGAAAGAAATTAAAAAATTAGGTAAATACTCAACAGCTGTAATTAAATTCTTGGGTATATTTAATGAAAATAGAAAGACAGACGCTCTTTGAAGAACAAAGAATTGTTGGAACACACTTTTAGAAAAATATTTAAAGTTTAGTTAAGTATGCTTTGCCTTTTAATACTTTTAAATGTTAAAGAGTTTGGTTGATGTCTTGCTCTGTATAATTTTAAATTTTATTTAGCGGTAATGGTGGCAAAAATTATTTACATTTCGAACCTATTTTGGATGAGATGAATCCAGTTAACAGAGTTGGAGATATAGAGAGTATGATATTTAGATATATATTTTTTAATTAAAATTTTCACTTCTTTATTTTTATAATTTTGCAGTTAATTTGATACAAGCGTTCTGCTTGATAAGCTTTGTAACAAAACAAATCTGGATGGTACATAACGAAAAGTAAGCGCAACTAATAAAAATACCTACATGAAAAATAAACTTAAAAAAACACACTCATTGAGTAAAATCCGTTATCTGCTTATGGTGGATCAAAATCGATTCTAACGCAGTCAGTTAAATAAATAAATAATAAAATGAATCTTTATTTCACCTTTTGCTGCTAGCTAATAAGCGGGTGAACTTTTTTGTCTCTTATAAGATGTTAAACATAATTTAAAACATGTATTTTTATCAAGTTCTAGCTATAAATAGTCGCCGCTCATCGCTAAACCACAGAAAACTAGAAAAAGGTACGGGTGTATAAAATGTTTCTTACATTTATAGTAGCTGCAAAAAAATAATAAATTATGCGACAGTCTAGTACCGTAGTGCTCCAGAATCGAGAATCTACACGGCATCATAAATCTTTTGCGTCATGATAATATTTAAGTCATTTAATTCTTTATTATGAAAAGAATCTCTATTTAACGTCATAAAGTGTAACATAGCGATTCTGAATGAAATATTACATTATGATATGAGTTTTAAAATAAATCCTTAGTGCCTCTAAATTATAAATAAGTGGAAATAGAATCACGGCATCATCTTCCATAAAATCATGACACAACACGGATTATAACTATAATTTATTCATTATAATATTACTTGTCGACCGCGACCACCATTATACTTTAAATCAAATGCGAGAAAATATCTGTAGTTTGTACATTACTTCTATGGCTGTAATATGGCAAAGCGGAGTCATCTGATTTTAAAGCCTTATGAAAAGAATGTATAATAATATATGTAAATAAAATATGACGGTATTATTAACAATAATACCGTCAATCGTCATACCAATCTGCTAATCTGTCGATAAATCATTGAGGAAATACTACGAAACGGCTAGGCTGCCTAATGTTACAATATTAATATCGACACCCAATATGAATAACATTGTAACTTTAATTACACTTTTATACAACTTTAGCACTTATGAATTCAGCAAAGTCAGACCTAATTTTCTGTCTTTGAACCATATTTCTATGACAATAAATACTATTTTTGTGAAACAATATAATTTCATTGTAATTGAAAATTAATAATGTTTCCATTGAAATATTATTGTAGATGAAGTTACAATACACAAAATATTTGGTGACAAGGGTTTCTTAGTGTTACAGTAATTGTAAATTCACATACAATGTTATAAATATAAATCGTAATTTAAGTTACCATGTTATTCTACTACCTTAGCCCGTCAAGGTACAAGAACTAGAGCAGCTACAGTCCCTAGCTTCTCCTTCTTCTGGAGCAATATGAAAGCTTTTGAAGCATGGTGTAGCACATAAAGCTACTTTGCAGTTGTTACAAATAATCCTTGAACGTTTTTGAATGCTTTTCGTGCTACAAAATCGACATCTAGTAAATTTTTCCTGGTTTTCTGGGTAGTGTGGTACAGAAGAGCATCTGATTTCAGCGGGTACTCCGAAATTCCCACCTTGTTTATTCTTGAAAATTATACTTGTTGTTCTTTTTTTGTATGTGAATCCATCTATTAGATTCCGAGCCAAACGAAGCCTAAATTCTCGATGTGTGTGAACCGTTTGCTTGTGAGTTTAAGTACATAGGCTATATTATAGGCGTTGATGATAGCGGCATCAAATAGGTATAAAATAAAAGATTGATTTGATTTGATCGGATTTCTATAAAAACTATCAGTTGACCAATACAGATTGACATCAGCTAAGGTGTGAAGACCCATCATTATCAAGATACCAAGACATCTTGGACGCTAGTGCCCCAAAGTGGTTCTTCCGAGATACTTTCGTCGCTGCTTTCAATATCGGAGAGATTTCCTTCTAAAATTCTCTCGATTGCAGTGTCCGATAGCTTCTTTTTCTTGATGCTAGTATTCGACATTTTCTGAAAAAGCAATTGCGAGTATGGGTAATGGTAACTATATAACCACCAAATACTAGTATGTCGGTGTAACCAGGCAATGGTATAAGTTTTACCACCGAGTTTACAATGATTTTCTGAATAGTACAAACTTCATTTCAAAAATTACTTTCCGGAATCTTGTTAGAACAAAATTATGACTATCGCAACCACATACCTCCAATTTTCAAATTGTTTCGATACTTTTTTTTAAATGTTTGTAGTTTGTAAACTTTTTCAGTTACGTTATTGCCAGGTCTAATAAAAGTTTATACGCTATTTACACCTTCCAAAAAATGAATTTACGAAATCATGCTTAAAACGATCCTTGGTCAATAAACTGCGGTGGTAACCAATTGGCCTTTGCCCTATTAAGGGTTAAAATATGTATTACACATTGATTTTTATTATTTTCTTTAATAGTACTTACCATGTTTTTTCAACCAAATGTAACATTAATACTCGTAGTAATGTTGCTTACAATATTATTCAATAAATATTTTCCTTTTGTCAGTAAAATACGTGATTGTAAAATAAGTTACAATTAAATACGCTGAAATATACTTTCAAATGTTTGCATGACCCCATTGTAAGTTGTAGTTACGATGATTTTCATTTAAAAAATACTTAAAATCTGTACATTGTAACATTGCAAAAGTCATACTTGCAGTTGTTTTATCAAAATGCCATATATATCATTTTAAAATGATATATATGGCATTTATGGCATTTGGATAAAACAACTGCAAGTATGACTTTTGCAATGTTGCAAAGTCATACTTGCAGTTGTTTTATCAAAATGCCATATATATCATTTTAAAATGATATATATGGCATTTATGGCATTTTGATAAAACAACTGCAAGTATGACTTTTGCAATGTTACAATGTACAGATTTTAAGTATTTTTTAAATGAAAATCATCGTAACTAACATTACAATGGGGTCATGCAAACATTTGAAAGTATATTTCAGCGTATTTAATTGTAACTTATTTTACAATCACGTATTTTACTGACAAAAGGAAAATATTTATTGAATGATATTGTAAGCAACATTACAACGAGTATTAATGTTACATTTGGTTGAAAAAACATGGTAAGTACTATATATAAAATAATAAAAATCAATGTGTAATACATATTTTAACCCTTAATAGGGCAAAGGCCAAATGGTTACCACCGCAGTTTATTGACCATATACCAAGGATCGTTTTAAGCATGATTTCGTAAATTCATTTTTTGGAAGGTGTAAATAGCGTATAAACTTTTATTAGACCTGGCAATAACGTAACTGAAAAAGTTTACAAACTACCAACATTTAAAAAAAAGTATCGAAACAATTTGAAAATTGGAGGTGTGTGGTTGCGATAGTCATAATTTTGTTCAAAACCAAAACCACTTTCCGGAATCTTGTTAATTCCGGAAAGTGGTTTTGTGATATTTGGTAGCATTATTGAATATGTTTAGCTGCATGACTCGTATAGTAATTTTTGAAATGAAGTTTGTACTATTCAGAAAATCATTGTAAACTCGGTGGTAAAACTTTTACCATTGCCTGGTTACACCGACATACTAGTATTTGGTGGTTATATAGTTACCATTACCCATACTCGCAATTGCTATTTCAGAGAATGTCGTATACTAGCATCAAGAAAAAGAAGCTATCGGATACTGCAATCGAGAGAATTTTAGAAGGAAATCTCTCCGATATTGAAAGCAGCGACGAAAGTATCTCGGAAGAACCACTTTGGGGCACTAGCGTCCAAGATGTCTTGGTATCTTGATAATGATGGGTCTTCACACCTTACCTGATGTCAATCTGTATTGGTCAACTGATAGTTTTTATAGAAATCCGATCAAATCAAATCAATCTTTTATTTTATGTTTGATGCCGCTATCATCAACTCCTATAATATAGCCTATGTACAAACTCACAAGCAAAACGGTTCACACACATCGAGAATTTAGGCTTCGTTTGGCTCGGAATCTAATAGATGGATTCACATACAAAAAAAGAACAACAAGTATAATTTTCAAGAATAAACAAGGTGGGAAATTCGGAGTACCCGTTGAAATCAGAAGCTCTTCTGTACCACACTACCCAGAAAACCAGGAAAAATTTACTAGATGTCGATTTTGTAGCACGAAAAGCATTCAAAAACGTTCAAGGATTATTTGTAACAACTGCAAAGTAGCTTTATGTGCTACACCATGCTTCAAAAGCTTTCATATTGCTCCAGAAGAAGGAGAAGCTAGGGACTGTAGCTGCTCTAGTTCTTGTACCTTGACGGGCTAAGGTAGTAGAATAACATGGTAACTTAAATTACGATATATATTTATAACATTGTATGTGAATTTGCAATTACTGTAACACTAAGAAACCCTTGTCACCAAATATTTTGTGTATTGTAACTTCATCTACAATAATACTTCAATGGAAACATTATTAATTTTCATTTACAATGAAATTATATTGTTTCACAAAAATAGTGTCATAGAAATATGGTTCAAAGACAGAAAATTAAGTCTGACTTTGCTGAATTCATATGTGATAAAGTTGTACAAACGTGTAATTAAAGTTACAATGTTATTCATATTGGGTGTCGATATCCTACTTCTGTTAGGATGTATGTGTACTATAAATCTTGTGCGAATAAAGTGTTTTTATTTATTCATGAATCACCAACATTTTCCTCAACAGCCACAGTTTCATTTGCACGATGCTGTAAGACTAAAAGGCTATTTCAACTGCTATTCTACAAATTTTTACGTTAATGGTATTATGTACTATGAATAATGTAGCCGAAACTTATTTATTGTTTAAAAACTATAAGTATTATTGTTCATTAAATACCTACGCTAATGCTTAAAATAGTATCATATTATCAATAAAGCACACAAAAACAAAAACAATAACTGATAAACTAATTATACATGACACAGTGATTTTCGAGAAACGAGTCTAAATAAATTCCAATAATAACGCCTACACTTGTTCCCAAAACCTACTCCTACATGACAAAGTATACCTACGTATATTGTTTTTAATATATCACAATATTAAGCTATTTTATATTAAATGTATATTTGGAATCTCATTTATTTCTTTGTTCAAAGGAAAATCAATTACGCTCGTAAATCAAGAACTCTGAAAGGCAATTATAGGGAAACATGCGATAATTATTGAACATCACTCGTATACTTATACCAAACGACGAGCTTCTATTGACACTTAAATTCATTAGAACGATACTCGTATTTCATTAGCGAATAATAAAATATTAATGGCATTTTCATAGAAACGGCACGCATGAGTTCCCATGTATAATTTTGTAATTAACTCCCGAATCCTCTTTGTGTACTATATATCAAACTTTTTACTGAACAAATTTACTGTGTGTCGATTAGATGAGCATTATAGACTTTATTTCATGGGAAACATTTAGCTAGTAGGTACATTTTATATTAAATACACAAGCGATACCAATTACAATATAGTATTATCGTATCATTATAATAATTATACCTGTAATTAAATTAATTGCATTTAAGTTGGACGATCTAAATGCGGCTATATCTTATCGGATTACGAAATTCAATTCTACACTTAGTAATTAGAATGGTTTTCAAATAGAAGATACCTAAGTGTACTGTAAAACATTAAAAGTATATTTTCACGTTGACAAATTACCTACATTTCTTACATGTATACCTCTATGTATTAGTAAAATGTTTGATGGAATGCTACAAGCAATATAATACAAACAAAAGAGCCTATTCACAAAAATATTACTGAAGCTTCATGTACCTTTATGTAAGTCTCCAGTTTCGTTCCTCAGCAGAATGTTTGTGCCGTCTTCTCTCCTCCAGAGTATCCGTGGCAAGGGTCTGCCATCAGCCTTGCATGTTATACTGACATCTGTTCCCTCTCGAGCCACGAGGTCTCCACTTGTGCCTTCGTCCACTATGTTTGGAGGGACTGTAGAGAATATTTACAATTACTCAACTTATATTAATGATTTTACCAGCTAACTGGACAAGAATCGAGAAGCATTCACATAATCCATACCATTATTTAGAATTATTTCTGATCTTACAACACATTAGAATTAAACGTATGAATATCATCGGACGTAGGTTGCCTATGAATTAAAAACCTACTAGAATTTTACGCCTAAATTAGTTTACTCATAAATATGTTTATGAATCTTAAAACTGAAACTGCATATAAAATGATTCAACGAGTTACCTTATTATCGTATAACACGTTTTATATAAAAAGCGTATGTGTAGGGCTTAGAACGCTTCATATTATGTAAGTGGGCTCATAGAAATCCATGTTTTATCGAGCGTGTTAACTTTTAGACTAGCTTTTCTATATACTCGAAAGCGATATCGTGACACGGCTCTTTCCATTTGAAATATGAGCTACGGAAGATTTATTTAGGATAATGTGAAAGATATTTTGCATAGAAATAAAGAAAACATAAATATTCCCAACATATTTCTCAATGCCATCTAATCCTAGTCTCACTAAACTGTATTTGTTCAATGGAAACAATACAACTAACAGATGTTACACACTCATTTTTTTCCACTACAATCTTTATTAGTGTAAAACATGATGCATTTTAATCGAGTTCAAATCGAAATCTACAAAAACAATTACAATATTAAATACACGACATCATTCAAAAATTAAAATTTTAATGTGTAAAAGATTTATAATATTTTACCCGATATTACTAATAGCCAAAACAAGTATTAATTGTACGCTACACAGCCTGATTGTGATTATTCAAACCGCTCATAAATAACATAATTAAATAAATGTGGAAACGAACAGAATTGTGAAAGCTATTTTAAAATTTGTTTCAAATATCAATCAGATTTCAATAAACAGTAAATAATTCATTGAATCATACATAACGTATGAATGTATTATTGCGTTATAAATTTCATTTCTAAAGAGCTTTTAGTGCAGGCCAGGTCTTAGTGGTATGGAAATGCAGATGTGGATAATGAGCCCGACTCAACAAGCAGAATTAAACGACGTAGAGGTGAATCGTTTACTTAAGTATATGAGAGGTTTCGTTTCATGACACAACTTCCAGGAAGTGTTAATATTAGCTAGTCTATATAATAGAAGTTATATGGCTTCTGTGCAGAAGAAACCTACGAGTTACCCGCTGATATTATATTTTATTCACGTATCGCTATAAGAGATTTGTTTGTGAAAGTGTGAATGCTTCGGTCACAGCAGCATGTTTGAATGAACATCTATATCTAAACGGCTATATAAACAACAGTCCATACTGTTACAAGCCCTACTTTTGCTAAATAAATCAGTTCTTCTTTCTCTATACAAATTCAAGATCACAATAAAACTACGATAACTTCGAAAACTAACGCTATTCTTAATTAAGTTGGAGTCGTAAATCTCTGAATACTGACAAATTCAATCTATACAATATTACCAGATAATAAATCAGAGTGTACCTAGCCGAATGCTCTCGCATTTCACGGCTGAATACTTGGTAGCTTTGGGTTATTACCATTGGAACTGTGGGTATTATGAAAAACAATGGGAACCGACGTGAAAACCAGTAATTTATATATCATGAGACTGTTATTCTGGGAATAAATTTTTACGGCATTTTTTATTAATTTCAACCCTACGTTCATTCGACGGAATTATAATCGTATAAATCTGAGTTATCGATCTTGAAATATTTATTACCCTGTATTTTTATGTTAGGATTGAAAGGATTTTTTTTGTATAAGTTGGTTTCGTTAAAAATGGAAATATGAAAGGGCGTTAAACTAAAATAACTATTTATAGCGCGTGCGTGACTACAAATTTCTGACTGTTAGTTAGCTTTAAATAACGTAAAAAATCAAAATCAAGCCGCAAACATCTCTTTAATCGAAGGTAATAGGGATTCATCATCATATTATGTTTTCTAATTTGCATCCTACATAAGAAATTCCGTGATTTCACCGTCCTGCTATTAAACATAAAATATCATACTAAATATATAGATGCGTAACTGCCATTTTAATGAATAGAAACAGCTTTTGATAGAACACGAGCTTTATTCTGAATAGATACGAGCTTATTACGTCCACGCTTGAGTTAAAGTAGTAAATCATGAGGTCTGAACAAACCGTCCGCTGTGTGGTGTCGACTAAAACTTGCATATTAGTTGTAAATGGACTGATTTCCTTCTAATTGGATCTCAAATAGTGCTGCTGCAATTATGTGTACTATTCCATTTACTTCATAATAACGTAGTTTAACCTACTAACTAGTATCTCTGTTAGTAATGTTAATGGAAATGTTGCTTTCTAGTATATTTTGCTAGAATTTTATGGATTACGGACTTGTTCAAGACCAAATGAGTAAGAGAGAGTAAACTTCAAAAATTATAATAAATTAGCTCTATTATTATTCCAAACAACTTTTCATAAATATTTTATTAAGAATTTCCGTCAAAGTGAGTTATTTTACAAAGAATTCGGGTGGTCCAACAAAATCTCATAACCTTTGGCCATATGAATCTTACCTGAGCTTGAGCTTCAACTAAAGCGGTGATTAATTTACGAGGCGTTTATAAGCAATCTTGTATATCAATCTCTAAACGTTTCATACGCCACACTGAACTGTATCGATCGAAAATCAAGTAATTTATTTTAGTGGCGATTTGTGTGGAATTCGTACGTTGCAGATATTTTGAGCGCAATATTCGGGACAAATTTGATTTTAGCATAAAATAGATTAGAGCCTTTTTGAACATGTTGCAAGTGTAAAATTAAATAGGAACTCGATTTTTAACTGAGGTTTGAATTTTTGAAGAATTTTCCATGTAACAGTACGAATATGTTTAATATAATATATGCGATTTTTTAATTATCAATTATTTTTATAGAGTTAATCAAAAGGTAATTCAAACGCAGTCCTGTGTCGCATAAAGCGATTGGAGTGTAAAATTATAATCTATTATCTTAATATCCTATCATAAAGTTTATATTCAACATTATATTATACGCTTTAACATCAAATGTAGTAGACATTATACAACAGCCCGTACAAATATGTTGAACGTTTGATTGTAAGCGTGAAATTTAGACCTAATTATTTTGATACATTAATCTTACCCAAAACATCTACACAGCCAATTTTCTTCTTCATAGTGCTAGTGTTTATCTGGCACATGTAGCAGCCCCTGTCTTCCACCTTCAGAGGCCGTATGTGAAGTTGCCAAGAGCCAGGAGAGTCGTTGGTGACAGCATATCGGGAACTGTGGGTCACCAGACGCGTATGAAGAGTCAGAATGGTTTGGTCATCAGCTCTGATCCATGCTACCTGTGAACAATGCGATGCTTTTAAATAATAGGTACATCATCAGTTAACTTACAGGCTCATGCTTTTTTATTTTAAAATTGTTGTATTTACAACATCATGAGCTGATAGGTCATTAATTAAGCTAGTTAAGTTTGAGTTAACAAATGCAATGTCAGCGGCCTCATAGTGCGGACATAGGTAGCATTTTTACTAGGGTTCCGCCCGCGACGTTGTTTTTACATGTAATTCACATGAAAATGAGATGTTTCACCGCCGGAAATCAGTAACCTATTACCCTCTATTGTCTCTAGCCACCTATCTGCAGTTACAAAAATTATACCGAAAAATTCTCCGTTGCGATGTCAAAGGAAGGCGCCTATTTTCTATATTTAATTTTAAAATCAAAGGTTCCATTGGTTCTAATGTTATTATTCAAATGTAATAAATTGTAATATGTACTTCAGTAAAAAAAAAATCTTTTAAAAAAATATTGAATTAAATAACATTATGAATGTTTTGAATCTCAAACGGCAAAAGCTAGCTGTGGCATTTGTATATTGGGAATGTGAATTTTATTTTATAACAGAACAAAATATACGAAACTAAAGGAACTTCAAATTATAAAAATCTACGTCAGTAAAATAATTCAGAAAGTATTTTACTTTTTACGCCTATAGAGAAAAGTCCAAATAGGTTCGGAAAGGCTCGGGGCAGTTTTTAAACGAACCAAACGAGAGCTTTTAAAGATTTATTCGAAAATTTTAACCTTTTCGAAAAAGGATTTTAAGATTTTTTAAACTACATTTACTTTCTTCACTTTACAATCTATCTAATCACTACATAGTATAAAACAAAGTCGCTTTCTCTGTCCCTATTTCCCTATGTCCCTTTGTACGCTTAAATCTTTGAAACTACGCAACGGATTTTGATGCGGTTTTTTTTAATAGATAGAGTGATTCAAGAGAAAGGTTTATATGTATAATAACATCCATTAAATAGTGGAGAAGTACTGTTATTTTCGAGGTTTCTAATGTGATGTCGTAAAAAATTACATTTTTTCCGCTTAAATTGCAAACGCAGGCTGAACCCTACGAGTTTTATCAAAATAATGTACTAAGTATAATACACATTGAAAAGGTCTACAGAAAAGTCCGTGATGGTATATGTCTATCTCTTATGGATAACCCACAGTAACTTTTTTTTGTCATTTACTTTTTACGACAAATAATGGCTAATTTTCGAAGCGATTTTAACCAATACAGCATTAATCCTTAACCAATTAAATACCTTGAATACATTGTTCATTTAATATAGATCTATATGGCCCTTTACACCGTATGATTTAAGTGAATATTTTCGAAGATATTACAGATTTAAAAATTGCGGGACGTAGCGTTTACCGGCCGGCCGCTCGGCTATATATTTTATACCCGTGCGAAGCCGGAGCGGGCCGCTGCCCGCTATGTTTTTATATACAACGTTCACAGTTTTTCTGTAGTGTATTTAGAATCAGCATTGCACCCGTGCGAAGCCGGGGCGGGTCGCTAGTGTATAATAAACGAATCTTAATTAAATTTCAGATATTAAATTATCTTAATATTAGAGATGGGTGATGTCGTAATTAGTAATCTTTTATGAGTTGTTCAATAAAGTTAAAATATTCCATCAAATAGTTTGGAAAATCCAAAAGTGCACGCCTCATAATTTTTTTTGTAATAATTATTTATTAATTATTATTTTTGTTTATTTAATAACAATTAAACCACATCGAATCAGCCCCTGAAAAATGAAAGAGTTCTATTCCTGAGCATACTCAAGCGTAAGAGAAAAAAAAAGACTCGATTAGTAAAGTATTTCGGTCGCTATCGTGTTAACAAGAAAATCCTCCGCACATACAGACACACGGACGTCCAAGACAGAACTTTTTTAAACTGTTTTTTAACTAGTTTAAATAACAAAAATGACATCAAAAATATCATGAATGTTTAAAATAGTGTTTTTTCTTAATGTGTGTATGTATTATCTTACAAGTGCAATGTATGATACATAAAGACATTTTAAGTTTGAAAAATCAGATGTTTTGCGCGAAGTGACAGTAGTACCCACCTCAACGCTTCGCTTATGAGGCGTGCAATATTACAGTTAAATGTATTAAAATCGTGTTTTTAATGTTTCATACTGTACTGTGCTAACAGTACGTATATATGTAGAATTGCACTGGCTCACTACTACACTCAATAGTGCGGGCACACGTCCATTCCAGTCCGGCATCGGCCGTCGACTGACTAATGACAGCTAATGACAGCTATGAGCTATCCCCACCACTGGTGTACGTGAGACAATGTATATATCTATTTCATATCTATTTCATAGATACACTACATCCCTTCCTTTTTCAAAATTAATTTATTTTCGCTCCAAATAATCACATAATGAAAAATTGTAGAATTATACAGTTATCAAGTTATCAATCAATAATCCCCAATAGAACTTTGAAACCTAAGTTAATGAAGAACTCTTAAAATCAGAACATACTTATCAAACCTACTCGTTTGATACTTGATTGACTCATTCCGTACTAGCTTCCACCCCTGCCCTTCCTTTTCAAAAAAAATTTTTCTATTTCAAACGAATATTGTATAAAAGTGTATAACATTATCGAACACTTTATAAACAACGCCTATCCTTTCAAAGTGATTAGACATTTTGTAGGATTCGACAGTTCAACAAATTTAGACAGTTATGGAAAATGACATTGGTATCTAAAGGAGATTGCCCAAGTGACTATGGCACTTGGTATCGCAATCAAACTTATTGTGTCAAGATGAAATATAGCTCAATTTTTAAGCTTGATGTTAGTACTTTTAGAAACGATTAAAGTTTTTATGTAAATAAGCCGCAGTTCGCGACAATAAAAATAAAATAATAGTTTAATTCAACACTTAAAAAAAATACTTTATCAACTAACGATGAACATTAAGTTTTACATTTATTACATAGGTAATATTTTAATTTACAAGACAAATGTGAAAAGTAAATCGTAATACATATAAACATTATTTCAAAATAAATAACGTCGAACAATGCGTCGAATACATTCATTTCAAACAGAAACTATGACATGACGCTTGCAAAAGAGATAGATATATGTGTCAAAACAAAAACTTTTACTTTTATTTCTATTTATTCGGTATAATTACGACTTAATAGTGATAAATATGATCATTATAAATACAAATAGGAATTAACAATATCACGAACACGAGACACAACTAGTATTTTACCGATTCCATACGTGGTCATACATGTTTCAAAACACAAACTTTTACTATTATTTCAATTTATCCGGTATAATTAAGACTTAATAGTGATACATATGATCATTATAAATACAAATAGGAATTAAAATATCACGAACACGTGGCACAACTAATATTTTACCGATACCACCCGTGGTCATTCTCCTTTACAAATTTTGGCTTGCTCAAAAAATAGGGCAAAACTTATTATTAAACTTCATATTTTACTACCTAACTTAAGTTTAAAGTATCTGCTTATCTTCAAACTTATTAACTTTATTCTTTTTTTTTTATATCGGCAAATTTGTAAGTGGCCAAGATTCCGTACTGATGACTGATGAGTGTACACCACCAAATTCAATGCTACATGTTTATATTGATTACTCAAACTACAATAATTAATGTCTCAACGTTTAGGATTTGCGTTCTGAATTCTAAAGCTACACAATAACCTACCGAAAACGTGTTCAGTTTCTCCTTTAATAAACCAATTGACGTTATCTGACGATAATATTATTATGTAGACGTAGAGTCGCCAATGACCGTGTTATTTTGAATTATTTGTGTAAACAATCTAAATATCTTAATCTTCAACAGAACCAAACATTCGTGAGATCTTAGTACCTTTTGTTTGAATTCTAAATTACCTTAAACAATAAATGAACAACCTTCAAAAACCAATTCAAGATACGTATTCTAACCATAGGATTTACGTTATGTCAGCTGCTTATCTAAACACGTAATTATCTGTTAGATTTTATTATGAACTGCGTAAATAAGAAAGTATTAAATTATCCGAGTATTAAGTGTTTCGATTTACCTTTTATTCGATTAAATTAAACCTGCCTCTTTTTCATAGTCAAGGCACTGTACACCACATTTTTTTTCATTAAATAAACATTAAAATCAAATGGAAATCACACCTTAAATAAAAGTTACAAAAACTTATCAAATCTCTTGATGCAACTACTTAACGCATTACTTTTAATCTTTATTCGAGTAGTAATAAAGCTGTCTTTGCATAGCATGTCATTTCGATTTGTCAAGGGTAAGATCTGTCGACTAGTACGTACTAGTACTACGCGGGTAGTCAAGAAACCAATTCAAAATCATTCGCAAATGGTTTTTCATTATAATATATGGACAAGTGAATGTTTATCGTTTACGTTCAATTCAAAGTCTTTTTTTGCTGGTGTTAACTTGCTAACTACAAAACCGTTACATATTTAAATACATATTTAAATTCATATTATCATCATTATTTGCGGAATGTAATTACAAAGATTGTATTACCTATATACAAGTTATAAGATTCTTATTCCTTCCACTCGTAGTTGAACGAGAAATTATTTATATTTTAAATTACATTAAACAATATTATGTCACACAACACTAATTACTGTTATTTCGATACATAACGAAATTACATTAATAATAATATTATTATTGCAAATGTATGTCCAATATGATGTCAATAATTAATTTATTATCTATTAATTATTATATTTTGTGATTTATAAAGTCACAGGATTGTTTTTTAATTATTAACCAATTTATCAACCCTGTCTGCAATATATTTATAGGTAGTTCTTTAAAATTGTCTGGTATTTTACTGTAGATTGTAATACTAGTATTACAATTTAAACTATTTTTGCAGTATTAACTTTACACGTCGCTAATATAGTTTATTCTGATATCTGGCCATAATTTGAGTATTAATTCCTCCTTTTTTCGTGTAATTAATATGAAAGACGTGCTTACGCCACAGGATTTATTTTCTTGAAATATCATGAATTACTGATGTAGAACATCAGTAGGTTCCAAACTACGTGAAATACTAGTAATATCACACGAGATAATAATTATATAACAACGTAAACGTTGGGTTAAATTTAATGTAATAAGATTTAACTACACACTGGTTTTGTACGTTACAACCTACAACAAAATCTGTTCAGTATTACCATCATTGTGAAGTTACTACAGTTTGAAAACTTACTTTATTTTCTAATTGCACACTCAATGTGAAATAATATTATCTACTGACCGTTTTATGTGAATGATTGCAATACAGATTAGTTTGGTGCCAGTCACCCAGTTACACGTCACCCTGGATTCCGATGAGCACCGGCTGGACGTGTTGACACGTTGCTCGACGTGGTAGCGGACACCAGGCATGGTGTCGCGGACCCAGATGTGATGTCACGGTACCTAGGATATCGTGTTGCGTATCAACGAATGATACTCGATGCATGACGCTCGAAGCTCGACTCCTGCGGTGCACGACGCGATGACATGGCGTTCGAAGCGGTGGTGAGAGCGGCAGCGCCATCCGTGCTGCGCAAGGTGAAGTTGCCGGCCTGCTGGCACTTGTCGACCTCGACACCTTACCTTTGGCACCAACCAAAGAGTGACACGTAGAATTACTGTTGGATACATTTTCCCATTGAAAACGTTCGAATGTAAAGTAGCTTCGTCCCGATGGCACACCTCCCATTTAAGGAATGTCAATTTCTCCTATTCAAAGGAAATCCATACCTCCTTTTAAAAGGAAATCGATACCTCCTATTTAAAGGAAGTCCAGACCTTCTATTTAAAGGAAATCAATACCTCCTATTTAAAGGAAGTCAGTACCTCCTACTTAAAGGGCATCAATACCTCCTATTTAAGGGAAGTCACTACCTCCTATTTAAAGGAAGTCCATACCTCCTATTTATAGGGAATCAATACCTCCTATTTATAGGGAATCAATTCCTCCTATTCAAAGGAAGTCCCTACCTCCTATTTAAAGGAAGTCATCTTTCTTTCTTTCATACCTCCTATTTATAGGGAATCAATACCTCCTATTCAAAGGAAGTCCCTACCTCCTATTTAAAGGAAGTCATCTTTCTTTCTTTCATACCTCCTATTTATAGGGAATCAATACCTCCTATTCAAAGGAAGTCCCTACCTCCTATTTAAAGGAAGTCCATACTACCAATTTAATGGAAGTCCATACTTCCAATTTAATGGAAGTCAATACCTCCAATTTAATGGAAGTCCATCTATTTTCATTTCAAATAGAATATGAAATTCAAACGAGTTTACTCGTCGTCGTCGGTTCAGCCATGGAACGTCCACTGCTGGACGGCCTGCATCCAGTGGCTCCCAGCCACTCTAACCAGGTCGTCTGTCCATCTTGTGGGAGGTCGTCCCATGCTTAGCCGCCCAATTTACATGTAATGTCATAATAATATAAAATTATAACAATGGCGGTTGCGAGTCCATAATACTTTGTCATATCTTGGTAATTACTACTACAGGTTACCACTTGTATTTATATTGTGGCTTTTTATGCATTAAACAAACATGGATATATATTAATTTACCCAATCTATTTATAGTCTAACGACATTTTAAATATTTATTTCTAATTCCTAATTTTAACGAAATTAGTTATAGATAAGTAGCAGTCGTGAAAACGTTAAGACACTTAAATAGTTTGCCACTTGAATAATATAATAAAACTAGGTGTGGCTAACACACAGTATTTTAGTGTATGCATTTTTATCATATTATGTATATATTACTCAAACAAGTATTTTAAATATATTTATTTCATATTTATATTCGCATTTAACGAGTCGCGGTATAAGCGTTGTATGCGTTCTGCGGCTAAAATATTCATTAATGTGCGGGTAGTTCTAAAATGTTTCAATACAGTTTAATTCTGTTTAAATTTAAAATCGTTCGTTCTTATTCCTTGAATGCGGGTCTATTTGTTTTTATCAGCATTTATTGTTTAATTTCTAATAAGTGTATTATGAATTCAGTGTGTACATAGTAAGTTTATACTTATTTTTCCTCCTTCCGAGTGGAACAAATAAGCGCAATTAAATAGTGAGTGAGTAATTATTTTCCAACAACCTAAACACGGTACTGTTCATTAAATATCTATTATCACAGAAGCCTCTAAACTAGGTTTCCTCAATGTGAGATATACCGAATAATTAACTCAAAATAACAAGCAGTTTAACCTTTCCTGATTACATTATATTACGCTCACATGATGTCTTGAAAATAAATTACTTAAATTCAAATAAATTATTCAAACCAAAATAACTGCGTACTCTAATTACTAGATTAAAATTCGAAAGATTTTATTTTTATTTTGGCGTTCTATTTTAACTTGTGAAGGATTTCGGATAAGATTGAAATTGCATTTGTATTTAATATGAACCAACGGACGTAACGATTATTCTGTCTTTAACATTTCAAAATGAATTCTGGTATGTTACTACATACCCTCTCCCTTTTTTATTAAATTTCTTAAAACTTTTTATTGCACGCGTACTCTTTATAATATTGTAACACTGACCTTTTACCTCGTCGCCACTTGTACTGTGCTAACAGTACGTATATATGTAGAATTGCACTGGCTCACTACTACACTCAATAGTGCGGGCACACGTCCATTCCAGTCCGGCATCGGCCGTCGACTGACTAATGACAGCTAATGACAGCTATGAGCTATCCCCACCACTGGTGTACGTGAGACAATGTATATATCTATTTCATATCTATTTCATAGATACACTACACATACTTTTTTATAAAAATATTAATTAAAACCTATAGTAAATGTAAGGTATAAATATTCTCAAAGTGACGTATTACACAAAACCAATAATAGAAAATGTTCTTGATTGGGATAAGTCTATATGCTGAACTGATTTTGACGGGTATTGAATAAATGGGATTACTTCCTTCCTTTCGATTCAGGTTCTTATGCGGAAAGCGGTCAAGAATATCTAAGTATAACATAGTAAGAAAGCACATAAAATATTTTTGTCATAGTCTCAGATACAATCCGATTTTTGTTCCACGACAGGTCAGAAATCAAATGAAATCGCATTATATTAATCCTTGTTGACATAAGAAAGAACCCGGAGAAAAGGAAAATTGCTTATTCTTACGTTTATTTGAAACAGTTCAATTGAATATACCTAGGATAGACTTTAGGAGAACAGATGTTATCTAAAATAATAATTCTGTTTCATAATTTACTAACAAGAAAGGCTGTAATATGTAAAGATGAATGAAAACCATACCAATAGTCAAAAAGTCTGTTATTATTTCACTTCCATACACATTTAAGTTATTCGGGAAATTTTATGACTTGTGCCAATTTGTTCTTCAATCGTTTAGTTATACCTAGGTATAATTATACAAAGGTATAACTATACAAAGGTATATGCCTACATACTAGTATTGTAGGCAAACTCTAGGTATATGCCTACATACTAGTATTGTAGGCGTATTCTATAAGAGCACTTTTTTATAGATGCGTTTTATACAAATGAAATGCAATCATTATTTTAACCCTTCTTGAATGAAACCTTACCCAAAATACAATAGAAGGATAATGACAGAAAGTGTTTTGATTTACTATTTATTTAAACTCTACATTTATAACGCATATATTACGACGTTAAGATCAATTTGTACTAAGTATGTGAAAATTATAGACTAATTATAGACGATATATTCCGCCCGCGGCTTCGCCCGCGTTTTCAAAGAAAAACCCGCATAGTTCCCGTTTCCGTGGGATTTCGGGGATAAAACCTATCCTATGTGTTAATTCAAGTTACCCTCTATATGTGTGCTAAATTTCCTTGTAATCGGTTCAGTAGTATTTGCGTGAAAGAGTAACAAACACACACACACACATCCTCACAAACTTTCGCATTTATAATATTAGAAAGTGAACAACGTTCACGGATCAAAAAAATATATCACTTTTAAGAAATATTAATAAAACTATCCCTCTAAAAATGGAAAGACAGAGACTAATGAGAGAAAGGAAACCCCGTCTAATGAGACAACATCCCGATGAAATGCAAATGGATTAGATGGTTGGCCGGACAACGATTTCTGCAAAATTGGAAACAAATTTATAGCGAATTTGAATTTTAACTGTATGTACATTGGATCTACTTTGAAGGAGGAATAAGGGAAGGTATTATTTATTAGCTTTTGGTATGTACCTAATATAATTAGCGGATGCCCGAGATTTTGCTGCACAGTCCGCATTTATTTTTCGGAATCAAGATCGAGGGCGGGATCGATTTTAATGAATAGGAATTTTCCTTTCTTTGCCTAAAATTAGTTCCTTGTTTTAGTTTAACATTCATAATTTACATACCTTTAGTACCAATAAAGGAATTCCGATGTAAGAACTCAAATGGAAGTATCATTTTTGATAATTTCACTGTAGAAATATTAGAACACATAAATAATACAAGCTCTTATAAGTCTTATCCATAAAAACATCAAAATAAAATCTACGACAAAAGCGAAGCTCATTATGGACGTCTATGTACACTTCAAGTTATTTTACGCCATAAATTCAACGCGTGCTAATATTTCCTGTTTCTATTCAAATGAATGAATTAATCTCCTCTTTGATGCTACAAAAGAACATTCCCTTGTTTTGTATTACGGCTATTCGCTTTCAACGGTAATTGATTATTTGTTAGTCCATTTCTTTTATTATTTTTGTTCGTATTTATAATCTTTGCTTGTAATTTTCCTTATATTTTATAAAATGTCGAGAGAATAAGTGTTTTTTTAACGCTTGCACAACGGTATTTATCTACTGTAGATACATAGTTTTTGATATTAGTTTTCAGTAAATACGTTTTAAATTGAATGTATAATCATATAGTTACCTTGATATATTCCGTAATCAAACTTTATTTACCTAAAATGTACTTGCATACATGCCTTGCCATTGTAAAACTAGATTCTGTGTTTATAGACATATCTTTGCACACATACACACACACAAAACCAAAATACAATCATAATATAATATGTAGATTGTATAATATATACGAAGAATATGACAATATTTAAAGAAGCCACATTAATTTTACATTAAAAACAGTATTCAAAATATCGGACTCATAATTATTATTCGAATTATAATTCAAAAGGTGATATAATAATGCAAAGAAAGTTTTCAAAGTCCTGACATAATTCATGTAACTCACAAAGTTAAAAAGTAATAAATTCTCAGAAATATTGGATCAGAAGCTAAAAGGTCCAATAAGTTCATATTATATTTGGGAAGGCCGCCATGAAACGAAGTTATATTTGCTTTATTTCATGGATTATATTATATCCTTCGTTTTTACTTAGACTTCCCTAATCCCCCTACATACTTAAGTATAACAACGGTATGCCACGATTCGATTCGAAGGCAATTAAAAACTCTAAACCTGCCAGATCAGACGGTCGAATCGCTACGTCTAGCTTGATTTAATTGCATTGAATAAAAAGTATTTAACTTGTTTGAAATATTTCATTTATTTAACCCTGGCCGTGTTTGATGTATCATTCATTATACAAAATATCAGGTTAAAAAGAAAATAATTTAACTTCATATTTTCTTGTTACGAGCAATTCCACCTTCACTATTAAATTGATACTTTACTGTAAAAACATACTCGAAAGCTATTCTCTAACAAAGCATTTAAAAACATCCATAAATTTAAAATAAGAAAATCGGAAGAATTCGTTCGCTCTATTGTTATCAAACAGTTTCCACATAATAAGCCAGAATACCTACTAAGCTACTTACGGTATGCGCAAAAACTTCACCAAAAACCAAATAAAATTCCTCCTGATAGTTTGCAGTTTAAGCACTTCGTCTTACAATGTTTGCTTTTTCCTTTTATCCGGGCTTAATAAGATGCATTTGATTCAACGCTGCGCTCAGACCGTGAAAAATATTACGATTGCGGTAATTTCTAATTTTTTATAAGTACGAAATTCCACGAAATTTTTTCTTGCTAAAGCAGTTTTCGGATTCAGAATGCGAGAATTTTTAATGAATCGGATACGATATGAATTATATTATGATGTATAGGCAATTGTTAAGATGTTTTTAAGAAGTTAAGATTATTGTGGTGGTATTTATATTATGGGTATGTAATTATATACCTAGTTCATACTAACTTCTTCTGAGTTCTGAATGTACGTGCATACTACATAATATCTCTAAACGACGGCACCAATTTGGAGAAATCATTATTTAAAAACTAATTAAAAAGTAATGAAAATCTGGGCAAATCCTGCTTATTTGTTATCAAATTAATATTCAAAATATTATGTTAATTTAAGTCAACATTAAACAAAAGCAAAGAGAGATAGTAGATAATAAGGTCCAAGGAATACAAACATTTGAAATAAATCTAAGTGGACATTTTATTAATGTTAACGTTTCATTTTTTATCCAACTTCCGTAATAAACGTGGGTTCTTGAATAAGGAGCGAAATGCGAGTTATATATAAACGTCAGCTAAAATTATTGAGATTAAAAAGCAACGAGATCTACAAGGAAATGTTACATCACCGGCGACGCAAAAACATTCCATTTCTCATAGGAAAAGTACAATATCCTAAAAGAAATCGCTACTGCTTGTCATCTTCCTTAATCCTACTTTGACAGATCACATCCACCCTATTTCTTCTTGCTTTGTATTATGAAAATCCTTTATGTCCCTGTAGAAATAAAAGCTAAATTATAAACAACGTCGTCATCATTATACCTTTTCCGTAATAAAGATAGATAAGTCGTTTTCAAAGCGAAAACCATGGGATTATGTGTTATTTGCAAGTCATCGGGATCATTGGTGAAACACTGCTTAAATATCATTAACGTGATCGATCGTTTCTTAAAGAAGGGCAGCTCGTTTGTCATGGAGAAGGACATTAAATGGATCCTCCATAAATGGCGGTTATTTACGGACCACTTCCAGCAAAAAACACGTGAAGTGAATGAATCCAGTAGATAAAATGTTTGCAGGAGTTTCGCATTGAAAGATCATTAATTTTATTTTGTTCGCCGGCCGCGTCGCCGCTTTTCGCGAATCTCATCAGAACGCCTTAGTGCAACTGTTTCTGAACGTAAATGATAAATAGACTTTTATTTCTTGGCTTTGTAACGAGGAGGAGTCTTAGCATCACAACTCTATTAAATAAAGCCATAATAGAAATGTAAATTAATTTACTCTGCTTGCTCCATTTCAAACTTCTAACACAAGTTCGCGTAACATACTTAATTCAAGGCTACGTCATACATCTAAGAACGTGTAATTAAATTAAAATTTAATCTTAGCGGAATTACGAGCGCGAGCACACGAACATATTTTACAAAAGTTTTAAGCAAAAGTTATTTAAGCATTACCTAACCGCTTAAAACTACATAATCGGTGACCTTAAAGTTGAACGTTTTATGAGTCGTTCCAGTTGCCAAGTTGCGCTTGATAAAGTCTCCGAGTCGTACTTGTAAGAAAGACAAACTACTGTAAGAGGCTCTTAAGCGTCCTATAACCTCTGCAGATATAAAATGTATAAGGAGTAGGTGTAGAGTCAGGTTCAATAGTTTAACGAGTTTGCTTCAAGTTATGGGACTTTTTCTAATCCAGTTTGTTTCGAGTTAGATTCGAAACGGCACCGGATTCAATTTTCTGGGAGCGAAAATATAATGTAAGTTAAAGCCCATTATGGAGATCGGATGGAAAGTATGACTGATCCGTACCTGGTTTGCCATTTATACAATTTTGATTACCTTTCTCAGGATTTTAATTCAATAATGTATAGTTCACATTTGGGTGTAAAAGATTATACTTAATTACTAAATTTTAAAAAACTTTCCCTTTATTTTCTAGTTTTATACGTTTGTTTTCTATAGAAATTATTGAGAAAACAATATAATTATATTATGTTATTTATGAAGCTCAGTACGGAAACATTTATTAAAAGGTTAGCTTCGATCTCATAACAAAATATAATATCAAATATCTTGTTTTCGATATTTCACAACTCGGTATTATTCAATTCAAACACGGCGAAGCTAAAACCTCGTGCTTTTAAACCTATACAAAATCGAAAATAGCTTAAAAGTTTGAATTTCTTTTTTATGGTAAAAATTTTGTTTGTAAAATATTAATAAAATATCCAGAAAACGAATTTGAATTGAAAAATAGACCATAGCCTAGTTTGTGATATGTTTTATAAAAATTATATTATTCTGTCCCTTTAGATTCTGTCAATTCTAATTCAAACAGCTCTTGTTACCTATCAATCAATCAAAGGCCTATGAAATAATCCTATATCAGGGCCAATTCATAGCAATTGTCCCTTGAAGCTCTACCTAATCTACCTATCAACTCACTACGTGAATAGTCCCATTGAATAACTGTGATTTATCATCAATCGCCTCAATCGAATCCCTTTACATTTTAATATTGTGCAACCAATTTGAAACTTCACTCCGTCTTAATTAAGAATATGATTCTAGGTGCTATATCATCTTGCCGGTTACCCCCATTCTTCATCCATGCTTTAATATTCGTTACCAAGAGCCTCCTGCGCCTTCCGTTCGCAGCCGCGAAGTTGTTTGTTATTTACGGTATTTCAATATACGAGGAAGTTTACAGGAGCGGGAACATATTATTCTCAAAATTGCGATCATTATGTATACGATCTAATTTGTTATTCGGTAACTCATAATGTATTTCTTTAATAATGTTGTTTCCAAATTCCTTTGGATCTAATTAAGAATACCGATGTTGAGGATGAATATTATAATCTGGTTTTCTTGTACCATGAAATATATATTTGTTATAATATATAATAAATAACAATAGCTCAATTAGCTAGAGGTAGATAACCATAAAATATATAAAGAGAGGAACAATTTTATTTACTTACTCTTATATCAAAATCTCTTAAACAATTAGTCTTCTATACAATAAGTAGGAAAACGCCGTTGTTACTACGAAATATTATTAACACATCTTTTACACATATAAATATTTTATGTTGCAATTTATTTATTCCTTGAAACAGTTAACATGTAAACGTAGCGAGGCTTAATTCAATTCTGTTGGGAACTATTCTGCTTTACCTACATCTCGAATTTCGTTAGTCCTTTCTAAATTAGGATTGAAATGATTACAACGATTAAAGAAAATCTAACAAGATTTTCTTTGTAAAAGGGTATCGTAAATTATCTCGTTTTTTAATAAGTTAACTCTTAATTAATTAACCGACTTCAAAAAAAAGGAGGAGGTTATTTAATACCTACAAAACTTTAATTTCATTTTAACACAAAGCATTCATTAATCTACATTATATATTTAAGAACAATAAACGTTCGAATTTTTATATTAGATAATATCGACAATTTTGTCCAAAGTATGGTAACACGCGAATATACAACAGATAATATAATATTTAATAAATATGAGTAAGTATTTACTAAAGAAAAATATTAAAATCGAATTATTGTGAAGAAAGTTCGTATATGAACATTATTATTGTAGTTGTGTAATACATGAATAGCTTGAAAAAGTACCTAGAGACTCAGCTCGACTTTTTTTATTAATAAGATATGTTTATAATTACCTTATAATCACCTATATCAGACACGGAACAAGTAAGAACAGCTTCTCTACCAAGGGCCACGGTCACGTTTTCGATTGGCCCCACGAAGTTCGGCTCTGCGTCTCGAAGAGAGGCCGTGGGGCCAACCCGGCTTAGCGGCGATGTTGTTTGGTACCTCATGTTGCTTTTTACAACTGGAACAAAAGGAAAAAATAATTATTTTAAATATGTATTAGAAGAATCAAAAGTTCGACGATATTGTGATATCTGCCAACCGGCACTTGGCCAGCGTTGTGGATTATGGCCGATACCCTGATACGAGGTCCGTGTCCCAGCAGTGGGAACGTACATGGGCTAATTATAATGATGATGATGATTTGGACAACTCCATCTCATACTGACTATTTGTAATAAAGTAAAATGCTATTTAGCTACACCCTTCTGTTCAGGAAAAATGATTAAATATAATTTAACCAGTTGTACGAAGCACTAGCAAAATAAAGTTGAGTCTTGTCTCGTTTTGGTTTATGGATACGAGCATAATCACATTTTCTATGCAGTTTCACTTTATTTGCTTACAAATTTGTGAGCTTTATTATTACTCCGAACCATCCCTGGGACCATCATGCTAAGAAGGCGGTCGGTCCTATTATCTATATTAATATTTCCTGATAATCAACTTTCCTCTATCCCTTTTTTGTAAATAGTTATTTATAACTCTTTTATCTCAAGCAATATTAGCATTAGCTGCTTATATTTCAACCCTTTGTCTGATCCAACAAAGCTGATGTTGTCAATCCCATTTGAGGTCGGAAACACAAACATGATGTTGCATGCAAAATGTATTAATTACGTATTGGCTAAGAGGATTTCGTTTCTAGGGAAAATTAATGTTCAATTATTTTCACTGAAGAGATTATTCGGAGTTTGAATGTTCTAAAAGTCCACGAAATAATACGAATGTTTTTAGTTAAAAGTGTTGTTAGTGGAATGTGTTCTTTGCATAATTTATAATCAATTTAATTTTAAAATTTATTGTATTTAACGTGCAGAAATATTTATAGACTACAATATGTGCTATACCTATCACCTATATTTTGTTACTAATCACGTTTTGTAGATACTTTTAGTGCTACAAAAGGAACAAAGAAACGATTATCCGATTACAGGTATCGAATCTACAACCACACACAATTATATAGGTCACATTACAAGACACGACACAAGAACTCATAAATATTTCTTTGTTGCCCTATATTTCTCGTATAACTAAAGAAATACTTATTTCTCATCTAGTTTAATGAGAAAAATGAAATACAGTATTAATAAGAAAGCAATTCAGATGCTTATAGTCTAGACTAGGGCCATAATCATGAAGTATGTAGTCGAGAGAGATAAAGATTCCCAAAATACGTGATAAGCCTTAATTGCGAGACTGGTCTTAATAATTGTAAAAGTTGTAAAAGTACCTTTAAGTTATCTCGCTGTCATCGAACCCGAACAAATGTATTCTTTTGTGATTATTTCAGCAATTATGTTCTTAATATTTTCTAGCTTATAAGTGTATTATATTTTCAGTGATAGGTATAATTTATCATATGAAGATCTGTACACACTCTAACTTGAATCATTTTGCAATAAACAGTATATTTATCGCTTACCATGAGGTAATAATTTGATGATATGTTCTTTATAAAAAATGAGAAACTTCCCGTTTTCGATTACCGACTCTATAATAGAGTATAGTTTTAGATGGGTTTTAAGCAAACGCGTCCTTACAGTAGACGAAAAATCCAACGTAATGTTGAATAGGTGATTGGAAAGTCAATGATTCAGCGAATTTTCCCACTATCAGACCTGAGCCGAACACTGAAAACGGCTTACACGTCAGAAAATAGGGCATTTACAAACTTTAACCTCATTCTATAAGCTTACGTTTGCTATTTATCGTCATAAATTATATATTATGAAGGTATGTATTAGTCTGTAATAGATATGGGTATTAACTATGTAAGTTGTTGCATTGTATTTTACTTAAAGAAATATCCAGTTATAGCACTCCGTAACGTCCTTAGGTAACGGCAGAAGCACAAGTGGAGTTTTCAATGTTTTTTCTACAATTAATGTTCCCTTCAAGAAGAACCTTCCACTGACTTCAACAAATATTTGATACAAAAATTGTTCAATTGTTTCTTTAGGTTAAACAATTTGCCGATTCAGTTTTAAGTAGATAATTATTTTGTTTATGGTTTGCTTCATTGGCTTCAACATTGCACAAACGTATTTATAGTCACAAATACTTTAAATAATTGAAATAGATTATAAAGCCAAGTAAAATAAAATAAACCAACCAAACCATTTCGTAGTTTTCTAATAAATGTACACATTTTAATATAAAACTCGCCATTATAAATTTGTCACGTGGGCGTGGACTTAGATTGAATTAAAACAAAGCATTATAAGCAAAAACAAGAAAAGGATAAACATTTTGGTAATAACTCTATCATATTCTAAAATTTATGCTTATCATTATATCAAGAACGGCTCGCCTCACAAAATTTTAAGACAACTCGTAAATCCATATAAAAGGGCTATATTTTTTATCTGCATTTTAGCAGGGTCTAAATCCTATAGAAATGGAGTCATAACAATTTTAATGGATGAATGGAATTGGGGGAAGACGTTTTCTAGTACACTGAAAACATCGGACGTAATATTTAAATTTATGGCATACATATTATTTTTAAAGGTGTAATGTTTCATTAAGAGTACAACAGCTTCATTTATTAATACATATTACTAGGAACTTCATATTATGTTTGATTTTATTAATTATTAATATTGCAAAATATTCATTAAAATACTTTTACATAACAAAATATACTACATATAAATAGCCAATATTAAAAAATATGAAAAATATTTCCGTTAAAAAAAACGTATCTAGCCGCAAAAATAACTGTGTTTAAAAAGTCGCGGAAAATTACGCTAATAGAAGTAAAACAGAGTATTATATTTCGTGGGTGTTATAACCTGAGCGTACTTCCTTTCATCTGTTTAGTAAATAAACACGTGTAATGGATACCCTTAGACAACAGCGAATTCTGTGTGTTTGTCAAATAAACTCCTCTACCGTGGGAACTCTACCCATTGGTGTAGGAAATGTAACTGGATAAATCTGACTAAGGCTGCGTTTCCACCAAAGATGTGCGAGGATGCGTAGCGATGTGTTTTTAAAGAACCAATCCTCTATTTACTTCGCATTGGTCAGCACAGCTCTGGTGGAAGCGTTACTATTGGTTCTTTACAAACTCATTCCTCGCAATGAATCCTCGCACATTTGTGGTGGAAAAGCACCCTAATCGACAAACTTTCCTTTTCTTCAGTAGACGACTTATCGACAGACTGTAGGTATACATTTTATACACTATGGTCAATGTATGAGGAATTTTCCCATTACCTTGAGGAACCTTTTTACAGATCATTAAGGGTAAGTAGGTGATCAACTTTTTATGAACTGCCCTACCATAAATTTTTGTTATTTTGGAGCTGGCCATTTGAGCGTAGTGAGCAATATGCCTAAAATGTTTTAATCAAATAGCATGAACTATTTTTGTAACTCTTGTACAACGAAAAAAAAAATTGCACATATTATTGCACTATAATATGCTTCCTCCAGGCAAATGTTATATCATTTTTGTGTGAAGAGGAGAGGATAGTTTGTAATTTCTATAATATTTTTTTGTTCAATGTATTAAAAATTGCGTTAGTGTATAATTATATTCTCACACAAATTTATTTATTTTAAGCTTAGGTATATGAACGCATTATTTACAGTTTCATGTATAATTTGTGCAATATACCTAGATTTATGCGTAGTTTATTACACACCTAAGATAATATACAATGTAGTTTGAGTACGAGCATAAATTGGTTTTAGTGCGAGCTTTACCTACATTAGTTACTGTTGGCTACATAGCCTGCCATCGCTCAAGGCACTGCGAACATTAGCTCTTGATTTCACTACATAATATTATATACAAGATATATCCTATAAACCAAGATTTAAATACGATAAAATTATTTTTTTCATAATGTCTTAAGAACTGAGTTCAAGCCAATTTCAATGTTATCCAAGCCAATACCAACAACTATTTAGTAGTTTTTGATTATTCGTATTCTAAGTTTAGGACTAGGCGACATTGATTTGGAAATATCTCCTTATACATATTATATTTATGTCACATAATAACGCTACTTAGCTAAGACCGGCTGCTCATAATTCTTAAATGTATTTTTTTCCAATACATTTTTAATTTACACCAATACAATACATTTTTAACGCAATAAATAATTTTCATTTAATTCCATTCAAAAGTACACTGAAGAATCTTAATAATTTTTCGTTCCTGTTATACCTATGCCTCTTCTCGAAATTGTTTTATTTATTGTTATAAACGGTATTTTAAGCTTTGTTAATGAATGAAGTTTGGTGTTTGTTTTAAATTTAATACTTAAGAGTTCCAAGTAATTCCGAGTGATTGTTTAACCTTTTGGAATTGTTTACACAAACATCAAAAGCTGTTCTAACGGTCATTCAAGTCGAATTTAAATTTTTAATTACCAAGTATTTAGTATCTAATATAAACGATTTTAAAATTAAGAATGCTATGTGCTTGTATGTACTTGGGTAAATTGCTTTTTGTATAGGTACTATCGATTGTATGTTTTCGTGTTATCGAAATTATTAGACATGTTTACTTAATTGCAAGTGCTTTTATTGAAATTGATAAAAGACCATATATTATGCCCTAGGTAAAAAGACAACTATTGCCGATATATTATTCAGTATTCTGTAAAACTAAGTTATAACTAAGATGGAAAAATTTTAAAGTACTTTTTTATATGTTAAATTATTTTTATATTATAATATATTACATTGGACTTAATATACGACGATAATTAATGATTATCTATTAAAATTTAACAAATATTCCAAGAATATTATCATAATTACAATATTTAATAATTACAATTAACATGAAACTAAATTTTCAGCACAAACAAATTAATTTGATTGAATTAAAAGAAGCGGAAATGCTTAACTAAATCGAGTTTTCGATTTAGTTAAGCGACACACAACTCCTAAATTGAAACAATTACTAAATTGCACGCAAATTGTTTTCGTAAAACAATCGCAACAAGCGTAGACAGATTCAATTTCACAATATTTACAATACAGCCGAAATAAAATAGCTGTCAGGAGCACTCGCATTTCGCATGATAAAGAGCGTATTGAAATTACAACAGGTAAAATGTATTCAGGATATAGAACACTAATGAACAGGGTAAATAATTTGGAAGTTGCAAGAATGGGCTATTATTTGCGACGAACGAGCGAGGTGACACCGCTTTCATCGGACGTAATGAAGAGTCGGTGGTAACTCGCGAATGCCTTGTTCAATTTACAAATTCTTGGGGTAAATTAATAGGGCGCTACATTGTTTGCTTTGTATTTGTGGTAATCAGTATACAGTTTTGTGAAGCCAAAAATGAGGTCGTAATTTAGGTGTATGCCAAATTCTTACATTCTTTTAACGAATGGTCAGTAATAGAGCCTAGATATATCATCTTGTAAGTTGTACCTATTGTTATTTCTTCCATTGATGATTTGCAGTACATTCTTAAAAAAATATTTGACTGTTAAAAAGTTGAGTAAATCATTAATCTCTCTATGTTCCATTATTTCATTTTCATAATTAGGTATAACTTAATACTTAGATATTGTAGTAAGAATAGACATAATCAATGACCCGAAATTATCCAACAGCGATAAAATCATAACACGGACTAATTACGCAATTTGGATAATAATCATTATTATTCACATGTAATGCATTTCCGAATGAATATACAAAATTAATGCAACTTTAAATATCTCACATATATTTCCAAAAGAGTAAATAACCACAGACGATTAGTGAAATTGGAATATTATGCAGTCCTGTCTGCCGACCTCAGAGTTAATTCGCCGCATTCACCGAGAATTAATGTAAATTAAAGTTATCAAACTTTCAAGGTGCAATTATTGAGTTGGCTCGTAACTGATTTTCAGTTAACCGCTTAAATTCGTTGAAAGTCCTGAGTCATTCTCTTCTATTACACAGTGGCCTAGATAAATTGCAAGGTTTGGATCTCGTTAATCTTGAACTTAAAGATGCTTTTTATAAATAAAAAGGAATTACCGAAATGTTTGTATCTACGCGTATAACTTCCATACGACTTCATCAAACAGGATAAATCTTTCCAATATGTATAACATGAAGCAAGCAAAGTATTTATTTCTTAATACTTAAAAAAAAGTCTACCCGAATGAAGCCGGGGTGAACGTCTAGTTTAACATAAAAATCTACGTTGAGATATCAAAATAACTGCGCAGGTAATAAATAATAGCCAGAGGATTTGAGGAATGAGATTTTTTTCTAAGATACTTGTAGTTAATTAGAGTAAGTACGGATATCTAAGAGGGTCGGAAATGCCTAGATTGCGACTCAATACGGCGAATAGAAATGATCTCAAAAAACAAACTTATGATTAAAATACACGTTAATTTAGGAAATCTCAATTAAGGTACAATGAAAAAGCTTTAAACAATAACAAATTATTTTCTGAGTGAATAAGTTGTAAGAAATTTCGAGGAAATTTACGTTTGCTTTAATTTCATGAAGAATATGTTGAATCAACATAATTTGTAATTTATGGTATTCTTTGGTATTTTTGTAACAAGGCATCTACTGAATGAAGTTTTATGAGTTTCATCAAACTATACACTTTTTCATTATTTAACCAATCGGAAAATGCAACAGTTTCATATAAAAAACGAATTTCCAAATTGAGTTATAAACGCAGACAAAATTGCACGAACAAATTAATCGTTTCTCTGACATGAGCTACAAAGCGGTAATTTCATGCTTCTATATTATTATGAGTATATTGTCGATGATTTAAATGCATAAGACCTAGATATCATTCATCATAGAATCATACTCAACATTCATACGTATTACGTACCATAGAGTAAAACTGAAAAAGAGTAATAGCACTCACGCAGTTCCTTCGTCGAGTTTTATATTGTGCAATCTACAAGTGCTATGTGGATTGTGGATGGTATGTAATTCTATGACAAAAGCCGCTCGAGTCGTTATTCACTCGGATTGCATTTCACCTCTAAACAATTGTTCAAACCAGACTAAGGTTTTTAAATTCGCAACTCGCATTCCCTGCATCCCAGGTATTACAAACTACAGAACTTTGCGAGCGTGGTTCACTGTGCCCGTGCCTAGTTAAAATTTTTAAATTAGACGTTCGTCCGTGTTAATGCCGACTGTTTCAACTCCCTGGTTGTTAGTTTTTGTGGATTTTGCGATGTATTTTCGGTGGCTAAAAATATATTTTATTCAAAAAGAAAGTTGGCGTGGAACTCTGGCGCGTTAATTAATTGAACATTTTTAGATCATGACATGATTTCACATCAATACTAGTTGAACGTTTTAGTTTCCTTATATTTTCTGTTGCAATAGCGACTGGTCATGAGAATTATTTTTTCATAATGTTTATAATGACTGCAAAGCTTCAGCTATCTCGAAAATATCGTGCAAACGTCAAAATAACGAACAAGAAAGTTAGTAACGTTTCACAATACCGTTGTCAAGGTCTGCGGTATTCCAATGTAAAGTTTTGATAAACTTTAACGCTAAGTACTCGGTAACATGCTGGCTTATGTCCAAGCTCTTTGTAATCCTTGCAACGCGAACGTCCAAATACATACTTGAAACTTGGGAGCTTCAAAGCAAATAAAGTTTTTCCTTCGTCCTCTCATTTTTCATGTTTTCTCGCACGGTTGTCACGGTTTTTGAGAGAATGGGAAACTTCGATTCTTGGAAATAAAAATAGTGCTTGTTTTTACATCTTACGTGGATTAATGATAAACTATCACACGTGTATGTCACACGATTTACTTCATAATCTTTAAATAAATTCTCATTTACAGTACTCCAAAATTAATAATGCGCATGCAAATCTTCGCTAATTGTCGTATTTCCCAAAACACTCGAATCATTGAATCGTAAGAGCCCTAAACAATGCACTTGCATTTTACACCTTGTTCAAAAAAAATAGAAGTCAATTCACCGTCATACACAATCAAAAACAAATCGGGCGGTAGGTGACGGTAGCCTGTCAGTCAAAAAACTGAAAAATCCGTCAGTCGTCTTTAAATATTGGTGGTGACTGCACGCGTTCGCTCTGTGTGGAATTATATAGAGCTGCTATTACATACCCTTCCTTGGTTTTGTTTTTAAAGGTGAATTGAATTAATCGATGAAATGATTTACACAGGTGATGGCAGTAGGGAAAGTGAAAATGAAGAAGAGCATAATGAAAGTTCCGATGTATCTAAAATGTCAGAAATAAAGATAATCCCTGATTTTGATTGTTTTTATTTTTTTGTAAATGTTATAATATTGAAGAATGATCAGTACTGTAAATACTTTTGAGCTGAGATTTTAATGATTAGATTTATATGGTTTAAGTGTAAACCTGTGTTTGAAAACAATATTTTATACAATATAAATGTTGTGTTATTTTAACCTTCTTTTCTTCCATCATTACACCAGCTTCAGTAAGACACTTTAAAAGTACTATAAAATTTTCCAAGTAAATCACTCCAACAAAGATACTTAATATGTACCTATATTCGCAATCGTGGGGTTATCCTCGCTATTTACTTACAAGGAATTATTGAAACAAAATCGATACTTACAAATCAATATTAGTATCTTTTAGCACAAAACACATAATTTGACTAAATTATGCATGAAGAAAATGCATTTAACCACTCTATATACATATCATCTTCGGACGCTCCGAGAATATGACAGTTGCCGAACAGTGACGAAGATTTCTATGCGCATTATTACTTTTGGAGTACTGTAGATGCAATGTACACTGTATAATACATAATAGGTATAATTAATTTGAATTATTCAAATATTGTCATTTTTTCACAGTATTTAGACACTAAATATTATAGAGGTGGCGAAGTTGGTAAAATATGATACACGTGTAATTAAACCTTCCCCTCCAATAAATATGATACTCTCTAGACTGAACTAATTGAACTTAAGTTACAAGCAAGAATCAATCTTCCTTATTTCCGATATACCTATACAGGGTGTCCCACTATTGGTATACTAAGCGCGAAAGGACTTGTAGTTTTGCATACACTGATCACGTAAAAAATACACACTGATCACGTAAAAAATACTTAAACAACAAAATTACATCAAAAAATTTTTGCTAAATTTTTCCTGAAAATCCATGTTTTCTCCTCTAGCTTCGCACAGCCGGCAAATACCGCTTCGCTAATGTGAGCATTTTATCTATGAAATCATAATCTTAAACGATAGGTCACGTGCTGGTAGCAAAGCTGGGCGGGTTGCTTGTTATGGGTGTACACATTGAGTTTTAAGAATTCATCTATTTGAAAAAAAAACTGCGTCTGGAATTTTATATGTATTTTTTACGTACTACTATAAGCTCCTTTGAGCTTAGTATACCAACAGTGGGACACCCTGTATACAAGTAAATCTTTTAAACAATTGACCAACCAAAAATTATTGATCATATTAGACGAGACGAGATATTTGTATGATTTTTACCTTTTTTTTCAATCCCCGGTAAACAAAATATGGTAAACATAAGAAATACAAAAATATTTTAAACCATTGTTATTTTATTTTAGTAAAGTTTTGTCTCGTGTAGGTAAAGTAAAATAAGTATAACAGTAAAAAAAGAAGCTGTAGAATAAAATCAATTGTGGAAAAAATGAGTAAAAATTTTGACGAATATTTCGTATGACGTTTGAAGTAACCTAAAGTTTTATGAATAAAAGATTTTGATAAAAACACAGTTCTTGTTTCAAAGGATTATCGCGCTGTGTCTTTGGGATTACCAAAATTATTTTTAGATTCTTAGAAATAAGAAAAATATGTTTATTGTTTGTTAGAGTGTTTTATTTTATTTTGAGTCGAACAATGAAAATCATACGAGTATCTTGTACAAGTAGGTAGGGGAAAATCTAAATGTTGATCTTGTCACACATCTGTATTATCTTAGCACAAAATAAGACATTCAATAATAATAACCCTTTCGTATCACAAACATACTGACTAAGACGGTCTGGCGCGATAAGAAACTCGTTTCCATACATACGCACGAGAGCTAGCTTTTTATCTTATTACCCTCTTGGTTGCCTATTGTCCTCGCGCATTAGCGTTCACTAAGATAACGTTTCTATATGGACGCGTGAGGTCAGTAAAGCGGCAGATAGCCAAAATGGAGTACTGTTAGATCGCGACAATGAGCGCGATTTATCTGCCGGCGGCACGACAACGCGTGATCCGATGGTAATAGACTCATCAACATAATAGTACGGCCTGGTGATAAATACGGCTTCTTTTATGTTTTCAGACTCCGCGTTACGGGAAATGCGTGCTTTTAAAGTACTAATGCGGGTGTATCTAAATTCAATCTAACACTTGGGTTGCAAAATAAGAATTTACTTGAAACAGCACAACTAAGTATTAATGCTTTACTAGTTAACAACGAAGCAAAATTATTTTAAATTCTGGTGGATAAAATTACAAAAAAAGAGGTGTTTCTTTACAAGCGATCACAATTTTTTCCATGTCATATGTGCCATAATACGTATGAGTATAAATTTCTTATTACCTATTAGTAAAATTTCACAACCCCTCTACAGTTATTAATTTAAAACGATGACGTAACCTTCAATCAAGCAACATATACTTTCATCACAGCTTAAAGCAGACGAAATAATACACCCTGTCATAGAGGGTGGATAACGCAATGACATAATCAAATTGTGCCTGCACATCTGCGTGTTCCAAAGGGGCTTGTCTATGTGGAATACGCATCAATACCCCCGGTAATAGCCTCGATACTGAGGGGAAACGTGCTGATTTATTACACCTTAAACCGATTGTGACCTGATTTGCACTGTCTAGTTTTTGTTTTGAAGTTCCCTACGCGATCGCGATATGAAACGACGGAGATATGATTGAAAAGGTCGAAGGTGTTCTGATGTTTACCGACAAAACAACTCTTTTATAACGGAATGTATGTTTTTTGATGTGTAGGAAATAGACTCGATTCAATGTTTGTTTATGTTGTAGCTACCTACTCAGTTTAATAAATGTGAAAGTAGGATGGAATCTTTTATATTATGTAAAAATATTTCTTACGGAAATTCTGTACAGCTGCTTTTTGTTATTTACCTATATCGTAGATATTAGCATAACATGAATAACAGTATAATTTATATTAACACATTGAACATTCAATATACCTTAATGAATCTCGACAAAATTTCAACCGATAAAGTATCAGCCTGATTGCAATGAGATTACCTTGTTAAAATAGTTAAATTGTCATGAAAATTTATCAATATTTATGTAAATTAGTTACAAATTACAAATTTCAGCCCCATTGTATTGTAAAATATATATATGTGAATTATGTCAAACATAAAAGTTATAAAAACAAAAAAGCTGGTATTTGAAGATCGCTCCCGCTGGAATTTCGGGTCGAGAAAGGTGTAGCTGGGCCGCAACACCCAAGCTAATCTAAAAAAATATATAACGAAATTGTATCCGAATGAAGTCAAGGGAAATGGACAGTCATTTATAATTAAAAGGAATGGGGTAGGGCAAGCCTCTTAAAAAGTAATTTCCCCGCTGCCAACTTAATCCTCAAAGGGAGTGACTGAGGGTGAAAAAATGGTTCAGAAACAGCTATTTAGGACTACAATACGATCTGAAAACACAATAGTTTGTTCCAACAATGTGGATAAGAGCATTCATCTTAGAAGTGAGCAATATATTCCGTATAAACTATTGATACCAACCCCTTTCTGAACTTACATAATATACATACAGAATCCCATCTAAATATAGGCGATGAAAATCTCGAATCTTTAAAGGATCACTACAAAAAGGAATATACGCAACGTACTTATTAAAATAAATTCTTAAGAACATCCTATAACTCTGTAAAATTGTATGAAAATCTTACATATTATAGTCCCAAGATAGGACTACCAAGAAGAAGCATATTTCCAAAAATACATTTTTCTCTTCAATTATTATTCAAGGTTAGCATGAATACGTTACTATTTTTCTGATATCTATACGTGATCACTGATACGTAGCTCTACCATGAGTTTAGGCACACGATACTCGCTAGCGATTGTAGTAAGCGGTTTGTATAAAATTTCGTTAAACTTCGATAGATCAAGTTTCTGAATGGGGTAGACTCAATCTGGTGGAATTCAATCCAAAAAAAACGCAAGTCTGCGTGTTTTCCACTAAGAAGTCCCCATTCCTCGTTTCACCTCGGTTTCAGAACACTCCTCTTAATATCTCACCGAGCATTGGAATCCTAGGCGTCCAAATATCGAGCGACGTTCAATTTCGAGGTCATTTAGAAGATAAAGCCAAACTAGCTTCAAAAAAGTTGGGTGTGCTAAGCAGATCGAGGAAGTATTTCAAATCAGCTCATCTACTCCTTTTGTATAAGGCACAGGTTCGTCCACACCTGGAATATTGCTCTCATCTGTTTGCTGGCGCCCCTCAATACCAACTTCTTCCTTTAGACCGAATTGAACGTCGGGCAACTCGAATCATTGACGACCCGAAAATCTCCAATAAGCTCGATCCGCTCTCGCTCAGAAGAGATATCGCATCACTCTGTGTTTTCTACAGAATCTATTACGGGGAGTGTTCTGAGGAACTTTTTGGTCTAATCCCACCCGCCCAATTTCACTATCGCACTTCCCGCCAGAAAAATAAGTTCCACCCTCACCACCTCGACTGCTGGCGGAGTTCCACAGTGCGTTTTACGCGAAACTTTCTCCCGCGAACTGTAAAACTCTGGAACGACCTACCACCTACAGTATTCCCCAATTCTTAAAAAGAGCACCTATAAATATCTAAAAAACCGGCTGCTAGCTAAGGCTTCTCCAAATTAACCCTAAGATTTCCCTCTCTTTTATACCCTTCTCCTTTCCTGAGGACAGCAACACATCCACTTCCCAGTGGAGTGGATGCTCATGGGCGGCGTGTATCGCTTAACACCAGGCGACGCGTCTGCTCGTTTGCTATCCTATAGCATAAAAAAAAAAAAAAAAATTTCGTACAGCGCCCCTAGTGAGCCGTAGCGGAACTAAAAAGCATACCATGAGGTGCAATAGTACAGTAGATAACGTACAGTAAACTATACTACACTCGCTGTAGTAACCATACAATTTTTGCACCATGAGTTCTAATTTTGACATATGTCATAGTTTATAACTATTCGACGATAGATACGTCATTCACGGTAAATAATCTCGTGAAAGTTAAGAACTATTCACGTTTACTATTGTAGTTACGTCAGACGATTTAATTATGTCAACTCATGGTAGAGGTACTGTACTGAAATTATCTTCATAATTGCGCACGTGAATTATGCCACGCACATCCACTACATACTGCCGAATCAATATTATAATTTATGCATAATGAGAACAGCATCGATCAACATTTACACAAAACAAACTTCATCCCGTGCACTATTATACTCAGGGGTTGTTTCCGTGCCCAAGAGAGACGTGAAATGTGCAAACAATTAGAAAGAGCTCTTTTTTGTGCGCCTCGTGGGGTTCCACAATGGCACTTTATGGTAACGACAGCTCTCCTCTATTCAAAACTGCGATACCTATTATAGCGCGTGCACTAGACATCTGTTACTTTCACACTGCTAATAAACCATAAATCATGTCAAAAAACACAGATCTAACGATTGTAGATTAATGTTAAACATGAACAATGATAGATAGTGAATATTTTAATTCCAATTTAAATCCTAATATACAGATTTAAGTTTTAAATAATTTAGAGGCGTATTAAAACTGCTTCATTATAATCAAAAAATAAAATTTCATTAAATGATTTAATTCAGATATCCATACTATATAATCATGATCGTAGATAAGAGTGTACGTAAGTTTCGTATGTATTGGAAAAAATACCACTTTTTGCCTTAAACGCAGACTAAGCAGTACCAATCGAAAAACTGTGGATCTACTCACTGCGTGAACCAATTCGATCTCATGCATTTAAATTCAGAATTAGTGAGAAGCTTTTTCCCGCAGACTCTTTAAGTTTAAGGTAAACAAATGCTTCCTTTAAATTTCGAACTAATGCCAGGCTTTATTGAAAACGTGATAGATTTTATTAGAGTTCGTTAAAATGGCGATCGAGTATTCTCAAAAGTGGCGAGACTGAATTTAATTTAGTCACAAAAAAGCAATCTAATAATATAATATCGGAACGTAATAAGAAATATACGTAATATTTTATTGGAGGCATTTTTCCAGATACTTAATAATTTTATTGGGTGGCTTTGTCTGGCTATATTCTGACAAAAGGCAGTAATTTTACTATAAGTAAATTTAACAGATTGGAAGCCTGTAGAATTGAATCATTTCCATAAATAGAAGAGATTGTAAGACTGCAATAATTGAATTCGCTGGAAAGTTATACATCACGCTATATATAATATTCACTATTATATTTTTTATCTAGAAATGGCAGTATACATTAGACGACTTCCACTTGAATAAATCCCATCATTTATAACGTTTCAGCAGTGAATGATGGCACTACTGAATATTCAGGAGTATTTTATTATTGGCAATACACCTATCGTGTATCATACACCTATCGGGTCCCGAGTCTACGAGTTACTACTAGTTTCTACTTTGCAATGTCAGAAGAATCAGATTTAATTCTCACCAGAGCAAGACGTGTTCAATATCACTTAAAAATACTATGTTATTTCTTTATTTTTTAAGCTTCTATCGCAGGCCTTGAGCGTGGGGACCGAATCTAGAAATTCCGTAACGAAAAAACCTCACGCTCCCCACTCCGACGGGCGGAGGTGTGGCTTGAATGCATGCTATGCAATAGCTTTACCGCGGCAGTCCCCGAGTTTTTATCTAATAAAGAAGAATTTTAAATGCTCTTTATTATATATAAAATTTATTTAACACTCAAAATTATGTACACGTTCATAAAACTTTATTCGAAACGGATAGATGAATCACACCATACGGATACTCCGCATATTTACAAATACTTGTACGTACTGCTATTACAACGTGATTGGGTTGCAAACAGACCACGTCAATATTTGGCTTCCTAAATTACATAGCAGCCTTTAAGTATAGATGCGACTGGGAAGCGACGCATGCATTTGCTAAAGCATCATTTAATATCACTTGAATTTACTTTGAATAGCGTGGTTTATTAAAAACTTGTATAGCAACTTGTTGACTATACTATTAGGACGGTAAATCAGGCGGTTAGCATTTTGACTAAATAATTAAATTTTAATTGTTAGTTACTGAAACATTATTAATGCATTGAATAATACAACATTTATTAAATACGCCTTTTTGAATATAATTTCGTAGTATTCCAATAAATATAAATATCGGCAAAAGGGCGATTTTTCTCACTTCTAAGGTATTGTCTAAATACAAAAGTTAATGTTATTTGGTCTTTGTTAGTGTTGCCCTTTGAAGTCTCTTGAGCCCTACGTATTTCCGGCCCACCTTCTCTCTTTACAACCTTTTCCTTAATACGATAGCGTCAAACTTTATTTGAACACAAACTCGTATTTTGTGATTGGATACAAAATCAAAGTAAAGGGTAAATAACATAAGCTTAGCTCAATACTACTAAAAAGCAGTCGAATGTTAATCTTTAATTGAAAAGACCAATACAAAAAACGAAGAAATCAATCAAAAATCACTACAATTTACTTTGCAATAAAATATACGAGCAGGTCGAACATTAATCTCGAGTAAAGCCTACATTTTTTCATTGTAATTGCAATTTTTCCGTCTGACAGGGGTCGCCACTAGCAATCAGCATACCTTCCCGCAACAAAGGGTGTAGTAGGTACAATATAAATAATCTATACGAAGACAAGATTCGTTTGCTCGCTATTGGAAAAATGTATCAACGACATAAAGGATGAGGCCGCGGTTCGTTACATTTTGTCACCCTCTGGGGAACACCTCAGCAAGCTCCTACAACATGAATCTTTTACACCCGCGTCACAATTCAGATTTGTAACCACTAGTCAACAAAGTTTATAGCTCGTGCTTATACACATTTCGCGATAAACTCACCTTTATTGTTTTCCGGAATCCGGGTGCTTTTTGTAAAGGTACAAGTTACGCTGCCGCTTCATAAAACTGAGACGTTTTTGGAATTGCTAGAGAGTAGTGTTAAGAACAACTAATGTTTTGCTTGTGTATTTACCTCAACACGGAATAAAAGAATTTTTCGTTCTTATTTTCTGTTTATTGTAAGTGTTCAAAATATATTTAATTCAGACTACACGTATTAATAATTACACATACAATGTTTAGATCAATATGTACTAGGTATATGAAAATGATAGCTGATTAAGAACATGTGCGACTTGCTTGTACAGGCTATTTATGATAACGGTTTGCTACTATTGAAAAAACATTGTGTAACCTCATTGAAATGTCTAGACTAGATAGTTATCATCACTTCAATTAAATTTAATCAAGTAAAGGAATTATTTATAAGGTTAACGTTAAAATTTCTATCTAATGATAAACGTTAAAATTTTAAAGACTTTTGTATCTGATATTAATAAAATGGAACTTAAATGCAAAAGGAATTAAGTTAATGGAAAGACGCATTTCTTTCATTAACCATTCAAAGATCAAAATGAGCAGCGGCATTGAAAACAAAAACAAAAGACAGTGATCTCAGGTCTGCAGTGGTTTACATTTCTCTGCATTATGCAGATTACAAGTCGCAAGAAACGCAAACATATCGTTGCTTTCTTTGAAATGTGAAGTCACAATATTTTCAACTCGTGAATATGTCATAAAAAATTCAAATTTCAAGAATTGAAGATAGTACCTAGTTACCAACCTATACATTATACAACCTATATGTTCTTTTTCCATTAAAGTAAGTACTCTTATATTTTTCGCGGGTTGATTGTTACTTTCATTTGGAAATGCATATTGCTAAGTTTATTTCAGTAGATAAACTTTTCTTTTGTTACAAAATATTTTGTTATAAAATTGTACCTACTTAAAATTTTACAATATTACCTACCTATTCACACTTAGCTAGTATTTCTTTGTAATAATGCTAATGATATTATGGTGGTATGAAAATCAGTATTCGAGTAAAGGATTATTTGAATTAATAAATTTTCGATTTCCTCTACTTACCTAATACTCGAGCATTAATCTGGTCAATTATGAGCGTAACAATTTATTCTTAGTCACAGTAACTATAAACTTTAACCACAATATAATTTTCTTGAATTACCTGAAATATATATTGAGAATGAAGTTTGATTTTACCTTTAGTGCTTTCGACGAGACAATCGATTCTCCAGAGAAGAAGTGCCACGTAGAAATTCCGCAGCATTTTGTCGAGGGAGTGAAACTTTGTTTTACGGAACCGCCTCATCTCTTACTAAGTTTCTGGCAATTTTGCCTTTTACGTTTTTGTACTTTAATGCTACCAACATTACAGAATACCTATCTATAGACTGAGAATATTAACTATTAATTTATTATAAATTAAATCTAATTCTTAATCAACAAATACTAATATGATGATAATTTATTGTAACTAATTATTTTTATGTATAGAGATGAGGCAATCATTTTATATTTTAACGGAATATTCTAAACGTTGATCGTATCTGAAACAATAAAACAACAAATATTAGTATTTTCAATAATTACTGCTAAAAGTATAAAGTATTAGTTACGATTTTTGCTTTAATGTAGAGCATTCTTATTCCTGTTTTAAATTGGGTATGTATTTTCTTTTCTTTATTAACAGCTAAGAACAATAACTTAAAACGTATTTATTTATTTTTAACTCCAAGGAAAATATTAACAAATGGTTATTTCCAGCACAAACTAAAGGATGCATAATATATGAATAAAATGATATTTAATTCATATCTGAGCATCTCTTTGAGAATGTATTTATAATTAAAACTTATAACATCTGTTTCCAGAGCTATAACGCTACTAATGGAATTAAAATAAAGAAAATTTAATAAAGCACATACAATATAAAAATTATAATTATGTAACTATATAAATGATACTTAACATACTAATCACTCATTCATAGGTAAAATAAAACAATTTAAAATATTCGCGACATAATCTCATTTAATACAAGAAGCTTTTGATAAATCCTCCAACAAATTTGATTACAACCCTGCTTTTATAAAAGAAAATAAAAGATTATTTTCATTCTTAGTTTAGCAAAAGTATTGAATCTTGAGAGTTCTTAGTTTTATTTCCTTGACGTAATATCATAACAGGAAAAATATCTATTTCACCGAAATAAAAATCTTACAATATATTTTGGAAACTGTATAAGGATGTCTATACGCATTGAACGGCCCAAGAGACACGAGGTTAAAAGGATTCCGTATTCAGATTTTAGAGGGCTCATTGTAACCGTAAAAACATTTTCTTACACCGGCGAACGCGTTACACAATTTTCAGCTTCTGACGTCGCTTCCTGCAGAATTCCATTACCGGAATAGCCTCAAGTGAAGCTCTTTTATTTTATACCCTATTTGTTTTTACATGTTAAAATATATCGCGCCGTTTAGTTTACTGGCTTTAGTTTAAATGAACTTAATTAGAGTAATAAACTTGTTAGCGGACCCTTGAAATTAAGCGGGTCGGGTAAATCGCAATAAAATAGTTGGTTGCGAAAGTTTAATATTAAAGGTAAATGTTTAAAAAGTTTTAAATGTCCAGTCCAGAGCATGTTAAAATAATTGAATATTCTATTTTATAGCTTAACTCTATGTAAGTTTAATTGTTAGGGGATGTTTTTGTTTTATTTTTAACTAGCGACCCGCCCTGGCATCGGATGGCTGCAATATGATAATATAACATGTTGAATCACTCTATCTATTAAAAAAAACCCGCATCGAATTCCGTTGCATAGTTTTCGTGATAGGAATAAGAAAAGAGAATCGATTTTTATATATTTAAATACCAATTAAAAATTTGTAAAAATAAGCAATTTATATTGCCTCGTCATCTGACAATTTTACAAATTTACAAAGTGTACGTGAAATTTGTAATTTAAATAAATGGTAAGGAGCTCTTATAAATGTACCTAATAAATAAAATATAATATCATACATTCACACCGAGCATAATAGTAAGATTGTGGTCAACACAATATTGTCAGAAATATATTATATCCCCACACTGACTGTAACCACGAACCTGAATATTAACAGGGTATGGGTGTTGTGTATAAAATCAACGCGTCAATTAAACTATTTGAGATTCCATTCCTAGAATATATTCGAAAAATCGTATTTACTTAGCAGAATAATCTTATCTGTCCAATATATTTAGAACGTAGGACGGTAGGACCGTAGTTAGGTAATCTATAGCCTTTGTAAGAGCAGTACACCTGTTCTAGGTGCTGAGATAACAAATTTTATGTCCTCGTTACATTAAATAAATATCTACTACGCTAAAAAGGCTATTTCGGCTGTTTCATTATACGAGTAATTGGAAATTATTAAGATGATACCACATTTTATAGCTGAAGTTTTCTTCGAGGTAATAATTTGTTGTTTGTTATTAATTAAAGTGTATTGGTGTTGATGTTATTGTTAAAGCCAAGATTATAATATTTCTAAGAAATGTTTTTGATTAAGATTTATTATTGGAATGCTTTGTTACACTTACAGGTAGAGTAGAAATGATTTTCAGAATTGGTCAGTGTTTGTTATTTATTTTGCTCTGCTACCATAATACAATAACAATAGTTAAATACATCCTGAGTACATACCTGAAGTCTCGTGCGCTGCTTCCATAAATATGTGGTGTGTCGGTCAGTCAATTAGTCAAAACAATAGGGTACCCTTTTTGGGGAGGAAAAACTATAATTACGGGAATAATTTAAATTACATAAGATAAAATAAAAGGAAAAGAGACAATTTAATGTATATAGTCACCACTTCTGCCAGGCACACTACGTCGCCATTAAAATTCTTCTCACATAAATAACTCGCGTCCGCGCGTGATTACTAATATCAATGAAAGGTACAATTAACAATTCCGCGGGCCGATTTTACTAATTTACTACGTGGTCAGCACGTAAAACAATCGACGACACGCTCCGATGCGCGCGTAAGTAACTTCCGAGGCGGCCGATAACAACACTAAATACACGACTTCACGCTAGCGGCGCGGTTAGCGGACTCCCATAGAATGCGACAATAACCGAATGCGAACCCCGCTCCGTCGCCAATTGAATACATCGCGTTTCCGCTATCAGTGTGACCATTTAATTATTTTATCTATTCCGAACATTCCCCCGTCCCAGTCAGGCAAAACCTGACTGAGTCCAAAACCAGAGGATAAGGATAAAACCTACATAACGGGCAGCCGCGACAAGCCCGCAACGGCTCTTTTAAGGACAGAACCTCCTACCAGGACCTCTGCAACTCGCGGAACACCGTCCGCGCCTAGGAACAGCCGCAAAACTCGACCACGTCTCCAAGACAGCGGGGGCATATTCGTCCCCTCAACCAGGACGAGGTCACCGACCCTCGGTGGATCCGTTCCATCTGTCCAGCGAACACGCTGCTGCAACAAATGAAGATATTCTAAATTAAACCGTTTCCAAAAACTCTGAGAAAGTTGTTGCAGCAGTTCAAAACGTGAGAGCCGATCAACCGGAGTACTCTCAAATGGATATTCAGGGAGCGCACCAAGTGGACCCCCAATCAAAAAATGTCCTGGAGTCAAAACCTCCAAGTCATTTGGGTCCGATGAAATAGGACACAGTGGCCTGGAATTAAGTACAGCTTCAATTCACAAAATACCGAAGGTGAGAACCGTTTCACCTAACTCCCTATCTAAAGAACGAAACCGCATTAATAAAAATCTAAATTCTGTGCAGGCTCCCTTATAACCGAAAGGACCCTCAAACGCGGGAGAGACTCAAAAAGCTTAATAGAAGCTTGAGGGCAACAATTCTCTGGTTGGAGCAGCCAACCAGGACCCCACCACAACGAATGATTCAATAAAACTGGAGCCTCACACCGCGAGATGCACAATCATCTGGATCAACATCCCCTGGCACATGTCTACACTCTAAAACAGCAACCGATTGCTGAATCTGCGAATCCCGACTCGCAACAAAAACCTCCAATGCATGAACTGACGCTTGCAACCATGCAAGAACAATCCGACCATCAGTCCAAGCGAAAATTCTTCTAATATTAATATCTTGACCTAACGTCGATTTAACGTGATTAAAAGGACTCGACCTAAGTCCATACGTATTAGTATTCAACTCAAAAAACCGAAATAGGATCTGATTCCTTCTCTCGCCACAAAATCAACTGGTAACGACGATCCTCTGGATGAACAACAGTCTGCCTAAACATCATCCTAATATCCGCAACAAATACAACCCGATGCCTACGAAAACCTGCCAAAACATCACCAACATCCCGATGCAACTTAGGACCCGAATGCAAACATTGATTCAATGATACACCGTTAGAGCTGGGCGCAGAGCCATCAAAAACCACTCTTATTCCACCACCCCCAAACACCGCATGATGTGGAACAAAGTAGTGCTCCTGCGACCTCCAATCAAAATTAGAAACAGACATATGACCGAGCTCTAAATACTCTTGCATAAACTCAACATACTTGGTACGAAACGCCGAATCCCTCTTCATACGTCGCTCCATAGATGCTAACCCTTTTTCAGCTAGCATTCTAGACTGACCTAATGGAGGACGAGACGGTAGAAAAGGTAACCTCGTGACAAACCTACCCGAACAGAGACAACCTGTATTATTCTGGAAGAACAGCTCACATTCCAGATGCTCTGGGTTATCACGGCGTGCTGTAGGGGGCTCCTCAACTTCCCAAAAACGCTGAACCACTTCAGCGAGAGAGAGTCCTACAATCAAGTTACCGTCCTCTTCACTAAAAACACATAATGAAAATACAGGGCCCATGATGACATCACCAAGGTCTGTTGAGACAGCTACTAACCCATCACGTTGCAGATGAATGCATTTTCCAAACCGTAGCATTCCCAAAACATCTGCAGCGAGTAGCAAATCAACTGGACCTGGAATATAAAATTTGGCATCAGCTAAATTCAATTGAGTTGCAAGTTCAAATACCTCCGATGGCAATTTAACAAGCGGATGGTTTCCCATAACATTATCCAAAACAACAGCAGACGTTGAAATACGAGGAAAAGAATATTTAAGAGGAGAGAAGGTGAGTGAGACCTGTCCCACCAAACCGGACACCTTAACTCCGCCTACACCAAAAATACTATTCGCGGCAGGAACAACACGCAACCGCAACCGCTCCACTAAACTTCTCGACACCAAACTCCCCTGTGCACCAGAATCCAAAATCGCTCGCGCCGCAACCTGCTCACCCGATGGGGAGGCGACGCAAACCTGAGCGGTGGGCAACAAAACAGTAACAGGAGAGGTCGAAGACTTAGATGGAGACGGCGTGTGTTCTAGTCAATAATCTCGCTGAAATCCCCGCTGTCCCAAGCGAGGCCACTCCGAACACTGCAAAGGATTGACAGAATCAGACCGTTGCCGATCAGCAGCAACCCGAGATACATTGGGCCCCCCAGTGCCCCTAGGGCCCCGAGCCCTAAATGGTCGTGACACATCCGGTGTCCGATATACATGACGTCCACTACTACCCCCGCCCATGGGGGGACGTGCCTGGCTCCGATAATTCAAATTATCCTTTCCGCCACCGCGCCCGTAAGTGTGACCAGAAACTCGAGGTCCACACAAACCTGCACACCACCTGCCCATTGATCATCAACATTATTACCTTCCAATCGATTGTTGACAACAGCGTCCTGCGCTGGAGCAGCCGGCGGAGGCGTCCCGTTCCTTTTGCCACAAAGTAAAAAGTGGTGATCACCACCACACCGCTTGCACGGTCGAGAATAATTGCATTGCGACACGAGGTGGGAGCCTAAGCAACCGTAACACCACCTGCGCTGTCGCACAATATTACGTCGCGCCTGAAAACGTAATGCCAAAAACTTATAACAAGAAACTACACCGTGACCAGGGGCCCTACAATACGAGCAGCAATTGTCCGGCTGCCGGGCCGCAACTACATTATACACTCGCTGGTCCGGGCGGCGCTCCGCGCGCACCGGCGGCGGCCGGGGCCTCGCGGGGGCCGGGGCCGGCGACGGCAAAGGGACGTTGTCCTGCCTGCGACACTCATCCTCCAAAAAACGAATAAAATCTTCAAACGAAGGGAGATGAGTGGAAGAGTCCCCGCCGTATTCCTGTTCGAAACGGTTACGCATATCAACATTTAATTTTTGTAAAACAATATGCAATAAAATAAACGACCAACTGTCTATAGGTAAATTTAAACCTTTCAACGCATTAATCGTCACTAATAAAGGATTTAATAAGTGAGTCCGTAAATTACAATTTTTATTAATATGTGGCAAGTTTAAAATTACCGCAACATGATTATCCGCTAACCGGCGGATGTTTTGATACCGACGCATAAGTAAATCCCGCGCAATAGAATAATTATTATCAACAAGTTCCAAATGTTGGACCAAACCCTTAGCCTCACCGGTGAGACTAGCCAACATATAAGCTAATTTCTGAGCAGGTGTTAAATCACATCTATTATGAACCAAACTATCAAATAAATTAATAAATGCCACCCATTGGCTTAAATCGCCACCGAAATGGGGTAAATCTAGTTTAGGCAACCGACCTATTATTCCACCGGACGTAAATAAATTTTCTTTATATGGTAGATCACCAACAGGCTGGACCGTGGACTTAATTTGTCCCACGGCTTGTCGTATTTGGTCCGCCAAATCCTCAGCCTGATCTACATCCGCACTTATTCTATCCATAACCTCTGGTTCTAAATTCATTGCATACAATGCCCGATAAGAATTATATAAATCATTCATTTTTTCTTCCAAAACCTCTCCCCGGAACAAAAGGGCCTGAATGCGATCTTGACGCGATATATTCAATACGGCTGAACCTAGCCATCGCAAAACACCGGCTAACTGCGCCTTGTGAGATGCAGCCATTTTTAATTAACAAAAACTTTCCGTAAACACAAATGAAAAACGCAAGTCAAAAAACAAATAACCGTATTCGAATAAACAAAGTATAACAAAACATCAAATGCACTTATTCGAATATAGAAAGTTCTATTTTTAGAACGTAAAACACAATTTAAAAAACCGTATTGAAATAAACAAACTATCACAATATATCAAATGTACTTATCCGAATCTCGAATGTTCTATTCTTAGAACGCAATTAATCACTCAACACAGTATGACGCAATACCTATGACTTTGATTTAACCTTATAATGACTTGACGCAATTAATGTACCTAGGATTGAAACATTCAACTATTGTTATAAATTGCCGATATTTCTTACGAAAATTATATGTATGACAATTTAAATGCTATAACCGAACATATAAAATACCGTAATGTCATAACCGAACATATAAAATTGTAATTATTATTACCAAAATTTCCGTTTTAACTACGCTGGGCCCTACAACCTAGAGGTCGGTGGATTTTAACCACGCTCTGTTTACCAAAATTTATGTTTGTTATTTATTTTGCTCTACTACCATAATACAATAACAATAGTTAAATACATCCTGAGTACATACCTGAAGTCTCGTGCGCTGCTTCCATAAATATGTGGTGTGTCGGTCAGTCAATTAGTCAAAACAATAGGGTACCCTTTTTGGGGAGGAAAAACTATAATTACGGGAATAATTTAAATTACATAAGATAAAATAAAAGGAAAAGAGACAATTTAATGTATATAGTCACCACTTCTGCCAGGCACACTACGTCGCCATTAAAATTCTTCTCACATAAATAACTCGCGTCCGCGCGTGATTACTAATATCAACAAAAGGTACAATTAACAATTCCGCGGGCCGATTTTACTAATTTACTACGTGGTCAGCACGTAAAACAATCGACGACACGCTCCGATGCGCGCGTAAGTAACTTCCGAGGCGGCCGATAACAACACTAAATACACGACTTCACGCTAGCGGCGCGGTTAGCGGACTCCCATAGAATGCGACAATAACCGAATGCGAACCCCGCTCCGTCGCCAATTGAATACATCGCGTTTCCGCTATCAGTGTGACCATTTAATTATTTTATCTATTCCGAACAGTCAGGTTATTAGTTTTTTTTTCCTTTTTTTATTAAACGCTTTGTAATCTTCGAAAGTTATCAAAGAATGCACTTCTATTATTGTGTATAAAAAAATATCTGAAGAAAGTTTAGTAGCGTATTTAAACCACAAAACCGTAAAGAGAAGCTTAAAGATTTAACCATTGAACTTCGGATGTTGTAGGTAAACATTGCCATTGTTAGTGTCGACATTAGAGCATTATTCGTATTTTAGCGATTTTTTTTTCATCTTTTCTCGATGATGCAATATATTATTATTTATTATGTATTGTTGCTATAATCTGTGCTATAATGCAGATCAGTCGAACGTATAGGTACTCTCGTATTTAGATGAGAGTCATAAGAATGTTCACTACCGTGTCTACTTTTGAATGTTTTGCTTATTGTTATTTTTTATTTAACCTACGCGAATTGTATTAATACCTCCCAGTCCGTTAAACTTAATGCATTATCTAAAGGTTTCAGTTTAACTTTACTTTTTGCTGTATATGCTTAAAGAAGACACAATAAGTCTGTCTATACGTATACATATAAAAAAGTCGTAAAGCACAAACGGAAGCAAAGCCCATCGTATATAATAAAACGAACATAACATACGTCATCGTTGCCATGGCAACATGACGTAACGACTGCAGCCGTTCCGATAGCATCGCTCTCAAGGGAAAACGACAACTCTCTTCGACAGCACTTTTTGCTATAAAAGAAATAATCAGTTTTCGAACGGTTTTAAAATGTTTTATGATGTTATTTCCACTTGAATTTAAACGAAAGCTCTGGAGGAATTTATTTTTCTCAGAAAATAGGTCAAGTAAAAGGTAAATATTTTGTTTGTAATATAATTTCAAATTACGCATTTAGTCTCCTGTTTCCGCATTATTCTGAATTACTTGTTTTGAATGGAAAATAATTAATATAAAACAATAGTATAGTTTCTCTGGAAATTGCTTTATGATTCAGATAAAATCTTATAACCTATCTCTTTATTATGCTTATGCAAGCAGGTAATTCCTCCTTAAACGTTTAAAATATGATATGAAATTTTTCCGAAATACTTTTTAAAAAAATATTTTAATCAAGAATAATATTATGTACAGCACGTACATAATATTATTCTTGATTAAAATATTTTTTATATAGCAAGATAACTACATTCTCGGTCGGGGTTATTGTAAGCATCGTTTCAGAATCTTGCCTGCCTTTATCGCTTGAATTTATATGCAGAACGACTATTCACTTCCATTTATTTTTATAATAACCAAACTAGGAGAGATAAATTGAAGTATTACGACGGTAAAAATAAAATATAATTACTCTATAAATGCTAAAAATCTGATATGGAAGTCAAACGTACGTGATTTAGGAATTATCCTTGATAGCAAACTCTCATTTTTGGACCAATATACACATATTTATAAATCATGTAACAGATTACTAGGGTTTATTTTACGTTCATGTAAGGGTTTCCGGAATCCTAAATCTTATATTTGTCTTTTTAACTCTCTCATTCGTAGCAAATTGGAATATGCAAGTATGATTTGGTCCCCCTTTTATTTGATTCATATAAAAAATATAGAAAAAATTCAAATCAAATTTATGAGAATACTTTCATATCGGTTTCATCTAAACAAAACGCTTCATACTTATGAGGAAAGATTATCTTATTTTAAACAAGTAAAACTGTCAGATCGCCGAAAAATATTGGAATTAATATTTCTAAATAAAATTATATGTGGCCAACTGTCCACTGCAGCTCTTTCCCAAATTTCCTTTCATATACCACTTAGAAGTAATCGAAATAATCGAACTTTCACATTACCAGTCCACCGCACCCAAAGAGCATATTATAGCACTCTAAATATAATCTGCACAAATTACAATAAGTTGTGTGAGATAATACCAGATCTTGACATTATCGGGAGTAAACCTATTAGATTTCGGAAATGCCTATTTGAAAACCTTACTTTGCTGTCGCAAGTCCTTCAATAGATTATAAATTTGTCTCTTGTAGTTTTTATACCATTTCCCTTTTTTAAATTACCTGTTATCTATAAGTTAGTATATTGATAACTCTTTATTTATGTGTAAGCGATTGTAATATTTTATAGTCTAGTAGTCAACACATGTTATTGCAATAACAATTAGTCATTAAGGTTTAAAGTGAAATAAGTATTGTACCTATATTATTGTTATATGTGTTTGTGTTGCAAATAAAATAAAATAAAATTAAATTAAATTAAATAACAAAATGCGTCCCAAAATCAAAATGTAAGATAAGCGCAGACATTAAAAAGTTTATTGTAGTAATAAGTTTTGGCTAACGCATTTTTATTTCATCTAAAGCGACACATATTTTCATCATAGTCATATATATATATATATATATATATATATATATATATATATATCATAGTCTTAATGTGCATCACTCATTTGTTAAACATAGAACAATTTGTGAAATATAATTTTTGACATACGGCATTAATGTGACACATCTATCATATTTCTAGCATGTAACACTTCCAAAATAAAAAAGGGGTTGAGTGAACAGCCGGCGATTCCCAAGGGAGCTATTTCTTCCGAGCGGTTTATATTTTTAGATACATAATTAACTCTCGAATGTCACGGGACATGTTTATCAACCGACTCCGCTAGAAATGCGGGATATAGGTACCTTATTACACGCGCTCACCTATAGTGATTCATGTTCCGGGTAATACGTTCAAAGCGCCTCCCTAAACGGTATTTATTGAGGTTAAGAATTGTATGAAACCTTTTCACGTATACACATTATATAGCCAAACTTTTTTGAATATAAATAGCTGTTGTCTCGACGCCGGCTTTGTCTTCAAATAAATTAGTTTGAAGACTTATAAAAGAATATGTGAAACATTTTAAGGATATAGAATGCCGAGCAACATAATACAAGAATAATATTACAAAATTTCGCTCTTAATTAACATTCTATTTTCATTGTTGCCAAGGAACAAAAGTGTAAAAAGAGCACAAATTACATGCTTACAATTAACTAAGAATAAAGGAGTATAATTAAGGTTGTTTTTCCACGGTGAGTATAATGCATTCACTCAAAGTTGTTCCAAGAATTTGATATTTAAAATGAAAAATTGTAAAGGTTGTAGAATTGTGTATGCCTTGAACATGCATTTTTCATATTCAAGTTCATCCACACGCCGACAAAAGGTGATAAGCTATATGGACATTATAAGCATGAAGATTTTTTTATTTGTTTATTTAGTTAAACATGCTTATCAAATATCACAGGAACTATTTAGTAGAGATGAAACGGATAGCAGTTTGGCCGGATACCGGATACCGGATATTCGGCCGACCAAGTGGCCGGATAGCCGAATATCCGGCCGCCGAATATCCGGCGAAACTTAGCCCTTTGCGTAGGCGTCGCGCCAACGATAGAATGGACTCGGTTCGATTCGGGTCTTTTCGTTGATGAGTGAAGTTAACAATTGTACAATTTTATTATTGTGTCGATTGCATGCAGAGCAGACACGTGCGTGATCGTTTTTAGGTTATAATTTTATTTGTGCTCTTATTATTTTAAGTACATACATATATACATAGGTCTAAAAGATTTAGCAACGAGAAATGGCATCGGTGAAGAAAAGATCGCCTTTATGGGAATACTTTGACATAAGCAGTAAAAATAAAAAGTTAGCTCTTTGTTTATTATGCCGTAAATATTTCAATGTGCCTATACTCTATAGAATGTAAGTTTAAAGTGATAATGGTATTATTACTACGACAATAAATGTATCTTTATTTTTATTTTTAATACACTCACTCACTCTGCCAAATATTCGGAAAAAAAAATCTATTTAATAAAAAAACATCTACAACGCGTTCATGCAATGTTAATATTTCTCGTGGCGGCGAAGCGAAAAAAGCAGGTATATATCTAATAATAAAATAATCTAATTGCAATAATTTTAATACCTATCAAGTAAAATAATATCTTGCAAGTTTCGTAACATATTCAATAATTATTGATTTCGGGGAAATGTGATTCTTACTAAATAAAGCAAATAATTACTCAAAAATATGTTTCTTTTATCTAGATTTTTTAACGTGATAACGTTTTTAAAATCGTTTTAGTCGGGTGACATGTTCAGAAACTTGTGTCACACCAAAACCTCACGAGCGCGATCGCAGGTATAACGAGAGAGAGACGGACCGATCTCCCGTCTCATCTCGAGCGCTGCCACCAATAAGACGTTATCACGTAAACATCTCGATCGTAAACCTACTTTACAAACAACCAATTTTTTTTTAATCGGCCGGATGTATATCCGGCTGAATAGTAGCTATCCGGTATTCGGCCGGATAGTATTATGGCGGCCGGATAGGCCGGATACCGGATAGTTACCGGATATCCGTTTCATCTCTACTATTTAGTCACATTTAAGTACAGTTTTTCAGTTAATATTACATTTATCTATGAAGGATATTTTATATAACATCACGTACGACCTTTTACGACCAATAGCAGCGGGACATCAATGAAAAATGTTACTACTATGTTGGAAAATCTTTTGAGAGCAGTCATGGTAGCGTTTTCGAGTCCGTATACAATACTAAACGTGTCACTTACTTGGAAAATGACATCTAGCAATGATTGCATACGATCAGTCTGACAGAACGTCGACGCATCATGCGACCGCTTTATCATATCGTATTTCAGTCAGCACGATAACTCGTAAATGACGATCCCAGTATGAATGATGCGTTTCAGTTACAGCACATTCGACGTACTAAATAATACAAGATTTTAACGAATGCACGAACTTATGCACAAAATGCCATACCTCGCTTTCTAGCCCCGTGTAGCCCGATCATAAGGAAAGCTAAAAGATTACCGCTATATTTTAGCGCTTCCAAGCACTGTCCAATTTACTATTCTCTTTGTCTCTTGTGTTTTAAATAGTGTATGCCCTCTCTCATAAATATATCACTTTCTAACATTGAAGTATTTGAAAAGAAGTAAGTAGGTAGGAAGGTAGTACTTATTAGCCAATTATATAATGAAGTTTATATAATGTAAAATATTTAAGTGATAAAGTTAAGTGATTAAGTAAAAAAGGAGATATACAAATATTTACAGACTTTTTATGCTGATCGTAAATAAATGTAAAAAAACGACAACAAATTGATGAATGTAATATTACATTTTCATTACAAAAGCGTCAATGCTTCATCAACAAATAATTTAAAACTTACTCGATCCATTTATATGATTATATTTTATGATGATAGATCTTTATCAATTTATCTTCTGTGTTTTAGCGAACACACTTCAAACTGCAGTAACCGAGAATAGCCAATAATAAAACACAACGTTGAGCAACTTTTACTGCGGCAAAAGTTTAATGGAATATTTAGAAAATATCTACAGTGTCTAACCCACAGAAATATCTCCCTAAGCCATTGAAATTGGCTTTGATGTTGGCGAGCTAATGATGCGAGAATAGACACGGAAGACAATTGTCTCTATCGTAATCTTTTATACGAGGGGATCTGGCTTCGCTATCCGAGAGGGAGTTGTGACATATTTTTAATTAAACATGCATTAAATTTTATGCTCTGTTTACAGTGAAGTGATACTGTTAGGGTGTACGGAGAACGATAGAGTATCTTGTATTTATAACTATGCGATAATTAATAATTATCTATAGACACTTAGGTGTATTTTTGTACCTACATACCTACGATTGAACTTGTGAACATTATATTAAGTAAGATGCAATAACAACTAGAATGGTCACGGTCACCAAAAATATGAAATTCATGAAATTAAACAAAAAGCTTTCTTTTTTATGGCTGTGAAAAGAAAATGCCCAAAGCGTATAAATTTTAGCATCCATTCAAGTATGCAGAATACATTATGTTAATTTGAAATGATGATTTTAAATAATATTTAATTTTTCCTGTCAGTAAAGTAATTACTATAATGTTACGTTAATTATTAATTACATGACCTCATTTAATTAATAATCAACGAACTGATTAACCGACGTATGATTTAATTAATTTAATAAATGTTATTATCAATAATTATCGTTTTTTTCACAAAATTGTATAAATAATCTCGTTTAAAGAAAGCTTTTTGAAGTGAAACTTCTTGAAGTGAAACTTCTTTATCGGGGTTGGACAAAAATTTAGTGTAACGTTTTTGCGTTACGCGCCATCTTTTTTTATTTTACAACCTTTACAACTTGATCATTAGGAATTTATTACCTCTATTGTTCGAACAAAAATAAGTTACCGCCTTTAAGAACTTGCCGACAATGTAAGTACACTATTGTTTCTTAGAAAACATTTTAGGAGTATACGATAATAAATCTATGACTCACGTAAACACGTGTTTGCTTGATTGGTGTTCAATTATGATTTTGTGAATTCAAAATTTATAAGAATAAACCTCAAACTCTTTATGTCCAATCAAAATCCGCCTAAGTCGAAATCCTTTATAAGTTGAAAACTCTATAACTCGAATTTTTTGGCGTCTCCCTTGGTCTTTTGAACTACCGCACGAGCGGAGCGAGCGAGTCGCGGCAGTGGCCGGCATAAATATTCAAATAGGTAGCGAGGAGCGAAGCGACGAGCATCTTAGGTTAACTTTTGAACTACCGCACGAGCCGAGCGAGCGAAGCGAGCGAGTTGCAGCCGCGGCTGGTGTAAATATTTAAATAGGTAGCGAGGAGCGAAGCGACGAGCGTGTTAGACTAACGTATTTCTGTAATATTGTATACAAGCTGTGTCGCGCGGTTTCACCCGCGTGGCTCCGCTCCTGTTGGTCTTAGCGTGATAATAATATATTACTCGCTAGCCTATATTACTCGTGGATAATGTAGCTTTCGAATGGTGAAAGAATTTTTAAAATCGGTCCAGTAGTTTATGAGCCTATTCATTACAATCAAACAAACAAACATACAAACAAAGTTTTCCAAATGGAGAGTATTCTGATGAACTTTTTGGATTGATACCAGCTGCGCAATTCCACAACCGCACTGCACGACACAAGCTTAAATACCATCCACACCACCTGGATGCGTGGCGTTCGTCTACAGTGCGATTCTCGCGACACTTCTTGCCGAGAACCACGCTGTTGTGGAACAAGTTACCTGCTTCTGTGTTTCCTAAAAACTTTGACATGGGCACCTTCAAGAAGAAAGCCTACACATATCTGAAAGGCCAGCAAAACGTTCGCAAAGTCTCCGACAGTGCGAACGCTCATGGGCGGCGACGAACCTCCAGAAAGTGAGTCGCCTGCTCTTTTGTTGGAGCTAACATAAAAAAAAAAAAAAAAAAAAGTGTGACCCCCCACGCACGAGCCGAGCGAGCGAAGCGAGCGTGCCGCGGCAGCGGCCGGCGAGTGCCAGAACCGACTCGCTATTGTTTTACTTGCCAATTTACCACTACTTGCCAAATTACTTGTTAGGTTAGGTTCGTGCTGCGACCCCCTGGAAGGATTTCGTTTTGCTGGACATCGTTTATTTGAATTTCAAAAATCTGGACATTGTTTGTCTGGATATCAATTAACTGTATTTCAAAAATTTGTGTTTTAAAAATCTGGCTTTCCTGCATATGGATTACGGTCATCTGTATTTTGTGCATTTAGATTTCGTATGTCTGGAACTCATTCATCTGGATTGTAAAACGTCGTACAAATAAAGAAATGGGCAAATGAAATTCGGAGTTTCGATTATATGGCAAACAAAACTTCGAAATTTTAAAATTCGGGGTTATGAAAAAATGTCCAAACGTTTTCTGGATTATGATATTCGGAATATTAAAATTCGAGATTAAGATAGGTAACCCCTATAAAGATGATAATTATTCATGTAAGTTGACCAGTAATCTTAATATATATAAATCTCGTGTCACAATGTTTGTCCTCAATGGACTCCTAAACCACTTAACCGATTATAATAAAATTCGCACACCATGTGCAGTTCGATCCAACTTGAGAGATAGGATAGTTTAAACATGTAGATACCACGGGCGAAGCCGGGGCGGACCACTAGTTATAATATAAATACCTTTAAAAATAAATGTTGTAATTATTATAGATCATGATTTTTAGTTTTTTCTATTTCGAAAAATCCTGAATTTACAAACTAGCGTGGTCACCCCCAGAAAGAGATAAAAAACATAACTGACGTCATTCAAGGTCATATTTTCTTGTTACAAGTTAATGTTCATATTGCAATCTCCAGTGTTTAGATATAAGCTTCTTGTATTAGGTATATAATAAATTATTTCTTTCATGTCGATGCAGATTGAGCTGACAATTTACTATTTGATTCTTCACTTCAATCTGTAACTGCTAATATTCGGGCAGATTTAGGGAAATTAACGAATTAAGATATTATATGTTCTAGATCTAGTTAGATCTAGTTAATGTGCCTGTAGGTCTTCAAATACGCGTTCATTTAAGGATTACTTTTCCTTCATCCTCATTATTGTGTTTGATACCTAAGATAATTTTTTGCTTTCCCTTTCTAATAACTCCATTACAATAATTTCAGCGCACATAATATAAATAAATATAGCATATGCCATTCAGGAATAATAAAGCTTGTGAAACCTTAAAAAATAAATTTTAGTGAATTCGGTACAAAAACTCAAAAATTTCAGTCTATCTCTTTATAATATTATAAGTATTCGTAGGATTAATTATTTATAATTATAAAAGATATATTTTAATTTTAAATAGGATGTACTTTAACGTTTTCATTCAATCCGAATTTAAGAGTAAAAATTTACAGATTATTTTAAAACTGTTTTAACGCTTTCAAGATATTACTCCGGTAATATTTAACTTTAGTACGCAAGTGTTCTATATCCCTTTTAATAGGATGAAACCTGAATTCGGTTCTCCGTTTTTTCTTTTTATTCATGAATTATTCATTCAGAATCCTGTGGGAGACGTGTCAATAAATGAGAACAGATTTTTCGAAAATGGTTGATATTACAGCGGCCTCCAAGGGTTTTAAGTTAAATTAAGTTGACGTTCATCCTCTAATTACCATAATTGAAATATATATTTGGCCAATTTATTAAAGAAAAATGTTTGGAAGAGAATTATTGAAACCGCTTAGAGTTACTGTGTATCGACTACCTTAATAAAATTAATATAAGCTATCTTGGAATGTATTACTAAGGGATTTGTAAGGAATTTGAACTTCAATTTAGTTTGAACCTAACTCAAAGTAAACTTTTGGGTCTGTACGAAATTGGAAACATCCTTAGGACATCGAAGTTTAGTCTCGTTTTGACATTTTTTAAACGTTTTAGTCCTTTTAACTTTTGTTTAGTATTGTCGGCTTGTTTAGTAACTTTGTGAAATTTAAGGGATCTTCAGATATTTTATTGTGAGGAATTGTTGTAAGGTTACTCTTTTTATTCACCTTAAAACTAAACATTTGGTACGATTAACGATTGTAAAGTCACGACACTCATATTTCGTGTAACTTACAACAGTAAAACAAAATAATACTAATATCGTTGAAAACATCCATCGTATACCTACTTAACAGATTCTTTTAAAACACTGATAAACAGAAATTATTCCTACGAATGAACGTAAAGTTAAGTTAAAATGTAAATGCAAGATATAATGATAAAATTGCTATCAATTTTGTATATGTGTGTTTTAATTTATTGTTTTTTTTTTTCACCACAAAAAAACCAACGGTATTTTTGAATAACAACGTGAAATAGTTGTTTGCTTAAAAAAGCGAATTCCTATGGGCTATGCCTCTAGTGGTACGGTAGAGAGATATATTACAAAAGTTTCAACATGGATTTTTTACAACCAAAAATTGAACAGTTTTCTCTGCCTACTGACCTAGAAATCTCAGTTGAGATTTAAATCCACAAATTGTTTGATTTTCATTGCAAAAAAAAAACTTATTGATTCTTTTTACCCACAGACTATATTAACTACAGTGTTTTACTTCTATCCTTTAGAAAGTTTATGAATCCTTTTACAATAAAGTATATATACAAATATAAAATTTATTGTACCTTTATGCACAATAAATTACGTTTATTTTGGAAATTCATTCTTAAAATTACTCCTTCCACCTTGTAAACATAATTGCAAGCATAATTTAAATATAGCGCAGAAATAACTAACATCAAACGAAAATGTAGCGTTATTTTTCTCGTTTTATTTTCCAACGAACACATCGAAACGCATACACATCCAAATACACAGCTATTTCAAAATAGATGACATTATTATGATTTGTAGCACAACAACATCATATTTCAATTACTATAATTAAGCAATACACAAATACTACACGCACGGGACCAAAGTGCAAAATTAACTTATGCAATACGATAATGAACTGACGCTGATTATTTACAAGTACGAATAATTCATTTGGTAGTCAAATTATCTGAAATGAGATTGTTAATTAGTGGGACTGTCCGATTTTCTGTTATGACGAACTGAGATAATCAGGCCGTTTAAATAACTGAAAATTTACTCCGCTCTTAAACTTTTTTTACCATTAGGCTTCTGCTTTCGAAACGTTAATGCGTATAATCCATTCAAGAGTGTAGTCCATATTAAATGAACGTTACATTCGGAGGGACTATTTAATGTAACTTTAAAACTAAAACACATAAATTATGCTCCACTCTGTATTCAATTCGGTAATGGTTAGGCAAGCTTTACATTACACATACTATATAGATCTACTTTTATTTTGCTCGAAACGTTTCATGATTTTCAGAACTGCTTTAATATTTTATTTGTATTTATTTGTGCTAGAAATAATAATGTTTAATTAAAGCACGGATTTAAATAAAAACCCCGTGGGTATCATTAAATTAGTCTAAATAAGTAATTGTTTGCTTAAAGCATGAATTTTAATAATGGCTAAAATAATATTGTATAACTAATAGAAATTCAAAAAATAAACATCAATACTAATATGTTACTGATGTATGTTTAGGATAGGTTGATATAGAGGTACCTATAAAAGTAGTTTTAAGTTAATACAATCAAAAACGTGACTAAAAACAATTATACATTAATAATATTTAATTAGCACAAAGCAATTTTTGTACAGGTTTTGTACATTTTGTATAATGTTTTTGTTACAAGGGTTTTGTACATTGTTTTTTAATACAGATCAAACTATAAATTGCGAACTTCAAAAAGAGTTTAAAGTTGAATACTAAGATTTCAAATCCACAAATATCAATTAGCATTTTTATTTCTTCCAAACTTATAAGTCCAGGTTACATCGTTCCAACAAAGTAAACAACAATTCAATTACACAAAAAATTATGTTAAGGCATCCAAAACTCAAATGAGCTTTCATCTCGGAGTCGTCAATATCTCGATGGCAAACCACTCTCAGAAGTTCCCCTGCCTTACGAACTTTGTTGTAATAAATATGTTTGTATTAGGCGTATGTTATCGCGCTAACGTAATTGAAAAAGTTCTGACAAGGGTTAACTGGTCTCTTGAAACACTCGTGCCACTAGCTAGGCGTAAATTGTGCTATTTTATATCGCACAATGTCATGGGTGAAGTATTATGTTTTATATCTCGTTGAGGATGGGAGCTTGTTATGAAGGTGCTTGTTGTTAAGAGGGACTTTGATTCCTTATAGCCGCACAAAACAGGGAATATTTCAAATAATTGTCACTGTCCACCTTACTCCTCTTCTGATTATTTATAGGGACGATGTTGTATATTGAATTTTATATTTTTACGTGACGTTTCAAATAAGATCATCAACTCTCAAATTGTAATCATTATTTCATCGTAAAAATTTCATATTATAAGCTTCAATCGATTGCAAACAGGATTTAGTTAAAATATTCATCATCGAATATTATTAATTTTATATTGAAGTTGCTGTAAAACGAATTGCCAATTTTTTTACCAAATAGCACAAATTTCTATCCATAGAATTGAAAATTTCATGATTGAATTGCTATTAAATAGCAAATTTTATAAATACCTTAATGTTACAAAATACCATGATCAAATAGAAGCAATCTATAACATTTGGTTTATAAATAATAACGCCCTTAAAAGTTTCGACTGACGTATAATTAAATATCCAAACAATAATAATTCAGAAGCTCTCAGCTCGTTATAAGAATATCAATTTACAAGTTATAAAGCTTTGATACTAATATTTATTGAAATTATTATTAAACGAAAATTAGTGTTTATCTTCCCTGTTGTTAATAAAGCGTGTTTATTCCGTGCAATTTATATAATGCAAATTCATGTAGACATTATGTGGAACTTTTTTGCAAGACTTGCGCATCATAACGTAAATTTTACTGTAACATAGTATTCATTTAAGCCTGCACGTAATTACTTAGTTCCCTTTACACGATACGATCATTATACTGAGTGTGCAGTGACTTCTAATGACACCCCAAACATTAAATACATCCTGTTAACCTTCTGTAAATTGATGAAGGATTGAATTTCAACATCAATCAAACATTAACAACAAAATAACAAATTTATTGCTAGTTTACACATTAACGATAGCTCAAAATGATACATTTTTACGCGTATTTAGTCTGTTTGCAACGACTTCAGAATTTTATAAATCTATTATTAAATAATACGATACCTATAAAAATATATAAAATGTCTATTTCTTTGTCGGTTTGATTATTTTTTCAATGTTTTCCGGCCAATTTTCTAACTAGCTGAAGCGCCTAACGAGAATTACAAGTAAAATGAAATACTGTTGAATTACTGTTGATATAGGGCGTGTAAATTAGGCTATTTGTATTGTACAAAAATGAATGGCTTTGGCCCCGGCCTATTTTACCAAATTAGGGTTGCCCGCAAAAAATAATCACTTTAAATAGATCTTTAGAATATTTATATTAAAAACGAATATCGCAACATCTTTCTTTTCAAATGAATCAGAAATTTTCAAATTATTTAATTTTTTAAGATAAGAAACCTAAATAGGTTTTTTTTTTTAAGAAACCTATTTAGGTTTCTTATCTTTTAATCATTTTATCATACATTAAAAATTAAATTAAAACATCGTAAGGAAGAGTGTGAATGGGGCTCCGCTTCAGATGTAAGCACCCGCACCTAATGAATTTTGAGATGGCACTTATATTTCTAATCTTGAGGATCTCTTTGAAGTGAAAAACCCTGAATTAACGTTTTTTTAAATAGGGCCGGGGTAATAAATACTTTTATAGCTATGTCACAAATAAGCATTTAGTAAAACATTTAAATAGTATCACACGTATCGATTCAAAATATAAATCGTGAAGTCAGTTGTTTAAATATTACTAATCTAGTTATTTGCAGTTATAAAAATACGAGTTTACTTATTAATGGTTTGAGGAATATCAAATATTTTCGATAACCATATTATAATTACAATGAAACAGGATACGTTGAATATGTAATGATAATATTGTAAACTGAAATAATATATTTAATTAAATCCAAACACTTTAATATTTCATTTCAATATGCAGTATTAATTAAAAATGATAACATGTGACCCATATATTAATTATTAACCATATTGCCGATGAAAAAATACGGTTTCAGCGTTCAAATCATAAATTGAACATTGAAAAATTCCCAGAGAGTTCCAGTTATTTTTTCTAAGTTTTAACTTCAAAACTCGTTTCTCATACTTTTCTCCATATTATAATTTTAAAATGCTGTTCAAATAATTTTTCTTGCATTTTATGACAAGTTGCAATTTGTTGCGGTATTTATTTCTGGGGTAAAAAGGCAAAATTTAAAAATGCTAGTACGCATTATAATTTTTTTTCTCTATTAGTAAAGAGAGATTTCGCCAATGTGCATTACGTGTAAAAAAGTCTGTACTGAAATTGTAAAACTGCCACTTGCCAGGCTTGTATTCTTGAGTATAATGTAACATTGTTAGTTTTATATACATTTTTTTCTGCTCAAAAAACATTCAAACATTGTCTGGTTCTTGTCAACTATTGGATACACTATCCAATAGTGTATGGTGAAAATAAAGGTTTTACGGATACACATAAGCATATACATTTTATCTATATGGATAAACTATTACAACTGTAAGTAATAAGAGTGATCACCTAAGGAAAAACTCTTTCTTTCACTACACTAGGGTAATACATGGTATTCCATCAAAAGTTTTAGTCGCAAGAATTTCACATTGTCTCGTCAAAACGCCACTTGTTTCAATTTTTGTCTTATATGCTATTAATTTGACTTCCTTTTATAAATTATCAGCATTTTTAGCTGACAGATAAGCTAACAGAACACATTCATAAACTATAAAACTGTATTTCGTTCCTACTATGTGGAACCCAGATAAAAATTAGCCTATGTACTAAACAAGACAATATTATTTATCTGCACTAAATTTCATACACATCCGATAAGCTGTTTTTGTGAAAGAGTAACACACATTAATACATACATTCTTACAAACTTTCGCTTTTATAATATTAGAAGGATAGGATTTTCCGTGAATTCATTTTTCCTTTACGTTTTTTCTTGTGACTAAATTAATATGCACGTGCTTTTGATAACAAATCCTCATTCTCAGAACAAAAATGTTAAGTTTATATCAATCTATAAATTATGCAATTATTTAATTAATGCAAGCCTAATTGCTAGTTCAGCCGTAAAAATATAAAACAAACGAATAAAAAAAAGTTATAAATTAATAAGGGGCGTAATTGTAGTACATATCTACATAATTTATTAAATAAGTACCTAAATACCTTTACTAAATAAATCAATCACTTTTGTGCCTCTTTACTGCGTAAAGGAACTCTTCAGGAATTCCAACTACCAGTTAGAATACCTGGAAAGTACTTAGTTCAGTCTAAATCCTATAAGTATGTTATTGTAGAGTTTATCGTTATAATACAAACACAGACACATAGGTATACTATAACAAATAACATATTTTATATTTTTTTTAACTCACCAGAGTCTAATGATTTTGTTATTCTATAAGATATTTTTTACATTGATCATTATTACCATTTACAAGCACTTAAAATAAGAATAATTGCGATCTAATGCAAGATCCTAAAATTGTCTCTACCAATGAACTCTACATACGTCATGCCTTCTACCTTCTATCTAATACGCAAAAAGGGATAGAAAATTCAAGCGCAATTATATAAAAAAGTAACTACATAAAACATAAATCTTACTACATAACACTTAATTTATTACTTATCAACGTATTTAGAGCGTACATAACAATATTTTCATAAATGTTTCAGGCTAAGAAAGATCGTCTGTTTCATTAATTGTAAAACATCTTTATTATCAAGAAATTAATAAACATTATTCAAGATCTGAACACAGAATAAAGTTGTTAAAACTTTATAGTATCCGTTAATAATAAAAGAGCTATGAACTTTCTTTAATGTTTTTATTACTTTCCCAAAAACGCTGTAAATATATTTATTATGACTCATAATCCAAATGTTTCACAAATTATTCATGTATCATATTTTCATTATACTATTAAAATATTTTTATTTTATTTTACTACTACCTAGATAGATATTGGAGATTGATGCTGTGGAATAAAATATAATAACATGTTACGTATACATATTATAATACGTACATATTATTTCACACGATAACATCTCATTTAAACGAAAAACAAATGTGTAGATATAAAAAGTAACTTGCTTAGAAACAGAGATTTTTTTAACTTCATAAATTATATTTCGAGCAACTTTCTTTGTTTAAATAATGGGTAAACTTACTTGTTTTTAAATCATTTTCCAAATCGTTCAAACAAATGTTCACTCACTTAACACAAAACTAAACACACGCTAATTTTGATATTTCCGTCAACACTTCAAAAATTCAACCGTCGTCAAACAGTTTTAGTTTTCGTCACGTAACAAAATTTAAGCTCGCGAAGATACGTCTCCGCTACCGCGCGAACCAGAGAGATCTAAAAAATCTGAGTCCTGGAAGCTTATTGCCATGCCGTTTCATGTTGAAGCTTCAACTACGAGCATTACACGACTTACAACTCTGTTGTGAACGCTTGTAAGTCGACTCCTAAAGTTGGCGCTTACGTCGTTTCACAACAGAAGACCAGAGATAGGGGAACAAGCACAGATGCTGCGCGCATGCGATTTTGGGTGCTAGACTCACACAGCGTAGTAACGTAGCAGTGTGTGTACATGAATGAAAGACATTACATTGTTTGAGTCGGCGTTGGACACTATTCTTGGATAAGTATTCCGCATCTTCCCTGGAGGCGACTAGTAATCGGTTGTTGAGGAAAACTGTTGGGCTCTTCGGTTTTAGTGATACTTAAGTTCAAAGAACAATGATTCTACATACGGTCATCGCATAAAATGACCTGATATGGCTTTAACAAAACTTGAAAAGTTTAGTCAAACTTTTTTGGATTTCACTTCATTCAAGTGTTTGCTTATGTTTTCTCTTTTCTTACATCATCCTAATTAAAACATTAAAGTAAATAAATAAACATGAACTTACTTTCACGGTTTAATTTCGTGGTAAAATTATACAGATGCAAGTTTTGTGAACGTACTTGAGAATTCTGAAAAGCGCGCGGTTGATATGAATTATTTGATTAATTAACGTGAAAATTTTTGTTCACAGAAATTATTAAGTTTATTTTAATTTCAGAATCCAAATAACGACATATATGTTGACCTTGTAATAATAAATAATTAAAGTCGACATTAATTTTCAATGTATTTTTCATAAAAAAGTGTTGTAGATGTTCTATTTGAATTTTCTTTAAATGTCTTATTCCCATCTTGTCTCGTGTATATAATATTTCTAGATCCATACTATAATATTATAAATGCGAAAGTAACTCTGTCTGTCTGTCTGTTACTCAATCACGCCTTAACTACTGAACCAATTTGCATGAAATTTGGTATAGAGATATTTTGATAACCGAGAAAGGACATAGGCTACTTTTTACCCCGGGACATAGGATAGGTTTTATCCCGGAAATCCCACGGGAACGGGAACTATGTGGGTTTTTCTTTGACTGCGCGGGCGAAGCCGCGGGTGGAAAGCTAGTAAGTTATATGTTTAAGATAATTTCCTCGTCTTTAAATATAAAATATTTATATGGTGTTATTTTTGTTTTTGTTTTCAGCTATTTTTAAAGCACATGGTAAAATCACAGAATACTTAAGGGCCGGCGCCCACTGCCGGCACGGCACGGCATGGCACGGCAGAGCATCCCGCGGCGTGCAATGGCATCCCGCGGCGTGCAGTGGCATCCCGCGGCATTCAGTGGCATGCCGTGGCATCCTGCTAAAAGCCCAGCCACTCTGGCATCAGTTTTGCTCCGCGCTAATGCTGCATAAGTTTCAACCTTATTTCAACTAGCTAGTAATCATAATTCCTCAACCCCAAAGTGACGCATACGCCTCGCGGGATGCAATGGCGCGCCGCGGCATCCCTTGGAATGAAACAGCAAGACACGTCATGCCGCCGCATCCTGCGGCGTGCCGCGTCATGCTGCAGCATCCTGCAACACGTCGCGGCATCGTGGCATCGAAATAAAGTAACTTGAATTCTAAACTGATTGAAATAAGATTCAAAATAACTTCATTAGTAATAAAAACCTCTGCCCTGCCATGCCATGCCGTGCCGGCAGTGGGCGCCGGCCCTTATAGTAGCTAACGCTAAAATAAAAGGACAATAGGAATTTGAAATATTAAACAACGTCAAACGAACAACGCACATGTTATGGTTGGAAGTTATCTCGACATGAATGACTGAATCCGAAACACTTCATAACATCGACATCCAGGCTACAGCAAAAGGAATTTTATTCCTTCTCTATTCGTTAGTAATCTGTTATACTAGGAAATTAATTCTTTACTATATACGATTTCTTTTTGTGTAGTAATTTGCACTCATACACGTTTCAATATACTTAAAATAAATGTTTTGCGTCTATCTTTATCGGTATCTTTATTTTCATTTAATTAGCTTCATTCATTATTAATGTCCTTTATACAAATATTTGATGGAAACCAAGTCGAACGAATGTAAATAAATATTATAAAAACCTAATTTAATTGAACTGTGGTGGATACTAAACTTTTTTCTGTCTTTCTAAATTAATTAAATATGTAAATTATAAACTGAACATAATTGAGTTTATTAATTATAATCTATGTATTAAATTAAGTTTCCATTAGAGGAACTTGAATGCCAATTGAATTATATCAGTTTTTCTTCTTTAATACCTTAGATTAGCCAAAGCTTTGCAGTCCACTATATAATTAACAAAATCTATCTGGCAGACTGAGAAAGCGGTTCGTAGTAAAGGATAAGCGAAATGGCTTGAGAAACTCCGGCCCGGGGGATCGTAAAAGTCAACGCGTGCATTTCAATTTAATTATACCCGACACATTTTTATGAACACAAGATTTTACTTATAAAGTTGCTAAATAAAGTTTCTTTTTTAATTTTGAAAAATTATAGCTTATAAGAGTTAATATTATGTTCATGCCGTGTTAATGTTCAATATCAAACGATTACAATTTTATTGTAAAAAATGCTTAATACGACACTTAACAATTAAAGAAGACAGAAGAATTTGTATAAAAAACTGAAGTAAACTAAAAAAAAAAATATTAATTAAATCCTGAAAAAAAAAAACTACAAAAACCAAGTTAAAACATAAGCAAAAAACATATCATTCTCGTTCGTTAATGCAGTTTATTTATGTTTCAGAAGTTTACGTAAACACATAATAACAAAGTCATAAACCCTTTCAAAGTGTAAGTTAAAAATAGCCGACATAATATGGGAACACAGGGCAACCGCAAAACATTATACGTCAAGATGTCTTCTCTTCGTCATATGTCATCTTCACGTCTGTAAAAATATCGTTACTTGATACCCTTAGTGAAAAATATGTTCGTTACGGTATCTTCAATTGTTTTGGATACAGCTGAACATTAGCTGTCTTACCACAAAAAAAAACTTTAGACGGGGTTTCTTTAAGCGCGGGTTCTCTTTAATCTGGTTTTGTCGTATTTCACATAGACAACTATTAAAGTGACAGATCCCTGGTTTAAAGTTAGACTAAATTGTTCTGTGGTAAGTCCATAGATGTTTGGATTGAACAACTCTATTTTTACAGCAAAAATAATATGACACCGCTATGCAAGGAATTTCAAGCACGGCGACGAAATTCGAATCTGACCAAGATTGTGGAAATCCTAAAAATAATATCTTTCCATCAATTCAGTTTCAGCTGAAATAGGCTAGAATATTTCCAACTTATTTTTTGAAACTTATTTTTATCTGTTCCTAATCTTAAATAGGTATTGACAAGGGAAAATAAATAAAAGTCCAGTGGACAGAAAATAGTTCTGTGTTTGGACAAATAAAATACTGGTAGGTAATTGCTTTATTTGAAAATAGTCGTATATAGAGGTCATTCTAACAAAATAAAAGTCAACTTAGCATATTCAAGTAAATATGGAAGCTACCAAACATAATATTTTGCCTAAATTATTTTTCGTAACTATATCATAAGCATTAGGCAACATATAATGCATATTTTATTTTAATAAAATAGTACAACCAACGTAAATGATAATTAAACAAAGTGAAACACATTATAAATAAACACAATTAAATAATAACAAAAATAAAACATTCCAAGTTAAAAATGCTGTCTGATAATAATCTTCCACGTAGAATATCTCGCTACAAAAGATTCCAGGGAATAAGGGTTACAAAACCAAAGAAGACGTTAGAGCTTTCAAGCCAAAGTATACTTTCAATATTGATATTCATTACGTGTTCGATAACATTTGTTTGTTGTTGAGGTATCGAGGTATCGTGATTGCGGCGAATGGCTCAAAAAACACCGACACGCATACAATTTGCAAATATGAATGGCAATCGAGTGTCCCCCCCCCCCCTTCCCCCTCCACCCTTTCCTCCACGGTAGACCCAATGTTCGTTACGTACGGCTTATCATCGGATTTTAAAATGTCCGAAATTTCACAACAAATTGCCTTTTTATGCGAAGAATTCGATCAGCCACAAAAATAAATAAAATGCATTTAAATAGATGGATATAAAATACCGTGTTGCTGACTTTTTTTATTTTTAAGTTAACTAGTCTCAATTTTATAAAAATACTGATAAAAATTCAAATTAAAAGTTAAATGTTAAAACTCATTTTGATCCAGCGAAAATAAATTTTTCATTCAAATCGCGGGTCACGGAAATCGTTTAGGAAAACTTTTATAAATGTGCTATAATCATTATAATGTATATGTAACTTTATTGCTTAAAAGTTTAACTGCTCCTGGAGGGACTATTACTAAAACAAAGAGCAATTGTATGATGAATAATTTACGACTTTGGCTGGATATAATATGTTAAGATTGATGGTAATAAAAATTGTCATGGTTTCTTTAGAATTATTATTATACAGGGTGTGCTTTGTTTTATCATTTTATGTACTATAAATAAATAAATGTGTGTGTGTGTGTCAATGAAACTTGTAGTATTTCAGAGGCTGATTACGTACACTGAAAATTATTTGAAATGCATATAAGAAGATCTTTTGTAATAAAATGAATTGAAAAAAAATCATATATACAATATTAAAACATGAAAACAGTAAAAGGTAACTGGGATAGCCCAGCGTAAAAAATGATTTTTGAACATTTCACAGTATCCATCGAAAGATTTAATGGATAAATCTTTTGTCATCGAGATACGTCGAGGGAACACCCTAAAATACGTACGCAATAACTACTCGCGAGTCACGACCCACATCATGTAGTGATATCATACAGTTGAAAAGTTTGTATGATAGAAAAGTTTGTCTTTGTTTAATCGAAATAATTTCAGGAACTAATAGGTCGAATCGAAAATTATTTTCGTGTTGCATAGTCCATGGATAGTTGCGTGGGTCAACTAGGTTTCTAAATATGTAGAGCTGCAGATGCAATACGACACTTGTGAAATCACAGACGATGATGCACATTCATAAGTTGATAATCCCGCGATTAATTTTATCAACAAATTCGTACGTGACTGCAATACAGGATTACTTATAGTAATTATGGGAGTAAAACATAAATATTTCGGGAATTTTAACCAAACATTTTAACAGCCCTCTGTGTCAGCTGCATTGGGTCATTACATCAACTAATCGTTGTTAATAAAATTTTATAACGCCATTATACGCTGTGTTTATCACGTAACCTTTCTATAATTAAAAATATATAATGTTCACAGATTTATAAAATAAATATAATATATAAGTTATACAGTACGACGTGGCCTATATACGGGCTCATGCAGTCATGTATAATGTGGTTGGCGTGAGTGATGGGTTTTTAAACACGAGTTTTAAATTATTATTGATAAAAATTAACAAAAATGACCTCTTAAATCGAGGGTAAATGTCATGATGCATTTTTAATGTCAGCTCTATAGGATTTTATGTGAATTTATAAATACCCATTTACTACCTTTAAGCAAGGAATTCTAACAATTTCACCTTTATCAAAAATGTGACAAATTTACGATAGATATTATTGGAATTAGGTACACATACATATAAATTTATAAGGTACACATACATCATATCATAATTTAACATAGGGAACTTCGAACACACAATATTGTTGAGCGGAAAACAACAAAAAGATAAGAAAAAACGTGATCACGATGCGAGGTATGTCTTGAAGAATTGCGTCAGTCAAGATCCCTTTCCTTTCTTACCTGCGTCTATTAGGTCCCACCCAGATCCATTATTCCATTTATAGTTGAAAACACGTATGCTAATTCTTATTGTTTCTTTTTGTTGCTTTATAATGCGTAAAATAGAAGGTACATTGAATTGCTTAAACAGCTTATTTTCTTACAAAGTTGGTTGGTTGGTACAAAGCTACATTTTTTTCTTTTGTCCTTTTTAACCACTTTGAAACATGCGTCATTTAGAATAATTAACGCAATGTTTTGACTTATCTAAAACTAGAAAACATATTTTTCAAACGCAATCGATCGAAACAGTAAGCAAACGTTAAACCCTTCAATCAACACTGTTGTTTATAAAGTGATACATAACATTGCGCTGTGTTTGCTCTACTAATTATCCGATAATTTATCTTCAGGAAAACCATACCTAGCTTTTAAAGCACGAGCAACAGGAGATTTGTATGAAATAATAAATGGTTATACTTTTAACGTTTTTTACAGTTATTGTTTAGTAATGGCGGAAGTAATATTTTGAAAAAATAAACGCAGTAGGCATGTTGTACAAGTCAAAATAAAAAGGCATGTTGAAAGTGCTACTCAGATTTGATTTAAATTTTAGGTAATTTTGAATGTTTAACGTGTTTTCTACTTTAGAATTTACCAATTGTGTAGAATAATGATAAGAAGTAGATCTCACAAACATTATCCTCGCCGATTACATATGCGAAGCAGGTCGCTTCAAGTTGGCAAGTCAATTTTATTACGAAGTTTGTCCACAGTCAGCGCGACAACTTCATAAAAATTCTATAAAACTGCAAACAATTTAACCAAGTTCAGAAAGTGGTTTCGAACGTCACTATCACGCCATCTTTCCGAGGGAGGGCTATTGTTAGGCCGTCAGATGTTAGAATTCATTCTCAGGTGGATTCTACGGCTTCGATTATCCGTTTACAAAAGTCTCGCGCTCGATTCCCACCAAACTTGTTTAATTAAAGTTTTCACACTCTTTTTTCCTAAGGCGGGGAAATAATCCCTTGTTCAAGAACAGCGGCGTCTGTGGAATACCGTGCTTCTGTTATTAACAATACGGAATTGCGACCGTGAACTGTTGGCTAACCTTGCCGCATATTGCGATGCATATCGTTATTGCTAGGGGACTTTGGGAATTACTGTACAAACAAATATGGAAAGAAATTTTTAAAGACCGTTTTTATAAAGAAATATAGTTCATGGGGTGTATTTGTGAGAAGTTGTATATTTGTATAAAAATGCAAAGTTTTGTTAAAAGATATGCTAGCCTATATGTTGGACATATAAAATATTAAAAAATGTTCCAACAATTTGTTCACATCAAGTAAAATAAGGCGACTCAACGACGTCCCGCGGCTCACGTCTCAAGTTTTTGTACTCAGTATTTGCTTTCGGGATTCGAGTCGGTGTTCCAGTATGGAGGAAAGTATTCTTGCATTCGCATACGAACAGTCGGCAATAAGTTCCCACTATCAGATTCTAAACTTCACCATTGGGAATGGACTGGACGTGAGTTATGGCCGATGTAAATATAGTTAGCCATTAGCGTTCGAAAACCGCTCCAGCTGAATTATATTTGCCATTGTTACCTGTGAAATACTGTTGTACTGAACGACTATTTGTAGGACTGTAAGTTGGTAATGAAATCATTATACAACTATAACTATACAGTATACGTATGCGTGCGTAACTTATGCATATTTAAACGTAGGTACATACATGCTCCGCTCGAATTCAATATTAATTATGATTATATGTCCTACTTTACTCATTTCATTTAAGTATTGAAATTGATTCAATTATAAATGAAAGTTTGCTTTATTAATCTATTACGATTGTGATTACGATAATGAGTAATTGTTCGTATTTCATTTGTCTTTTCTAAAAATCGATTCCCAAACAAAATAAAACGAAGGCTGAAGTTTCAGCAAGACAATGGGAGCCGGGAAGATTCCTTACGGACGATGCCGTCTGCCACAACGACATTCTTCAGATAATATTGGACACAAGTATTTTCGTTTTGTTGCTTTTACGTCTTTCATTATTAAACTGCTATATTTTCTTCCAGTTTTCGCAATTAAAAGAAAATGTCGATGTAAATTTTCGTTGTCCATGGCAGGAGGTCTTTTTGTTTCTGGCCGGTTTTATTCAAGAATTTTAAGTGTTTATGACGTGACGTTTTTATAGTAAACCACTATAAAAGTCGTTGAATAATATGAGATAAATGAGAATATTTTACATTTTATATTCATAATATTATGGATAGACAAGTGCCTTAACGGTTGTTTGGATTAAAAAGGTTAAAGTGAGTATAAATAATTAGGTACAAAAAATTTAAACACAGGTATAATAAACAAGATCAGAATAACCAAAATTTTACAATGATGACTTATAAATATCTGTGACATGAACATGAAGACCGTACGAGGTACAAAGGTACCTGAATAAACCAGCCAATCTTCAAACAGCCGATTAATCACCATTTATCAAACAGCCCGTCTTAATTCTTAACACATGCCAACATGAACATAAAACGTCTCCATTAATTTAACCTTTTCGCGCTTTAATTATCCTAGGAGCATGAACTGAGTCACCGGGATTAACGGCTTAATTCGTGTGATTATCACCCAGCTTCTCGGTTTTCAGGCTTGTGAAATTTTAACGTTTCGTGGCGCCAGGAAAGATCGTGCATTGCTGACGCGAAATACCACTGTTAATTGCCTGATAAAATCCGGTTGATGCGACCTTTAATAAAATCAAGTATAAGTGCATTCGTGCATGTTGCATTGGCTGCTCGTATAATCCTTATCTTCATTAATATTTAAAATGTAAAGGTGTGCTTGTTTGTTTTTTTTTTTGAGTTTAGAGATCCAGATAGTTATATAGGCTACTTTTTATCGCGACCAAAGATCGAAGATCTATGAGGATTTCTTTTGACCACGAAGGCGAAACCACGGCTAACAGCTAGTCGTAATTGTTAAATAAGTTAAGAGATTACTTTATAATAAGTATTTATCAGTGGTTTTACCTCTGAAACCCAAACATTTGTTCACTCAACTAGGCTTCGCCAAAACCATTTTTGAATTAAATTATACAATTCGAAATCACCGTTTTGTTATATCTAAACCAGATTACCTACTCTAGGAGGTATTTCTTTACTGAATCTTTTATGTTATTTAAAATATATTATGTAAACAAACGTTTAGGATAATCATTTTATTTTGAATAAAATATCTACTTAAATCCATTAATTAAAAAATGGGGTTAAAAACAATACTATAAAAGAGCTTTCAATTAACGAATTTAAGTTGTTTTTTAAAATCTTGTAGCAGAAATAAAAGCTTTCGAATTAATGCAAAAGTAACGGTTATTTATTCTTCACTGAACTGTTAACATTAGCGGCAACACATTAGGCACACCTTAATTAGCGACTACAATTAATTACTCCTATAACGCAATTACACCAGAGTTTCCTTCAAAGACAAAATTACATGTACCTAATAGGTGTATAATATACCAAATGTTTCCACTGAAAATAACAATTCGGTTTATATCCACGAAACAGAGAAACCGACGAGAGTATAATAATACGGCAATTATGCTAGTTTAAAATTACTTTCGGTCCCAAATTTCGATATGGTATTGTCAAGTGGGGAAAGTTCCTTCAGTTAGCTGTCGTTGGGCAAACTCAGATTGTCCCCTTATAATCAACGAACTTTAATAGCATTAGTTTTACTTCGCGGCGTCTAGTTATCATACAAATAGCGCTGTCAATCACGCCACCAGCTTAATATTCAAAGCTTCATATCGAAAAAGTAAGAAAATAATATGCTATAAGATGTTTAATGTTTATGTTTTATAGTGGAAATTGTTGAAAAAATAATATGTAAAAAAATAAAATCTTTTTTTTTTATTGATTATCTCTTTTTGTTCTTTCTGTTCCAGTGCATCATACCTAAGTAAATAAGTATCTCTTATTATGTGTGCGGTATTATATGTAATTGAGATTATCTGATTTCTTCACATAAGTATAATAACTAATCAAAATAATAATTTTAAAGCCTAAAACTTAAAAGAGCGTTAAAGTTAACCGCAAATTAAAAGGTTAAAGCCGGAGCGAACATGTCGTCCACTTAATGAAAAAATCGTATATTTCCTCACAAGTAATCTGTTTATTTAAACACAAAATCACTGCCATAAAGTTCATAACGTGGAGTAAAATATAAGCCATATAACCAAACGAAGTGGCCTCATCCGAGTTATCCTAGCGCGATGCAGTGAACACACTGTATAAGTTAGCTTAATGGCGCATTTACAATGATTAATTATAAAAACACGAGCAGATACAGCCTTACGTACGAATAATTCAGATACTGTTTATACCGGGTGAAACTGGAATAACGCGATACATAATTAGTGTGAAAATCACCGCGTCAATTTCATTTTAACATTAAATTGGCCAAAAGTTCGACGACATCACGAGACCTAATTGAATTTTCCTTCTACGTTTATTTACATTTATGGAGAAAGGAAAGTGAGTCCGTCTGCTGAAAAGGAAACCTCGACCAAACTAAACCACTGACCTCAATAGTTCTCTGTTAAATTTAACAAACGTGTTATATTTGAATTGTTAAAAATTATGATTTCAATGTTTCATACATACTTAGATTTGGTGGTTTAAAAATAAGTATAGTTAAAAGCAGGTATATTATATTAAATAAACTTGGCATTTCTATTAGTAATAAGTACCTATTTTAACTTAATAACATAAAATAAAATAATAATAAATTAATTTTGTACTCGAAAATAGCTCTATTTTTGCTTATAATAAGGTAAGGTACAAATAATAATATAAAAACGAACATTATAGACATACTTACCTATCTGTGCCAAAGCAGATGGTACGTCGATAGGTACTAATATAAATATGACATCACACTATCGTGAATGGTTTTGTATAATTTTATCTGTCAGTAATTATCATAGCAATTTTCATAGTAGCGGCTCAAAAAGCCTGCTGAAAATTCAAAATTACAATTCTCGGCTAGAAACACGGACATAAAGCGATCGAAATTAAACCTTAATTGACTTTCACGAGAATGAATTTTAATATCGAGAAGGTATAATTGCATTATTTAAAATAATTATTGGTTCGTATAAAATCACTGTTATTTGGTAAACACTAAACATTTATGTTTACGAAATTCGTTCTTTTTGTTAATGTGTTGCCATTAATTATTCATCCGCTTGCTTTAGTAGACGAACTTTCTCTTTGAGCCTTTAGATTTGCTTTAGCGGTGTTTCCTGCAGCGGATTTCTGCTCCTAATTGACAGTATGGAGCTTGCATTACAGCATTAGTATCTCATTAAGATATTTGATTGAAAGTAGCACTAACAATTTTAGTTATAACATTAAATAGTTTCATTTGCAATACAATTAATAACATATTTTTAAAAGTAGATATATTATATGTAGTTAAAAAATTAACAAGTCAAGTGCTTCATAAAAATGTCATCTATATTGTGCATTCTCATCTCAATTTTTTTGTCAAAAAATAGAGTTTATTTCTCATTAGTTACATAAAATAAGTATGAATGAACAATGTTAATACCAAAATTTTAACTCATCCTTATAGACTAATTTGAAATAGTATACAAGTATGTATCTACATCTACTAGAATACGAAAAATTTCGCTGTTGCAAGGGAAGTACCAAATTCCTATCTACTGCTATTGCATAGCTTAAATTAAACAGGCTTCATACAATAGACATAAAAATTCTTCTACTTGGAGCATAGTCGCAGATACTACAGCAAATAGCTGGCAGCCTTTGAGCGGAAAACAGCATAATTGCTCCGCTGTGTTCCCGACAGCATCGATATAATCGTATTGAGAATCGCGACTTACCGAGTACGAAACTTGCAGTCGCTATATAGAACAATTTGTATTGGAATTTAGTTCCAACATTTGTATAAGTTTTGTGGTATAACTTGCATAACACAAACAACAAGCATCAATTTAACAACTCACATTAACTCTATAAATAGAACAGAATTATTGTTACATAAACATTGAATAGCAATCGATGCAATAATCGCGATAAAAAATATTTTACTGGTATATCAGAAATAGTTTTAATGACGAATAAGTACGTAAGTAATGTATAGTATTTAGTAATTACCTTTTAATCCAAGACGTGATAAAAGACAGTCAGAGAAGCCTAAAATCACTATTTAACTAAACCGATAAGCATATAAAATTAAAGATTACATTCTATATACTTAACACAATGATACCTCTTTAACACATATCACGGTCACGTCTCATCGAAGATCTTATTTAGCACCCAATAATAACCATTACATGTCAGAATGCAAAGGTCAGCTAACTATGACCGGAGGACGGTGGTCGCTAAATTAGAACAATTCATCATGTCCTAAATCATGCCCATATGGGGCTACAGCTTGATGTAGCGTTAATTAATATTCATTTCATACCAGTGATTTACGTGCAATGCAAAGATTGCTAAGCCTGGTAAGTGTGGGTGTAGCCAGGATTATCTTGGGAAACCATGGCTTATTGCGGTAAATAGTACCTACGGCAAAATCCTAAAAGAGAATTTCCCAGAGAGTTATCATTGAGTGCAGGATTATTCTTATGATAAATATTCTTGCTTGTATGCCATAAAATAATTTAATACTAGCTTTCTGCCCGCGGCTTCGTCCGCATACATATAAAGAGTTACTTTCGTATTTAAAAAAAAAACATGTGTTAATATTATTACTATGTAGGTATATTCAAATTTCCTCCCTATGAAATACCTACACTAATGGCACAGATAATAAATAATCAGCCTCTTGGAAATTTTCTTGTTTCATTTATGCAACTGATTGGTTTTATTTCGACAATCGGCTGTTTTCGTTTTTGGGTGTACCAATATTTTCATCAGTCATAAAATCATTGATGTGTACTGTGTACATTTAACTCCTCCTTTCTTTAATAATCCTTTGATTATTTTTAAGCAAAATAATACAAAACTAAAACCTGTTTTTGCCTATTGTTAACGGAGTTACTAAAAACAAATAGTATGTAATGTGAAAAGGAGCCAAAGGATTGTATAAACTATACATAGCGTAAGCCCAAAGTACACCGATAAGGTAGGTTTAATAAATGATTTCAATTACAATACAATTTGGATTATGTTAATATCTGTTTTTAATATTATAACTACGACTACTTAAAAATACAATTTTAATAAGATTTTACCGATAAAAATATATTATAAGTTCATTGAACTAATAACTTTTTACTTAATTCTCTCTGTCTAATTTGTTTTAATGATTCTAGCTAAAATTAGTTAAGAAAAAACCTCATTTTGTTTAGTAAAGAGCGTTATAAATAACGCAATAATGGCGGACCATCCATCTGTTGTTAAGCGACGCGCTCGTTTTGATGCTTTTATACTTTAGCTTCGTGTTACAAAATATTTGCTCATTGCATCTTGAAGCTTTAAGCTGCACTAGAGTGCTTCAGCGTTCGAAGTCGCTTGAAACTTTGACATCTAAAGGAAACGTAATGTGACGTAACTAAGGGCAGACAATGCATAATATTAAATAGGTGTTCGATACGTGCTAGGTATATCTGTTTATATGGCTAGTGTCTAAGCCTTGCGATTAAAATTTTGCACAGTACGTGTTATTCAATATTTCTTAAAAATATTCGATAAAAAGCGCTTACTTATCTCACTTATTATCTTCTTATCACTATACGCTTCTTAATGCAAATGGGATGCATGATAGGATGCATTTATTGTTATAATATTTATATATTTTAATTTAATCGAAATCAATACTGAAGGGCGTCTAATATTTTTAATAAGCTTCGATAAAACCTTCATATCATCTTACTACCGATTCATAATCTGAAATTACATTATGGTAATCAATGGAGCAGTTGCAGAAGAAATTGTGTGATTGAGTATGTGTGTTTAAAATTTAAATAAAATTTTCTATATATTTTACAATTTCATAAGTCTCTTCTACCTCATAAAGCAAAGCTTGGTTACAAGAGGCTTATCTAGCATACCTAATGCACACAGTATGCTAAATCTCAGTAATATTTGCTTTGCGAATTGAATTTCATCAATGATTTCGACACAATATAATATAGCAAGATATTCTGGATGCATTTGTATTACAAAAACTTTAATGAAAAGTATTAAAAATTACACAAAAGCAGGCGACGATAAATTGTATTCAGTTCTATTTGTAAATTAATATACAATTCTAATCTCAAGAACTTGTAAAGTTTAGCAAATTCCATTTAAATTGACAGTTTTCCTTGTAATTTTCTTCCGTAAAACATGTTTAAAAGTCGTTAAAATTAGGAGAATTTTCCAATAGCACGTCATCAAAGCGGAAGTGTTTTGTTAGCAAACATTTTAACTTAGTTCAATGTGTCAATTTGTGTGGAGCAGCCCATGTAGATGAGATTCAGAATCGAATTACATATCGGCCCTTAATTGGATACAGGAGTTCACAACACAACACATTATTTACAATCCATTTGATATGATTATTATAGAGACGAATGCACATTTACGCATGCTCTTTCTGATGTACAAAAATGTATTTAAGTTATGGGATTGTTCAGAATATTTTGCCAAATACTAAATCAAAAATACAGAGAAAAACAAGCGTTACAATAAAATTAGTAAATTAAACATTTAAATACCTGCTCTGCTCACAATTAGAATTACACACAGTCCACCGCTCTCAACACAGACGTTTTGTCCATGCGCTTTATTAATTTTATGATTATTCGAGCAGTTAATAAAATAATTGAGCAATTATGTTAATTTGGAGCTAGCTGAACCGACGCCAAAACGTTGTCAACGAAGCTTTATGCAAATGGTGCGGCGTGCTGGGTACACGTAGCCCTACACCTGCTTACCTCGACCTTCCTTGTACCTTTCCACTCAACTCAAATATCTAGTAATTAAACTTTTACTGAAGGGCTTTAGAATCGTTAATTTGTATAACAATTAGGTTTATAAGTTACTTCTTTATACATACTGATACATAAATGTAATAATATTGTTTTTCATCAGGTATATTAATTGCTGTTAAGCCTTTTCTCATTTAGGCCATAACTATGTAATTTTAAAATAGATTATAAAATATTCAATGAACATTTTCAGTTCAACAATAATTTAAACAAAAAATAGCAATAGCAAAACATTATCTTACTCTTTTTAGTATTGTGCTATAATCTAATCAAATAGAAGAGATTTTAGCTAGAGAGAATCCCATTTTATGAGAGCAACACGTCTGCAACTCAAAGTTGCTATATTTATGGACGATGTATGCCATACCATACATCTACTTTGCCATAAAATAAATAAACGAAGAAGATATTTCAGAATGCATATAACCACAAAATAACTCAAAGCAAATAAAACATATATATAGCATGTAGTAGTTCTTTTCTTATGATTATTTACTAGTTATTTATAAGGATTAATTTAAATAAAAAACTCCTTTTACAATTATCCGAAATATATTTCCTTTAATATTAACTGCAGTCAAATGGGTACTTCGATTTGTAATTCATATCTTTTATTAAACATCATTTGTGTTAAATTATACAGATTTTTCTCCGCCTGCTTATAAAATATGTTTTTGAAATAAAATTGGATACGTCACCTTCTTAAGGTGGGAACACATTTGTAAGCACATATTCTTACTGAAATATTTGTTTAAAAATATCGCAATTTAGTCAAACGTTCCAAGTTTAACGCGTGTAGATCCAGTTATCCACTTGAATTAGGTAATTCATTAGTAGCTGCCAAAATCAATTGTTAAGTGATATGTAAGAAAAGTCAAAAGTCTGACCTTAGTCATTAAAAATTGTCAAACTTCGACCTATAGTCAAGTCACTAAAACTAGGTAAAATTTAATTGCATAAATCCCCAACAGCTGTCATTCGAAAGCTATCTTCGAAATCCTTAACTACAATCCTTCTAAATCTACAAAAATAAACGGCGAAGGCAAAATGAATTTCGTTCCTGAGGAGCATTGATGCGTAGACATCCTAATACAAAGTGGCTACTTCCAGTGCGAATGCGCTGACAAATGTGACGTCACCCTTAGTATCCGCTACCCTATTTCTACACAGTTCAAAGTAAAACTCCAAGTCTGATATATGAAAAGACATTTTCCGCAATTCGATCGACATGCAGCTCCAATGCACCTGCGATTCGTCACGGCACGCTGCATAGAAAATGAAACTGTCGAAACAATACACGCAGTGCCATTTGTCTTTTGCTAACTTAATTATAGCTACATCAACCTACATCGGGATGTATCGCGCACATTTTTGAAAAACTACAGATATATTGTTTTTATTCGTTAATACGGTATTCGATAAACGTATGTATTTTGCGGTTTTTCCAATATTACAATTCGATGTTGTTGAACATTACATTAATATAGGATGATGATAATAAATGAATTCGTTAATAATTAACTTTATCTTTTATACTGGTCCATTCAGCTGTTATTTTCATTCATTGTTATTTTGATCTTGCTTATCAAAAATCATTTGTGTGTGTGATAAAAGGCATAGAATGAGATTGGCACTTTGATTCGGATGTATATAATACATGGATTAGAACAAAAAAAGCAGTAATATACGTTTATACTTACTTGTGAAAATAAAAGTTACAATAAATTAAATTGATCAAACTAAGTTTATTACTTTCTAACTCTTTCGTTGTATCTTTATGAACTCCTAATTTTGTATTTATTTAACGACTTGTTCTTTCTATTCCCACATTTGTGTAACAAAACAATCGCAAATTCGGTCGTTACATATAAAAAATGCGTGTTTCCTTTCAAGCATTTCAATAAATAGTATGGGCCGAGTCGTAAAGTAAATAGCGTGTGAAATTTAGTGCTTCCTGTTTTCTGCGGCCCACCACACATTGCCTAGCTCAAACTCATACGTATATTCGATTTGTTTCCAAGTAAAGTTCGGTAAAGTTCCACGTGAATAAAGTTATGGCCAAAATTGAATTTGTAGGTATTCTCCCGTATGTCGCTGCAATCAGAAATCCGTGGTCTATTGTCTGTCTCCCCTAGAGGTAAAAGTTTCACGCAGCATTCGCGAGGTTGGTTTTTGCTAACAATATTAGAATATCATCGTGATCCTAGCTAGTACCTACTATAAATACTGGAATCACTGGAAATGCTCTTCTCCTATGTTTTAATTACTTCTTCAGAATTTTATCAGTTTGGAGAAAATAATAGAATTGGGAATTATTTAATAGGATTCAATGAAATATTTTTTTTTATTTACTACTTTACTGTACTTGGAAATATAGTGCGAATGAGTGCGAATAATTATTCTTTGCAATAACCTCATGACCTTGTCAACATATTATAACGTCTGGCCTGTTTTATTTTAATTTTCCAACAGATATGTCGGAGCTGCGTTATCAGGGCCATTTGCATAATGCTCGTACCAAGATGCCAGCTAGCGAGCCTGATATTGCCTCAGATTATCGTGGGATAAGTCTTTGCCTCGCTCAATGTGACCTAAAGTACAATCCTGTCATGATTCTTACATAAGCACAAGGGCTGACATAACCAGAATAAGAATTCGTTATTAGTAAGCGAGATACGCCTTAACATCACAGTTATAATCATAATTTTGTTTCAGTATTGGTTTTAAATTGTTAGTTCTAAAATTATTTATAGTATTTAATAATCATAATTTGAATGTTATAAATTATATGTATGCAAAACAAAACAAATAACGCAGCTCTAAATGAAAAACAAATTTCATTTGTTCTTCTTTCAATTCTATATTGTAAATGTAGGTTGTTTATTCTCACTTGTGCATAATTTATGTACCTAAGTATAACATGGAATGCTATATTGAATAACTATATTGAAGCTCTTTAGTTAGTAAGCAAATAATTATTGATAATTTATTAATCCAGTTGTTAACACAATTAAACATTGTTTACAACCAATTTAAATAATGTTTACTCAATCGCTAGAAACATATGGACGTGGATACAAAAGCAATCGCAATGTGTGTCGAAATAGACTGCATTATTTAGTCAATGTTTGACTCTAATTAAAGCAATAAATTTACAATACTAAATACAGGACACAAACGGAATTACTGAATAAGTTTCGTCTGTTTAGTCATATGGTGATAAAAGTTTAGATGTTCTATATAATATTACCTATAGGTAATATGTTTAATAATTATTAATAATATGCAGTGAAATATTGAACGTCAAAGTGAACCGCATATTTCGGAGTCGGTTAAAAAGGTACAATATAATGTGAATAAATACTATACCTATTCTAAAAACTTTCCGAATTGAATAATATTTGAGTGTACAGTATAACAATATTTTCTAATAATACACCTACCATTGAATTGAAACAATTCCACAGCATATCCATCGGGAAATAGAATTCAAAATTACGTCTCAGTTGAATGTAAGCAAAAGGCATTTCCGTAAAGCCCATGAAGGCTTATATAACTCATCTTTTAAAGAAAATGTGAGGATCTGCACCCGTATGTTTGTTCAGACGATTAAATCCGCACCATTATCCCACACTTACACGTTGCGAAAATGCATTTTTATTCATACTTTGGTGACAATCATAATTTCACATTATTTACAGCTACTGCAGTGAAACGTAAAATAATTGCATATAGTATATTTTAAGGCTAGATTTATTTTAAAATATTAAAGGCAACTGTATTTCTTATACATATATTTATCTTGGAAAAAAATATAGATTATAAAATATTACATAAGAATACGAACTCAAATCCACAGTTAATGCATGAAAAAACGTTCTAATGTTTTGTAAGAAGAGTGCTCATGAATAGAGTAATACGATGATGCATTTTCCATAGCAAAGCTCGCGTTACTTAACCGGGAATCCAATATAATATGAAAAATGATCACACTCAACTCCTAACTATGAATAAGTGAACGCTATTAGAATATTGAAGGAGACCCAGTCTAGGTTTAATTCGAGAAAAAGTAACACTACACTAGGAGGATTTCGCTTCATAGAATATTTTAAGCAACGGCGGGTACCTTTTCCAAACAATGTTTTATAGCTTTTACGGTAGTAAAATATTTACTTTCTTTTGTATACAAAATAAAAAAGTCAAAATCTTAAAGCGAAAAAATGTAGAGCATTTAATATAACGAAAATATTTTGAGATTATTATGCAAATTTTAGAACGTTATAAAATAATCATCGCACTTTTGTTGAAATATCGCTTTTCATAACAAAAACAATATAGACAAGCTTTAATAATAATATGAGATTAAAGTATAACAGTCAGGTGTACCAACGGCATTTTCTTTTAATATAATAAAGTATACGCCAATAAACTGTCTAAGAGCACCAGACGGATAAGTAAAATAATATTCGGGGAATATGAAATTCTTAATAACGTAACCTTTGTTTTGGGCATATAAAATCCTGCTGTGACAAGCTGCTATGACTCAAAGAAACAGTGTGATTTCAAAGAAGTACCTATAAGATTAAAAAAACACTTTCATCACATTGCTTATGTCAATAAAATTATCGAGATGTAAAGTCACATTTTCCAACATGACCTATTTAGTATTTAAGCTTTTAACATTTCATAAAGTTTGATCACAAATAAGTTTGAGTCTTCTTTGATAATTTTCTTGAAACACTAACAACGTTTCCCATTTCGTCCCAATTAATTTTCCTATAAATATACCTAGAACAGCATCGAAAATTGTACTTTGTAACACATTTATACTTTGATTGAAACAGATTTAATTAAGGTCATGTTAGCATACATTATAAAATACTACTTCGAAATGACAAAGCGTTTAAAATATACTAACAAAATAAAACAAAACGAAGTGTCTAGTCGTCCGCTAAACGGATGAATAAAATAAATTAGTCGTCCGATTACCGGATGAATAAAATAATTTAATCGTCCGATTATTCGGATTACTAGATAACCTTTTAACACTAAAGCTAGTTGGGTTGGACTAAAGCAAAGGGGGCGCAGGACTTAGAAAATTTTTGATGGAGTTGGTGTCATTATAACACCTATTTATTATTGTTTTATCGTAAAGATTACGCTAATATAAGCATGTTTTATAGGAACAACTTTTCTCTAAAATCAAAAATGGCCGAGATATTCGCCCTCAATTCGTTAGGTTAGGTTTGCCTTTAGGTTAGGTTAGGTTAGGTTTCTTAAAAAAAAAACTACACAGAAATAGGAGCCCCGCGAAGCGGGGCTCCGTCGACGCGCAAAAAAAAATCACGTTTAGGTTAGGTTAGCCGTTAGATTAGGTTAGGTTAGGTTTCTTAAAAAAAAAACTACACAGAAATAGGAGCCCCGCAAAGCGGGGCTCCGTCGACGCGCAAAAAAAATCAAGTTTAGGTTAGGTTAGCCGTTAGGTTAGGTTAGGTTAGGTTTCTTAAAAAAAAACTACACAGAAATAGGAGCCCCGCGAAGCGGGGCTCCGTCGACGCGCAAAAAAAAAATCAAGTTTAGGTTAGGTTAGCCGTTAGGTTAGGTTAGGTTAGGTTTCTTAAAAAAAAAATACACAGAAATAGGAGCCCCGCGAAGCGGGGCTCCGTCGACGCGCAAAAAAATCAAGTTTAGGTTAGGTTAGCCGTTAGGTTAGGTTAGGTTAGGTTTCTTAAAAAAAAACTACACAGAAATAGGAGCCCCGCGAAGCGGGGCTCCGTCGACGCGCAAAAAAAATCAAGTTTAGGTTAGGTTAGCCGTTAGGTTAGGTTAGGTTAGGTTTCTTAAAAAAAAAACTACACAGAAATAGGAGCCCCGCAAAGCGGGGCTCCGTCGACGCGCAAAAAAAATCAAGTTTAGGTTAGGTTAGCCGTTAGGTTAGGTTAGGTTAGGTTTCTTAAAAAAAAACTACACAGAAATAGGAGCCCCGCGAAGCGGGGCTCCGTCGACGCGCAAAAAAAAATCAAGTTTAGGTTAGGTTAGCCGTTAGGTTAGGTTAGGTTAGGTTTCTTAAAAAAAAAAAATACACAGAAATAGGAGCCCCGCGAAGCGGGGCTCCGTCGACGCGCAAAAAAAAATCAAATACCTACGTGTGCCCTCCTCCCCCCTCTCCTCCCCCCACAAAAAACCTATAATACGTGCGGCAGTTCTCTAAAGAAACCCTGATAACCTAACTATATAGATAAATAGATGTTATCGGACGATTAAATTATTTTATTCATCCAGTAATCGGACGACTAATTTATTTTATTCATCCGTTTAGCGGACGACTAGCACTGTCCAAAACAAAATTACAGACGTTGTGTGTTTGACGTGCAATTTCAAAAGGAATTTTGAATGCAGTGTATGTTTCAACACCCTTAATTTTCGCTAGACACTACAGACGTCAACTAATGAATACGAAATTGAAAAGTAAATTTGTTTCAGTCCTTAGTTAAAATTCCCAAGGGTTGGGAATGAAAGACTTTTATTTTAAACTGATACGAACTTATAGACTGGAATTAGCATCAATTTTCTTCTAAATTTATTTTCTTTGAAGAGTTATTTTAAGCAATTCCTGAAACACGCAATAAACATTAAAGCTCTCTTTGTATTTGGCAAAAATGAAAAATTTCGAGTAAAATAATTATAATTATACAAATTCTGAAAACTGTTGCTTAGTTCTAGATGGTTGTGACGTCAAGTGTGACTTACAATGTCCTCCCTGAACATCCCCGAATAGTTATGTTAGTTTTACGTTTTAACATTTTAAAAGTGGATTCTGAAAGTGTTTTATGAAATAACAGCTAACATCTAGAACAATTATAACGTGGATCTATTTCTTATTGAAATATATTACTTTTGTATAAAAAAATACTTAACATATTTATTCTCTTTATCTCATGTTCGTTTCCTGAAAATTGTCAGTAGGTGAACGTGCATGAGAATGAGCGAAATCAGAATGAGTGAACAAATTTTTAATATTAAACCTAAAAGCAGTAGGTCTACCTCCATAATTAATGTAACTCTAGCTATTTTTTATTATTTATTATTATTTAGACCTCGTACTTATTATACTCACGTAGGCAACAAAAATAATGATAACAAAGTATCCCGTGCACGTTGTACGCAAGACGATTTTAGCAAGGAAAATATTTTTAGTTTATAAATAAAAGAATACAAAGTTCTCTGTCACATTGTGGGTTACTGGGGCCATAAAGTTAAACGAAGTGTCGGGTCAGAGGTAATAAGGAAAATTGTTCAGGCTACACTAACGCTCGCCGGCGATAAGACGTGTATGTTGCTGGCAGACTGGATTACGCAGGATACATCGCAATTTATAATCTTTATACTACACAAAATGTTTACGGGGAACGTTTTTCAATGTTCAGGTGTTATGCTAGATATATGAGACGCTGTCTACTATTTTACTGAGCAAGGGATCGGAATAAGTAAACGAAGAAATGAAAGCGATAATATAATTTTAATAAGCTAGCAATGTAAACGTTTTACAATTCAGCTGTTATATTTAATTCATTCAGTTTATATTTTATTCTGCTCTGGTTGTAAAGATACAAGAAACAGCTACTTTATTATTACGACTTCTACAACCATCTAGGCTGCGCTATTTTATTACTACGCTCTATACTTTTATAAGTGGATCGAGAGCATTTGTTTAGAAATTAAAGACTTTTTAACGGATTTTAAACGCGATTTATTCATTCTATTATTTTCCCGACGTTTCGAACACTTTACAGCGAGCGTGGTCACGGGGAGACTGAGATGTTATACGTCTTGACGGTCATTCAAAAATTGCTGTTTGTAAACTACCTCCACCTATTCCTCCGTAGTTGGTATGTGGAATAGGTGGAGGTAGTTTACAAACAGCAATTTTTGAATGACCGTCAAGACGTATAACATCTCAGTCTCCCCGTGACCACGCTCGCTGTAAAGTGTTCGAAACGTCGGGAAAATAATAGAATGAATAAATCGCGTTTAAAATCCGTTAAAAAGTCTTTAATTTCTAAATGTATAATACTCGCGTAAAATCAAGCATTTGTTTAATTCATAAACAAAAGTTATTTATTACTTTTATATTATAAATAAATGAATATTTATCTATTTATGAATATTGTACGACCAAAAACGAATTTTACAATGTAAAAAAAAGATATGGGAGGGGAAGAGGTAAGGATAAGTATAAAATATTATATAATTATATTCATAAAATATGTGTCATTTTCCTGTCGATATTACATTTGTTCTGTGTGACATCCTTGATGAACAGCACGTATGCATATGCACCTACGTAAATATAGACTGTAGATAGTCGATTGCAGCTCCAAGGCAAACATTGGACCATTAAGTCTCATCATGTCGACCAACAAACTAAGCATCCCAGATTTCGACGACATATTCAAACAAATAAAAATCAACTTCTGGCTTATCGGCATTCCTTACGAGAAGAATATAAAACTGCATTATTACATACTAATGGCTGTCATTATCGTTATGGCAATACATGAATTATTATTCTTCACTTCAAAATTCTCAGCTGAAAATTTCCTCGAATTAACACAACTGGCTCCCTGTACGTGTGTTGGACTGTTGTCTTTTATCAAAATAGCATTGATTTGCAGTAAACGAAATAGTATTTTCAAAGTCACCAATATTCTAAAGGCTCTCTATCAAGATATCCTTGATGATAATAAGAAGATACACCTAGTACGGTCGAATTTTATGTTTCTTAAATACTTAACAAAGTATTTCTTCATTTTAAATGGTGTTCTTATCAGTTTTTATAATTTTTCTACAATTTTTCTTATTATTTATAATTATTGGAAGAAAAATGAAGTGCAGTATATTTTACCTTATGCAATCATGGTACCATTTACGATTGATTCTTTGCCCAAGTGGTTCATTGTTTATTTATTTTCAATGTCAAGTGGTAAGTAAACATCATGCTTTAATACAGTATATAATTAAAATATAGGAATTCAATACAGAAAAGTATAGAATATAGATTTATTTATTTTTTGTACACCACATAATACTTAAATAAATGGTTTTGTTTATACTTTTAGGTTTTATTTGTGTACTGTATTTTACTACTGTCGATGGATTGTATTTTATTATGACTACACATATCTATAGTCATTTTACAATTTTGAGTGAAGAAATAAAGGGTCTGGAACCAGATACAAGCTATTTATTGAAAGACATTGTTAGAAAGCACCAATATATTCTGAAGTAAGTATTTAGCATTGCGGTATTTATTTGGCACTTTCTTTTTTTTATTTTGAATTTTATAGCAGTACAGAAAAACGATACTTTTAGAAGCACCAATTCATAATTATTCAGTTTTAAACATTATTTGATTAATATTAAAAATGATTTAATGAACGTTTGTTTATTTTACAGATTGTCTCAAGATTTGGAGGATATATTTACAGCACCAAACTTATTTAACGTCTTAGTGGGATCTGTTGAAATATGTGCACTTGGTTTTAATTTAACGGTGACGTATACTACGTGTTTTATTAAAAATTAAATAAATACCAATTTACTGAATATACGTATTATAACGTTTTGAACATTTAAAATTATTACGATTTTAAATAAACCACCTTATTGTTAGATTTATTAACAATCATTCGCAAATTATGGAATACTTAAATAGTATCAAATACATTACAGATGGGTGAATGGGCTCAAATACCAGGAGTAGTTTTATTTTTGTTTTCTGTACTTCTACAAATGCTCATGATAAGCGTTTTCGGAGAAAATATCATGCGAGAGGTAAGACCTTGTACCTACATACTAATACCGACTTACTTAAGATACTTTAATGTTCGTTAATATTAATTAATAAGAAACTCCTAAAGTTATTAATAATTGAATGACAAGCATCAATTTTGTGTAATTTCTATATTAAATATTATTTGAAATAAGTACTATGAAGTTTTTCTTCTTTCCACAGAGCTCCAAAATTGGCCAGTCCGCGTATTTTTGTAATTGGTACAATATGGATCAAAAATCCAAAAAGATAATCTTACTTTTAATGTTAAGGTGAGTGATTACCTATTTAAAACGTTCATATTAAAAAGATGTTAAACTCTTTATTTGCAATAAATATTCATTAATCGTTCATGTATGAAATAATGATTTCCTTAACTTATAAATAAGGAGCGTAAAATATAAATGTTCAAGGAATAAATTACCAATTTTCAGATCCAATAAACCGCAGATGCTAACCGCGTATAAGTTTTCAGTCATTTCCTACCAGAGTTTCACAAAGGTATCGTATTAAAAATTAATTTAAACAGTTTTCAATGAACAATACAGTTTATAACCACATTATTTTTAATTATTAACTAATATTCCCGTGTTTTTAATGAAGCGATCCTATTTATAACAACGATTCCATGAATATAAAAAGTAAAATAAAATTAACTCTTTTGTTTCAGATAATAAGCACATCATGGTCTTATTTTACAATACTTCGAACTGTATACAAGCCAGCGGAATCAAATTTTAATAGCTATAAATAAAACTTAAAATTAATGTACCTACTTTAGTTACACGCTGAATTGCATATGTATTTTGTTTCAAAAAGACAACTAAAAGCACAAATCTTTATAATACGATAAGATACATTATTTATTTGAACACGTTTCGTTAATTCTGCTTTCTTAATAAAAAAATACAATTCTCACTCTGTGCCTTTTATTTACTTTTTACAAGTTTACTAAATCTCATCACTTTTGAAAGCGTCATTAATATCTCAATCACTCAAAATTCATTTGGTATATTAAAAAATAGAGTTTATCGTGATACCTTTGATCTAGTGAAAATAGAAATAATAATATTGGTATATACGTGGTGATAAAGTCATGATTTATGGGTAATTGTATACAGATAGTATAATTTCTGTATTCATTTATTCTGTCATTAATGAATAAAAAAATAACAATATGTTTTATCATCTTCACATAATATAGAAACAAATAAATAATATATTTTATAACGAAAAACCCATGTACAATCGACACATTTTTTTCATCAATATTCATTTTATAGCTGGAAAAAACTGAAACGAGGTCCCTAAAATTTCTAACAACCTCCAATTTGTAAAACAGTTTATGGTATTAAATTGACATTGTTTAAACATATCGCGCAAAGTTAATTAACAAAAATTCATAACAGCTTGTTAATGGACCAATTAAGGCCCAATATTTTCTAACTCCTACCAAGTGATTTAATTATTTCAGTATTTCAGGGCTTTGTTCTTCGTAAAATACCTATATATGAAAATGTTTATTTTTTACGTAGGTACTAAATTGAAAAAAAATGGAATCAAATTGAACGATGAACCAAAATTATGTTGATGGTGTAACTAATATATATATTTTTTTCTAGTTCTGTATTGGTATAAGCTGTGTAACGAATGTAATAGAATTATGTAAAATTAAAATAGTATATCGTGCGAAATTTATGCAGAAACTATAAGAAAACCAAAAGAAACATTGTAGAGTTAAAGAAAAGAACCCGAATAATACAAAAATAATCATTTTTTGTAAACATCTACTAGAAGTTTATAATATGTAGGTATATAAATAAGAATAAAAATCCAATAAGTTTGACAAACCAGGAACGAGGTAAAATCATCCAAGAGGAAAATTTTGAAAATCAATTACAGGCGCTTAAAAAACAATCGAATATTGAATGGAGTTTACCTGTGGAGTTTACAAAGTTGATTTATAAATGGTAAGGTTGCTGTTCCCGCAATAATATTATGGAAAACTGAATGCCAATAACTTGTAGGTCGACGTGTAATTAAAGCACATTTTTTGCTGACATATGATGGTTAATACATCATGCAGTCTTTGAGCAAATGTGTCGGCTTGAGAACAAGCTAGTAGGTAATTTTCCCTTTATTTATTATTCAAAAATTAACGTTACAGCACAAATTTATCATATACCTAATTATAGAGACTAATCGAAAATGAAGTAAAACATTAGAAATGTTTGTTAAGTTATTTGAGAAGAATATTGATTCAAAAATTTAAAACTTTATAAAAAAATGTATGGTACATCCTTGATTTATTAAAATAATATAAATACAGCAATTACATTGGTATTAAAATATTGCTAGCAAGCAAATTACTAAGGTAAATACTACACTAACGATTACTATTAAGTTCCATCATGTTGACGAATAAACTCGGTATTCCTGCTTTCGAAGAAATATTCAAACAAATCAAAGTCAACTTTTGGCTAATAGGTATTCCCTTTGAAGAGAGCATAAAGTTACGTTATTACTTTTTATTATGTTGGCTCATTGTTATGGCACTACAGGAATTTCTGTTTTTCATATCAAAATTTTCCGCTGAAAATTTCCTCGATTTAACCCAACTGGCTCCCTGTACATGTATTGGTATATTATCAATAATAAAAATAATTCTAATTTGTAGTAAAAGGAGCAGCATTTTCAAATTTACAGATAATCTAAAAGCGCTGTACAAAGACATTGTCATTGATGAGAAGAAAATACTACTCGTGAAGCCCAACTTCGTCTTTCTGAAATATCTTATAAAATATTTCTTCATACTGAACGGTGTCCTTATAAGCGTTTATAATTTTTCAACGATATTTCTTATATTGTATCACTATCTCAAGACCAATGAAGTAAGGTTCATTTTGCCGTATGCCATTATGATACCGTTCTCGGTTGATTCCTGGGGTAAATGGCTTTTTATTTATTTGCATTCCATAATAAATGGTGAGTCAATATTAATTACGTGCGTCTGCTTTTACGATAATAAATAATACCACATATGTCTAAAATAGCACTGTATTTCCAGGTTTTATCTGTGTGTTGTATTTCACTACTGTTGATGGGCTTTATTATATTATGACGACGCATATTTGCAGTCATTTTATTATCTTAAGTGAAGAAATAAAGAAATTGAAGCCAGAAACATCATATTTGTTGAATGAAATTGTGAAGAAACATCAATATATCTTGAAGTGAGTAAATCTTTCAGATAGTTTTCTAGTTTGATTAAATAGTATGTACCTACATAATTATAAATATGATTGCTTACAGATTGTCTCAAGATTTGGAGGATATTTTTACAGCACCAAATTTGTTTAACGTTTTAGTTGGATCTATTGAAATATGCGCACTGGGATTCAATTTAACGGTAAATAAAATATAAAATTCCTGCATAAAATATATTTTACCTATACCTATATGAAAAATATGTTATACATATATTTAAAATTTCAGATGGGCAAGTGGTCTCAAATACCAGGAGTTGTATTATTTTTATTATCAGTCCTCCTACAAATTCTCATGATAAGTGTTTTTGGTGAAAACATCATAAGAGAGGTTAGTGACAGTAACATACATTTATGCTTTTTTAATAAATTACAAAATTACTGTGACTTCGTAGCATGCAGAGAAGCATATTTTAATGACATAAAGAGCCAATTCTACCTGATAATGTCCCTGATAGACTAATGAAACTGTTTTGCGTAAATCTTAATAAACATTTAAACGTACATACAACGTAAAACGTACGTAAAATTTAACCAATAGGCGAGTCACCACAAAGAACAATCTCGCGAGCGTAGACAAACGTCCACACTGTCCGAACTACTTCACGCAACAATACCATTTTGCATATAATTTATAAGCATTTTATTGCAGAGTCGAAAAATAGGGGAATCCGCGTACCTTTGTAAATGGTACACTATGGACAAAAAATCCAAGAAGACCATTTTACTTCTAATGCTAAGGTAACTATTTGACAAAATATACGCAAATAGCAGAGACCGATAATGCTTTAACTTATAACATAATTTTCTATTCTCAGATCCAATAAACCACAAAAGCTAACGGCGTATAAGTTTTCAGTCATTTCCTATGAGAGTTTCACAAAGGTACGGCTGTAAAAATTTCATTTAAGCCATTTTCAATTTAGTATACGGTTTCAGCTGCTGAACTTATTAACTAACGTAGATAAAGTAAAACATATTATTAAACGACTAAGTACCAGATATTCAGTGTACATATTACTTCCTACAAATTGTATTGAATTATTTGAACGTTTTAATACTGTATTTATATTTATTAAAAAGTATAATATTTGTATTCAAGGGTTATATAAAAAGCCCAGTAAATAAGATTGGTAACCGAAGACAACGCTTAAAGCCGCTAAGGGAATTAAACCTGTCAGGCCTTATTGGCAATTTAATACTTTTTTTACTTCTCACTCTCACGGGAATGGAAGTGATTTTAATTCTTTTATATTTTTCTCCTTCGGCCGTGAACTTAATCCTCGGCTTTCAGAATTGTTCTTTAATTAAAAAATTTGCTCTGTAATTGTTTTTAGCTCGCCTTCAACGCTATCAAAAATAATATTTAAAAAACAATTTTTTTTCACAGATCATCAGCACCTCGTGGTCATATTTTACTATACTCAAAACTGTATACAGGCAACCTGAATGGGTTTATAATGAATTCAATTAAATCAAACAATCATTTTTTTTTAATAACTCAGGCCCCGGAATCACAGACACAATAGAAAATCTATTGTGTCGTGGACCGATCGGGCCGTTCGGGGCTCAATGGGTTAATAAAAATAAAATACCTGTCTCTAATTAATTCTACTCTAAGAATTGTTATAAACGATAACAATTATCGTAGATCTATTTAATCTTTACAGATTATATTATACACATGGATGACGAGATCTTTATTGATTTATTATCACTACTTTTTTTAATTACTTTTGTTAATAGCTGATATTATCGTATATATGTATGTATTGAGTATTATTATTTTAATGGATTCTTTGGTGTCAGCTTTGTTCATGGCTAATGAGGCCGATTCTAGTACAACATAGTCTTTAAGTCTTGTATATTAATGAAGGTAACTTATTAACTATGTAATCACGAAAAGCATCAAAACAGCTACTATTGTGTCTTGCAACACTTATTTATCGCGTACGTCCTGAACATGTAGCAAGTTTTTCAATAAAACGTTCAGTATATGTTATTTTATAAATATAGTTATGTAACTGTATATTTTCATCAATCAACTGTATATTCAATATCATCAACTGTATATTTTCAAACTATAATTGTATCCCAGTTGAGGATAAATACAACTTTGCCTTAAGGTTATAGGTGCATTACTATTTATTGTTCAATGAAGGTTCAATGAAGAGAAATATTAGAGCTTACTATATTATTATATCAAAGCATATTAAAATAAGAAAAAGAGGTTTAAAAAAAGTCAAATATTTGATTCTTTATTATATCAATTTATTGCCAGTTAATAAGGATATCTGCGAGCGGTGTCCAGTCGGTATATTCCAGAGCTGTAAAGAAAAATAATAAAACATTAAATATATATTTCTCATCTTATAAAGTCAAGATGTTTTGTTATATGTAAATCAAATATATGTAAAATTATCATATGCAATATACAATTGTTACTGTGTTATATACCCACCTACGATAAAATAGTAATGTGTTTTGGTCAAAAATTTACTATCTTACAAACTTTTTTCTAATCATAATTATTTAAATAAATAGATGTGCGTTCACCTCGTTTTAAATCATTGAAATAAACAATCTTACTTTTCGACCTTAACTGTAATAAAACTTAAAAAAATGGAATTCATTACATTGGCATACACATATTTGTTTAGTTTTATTTTTGGAAGTATTGAGTTGCGCTACATGTTATACCTATATACCTAGTATATGACTGAAAACTTACCCCCGTTTGTTCAAGTCATCGTTGCCCATACGCAGAGCGCTACCACGGCACGTGTTATACGTCACTTGCGTCATGGAAGTGCACTGCCTTCCTTCTAGATGGTTCCATGTTACAGTTGAAGCGAATAATTCCCACGCGCGGTTGTGGTTACAAAGACTGGTTGCACAACCGGGTTGAGACCTGCCTCCATTCGGGAAGAAGTCGGCATCAGCCACTCTAGAGCCGATTCCAAGGCCGGCAGTACCACCGTCAGTGTGAATAGCCTCCACGTAGACGCCGTCAGACGCGCGTAAACGGTTTGAATTAAGGGCCCATAGAGGACCGGCTGGGTCCAAACCTAAACGATAGTTTGGAGATTAGTAACTTCAACAAGTTGTATGAATTACTTTAATTGTATTGTTATAGTTATAGTCGCGCTGTTACGCCCGTAGCGGTTTGTATGAACGGTGTATTATTGTCACTACGAAAGTAAACGGTGGCAAAGTTTTCAATAGACTACATAATGGAGTTATAATTTATTTCGTGTATATTTTGAAATTGAATTTCGTTATCTATGTAAATAAATTAAATTGTAGTGTTTGTTTAATTTGTTTACAACAATTTTTATGTATGCAGTAACACACGGTATTTTTTAGAAAACAATTTTACTTGTTCATAAAAAAAATACTTTCTTGTCTTTTATTTTACGTCTCTTTCTTATGTTTTATTTCAAAATTTACGAATTTAAGACCTTTAAACTCTTTAAAAAGTGTTTATTTCCCCTAATTATCATCTTATTCTACATGGAATGTGACAAAAACCTCTTATACTCTACAATCTACATAAAAAAGCTTACCAGTGACTCTAGCGGCTCTGCCACCAAGCTGTCTTCCAGCATTACCAACAAGATGAGCGCCCAGACTGAACCCAACAAGGTGCATGCTGGTGAAAGGCGCTCCAGTCACTTGGTTAAGGAACTCCAAGAACTGGCCGAGGCCACGGCCAACTGCTGGTACTCCGTTTGCGGCTGTTACATAGTCACGAAGAGCTAGCCTTCTCCAGTCCATGATGATTACGTTTACATCGCTCTTGTCGAGGTATGCTATAAAAAGGTTATGTTCATTTTATTGTGGTTGTAGGATTTACGCACTGAAATAATATTCATAGTGAGAAGTCAATACTTATACATGACGATGATGTAATGCTTTTTTCCGATTATGCTCAGCGAAATACCAATGAACGTACTTATAGTCGTTTACGACGTGACTTCATTCTACCAAAAGTTAATTAGGAAAAAATCTGCACAATTTTATTATCAAAACAGACGGCAGCAATTCCGAAAAAAAATCTTTTGATCATTAAATATTATATACAATCTAACATTTTAATTCAATTTCAAATCCTAATATATTAGAAAACCGATAATAATTGTTAATCCAGTTAATTGGAGTGATTCATTGCTAAACAAATTGGGTTAATATGCACCGATGGTTTACCATTTCTAATTGTTGGGTTAATGTTGGTGTTTTGGTTGCTAAGCCAGCCGTGGACAACAACTACGGTAGGTCTGTTAGCGTCAAAGTTGGAATTTCTGATGGAATTAGCATTGTTGATGGTTAACGTCTGAGACAATCTTGGGTTGCGTCTGAAAGAAAATATATAATAATTAATATAAAATGTTCAGGGTTTGTTTTTTAGTTCAAAGAAAGTAAAAGATAGAGAATAACATCCTACTAATATTATAAACGCGAAAGTTTGTAAGTATAGATGGATGGATGGATGTTTTTTATTCTTTCACGTAAAAACTACTTAAACGTTTACTATAAAATTTGGTATGTAGGTAGCTGATGACCCAGAATACGACATAGGCAACTTTTTATCCCGGAAACTCCTCGGAAATATGCGGGTTTTCTTTGAAAACACGTGCGAAGCCGCAGGCGGAAATCTAGTTATTGATAAATTGCATTTTTATTCCATTAAAAATATCATTTTAAAATCACATTTTTCGACTAAAGTAAGTAAAAAGAATTTCACCTTGTGTACAAGAAGTATTGGTTATTTTCTGGGTTCCTAGCAATTTCGTTCAAAAATTCCACGTCAGGTTCGGCTTCCAAATCAACTAGGTGCATTTGCCCATCTCCTCCGGGAATTTCAATAAACCGTCCATATTGTTTCTCCTTCTCAAATGGAACAGCAATGGCGGTATAAACTACAAAGTAAAATATAATTATTCATAATAACATTCAACTAAATGTATAACATCGTTTAAAATAAATACGTACCCGCCACACTGAACAATAGGATAAAAACCTTCATTTCCAAAAACGCCTATTGACTAAGTCTTTGACTAAGTCTACAAACACTAGAATCGTTAATATATATGAAAGATAACGATAACATGATCATCAATCTTTTTTTGTTTTTAAAGCGGAATTACATATTATGAAGATAACTTTAATCTCTACCATAATCACTGCATAATTTGCTAAAGAAATTGCAAGAAAATTATGGATTGTTCCAGATAATGTAATTTTAAAATATTATTTTCCTTAACTTTACTGTGTAGTATGCAAAATGATTTCATTTTAGTTTAAGTCAAATCGTGTGAGGTTGTTGTTGTATCTGTTACCGGCCAAACCCGATTTCAGGAGTCAGGACAAACTAGTTTGGCCTAGGCTAAACTAGTTCGTCCTATACACGATCGGATGAACTGGTATAGCCTAGGCCAAACTAGTTCATCCTAAGACCAATAGGATAAAGCAGTTTAGCCTAGGCCATACTAGTTTCCCCCCCAACGTTCCAAGCCTTGTCGTGGCGGGGGGGCTCAGTACCTGGGCTGCAAGCCAGCATCTTGGGGAAGCTAATATGGAATAAACACGTGCCGCTCCCGATTCGTTTTGTTAATTAAACCATACGGGAAGTGGCCTTGGAGTATAGGCATATAAAACAGGAGCTAGGAGGTGTATCGCCGTATCCGATTCCCTGTACAAATATGCGAGAAGAAAGCACACGGTGCAACTCTGAAGAAGGTCTCTAGAAGACCAGCGGCTGCATTGCAGCGTTGGATGGCGGTCAGCGAACCGTGGCGCGACGGACTTAGCGGGAGGATGTCTCTAGCTGGGTTGTGGGGCTTTAGCCCCCCGTCGGGCAAACTGTTATCTCTAGCGTGTGACGTTGTCATGTCTAGCGGCACGCTAGAGACCAGGGGGCTCGCCTTAACCGGCCGGCCCGAGAGGAAGGTGACCTCAATAAAAAACCCCTCTATTTCGTCGTTGGGGCGCCCCACGGGGCCTAAGCGCGACGTCGGATTCCTGCTTTCCCATTGGGAGGTAGGTGGCTTGGCGAGAAGACCAAGTCGGAGCGGCCAACCCCCGGATACCGCCCGCCCTCCGGGGTGTAATAGGGTTACTCGGGTACAGGGGGCACCACCCGGGTGGACCATATATTTCCCCCTTACTCGTGGGACTAAAAACACAGTCAAAATGAAACCCCAACCAGAAGAAGAAGGAGGTTTGCCGAGAGATTCGGCAATTGGAAAATGCAGTCTGGTGTTGGAGCGCGCGTCGTGCGCTACCACTACACCCACTGAAATTGGAGGAATTGTTAATCGTTCGTATGTGATGACGGACGTAGCCGCGGAGTCAGACTCCTCTAACTCTATGGCGAGTATAAACTCACGGGTCACTATGAGCCCCCTGGCCTGCCGAGAGGCTCTGTGCACCCCGAACAAGGAGTCGCGCTTCTGGCGCACCCGTAAGCGCTCGCGATTGGAAGATGGAAGTTCGAGCGATACCACCATCCCATCTTCCTCTGGAAGACCTCGCACAGGCCTTCGCAAGGCACACAGAGTGGAGAAAGAGGCACAAGCTGAATCGGTAACCGGACCATCCTCATCCGCTTCAGCAGACCCAAAAACAAAAGCTAAGCGGTCGCCATCGATAGCAATTGGTACCAATACAGCGACAGAAGAGGCTAGGAAGAGAATTGAGGCAAATCTGACAATTGTAGAAAAGATTGCCAAAGCTTCCAACCACCTTAAGACCACGTACGTAGCAGACCTGAGAAACGCCGCCAAGGCAATTAGGGAGGACGCGGATTCCCTCGCCGTAAGAACATTATCCGAAGAAACCACTGCGCTCCGCGCTGAGAATGAACGTCTGCGTATAAGACTAGATGTAATTCAAAGCGAAATGCGGGAGCTGCGGTTGCTCATTAACCGGGGCCCTGTTGGCTCTGTGCAACCAGCGGAGTTGCCGCAGGATTTCGAGGATAGGATGGTGCGCCAGTTGGGAGAGCTCATTGATGCGCGGCTAAGGAACTTGGAGCTACGACCGAGCCCACAACTGCGACGCCTCTCCAGCGCTACGGATGGAGGAAGAAGCCGATCTGTCGACCTCCGACAGGACAGTCATCCTAAGGATGCGGGATCAAGGCCAAAGAAAACCAAGGCGCTCTCCATGCCGGCGAAGAACGCGGCACAGAACAGGCAAGAGACTGAGATAAAGGAGGGAGGCAAAAAGAAGATGAAGAAGGGAAAAGGATCCGGGAAGGAAAGTCGAGCGGTGGAATTGCGAAGTGGGGGATCTACTCCTGCCTTATCTCCCGCAACGGTGGTTCCTTCGTGTGACGACGCGGAGACCTCAACGGTGCCCACAGCCAATGCTACTGACGAGGGCTGGTCAGTAGTGACTAGGAAGGGCAGATCAGGCTCGAAGAAGGCACAACACGCTGGGTCCGGAAAAGCCGCGATTGATACACGGAAGATATCTCACCCAATCAAACCATCCCAACCCACGCTGAGGGCCCCACGATCTGCTGCAGTCGTCTTGACAATATCATCGGATGCACAGGCTAACGGCATAACATACGCCACAGCTATCAAGGAGGCGAGAGCTAAAGTTGACCTCAAGGAGGCCGGAATAGATTGCGTAAAGTTTCGCCAGGCAATCACGGGGGCCACAGTAATCCAGATTCCTGGGCCCGGTAGCGGAGAAAAGGCTGATTTACTGGCAAGTAAATTGAAGACAATCTTTAAAGACAAGAACATCAAAGTCTCAAGACCAGTGAAAATGGCGGACCTACGTGTTTCGGGCCTAGATGCGTCCGTTACAGAGAACGATTTAAAGGACGCCATAGTAACAAAGGGAGAATGCCTGGTGGATCAAATACGGGTCAGCCAAATACGCCAAGATAAAACTGGGCTTTATGGAGCGTGGGTAAACTGCCCTGTAACAGTGGCCAAAAAACTTACCGAGACACGCTTTCTCGTCGGATGGGTGGCGGCAAGAGTAAGAGTACAGGAACCACGAGAGATGCGTTGCTTTCGATGCCTGGAAGTGGGGCATGTGGCCAACCGCTGCACCACGGAGTGCGATCGCAGTCATCTATGTTATCGCTGTGGGCAGCCAGACCACAAAGCTGCCAACTGTACCGCCAAGCCAAACTGCGCAGTTTGCGTAGCAGCAGGCAGGAAAGCAGACCATCGCTTAGGCGGTAACGGCTGCGCTGCCCCGAATATGAAAGCGTCAAAAGCTCGGCCTAAGAGACACATTGCAGACTCCCAGGCAAATGGAGCGACTATGGAGGTTGTGGAAACCGTCACAGCATAGGATGGCGCTTCGGATTCTACAATCCAACCTGAACCACTGTGCCAGGGCTCAGGATCTACTGATGCAGAGCCTGGCACAGTGGTCCATACACATCGGAATTCTATCGGAACCTTATGCAGTTCCAGCGGAGAGAGACAACTGGGTCGGGGATCTTGACGAGGTTGCTGCCCTTATCATAATGCAATCGGAAGGATCACCTCAAATCTGTGCGCACAGGAAGGGTCATGGATGTGTAGCCGCGAAACTGACTGACATGGTGGTAATTGGAGTTTACTTCTCACCAAACAAAACGCTTGCTGAGTTCGAAGCGTTCTTGGGGGAAGTAAACTCCATGATTCAATGGGGTCGCCCTCACCAAATTGTCATTGCAGGGGACTTAAACGCCAAATCTGCCTTGTGGGGCTCTTCTACCACGGATGCTCGCGGAGACATTCTAGTCGAATGGATCGCAGCTCAGAATCTGGTCCCTCTCAACCAGGGCACTGAGAATACATGTGTGCGCATGCAGGGAGGGTCAGTCGTGGATGTTGCGTTTGCAAGTCCCACCCTGGCTCATCGAGTTCGTGGTTGGAAGGTTTTGTCGGAGGTGGAGACTTTGTCGGACCACAAATACATCCGATTTGATGTTATGCAAACAACATCAAATCTACACGGGAACAGGTCTGCGCCTGTCGAATCTGGCCCGAGATGGTCCCTCAAGTCCCTGGACAGACACTTACTGGAACTGGCATCTATAGTTAGTGCGTGGTGTCCGAAACCCGACTCTATAAACGTGGACACTGAGGCGGAATGGTTTGCGGCAACGATGACACACATATCAGACGCCGCAATGTCTCGAGTAAAACCATCTCCGCCACATAATAAAGTTTATTGGTGGTCACCAGAACTTGCGCAGCTTCGTTCAGCCTGTGTTGCCGCCAGACGCCGTTACACAAAATACAGACGAAAGAGGAAGCGGGCAGACTACTCCATTGTCGAGGAATCTGAGCGGTATGCCGTATACCAAGACGCTAAGAAGGCCCTTAGAGAGTCCATAGCGACCGCTAAGGAGAGGGCATGGGCCGAATTGCTGGAGACACTGAGCCTTGACCCCTGGGGGCGTCCTTACAGGCTGGTCATGAATAAACTACGTCCTTGGGCTCCACCACTAACAGCTAGGTTGGAGCCGGCACTGCTTAGAAAGGTGGTGTCTTCACTCTTCCCGGGTCGAAATGCAACGTGGCACTCGGACCGAGGCAGTGACCAAGGAGACCTAGCCTGCGCGGGACCTATTCCGGACGTTTCCTTAGCCGAACTAGATGTAGCGGTACAACGCCTGAAAAGGAAATCTACCGCCCCGGGGCCCGATGGCGTGCATGGAAGAGTGTGGTCACTTGCCCTCTCACAAGGACTGGCCCAACGATTCTGCGAACTACTGACAGAATGTTTTAAGAACGGAAGGTTCCCAGAACGATGGAAGGTGGGTCGACTTGTTTTATTAAAAAAGAGTGGTAAACCGGCCGATTCACCATCAGCCTATAGGCCAATTGTCCTGTTAGACGAAGCTGGCAAGCTCCTTGAGCGTATCATTTCCAGCCGTATCCAAAACCATCTTGCGCAAACAGGACCGGACCTCGATGAAGCCCAATATGGCTTTAGGCGTAGGCGGAGTACAGTAGACGCCATAGCCCGCCTACGAGATATAAGTGAAGAGTGTGTTTCCCAGGGTGGGGTTGCATTGGCAGTATCTTTGGATATCTCCAATGCGTTTAACACCTTGCCCTGGGACAAAATCTTAGACGGGCTTGCTCAACATCATCTACCGCTCTATCTCCGACGCATCATCCGTTCATATCTTGATGGACGCAAAATTATCTTTCCCGGACAACAAGGCTGGGGTAGTCATAGGGTTGCATGCGGTGTTCCACAGGGTTCTGTTTTGGGGCCTCTTCTGTGGAACATCGGATACAACCACGTGCTTCGAGGAGTGCTGCCGCAAGGCGTTAGCGCCATCTGTTACGCCGATGATACCCTAGTCGTGTCTACTGGCCGGGACTTTAGGGAGGCGCGACTTCGAGCTACGGCTGGGGTGGCACAGGTGGTCGCCAAAATCAAAAGTCTAGGGCTAAAAGTAGCACTCGAGAAATCGGAGGCTATATGGTTTCACGGTCATCGGAGGGCTCCACCAACCGGGGAAGATATCGTAGTGAGCGGGGTGCCCATCCGGATTGGGTCCAGGCTGAAATACCTCGGTCTGGTACTCGATCCGCGATGGACATTCCAAGCGCACTTTTCGGCACTGGCTACAAAGCTCAGCATCACGGCAGCGGCTCTCTGCCGCATTATGCCGAATATTGCAGGGCCGAGCGGAGCATGTCGCCGACTCTTTGCTGGAGTTGTGCGTTCACAGGCGCTGTACGGGTGCCCGGTATGGGCGGACAAGCTTTTAACGCGCAATACTATTGTGCTGAGGCGGTCGCAGCGAGTGATAGCCATCAGGGTTGCAAGGGCGTATCGCACTGTTTCGTATGATGCGGTGTGTGTTATAGCCGGAACTGCACCCTGGCACCTCGAAGCGGCCGCCCTGGCGGATGTCTACTGGCGTAGAGCGGAGGCAAGAGGGAGGGGCTTAGAGCTGACCTCCGAAACGCTCGATGCCTGGAAGCAGGAAGCTCGAGACGCGGTGTTCCGAGAATGGAGTCGGGAACTCAACTCATCGTGCGTGGGGGCCTGGACTCTCAACGCGATAAGCCCGGTGCTAAGAGAGTGGGTAGAGAGAGGGTGGGGGGCACTCAGCTACCGACTTGTGCAGGTCCTGTCAGGGCATGGATGCTTCGGCAGCTACCTGCATAGGATTGGACGTGAACCGGCCCCCTCTTGCCACCACTGCAGCGGCCAACTAGACACGGCCCTACATACGCTGGTCGAGTGTCCAGCTTGGACATCCGTAAGAAGGCCTCTCGAGGGCTTGCTGGGAGCGAACAACGAGCTAACCCTGCAAGACCTCGTGAAGATGATGGTCGCTGATGACGCGAAATGGGGTATGGTCGCAGCCTTTTGCGAAACCATAATGAAGGCGAAAGAAGACGCAGAGAGGGCCCGGGAAAATGACCCAGCGGCGGATCCTCTGCGTCGACGTAGACCTGGCAGACGCAGGCGTCAGTATGTCCAACGTCTGCCCTGAAACAAGAGCCAACAACTAAGCACAGGGGGAGGTTTACGTAGAGACGAGCATACTACAGATATGCTCGCTGCAAGTAAACCGACCCCCCCTGCGACAGAGGGTGGATAGCCCGGCAATAGGGCGGCGTTATCATTATCATTATGCGATACCGTCGCCTATTGACAAATTAAGGGCTTGGGCGAGTCGCCCAGTTGCGACACTCACCACGTAGGCGGCGGGGGTACAAGGCCTGGCTGTTAACCCCTGTCGCCGAAGATGAACGGTGGCCACCGTTGGGTTTTAGTGGGTAGGGCTTCATGCGAGTCCCACATACCCCCTCGAGCAGTAAAACTGTAGAGGGGGATGCGTAAATGCATTTCCCAACGTAAAAAAAAAAAAAAAAAAAAAAAAAAAGGCCATACTAGTTTATCCTAACATAAGTACGCACACACCCAGGATAAACTGGTATGGCCTTGTCTTAACATCTTAGAATACCTGGAAAGGCAAAATAAATTGGTATTCTATTAAAATTTAATTATTAATCAATACATATAATAAAATTCTAGAAAAGTGGTGTCTGTACAATGAAAATATGTAAAAAAAAATTAGCAGGGGTTATTACTAAATCGATCCCAAACCCAAAACTGTCGTTAAATTTTTTTTTGTCTGTTTGTCTGTTTGTCTGTATGTTTGAACACGCTAAGAAACGGCTCAACAGAAACGGCAGAAACGGCTTATCCGATTTAAATGCGGTTTTCACTAATATATTGTGGTAATCTTCATTTAACATTTAGTGTTTATTTCATGTCAATCGGTTTATAAATAAAAAAGTTATGACCATTTAAGTATTCACGGCGAACATTTGCTAAGGCATTCTATGGTACACTATTATATAGTGTACGATAAAACGTAAGTTATCTGTTATACGCTACAGTTATTTCTATAAAATGTCCAGGTGATCATATCGAAAGTCCCCAAGGGTGGGGTGGGGGTGGGGGGGTAAGCTGAGGTAGTAGGGGGGAGGGGTCAAATTAAAATTATGCTTATTTTTAGGTAAATTTTATACATAAAATGTCCTTTAAATTATGTCGTAGGTATTATAATATTTTTAACCCCCGACGCAAAAAGATGGGTGATAAGTGTTTGACCGCTATGTGGGTCTGTGTGTGTATCTGTTTGTGCCACCGTAGCTCGCTAGCAGGTAATTAGATGCGGTTTTTTTGTTAGGCAGCATATTTTCCGACGCTGGTTCTTAGATAAACTGTATCAAAATAGGTTAATCCATTTATTATACCTGGGTATACATATAGAGGTAAAAGTAGGAATGAGAATAACTAAAGTTATCGAATATACTTTAATGATATATTAAATGAAAGTGAACGACCTATCAGTAACAATAAGTCAAATTTTATCAAAATCGGTTCATCCATTTATTTGATATACGGTATAAAAGTTGTAGGTAATAAAAAAATGAATTTTGACTCAAATGACATATGAAATGAAAGGGCATGACGGGTAAAGTATAATTGGACATATTTAATCAAAATCGGTTCATCCATTTACTATACCTATATATGGGTAAAAGTTGGAAAGTAGAAGTATGAAAGAAACGATTGTTGTCAAGTATACCTAAGTGACATATCAAATGAAAGTGCATAACGGGTGAAGTACAGTTATAGTTCTATTTTTATCCAAATCGGTTTTTCAATTTATTAGATTACAGCACAGATTACAGCGGTAAAAGTGGGAATGAACAATAATCGAATGTGGTCAAATAATATCTCAAGCGGCATATCAAAATATGAAAGAGCAACGTGTGAATTACAATTAGTAATGTTTTATCGAAATCGGTTCATCCGTTTATTACACTTTAGGGGTGACAGTGGTTAGATAAATAAACCAAATGGAGCATCAAACGACAGGATATGTCGTGTACATATAGGTACAATTAGATAATATGGTTTACATCAAAATCGGTTCTGTCCGTAGTAGTAAATACTAGGGATGGAAAGGTTGAAAGTCTGTGAAAGAAGAGGGGGATATGGGAGCGAGAGGATAGCCACACCCTGGAAATTTTGAATTCTACTCAAAGCCACATAGGCCTGGCGCGGCGCTTGGCAATTTTTTTCTTAAATATACCACTTCTTTTGCCACTGTGGTCCATTACAATTTGTGCACGGTTACGGCCCAATTTAAAAGATGTCAAGGAGCAACAAACTTATAGATATCAATATGATGTAGGAATGTATTATGGAGGCAAAGGTAGGTCTCGCTCACTTGAAAATATTACATGAAAATAAGAAACCGAAGTTTAAAAATTAAAAAAAAAACCCAACGCAATGAAGGAAAAGGAATAAATAATTTTACAAACTTCCCGACGATCTTTAAAATTATGATAATATGATAATGATGGTATGGCAGCCCCGACGACTTTGTTTTTTTTTATTTTTATAAATATTTAAAATGCTATTTATTTTTAAAGATCTTCGGGAAGTTTGTGAAATTATTTATTCCTTTTTCTATGCACTTTTCTTCGTTGCGTTGGGTTTTTTTTTTAATTTAATTTTTATTGCACAGTCTAAACGGTTTAGTTACTACAGGCGCGAGACAGGAAAGATGAGCGCTGAGACAAACGTCAAAACGCAAAGGAATAGAAGGAATCCGCTACGATACTAATTGTCATAAGCGTATGATGTGTTTTGCACAATTTTATTAAATTGCGACTGGATGAAAATTTTGTTCGTGATCGTCGTCGTCGTTGGTAGGGTGAACAAATCTTTAGCAAAACATCATCAGTACGCTTATGTCAATTAGTATCGATAGCGGATTCTATTCCTTTGCGTTTTGACGTTTGTCTCGGCACTCATTTGCTGCACAATATATTGTCAAAAACATCCATACAAGGAAGGAAGGAAAATAAATTTGCTCCTTTCCCTCCTGGTGCCTAAAAAATAATATGACATAATTTAATTTTACGTAGATTATTTTTCCGACCCAAATATCGACCAATAGAATTGCACCATTCGACGTCACGTGGTACAACCTACATGGTATTATACTGATAATTTTTTGAAAATTTTCTCTGGTCGTTGACGTCAAACTGACAGGTTGAATTCAATTGTGAAATTATTGGCCGACATTTGGGACGGAAAAATAATCCCCCGAATACCACACGAGCTTCAAAATTATCTGGCATTTCCCTCAAGGTTCCCTGCAAACAAATAAAGTCGTCAAGTTTTTCAGGAAAAATCACTCGCGCTTCGCGCTCGTGATTTTTTAACCTTGACTAAAAACTTGACTCCTTCATTTGTTTGCAACGAACCTATCGGAAAATACCCGATAATTTTGAAGCTCTTGTGGTATTATAAGTGAAAATTAATTAGGCATTTATTTTTTTAGCTCAGTTTAGTAATAAATTTTACTAAAAGTTTTTTTAATTATTTATGGTAGTACGTGTTTATTCAATAAAAGTTAAGTAGTAACTACTATGCAGTCACTATTCCACGCGGACGAAGTCGCGGGCACAGCTAGTGGTAAAATAAATAAAGTACTCTCTATTTGGAAATTAATCTTATTTATTAAAATAACGATAACGATAACATGATCATCAATCTTTTTTGTTTTTAAAGCGGAATTACATATTATTATGAAGATAACTTTAATCTCTACAATAATCACTGCATAATTTGCTAAAGAAATTGCAAGAAAATTATGGATTGTTCCAGAGAATGTGATTTAAAAATATTATTTTCCTCAACTTTACTGTGTAGTATGCAATATTATTTCATTTTTAGTTTAAGCCAAAACGTGTGAATTTGTTGTTGTATAGCTATTCATGTTTTGTTGAAGTCTAAATTATAAGAGAATGAATATTTTTATAACGTTTAAGCTGAATCAATTTATTATTTTCATTTGAATAACAGCATGTTCAGATCGCGCAAAATAAGGGCCGATTTTTCAATGCTTGGATAAAACTTATCCGTCCAATAAAGTATTACACGATAATATTAAAATGTCACGTAAACTGTCAAATACGGGCAATTAGAATACGTTTTTAAAATGGTAGTTTTATACATTATTCGACGAATAAGTTTTATCCAAGCATTGAAAAATCGGCTCTAAATCGAATTTTAAATGAAATGTCTCCGTGTCTCTGGCTTGACGTAGAAAGTTTTGATCATTTAAATAAAATATTGGCAGAAGTTTACCTGTGTACCACTCGCGATGAAGATTTGATTCTGAAAATAAATTTGCCCGTTCCAGTCAGTACGCTGTAAAAATCTAGAATTCAAAACGAATTCTTTAAATGGACTTATAGTTAAGTTTTGCCTTGTTGTGTGGTTGAATCTTAATTTGATTGAATAAAATCAGTTGAAGCATATTTTCATATCTCAATAAATAGATAATAAAATATGACTGATATCTGAAATATAGGTATCATAATAAATTACCTACCTACTAGAGATGGATATAAAAACACAAAAAAAATATGTATAACTTAACATAGGTATACAATGGTACCCTTTGTTGTTTTCCTTCCATATTAAAAATACGTTTAAATTTTTTATATTATTGTCTACGGAACCCATTGCAAAGAAAACTCGTGATTCATTTTCGCACTTTGATAACGAAAAAAAAAACAATATACTCAGATGGTTATAAGTGATAAGAGCCAATAATTTTAAATTTAGTTGTTCAGTTACAGATATAAATAATTAATGGATTGTTGGACGAGATCAAGTCGAGATAAACATATTTTAGTACGAAAAATTTCCACAGGTGCCATTGTGCATTATTGCAACTTTATCCGTGCCTTATTACTTGCATTTGCTTTGTTTTTTGGCTTTGTTACTTATCTTTTAATGACGTTACAAATGACCAATGTAACCAAATCTATAAAATATATTATAATGTCGATAAAACTTTACCACACACAAGTTCTTATCTTATAATTAAGATCTTATTTGTCGCAATTATTTAATGTACCTTGGTTATATGTTTTTACGTGTTGCTACCACCGATTTCACAGATAATCTATTACTATACTACGACATTTTACGTATTCTAATAATTTAATAATAGGTATATAGATAATCTATCAATTATTATCAATACCACACTATAATGACTATATATTATTATTATGATGACACACAAAGTCGCACAAGTCGCATTGTGTAATTTCGTACGTAATGTGAAAAATAAACTTACATAATACAACATAAATAAAAAAATAATGTCGTAAAATTGCCTATGTTTCATCTATACAAAACTCAGACTCAATACAAAATATGGTGTTTTTACGACTTCTTTGATGCGTAGTTACATTCTATGTTTTTTAAACTGATACAAACCAGCAGAATTAACTGCACAATACTTAATTATTAACCTTTCTCATACTAGAAATAGTAAAACAGGGCAAACGAAACATAATTAAATTTAACTATTGAAATATCAAGACGAACACAATGCGAACCCAACTTTTAATTTGGTTCAAGTAGGCTTGAAACAACTGGTTTTGAATAATAAATATCTTTCTCTCAATAATAATAATTAACAAACGGTTCTGTTTTTTATAACCATAACGTTTTCAAAATTTCCTGCATATTTATATTTTTTTTTATTATATCAAAACGTTAATTACTTGTTAAGAGCGTGTACGCGGTCCGTGCGCTGTTTGGCTCAAATATGTGATTTTTCAAACCAGATTGTCCATCAACCACTTATCTTAAAAACATATGAATTACTAATGATTTTAGGAAATGTTATTGTCTATATTGTTAGTTAAGAGTTTTTTTCAATTAATACAGTATTTGTGAATACCATCAAGATAACTGAGCCGATGATTACTTGATTTCACTTTTAGTGTCAATTTCGAAGCTAAAAATATCTGAAATTGCTGACAGATCTAGCAAACAATTTTTTTAACTTTACGAAATTTTTTTAATTGATATTTTTTTGGTTTTATGGCATTCAAATGCTTTATAAATATAAATTTATAAAGAATAGAATTTTTTTTTTTAATAATTTAAAACCAAAAAAATATCAATTTCAACAAAAAAGGTCGTGTTCCATCGTTACAATATTGTATTCACTAAAAAGTGTTTCATATTGGTTGAGATGGTTGTTAATCATCTCAATAGATGGCGTGCGGTGTGTCCCTTAGACACATAAAACTGAAAGAATAGAATAAATTCGATTGCTCTGGCGGGTCACGAGTGGCTGAATTGGTCAGGCATCCGCCCCGGAATGGCGCGAATGGATGCGGGTTCGAGTCTCGCCTCGTGATCGAATTTTTTCTATTCTTTATAAATTTATATTTGAATGCCATAAAACCAAAAAATATCAATTGGTCAGAAATATTTAATTATGTTGTATTTATATTAGAATTTACACTTTTATATACCTGAAAACGGCTAGTATTTTATAAATATATAACATACTAGCAAACCCGGCGAACTCCGTTTCGCCACCAGAGACACCTTTTCTTTGCTATAAACCTCACGGAGCCCGAGACCTTTCCAACGAATGCAAAACCGTGGAAATTGGTTCGTGCGTTCTGGAGTTATAGCGTCAGGAAGGAAAACCCGACTTATTTTTATATAGTAGATTATATTCATTATTCATGATAAGTAAAATATTAACTTAGTCAAATATAGAAATTACTAAAAATATTCACAGACTAGCTGTGCCCGCGACTTCGTCCGCGTGGAATAGTGACTGTATAGTAGTTACTACTTAACTTTTATTGAGTAAACACGTACTACCATAAATAATTAAAAGAACTGTTAGTAAAATTTATGACTAAACTGAGCTAAAAAATAAAAAAGAAATGCCTAATTAATTTTTTACGTAAAATTTCTTTTAAATTATGTCATATTATTTTTTAGGCACCAGGGTCGAGGGGAGCAAATTTATTTTCCTTCCTTTCTTGTATGTGTGTTTTTAACAATGTATCGTGCAGCAACTGAGCGCCGAGACAAACGTCAAAACGCAAGGAATAGAATCCGCTATCGATACTAATTGACATAAGCGTATGATGTTTTGCTAAGGATTTGTTCACTCTACCAATGACGACGACGACCACGAACAAAATTTTCATTCAGTCGCAATTTAACAAAATTGTGCAAAACACAATTAAAAATAAAATATTAAAATTTCCTGTCGTTCTGGTGCCTGGAATTTTTTTTTTTTGAGATCAATGAATGAAAAAATATATTTTTCGTAGAAACGGTGGCTCCTAGAAAAAAATGTATCTGAAGTTTTTTATAGATAATTTTATGATCTACAATTTTGGTAAAAGGTGATTATATGATTAACTTACCGTCTCGCCGACAATCGCAAAAAACCTACATACCTACCATATTTTTATATTAATTATCCTCGATTTTTTTTTTTTCTTTTCGAGTACCAGTATGACGGGAAATTTTAATAATTTATTTTGAACCAATTTTGTCTGGAGGACAATTTTGGTCGTAGTCGTCGTCGTCGTTGGTAGTGTGACCGAACCATTACTAAAATATCATGAGTTTATGTAAAAAATTAGCGATAGTAGTTTCGATTCTTTAGCGTTATTCTATTCTCTGACATTAGTCTTGGCCTGCTGATCAGCTTAATCGATACTCAGTTTTTATCAAATCCAGCACCAAATCCAAATCAGATCTTTCCTGTCTCACGCATGTAGTAACTAAACCGTTTAGACCATGCAATAAAAATTAGATTAAAAAACACCCAACGCAACGAATAAAAGTGCATAGAAAAAGGAATAAATAATTTCACAAACTTCCCGACGATCTTTAAAAATAAATACCATCTATACTGATATTATAAAGAGGAAAGGTTTGTAATTATGTATGTATGTAGGTTTTCACGCATAAACTACTGGAACGATTTCAAAAATTCTTTCACCATCAGAAAGCTGCATCTTGACTGAGCAACATAGGCTTTAGTTGAAATCTTTTAAGTTGGGCCGTAACCGTGCACAAATTGCAATGGACCACAGTGGCAAAAGAAGTTGGAAGAAGGTATATTTAGGAAAAAAAAAATGGTTGCCTGTAAAGTCGGTTTTACGGGCGAAGATTTTACGTGACAACGATCATAGTTGAGTGGGAGAGAGACGCAAGGCATTCGGCGGGCCTCTCTCTCGTTCGGTGACTCATCGTAACGTTACCGAGCGTTACACTTTTTCATAAGTGGCGCGGCTGGCAACCTAATTTAAGACGTTGTCACGTCAAAAAAATTGCCAAGGGCCAGGCCTATGTGGCTATGAGTAGAGTTCAAAATTTCCAGGGTATGGCTATCCTCTCGCTCCCATATCCCCTCTTCTTTCACAGACTTCCCTTTCCACCCCTAGTAAATGGCAGAACCGATTTTGATGCAAACCATATCTAATTGTACCTATATGTACACGTCATATCCTGTCGTTTGATGCTCCATTTGGTTTATTTATCCAACAACTGTCACGGTCGATTAAGTTTACGATGATTTTGTAGATTAAATAAATTACGGAAAAAAATTATTAAAAAAAAATATCGACCATCGTTATCGATATTTCAATATCGAACTATCGATATATCGTCCAAAAAAATATTAGTAATAAATATCGATATTTCGAAATAATAATATCGATATTTCGATATATAGATATTTTATCAACAGTCCTACCCTAAAGTGCCCTATATGTAATAAACGGATGAACCGATTACAATAAAACATTACTAACTAATTGTAATTCACACGTTGTCCTTTCATATTTTGATATGCCGCTTGAGTATATTATTTGACCACATTCGATTATTGTTCATTCCCACTTTTACCTCTGTAATCTAACAATGGATAAACCGTATTGGATAAAAATATAACTAACTGTACTTCAACCGTTATGCACTTTCATTTGATATGTCTCTTAGGTATATTTGACAACATTCGTTTTTTTCATTCCCCCTTTTACCCATATATAGGTATAGTAAATGGATAAACCGATTTTGATTAAATACGTCTAATTAAACTTTACACGTCATGCCCTTTCATTTCATATGTCACTTGAGTATAATTGACAAAATTAATTTTTTTATTATCGCTTTTATACCTATATCAAATAAATGGATGAACCGATTTTGATAAAACGTTCACTTTCATCTAATATATATTATAAAGGCGAAAGTTTGTAAGGATGTATGGATGTATGGATGTATGGATGTATGGATGTATGGATGTTTGTTACTCTTTCACGTAAAAACTACTGAACCGATTACAATGAAATTTAGCTCACATATAGAGGGTAACTTGGATTAACACATAGGATAGGTTTTATCCCGGAAATCCCACGGGAACGGGAACTATGCGGGTTTTCCTTTGAAAACGCGGGCGAAGCCGCGGGCGGAAATCTAGTTTAATATAATTATATCACTTAGATTCGACAACTTAATTTTTTTTCATTCCCACTTTTACCCCTATATACCTAGGTATAATAAATGGATGATCCGATTTTGATACATTTTATCTAAGAACCAGCGTCGGAAAATATGCTGCCTAACAAAAAACCGCATCTAATTCGGATGACCTGTTAGCGAGCTACGGTGCCGGTGGAACAAACAGATACACACACACAGACACACATAGCGGTCAAACACTTATCACTCATCTTTTTGCGTCTGGGCTTAAAAATATAATACGACATAATTTAAAGGACATTTTATGTATAAAATTTACCTATAAGTAAGCATAATTCTAATTTGACCCCTCACCCCTTACTACCTCAGCTTACCTCCCACCCTTGGGGACTTTCGATATGTTGACCTGGACATTTATAGAAATAACTGTAGCGTATAACAGATAACTTACGTTTTATCGTACACTGTATAGTGGACAATAGAATGCCTTAGCAAATGTTCGCCGTGAATACTTAAATGATCATAATTATTTACAATTATTTACAAACCGATTGACATGAAATAAACACTAAATGTTAAATGAAGATTACCACAATATATTAGTGAAAACCGCATCTAAATCGGATAAGCCGTTTCTGAGATTAGCGTGCACAAACATACAGACAAACAGACAAACAGACAAAAATTTTTTTAACTACAGTTTTGGGTTTGAGATCGATATAACCTGCTAATTTTTTTTTACATATTTTCAATGTACAGACACCACTTTTCTAGAATTTTATTATATGTATTGATTACAAATTGATAGAGACACTTCTTTATCTTCTTCACACTAAATATTTTTATTAATTTTTAAAATAGAACTTTCAATCAGCATTCTGATACTGAGCTTAACTCAACACAGCATGTAACGTATTAAAAAGCAGTATAAATGCGATTGTACGTTCACATTAAACTATGGTAACTACAATTTAGCGTTTCTATTCACTAGAACGCTATCGGCAAACGGATGAAATACCTATTGTGCAGGAGAAACTGCACAAAGGGATATCATGAAAAAGTAACGATCGTGCATATCTGTAATGCAAATTACGTCTTTGTCTACGAAAATTTTGCATCTATAGACCTGTTCTAGCAGCGATACAAAGCACTCAGTGTGAGGTTTCGTTTTTATACATGTTTTTTTTTATTTTTTATTACATAAAACATTCAATATGCTATCTCGTATCTGTTTCCATACAAATATAATTTAATTTTTCTTAAAAAAATATTTTAACTGCAAATAATGATGAATGACTCTACATATTCTAAAAGTTCCGAAATTTCATAATGTGAGAAGCTAATATAAAGTTGCTATTCTGCCAGTCACCAAAAAAATACGTTGTGTTACTAAAGTTTCTTCATAATCCATCGATGCAAGTTTACTAATGTGTGTGAATAAATTCCTTAGCGTTTATGCGTGGAGGCAAGAGGGTTAAGCGTACAGTTAAGCCTTCCTTACACAGTAATTCCACTTTCACCTAGAATACGAATTGTCACATAATGAGACCGTGAAAAACACTCGCTACTCACAACTCCTTACTTCACGTTCCTATAGACGCAACCAATCACACAATGATAGACGCAAAGCTCCGCTGCACAGGGGCTATTTTCCTCTAAACTGTTTCTGTATGAAAATAATATTTTCGCGAATCGCTGTTTGATATTCTGATATCATTTCTGAAATAATATGATATGTTCCAGTTCATGTGTGGAGATACCCATTTATCGTTCGTGAGTTTGATGAAAATACTTAACCATGTCATTATGTTCCAAATGGCGCACGTAGAGTTTTATAATTTGGAGTCCTTTATTTTAACGATTCGCCCATTTACCTACTTCAACTTTCATAGCGGTACAGCGCATATTTGAGCGGGCTTTTACCGTGTATTATGTTATGTTGTTACTGTTCTTTATATTAATTAACGACATAATGACGTAGCAAAGCAGGATTTTATTACATACAACTTGTACAAGTGCTAATAAAATTAAGAGTTCGTTATAACAGTATTGGAAATTATATATAATAAAGGATACTTCCTCATATTTGTGGGATATTTGCACACCAAAGCGCAGCATAACTTCGTTGAAAATTTCTGTGATCAAAAGAGCATGTATTGAGAAATTGCGGAACAAGAAATGTGAATGCAATATGCCGTTATGTATTCAGGATCGAATAGCGTATTATTAATGCAGGGATGTGGGTCCCCAGCGTCACATTTAACGAAATTTGAAGTGACTTTCGTGTTCGTGATAAAAAATGTCGTTTGTATCGAAGATTTTATGATAATTCTAGTTCATTTATTGGATTTCATATCTTGAATCTTCTACAATGAAAACTTCGGGAGTCTATAAAGTTACTGTTTAGGTGTGCGCTCCTTATTAAAATTAGTAAAATTAGAACCTCAACCAAAGAAACACAGCGAATGATTTCAGCTTCTAACTTAAATAAGTTATTCATGATGAGCTTAGAGTGCGGACATAATTTTATTAAGTTAATTTGTTATAATCAGTCTGTCAACCGTTGCGCCGGGTGGTCGTGTCGCACGTCGCGTCCGTTACCGCATTTAACTTTTACGAAACTGTTTTACGAAAGTATCTAAAGTTTTCAAATAAAAATTCGTGCAGGACTATTGCGACGATCGTGCAGTCTAGTGTGTATAAAATAATCTCGAGTGAGTGTTTATCGTGTTTAAAATTATATACTATGGAGTGTCAAAAGTGTAAAAAAACTCTATCTAAAAAAGGAGCTCATTTCGTGTGTCAAGGCCTCTGTCAAGGTACTTTTCACAAAGGATGCGTAAAGGGTTTAGCAGCCGATCTAAAAGCCGGCAAAAACCGCATATTTTGCAACAATTGCGAAGAAGACGAGTCCGAAGATGAGGAGGGAGAAGAAGTAAAACAGGGCCTTCAGCAAATCCTAAAGGACATACAGAAAAAAGTTAGCGTTATACCCGGATTGAAAAAGCATTTGGATGACATAAAACAAAGCATGAGTATGTTGTCGGAGAAATATGATACCTTATTAGCGGAGCAGGAAATGTCAAATGCAAAAATTAATAAACTTGAAAAAACAGTAACATCAATTTCCAATAAATGCGTATATCTAGAAAAGTGTAACATTGCCTTAGAACAAAAAGTTCACGAAATTGAACAAAATACGCGAAAACACAATATAGAGATTGTGGGTATTGAGCAGGTGCCAGGTGAGAATGTGAAGGAAGTAGTAAATAAAGTAGGAAAACTGTTAGATGTTAGCTGTGACGATATCGAATGGGTGAGGCGAGGCCCGCAGCGAAAGCAGCAGGATGATAAACCAGCCCCCATCACCGTGGGCTTCAAGACCTCTGGAACTGGCACCCGTGACAACTGGCTGGCTCAGCGCCGCAAACTCTCCGAGGTTAACAGCAGCATGGTAACAGGAGGAACAAAACTGAATAAAGTTTACATAAACGAAGATCTAACTAAAGCCACACGATCTCTACTATGGAATACGAAGAAGCAGCTCATCGGGTCCTACAAATACATATGGGTGGTCAACGGGAAAGTACTCGTAAAAAAGGCTGAAGGCGACAAGTCCTCATGGTTGAGATCCGAATCTGACATACGTGATTTACTCAAAAATAAGTAGGTTAATGCGTTAGTATATAGGTATTTAGTTACCTAATCACAAATTACTAATTATTCTGATTTATATTGTATAAATTCACCATTATAATGACCCTTCTAAATAACATCGAATCCATATCTGAGGATTCAATAAACGCCGTTAAAGTAAATAGTTTTGATACATGGATATCTACCATACAAAATACCTACAATAGCAAAGATAAAATATGTTTGTTGCATGTCAATATTCGCTCAATGAAGAAAAACTTTAGTGAACTTCTACTAACGCTTGAAAGTTACTTAAACCATATCGATATACTGATTGTAACCGAACCAAATATAAACTTTTCTATGTTAAGTTTTTATAATATAAAAGGTTTTAATATAAATAGTTATACTCGTGAGGGACGTAGCGGGGGGGGCGTGCTGGTGTATTCGCGGGAAGGGCTCCGCGCACAGGTTGACAACCGAGCGCGCGCTATCACCATGCGAGCGGCGGAGTGCGTTCCCATTGTACTGCACCTTAACGACGAGATATTGCACGTAATAGGTATTTACAGGCCGCCAAAAATTAAAAGACAAGATAAAATTGTTCATTTTCTTGAAGACTTACATACATTACTTGAATCTTTTCCGAGCAAAGAGAACGTAATAATCTGCGGGGATATAAATATTAATTTGTTAAACAAAGAAAATAATCATGTCATTGAATACGAGACCATAATGTCAGAGTTTGGTTTCACTAAGTGCATCGATAAAGTAACGCGTAAAGAAATTGTATCAGAAAAAATTGTCGAATCTTGCTTAGATCACATTTACACACGAGTACCTATTACGAGTACTATCAACTCTGCTGTTATTGAACATAAAATATCGGATCATTATTATGTAGCTGCATCGATACAGTGGAACCGTGCCTCCGCCGCGCGATACGAGGCCTCCACCCTGTCGAGGCCCCTCGCACCTGTGCGCCGGCGCGTTCTTGACAACCGTCTAGTAAGGGATAAACTATTGTCTACTGATTTTAGTCACTTAATGACTATTTCGTGTCCTTTAAAATTGTATAACGAGTTTTCTAAGTTATTTGATAATATATATAACGACTCTTATAAGACTAAAATAATAAGGCCTAGCAATAGAAATAATAAAACATGGATAAATTGTAATTTGAAGAAAATGCTACTAGAAAGAGATAGACTATTTAAAATATGGAGTAACGAACCAAAAAATATGTTAAAAAGACTTGAATACACTAAATACAGGAATAAATGTACAAAAACTATAAATAGATGTAGAAATGAATATGACAGACAGAGTATATTAGACTGTAATAGAAATATAAAAAAACTATGGGAAAGAATAAATATGTTAATGGGGAAAGAAAGATCTAGTCTAGATAGTTTTATACTTAATAATATGAGTAAACAGGGTAGTACCAAAGAAATATGTAATAACTTTTCAAATACTTTTACAGACGAAATTTCCCAAATAAAACATTCATGTAATGATGTCTGGCTCGATAGGAAGGACTATGTAAAAAAGGCAGACGTTTGCATGAGATTGCAACCTGTGAGCGATACACAAGTTAAAAAAGTTATAAGTAATATGAACATCAATAAGGCACCAGGTAGTGATTTAGTGCGCATGTCTGATCTTAAGATTGTAGTGAACCAAATAAGCCCAGTCATTGCGAGATTAATTAATATGTCAATAAAACAACATATATTCCCAAACAAGTTAAAAGAAGCAATAGTTAGACCAGTTTTCAAAAAAGGAAGCCGTAATAATTACTCTAATTACAGACCCATTGCTATATTATCTAGTGTAGACAAAATTATAGAAAAATGTATTATTAATCAACTCAGTAATTATCTTCAAAAAAACAGTATATTAAATTCATGTCAACACGGATTTCAAAAAGGAAAAAGTACAAACACCTTATTATCTAACTTTACAAACGAAATAAATTCACACCTTAATAATAAAAACTTTGTTGTAACAGTGTTATTCGATTTTAAAAAGGCGTTTGACACTTTAGAAACGAATACCCTTTTAAACGCAATGGAGGAGTGCGGGGTCGTAGAGCCCCTTAACAATTGGTTCCGTGACTATCTTACATCACGATCTTTTAAAGTTCGAATAGAGGACACTTTCAGTGACGGGAAAGCGGTTCAGTGCGGAGTCCCTCAAGGTTCAGGCTGCGGGCCTGTGTGCTATCTTATGCACGTAAACAGTCTGTGTGGTGTATTGAAACATTGCTCAGCACACATGTTCGCAGACGACTTGTGTGCCATGCGCGCGGGTACGGACCTCACGGAGACCTGCCGGCTCGTACAGACTGATATAGATGCAGTAGTCAAATGGTCACATGACAATGGAATAGTCTTAAATACTGATAAAACTAAGCTTCTAATCGTACACTCACCATACCTACCTCTCAGTCAAACACATTCCATGTTCACCCACACTTTTGAATGCATCCATAATCAATTTAAAAATTGTATTTGTAAACCGATTGAACGCGTGAAAACTGTCACATATCTGGGCATGAGGGTAGATGAACATTTTTCTTGGACTACACATATAGACTATATATATGATAAATTAAAAGTATTGTTAGGTAAATTCTATCATATAAGTTACAAAGTTCCTATAAAGACTTTAAAATGTCTGTACATGGCCCTTGTGGATTCAATACTTAGTTATTCTCTTGATTGTTATGGACTTACTACTAAAACTAACTTAAACAAATTAGAAAATATGCAAATTAGATTCTTAAAACTCTTGGTCAGTAAAAAAATAAAACATAAATATAAACATAACTATAGAATGCTATTTAAATTTTGTAATATTCTTCCAGTCAGCCTTAAGCACAAATATCTTCTTGCTGTAAACAACCATAGCTCTATTCCTTCTCTAAATCTGTTAAATACCAATCATACAACGAGGTCAGTGACCTCAGGAAAATATGAAGTACCTAGAGTCAACAATTATTTTGGAGATCGAACTCTAGATAAACGTTTACCATATTTTCTCAATAGTTTACCAGAGTACATACGAACAGAAGCAAATATTCACAAATTTAAAAGATTATTAAGGAAACACCTTCTTCAGTCAATAGAATGCTAAAACACAAGCTCATAAATAGATATACCTATTCACTTAAAATTATATTTTATAACAGATAGTAATATGATATAATATATTTAGTTATAGATAGATATATAGATATATTATATAATATATTTAGTTATAGGCTTGATCCCACAGACAAACTGCATGTGCAGTTTTGTGGGACTTAGACTTAAGTTATTGTAATAATTTGTAAGAATAATTTCAATAAATAAATAAAATAAATAAAAATACTTAGCTTTACAAAGCCACAGAATGTGGGACGGTAATTCTGCTGCGGCTATTTTACTCGAATGCTGTGTTTGCGAAGACTTGGCAAGTGGTGTCGAAATATTACCATATTTCTTCCTTAGAGAAGGATTTTTGAACATATATTGTAGTATACTCCCATTAATCTATTGAAAAAATTTAGACTTAGGTACATAAAATAATATAATAACCACGATTCGTCATTGGACCTACAGGTTATATAAGTACTAGCTGTGCCGCGCGGTTTCACCCGCGTGCCTCCGCTCCCGTTGATTTAAGCGTGATGATATATAGCCTATAGCCTTCCTCGATAAATGGGCTATTTACCACTGAAAGAATTTTTCAAATCGGACCAGTATTTCCCGAGATTAGCGCGTTCAAACAAACAAACATACTCTTCAGCTTTATAATATTAATATAGATTGTTGTAGTTCTTAACCAAATTTTAATGTAACTCTATCATACATGGCACAAACATTGTTTAGCTTTCTCGCATCTCGATGTATGTGTGATAGTGATGAAACATGGAACGTGTAGTTTATAGTCGATATTTTCAAAAAAAGAGCGAAAAGCATATCGGTTTACTAAGCTTTTTTTACTACTATTTGGTAAAATAGGTTAATGAAAACTAGTAATGTATAAATTTGTTGCCAACCTAACTTACTAGTCATTATAATAACACAAAAATATTGATGGTACCCAATTTATTCAAACTAGACAAAAGCTGAATATCAAGTATAGCCCATAGGTACCTTCTTATCGTTCATACTTTTCGTTGCCTATGAAGAAGCATATAATATTTCAAAATATTTAAGTGGATTGGTTGGTGCTTATGAGATATTTTATCGCAATTTTTCTTGCTTTAAATGATTTAAGCGCAAATTTTAAAATCTTTATTCACATGGGACTCGATATTATATTCTATAACTATAATACATATTTTATTTTACATTTTGATATTCATTACTAATTTAAAGATCGCTGGCTTGGACTTTGATCCAGAGTTATGCCATTAACTTTAACTCTTAATAAAGCTTTTATCTTTAAGTGCAATAAATAATGCATTATAAAATTTGCTATCATTTAGGTTAGTAGAAGGTAAACTGAGCAGCCTACTCTTGCCTCGATAGAGCCACGTCCACACAGACCGAGTAAGAGCAGCCTCGTACGGAAAATGCTGAATGTGGACTCGTAGTATGTTAAGAAATTAAAGACTTTTTAACGGATTTTAAACGCGATTTATTCATTATATAGGGAAAATAATATAATGAATAAATCGCGTTTAAAATCCGTTAAAAAAGTCTTTAATTTCTAAATGTATAATACTCGCGTAAAATAAAACACTAGAAAATACCTCCTAGTATGTTTCAATGCTTAATGTAGGATTGTCACAGGTTATATTATTAGTAAATAGATAAAGCTAAATGATAAGTGTCAGTTTACTATTGACCTAAATGACAGCAATATTTTCTAATGGATTCTTTAACAACGTTGCACTTAAAGATAAAAGCTTTAATAAGAGTTAAAGTTAATGGCATGGATCTTTTAATATTACAGACTTGAAGCACCTTTTTATGCATATATTGTCTGATTGTATAATTTTGTTGCTTGGTGAGTGAATAATATAATACTTATAGCATACCTTGCTTTTTCTTAGGATATAGAAATATCGGTTTAATTTACATAAAGAATATTATTAAAGTTTTAAATTAAAGGTGTAATCTTGTGCGATTTACAGATAATAATTTAGATTCTTACATGCAAACTTAAATTTTATGGCACTTTCCCTAAAGTCATTAGTAAAAAGCTCATAAAAGAGGAACATTAACTTTGATTAAACGCTATTCTACTTAACCGCAGACTTGTTACATAAAAACTGTAACAGTGAGAGCATAAAAGTAATTTCCTCAAATTATAGTGGGATATCTCGGACCGTTCAGGCGAATATGCGAGTTTTTGTTGGATTTTAGCGGAAAAGCCCGAAATCTGTTGTATTAGTAAAGCAATTTGTCGTCGGTCCGCTCGCGCCGCGCCGCGAACTTTTCTAATCTAAACTGTTGGCCGGGTCGCGTTCAATCTTCGTGAAACTCCTTCACTGTCCACTCACGCCGCCGGACCTCTTACGATAGATAAGAATGCCCGGATATTACCGTCACAGACTAGTGCTTTTTATGCCCCTTACGGATAATATTGTCGTTCAATTTTTCATATTTATATATACTTCCATACTGCCATTGTTTGCAATATAATATGTAGGTCGATACATATCCAATCACTAAATATATCTTGAATTCAAACAATGGGATCGATTCACAGTTGAGTGAACAATTCAACTCCTAAGATGTTGTATTACAAAGACAGGTGTGCTTGTCTTTTGCTTTTGTAGTAGCTAGAAATATCTTCATATAATTTTTAAAACAGCATGGTTTATTTGCGAAAATTATAACTTTTTCAATCTAACTCTCTTGGGCCATGATATATGAGTGTGGAGGGATTATAATCAGCCTCCATCAGACTTTAATTCCCCTAAAGGTCTCAACTTGTCAGGCTCTACGCTGTCTGTAACATGGGGGTCCTTTAATTTTGACGTATGCATTTTTATTACTTGTTTCATTTCCAACGCCCGAAACTGAATTTTCTATTAAGGGAAGGGTTGTAGGCGCATGTATTTGTTGGCCTTTTTTAATTAAGGGTGGATTACGCAGCAGAAATGTGATTATAATTTTATATAATTTCAACTTCAATTACAAAACAAAAATATCCTGATAAAATGTCACGGAAATTCTAGGTACAAAATAACTTATCAAATAAAAAGGATGAAATGTCAAAATGGGTTAATCTCGCTATAAAAACAAATGTGATCTACCCTGAGACGTTAGAGATATTTTGTAAAAAGTTCAAAAGCTCAATATCACAATGAATTTCAAACATAATGAAAACAATTGTCAATCAAACTGTAAGTCGATCTTTAAAGCAAAGCACTTAATATTTTTTGCCTCGACAAAAATTCTAGCATCAGCATAAATATCATTTAACGTGCGATTTTTCCGTCTAAAATTACAGAAACGAGCGTGCTCATGTAACTTTAAATTAGTAAGTCGCTAATGAAGATTTTTCCGATGTTTCGTTTTGTTAAAAATGTCCGCAGACGAAGTTAATCCTCTACGCTATATAAACTATTTTTAAACACAAATTTCGACGCTTTAACGAGGGTAACTTGCAATTAGAAATTTAGAGTACTGTTAACATTGAATGGCTAATGAGATATTTTGTTTTTTATAGTTTAACCAATAAATGTCAGAGTCAAATGCAGAAAATATTTTAAAACAAACCTAGTAAATTTATAACGGTTATAGGAATAATTTATTATCTGTAAATATGAAATAAACATGATCGTAAGTAAGTTCTTTATCAAATTAAAAGTCACCCGAGCAGTAAGTACGAGCAAGATAACAGTTAATTTAAATATTATGATGTGAGCACAATGAAATCTCATTTACATATCTTAGGTAGACAGAAACCTAAAAAATAAATCATTTAACAAATTTGATGTGATAAGGGTTCGTGACTTGGTTAGCCCTAATTTAGTAAGTTATTTTTATTTTTTTGCGACACACCCTCGTTTTTATGTATCAAAAATAATAGAGATACCAGATACCTACATATTTACGTTACATTTATGTAAAACTTTGGTTGTGACGTGTCAATCATAACATTCAATTAAATATACCCACTGCTGTAATTCGCTGTACATTACGAAATGTAGCGTTTATTACAACAATATCACTACATAGTATAAAACAAAGTCGCTTTCTCTGTCCCTATCTCCCTTTGTATGCTTAAATCTTTAAAACTACGCAACGGATTTTGATCCGGTTTTTTTTAATGGATAGAGTGATTCAAGAGGAAGGTTTTAATATATAATTTATTAAGTTTTAGACAAAGCGGGCGAAGCCGCGAGCGGAAAGCTAGTAAGATATAAATCATCTATTAATCTGTATGAAAATTCTTAAATTTCTAAATGTTGTCCTCGCGGGAAATCATGAGAAAATAAATAACAATTTCAATTGAGCTTTTTCGTGCAGAACATTTACAAAATAGCATACAAACTTCGCAAAACGAATATCGATAATCGTGAACCAAATTGGAATCAAATAACATCGTATAATGAAAACCAATAATACAAGTGTGTAACAGATGGTGTATCAATAATGACACAAACAATCTCGAGCTACAAATGTGTCTTTATAAGGATTTTTCTTTTCTGTGTTTGTAACAATAAAAGATTCTTCTTCTAGTGTTTGATTTAATGCTACAATCCATCAAGCGTAATAGATTCTGTAATTAAGGACAAGGACGTATATTAGGAATAATTTAATTTAATTAATATTATTTAGTTAATAAACTACAAGAACATATACCCAGGTATATGAGCAAACTATTCTTGCTGTAATATAGAGAGCAATCTGTCCATTTCATATTCATTTGTACAAACTGACAAAATGCCGTATATTCTCTACCATTGTACCGACCTTTCCCGCTCATCACACGATATTTGTATTCGGCTATGCGCTGCGGCAGTATTTAAGACATGCTGTAATGATGACGTCACGTAATTTGTTCCGTGGGGCTAATGCGTCACAGGTGTCGCCCCGAAACGATGACAAGCGCGCTAATTGTTTCGTGTTTATGCAAACAAATTAATGTCGGGCGTAGCTTCCCGCTATTAAATACACTGGCGTAACAAAATTCACTTTGGGCGCGTCTCATACGGTTCATAAGTGATTTTAGATAGTTAAGAACTTACCTGCCTATGAATAATGCATGATGTAAGTGGAATGAGGCTGTTGGAGGTTATATATGCGACTGGATCTGGGTTATAAACTAGAGTATGTTATGACATTTATACACGAAATCTCTCGGTTGCCTGTTTTTCTAGTTTAAGCTCTTTAGTTTTTAAGGGATCAAAATCTATAACTATAAAATTTCTTAAGGACCGACCGAGGTATAGGTACGTAATCATTTTAGTCAATATACTTAATTTATGCTTTAATATATTTTAATTATAATGTAATAAATATGTTTTAATTAGTGATGGGCCGAATGTGGATTGAACCGAATTCGAACTTCGGCCGAACATTCGGTACATGACAACGCCGAATTCGAACTTCGGCCGAAGTTCGGCCGAAGTTCGGCCGAAGTTCGGCAGATCTTCCCGCCTTTTATTCAATGAGTCATTCATGTTATGATTACCTAACATTATGTATGATTAAAAATAAATAATTATTTCCTTTTCATACCTAATTCTGCGTTTTATTTCATTAAAATAATATAATTCCATTGACTTTGAATACTCACGAAATAATAAAGTTTGTGACTTCATAATACATTTCACCTAACTAAACCTATAATTAAATAAATTATTTTAATTGAACATAATTATTATCGATGCTCATTCTCTCTCGCAAGGGATATCGGCGTGATATGTATGTATGCTGGTCCACCTACTACTATGACGATGATGTAACGAATTTCGGCCGAAGTTCGGTATTATGAACCGAATTTCGGCCGAATGACGAAATTCGGTTTAATGTGCCGAATTTCGGTTAAACCGAATGTGAAACGAACTTCGGCCCATCCCTAGTTTTAATTTATGTTCCCTTAATTTAAAGCTCTAAGTTCTCTTGAAGTACTTATGACAATTTTAGAAAGGTTAATAACTGTGTCAAGAGCCTTGACTAATCTGCGATAATAGTTTGTTAAAATTAATTATTTAAAAATAGATTTGATTATAGAATAGGGCTATGACAAAATAACGCAAGAGCAAACTCGGAGGCGGATTTTAATTAATTATTTTATCAAAGGTAGGTATGGGTGAGAACACCAAATATGCCAGCCTTAAATTCTTAAAAGCGATACTTTAATAGAAATTGTTGGGAGGCGAATGTTTGTAAGGTTTCACGATAAAACTAATTAATTAATTTTGAAAGGATCTTATTTGGCAAAGCTTTAGGTGAAGATTATGTTTAGTTTACCTTTAAGGCTAATTTTGAAAACGGAGAACTTGGTAGTGTCGTAAAAAACTCAAATATTATTATTGTACAAGAAATTTTCCTTTCATATTTTTAAGTAGATTTTAATCTTAATTTTATACATAGAGTTTAAAAATACAGTAATGAGTTAATACTTATTCAAATATAAATAAGTATCTAGGGTTCTTGGTTCTAATCATCTATAAATTACATTTCAAGTAACGCGTAAGCTGGGCATAAATATTTATTATAGACCTAATCTCTACCATTAAGTATAGTTATCTATACATATTGTATTAACTATAGACCTTGCCTTTGTTTTCTTCGACCGTATTGCTTATCAAATACGAACACTTGCATGTTGGCTAATAAAGTTTACGTTTCATCCGCCATTCGAGCTTGTTAGAGGGTTTTCATGAAAAACTTTCGGGTAAGATGGGTCGAGTAAAATGCGGATAACGAGGAACTTGATGTGCTACGTGATCTTTCAAGACACAAGTCCATTGTGCCGACTTTTTCAATTATCTCGCTTAATTGATATGAATTTATAGCTGTCATTGTTTTTCGACGCTACTAAGTGGAAATCTTTCAGTCTCATGACTGAGACATGATATTAGTAAATTTTGTAGATAGATAAATTAATTATGTTAAAATATTTTCTTTTATTTACTATTTCTACGGTAAAGTTAAGATATTTTCTTAGACAAACGGTGTAGACCTGTCTGATCACAGCCCGGGAAAACGATTCTCTTTCTGCACCACGGAAGCACTCAGAAATTATAGGTAGGTACAAATCGATTCTAACGAACTGTCCCATCCATAGTTTCACTGAAACTAAATGAAACTAAATGCTAAATTCTCGTTAGCCTAAAAGTGATATACCTATCAACAAATTATGAAACACGGTAGAAGACACGGTTACCACTAATTGGTCTGTAATTGATTAAAGCACACATAATACACACAATATATCTTTCCAACATTTTTACAACGAAAATGTTTGGTATAAATAAAAGCAGAAAACTGTGCAGAAAACTGTTCATGGAATGCTCAGTTAAAATTCTTCTCCACTATTATTACAATCCATTTTTCAATATTCGTTACACATAAAAACTAGGGTTGTAACGGAGGCCTACTTAGCGGAGGCGGAGGCGGATGCGGAGGTGAAGAGGTTCGCCTCCGCGGATGCGAAGGTTAACGGAGGCGGAGGCGGAGGTGAAATTTGTTGGGAAAATATCGTCTACTTCTACAAAGTACTGCCAAATTTCACTAGTTTTCGGCTTCATCACGTTATTTAAATAACAATAACTAATAATTACGCACAAAATTACTTAAAACAATCACGGCTCAATTGCAACTACGCGGTACCGAACGCTTTGACAAGTTGATTCCTGTTATTCATTCACTCACACTCCCACCACCCGCTTGGCCGAAGAACCCGGCGGAGGCCGCTCGCAACAGCTGCAATTCGAAGCGAAGTCAAAATACGCTCGAATATTGTTGTCTCTGTTGCACAATTCCCGCCGGCCCCACGCTTGATGCGACAGCACGACGACCGATGAAAATTTGTGATTAATTTGAATGTGTGCCGTAATACCAAAAATGATGAATGAAAACTCGATGCTTTTCCAATTTTTTTTGCATATTGTGTAACTTAACAATATAAGCCATGTTTCGAATTACATTATATTAAGAATATTGCCGTTTTTAATACAGAATTGATGAGTAGAAAACATATCATTTATACTTAAAAAATGTGAGAAATACAAATTGTTTACAATTCGTTGTATTTAAGTATTTTGCAATAAAAATCATTTGGGAACCTAGATAAATACTGTCTTATTCCAAATAACAGCACAATAAAGTGGAAATATGCTCAAACTGAAAATGATTTTGGTATTACGTTTGTATGGAAAAATTGTCGTCCGCCGGCCCCTACTCTCGACCATTTCACTTGAAAACACGCAGCCGAGCGGCCGCGTCGCCTAGCGTCGCTCCTTGCGCGTTATTTGTGATCGTAAATGAACTTCCGATATGACTCCGCATAAATTTTGCGGAGGCGGAGGTTAAATTCTTTGCGGAAGTTCCGCAGTAACGGAGGCGGAGGCGGAGTTCCGTTACAACCCTAATAAAAACTCTGCATAAACAGAAAACTGATCGTGGAAAATATGTTAATGATCCCTCATTATAATAAAGTTATATAGACGCATATAATAATCGTCGGCGTTATAGCGCTAATAGGAAACCCGGGCACATGTGGTAATAATTAATCAGACCACAATCTATGAGATACGAGTAAAACGGTAAAATGGTTAATAGATCTTCGGGGTAGTGCTGTTGGATTTTTCGATCGTGAATGTGATTATTTGTATAGTGCAATAAAGGTTCATGATCATTATTAGATAATTTTAATAAGCATAATAGTTACTTTTTTTTTGTTACTTTTATATAGCTTAAAAACGTCAGAGTCGTTTTTGCTCGATATTTAATTCATTTGAACTACGTGATGGATATGATAAAATTATTATTATTCAGGAATTATATTTATTTATTATCCAGTAATACTCCATTGAAATGTTACATTTTTTAGGCCTGACCTTGCGTTTTTTAGAGGACGCAATTTTATTTTTTTTATGTGTAGGGGGGGTCAGTGTGAAGCTAAAACCAAGTTTGTGGGGTCGCCACCCTTGTCCCATGGCCGCCATCTTGAAAATAGCTGTTGAAATTGTTTTAACGATATATCTCTTAAACTATTTACCTGATAATAAAACAATGTTAACATTATTTGTTACAAATTAAATTCTCTACAACTTTGATTCAGTAACTTTTTGTCGTAGAACTATAAATAAAAAAGTTATAAGCGAAAATGTTCAGAAATTAGAGCTATTTATATTTTTCGATAAAACTTTTTTTATCATTTTACGAAGAAATGATATAAGACTATTTTTGTAGATTGTTTTTCGAGGAACAACTTTTATATACAACATTTTTTCATTACGTCAATAGCTAAGGTTTTACAGCGCTCAGAAGTGAGTACTATTTTTCAGTAGTAACTATACATAATATATTGGCTATTGGCTCTTTTCCCAGACTCCACAACAATGGAAGCATACTGTAGAACATTTCAGCCCTGCTTTTCGACGTAAAAAAAAACGCACTTCCAGACTCTACCTCCTGGGTGGTGGGGAAAAGATTCAATAATTAATTATTAATAATATTGTAAAATTAATTATTAAAAATATTATAATAACAAAAAAAAATACTGGTGACAAATTATTATAGTACCTACACACATAATATATCGTATTCTGTATAGTAAAGAGTACTTAAAATAGTACTCACTTCGGAGGGCTGTAAAACCTTAGCTATTTACTTAATGAAAAAATGTTGTAAATAAAAGTTGTTCTTCGAAAAACAATCTACAAAAATGCCTAATATAATTTCTTGGTAAACTTATAAAAAAAAGTTTTATTGAAAAATATAAACATCTCTAATTTCTGAACATTTTCGCTTATAACTTTTTTGTTTATAGTTCTACGACAAAAAGTTACTGAACCTAAGTTGTAGAGAATTTAATTTGCAACAAATAATGTTAACATTGTTTTATTATCAGATAAATAGTTTAAGAGATATATCGTAAAAACCATTTCAACCGCTATTTTCAAGATGGCGGCCGTGGGACAAGGGTGGCGACCCCACAAACTTGATGATAGCTTCACACTGACCCCCCCTACACATCAAAAAAATAAAATTGCGTCCTCTAAAAAACGCAACCCCAAATGTAACTTTTCAATGAACTATAAAGCAGCTGACAATGTGGATGTCGTAAGGTGTCACTGAAAATCAGTGTTAAGGTATTATGCCTCAGGTATCCTGAGTGGCTTCCTTTTTTAGCGCAAGCAACCATACATAAATTTATGTTTTCTATTACCTATTATTCATAATTTACAATGCTATTGTTGTGTGTTTGTGTGTATTGGAATAAATGGTTTCTTCCTTCTTTCTTTCTAAAGATAAAATGTCCCGTGTTCTCGACTAAAAACTACCACTATCCGCATTCATATATTTTGAAAATAAAAAATAATATAGTACTTAGTTCATTGTAATTTTGAAACATTTGTTTTATGTTATTTATTTAATTTAAATTTTATCATTTATGTAACGATAGAATTTTTACAATATTATAAAAAAAAATATCATAAACAAGAATTTATATAAAAAATTAAATTAAAACCTGACAGCTAATTTATGTAGCCAACGTCACTAACACCACTACCATAATAATTCAGATGATTGCAATGTCACCTCATAAATCAAAATCGCTTCAGCGGTTTATACTGCAGGGCGTGCCAAAGAAATACTATACATAGATACACTCGAAAAACATAACCCTCTTTCTTCCGTAGTCGGGGAAAATTTTGGGAAAATTTTCAATATCTGGTAACATAACACCCACACAGAAGCACCGTGTATGTACAGTGCAGCGGCGAAATGACAGCACACATAGCCACAGAACAGTAAAGTAGATAGAAGTGTGATGTGGGCGTGGCCCACGTGTCACTTGTAAGTTAAGATCACCTAACTTGCTCTCAGTTGTGCGCAGAAAAATATTCGAGTCGGTTGTCAGCTGTCAAACCTTTTTTCCATATTTATTCATTAATTAGGACGTGTTGTTCGGTATTAGAGTGCAAAAATGATAGCAGACGAAATAATATCAGCAATGGAGGCATTTCATACCATCGGTAAGTCTTATTTTTATTTATTTTACATATTATATCTTATGTTATAACTTCGCTTGTAATTTGTCAAAATTGTATACAAATATCTAGACAAAATGAACCTTAATCCGTAAGAAATTAGTACTATTATAGATTGAACAGCAAACAAGACTTTCTGGAATATTATTGCAATAAACAAACGAATGTCGGTTTAGTGATGCTTGTGGCGCATATCGACAGTATCGATACTTTAGAAAAGACAAACATTATAAATATTAAATTTTATTTTATTTTTCCTTAGCTTTCATTTGTCCAATTTATTTATAGATTTCCCAAAGAGGCTAATTTAAAAGAGAAATGGATAAATACAACGTGACGAGTTAACTGGATGCCGAACAGCACTAAGCGGTCTAACAAAGGCCACCGATACAGCAAACCTACGGCAGTTCCAAGATTTAAAATAATGCATATTTTCTGTTTGTATTTTGTAAATATAGATTAATACTATTCTATTCCGTTTTTTATTTAATAATAATAATATAAAAAGACGTACTTAGTAGTAATAAACATACTCCAAAATGTGACACATTATACTATACTCATATAATAGAAAGAAAAAAAAATACACAAAAAATATTTATTTGTGAATTATCGATAACAAGGCTGAAATCCCTCAGGGCATAGCATCAGATGAATATCAAGTTAATGTCATTAATTTTGAGTGACACAAATTTCAACCTTATCTCTATGTGTTGAGGTTCAAAGTTATATCTATCGAAAACTAACGCCCTCTGTTGTGGAGTAGCTGAATGTTTTCGAATTTGGAATTTCTGTGCAATGAGAAACAAAACAGCTAATATACCTAGGGATGTTATACTAAAATAAACCGTAACATGGTGCGTTAGTGTACATATTGAAATGCTGGATTTATAACCTAAGTCAGTTTTTACTCAAATTAAGCTGTCCAATCAAAGGCATAGATTACTTGTAGTGTACTGTATAACTATCGGTTTAAATGTGTGGGTTTGGCGACACTGGTTTTCATAGTAATTATGACATTATAGCACTTCTATTTGTTTTTAATGTTCTGTGCACATAGCTTTATGGAAACGACCAAGAAGCTTATATCTAATACACTGGAGATTTCGGTATGAACATTAATGTGTAACAAGAAAATATTGCCCAGTTGTTGTTTTTTATCACTTTCACACCTAACTTGGTATTGCCACTGTTAATACGAAGTTTTCCCAAGGCTACTATGTATGCCGTAATATTCTGTGCAAAAGGTTAGTTTTAGTACATGAGTTTGTTGATAAATTGCCAACAACGTCATTCAGAAGCATTGTTGGATGAGACAATTATTATTTATGCTAAATAAAATAAGTATCTGAACCAATTATTAAAAAGCGAAACTCCTTGATTATGGGTAGTCACTATAATACAATTGTAGCAACTCTCACTTTGTCAATATGGCATGTGTGTCAAAAAAATTGCGTCGCTTCGAATATTTAAGTTAATATTGTTGCTTATTTAATAAATATTTTCCGAATATAAAGAATGCATTGTATTGTGCAAAATTGCAGAAGTGTTTGGACACCAAATTCTGGCATAGAATTTCACAGGCAAGTGTATATTTACGTTATTTACAATATTCCTCAATACTCCTGCATTTACCTGTTTAGAATCATTACAATGGCAAAAATTGTAAAATTGTGCATCATTTTAGTAAGCAGTCATGTTAAATTTGTTATTTTCCTAATACTTTATCATTTTTCAACAAGTTTTCAATAAACAAATTTAACAAGTAAGGTAACCATGATGACGAGTTTTTATGGATAGCGAAGAGAATATATTGTAATAACAATATTATGAAATAACAATATTATGATGAAATTTAGAACACCATTTTCAAGATTGTTACTAGTAATGAAACAACACACGACATCGGTATTGCACTCACATGTAGTTATAAGATTGTTCATTTTTACATTGAAATTTATACTTTTTTAACTTACCTCATATTTTTTTGTTTTACGTATTTCAGCTTTCCAAAAAGTAAAATAAAAAAAAATATATGTGCCAATCAAGGGTAAAATTACTGAGGATTACGACCCAGAAAAAAATACCTTTTGAAAAATAAACTTTGTAAAGTTAGCTGAAATTTGTGCAAGGCTGCTATAAACAGTTTTTCTTTGATGAGGCTTGAAATTGACCCGTCGAAGCAACGCGTTTTAAATCGATCTGAGTAGCTTACAATTTGGTAAACAGCATCTGATGCAAAACACAACTTTCCTCTATTTACAAAGGATGTTAATGCTATATATTGGTTCATATCCAAGCTTTGTAGCCAAAAGTTATTTAAAACTATCATTCTATACCAATTAAAATTGTATGTACCTATAAAGTATGACCAGTAATATTATAATATAAATACTGTTAAAAATATATGTCGTTATTATTTATAGACCATGATTTTTAGTTTTTTCTATTTCAAAAAATCCTGAATATACAAACCAGCGTGGTCACTCCACAGAAAGAGACAAAAAACAACACTGACGTCATTTAAGGTCATATTTTCTTGTTACAAGTTAATAGTCATAGTGCAATCTCCAGTGTATTAGATATAAGCTTCTTGGAAATGACGATAAATTATTCGGTTTAGTTCGGCAACGCTCCATCTGTCTTTTATTTTGTAATCTAAGATAGAGCTATATAATAATTTCGAAGTTTCCCTTCATATCATTTCGTATCATAATTAAAATTTACAGAAGTTCCACGACAATGGCCAATAAATAGTTTTTAAACGTTGTATTTAGTACCTTAGAATTATACAATTCAATACAATCAAACTTGTTTATAAATGAATCATTTTATTACAAAACGTTCTACAAAAGTTTAGCATTAAAGTATTAAAACACGTAAAGATAAATACAATATATCTCGTAAATCGTTCAATACATTTCTTCGAGGGAAGTCATGAAATTTTCCGGAACCTGTGAATTATCCACATGTCGTTTTCTAAACACTGATGTAATCAATGTCGCTTTCTCAGTGGGCACATTCGTTTCCTTTTTTCCTTGTACCTTTTTATTTTTCTTGTTTGTTTTTCTTTTCGTAGCCGTCAGAATTAAATCAGCTTCGGGCGATTCGCAGGGCAGAGATTGTTGTACGCTGTACACTTGGCACGTTGTTGAAGAAAAACTTTTTGTAACGTTCTGTTGATCTGCTATTAATTGATTACTCGTCTCTTTCACTTTCAACGCGTAGATTTCCCCGTTCTCATTGTATTTGATTACTGATACGGATTTATTTCGTTTAGGCTTCGACTTTTTAGGTTTCTTTTCAATTTTAGGCACATTATCGAATTTCACACTACGTCTCTCCCGTATAATGTTTTCATGATTCGTATAGGTGTTGTCTTGGAAGCGATCAGCATTCATTTGGGTGTTAACAACGTGATTATGTATTTTATGCGCGTTCACTGCTCTTTCCATACAAGTGGCACAGTTGCGGCACGACGGGTCTATGAACACGGTCTGCAGGTCACTGGATTTCATCGTATTAGCTTGCGTGTTTACATTTAACATTATATTTTTCCCAACCTGTGGCCTCTTTTTAATAATCATGGAATTGTTGTTAGTCGTTTCATAGGCAAATCCTATACGGTTCTTTCCTGTGAGCGGAAAAAATATTATATAACATTTAGAAATAATGTTGCAAACATTTCAAACGAATGTTATACTTTACTAGAGCACTTTGATACAAAAGTTTATATGAAAGTAACATAACTATGCTAACGAGGTAAGTGTGGAGTGTTGAGAAATTTTAATTAAGTATTTCAAGGATTCAAACTAAAAAGGTAAAAGTAAATCAAAGCGAAGCGCCTCACCTAACGCTTGTGGCACGAGTGTAAGTAGCGCATACAACAATAGCGGACTCATTAGTTCCATTTGCTCAGTTCTCACTCAGAAGGTGTCTCCTCTGTACCTGACAATCTTCTTACACTAACAAGCTTCGTTACAGCGAACCCGAGTTTAACAAAACGCACACTTCGTTGCTCACGTCGAGTGCCTTCAAGGTTTACAAATGTTCTTATCTCATGTTCGTCCTATTAACGAACAATTAACTCGTCAACTGCAGCGACTGTGATAGAAATCGAATGATTCGCTTCTCTGTAATGCGACCGCTGAAATTAAATCACGTTTCAGTGGAGCGCTTAAAGACTGTCGTCCAGAAGTCGAGACGGGGCTTATATGAGCGCAACTATATAAGCAATTTGTTCGGATGTACACCAATATTTACTCGGTTTACGTGGGGCGGCTGTTCGACAATCGAATGTTTGATTTCCTCCAGTCTCGGCTGCGAGCTATTGTTAACGTGTTTATATGTTTATGTTAGGTTACCGATAACTGGACAGTTGCATCCGTGCGATACTATGTCACAATAGACTGACGTACTTGCAATTGCTTTGTTATACTAGGATTACTCTTGTAAGTGTTCACACTCCATAAATTTGATATAACTGCTTTGGAAATACAATAAGATGGCAAAACCTGCAGTTAAACAATATAAGTGTACCTATATTGTTTAACTGCGATGCAATATCTGTATTATGGTATCTTATAGCTATTTGGATGAAAGGTAAGTAAAGTGCTTACCTACTTAGTATAGAAAGTAGATAACTGATCAATATACTTAAATATACGGGCATATATATTTGTAAATAATATATCAATATCGGGTCTGTCAGCTGAATATCATTAGACTGCCTTACCTTGCCTTATCAAATAACTTTCAAAAAACATATTTCGCCGTTTACATATTATTTCTTTCCATATAATTATCATTTCTTTATTCTTAGTAGAAAATGCATATTAGCAATTTTTGGAATATTCTTTTGCGTGAATTAAGTATGAGATTTATTTATTTATTTATTTATATGAGACTAGCTTTCGCCCGCGACTCCGTCTGCGCGGAAAAATTAAGAAAAATTAAGATTTATTTTTTTCTTCGTATTTTTCCGGGATAAAAAGTATCCTATTTTATGCCCAGGATAATAAGGTATAATTATACCAAGTTTCATCGAAATCGAACCGTTAGTTTTCACGTGATGCCTGAACATACAGACAGACAGACAGACAGACAGACAGACAGACAGACAGACAGACAAAAATTTTTTTAATCACATATTTGGGTTTGGTATCGATCCAGTAACACCCCATGCTATTTATTTTTTCAATATTTTCAATGTACAGAATTGACCCTTCTACAGATTTATTATATGTATAGATAAATGATTCATACCTATTTGAATATAATATGTACAAATACTAAATATAATAAGAATATAGATTTTCATATTTTAGTTTTATAGAATTCAAATGCTTTATGCATATTATAATTTACACAGGACGTGACCGGTTGGTCAAGCGTCGCCCCGGAAAGGCAGAAGACTTGAGTTCGAATCCCACCTCGTGATCGAATTTCTTTTATTCTTTAAAAAATATGATGAAAATAAAATTTAAAGAAATAAATAAAAATAAATAAAGCAAGCAATTAAAAAGTTCCAACAACCATAGGCACCAAATAACATTTAAAAAACAAACAGATCTCATAATGAAATAATTTTCTCGAAATACTCTGGAGAATTTAAACATACAATTTTTCCACAAACACACATATAGTAAAACAATAAAAAGGCTCGCTCCTGTCGTGGGTTTACTCATTACTCATGAAAGGATGTGACTTTTATGACGCAATGGACCGTTTTACATTATTTGTAGGTACAGCAATTCGTTTGAGATATTATTGTAACATTTAGGAGAGATTTTCTTTTTACTCAGGTGTGTACGTGAAATAAGGCCTTTCGTATTTTGTGATTGTTTCCAGTTTTATATATTTTGTATGTAGAAATAACGTACAAATAGTGTGTCTACGAAATAATTGTGTTTCGTAGACAATATTATGTTATAACTGTAACTGTATACTTTTGAGTCATTTTTGATTCAGTTTGCGTTAATTATATGTAGGTACTAGCTTCCGCCCACGACTTTGTACGTGCATCCCCGTTTTTCCCCGTTCCTGCAAGAATTTCGGGAAATCCTTTCTTAGAAGATGCCTACGTCCTAACATCTACCTGCATGCCAAATTTCAGCCCGATACGTCCAGTGGTTTGGGCTGTGCGTTGATAGATCACTATATCAGTCACCTTTGAGTTTTATATAATACTAGCGACCCGCCCCGGCTTCGCACGGGTTTAAAATATATAGCCGGGCGGCCGGCCGGTACCGCCGCAAACGCTACGTCCCGCAATTTTTAAATCTGTAATATCTTCGAAAATATTCACTTAAATCACACGATGTAAAGAGCCATATAGATCTATATTAAATGAACAATGTATTCAAGGTATTTAATTGGTTAAGGATTAATGCTGAATTGGTTAAAATCGCATCGAAAATTAGCCATTATTTGTCGTAAAAAGTAAATGACAAAAAAAGTTATTGTGGGTTATCCATAAGAGATAGACATATACCATCGCGGACTTTTCTGTAGACCTTTTCAATGTGTATAATACTTGGTACATTATTTTGATAAAGCTCGTAGGGTTCAGCCTGCGTTTGCAATGTAAGCGGAAAAATGTAATTTTTTACGACATCACATTAGAAACCTCAAAAATAACAGTACTTCTCCACTATTTAATGGATGTTATTATACATATAAACCTTCCTCTTGAATCACTCTATCTATTAAAAAAAACCTCATCAAAATCCGTTGCGTAGTTTCAAAGATGTAAGCGTACAAAGGGACATAGGGACATAGGGACATAGGGACAGGGAAAGCGACTTTGTTTTATACTATGTAGTGATATAGATATAGATATAGATATAGATATAGATGTGTGTAGGTGATCTTTTTTATGCACCAGGTTCTTTGCATCCTTTAGTAACATTTAATGTGTGGCAAAACCAGTAAAAATACTTTTTCTATTTATTACAATTTAGAACGATAGTCGTTTTATAAATTTTTATGCTTTATTCTACATACACACCAGGGAAAACAAACTTAGACAAACTTAGACATAACAATTTCAGAATACCGTAATGTTAAGACTTGGCTAATTTAGAAATGACGTCAATACAATAAATTAATTAAATACACAATTCCTAGATTTGATATAAACTGAATTATTTCCAAAAATATTTAGTGAGAAAACTGAGTCAGAAATAGAAAAGTGTCATTGATTATCCTGACCTTTCGAGTCTAGTAGATTATATCTAGACTAATATCTATAATAATAATAGATAATATTTGTGAAGAGAAAATCGTTCAGTTCTCGTGATTACTTCAATTCCATTAATATTAATAAATGTTTTATGATTTCCTTCAATAAATTTTATGTACTCGTGTAACACAAACATTTTTGTGATTTAATACCTATTAATAATTAAATGTAGGAATTGTATTTATTAATATAATTGATATTCAGCTGATATGTACGTGATTTTACCATTGTGCTAGTTAAAAAGTCTCTTTATCAATTGGAGTTTAAATTAATGCAAAACTTGAAACCTTCATCTTATATTATGATGTTCTACAATACTCCGGCACCTACCTGAAATAAAATCAAAAATCTATCTTCATAATATTTAGTAGTATAGAAAGAAAATTTCAATAAATATATATACCTATGCCATTAAATTATGCATACGTTTCACACTTTGAGATAAAAATGTAACGTAGCATGAAATGAATTTCCCCAGGCCAAACTAACGTCCCCGCGGTACAAACTCATTTTGCTTATCAATGTTCATGCGTACCCGTTATCTTCTCGTATATTCTTTAAAATTTTTATAATTGCATCCTGTAACACAATGTGTTAAAGTCGTTTTTTGTTATTTTTTTGTACTTTGACGTTTGAGGGCGTCCGCGTCGCTTTGTTTTTGTAAGCTAATTTTATATGTTTAAAATTGAAAAAATACGTGATATTATGATAATAAACACACGTTATTTATAAGTACCTATTTACTTGTATGAGATGACATATTATTACTTTTTTCTAATAGACTCTAAGAACTTTTCTTCAAACCGGCTAACAAACGAATCATAATAATTTAATTATATTGTAAAGTATTAATAAGACGCTGAAGTCGAGATAAGGTGAATACAAATAGGTATGATTTTAATAATATTCGGTACGTAATTGGACATATATTACGCGGGAGGAACCGTAGCGGGCGTATAATAGCCGTTTGATGCTAATTCTATTGGCAATACGAAAGTTTAACAGTCTCATAGACATCCAAACAGAACAAGTAATAACAACTAGACTCTAACCGCACCATTATGGAGAAGTTCCCGGTGATATAATTGGATAATATTAACTTTTGGCTAAATAAGCGGAGCCAGACGGTAAACGTGGGTTTTATATTGAATTACCTTTACTTATACTTAATTTTTTGCTGTGATTATTGTGATTTCATGTGACTAGCCTATTCTTGAACAGTGATTATTTTAACATATCATCAGAAACTAAAAGTCTTTGCTTCTATTGCGTTTCATTCTTTTGATTATAAGATTTTGCATAAAATTCAAGGTACCTCAATAAACCTGATAGAAAACGTGATAATTAATAATTAAAAAATATCTCCGTCTGGCTGGACTCATAAGGTTGATCACCTTCTTAATTAGAAAGAAAATTAACCAGTGAAACAAATGTAACTGCACACGGTAATTCACTTACATCACAAATAGCTGCGACCAGAACAACGTTGCATAGCTATTCGAATAGGTGCTTGCTCATTGCTCAGTTAGAAGTTTTATCTTTTTCGACATACGTCATGCCAGTGTCGCCTGAAGGAATAAGTAAACCGTATAATGTTCATCTACGTATTTTGGGATTTAAGCCAATCATATTTTCATAATTCAGAAATTATTCATTATACTACCACAAAATAAATAAGAAAACGGACAAACATGGGTAAACATAATAGTTTGTAATCCCTTCAACAAATAATATTTTGGAATGTGTCCCATATTAATATAGTAAAATTAAATACTGGACCTATTTACATAAAAAAAGTTAAAACAACGGTAATTACGTTTCATTATAATTGAGGATATTTGTATAAGCCACATTGTTTAAATGGATTAATTAATATTGGTTTTTGATCAGATACGAATAAAATGTTCTATGATGTGTGAATATTAATTTTGAGCTAATATAATTAATTTAAATACTGATGTAATTAAATATTCTTCGTATTTTGAGTTATAATAGATAAGTGACGTATTATTTTCATCCTTAATTAATCAAATGTACAATATTATGAATAAAAAAAATAATATGAAAAATGCACCCTCGCATTATATTGTATATGTTTTGACTTTTGAAGTAGGTAGTATTAGTAGTTTATATAGCCACTATATTTAGCTTTCTCACAATTATAGGTACCTATATAAACGCGTGTAAATAGGACGGTACTACAATATTAATAGCGCTGGTAATTCAATTTGCTTGGGTATGCTATAAAGTGACAAAGCAGTTTATACCACCATATGTGCATTTCGTAACAATTCCGTATAATTTTAAGCCTAAAAGTTATATTCAATACTAAAAGGAAATATACTACAAATTAAGAACCAACCTCGTTTACGAAGAATCAGTAAAAATTCATTCTCCTACTTCATTATTTTTATTTTTATAAACTCTTCTAGCGAACAAGCTTAAAGCTTACATTTATGAATCTCTACAGTTCACTCAATATCAACATAAAATGCAAATGGAACGCCACAAAGCATTGGATTTGTCCGTGTATCTTGTTCAGTAATGCACTAGCGTATCCCAAATAAGATAAAAGGAGTACAAATTGATAAGGAGCTTAGCATGCATTCTCGAGGATACCTATAAATTCTTTTCTCATTTTATCGGGCGGCGTGAGGTCATTTGTTTGTCTTACAGTGAAGTACGTGGCTCTGGGCCGCCATTTATATAGACGCAGCCCGCTCTTGACGGGAAATCAGCGCGTTTTCAATGCATTTTTAAAGCGAACCAAAACGAAGCAAAACGTATTATGCCTTTAAAAAGGGTTCTTTATGAATATTTTAACGCACGCTCTATGTACTATTTACGTTAAATTATGGGATTATGAATAAATCCTTTGTTTAAAATATGAATGATGCAGGCGTTGTTGAATGTTAAATGTTGAAAATTACATTTAATTTAATTTAATACAAAATATACGCGTACTCGTAGTGATTAGTATAAAATTCAGTTGAAATATATTTACCAGTACTCTATATTGTAGGAATTAAATTTAATGTATCTTTTATTTGTTAAAATTACGGACCAATGCATTATGTATTCCAATTAAATTACATTTTCAAACAAGTAAACTTATATTTTGAAATAAATAGATAGACTCTCTATTATTATAGGGAATTTATAAAATAGATATTTCACGAGAAATAATGAAATGTACCTGTGAATTACAACATTTCATTCATTGATTTTTAATTTAATAAAAACCTCTTTACGTTTAAATGGTTAATAAACAGTTATACAATAGTCACGAAATAAACATAATCATATGCTGTTAGATTTATAACACCGAATAATATTTTCTTGCCTATCACATAAACTGTTTCTTTCTTTATGAAGCTGAATTGTATTGTGTATTTTTCTTACGACGTACGCGATCAGTTGGCAAAAGTGGTGATGGTTTGATGAATGGCCTTAACTGTAGCGGCTAAGCTGTGGACAGAGCTGGATTTTAGTTACAATATCCTTTATTATTTGTTTATTTACACGGAACCGCACTATTGTACAGTTTGTAAAGTTTCAGATGAGTGTACCTAATAATATAGTCATTGTGTTTATTTTAAAAGATGATTAAAATATGTGGATCTAAGGAAGTGTGGTTAATATTCTATTCTAAACGCAACTGCGTCAAAGCAATACATTTTTCTTCGTCGAATCCATCCCTGTTTTCGCAACCCGCCGGCATCTGCATCCATCATAGCCGGCTCCTATCCACTCGTTTAATATTTCACTTCGATACGAGATGAAGTAACGAGTATTTACTCTACATTTTATAAAAAATTGATTGCCGGAACTCACTGCTTCTTATCGAATTTTTTGCTGCGATGTTCTTTATTAATTTTGAACGTTTTCATCATTCGTGCTTCGCGCGAATTATTTAAAATATGTAAATACAAATTCAGTGTTAATATTTACTTTGAGCTTTTTGTGTACGTCTAAATTAACGATTCAGAGCTATTTTAAGAGTTCAAAGGTTATATTTATTTAGGTGTAGGTATTTTCGAGATATTTTATTAATAATTTGACGAAATAAGTAACAATTTCAGTGCTGTTGTTATAGTTTACAGTAATTCATTCACTGACCATTGTCGTTTATGGAATTTCCTCCGTCACGCTGAAACTAGGAGTATTTGAAACTGGAGCCATAATGTGAATGGCTCTTTTGACACAAAAGCAACTGTAGGTATGCCATGTTTCCTGCAACCTTTGCAAAAACAAAAACCAAAGAACAACGAATATGAGAATGTTTGAGCAATTTTTTGGGGCTAAAGCACTAAAAGTCTTCAACTTTATCGATGAAGATAACCGATCTTAACTAAAATCAATATGTTTACTTCACCTAATATATAATTTTTACAATATTTTGTAGAGTCGCAACCGAAACCGTAGTTCATTGTATATTTCCAGATTTCGTTCCTAAAAGTTTGTAAATGAAGCAAAATACTGAAGAGAAACAATAAAAATACGAACTAATTACTGGAAGAGTTCTCAGTTATTTTATTGAAAGTAAACAGATTAAATAAACGTCAACAGTAATTACGTTTTCGGTAATAGAGAAAGTTTTATAAAGTCCGTATTAAAAGTTGTAGTAAAAACAAAGCTTAGCGCTTGCGTTCTTATTTTTAAAAAACCTAGATATCCTGCACAAGGCGTTGCTTACGTCTCATTAAAAACTAGGTCAATAGAGACTTTAACAATCCTATTTTCAAAGAGTTCATACAGCACCTCAGTTATATGCTCTCAGTTATATACCTGCTCTATATACATAGGCTTGTAAAACTATTAACAATAGCTTATTATTCTAATGCTTTGGAAGAAATAAAGAAATTATGTTTTCAAGAAATAAACGTATATTGATATGGCACTGTTTTTATTTTAAGTTATATTTAAAAACAGTTTTCTCAGAACCTGGTGGAAATTTAAATATAAAGCTTTTACTTCTCCATCATTCCTTATTCTCCGTACTCATAGAAATCGCTGGATTTTTTGCTTCGTACAATAAAAAAGCAAGACTCATCTTAGAGTATCCGTAATTGAAAAACAATATCCCTTCTATCCAATGATAATATGAAAGCGACTTATTTCTCTATACAAAAAGTGCATTTGTGAATTGCAATACAAATTCGGGCCATCATTTCACTAAGCATGCTGTATCATGGAATGCCTGGTGATATTTGACATTTAAATTTCGGAATACGCCGCGGCTGTATAACAGTTGTATGTAAAATCATATTATATAATCAACGAGGGGTTGTACAAATTGAAATATGATTACATTTGTTTTCCAATTACGGACAAATAGGAAAACCAGAGATTCAAAAGTGGACATTTTTGGATCCTAATTTTATATCTATTGAATGAATGAAAAAAAAATGAATGAAAAATACTTTATTGTACACCTTATAGAATACATTTTACAAACTTAAAAATATAATATAGCAATGTACAGTAGGCGGCCTTATCGCTGGCAGCGATCTCTACCAGGCAACCCAGAAAAGACGAGGAAAATAAATGAGTCAATAACATGGTGGTGCAAAATAAATAAAAGTGCCAGAATAATATTTTATTATATATATACTATACCTACATATATGCAGCTTAAATTATTATATACATACACAAATAATAATATTATATATACACATATTAGATAATATATAAGAATACATACTTAAATATATACAAGCATACATACATACATACATATTTTATAAGCACATATTATAAATAAATCGACAGAGTTAATACCTAGCCTGTGACAGAGTTAAAAAATAGTTTTTAACTTTCTTTTTGAAAATAAAAATCGATTGAGCTCGTTTTATTTCTTCGGGTAAAGAATTCCATAGTTTAATAACGGTGACAGTGTAGGAGGAATGGAAGAAGTTGGAACGGTGAGAAGGAATACTTAAGGTTAAAAGGTTGGAGGAACGGAGAGTGAGGGAATGCTCGTTGAGGAATTTGAAATTGTCTTTAAGATAGGAAGGGGTCTTAGGATCAAACAAAATACCGTATAACAAATGCAACATATGAGCATACCGGCGAAAACGTATAGGAAGCCATTCAAGTTTTTTGCGGAATTTGGAAACGTGGTCGTATTTCCGGAGACCAAATACGAACCGAATGCAAAGATTTTGAAGGCGGTCTAGAGAATCGAGTTGTAACTCGGTTAAATCGGGGTAACAGGAGTCGGCGTAGTCAAGGATGGGAAAGAGTAAGGTCTCTGCAAGCGAAATCCTAGTAGGTATGGGCAGGAAACTGCGCAGCCTGCGTATCGATCCTGCAGCGCCAAACAACTTCTTACATACAACTTCAAGTTGCACCTTCCAGGTCATATTTGTGTCAAAATGAATGCCAAGATTTTTGACAGAGTTACTGAAAGGTATCACAGTTCCATCCAGAGTTATCTTCAGAACGATGCTCCAGTCTATCTTATTTGTCAGTTTAGAGCTGCCAATAATTATAGTTTGCGTTTTTGCTGGGTTTACTAACAGGCCAAAGTTATTAGACCACTGAGTGATTTTTGCCAAATCGTTATTAACCTGCTCAATAGCTTCTGGAAGTTGAGGAAGTGAAGCATGAGTATAGATCTGCAAATCATCTGCATACATATGGTAGGGAGAAGATAAATTGTCTGAAATAGAATTGATAAAAATAGAAAAAAGGATTGGAGACAACACGCTACCTTGAGGAACGCCGATAGAGATATTACACCATGATGACAAGTGATCGTCAATTTTGATCCTCTGTCGACGCCCCTGGAGATAACTCCGAAACCATTCAATTACTGCTGGAGATATGTTAAGAGAACCAAGCAAACTCAGTAATATGTCATGATCGACGGTATTAAATGCGTTACTGAAATCTAACAGTGTGAGTACAGTGAGTTGCTTGTGATCCATTGCATAACGAATATCATCAGTAATTTTAATTAGAGCAGAAGTCGTGCTATGACCGGGACGGAATCCGGATTGGAAAGGATTAAACAAGTTATGTTTATTTAAAAATGAACATAATTGTTGTTGGACAAGTCGTTCAAGGATTTTAGAAAGGAAGGGTAGGACACAGATGGGACGAAAATCGGAAAACATGGATGGATTGGCTTTTTTAGGTAGAGGAATAACAAATGCTTCTTTCCAGGCCATAGGAAACTCGTGAGAGGATAAGGATACATTGAGAATATGAGTTAACACAGGAGCAATAATATCAAGGATTGGAATAATCATATCACGACCAATGCAGTCATTACCGACGGCTTTCGATGAAATAGACATAATGTTCTATTGAATATTTTTTTTTAAATTGTTGTTATACCTAAATGTTTACATTTTTCAATATTATGTTCTTCTCATCTTAGATACCAGGTATAAAATGTTATATAGGTATTATGTGTAAAGGGATTGGAAGTCAAGAATATTTCGATACGAATATACCCAAGCTCGTTCAGAGCTATTACAGCCTTACAGAGGATCGACTTATACCACTATAGTAGCGTATAGACACTATAATACCTAGAATGAAGTGAAGATCTACATCAAGCAATCAAAAGGCTTCTCTAGGAAGATTGTTAAAAGACGAAGCATATTTTTGGGGTTGATAATTATAATTATACCTTTCAGATCACTTCATTCTACAGATTATATTATACAGGGTTACTTGTAAAACACCGGCAACCTCGCAGGACAAGATAGCTAACATCATAAGTAACAACATTTGTTCTACGACTTTTGATAATTTGTTAGATTTTATTTTCATACAAAAATAAATATTCATTTAATTTTCCGTCTGAATATTATAAACTCTACGCCTCCCAAAAATTACGTAAACAAAAAGCGAACGAGAGGGGGAAGGGGGCGTCGCGTCGTCCATCCGATAATTAATAGAACATAGACTTACAAATGTAAGGAGAGTACAATAAAAGTTTAAAAAATCATTTAAAAATAATTTATTGCGTTATGCCAAAAGTCGTAGAACAAATGTTGTTACTTATGATGTTAGCTATCTTGTCCTGCGAGGTTGCTGGTGTTTTACAAGTAACCCTGTATACTGGATTATATATTCCATACTAATATTATAAATGCGAAAGTAACTCTGTCTGTCTGTCTGTTACTCAATCACGCCTTAACTACTGAACCAATTTGCATGAAATTTGGTATAGAGATATTTTGATACCCGAGAAAGGACATAGGCTACTTTTTACCCCGGGACATAGGATAGGTTTTATCACGGAAATCCTACGGGAACGGGAACTATACAGGTTTTTCTTTGACTGCGCGGGCGAAGCCGCGGGCGGAAAGCTAGTATATATATATATATATACTGGATTGTGATATTTCTAGACATTTACTTAGAATCAAGGACCTAATATTAGATTATTCAACGTAGAAACATTATATTATTTACACACTTACATAATAACTCCGATAGTCACTTGGGGTCACTGAAAATCAGTGGTGGTAAGGTATTAATCACCTTGCCATCATAAACTGAGTTGGCTCCATTTGTCAGGTCACTCACTGCCACATTACCTACTGTTTCTTAGGAATATGCTTCTTCTTATTCTTATTATTTTTCTTTTATTTGTTTTTCCTTTGTAAATCAATTTGTAATCATGATGTGATTCTGACAATAAATGTGTTTATTATTATTATTATTATTATATTATAAATATTAATTACTAGGTAACTGTTATAGGTCATACTACTTCTTTTGTCAATTTTACAATGAGGTTAAGCTCACAAAATAGGCCTTACATTGTGACCCAATTAATATCGCAGCATTTTCGCTTCTCACCTCGCTATACAACAATAAGTGTAAGTGCGAAATAATCAATGACCTGATTATTTCCACATGTGTCTCAATTCTTCACAAACGCTATTGAATAACCTTCAGTGAAACCAAAGTAACTAATTCGATATGCCACATAATTAAATGTTTTTGTTCGTCATTGTATGATACTGTGAAATATGTATGTTGATCACGTTCAGGCGCGGTCCCAGGGGGGGGTCACGGGGGACATGACCCCCCCCAAAATCGTACTCGATAAAATAGAAAAAAAATATTATCCCGTACAAAATTTAACAAAACTGGCCAAGTGCGAATCGAAGTAACTCGCACACCTAAAGTTCCGTTTAAAGCTGTTTTTAATACCTTGCGATTTGCGAAAGTCGAAATTTGCGAAAATTTCCAGCATAAACGGCTATAAAACTTTATTAGATTGCGTCGGCTTATAAATTTGATTTTTTCACAGCTTCAAGGGTCGATTTAAGTAATCAATAAAAATAACAGTCTGATAAATTTTAAATAAAAAATCCGGCCAAGTGCGAGTCGGACTCGCGCACCGAGGGCTCCGAACAAAGCTATTTTTTATTATGTTGTAACTTTAAAATTTATGTTTTTAGCAATTTTTCTTTTGTCTGTAATCTATAAGACATTGCTTATTGCTTTAATCCAAATTTCAAGACTCCGTGTTCGCTGGAAGTACCTAGTAGGTTTTCACATTTTTCTCAATTATTCCTATATCTGCTTCGTCACATTTTACGAAATTTTATGACTCTGTGTACACGGGAACTACCCTTTAGGTTTTGATTTCCTTGCGAATGGCGAAATTTGGGAAAAATTTCAGCATTTACCGCTGTATCTTTTGATTGCGTTGGCTTATACGTTTGATTTTTTCACAGCTTGTAAAGGCAGTAGATTTAAGTATTCGATATAAATTTCAGCTTGATACCTCCACGCGTTCCTGAGAAAAAGGGTCTTGACAGAAAGACAAACTTCACTTGACAAACAAATTTTACCGGCACTTGGCCGGATTTTCTTTTTTTTAATATAAAAAAGCAAAAAAAAAATGTATAGAAATTTTCTCAAGTTTTTGCTTATAACTTCTATTGAATACGATTTTTGACGAGTACGATTGGGGGGTGTTGCATACCTTTCCAGCCGCGTGACCCCCCCCAAAATGTCAGTCTGGGACCGCGCCCACGCCTGATCACGTTTCTGGAAAGAGCGATTTATCATGGATTGTACAAATCAGGGAAGTTATTTTACGTTCAATTGAACAATATCTATTGAAGGTGTATTATTGAGAACGCTAAACAAGCTTTACCTGATAAAAATAATAATGCTCTGACTGGTTTTAATTAGTTCGTAGTATTAATTCAATCAATTATTAATAGTTTTATTTTAAAAGGTACGGTTTTTTTTATTTTATATTATTTTATTTTTTAAACTATCTATCTGCCTTAATAGTATATGGATCGGCAATATATTGTGACATAGACTACCAACCCGCAATTGGTCTTTTGTCTGTTTATACTTGACCTATAAATCTTTGACTCTCAATGCTAGGGAGAATTAATGAAAAGTTGAGTTTTTAATTAATGCCTTGGATGGTTTCGATTGAACCATATTCCCGGAACAAATATAATAATCAAATATTTGGAGAAATGCATTTAGTAATAATTGTAAATAGTATTTTAAATTATATTGGGAATGTTTTAAGTAAATATGATATTTTAAGATGATGACTTACCACAAAAGACGTACAGCTGCGTACGTTTACTTTTCCCATTCTCTCGCGCAGCCTATAAAGGAATTCCCATCCTTATTGCCATAGCAATGCCGCAGGATTGGAACTGGACAAACATTAGCAGGTGTGAACTTGACAAGCTTTCAGAACATTCGTAAAAATGGACCGGATTATCCCAAACGCTCACTCACAGTTGAGTGCCACGTTATTATTCCTACAGATTATGCTCCCAATGTAATTTTTCAGATCGTTATACAAATATGAAACAAACACGCCGGTTTTAACATGTTTATTTGAGACAAGCGTTTATTTGGTCATGTTGGCAGCTTTGATGGCTAATCGTTTACATGTGTATTTTTTTAATCCTAAATCCGATGTTGTTTATAACATTTCGATGTTCCATTTTCATAGAATTTCGAATTCAGATTTCCAATTATAATTCCACGAATGATGAAATATACATTATTTTGATTTCGATTATGAAATATAAGCCATTATTTTGATTTCGATTTCATACTCTCATAACATTCATAATATATTTATTAATCAGGGATTTAGGGTATTATGACAACATAATATTATGATTTCTATAACTATTAGAAACATTTTGCGTTTTAAAGTTTATGCTAACGTACTAAACTGAATTACTAACTCCAGTTGAAATATTGTACTACGCTCACAATTCAAACACTGAATTAAAGGCTCACCATCTCCAAATATATTGGTAAATAGAAGTTTAAAATTGTTATGGAAATATTTAGGTAGCTATTCTGTTTCTGTCTAAATGTGCATAAAAGCTTAAATTTAAACCATGAGATACAGCATAAGCATATTTGTTATTTATTATCTTCATTGTTCAATAAAAAAGCGATACAAAGCAATCTAGGCTCTTCATAAAGCATTATAAGCCATCGGCTGTCGAGTTATAAAACGTTAATCGACTTTCATTGTCTTATCTTTATAACTTCGCCTTCAGCTTAACATTTTCTTGCACGCACAAAGTTACGGCTGCTTTAATAGCGAAGTTTTGATGAAATTAGTAAGTGATAGAAATGTCGCAGGCAGTTTGGTGAACCCTTCGAACATTCCAAATTGTGTTGTTGTGGTTCGGACCCGAAACATTTACGTACATAGTTTTATTCTTGTTTACAATTGCTTTTCTATTGTGCCGTGTGCGTGTATTATTATGATTTAGGCTATCTTTCTTACTACCAAAATAGTAGAAACTAAATCCTAAGCGATGGAGATTGGAGATGCATATTTTGGAGAAATATTTATTAGAGTCAGGAGTGAAATATTTTTTAGATAAATATATATTTATGAAAACTGTATGAAGGTCAGATAATAACGCACCGATTTATTCACCTTTGGAGACCCTAGCCTTAATAGGTACATGTCAGAAGACTAGAGCAGACGCTTAATCTACGATCTATTCAAATTCAATATTCTTCTTTAGTAAAGTGTTAAACTGAAACTGACATCAGTCATGTACAGTCAGTACATAAGATACATACTAACACGAAACAATCATTGATTTGCATTGCATATCATCATAGCGATCGTTCGGGATAGAACTAAAGTGGATACTAAGGTACAATTAAAATCCCATAACTGCGATTATAAGGATTTAACGTAGCGTAAAATCAGGTTGTCTATACTGACAGTCCTACACAAAATAATTGAGCAGTTATGTTAATGAGGAGCAAGCTGAAATGACGCCAAAACGTTGTCCGCGCAGCTTTATGCAAATCGTGCGGCGCGCTGTCTCGCTCGCTGTAAATCCCATCCACGCTGATTTCGTGTTTATTCTCCTTATTAATGCTAGTTAATTTTTAATGACATTACCTTTTATTGGACCTGTTTTATGCTGTACGTTTAATATACAGGCGTTTTAGGGACAACTGTTAGTTGAACTGAAGTTACATTTTTTTTTTTTTTTATATAACTTGCGTATGACTAGAAATTGTAAAATTACTTCATTTAAGGGTTTATAACTCATTCTTTAAAAGAGAAGAAAATTAAAAAAAAAATAATAGATACTCTTTTAATTTTACACGCCTTTACGGTAGGCAATGCCAAAATTATTATTAAAATAGCTAGATAGGTATTCAACTGGTTTGAAAGATTTGCATATTTTTTAGTTTATTTATAACAAACAGAAAAAACTTATATTACATTTCTATAATACTTATTTCATTGCTATCAATACATCAATAAAGATATTGTATTAAATAAATGATAGTAACCACAGATCGAATCCACATCCAGAATTCATTCCGTTGACTCGTATATCGCTAATGACGTTAATTGCGAATTATAATTTCAAAAGCAAAAGCTGGCTCCAATATGACGACGGTTTTCATCCAATATTTAGTACAATAAATACACGTCTATAAACATACTAGAGTTTCCAATTACGTCCATCAGCTGTATCATTGGGGAGGCATTGTCCTGATGAAAGAGACTAAATTGGACATTGTGTAACCAAACCGTGTTTGTTGAGAAAACACCTACTTTGCACACAATAACGCTTACGCCGAGGAAGCAATTTTCATAGTGTGGCCACGAGACTGATATAACGTGTACCGAAGAAGTCGTTCGACGCTGATTTAAAAGCTCTTACCGGCTTCTGGTTAATAGCATAAAAAATCGATCATTACGAAATTTCGTATATAAAAACTGAACAGGCAATTGTAAAATATGTATATCAAAGGCGGTGGTGTTGTAGCTTTACAATTTTTTTTCCGAAAACAATTGTTTGAATTATTTTCGGGAAATGCGTTCACTCACTGTGAACTATTATTGAATCCGTAGATTACTTACAGTTTTCTACAAAACCCCGTGAACGGTGAATGTTTTATCCTTTTTTTGGTTACTTTGAACTTTGAAGATATTTTATTCAAACAAAGTTTTTTAGTATACTATATATAAAAATATAATATTAGATATATGGCAACCAATTATTATGACGGATTTCAAAAAGCACTCTACATGTACAAAATATTCCTTTCAAAGTTTTAAAACCATATGCGACACAAAAGCTTTTATTTCCGAAGTAATATCATTATTCAGATATGAAACTCGTTGCAATATTACGATGTATGAAGAGCACGTAGATTGCATTAACATAAAATTCGTCGCTGGCAGCGCTCCCGCGACATCACCGTAAGCGCTTAATTATTTTGTTTATCTTGCCGCCAAACTGCTTCGACTGTGGAGCTCAGCCAGTGATAATGTGCCAACCGCAACTGTACGCTTTTTTCCGCTTGAAATATGAGACCTTTATACTCTTGTCTTATCTCGCAACATGTGGTTGAGCTGGCATGATTCTGGTCATTCCTAGTGCCTAATGGAAGATAAATGCATACTTTAGCGGAAAACATATTGTAGATAGCAAAAATGTTTATGCATTGTACTTATTTATAATCTTCTTTGAAATTTTGTTTCAGGGTCTACACAATAAAAGCAAAGCGACATATTACTTATTCTTCTTCGCTTCTTTGTTATCTACATCTAAAAAGCCCTCTATGAAAGCAATTTCGTAATAATCAAATCAATTTTTTCGCAGTTACGTAAAGTTAATAAGCGCTAAGTAGTTTGGACACAAAGTTACATCGCAAACTAAACAAAAAGCGTAAGTACCGCAAACTTGTTCCAAGAACGCTCTGCGCAATAAAGATAACTTTTTCCTCGAAAGTCTTTGTTCTAGGAGTCATATTAGACCCGAATATAAGTTGGAGCAGTTACTTTGAACATACTATTTAATTAAGCTAAGCTCATTAAATTAGAGGTCAGATAGATAACAAAAACTCTTTGATCTAGTTCTTCCTGTCATGACTATTCTAACATCTGGATTAGAAGTAGAATAGAAATAATACACCTCTATAAAAGAATTTTCTGTATCCCGGTCATGACTTTGAATATGTATGCAACATAAGTGAGAATAAATAGCAGAACTAAGAAATAGTAATAATTCTAGTATAAAAAAAAACTTGAATATCGTACAACGTAAACTTCTAGCATTGTAAATCGGAAAAACTTTTTCATCACAACTTTAACGTTCATACCCCAATTTGGCAAGCTCTCATTGGTGTAAAACTGAACATTACTATACACAATATTTAAATAGTAAATGTTTTTTTACAGCCACGTCCATAGGATCTATACGGACGGCAGCAAGATTGAAGGTCGAGTCGGAGCCGCCCTTTCTGTATGGGAAGGTGCGATCGAGACAAAGGCCATCAAGCTTGCGTTGTCGCCGTATTCTACCGTCTATCAGGCTGAGCTCCTTGCGCTCAAAAGAGCAGTAGATATAGCCTGCAAGAGTGGAGCGGCAAAGGTCGGTGTCCTCAGCGACTCCAGATCGGCGCTCCAGGCGGTCACCCTGAGTTCCCCTCATCCCCTGGCTGTGCAAACACGGGCGGCCCTCCGAAAAGCTGCATTGCAGAGGCGGAAGGTCTCCCTGTTTTGGATCAAGGCGCACGCAGGGCTGAAGGGGAACGAACGGGCAGACGAGTTAGCCAAGGGGGCCGCTCTGGGGTTGAGGAGGAAACCGGATTACGATCTGTGTCCTGTTTCATTCGTCAAGCGTATCTTGAGACAGGATACGATTAGCGAATGGGATAGGAGATACGAAGTAGGAGGAACGGCCGGAGTCACGAAGCTCTTTTTCCCAAGCGCTGCTGCTGCATACAAAGTAGTCGGAAAAATAGACATCACACACCACACCACACAAGTACTGACTGGTCACGGCGGATTCGCCTTCTACTTGAACAGATTCAAGCTGAAGGAGAATCTGTCGTGTCTATGTCAGCCCGGAGTAGAGGAGACGGTTCCTCACCTGTTACTCGAGTGCCCAATTTTTGCAAGCAATAGATATGCTATTGAGCAAAAATTGGGCATGGCGATGACGGGTGAGAATCTGCCTTCCGCCCTGGGGGATAAGTGTAGGGATACTTTCTTTAAATATTGTAAATATATTGTAGAAGTAGTCAATAAGCGAAACAATGGCGTGTGATGTGATTCTGTGATATTAGTATTAGGATAGTTTCAATTTTTGTAGCATTTATTTTATTTACCCAGTATTTTAATATTTTTTGACTTTGTATTTGTAATATTTTTAATTTTGTAATAATTCTATTTTTAATTTATTATGTGGCTGAAAATTGTGTGTTTGTTAACAAATAAAAAATGAAAATAATGTCTCTGGACAATATTCCAGAGGTGGCGCGAACACCCTGTGATGGCGGGTGCCTTTAAAAAAAAAAAAAAAAATAGTAAATGTTTGAACACAACACACACAGCCAAAAAAAATTCTTTAATAAAACTTAAATATCTTCTTATCAAACACCGCAGTTTTTAATTTCCTGTAGATAGTATAATTTAATTTATGTATCGAAAAAGTAAAATGTTCACTTCTCATTTGTTTACTCTTCAAAACAACTGCTTAATTTTCATCGGAATTACCCTAAGACTTTATTTCGAAATTTAACACAAACTTATGTATGTAATTCCAGTGTTTGACTTCTTTTAATTTTCATCTGGGGCATATTATGAAATAAAATTTTCGCAACGTTATCATTTATAGAATTTTTTATTCTAGGTATAGGTACCTAAGTAGTAGTAGGTAATTTAAAATGTTGACCCTTAAATTTCTGAAGTACAATGCGTGGCTAATGGTTAATATGTTTCCAAATTGAAATAAAATTATTTGAGCGTTGGAAATTGTACAAACGTTAGTGTAAAACAAATATGATGTGCTTAGTTCATTATACGTATTTTAGTAGTATTAGGAATTAAAATGCTCCAAAGATGTGATGCTTCTCCTATTATGTTTCATTGATAATAATAATAAAACCATGATTATTTGTTGCTCTATAAGCGTAATTATCTGCTGTCTGAAAAGGCAAGGTTATATACAACAAACGTTTCTTGTTTACGAATTATGACCTATCTGAGAACATTAATATTATAAATTTTCTTTGTAATGTAAGCAGCAGAAATTTAATTAACTCGCACTTCAAAGACCGTTATGAGTGAATAAGCGCTCCAAAGGATTTCAAGTTTGGGCAAAAAGGAAAATAAAATTACACCCGACTTTACAATTTCATAAAGACATTCTATCGAAGATTATAATTTTAAATTATATCCATTGATTATATCGCTGGTATTTGTTAACAAGTCATAGGGCAGGCTCTATAGTAAGCTGAGATTGCAAGTTTGGAGGGTACAGCCGTAATTTAATTGGCCTTTTATATGATATTGAGAGGAGGTAATGGAGCCTTTCAATGTTTGCTTCATATAACCCTTTTCATTGCCTCCAATTAGCACTGAATATCCGACATTTCCTACTCGTATTAAAATTTTCATTACGTACATGAATTTGAAAATTCTATGTGATTTAATTTATCTATTTATTAGATATTTATTGACTGAAGTTATATAGGTTTAAGTAGCTATCGTGTTTTGTTGCACTTTTTATTGCAATTAGGTCAGGTCATAATTCTGAGATAACCTAACCTAACCATGTTAAGTGCTAGCACGTGCGTTCAGTCAACAAGTGAAAAATGGTTGCTCAAATAACCATTCGTCATGCTAACCCCATTTCCTATTATTATATTTTAAACTATTTTGCCTTTGCGAATGCCTTTATGTATAGGAATCCAAATATGTATTGATACTAGATAAAAGAGCAGCATGAAATTATGTAAAATGCCTCATAACGATATGTTTTATATATTCACGTTTGTTTATATCATGTATATAATATCTTTATTATTGTTCCAACTAAGTAATCTATAAAATAACTGCCCGATTTCTTAAGAATTTCTTTGCCATACCTAGTAATTGATTTTTGTGCAATTTTAATTAAACTTAATTTCTATAATCCTTATGACATAAATCCCAAAATTTCTCACTAAGGGTAAAAATAAAATTGTTAATATCTGAAAAAGCGCACCGCATCTCAGGTTTATACCAAATTAAAGTGCACGTGTTGACTTTTACGATCCCTCGGGGCGGGGAAGCTCGAACCATTTCCCTTATCCGCTACCACCAAACGCTTCATTACTTCCAGACTGACGCCATCGCTATGTTATAACTATATTAAACGATGTATTAATCGCATTTTTATGGGTAATCAATCTTTGAAAATAAGTATATGTACGGGGTGATATATTTATGTTTTAAACTTAAGAAATAGTTTATATCAGACATGTTATTTTAGTTTTTATATTTTAACTAATGTTCATTTTATAATGTCACAGATTTTTTAATTCAAAGGACAAAGGTAGGTAGGTACGTACTTATAATTTATAAATAACTTCACCATAAAATTGGCTGATACCCATATCTCTATAAATGTGTACTCTCTTTGACTAATGATCAAAGAAAACAATAATCAAACGATACGATTACAATTTAATTATACTTGAGCAAGAATTATTTCGTTTTAACGTTATTTAATCCAAACTGAACACTGAATCAGCCAGGATTGTCGGAAACAGATAGAACTTGTAGAACATAATTTATCAAGGCAAACAACTAATCCCTCTCATTCATTACGAGAGGCTTAATAGATATACAGACAAATAAATCTGTCGCCACGCTGGACCAACCAACTTCATTGTTTTATTTCTTGTATTTAGGTATCGTCGCCGCTAATACTTTTACAGTGGATTATCGATAAATCCGTCCGCAAAACTAGCCAAGCCTTAACGTTATTGAAATAAGTTTATAGTAGCTTTCTATATTCAATATATTTCAATAGTATTGATATTTATTTTAGGCTAATTTCGATGCATATTGAGAATCTTGATATTTTAATGATTGAGCTGGGTATAAAGTAAATAAGATGATATTGATGATGTTTTAAACAAAAGACATTTTTTAAATGCAGCAGGTTATAATTTAATAATATAATTTTGTCTTAGAAGTAAGGAGTTACATAATATTAGGTAAACAAATATTTTTAAGAGCCTCGGCAAGCGCAACCAACTCCCATTTATTATAGCACCGATGTTTTTCCTGCTCTACGCTAGAAACATATGTTGCGGGCCCCCTGTATCCCATACATATAAATAAGGCTTCGTTCATTAAATATTAAAATGGTATTTTCCGTTATTGAAAGTAATATTCGAATTTCGCAGTATCGTGTCGGTATCATTTATATTCGGGATATGCCACACACGCGTCACGTTCAAACGCTCCTAATTGACTGGCTGACGCTAGCTTCATTTCATATGTACTAAAATCGATTTAAAATAATATTTCCATGAATTACCGGTAACATAAATATCAGGAAAGTGATGTAGCTACTAGCTACTATTGGAAAGTTCAATATACGTATCCCTTTTAATATTTCCCGTAACACATTTTATAAGTTTCCATGCCATTTATTTAGTGTCGCAACTACAACTTGTTTTCAACATTCGTAGCAAAGCATATACGAGGTAATGTATTAGAATCGAAGGAATGATGTGGTGATTCTGCTAGAAAGTAAATTGCAGCGCAAAATATGTTTACCTATATTTTCCATTCCTTGTCATTTCATATGTATACCTTTTTATTCAATTACTTCCCCTTAGCATATAATTGTACCTCTGTACACAAAGTTCTGAATTCAAAAAGATTTCATTTGCTCGTTTGAATGTACCTCAAAGAATTGCGTAGAGCATTTAACCATTTTACAGCTCGTATGCGCTAATGATGGATTAATTGATTGTAAACCGATTTGAGTAAGCGAAAACAATTAACAGCAGTGACATGCTACACTTCCGTAATTCCCCGTTGCCTCTCATTGCCACTACATTCCCTTCACGCCAGGAAATAAAGCAGATAGATCGAACCCAGCACGTACTGTAAAAGAAACTGTAATAACGTGCTTAAATAAACAGCGTTGTACAATTTGTATCTACACGATTGTAATAAAAGCTTACACCCAATAAGCCTTTGTGGGAAGCAATCGGTTCACAATTCAAATACTCCAGTGGAAGACATTAGTGACACACGACACCCGAAGTGTCTACAAATGGGTGTGGTAATGAACGACGGGAACAACGAGCAGTTGTTTGTTAAGTAGACCTCATAGAAGACTGAGCTCAACTAATTAAACTGCGTCATTAAAGCTGCACTCGGAATTGCTCATGTTAAAAATGCTTGTCATGTTTTATTTTTAATTATAAATTAGCTTGGAATAAGAACGTGCACACATTTTCTCGGTAAGTTTTACAGCAGAAAGTTTCTATGTTGACTGCGATTTGTTACTGGTTTTACAGAATCGAACAGAGACAAAACGTATTTCCAGTTACGGTAAAAATCCACCTAAAAATTCAAACAACTGACACGTTCGGTGGTGGTACAAAATCCTACAACAATTATTGAAGGAAAAAGGAGTAGACTTTTTTCTCCTATTTTTACTGGTTAAAAATACATACTATTTGTATGAAGAGATACCAAATACGGTAGATACGTTTTGTTCGCGGGTCAATTAATGAACTTGTTGGCGGCTCAAACCAGGGATGCTTATCTGGATAATATCATTGATTTAGTAAATAGTTACTGTATGAATAAATTATATATTCTAAAGAAACTATAAAAAGCGTTGTTGGAGCTTCATCACTGAAACCTTATCTAGCAAATTTGCCACAGACCTTAACGCTATAGTTACGCCCCTGGGGAGCATAAAATAAGTAATATTTTCCTCTATAATAAAGTATAATATTTCTTAAAAATGCTCTTTTAAAAAGGAAAAGATATACTATACATTATTACTTTGTAATTCTCATCAGAGAGGCGAACCCGCGGGCATACTTGGCGTTCTTGGTTATAATCGATGCTTTTCAATATGGCAGATGCATGTTCTGGGTTTAGCTCAAAAGCCAGCTTGCAGTGAGCCCGTAATTGAAGTTTGCCTTGAGTTATCAAGAACAGCCATGAGACGGGGTATAGATATAATTTATTGTAGCAGTGTAAACCTAACTTTTAAAAACAACTTACACTTCATTATCTCTTATACTCAAAACATCAATAACCGATCATTCGGCTTTATTATTGAATTTAGAATTAAAATCAACTACTAAGATCATTCCCTTAAATCGTTCCCGCTTAGACTTTACGCAAACTGTTAACGATATCGATTTTTCAAGCATTTTCAGATGTACGGATGCTAACGGAGCTATGTATAGTCTACTCCATCTGCTCTCGCCCATTTTGTCAAAGAATACTATACTTAGACCTATACCTTCCAAACATAGACTAATAAAACCGTGGATGACCATTGGTCTTCTTAGATGCATCCGCAATAGAGATAGAATGCACCACAAATCTAATAAAAACCCAAAAAATACAATACTGAAAATCACGTATTTGCGTTATCGTAACTTCTGTAACAACCTACTCAAAAAAGTGAGACGAGAGTTCGAAGAAAAATTATTTGTCGAAGCCGGTAAGGACACTAAAAAAATGTGGGGAGCCGTCCGTAACGTGTTAGATAAACATACATGCACTTCATCATGCTCCGAACTCCTCAACACACATAGTAACCCTTTAGAATCAGTAAATGCCATAAACAGTTTCTTCGCTAGCATCGGAAAAAATATGGCAAACAAAATAGACGCATCTAGCCAACCCCGATCTACCCATAGTTTTAGCTTAAACTGTTCAATGCGTAATTCGATTGTTTTCTTGGAGATCGATGAAAAAGTAGTTGATGCTATGGTACGTGATCTCCGCATTGATAGCGCCCCCGGGTGGGATGGCATAACCCCCAAGTTACTTAAAGCTACTAGATCTAAATTAGTACCTCCCATTACGCACATCTGTAATCTCGCCTTAAGTACGGGAATTTTCCCTACAGCTCTCAAAAAGGCTATCGTACACCCGGTTTACAAGGCTGGGGATAGAGATAGTATGAATAATTACAGGCCAATTTCAGTACTGCCAGTTATATCCAAAATTTTAGAGAGAGTAATTTACAAAAACTTACTTAGTTATCTTGAAAAATATAAAATCATCGCTGACAACCAGTTTGGTTTTCGAAAAGGCATGTCGACAGAAAATGCGGTCTCCGAGCTCCTTGATTTCTTAGTAAAAAACATCGACAACAAACTGAAGTGCATCGGTATTTTCCTCGACTTGTCCAAAGCTTTCGATACTATCTCTATTCCTATCCTACTAAAAAAGCTTGAGCGAATTGGTATACGGGGAACGGCTTATAAATTATTAGAAGACTTCCTCTCAAATAGAACCCAATCCGTTAAAGTTAATGGTCATATCAGTACCGAAGAACGTTTGGATTTCGGCTTACCCCAAGGTAGTCTTCTCTCTCCTCTCCTCTTTCAAATATATGTCAACGAGCTTTGCCAACTTGCCTATCCATCTACTCGTATTATTGCTTACGCTGATGATACCGTGCTGTTGGTTAGTGGGCGTGACTGGGATGAGGCTAAGAAAATAGCAGAAGGTGCTCTGAGTATTGTTCAAATTTGGCTTACGTCAAACTACCTGACTCTTAATATAAAAAAATCAAAATTTATTACCTTTGGTTGTAGAATATCTGCCATACCTCCAGAACACACTTTTAAAATTATTGCCCACTATTGCGATACAGTAAACACCTGCAAGTGTCTCTCAATAGATAGAGCCGACACAGTAAAATATTTGGGAATTTGGTTAGATGCTTGCCTATCGTGGAAACAACACCTTGATGCAATATCCTCGCGCATAAGGAAATTAATCTTTGTCTTCAAAAAATTACGTATTGCCGCAAATAAAAGTGTTCTAAAAATAGTATACTCCGCACTGTGTGAATCAATCATTAGCTACTGTATCACAGCCTGGGGTGGTGCTTCGAAAAACACTATTTTACAAGCTGAACGAGCACAAAGAGCTGTGATCAAAGCACTTCTTAACAAACCATTCAGGTACCCAACGATACAACTTTACACTGATTTTAATGTATTCACAGTGCGCAAAATGTACATATTTCGGACAATAATGAACAAGCACAAAACTCTTCCTGCAAATAAAAGTAATGTGTCAGATACGAGTAAGAGGCGGGCCCCGCCGATATGCCCAGTCGTATATACAAAGACTGCGTTTGCTAAGAGACATTACGACTACCTGGGTACGCTCCTATACAATAAACTACACAAATCACTTAATATTCACAATATGAATACAATGCAACTAAAGTCTAAAATAAACAACTTCCTTCTTACTCTCAATTACGATGAATGCGAACACCTGATAGACCATAAACTTATTTAGGTAACTTAAAACTTACATAAATCACACAACACACAACACACAAACACACACACACACACACACACACACACACACACACACACAAAATCAATACACTTCCTTTCTTTAATATGTACACCTCTATCCCTCTTCTATCAACGGTATTTACAATGTTTTCTTACTTATATATATGTCGGAGATCCCTCCCCTGATATTACCGAACGCAAGCGCATGACTCACGAAGTGCACTTCGACATGGCCGTGGTAGCGGACGGGCATTCAAGTATTGGAGCTCGTGCAGAGCGGACTTGTCTGTTCGAGTCTATATCAGTCTCTATATTAGTTTGAGTTTAGATTCGCTATACAAAGTTGTATTCATTTCAGTTCATTAGTGATTGTGAGTGTTAGCTTCCGTTTATGTCTTTTGATGCTCGAAGTTACCCAAGATGCCCAATGTAGAGGATATAACCAGCCCACATAGTTTTAAAATTCAGCCGCCGCCGACATCAGAAGCGGGATTGCTTTGAGCACAAAGAATAAACGTGATTTTTACAATAGTCATGTGGTAATGTAGACATGTTATAAAATTATTCTGGAGGTGCAAATAGTATCATGCGACGTTTAATCGTAGCCATAAGAAAACCGGTGAGTCCTTACAACATACAACAAGTGGAACAACAATGTGCGTGATGTAATGCCGTTGTCCGTTGATCTGTGTTTTGAAAAAAGCCGTTAAAGTTATTATTTGTTAGTATTTGCTATTTATGATACGTTAAAGTGCTTCGCAGTGTCTATCATGTCTCTATAATTAATTTTCTAATAGCAGTGGTCGCAGTTACGAGAATTGTTTATCATAATGACGTGTACTGTAATGTGACTATGTTGAGCCCCGTGCGGCTGCTCTTATTTACTTGCAGGGTGGCGAGCCAAGCAACGGCGAGTGCCTGTCGGTGTGTGCCGTCGGAGAGTGTGCGTCATTGGCTTCGAAATGGCAAAATGTGTGCGTGGAGGAAGTTGTCGTTTCAACTTGTCGCATGTTTCACGGTTTGACAAGCGTTTGCAGCGCGTGGCCCTTGCTACTGAGATTGTTGCCGAGGATTGCTGCAGCGAGAGCTCAGGGCAGCCGTCTTTATGCGGTGAAGGGCTCCGCAAATTAGTGACATTTACAGGACAAGTGCGAGGCGTAACAGGGCTGCTTCGCTGACTGTGTGCTATCAATAAGTCTGTATGAGACCTGCGTGTGAATGCCATTCGCAGACAGCAGATGGAGGGCGCGCGACGGATCAGCAGTCCTCTTAGTGCAGGGTTTAACCATCGCGAGTCATTTGTTTCATGTGTGGCGTGTCTGGCCACTTTGCATCGGAGTGCACGAGCGGATAAGGTGCTAATGATTGCACTAGGCATAGAATCACCGAAAACCAGCAGGTCAGGTACATCCACGTTGCCTAAGCGCAATCATTGAGTCAACACGTGTCGTGTGGCAAACTTATGGACAACTGGAGTTTTGTGCGTTGAACGAGCAGCAGGTTGCGTAAAAAGGTCAATGAGTTTTTAACAGCTGGATTAATGAAACCAAGTAGATATCTTGTTAGCTTCTGACGTGGAACAAGGTACAGTGCGCTTCCAGATTGTAGTGAGGATTGGAGTGGATGCTTTGAGGAAGGTAGTTAAACTTTGCGGGAGCGATTTGACTTTTTTAAAAAGAAATAAAATTAAATTAAAATTAAACTTATTTAATTACTTAACTATAACAAGTGGACGATTTGGAGTCACAAATGTTAATGCCCAGAATTACATACATTGTACCATCGATACAATATTGCGAAACAAATGTTTTTCAATAACTGCAATGCTTATGCTAAATTGCAAGAACTCTCCGGTGGTCTTGCTGAGGCCAGCGGAAGGCTATTGCTCAACCTAATACAGAGGGTTGGGGTGGATGCGTAACTCCTCCCTCCTTAAGTGCGAAATTATCGGTTTGTTCATTTTTAATAACTATCCGATGATTTCGCAGACATGTTACATTTAATATCTTATAACTAAGTAAGTAAAGTAAAAATAGAATGACAAGTACAAAGATTAAAAATAGAGACGTATAGCCTAAAGTTGCACTGAATCTAAAATTTCTTTCACTGTTAATCATTTCACTATCACTGAACACTGATTGCTTTAATATCGTTGACATATATTTAACTTCGTCCAAGTTGATTCCTCGCATATTGAGTACACGTGTACTGGATAATATTGGAGTTCTATTCACAGGTGATTGCGGCAAAACTATAATTTTTGTTGGTTCTACAGGATCATTCTCAGTGATTACTTGGTGAGGGCGAATCGTTATATTCTGGATCTCGATGCTACATGGTTCGTCGATGGTCATTATGTATGTGCCCACGACAGGATATTTGCTGACATCACCATTGCAAATTTGAGTCAGAGTATTTCTGTATTTTGAGAAAAGTATCCAACTTATAGGTGTGATTCTTTGAATTCTCAGATTCTCTATATTGATTAGCTGTTGTTCGCAGTGCATTGGGTTTCCTTCAAATTTAAGCAGTTGTTCTATGCAAGTAGTTTCAGGATATGGCGTTTGATTTTGTTCATCGCATAGAAATTGTTCTCCAGCAGCGAGCGATCGGCACGGTTTTACGATCGGTAAGTATTTCATCCCCTTTGCCAACAGGTAAGGATATTTAGGAAAAATGGAAACGGTTTTACTATCGGATACACGGTATATAGGTATAGAGTATAATTTGTAATAGTTATAAGTATAATTATCTGTAATTGGAACCTCCATTATGAACGTAATCTGGTTTTGTTTAATATATGATTTAACATTAATAGTTTCTTCTAGTTTTACTAAATTTGCCTCATTCGCTTTAAACACTAAATTTTCAGTTTGAGATATAAGAATTAAATGTTGCAACAACTCAGTAGAATTAATAATACTTTGATGTAATATGGATACTTTACTAAATGCTAGAGCAGTCTCTATTTCTCCTAATTTTATAAAAATAGAACGAAAATTACTAACAAATAAATTTAAAAGGCTTACAACATAAGTAGTATAAACCCAATGATTATCCTTAGATGCTAATTCCTAAATTATAGATTCTACAATTTTTAAACGCTTATCTACTATATTAGAATTTTGATTTAAGACTTCAGTAGAATTGATAAAACTATCGAGCATTTTAGATATTAAAGTAATTTTATTTCTAATGATAGTGTGATCGTTTTCAAGTTTAGCTGTAAGTTAATCGTATCTCATTGCGTCACTATAGTCTAAATTTCCGGTTATGTTTAAGAGGTTGTAGTTGAAGGGCCAGCGCGGACTTCATCACTATCAGCCAACACCACAACGCGGAAGGCGTTTTAAATTTTTAATAGGGACCATAGTCTTCCTTTTACCAATCTCTACCGGTATAACGTTCCTTGAACCTTGACCTATAACCTTAGCTTTATGGAATCGCGGCTTATCCTTGCTTTTTCGCTTATTAACGTCTTTCGCAAATATAATTTTTCCTGAAGGGAGACTGATTTGATCTTCACCACCTCTCCTATCCTTTACTTTTTGCTTTTCACGTGAAAGGTCGTGAACTTGCATTTCGTTCTTAAACCACGTATATACTAAAATTTGATTTGGTTTCGTATCTATTGCTTCATGTAATATAGGTATACCGGATGATTCTACTATATTAGCTGAATGAACTGTATCCGATTTTGACGTTACAGATAGTGACCTGACTGGGTAGTCACATGTTCTAGGAGAACTTAGCGCCGATAGAGTTTCAGAGTCAGGAATAGATATCGTTTCACTAGAATCGCGTTCTGGTAAAGAAATTGTACTAGAGTCGTTACGCGTTCTTGGCCTATTGTCTCTATCGCCTATATTAACAACCATATATTCGTTTTCATTATCGGAATGCGTAGCGTTAACTCTAATTCTAGATAAAGCGTCCGCGTTAAAATTTTGCTTCCCAGTATCAATCATAAATTTGGAATTAGGTTCAGGAATATAAATGTGTGGAAATTTCAGATTTGGATCGCAATTTAATTCTATGATTTTTTCTTTGTAGAGGCTTTCGTTTGAAAATTTTCTTCATCAGACGGAAGCACATTATCGTCTTGAGTATCGTCAGTGGGTGTATAAATCTCATTCGCGTCGTATTCGTAATTCGTATCGTAAGGATTACAGCCATAATAATTCGTATAGTCGTTAGGATTATAGCCATAGTAATAATTATCATTATGTAAGTCGGTTTCATTCACTCTAAAACCTGGCTGAGTTATATTTTGTGGTCGAGGGGGTGCCGTCCTCATGGAAACGTCAGTAGACTCAAAGCGGTTATTTTGAGGAGGTCTTTGACCGAAATTCTGTGGCGTCATACCAAAAGTTTCAGGAGGCCTATAACCAAATTGTGGGTTTTGATTAAATGTTGGCCTATAACCAAATTGTGGATTTTTATTTAATGAAGGCCTATACCCGAACTGTGGGCTTTTATTAAACGGTGGCTTATAACCAAATTGTGGATTTTTATTAAACGGTTGTTGGGGTGTGAATTTAAAACCAAATTTTTGAGGTACATTTGGTATCCCAAAATTAAATCTTTGTTGAGGATTTTGTAAAAATTGGGGCACCGTTGTATTATTATGGATACGATTGCGCGACTGATATTGTTCGTGAAAATTAACTTCTTCTAACACAATTTCTAGAGCCTGTTCTAATGTACTAGGCGATTTCAGTCTAACAATACGCACCATGCTTTCGGGCAAATTATACAAGAAAACGTTCAGGGCTGTATGATTATAAATCGCAATTTTCGCGCGTTTAATTTCCGTATCTACCGATAAATTAACCTTCGATATTAGTAACGATCTAATATTCTGTATCCTATTACAAAATTCAAGATAACTTTCCCCGGATTTTATTTTACAGGACTCGAGAGAGATTTTTATGCAATCCTCACTACGAGGATCACCAAAATGTTGTTCCAGTAATTCTTTTAGCGCGGGCCAAGTATTAATATCTTCGCGCTCGGATAATAACGCGGCGGCATCGCCTATTAATCTACTAGTTATAGCATGTAAAACGTAAATATTCTGCTCTTCATGTCCTCTAAATTTATTAATTATATATTCACATTTCCGAAAGAATAGATTCAAAATTCTTTTGTCTCCACCAAAAAGAGGAATAAGCTTTAACATATCACTCGGAATTGTTATCACGTTTACGCTTTCCATGTTAAATAAGTACAGAGTAATTAAAGTTCTGAAGTCTTTAACCAATTACAATAATTTCGAATTATAAAAATCACACACACAAATTTCAATTTAAAACACAATATAATAAAAATTCTTAAAATATAGCACAATAAAAAAAAAATTATATGTTATCAATTACTATAAAAATTAAAACTTGAAGTTAGGTATAAAATCACATATAAAATATAAAAATTATTAATTGAATTACGATCGATTTTGAGATCAATAAAATCAATTAATATTGATATTTCTTTATGCAAAAAATCATTTAATTTTCTAATTTAAAACTTTTAATTCAGTTACACTCTATAGTTAATTAGTCTGTGCAGAGTTTTATGCAAGACAATTACTTAGAATTAAATACGATATTTCTTACGTATAACTAACTAATTACTGATTTGATAGAATTTCATATCAAAACCAGATCCGTTATAATGCGAGACGTTCAATCCCAAAATAACAGTTAAAAATAGTTAAAAGTCAAAATTACACTCTCGTGAAAAGGATACGGGAATATATCAGAAAGGATGGCAAAAAGTTTTACTCACCAACCGATCGTCGATCCCATGTCCTCGTCGTGGTCGTTTAACAAATTTATTTCGGTTCTTTTAGGATAGCACGGCCTTTATAGCAATGTTCTAGGGCTAATTTTGAAGACCTCTAGACATGCAGACCTTATATGGCTATCCTACCGGCTGCGCCAGTTAAACTTTGCGGGAGCGATTTGACTTTTTTAAAAAGAAATAAAATTAAATTAAAATTAAACTTATTTAATTACTTAACTATAACAAGTGGACGATTTGGAGTCACAAATGTTAATGCCCAGAATTACATACATTGTACCATCGATACAATATTGCGAAACAAATGTTTTTCAATAACTGCAATGCTTATGCTAAATTGCAAGAACTCTCCGGTGGTCTTGCTGAGGCCAGCGGAAGGCTATTGCTCAACCTAATACAGAGGGTTGGGGTGGATGCGTAACTAGGTAGTATCTTCTTTAAACCTATCCAAATGTAAGTTTTGAAATACTTATGCTTTGTTGTTAAGGATGGTAAAGTACAGTCACATAGCTTCTTATTTCTGTTAGTTTATTAACAGTTTTCTTAAATTATAGCACTATTGTTTATGCTTACAAGTTACAAGGGAAGTAAAATTAATTAGTGATTACTCATCATCACATGAGCAAATCAGTTGAACGTTTATTAGTCTTTTAACATCAGAGCCTATTCTTACGGTGTATGATCCCAGTTCACATAGATCCAAGCGCGGACGGATGTGGTACTGAACTGATACACAAACATGACGGTTAGTAACATCCAGTTGCTTACTACAGACGTAGAACTACTTACTGCCTTCCAGGTTTTACTCCCATGCACACGAGACCGCAGTTTAAGTTGTAGCAGTATAGCAGTGGTTAATGCTGTCATGCAGTTCAGATATTATTTACAGGCTTGCAAGTTTGCAGTGGTGACAGATTAACAGTGCAATTCTGTGCGAGCCGTTTAGTATAAAGCTGTCTTCGCGTGTTCACAGGTGGGGGACCTGCCTCCATTCTTTCGACTTTGATGTTAGTTGAAGAAAGGGCGCTAGGATAAAGCATGTTGCTTGCTTTTCGCGCAATCCACGTCGGCTGTCACAGTACGTATTTCGATTATTGCAAATTGTGTGGGGCAGAATCGAGTCAACCTAGCTGAGCTTTCCGTTGACTGGCTGCCAGGACCATGAGAGGCATTTGGACGTGCAGAATGAGTTGTTACATGTTGAGTTATTACTGTTGTCTGGAAGACATATACGGTAAGGTTGCAAATAATTTGTCAAGGTGCAGATAAAATGGTAAAAGATCAGTGGTATATAATATCCACGATTTAGTCATGCATCTGGGTTACATGTCTAAGTTCGTGCGTAAGTTCGTTGTCAACTTTATCACTTGCTAAATCTCTAAGCCTAGCTCGGGTAGAATTCAAGCAAAACTCTTAAGTTAGTATTTCGTGCACATTGATGCTACAGGGGAATCTTGGTGGGAAGAATGATGTTAAGGAGTATGTTTTAGTCTAATTGATACTTTTACCCGATATGTTTTGCTCTATTACTTTAAAAATGTGTAGAGTGGTTTAGTAGTAGTAGAAGTAGTATAATGGCACTAGAATTCAGTGTTAATTTGTTTGGATAACTAGCCAATATTTTTGATAATCGGGAAGGTGCTTAGAAAGTGAATGTTTTCTCAGTTATTTTGTAAAAAAAAATAAAGTTACATTAAGATGTAGTTTCCACCGGGGGTAGTTGTGCTAATGGTAAAGTAGATAGTGACGAGTACGCTGAAAAGTGTGCTCATGGCAGTCATCATCATCGTCATCGTCAACATCATCAGCCTTTTGTAGTCCACTGCTGGACATGGAAGTCATCATCGTCTTCATCATCAACATCATCAGCCTTTGGTTGTACACTGCTGGACATGGAAATAGTCTAGCAAACATCGATATTGTCAAAGATGCGTTAGGTGACGTACGACTGGCAATGAACTTCACTATAAACAGCTGATAGAGCAGTAGACTTTGGGATTAATGTCTGTAATTAATAATGAAGTCGATCAAGTTATGATAAAAGTAAAGCTAACTAATGGAAATTTAATGTTGGTGATAATCTTCTTTTCGAAATTGAGGAAATAAATCAAAGCAAGCTTGACTTGAAGTTGAAGGGTACGCTTAAATTGTTGAGGTATAGTTATTAGTGCAACTTCAAATCATTCAATTCCCAAATCCTCACAACAGAGTCAGGAAAATATCCGACCATGAGGTTATTAGTAGTAGCTAGTAGTGGTAGTAGTTAAAATGACGTAAGAGCTTTGTGTAAAAGGGGAGATGTTAAATGTTTTATCTGGATTTTGTAATGCATTGTAGTGCCGTTTGTTGAGTGGTAGTAGATGCAGTTGCCATTTGTCTCTTGTCTTGTTCTTCGTTACGTTGGTGCGTTAACAAGTAATGTCGTTGTAGCGACGGGCTATCCTTGCTTTCGTTGATGCAAAAGCAAGATGAGTCGTTGCAGCGATGACATTTAGAGTTGTCCTTGTTTACGTTGGTGCGTTAACGAGATGAGTCGTTGAAGCGACGACCTTTTGAGATATCCTTGTTTTCGTTGTTTCGAAGCGAGATGAGTCGTTGTAGCGACGTTATTAAGTGTTAGCCTCATTTCGTTGATGCGAAATTGTGGTGTGTCGTTGTAGCGACGATGTTCCGTGCTTTAGTCGTTTCGTTGGTGCGAAATCGACATGAGTCGTTGGTGCGACGTTATTCAGAGCTATTACTTTTCGTAGGTGCGAAATCGAGGAGAGCTGTTGGTGCGGCGCTGATTGATCAATAATGATTATTGTTTGTTTTAGTGACGACCTAAAATGGTTGACAAGAATCAGTATGGCCGAGCAGGATACTGTGAGTATGTAGTCTTTGCAGAGACCTCACACGAGGACGTGTGATCGTCAGAGATGGTCGTGTCGGGGATCCCCCCCCCCTGATATTACCGAACGCAAGCGCATGACTCACGAAGTGCACTTGGACATGGCCGTGGTAGCGGACGGGCACTTAAGTATTGGAGCTCGTGCCGAGCGGACTTGTCTGTTCGAGTCTATATCAGTCTCTATATTAGTTTGAGTTTAGATTCGCTATACAAAGTTGTATTCATTTCAGTTCATTAGTGATTGTGAGTGTTAGCTTCCGTTTATGTCTTTTGATGCTCGAAGTTACCCAAGATGCCCAATGTAGAGGATATAACCAGCCCACATAGTTTTAAAATTCAGCCGCCGCCGACATATATTTTTTTTAATTAATGAATATTTACCATGTTTTTGCTGCCGTTATAAATTTTGGAAAAACTTGCATAGTCTTAGTAATTAATTCTTATGTTAATTGTAACAAAGGACGGATGAATGTCTCCCATAACACAGGTTTTTTTCCTAGCATAGGAGACATTGTTCAAAATGTCACAATAAATGTACCTCATATTATAGTTATTATATTATGTAAGTTGTCTGTTGTGTTGTAACAATGTTTGATTGCAAATAAATGTTTTGATTTTTTTTTTTTTGTCTTCAGAAATTGCGCAGCGGAGTAAATTTAACTTTTACGTATTTTAAATTTTGATATCGGGCTCTTTTGTAATGAATGAACGAGGTAGAAAAAATTTGAACATCTATTAAATTTATCTTTTGAAAAATCTCCTATGTAATTTTCCATTCAACTTATTAACTGTCGACTTAAAAGGCGTTCACAGCTGGTAGACTATTTCATCAATTGAAGAACAAAGTCGCATCTTTAAATGAATTTCGCCGTAAAACGATATCTACGAAGAAAACGCCGATTCGCCGGAGTATAGACAATCACCCTTTGTTTCTCGCAACTCGGTATCGCGGTGCGCGACGCCTCGCTTCAGTTATATTCGTCAGCAAATTCATTCAATAAATTCCCTGATGCAATTTTTCTAAGGAAAAATGTCAAGTCGTCACAAACTTGCAAGTCGCAGATTTAAGATAGAAAATAGGATAGAGAAACATCAGACGTTATTGATAATCTGAATAATAAAATTTATTTTATAGCTCTTGTACATTGTTCAAAGAGCTATAAAAGTAAATTGTAGATAAAGAATAATTAAGAAGATAATCTCATTAACGACTTGAAGTATTTTACGAGGTCTTGTCTCCTTTATTTTTGTTAGACGTCAGGGTCTTTCATGATTTTTCTTAGTTAATTTAAATGAAAAGTTCAGCGGAAAGTTTTTTGCTTATAAGAATAATATTAGTTTTATTTTAAAATCTTAAAAGCAATGAACCATACAACTATATCTAACAAGCGCATATATTTCCAGACACATTTGGACCATAGTAAACTGTTCACATCCCACTTTTCTAATTATATAGGTAAACGCATATTGACCTACTGATTACTATGTCACTAGATCCTCATATAATAATAGAGTATCACGTGAATAGTCCATACTGCGTCTGCATAATCTACATTCGACTTTAGCTATTCTATTCTTCAGTTACAAGGCCTATTCAAAATTGCCAACTCCAGCAGATACTGGAACTTACAAAGGAGGCTCGGACTGATCGCCTCGATATTCCCAATATTGGTGACAATGCGCGTTTAAGAACAGTAGTTAGCATCAGGGGCGGCGAGGCGCAAGGCGGAATCATTCCAGCCGGGTAAAGCCGCGCTTGTCTCGCCGGGGAAGCGACCAACCGGATAATCCCAGCCCCGGTATCACACTATTACCGTCGCATTTGCATACAACGTACAGATAACACTCGACGAGACCTGGATTTGCAAATAACGAAACGAGACGCATTCGTTTAATGCGATTTAAGTGCTCACATAAATTCGTGTAAGATTTTTTTTATTTTTTTTTACATGAACAAGAAAGGAAATAGAAAGAAAACTTGGTGGACTGGAGGTAAAATATATGTAAATGTATGTATCTCATTAGTTAGTAGCAGGAAATGAGGATCGGAATAATTGTAAAATCTTTCACAAATCTGAATCATCTGATTATCATTATTAATTTCTAAAAACATTTATTTTTATAAATTACTATCATATTTTTAGGATTGTGCATCCACACTAAACTGGATATTTATCATCCTCATACATATCGAAGCATAGCAACCTCCTAAATAACAACAATTTAGATTACAGATAAATGTGTTACCAATACACTAAGGCGGTCAAATTTCACAGCAGCAATTGTAATAAATATTACGTAACTGCACATTCAGCAAGTTTAGTTGTATTAAACACGCGACTACAGCATGTAGTCACGTTGTAAATATTCCTACACTATATATTAGAGTAACATACGAGTCTCCAAGGAGCAGTGTTGGATCGAATTATAGCTATTTGTTCGCTTCGTAACTTTGTTTCGTACAATAATCCAGGTCTAATGGAACTTATGTCCCTCCACGACTCTAATGTTTCAAACAAATCGCTTGTACTTCTCGTCCCTAATCGGCTTTAGGCTTACCTCAATTTCATTAATTAAGGTACCTTTATTTTAAGCCGAATATGTCTATTGCCTACGCTCGAACCACTTTGGCGGAGGGATTGTTACGATAAGTAGCTACATAGAAATACTATGTGCTCCCGAGGGCGAAATTACTTTCGTATATTTTGTATAAATTCACACTTAATCTAAATTTATTAATATTACTCGTATTTAATAACCGCTTTGGAATAATTATTTTAGCCCTAGGTTTCAATAAATTGCTCTTTTAATTATTTTCAATCGCGTAATATGTTTGAATAACTTTTCAGTTGAATCCTTAAATTTGGTGAAGTTTTTGGAGCGAAAGGATGGAAGTTGTAGGGCGAAAGACTAAAAACGAAATATTAGATACTTAAAGTTTGTCAGTTAATTATAAATTCGCCACAAGTTCTTCAAGTACCAACTGGAACTGAACGAGATATTAAGAAGTATTCAAATTGCAGTTTGAATTTGAACAACTGGTGCAGAGCCAAACTTTTGTTCATTACCTTAATTTCATTGAGTTTCTTATTTCGTTAACTAATTGTTAACAATTTAATTTTAACTTTAAGTCATTGATTGTGAGAATAAATCTGATACCTTAATTTTAAGCAGCGTATTTTATTCTTGAGTTAATTATATTACAATTTATAATATTTCAGATGTAAAATAGTAAAAATGTAAATATAACCTACCTAATTTAAGATTTCAATACAGTTTTAGTAACTCAAAGTTGACTCGCTTTATTGTTTATCTTAAATTTACATGACACTAGATTCTTGTAAATCGTAAGAAACTATTAACAACATTGTAAGAACACTATTAAAATTCCAGTATAGTTCGAAACTCTACTACAAGAGGTTAAAGTATGAAGTAACCACTCTTTGTTCCTTAGTAAAATAATCTTGGAAAATTCAGAATACATCTGCATTGCAAATATATTCAATTTTAATAACAAACTGCAGCCAAGAAACAAATTTAATTTGCTGTAATACATTTTTAACTTCCACGATATAATAAGAACTAGTTATATTTACGTAAGTCCTTTTGATAATTTCTCATAATCTAATTTTATAGACTACAGGCCCATGTTGAAAAAATTATGGGTCATTTGAACCATCAGGTGATCTATCTAGAACGATATAAGAGCATAAAATAATAAGATTCAGCACTATCCACTACGGCATCTGTGTCATACTATTTCAATACTGCTTTTAATCCATTATTCCGCAACGCCGTACAAAAATCATGGAGACAAGGGGAAAAAATCTCTACCTGTACTTTCGAATTCTCATCTGCACTCAGTTGGACAGCTTACAAGTGAGGGCATAGTGCTGAATCTTATTATTTTATGCTCTTATATCGTTCTAGATGGGTCACCTGGTGGTTCAAATGACCCATAATTTTTTCAACATGGGCCTGTAGTCTATTATTTTTATTTCATTAGTATATATTAAGTGTTGTACAGTTACAAATAAAAAAATCTAAAACCATGCTATTTTGTAGATTAAAAATTGAAAACGTCTATTACTGAAAATCTGTATACTACAATTTCGTAGCTCCGCTAGTTTTCGTTAATTGTAGTGTCGATAGAGATTTGGAACAGAGTTTTGTGTAAGTACATGTGATGTGCTGTACAAGGTGCATAATTTAGTCACTTAACAAAGGTCCAACCGTACTTAAGGCGCTAAGCGGCTACATGATAGCCCTCATTCATATCATACAATAATTAAGCCGGCTTAATTATTCACCACCGAAGACTTACCTACTTAACAATATGTTAGAGGCGTCTTAAGATTGACACTTAAATTTTCCAAAATAATTATGTATTTCCTATATCATTCAGTAGTTATATATTTTTTTAAGTTTTAGTATAAACAAGTGTATTCGCGAACTGTCATTAAGTTCGTGAACGAGTGTTATTAAGTTTAAAACAAACTTACAAAGGAGAATGGCGAAACTGGGCCTAACTGTTACAGAAATCATAATATATTTAAAATTCATTATGTTAATTTTAATAATTATTTGTAAAATATTGACTTCTGATTCTATGGGAAAACAAATCTTTGAAAAAAAAGATAATTTGTTCACTACCGGTCTTATCAAGCAGAGATGTCAGTGTTGTCAGGAGTAAAATAGTCAAATATATAGATTAATACGAATGAAGGTTTATTTTTCATTTTTAGTTTTATTGAATTCAAATACTATAAAAATCAGAAGCAAAACTTAACTTTTTTTAACACACATCTTAATTTATTTAGGTCATTCTATAAAATAAAAAACATATTTTACTTAATCAATAATAATTATAACATTTTTATGTAGGTAGCTGGACATTAATAAATGTCAAATTATTAATCATAATTGTGTCAGTGATGAGTGATTTGTTATGTTTGTTGTTTGACTATTGAGTGAAGTTTTAGTAACGTTATATTCAAAATTGCCTTAATCGTCTATTTTTACTCTAAAGATATTATTTGAATTGATTAATCTTATTATGAAAGCGAATCCTGATTCATCCATTTATAAAGATATAAGAAATTTACCTACCTAGTGATTGTTGATATTTTGGTAAGTTAAAATGTGTGTTGAATAATATGTGTTGGATCCAATATTTCTATTACCTGACTGTTCTACTGTTACACTATTATTAGCTAGACAATGTAGATAGAAAATAAACTTACCTGGACCTAGAAAAAGACAATGCTATTCATTTAATTCAAGCAAACTAACTTTTATTTTTGTTACTTTACACCCCAATATCTATGGTATCCCATAGAACAGATCTATAATTATTATATTCATAGAATCTGTATATTTTTATCTATTTAATCCCCCATAAATCATCAGTGTAACGCTCAGGCCCAGAGTCCTATGGGAGTTTGCCATTCTCCTTTAAACGATGAAAACTAGACGTACAAACTTTTAATCCACTGAAATTATAATTAACTTAATTTAGCTCTATTTTAATTTTCCTTGGCATTATATACTTTAGTATAGCGTAGTAAAATATGAACTGGCATTAACAAACAGCATAAATACTTCACTCCATTTCTGCGTAAATCCAACCCGTTGATACAATTTGAAGCACGCATCGCGCAGCCCGAACCTAAAATCCTGACCAATACGGATGTGATACAATTTGTCAGGCTTACGTGGTTATTTGTACGTGAGTCGAGGGCACAGGTGTGCACGGCTACGCTGCTTTCATAAAGTAATAATGACGGATTCGACTTGAGAAGTCTTAGCGAGTTACGTGTACAAAGCACTTATGCTCTTCTCATTTACGTAGCTTTTAAGTTAAACTTCTGCTGAGCTATGACTCGCTATTTATACAAGAATACAAGTTCTTGGGTAAACTGTTTGGGATTTTGAGTAATTTATGTTACGTAGCTTATGTGAGCTTTAAGTTGGCGCTACGAATGCGGCTTAAAACTTAAACATTTACGCTATCCGCATGATGCAATTACTGGTGCATGGCCACTTTGAAGCGCCGATACTTGTTCAGATTTATTTTTTAAATCATACTAGAAGCCAATCACTTTTATTTTTTACTGTTTTAAGTTATACTTTAACGAGCCGCTCTACCTACGTTTTTATTTTTATAAATAACATAATTATATTGGCATATTCACACATTAAAAATTAAATATTTTGCATTCTACATATTACTATAAAACTGAAGAATTTTAGGTAGCAATAGGATATGCCTTCTATTTCCAATATAACAATGGCTCCAAACAACAGGGTTATGATTTTGAAATGTAAAATGGAAACGGTTAAAGGGATCTCATATTACATTTCCTTCCACACAAATAGATACTGCAATACAGTAATATTCAAATTTCGATACCCAATCGTACTTCACATATCGAAGATTTAATAAAAATCCTCTAGCATCTAAAATCTCAGCTGTGCCGACTTATCTTGGCTCTCGTTTTATTCCTCAACCATACGGGACACACCAATATCTTTATTTTATTGCCGCCATTACGTCTTTTAAATCTTTCCGTTACCGTCAAGTGATGTAATCATTTCCTTATCATTCTTGAACATACTGAACGGTTTTCGTATAGTAGTATCCTATGTAAAATAGTATTTTCACGCACGATCTCCTTCGCTTTTGTGCTGTGTGGCTGTTAACACCTGTTATATTGTATATTGTAACCGCATTTCACTTCAATTGTTTAGAACTTTAGAATAATAATAATATTATCATGAACTGCGATTTTCACAAATATTATTATGTATACTGATTTCAAATTGCATTAACAAAAATTAGTTATTTAATTCTCTATTTATAATTAATTAACTCTCTCTTTTTCTATTGATATGTATATCAGAAATATAACGAATCATCATTTATGTTTATTTATTAAAGGGAACTTGACAGCCTTTTGGGATATTATTTATTTATGTAATGTTAAGGCTCAGAATAAAAATTGTATTAATGATAAGGATTATCGCATGACGAATCCGGAGAAAAAGCACAGCATTTTTCCCAAACCCTCATATTTTGAAACGAAGCTTGCTATCAGATCTGCAGCAATACATCACAAAGCAACCATTTAGCCGCTAAACGCTGCAGTCATATAAACCATTTTATTCTCAGCTTATCTGTGTACCTTAATTCAGTGGAGTGTGGCTCTCAGTAAAAATACAATAAAGCACATGTCGTGGGTCCCAATCTAAGTTGTCGCCCGGCTTGCGCGCCCACTGAATTTCAAACACCCTGTCCATTTTCAACCTAAATCTATATTCTAACTATTTCTAAACGAATAGAGTTTGCTTCACATGACAGTCAAATTTACGTGTCTATTCATAGCTTATGCATTGTATGAAAATCTATAACTATATAAATTTACAGTTCGTGGTGGGAACTAAATATTTTAATATTTATTTTAGCCAAAAATTTATATAACCTGAATGCATTATTTTATTCGTAATGCTCTTTTTAATAAACTAAGTACTATAATATTAAAAACGATATATCAATAAATTATCTGTACTGTTTAATACTTATATATAAACTAGAAAGACAAGCTGCGCCAGTTTAATTCATCGCACAATTTAATTTAACCAGTAAAATACATAAGATTCAAATACGAGGATAGCCGCTGTCTATCTGAAATCCATACTAATATTATAAATGCGAAAATAACTCTGTCTGTCTGTCTGTTACTCAATCACGCCTTAACTACTGAACCAATTTGCATGAAATTTGGTATAGAGATATTTTGATACCCGAGAAAGGACATAGGCTACTTTTTACCCCGGGAAATGGGATAGGTTTTATCCCGGAAATCCCACGGGAAAGGGAACTATGCGGGTTTTTCTTTGACTGCGCGGGCGAAGCTGCGGGTGGAAAGCTAGTTCAAATATAATTGTAAAAGTTAACTTCAGCTCTGGTACTATCTACCGCCTTTGAGACGTTTTAAGTAATTTGAAATCAGTTAATAAATGTATTACTTACTGTCCTTTTGTTTTTTTTAGTTATCTACATAAATATGAGTAACAAATTTTATAGATAATTGTTACCGATAAACAATATCAAGATATGATTGTGTAATGATTTTAAATTAATTTATAGCATTAGAAATTGTATAAATATAACAGTTTAAATCATCTTCACGAAATTGTCAGGATTAGAAATTAGTATAGGTATAAGTCATTTTATCTAGCATCATCTACGGTGAATAAATCGATAGTATTAATGTGAAATAAAATAAATATTAACCAATCATATTATATATAAACTAGAATCAAGATTATTGCAGTTTATTTCCCACAAATAGCTTTCCAAATCCAGACCCAAGCAACCTAAAACGACCACAGACTTTTAGTTTACTATCGACTTAGATCCGTTATCTAACCTTGCAAAAAACTTTTCCAGTTTTAGACGTAAGAAAGATGTCCGATATTGATCTACATTTGCTGAATAGTTTGCAGTATTTACAGGCTCCAAAACATATAAAATATTTATCTGTGTATATTTTGCTTTTCTATCATTGTGTACGTTTTATTTTGAAAATGTGGATGCATTTAATTCATTGTAATAATTAATTTTTAACAATAATGTAGCGAGTGGCCACTACTAAAAAAAGTATAGATTAGTATCGTATTTGATATGAATATATGAATGCCCACCCTTACCTTTAAATGTTATGCAAAAGGTTAATTATAGAATTAAGATTCAGTTACTATACCAAAATGCGCTCCATTGCTTTATTAATCGCTTGGGGAATGCTTGAAAGTTGTGTCTTAATAATTGTTTATATATAGCCTAACTTAATGTCTATTCTCTGTTTATCCGACAACAAATACCTTTTTCTTGCATTAGAACATCGTTTTGGCAGTATAATATAATGTATCTAGTGCGATTTCTTCTTTACATTATTTTCTTTCGAAGAAACCTATAGAATTTTCCGCAAGTTTTACATAAATAGTTTCGTTGTCTCCAAGCCAAACCAATCTATTTGGAAATATATTTATACGATACAACACTCTCGTAGGTTCGGTACAAAAAGTAAATGTACTAAATTCAAGCGAAATTCTCACAAGCTATCTAGGGACGTAGATCGTTTTGAAGCTATTCTCAATTAACTGGCAACCGATTATTAATTCTAAGCTTCATGGAATTGCTTTCAACATCGGAGCGTTGCGGGCTATAAGAACAAGTCAATTGTTTCTCTAATTAATTTCTCGCATGATACAATCTTTGATTTATATAATATTAGTTCTGTATTACTAAGCTATTAAAGATAATTCAAAAGCAAACGTATTTTCACACAAGTGCCTTTGTGAACATCGAGATATATACATACTATCTCGATGTTTGTGAAGCGGTCTTTATTTTCGAATGTAATTTATTTACTCTGTTACCTAGCAAATACAACAGCCTTGAACCGATAGGTAATTGCTTATTTTACTAAATAAATAAATTTATTATATCATTACTATTACCACCCACTTTGATGGTTAAGAAACTCTTGCATACATGTAATATCCTTCATCCAACAGAAAATGATTAGTACTTACATTATACTAATTTCACCGCACAATGGAAACTTGTATGAATAAGTGGAAACATGGGACTGACAAGAAATAATCGGCGCAAACAAGGCCGTATGTAGACTTAGGATAACCACTAATCCCTAACATCAGCTCTGTGTTAATTGGCTGTATATATTGTAATTTGTATCTAGCATAATAATAGTTGGTTATTGAATGTATTACTGAATAGTGAAAAGAGGGTGCGCCCTCTCACTATAATTTCTGACATTTTACTGATATTCTACAGTTCTCTACGGTCCATTAGGTTGGCATTTAGCATTACGTATAAATGTGTAAGTTAGTAATTGTACATACATTAGAAGAGAATGATTCATTTATTGGTATTATTTATGATCATAAGAACCCATAATAAGCATTCAATTGTTAAAAGTCAACACATTTAAACTCACTTCACCAATATAAAGCAGCACCCATAGTCCTTCCCCAGTTTAATAAAGTAAAGTACCTGGACAAAATTCGAAATCGTTTCCACACAGCTTCATGCACAAAGCTCTGAGGGATTACTTTCTTAACTGTCTATTTCTCATGTAAGAATCGATCGTTTGTAAATTGCATATGCCTTTACACGTTTGCCACGTTACTAACATATCATCGATTGGCCGCTGAACCAGAAAATCGTTTGAAATAGAACAGACTGTTCTGTAATTTTCTGTACCCAATTGACGAATGAATCAGTACTTTATCTGTTGGGAACATTACTTTTGAAATTGTATACATCTATAATTTATATGCGTTAATCTATGCGTGATACATGGAGATAAATTCAAGTTGCGACTCAGGTTGAAGAATTATTTGTAGCATATCGCGGATTCTAACAATTTATTTTGCTTCTCTCATAACGGTTAAAACGTAGATGGGTAACCAGTATGAAAATTGTTTTCACAGCATAAAATAATTTCCAATCTATGACCAACGATATCTCATATATATTCCTATACAATACCTCACTCGGTAAGAGGGTGTGCAGTTTGGCAGACAAGCCTGCGTTCTCTTTGCCAGCTAGAGATTAATGGGATCATGACCTGCAGTTAACTCCGATAGCGAAGAACGTATTGGAAGAAAGGTTTAGTTTTTAATCATGGATTTAGTATGCGAATCTATCAATACAATGTCAATTTGTTCCATCCTTAATATTATAATTGCATCATATAATCAAAATTGCCGCTGTCTCAAGTGCCATTCATTGTCTTTGTCTCAAATTAAATAAAACAGATCTCAAATAATTTTCTGTTTTAATTTGCCCTACTCGGAATAATGCACGCGAACTAGTCCCAAAAAGGAAACAAATGAAAATGAAAATAAAACAAAATTGTTAACTGGTTTGACGAAACATCTTACTGCTTTCCTGGGAGATTTAAAAATTTCACAAACAATCTGTTCTCTTCTATCTGAAGTTCGGGACAAGCTGCGAGTAAAGGCGAACAGTAAAAGCAAAAGTTTAAAATTGTAGAAACTAAAAACTTCAATTTGCTTCACTCGTACCGCTGTTTTCGTCTACATCGACCCTAAAGTAATAAGCGAAGGAAGTTTTATTTGCAAGCTCTTAAGATTTTCGAGTGTAAAGTTCGCCTCGTGAGACATACTCGCACGTAAACTTTTCAAATAAAAATAAACAACTCATGGAAAAGAAATATTCAATTAAACTGAAGAGTTGGTTATGGGACACATTGAACTGTGTCTTTTCAAGGAGGTCCCTACATAGTACATGATAAGTTTTAATACTTAACCCTACAGTATCTAAAAGTGACGTGTGAGGTCGCGTGGTCTACAAGGATATACCATTTTTAAAACAAGAAAAAGTACACAAATAAATTAAAAAATCTGTTTATTTATTTATAAATCTCTATTACTATATATTTTCTATTTAAAATAATCAACAAAACATACAACCATATCTTTTATGATGAGAAAAAACAACTACAACAAAAATACCTCTTTTTCCGTCGAAATATCACATAATTCACATTATTTAAGATAAAAAAAAAATATATACATAAAAAACCTAGTCAGTAGTCTAATTGGTTGCATTTGCATAGCATTTGCATGGCATTTGTACCGCATTTGCATCGCATTAGTATCGCATTGCATGGCATATGCATCGCATTTGCATGGCTTTGGCATGGCATTTGCATGGTATTTGCAAGGCATATGCATGGCATTTGCGTGGCATTTGCGTGGAATTTTCATGTATATGCGTGGCACTTGCGTGGCACTTCCAGACCACGCGACTACTGTAGGGTTAGTTTAAGAAAAATCTTGATTTTTAAGCAACTTGATTCTTCGTCAGATACTTTTTGTGTGGATTTTATCTATAAAACCTCAATAGGTGTGCATACTGCATAATATCGATATACCTAGTATGATGTGATTGTTCAAATAAGAAGTATAGTACTAGGGCACAAATTCCAAATCGCATTTTCCAGACGTTAAACGTAACTTCACAATAAATCCAACCGTTAGGCCAATCAGATTTTAACGTGTCTTTGAGTTCATAAAGTGCCTTCTATTTTGTCTGTTTTAAAGCCATCTCATTTCACGAAACAGTTAAATACACCTGACGTTGAACGGCATCCACTAAGCCGGGGATCACGCAAGCAATCAAAAGGATTTAAACTAGGAACAGTGTTTACAGCTTAAGCGCTTTTCATACACTATTACCCAACTTTCTTTTATATACGTAGATACATTACTGTAATGAGGCTTTGGGATAAAAGTTAAAACTATAAGTTTGTAGCTAGGAGCTATTTATGGCGATTACAATATCTTAAACTTCCTAAAATAAGTAGTAGCCGTATTTCAGTACATACATTTGTAAATTTTTGTATGTGTCAGTAAATTTGTATAATAATAATTTACAGGTACCTATTTTGAGTAAATATATTCGTAAAAAAGTTAATCAAACAATGTTTTTGTACCTTCAATATGTTGATAATCTAACATGAAACAAATTAGCCAAGAAAAATCTTTTCCATTATAATATTACACACCTCTTTTCGATATTCATTTCGATATTCAAAGTCGTTTTATCAATACCGGGTCCAGCGGAATCGAATCTTAAGTAGACAGTTTTATCGCCTCATACCGCCGTGCCAGCTGCCCGCATATTCCGAGACGATTTTATACTTAGTTCTTACAGAATTGTATCCATAAAGAACACGGTCGCTCCAAAGTGCTCATGCTGTAGTTTCACATACTTTCTTTTCCGAGTTGTATAAAGTTGCACTAAAGTTTGCGTATGCAAATCGTAAAAGAGTTCTGCTTGCAATTTTCTAAACAAACGGACTTGAACTTTGCTGTGAATTGGTCTTATATTGTATGCTTTATACGTTTTCAAGTTTAAAATGCACATAGTTTTACTTTCCGTCTATGCTCCGTACTGTTTGAACTTGAAAACTTATTGTTTTGAACTATACTTTTACCATCTACAATTGTACGAGCTCTAGCTTTCTGCGCTAAAGACTTTTAAATATAGGTACTCGTTAAATGTTTGAATCCATAGATAAATATTTGTAATGTAATAGTTATAAAATTAATTTTAAATAAGATACGCAGTTATATTAAAGCCCACACCACAATTTTAAAATAGATAATAACTTTAAACGATAAAAATAATTTATAAATATACGTGTTATATAAAATATTTTTCCATCTGTAAATTTATTTTATTCCGCTGTTTAAATTCCACACCTCAATTTCGTTCACCTTAACTTCTACCAGAAAACGACACAACGGCAGATCCTTACGACTACAAACATGCCCTATTTTTAAAGAGACCAAAGTATGCCGCGGTTTACTATTCTCATTTCAATTTCACTTCTTAACAACGCCTCAAGGGTGGAACTTCAGTAACGACGTCGTATAATCTATTCTGTTTTATTCCAAGTCGAGTCTTTAATCGACTGCCGTAAAAACTTCTTTAACTATGCAGCAAAATGTAGATTCTCAAGTTCTTTACAAGCCCTTAATTGTCCCATAAATCTACTGATTTTTGCAACGTTAATTACTCTATTAAGCCATTATAACTGTGAATTTTATGAATGAGAAGTGGTAGGTCGAATTTTTTTCTATTTTATAGCATATTATGAGCATAGGTATTATTTGTAATCTATTGCGAATAAGTAGGTATCCTTTTTAAGGTTTGGTAAGCTAACTATCCAAATACACCGTCTCGTTCGTTTGATTGGTAAAATCAGTTTGTAGTTTTGATATTAGATATAATGTTCGAGTGCCGAAAGTAAATATTTACATTATAAACTAAGCATTACACACACCAAGGACAACAACTTAAATTTAAGAATACTTATTTATAGTGTTTGTTCCCAAAGTACTCCGAAACAGCTGGACCGATTCTTATGAAATATTGTGTGCCATTTAAATTATGTTTCTGTTTTTGGGTGACTCTGAGAATATTACATATTAATTTGTTAAGTATTACTATAAATGCTATATTGTACCAATTTCCTCTTCACAACTCTATTCACGACGCACAAACTGTTGCAAAGCGAGACCGAAATTGTTTTTCAATTCAGTGCAGCGCAGTAAAGTGCAATGTTAATATCATCATTGGGAGTTTTTCGGCATGAAAAGTCAGTTCTGCGGTCAAAAGGAATGATTCCATTTAGGGAGATGTGGCTCTCACGTACCGCTGGTCATATTAATTAAATGCAAGCCCCTGACTCCATTTTACGAGTCTCGGTAGAGTAGAACTCGTTTCGTTTATCCGCTTCCACTCATAAGCAATTACTTTGCGAAACGACTTTTCGAGTCCCGAACGTGCAAAGAAATTAAGCTCTGCTGGTTTTAGGGTTTGCATCTTTAATGGCTCACTGATTTGATTATGATTTATACGCTTACGCTTTTGAACGAATTCAATTTTAATATGGAACATTATTAGACACGTTTTGTTAGACGTTCAATCTCGTTAGTAATGAATGCTTACTGAGAACTAATATCTACCTATGAAATGATTTGTGGTAATATATACCTACAGTATGTTTAGAGTAAGCTATTTAGAAAATATTCTCTAGCGAATATTCTTTATATGGATGCGGCGACTATATTTATCATATTGGTCGTATACGATTTTATGAATCTTTGAAGTCCCAAGCCAAATAATTTGAATATTTAATTAACTGAAAAAAATTGGTTGTCTGTAAAGTCGGTTTACTGACGATAGTTGAACGTGACAACGTCCGATTGTGCTTCTTTGTCGCTCGTACCGCGCTCTCGCTTGCACTTCAAGCCTTACATGGAACGAGGTAACGCCGCATGAGTCATGTTTTTTCGTGCGTGCAGCCGGCTCTATCGAATTATAAGACGTTGTCACGTCAAAAAAACTCATGTTAATAAAGTAATTCAAATTAGAGGCACATTTCAACGATCCTCATCATCATCATCATCATCATCATCAGCCCATATTATACGTTGGGAACTGCTGGGACACGGGCCTCCTATGAGGGTACAGGCCATAATCCACCACGCTGGCCAAGTGCGTGTTGGCGGATGACACATGTCGTCGAACTTTTAATTCTTCGACATGTCGGTTTCCTCACGATGTTTTCCTTCACCGTTCGAGCAGTAGTGATGTTACAACATGCGCAGATAAATTGAAAAATCAATTTATTTCCTGCGCGCTCGCCTGGTCTCGAACCCCGGACTTATCGATTCGAATTCCGAGGTCTCACCACTGAGCCACCACTGCTCCTATTAGATTTATTCAACGATCCTATTAGATACATTTTCAGCTTCAATAACTCTAACTCATCGACCCTTAATCGGCGGCGATTCAGCAATGATACTGTATTTACGATTTGGTAACTAAAGCTTAGTCCATAATCGCGTTCATTCAATAAATCACTCTGCAATATTGTTCTCTAGATCCTCGAGCGACCATTAGTTATATGAATCTAGAATTCCTATAGTCATCGTTTCAATTTGCCGGGAAATTCAGTTACTTTAAGGTTGTTTTAAGGAATTTACTTAAGAATATATTGAGGTTACGTTCCGGACACATTGCGTCAAATAGTTTCGCATACTTAATGAAAGTAGTTAATTCACCAAACTGCAACGAGTGTGAAAGCATTGAGGATGTGTTGCATATTTTGACGGAATGTGTGCGGAACGAAGACTTAAGAAGAAGTTTGTTTAGAAATAAATTGTACAGTGTCGGGTTTGTAAACAGCATCCTGGCTTTCCTGTTGTCGGAGGAAGCCCGGATGCTGGTAAAGATCGCGGAAGTAGGTTTAAGGAAATAGTGAATTGCTATGTGTGTGTATGTTATTATTGTAATATGCCTCAACAGGGCGATGTTATCGCAAAGCGATAAAGCCCTTTAAATTAAATAAAAAAAAAAAAAAAAGGTTGTTTTTTTAACGTGTCCGAACGATTTATTGTGTAGCACAAATAGTGTGCACCGCGCCTAAACATGCAATTGCATTCAGGCATCATGTACGTCAGAGGGAAATCAGTTTAGCGGTCATATCAGTGATGAGTCGCAATTGTCTCTCCTGGCCAGCTTGTGGATGAATGCGTTTAATTGACTCCCATTCGCAACATTCACAATAGATTGCCTTCAATTCGAATGAAACGCGATATTTCAACTACAATCTAAATTCCCAACCGCAAACAAAATATTTATTCTGTGGCTGTGGTTGGACGCATAAAAAAGATCACGATGTATGAGAGATTGAGCTTTTACATATTTTACGTTTTGGGAAAACATTTTTATAACCATCATCGTATTAGCACAATCAGTTACTGAGCTAAATATACAACAAAGACATGCTTGCGAATAAATAAATTGAAGTGCATGTACCATCTGCCCAACCCCAGTTTTATTTCTATAATTTCAAATCATATTTAAATAATTATGATAAAAGATTAAACCAGCTTAATCTAGTGTCTAGACCCAAAAATAAACTGATAACCATGAACATGAATCTTCAGAATAAATTCTCTCGAAAATAATGAAGGATGTCTGTCTGGGCGTAAATGAATTACAACAAAGTATTTTTGACATTCATCCCTTTTCTCAAATCCCAAGGAACCAAGATAAATTTCAGTCTCTGAAATCTTGCGTTTATAATTGTGGAAGCTTACATTGAGACTAGTTATATTCAACAATTTCTAAGACAAGCTATTTTTTTTTTTCATCTGAAGATGTGTAGACGATGTAGGCAAAAGTACATATACAATTTTGTCCTGAAATGTATTCTTCTGGATGAAGTCTCACTCCACAATTCTTCATAATCAGATCTACGTATTTAAGTGTCGTACTTGAGTAAAGTAGAAAAAAGTGTTAATTTTGAGCTTTAAGAAACACGTAACCGTAAATTCAGACAAAAAATACAGACGAAGCGATGCTCGTTTACGGAAGCATTCCTTCTAATTACTTCAGAGAACTACTTCTAAAGACACTAATAGTGGAACGGCAGGCGTGGACAAAGAAAAAGTTAAGGTCAATAGTCTTTAATTTAAGAACAAAAGGGACACCAATAATAGTAGACAAGAGCGCGATTACAGAACGACTTTTGCGTCGCCGATTTTATATCATCTGGAGTTGGGATTATGGCACCTTTTGATATAAATGAAAGAGAAGGCGTTGAAAAATACGAGTTAAAAAGTAACTTATACCGCCTTTGTGTAAATATATCTACTTTTGCCATAATATCTCCCATGACATTGAAAATACTCAGTCCTTTCATTAATTATATCCATTATAATTGGTATCCGGAATACATTTCTAACTTTTTGCTTACAGGTCAGGTTAAATCAGGTTAAAATGTTGAATATCAGCTCTATATACATCCTCGTTCTTCTAAGTGACGCCGTCGGTATGCAAATTGCGAATTCATTAAATAATTGTACGCCAGTCTCGAGTTTTCCTTTATTTTTTCTTCGTCCTTGTTAAGAATCTCTTGTCCGACGCGGTGTAGTCTAACAAAAGTATTTAGATGTACTAATAAAGAAATTGTGCTGCATTTACATATTTTTTTTCATACTTCTTTGAAATGTTATTTAACTTTAAACCAATGCGATTAACGTTAAAGAATATTTCTTAATGGAATAATGTGAATGCTTGCAGTGTTACTGCGAAATAATTTAAAGTTGTTATGTCTTCATACTGTTTACGTAAAATACATTTCTTTAAAATACATTTCTTATGAAAAAATATGACATGCAGCACACTTTATTTACAGTACATTATATTAATAAAGAGAATAGGTATGTGGGTGGGCTAATTCTCTGATGTACCTACACAAATACTCAACAATCTTGGAATAATTTATACACTCATACTGTGTTTTACATTTATTCCATTGCTTGGAACATTAAGTATAAATTATACTGATATAACTATTTCCATATAATATAAGATAATATGGTCTTAAGTTTACATAATTTCAGCGATTAACACTGATTCAACTGAAGTTCGGATAATATAGAGCACCGAGTAGAACCAATTAATTCCAAGGAAACTTAACAATAATAATATATACCTAATTAATCCATCTTGTATACGTTAAATTCATTCATTTATTATAACAACCTGTCTAAAATAATTAGCAATTGAAAACATTTCATATTTTATAATGGCAATGACTCTACGTTTTTATAAACGAATAGAACGTTCTCTATTTTTATAGTAGGTATGTTATATCAAATCAAATAATTTTTAAAAAGCATTTCAGCAATTAGTCTTTATGTATACCAATATAAAGACGAATAATAATTGATGAGTTCGAGTTCGAGATGAAAATTACTCAAATTATAAGTAGTTATCATTATTTATAACTCTATACGACTAAAACTTGACGAATGTTACATACCCGCATTTATAATTTTTTTGTTTCGTATTTAAATATAATAAATGTAGACGTTTAAATAAGATTTTTAGCACACTTTTTACCGGATATATATAAAGGTATAATTCATAGAGGCCATTATACCTGTAGGTCATGATGGATGTATGCATTTGTCGCGGCCCCCAGGTGGCTTTCATTGCTATATTTCAAACCCATATACGACACTAGCTTAGTTTTCCCGCTTTTCATTTGTCATGACAGTTTCAATAATTTACCAGATTTTTAATATATTTTTCGTTATATTTCATTGTGAAAAAAAATTGTGACATACGTATATATTTTATTGTAATTTATGTAATATTTAAGCAAATTTATAGTACCTATTTGCATATTTATTATTAACCTAACTTATTTACATTTTATTATATTACTTTCCCACGCCTCTCTCCTATAGGATCATTAGAATTCACACAACATATTGTAATACCTACACAACTCGATCCACATGCTATTTGTTTGAAGTAAATAATAATTCCAGTTACATTTTTCTGTAATAGCACAATAAAACAGGATATTGAATCAAATTTAAACTACGACAGTTAACGCGAATAAAATACGGCTCCCAACGGAATATTGAAGCGCAACAACGTATAATCATATCTAAATGAGAAATTCCGAACATTTTTAACGTTGGAACGCTCAAAACGTCACATCATTCTTGGATATTGCATCGACTGGCTAATTTGTATTCAAGAACCTTTGAAAATATATTTGTTTACTGAATGAAGGGTGGAAGTCAAGATACAAGACTACTTACACTTAAAGAATTATTTTGTTGTACAGCGAAGATGGGTTCCGCAAAAATTGTTTGCAAATCGGTTTAATGAAATTACAATACATATACAGATGGAAGGTTTATTTAAAAAAAATGACTTGTTTTAAGGAATTCACTAATAACTCAGTTACATAAATAACGATATGCAACACAATTTTGAACATCTCTACAATAATTTCTGGCCTCAGATATAAGAAAAAGCAATTTGGGCAATAAAATATAATATTTAAACATTAATATGAAGCATTTACGTCTGTGTAATTATGGGATATTAACAAATTATTCAGAGATTACAGAAATGTAATCCCAGTATAAAATAAACATACAATTGCTTTTCACTGTATCACAATTGCCGCTTGAACGTTAATCTCTGAAAACATTTAGACCGACAAAAATGTACACCGAAAATTACTCCGGATTCACGGAATTAAAACTACTTATCGTTCACTAGCATTTATTTGTTGTACGTGAAGCCTTCTTGGAAGAAGTAGCTTTTAAAAGGAGAATTCCTCGGCGAATTTCAGCGAGAACGGAACTCCTACATTACTTACTTGTCAGACGTCGCAGCGCAAGCATGCATGCTAGAGATGAACGCGCAACTGTTAAGGAGCTTTCGTGTTTATTGTTTACATTACAATGTATAGCGCTTAAACTTTAATTCTACTATTGAAATACGTGTTCTGCACAATCCTTAGCAAATTTGGCCAGCGAACTATAACCGTCTGAATAGGGCTTCATGCTCCTAAAATAAGGTTCATCATTGTGCAATGTAACAATACTTGACAAAATAATTATATACGAGAAAATTGTTCTGTAGGAACTTGTTTGTGCAACTATTAATATTTTACTTTATTTTCACGTGAATCCAAAATCAAAAGAAGCGTTAAAAACATGAACGTATCCCTTGTACAACATATACCTAGAATATAATATGACCTATTCCCTTCGCTATTAATTAACAAGTTTACTAGATGAATAGTTTCAAATAACGGATACAGAATTCCAGGTACACCTCATCTCAATAGTGCCCAATCTCGTGAGCTCAACTTAGGTATTATGAATAACATAGAAATCCTAATCCACGCTGATTCCAAATCCAGACTTCAACTTGATCGTTTTCATCCATTCCACTTTAAATTGATTAATAGTTCAGAGCAGTTCAGTGCGATTACCTACGTTTGGATGCCGTTTTCGTTTAACAACTCCCTTGAAGATAATTTATTTTAGCAAACGACTGCTCTCAGACAAATGGAGTCGTTTGCGTGTTTCCCGCGGTACACTAGTCATTTCACTTCAGGCATTGAATAGCACCAATTGACGGAATAACCACCTTGATTACTTCATTACGAACCGATAGAATATAATATTCTGTTCATAGAAAATATGGCTTTCAATAGGAATACTAGTAATTCTATTCAATTCTAATTACCAATAATTCAATGCTAAATCGAGTTCAAAAGGAAATTAATGTTCTTTTTTTATATATTTAGTAACAATAATGAGTGGGAACCTATATTATATTATAAAATTAATATCATGTTTCATTTATTCTATTAAAATATGCGTTAATACAAACACTTAGGTATTAACCATAATTAATATTCACTGTGTATAAAATGCGATTATTTTAATCATATCACGTTCGAACATTAAAATGAAAATTACTTCAACCATAAATGTAAACAGCATATATCGCATGTACCTACCTACTTAATTAGTGTAACGATTCATGTATAACCATAACATAAGACTATACGATCGACTAAGGGCGATAAATAATAATCTCTCCAATAAATTGATGTTCACAAGGTCCGTCAATTACCTAGTATCAAAGGATGCTTGATCTACTCCCACATGACCCCTAACCACCATCGTAATTAGCGCAATAAACTGCTAGTGTATTGAAGCCATCGCCCAATATTCATACCAATATAGATAATATCTCGGACCAGGGTTCGTTATTAGAGGGTCGGAAACAAATCACATCGTACGTGCTCAGATAGACCTCGATAGTTATGGAAATAGACACAGTTATATTTGTAATAAATCGCTCCATAATATTGTCCAGTAATTTTCCTTAAGCCCCTTCGTTATTATAAGCTCACCTGTATATAGAAATGAGACCTGAAAGACCTCTCTTACATATTATAAGACTTCTAATTTAATGAAAACGTTTACACTAAATCTCAATTAACAGTAAGGCATAATTACCAAAAGTAATTAAGTTCATTATGAACTAATTTATTTAAAGCTTTTAATTTATAGTAACTTAAGCTTGCGTCGCCTGTGCTTTTAAAAAGTGACACTTGAATATAAAATAATACCTAATGGAGAGCAAAATCATCATTGTATCCTTACAATAGCTATGGAATATTAGGATGGGATTTGTGATAGCATTTAAAATAATATAAAAAAAAATCTTAAAAGACACGCTTGATTAGAGATAAATTCATGAAATTATTTATGGACAATATCCTTGATATGTATTCAAAGTTTTAATCAAATCTATCCGTTTCAAGTTGGTCAAAATCGATTCAAGGACTCAGTTACGTACTTAAGTTGACGTTGAAGTTAATATTATTGTTGTGTTAATAATATTTTTATTGATACTTGATATATTAATACTGCATAAAAACACTAAGTCTAAAATGTATAAGTTGCTGAAAATGAAAAAAAAGTTGTTGGCTAGTTTTATTCGCATCTTTTTAAATTGTGTTAATATAATGTAAAGGCAATCGTTACAACTTTTAAGCTGAAAAATGATATACTTCGGCAATAAAGTTGGATATAAAACTCGTATTTCTGGGAAGTGTTGCCAGCAGACGCTCAAATTGAGAATGTTGGACAAATCCCTTAAGTTCCAACAATAAGCCTTACCTGTGAGCTACGAAAATATTATTAAACTCTGTAACAATATTGTCAGGATATTTACGGATTTTTGTAGTTGCCGTAGGTATGAAAAAAAGTAAAACGGAACACTTTTCTTCATCTTTTACATGGTACATATAATGTTTTAATAATCTACATATTTAGCAATATACATTATACATGTACGTTCTAAACGCACACACACATACCTATAGACACAAAAAAGCTTTTTACACAAATTCGTGTACCACCTTGTTCACGAAATACTTGTTCCTATTTCAGCAACAACAATGATCTCAAACTAGAAATATGTTTCACGCTACGCGTAAACCGTGTTAGCCATTTGAGTAAATTAAATCTACGTATTTATATTGCACGTAGTTTCAACTATATCCTATCTCCATTTGTCACTCAGCATGTGGAATATATATCACGTTAAATAGTAATGTTTTCCCGTTGCGAATGTTCAACAAATAAATCATGAATGCGGGCCGTTCCTACCTGCCTAGTGCCTATACTTATGAAGATATAACGTATTATATTATTGCGTAGGACGGGAAGTTTTCTGGATCTTATATAGGGAGATCTTATATACCTGAAGATAGTGATAGCTACCTATCTCTATAATTATTGAAGCACAGTGTTCGACGTTCGTAGTTCGTACGTCTTGCATATAGTTGTCAGTTTATTATGCCAGTGCAACCACAACACAATAGCAGTGCTATTTAATTATGAGCAAGTGCTGCTATTATCTAAACTACACACCAATCCGATAGAAGATAGTAAGCCACTTTACATGATAACATTACTTAGTACCTATATAGAATTCAAATAATAATATTGTACATAGAGCTGCTTATACACCTCTATTATTATACATAATTCACAAACCTTGTCTACATAACTTTATTTGTTTAAATTGATGGTTTTTCAACGGTGGTATTTTAGTTAACTATTTTCAATATTGGCTATTGGGTACCTATTCCTGAATGAAAAAAACTACATCTTGATAAAATTAATGTAAATAATTACGTTTCCATTAAGGCCTAGAGGAGCGGGCAAGACCTCTCTGAAATAAAACCTAGGGCGGAACGTAGGTCGTTTTTATAATTAAGAAATTAATAAGTAGATATATTGAATTCCGAAACTAATTCAAATTACTTAGGTAACGCAATTCAATTTGATGAAACCATCTAACATGAATACACTGAAGCTTAAATTTAAATGTATCAAATAGAGAGTGTTATTTAAATTGAATAACAATAGCTTCAGATTGGTCCCTAGAGGGTTAATAAAGTTGTACCCTCGACGTTCGCTCCAACATCTGTAATTGCGTCCTAAGTATTCAGCCTTTGAGCTCTTTGCTTTGTTCGAACGGCAATGGTTTCCCCTTCATTATTATTTCCGTCGAAAACATTCCTACAGAGTTGATGTTTTTACTAGTCCCAATTCACTTTTTGGTGTTATTTGATTTATTATGAAAGTCGGTTGTATTTTAGTTAACTACCTACGTGTACGAACTACGAAGCCTTTTGCATATTAAGAAAACTTATTTCATAACTTTTAATTAATACCTACTGTTGCGTTTATGAATATTATATTTATTTATTACTATTGTTTATTTATTTATAACTCTTTAGACAAGAACATTAACGAACCAGACAGAGAAACCAATAGACAAACCTCGGAGCAATTAACAAGGCTTGATAATTGCTCCGAGAGACAAACTGATATCTTATGTCGCATTCACACAAGAAAAAGAGCAACTTATGCCGATGTTGTGTAAAAAAATGAGAGAGAATGATAAAATTTTTTGTTTCACGCAGCGTGCCACTTTTTTCAAGAATAGCAACCTAGTTTGATAAACAAAGTTTGACAGCTAGCTATCGTCTTCCATAAAAATATAGTTTTTACATGCTATAAGTTACGTAATTCATGGTATGTTTGGTTTTGAATGATTTAGACTTACTGTTAATACCTTATAATATAATACCATGGTGCGGTGTAGCGTTAAAGGGTGTAAAAGTGATAGTGGAACGAAAATGCCTGGATTGTCTTTTCACTCGTAAGTATACAACTCTTTATCAGTTTATAGGCCTTCATGATATTTTAGCGTGTTAATATATTGTGTATCACGTGCTGTTGACTTGAATACATTGTTTAAAAACCACAAAAATAACAATTATAAATTTTAACCTAAAAAATTTTGTGTTGCCAACTTTTCTACAAATTGTTACCCACTATTATGGGAAATAATAATATATATTCTACAGTGTGTATTTAATTAAATATCTGAAATATTCAATGGCTTGTTCCAGTTTTCCTGAACCGGATAATTTACGACAAATTTGGATTGTGGCTACAGGACGAACAGATTGGAAACCAAAACCGAAGGTTAGAAAGTATTACGGCAATCACCACCACCGCGACGCTGCCCCGCCGAAGACAATGGACACTCTTGGTTCCAACATTGAACCGGAGGGACGTAGTTAATTAAGTTAGAGATAATTTAAATGTAATTTTTTTATTACAATAAATTATTATTAAGTAAATTTCGGTTTTTTTTTTGCGCCTTCGCGGGTCGGTCAATATAATTAACGTGTGTATCTGTTAATACTTACGAAAATAAACATTATTTTATTTATTTTTTTATTTTATTTTATAAAAAGTAATAAACAATCGAGTTTTCATCTACATTATCATTACATACACATTTTCATATGGGATTATGATAATGATAATATATACATATTATATAATATATAGGTATGTGTATATACATAATATGTTTTACCCATCTAAAAGTAATATGTTTATTATATACTAGCTGCGCTCCGCGGTTTCACCCGCGTGGCTCCACTCCTGTTGGTCTAAGTGTTATGGTACATATAGCCTACTATAGCCTTCCTCGATCAATGGGCTATCTAACACTGAAAGAATTTTTCAAATCGGAATCAAAGTAGTTCCTGCGAATATCCCTTCCCTCCTCACCTTCACCCCGTCCCGCACTACGCCTCCTCATTGTATTAAACAGTATACCTACTATTTTCTGTAAATTGACACTTAAAAATTCGTTATATCTTTTGAATGGAATATCGCGGACTTTCTTGTAGATATTGATCCATTCTATAATACCGTAGAACATTTTTTTGTTCTATTTTCAATAGATTCCGCAGCGCACGCGATGACAGAATTTTTATTAAGGATACATTATTGCATTTTTGGTAAGGATCTCTAATTTTTTTGAAAATGCAATATAGCCTATTTTGCTCAGTGAAGATGCAGCTTTCTAATGGTGAAAGAATTTTTGATATCGGTCCAGTAGTTTATGCGTGAAAACCATACATACATACATAATTACAAACCTTTCCTCTTTATAATATTAGTATAGACATGTAAGTATGTACCTACATAATGTGGATATCTCATTATTATCCACTTATGTTATGTGAATAATGATATTGAGAGATTTGTATCTTACAAATTGTGGGGTAAATTTTCCCTCACACGGTAACCCTAAATATTGTGACGTATTCTTTTTTATCTCTTTCTGCGACACGCATTGCCGGTGTCTATTGGTTTCTCTGTCTACGGGGTACGTATATCTATATACTTATTATGCTGGTAGATAAATTATGTTTTCAAATACTTATAAGTTATAACATTGGCAACTCTTATTGAAAAAAAAAAGTTAAACCCAGCGATTGCGAGCAAAAATACTCGGACAAGTCGCAAACGAAACAAGTAAGTAACTAGGTAGTCGTACTAAGTACTTTTACCTAAGTATGTATGTTTAATGAAGATATAATATCCGACGTAAGTACCCGCTGTATGACGCATTAAGTTATTACATACATATTATATAATGTACACAAAAAGTCGTAAGCTCAATTGGTTAACAAAAGCTTATTATGGCACAGTGTACAATTAAAAGCGAAAAGTAAATACAAACCCGGGAAAGCGAAAACAAAGTAGGTCGGGAATTCATAACCCGAGTGGCTTGTTAAAATTTTAGGTCTATAATAACACAACTAAAATATTATTTGTACTAGCGACCCGCCCCGGCTTCGCACGGGTGCAATGCTGATACTAAATACACTACAGAAAAACTGTGAACGTTGTATATAAAAACATAGCGGCCCGCTCCGGCTTCGCACGGGTATCACTACATAGTATAAAACAAAGTCGCTTTCTCTGTCCCTATGTCCCTATGTCCCTATTTCCCTATGTCCCTTTGTACGCTTAAATCTTTGAAACTACGGAACGGATTTTGATGCGGTTTTTTTTAATAGATAGAGTGATTCAAGAGGAAGGTTTATATGTATAATAACATTCATCAAATAATGGAGAAGTACTGTTATTTTTGAGGTTTCTAATGTGATGTCGTAAAAAATTACATTTTTTCCGCTTACATTGCAAACGCAGGCTGAACCCTACGAGTTTTATCAAAATAATGTACTAAGTATTATACACATTGAAAAGATCTACAGAAAAGTCCGCGGTGGTATATGTCTATCTCTTATGGATAACCCACAATAACTTTTTTTTGTCATTTACTTTTTACGACAAATAATGGCTAATTTTCGAAGCGATTTTAACCAATACAGCATTAATCCTTAACCAATTAAATACCTTGAATACATTGTTCATTTAATATAGATCTATATGGCCCTTTACACCGTATGATTTAAGTGCATATTTTCGAAGATATTACAGATTTAAAAATTGCGGGACGTAGCGTTTGCGGCGGCACCGGCCGGCCGCCGCTATGTTTTTATATACAACGTTCACAGTTTTTCTGTAGTGTATTTAGTATTAGCATTGCAGCCGTGCGAAGCCGGGGCGGGTCGCTAGTAAAATATATAGCCGGGTGGCCGGCCGGTACCGCCGCAAACGCTACGTCCCGCAATTTTTAAATCTGTAATATCTTCGAAAATATGCACTTAAATCATACGGTGTAAAGGGCCATATAGATCTATATTAAATGAACAATGTATTCAAGGTATTTAATTGGTTAAGGATAAAGGATAAAGTTTGAGAGGAAATCACGGAAAATCATTTTTTTTTTCATGTTCGAGACACCAGCTGACGTATAATACACCATGTTGTAACCAGCTGATTATTTTTTTTCGTTGAGATATTGGGTTAGCTACAATTTGACAAATTTTTAGCTGAGAGGAAATGAATGAATGTATTTTTTTTTCCTACGTGCGTGGGAGGCTACAACCGCTCACCCCCCCAACCGAGCGCCAGCTGCACTGCACGAGGCTTTATAATACTATACTCTGATGCGTCTGACGAATTATCTCTTGAGAGGAAATAATTAACCAAATTTGCACCTGGCTCCCGTACCATGACACAGACTCGAGATGAAGACGGTTTGCTAGTTTATTTTTAAAACAAATTGCCGAAATTGCCGACAACGATAGTGCATTCGTGTCATGATGTTGCAGGTTACTGTACTAACAAAGTTTTATATTATGTAAACGTTAAAATAACTTAGCAAGAAAAAATCATCAATATCATCAACAAAGTAAAACTGGTACAACATCGAATAAACTTCAAGAAGTAGGTACCCACTTATTTTGATTTACCTATGACATCTACATCATGTAGAGTAAATAGTACTTACACAGTATTACAATATTATTTCCTACAGTAAGGCAACGCCTTTGATGTCGCGCGATGCCGCCGCCAGTGTAGGTACTTACGCTGCCACACAAAAATATGCTAGGGTTGCAACAAATTATTGGAATTAAAACAATTGTGATTATTACTATTATGATGTAATCATTTATCTATATGTACATTCAAAATAATTGCGATTATTAAATCTGATGTAATTATTTGTTCTTTTATATATAATTACATATATTGCACTAGTTATGTGACAACCCTACGCTATATGTAATGTGAAGCGCTGACGGTGTGCTTTCGATCGTGAGAACGTCTTATTCCTATAAATTATAATATTAGAATTAAAATATATTGTGAAGCATCGTGCTCATGATAACAAGTACATTGTAATTTTACTTTTTAATTAAAATCATTTAAAATATATGATTTTTTTTATTAATTCACTGGAAAGTGAATTTAACTGGCGCAGTCGGTAGGATACTCGGATCGCCCGGCGGGAAGATATATCCGAAATAAATATCGGTTCCGAGGCCCCGCGCGGCCGACCGGTTTTTTTAAAAACCCAAGCGAGTATCCAGAACATCAGCAGTATCCAGCCATCGATACGGAAACCATGTTAATGTGAGTTGCACAGAATTATTTTATTGTGTTGCTTTCCTATATTATATTCCTATATTAATTTTAGAATAAACCTTCACGATTTTCCATCCTAGGAAATCCCGGGGTAACGAGGCTGTTAATAGCCAACAGTCCTCAAGAAATAGTTTAGTTCACAGGTTTAGTTGATAGTATAAGAAGTATTGATAGTTTTAATATGTCATTTGACACGGAAGAAATTTTTAAATGCTTAAGGGTGGTCCCAGATTTTGATGGTAACCCCCATGTATTAACAAGATTTATTAAAATATGCGACCAATTAGTTATTAAATATATAAAAGATGACCCCGAGTCCACTCTTTCAAATTTATCGCTGATAAATGGCATTTTAAATAAAATCACGGGACCGGCGGCACGCCTCATTAATACTAACGGTATTCCTGATAGTTGGGGTGGAATCCGTGAGGCCCTAGTTAACAATTTTTCTGACCAGAGGGACGAGACGGCTCTGTATAATGATATAGCGTCACAAGCCCAGGGCGGCAGCTCGCCCCAAGAGTTTTATGATAGATTACAGTCTTTATTCAATACCATGATGACTTACGTAACTTTAAATGAATCTCTTAAAAGTACTATAGACGCAAAACGTGACTTATATAAAAAATTGACGAAACAAGCTTTTGTTCGGGGTCTTAAAGAACCCCTCGGGTCGCGTATACGGTGTATGAGGCCCGAAACAATAGAGAAAGCATTAGAGTATGTTCAGGAGGAATTAAATACAATTTACTTACAACAAAGAAACGATGCTTCATCCAAATTTAATTATTCGAATCATAATAATGTACCGAAGTCCATATATAATAATTCTTTAATGCCGTCACCCAATTTTCATGTACCCAAGCCCCTCTATGTACCTCAACCGTATATGTTTCCTCCTAAAGTCCGACCAAACCCACCGTATCAATTTAGAATGCCTGTTCAATACCAGCAGCATGTTCCTAGAATGCCCACACGTACCCAACAAATATTCCGAGCTATTCCACCTAACTATAACCCCCATAGCAACGTATTCCGATTACCACAACGTCCTCAACCAAATTATTATAAAGGTCCAACGCCAATGAGTGGCGTGAGTCATTATGTCACGAAGGAATCACCCTCGACTGGACATGACTGGCGTAAGCATGGTAACCGACCACCTACTAACTATTTTAAAACTCGTGATGTCCATGTTAATGAATGTGTACCATATGAATATTACTCTCCATACTATGACTACTATGACGCTGACTATAACAACTATTATGTTGACTATGCTGACGATAATTACTCTAACTATGACGCGATTTATGATCAAAATTATGACATGCCATCAGAAAACGTATGTGAAAGTAATGAAAGTAATGATACTAACCAACGAACTGACTTGACAGACAATGAGAATTTTCCGAAGGCCAGCCTCACAAGAAAGCCAAGATAGAAATAAATTTGCAGACACAAAGGCAGCTACCGTACATACAGATTTTAGACCCACCATTAAAACTTTTATTAGACACAGGAGCTAATCAGTCATTTATAAGTCCCGAAGCGGTTCAAAGGTTTTATTCAAATATAAGATTAATTTACGATCCTTTCGAAGTCACTAATATACATGCCACCACTAGGAACGATTTCTCTATTACTATACCATGTTTCAAAGAGTTTCAAGAGACTGATAAAATTACACTTTTTGTATATAAGTTTCACGACGTATTTGACGGACTTATAGGCCTCGATTTGCTCGAAAAATTGGAATCGAAAATTGACTTAAAAACTCGACAGTTTATTACGCGTAATGCCACTAACCCTATTAAAATGTATAATTCGTCCAATGTAAATTTATATAAGACTAGTAGACTGGAATACGCATCTTAAATCTAATCATTCGGTTGATGACTCTGTTGATAATTTCTACTCTGTCCTAAACAACATTATACAAAAACATACTCCATTATCTAATCCAAGAAAAAATAACTACCCTTCATGGTTTAGCCTTCCCTTAATAAAAGCCTTAAAAGAAAAGGCCAAATTTCATAAGAGATTTAAGGCGTATGGAAATCCCAGAGACCACATCACATTCAAAATGTTGCGCAAGCGATGTGACGATATGCTTTCTCATTGCTTATCTCAATTCAAAGCAAATGCTAAATCTCACATTAAAAATAACCCTAAATATTTCTGGACCTATATAAAATCTTTGAGATCCAATAGCAATGAAATTCCGGATGAGATGTATCACAATAGTCAAGTGGCTAGGGGCGGGCAGCAGATTTGTGATTTATTTGCGAAATACTTCCAAACAATTTACAACAATAATGCCAATAACTCTTCAGTACGTGTCAATTCTCCTGGTCTTGTGGGTTCCCTCGGCTCCTGTACCCTTGCTAAATCTGAGATTTTAAAGTCCCTGAAGAATATCGACGCTAGTAAGGGTCCTGGACCCGACGCTATACCACCTATATTCATAAAAAATTGTGCCTCCCAGTTAGTTACTCCGCTGCATATAATTTTTAACAAGTCACTAGATGTCGGTGTTTTTCCAAGTAAATGGAAAACAGCTTACGTCAAACCGATCCACAAGCATGGCGACCACAGTGATGTGACTAACTATAGACCGATTTCTATTCTCTCCTCCTTTGGCAAAGTTTTCGAATCAATGATCCAAAAAATATTATATTCCCACTTCAAGTCCCAAATTAGCTGTCATCAACACGGGTTTCTACCAGGGAGGTCCACTGCTTCGAACCTTATGGCATACGTCACTCATATTTACAGAGCTCTTGAAAGCAAATTTGAAACACATGCGATTTATACAGATTTCTCGAAAGCGTTCGACGTTGTCAACCATGAGATCCTCTTAGATAAACTTGGTCGGGCTGGCATTTGCGGTTCTCTCCTCAGGTGGTGTGAGTCCTACCTGCGAAATCGCTCCCAACTTATTGCCATTCGAGGCTATACTTCACAGCCTATTTTAGTTCCCTCTGGCGTACCGCAGGGATCCCACCTCGGACCTCTTTTCTTTATTGTATTTATTGATGACCTCTGCTATGTAATAAACTCAGAGTACAAACTTTATGCAGACGATTTAAAGATCTACAGAACCATTCGTGATAGCGAGGATGTTATTGCTTTGCAGAGCGATATTGATAATGTTACTAAATGGTGCGAATCAAATAAAATGATTCTTAATGCCTCCAAGTGTTACCACATCAAGTTCACTAGAAGCTCAAAATTAAATAGTGTTTCTTATAAAATAAACGACGCTCAAGTAAAAGAGGTCTCGAGTTTACGAGACTTGGGTGTTATAGTCGATAAAAAATTGGATTTCAGAGAGCATATTGATCACATAACCCGTAAAGGGGCAAGACTTGCGGGATTTGTGATCCGACAAACTAAAGCCTTCAAGGATCCAGAAATTCCCGTCATACTCTTCAATTGTTACGTTCGCTGTCTGCTTGAATATTGTAGTCAGGTCTGGTGCCCATCTTACACAGTCCATGTCAATAGAATTGAAAAACTTCAAAAGAAATTCTTATACCATCTTACGTATACCAATAACCTCTGCCGACGCTTAACCACCTATAATTCTAGGCTTGAACACTATAATATGACTTCCCTAGTTATAAGGCGTAAGTCAGCGGACATGGTCTTCTTATACAAGGTTCTTCATGGTTTGGTGGACAGTCCTGATCTGCTTGGTCTCCTAAATTTGTACGCGCCAAGAATTGGTTCCCGTATTCACACTCATAAGACCTTTAACTTAAATCTATGTCGCACTAAATACGGCCAAAATTCACCTATCAACCGTATGTGTACCACTTATAACACTGTCTGCCATGAGCTCGACTTGTTTAATGCATCGGTCAGCACAATCAAAAAATTTTTCTTTTCTTTAACAAATATGTAACTAATATTATATTTTAATTGTTATTTTTAATTATTATTATAAGTGTAGGTTTATATAATTGTTGCATGTTGTGTTCGCTCTTAGAAGGCCGTCCAACTAAAATTCACAAAGATTATGATTGTATTTTCACTATTTCTTAATGTTGGAACGTCCAGTTAGCGGACCAAATAAAAAAAAAAATAAAAAAAAAAAAAAAATATGAATGCGTTTTACCAGCGGAGTCTTCCAAATTACTTAAATTACCCGTTAATGTACCAAATGGTGACACTTTAATACCAGAACAATTTATTTCAAATTGTGTTATACCTTATTGTTTAACGTCGGTTAAAAATAACAGAGGAATTTTAGAGGTTCGTAATCCAACTCAACATGATATCATTTTCTCAATGGATAGACATGTCTCCGGTGAAATATATAATACAGAATTATTTAATTTAAATAAGTTATCAACCCGTACATCAGACGTTATATCTCGGTTACGTACAGATCATTTAAATCAGGAAGAGCGAGCTAACTTAGAAACATTAGTTGCACAGTATTCAGACGTTTTCTATATAGAAGATGAACCACTTACATTTACTAATAAAATAAAACATCGCATACGAACCACGGACGAAGTACCAATTCATACTAAAAGCTATAGGTATCCATTTGTACATAGAAATGAAGTTAGAGATCAAATTCAAAAAATGTTAAGTCAAGGTATAATAAGACCTTCAGACTCAGCCTGGAGCTCACCAATTTGGATTGTTCCCAAAAAGGCAGACGCTTCAGGGAAGCAGAAATGGAGATTAGTCGTAGATTTTCGTAAATTAAACGAAAAAACTATTGACGATAAATATCCTGTACCTAACATTACTGACGTCCTTGACAAATTAGGCAAGTGTCAATACTTTAGTACACTAGATTTAGCTAGCGGGTTTCTACAAGTGGAGATGGATCCTAATGATATTTCTAAAACTGCCTTTAGCGTGGAACATGGGCATTTCGAATTTTTGAGAATGCCCATGGGACTTAAGAATTCTCCGTCCACCTTTCAGAGGGTTATGGACAATGTCTTGCGCGGTCTACAGAACGAAATATGCCTAGTTTACTTAGATGACATTATAGTCTTTAGCACCAGTTTACAAGAACATATTGTTAACCTTAAAAAAGTATTCCAACGTCTACGTGAGTCAAATTTTAAAATCCAAATGGACAAATCCGAATTTCTTAGGTTAGAAACTGCATATTTGGGTCACATAATTAGTAGAGACGGAATTAAACCAAACCCAGATAAAATTAGAGCTGTAACTAAATACCCTATTCCAAAAACTTCTAAAGAAATAAAGCAATTTTTAGGTCTTCTAGGTTATTACAGAAAATTTATCCCTGACTTTGCCCGTGTTACAAAACCGTTAACTAGATGTTTGAAAAAAGGTAGCAAAATTATTCTAGATTCAGAATACGTCAATTGTTTCGAAAAGTGTAAAACACTTCTATTGAATGACCCCATATTACAATACCCAGATTTTACGAAAGAGTTTATACTTACGACTGATGCATCCAACGTAGCTATTGGTGCCATATTATCCCAAGGCCCAATCGGTTCTGACAAACCTATTTCATATGCTTCACGTACTTTAAATGATAGTGAAATGAATTACAGTACCATTGAAAAAGAGTTATTGGCAATTGTATGGGCAACAAAATACTTCCGACCGTACTTATTTGGCAGAAAGTTCAAAATTATAACAGACCATAAGCCCTTACAATGGATAATGAATCTTAAGGAACCGAACTCTCGGCTGACTCGTTGGCGCCTTAAGCTTTCTGAATATGACTATACGATAGTTTATAAGAAAGGTAAATGTAACACGAACGCGGACGCATTGTCGCGTATAGAATTGCATAATGAAAACGTAGAATCTATGATAGTGAATATTTCTGACTCTGAATCGACTGTAACTGCACCTGATGACAGACCATTAAATAGTAGATCATCGACTGTTTCTGCACCTGACGACAGACCTTTAATTAGCCAATCATCGACAGATACTGCCCCCTCCTTAAGAGCTTACGGTACAGACGAAACTCTTAACATTAATAAACCAGAAGGCACAAAACATACTAGCCGTGAAAATCCTATTCTTGACATTCCTATAAGTGATGACCCACTTAACACATTTCGTAAACAGATATTTATAAAAATCACGAATAACTCACCTTCAACGAAACCTACCATAAAGAAACCATTTGAAACATTCCTACGTGTCTCAGTACAAATTAATGAAGACAGCTTACAAGAAAACATTGTAGAGCTGATTAAGAAGTATGTAGATCCTAAAATTCGTACTGCAATTTTGGTCAATCCTGTTAGTAAAATGTTCGATATAGTACCTTTAATCCAAAATACTTTTGAAAATTATATTTTTGGTTTTATGGCATTCAAATGCTTTATAAATATAAATTTATAAAGAATAGAAAAAATTCGATCACGAGGCGGGACTCGAACCCGCATCCTTTCGCGCCATTCCGGGGCGGATGCCTGACCAACTCAGCCACTCGTGACCCGCCAGAGCAATCGAATTTATTCTATTCTTTCAGTTTTATGTGTCTGGAGGGACACACCGCGCGCCATCTATTGAGATGATTAACAACCATTTCAACCAATATGAAGCACTTTTCAGTGAATACAATATTGTAACGATGGAACACGACCTTTTTTGTTGAATTTATATTTTTGGTTTTATGGCATTCAAATGCTTTATAAATATAAATTTATAAAGAATAGAAAAAATTCGATCACGAGGCGGGACTCGAACCCGCATCCTTTCGCGCCATTCCGGGGCGGATGCCTGACCAACTCAGCCACTCGTGACCCGCCAGAGCAATCGAATTTATTCTATTCTTTCAGTTTTATGTGTCTGGAGGGACACACCGCGCGCCATCTATTGAGAGCATTTGAATGCCATAAAACCAAAAATATAAATTCAACAAAAAAGGTCGTGTTCCATCGTTACAATATTGTATTCACTGAAAAGTGCTTCATATTGGTTGAAATGGTTGTTAATCATCTCAATAGATGGCGCGCGGTGTGTCCCTCCAGACACATAAAACTGAAAGAATAGAATAAATTCGATTGCTCTGGCGGGTCACGAGTGGCTGAGTTGGTCAGGCATCCGCCCCGGAATGGCGCGAAAGGATGCGGGTTCGAGTCCCGCCTCGTGATCGAATTTTTTCTATTCTTTATAAATTTATATATACTTTTAAAAATTCATGTATGAAATTATTTCTTGTAAAGCGACAGATTGAAGATATAACTGATTATTTAGTCCAACAAGATACTATTCGAAAATATCACGAAGGTAAAACGAACCATCGCGGTATTAACGAGACTTACCTTTCCTTGTCTCAACGATACTTCTGGCCTAAAATGAAAACCGACATAACAAGTTACATAAATACTAGAGATGAAACGGATATCCGGTAACTATCCGGTATCCGGCCTATACGGCCGCCATAATACTATCCGGCCGAATACCGGATAGCTACTATTCGGCCGGATATACATCCGGCCGATTAAAAAAAAATAGCTGGATAAAAGAAACATACTTTTGAGTAATTATTTGCTTTATTTAGCAAGAATCACATTTCCCCGAAATCAATAATTATGAATATGTTACGATACTTGCAAGATATTATTTTACTTGATAGGTATTAAAATTATTGCAATTAGATTATTTATTATTAGATACATAACCTGCTTTTTTCGCTTCGCCGCCACGAGAAATATTAACATTGCATAATAAACAAAGAGCTAACTTTTTTATTTTTTATTTTCACTGCTTATGTCAAAGTATTCCCATAAAGACGATCTTTTCTTTACTGATGCCATTTCTCGTTGCTAAATCTTTTAGACCTATGTATAATGTACTTAAAATAATAAGAGCACAAATAAAATTATAACCTAAAAACGATCAAGCACGTGTCTGCCCTGCATGTAAGCCTGCATTCAATTGACACAATAATAATATAACAATTACAGTACAATTGTTAACTTCACTCATCAACGAAAAGACCCGAATCGAACCGAGTCCATCCTATCGTTCGCGCGTCGCCTACGCAAACGGCTAAGTTTCGCCGGATATTCGGCGGCCGGATATTCGGCTATCCGGCCACTTGGTTGGCCGAATATCCGTTATCCGGTATCCGGCCAAACTGCTATCCGTTTCATCTCTAATAAATACATGCCCAATTTGCAACAGTGCAAAATACGACCGTAACTCTGTACGCCCAGTGTTTAAAATTGTGCCTCCTCCTTCTAAACCATTTGAGATTGTTCATGCTGACGTATTGACTCTAGAACAGGATAAGTATCTGACTATTATTGACCCATTCTCTAAATATGCTCAAGCGTACCGAATAAGCGACAGTACCGCACCGAATATCATTAAAACATTGTTACTTTTCATGACGCACCATGGTTCACCTATGTCGATAACTACTGACCGAGGTACTGAATTTACAAATCAAGTATTTTCCGAATTTGTACGTCTGCATAAGATTAATCATCATATGATTGCTCCTAATACCCCCAACGAAAACGGTATGATAGAACGCTTCCATAGCACCCTTATCGAGCATATAAGAATATTGAAATTAAAGCATAAAAATGAAACTGCAGCAAATTTAGTGCCATACGCGATCTTAGCATATAATAGTTCTGTACACAGTCTGACTAAATGCCGACCTTATGATGTAATTACAGGACATTATGACCCTAGAGACCCAACTGACTTAAATTTATCGGAAAGACTTTTACAACAATACATACATAACCATCGAATTAACATGGAGACAGTTTATAAATTAATACACGACTCATCATTCGCAGAACGTGAAGCAATCATGACGCGACATAATACCCGGAGAGAACCTGAGATTGACTATGCACCTGATCAAGAAGTATATATACGTAATCCGATAGCCGCGAGGCAAAAGTTAGCTTCACGATTCATAAAAGACAAAGTTGTGTCTAATTTACCGATACATGTATATACTTCCAAAAAACGCTTACCTGTTTCGAAATCCCGACTCAAACGTACTCCAAAACCCACTACTTCCCTTTAATCTCGGCCTGATAAACGTTATCACCCATTACCATACCTTTTTACACTATATAAGACGACATTGATTTAAAAATTAATTTAGCTAGAAAGTAAATGTTAGAATTTGAAAAGAATTTTGATAATCGTACATTATAAGATACTATATAAAATTAGGGTTCAACATTTAAACGAAAAATTGGAAAATTGGATAACGCATCGTCCTTGTTAGAAGCTTTAAAACCAGGGCGTGTAAAACGTGGCTTGTTAAACGCTATAAAGTTCTACAGAATAACCAGGTCCCTTAGACGATAATATTAATAATTTACTTTTAGTTATAAGAAATATAGAGGATAGTTTAGCTTTTACGCGTACATCGCGAGCGCGCCATGTTATGTTAGGAATAGATATATTACGTAGTATAATTTGAACTGGATCATACTTTAGTAAAAATAGGATAGTAATTATATTTAGATTCCCCATTATAACTCCTCACACTTATAACCTTTACAAACTATCCGTCTTGCCTAATCGTACAAATCATATCATCATACCTCCCTATCCCTACATAGCGACCAATAAAGATATTTATGTGTACATAGAGGCTGAATGCCCGAAGTTGAGCAATCGGTTTCTTTGTGAAGAGACCCTAAACCACCATACAAGAAGTTCACCCGACTGTATTGCAAACCTCATCACCACGCAAGAGATATCCAGCGACTGTGAATCCACCTGCCTAACATTAACTAAGCCAGCAATGGAGAAATTGGACGACAGTCACTACACCATTATTTTCCCACATCTCACAAAAGTTGAATTATCCTGCAATCATAAGGAATACCTTCATCTCCAAGGCAGTTTCATAGCAACGTTGCCGACAAACTGTTCTCTACGTACTGACGACCTCACTATTGTAAATATTAATAATGATATTAAAGGGACACCTACAAAAATTTTAATTGCACCAATCAATAATATCCCGACGAGACCGCTAAAAACCTTGGGACTGCATGCACTCCATCAACCTACAGGGATTACACAACCTACAGAAGCAAATAGAAGTATATACGACGGTCGCCCCTGAGAGAGAGTTCGCCATCTACCTACCATACAACAATACCACTTTACATCTTTCTACTGTGCGCAGCGGCCACTTCAATGTTCCTGTGCTATCGTCGCTACAGATCAAAGAAAATGAACATTCAGAGATCAAATAATACATCAGCCCCAGAAGTTGATCCTGCCGCAACATTTTCACTCAATGTCCTAAAATAGTTGCGGATCTGCGGGGGGAGGAGTTATGTGACAACCCTACGCTATATGTAATGTGAAGCGCTGACGGTGTGCTTTCGATCGTGAGAACGTCTTATTCCTATAAATTATAATATTAGAATTAAAATATATTGTGAAGCATCGTGCTCATGATAACACGTACATTGTAATTTTACTTTTTAATTAAAATCATTTAAAATATATGATTTTTTTTTTATAAATTCACTGGAAAGTGAATTTAACTCACTGCTAAATATTTACGTGACACTTTATTTTTGGATGTTCTTAATTGTCTATTATAACATTTAGCTAAGTAATGCATTCGCATTTGGATGAACAATCTGATAAAAAAATAATGAGGACAACATACATAGCTTTGATTTAAATTAAACAGATACAAATACAATCTTTCGGAAATATTGTTTCCTTCTGGGATTTCAATGTAGATTTACATCCGTACACGGAACAGTTTGTGCGCGCCATAATAGAATATGTAAGTATGTATAATAAAATTATTACACAAAAAATACGACTGCGTCGTCCTTTCGCGTTAGGTAATGCAAACTAAGCGTGTTTGCAGTACGCGGCCCGCGTCGCCCGACCCTCCGCCAGTTCCCCTCCGTTTCTCTGCACAAGTACATTCGTTTCCGTACTGTATAGATATTGTAATACTGTGGTACTTACATCTCTGAATCTATTTGGACACGCCTAGGCGTTTTAATACAATATTACGAAATTGTATAATACTTAGTCAGTGTGATCTTAAAATTTTACTGTTAAAGACTTTTAATCGTTACCGACACCGTAAATCGTAAAGGTCCGTGGTTCCTTGTATAGCATTTTAAACATATTTTCCTTTCTGAGATATAGATGATAAGCATTCTGTGTGCTGTCAGACCGAAAAATCTTTTTTCTTATAATATAATATAGTCCCACTAGGCATCGAACCCTGGACCCTCATTTTCTGACCATTTGATGATGGTTTAGTTTATAAAAATAATATCTTTATACATTTTGTACCTATGTAGGTGCAAAAGTAAATTTTTTTACTTAGGTTATTGTTCTACCTTCCAGTTTCAATATTCTAGTTTTGTGTTCTATCATTATAATTTTCTATAAAGAAAAACTCCATTCAAAATACTAGAAGATCTAGTAGTTTTATGTTTTTTATCTTAATCAAAAACTTGTATAAGTAATATGTTATGGTTGCAGTATAAAACTATACTACATAGTACAATGACAATGCCACAGAAACAATGAAACAAATATAAATATGGAATTTATAATAATTTTATTTATATTATAATACAACATTAACTAACACTAAAACTACAATATCGCCTACTTAGATTTTGCTTGTACATTTGTCAACTTTTTAGGATCAAATTTGTACGTCTTTTGCAAGGGTCCTTTACCAGCTTTTGTGAAAATCATTTCATCTACTCTTTGTCTATCTGCTAAGTCCCTAGATAATTTAATGTTAGTCCATGATTCTTTGGCTCCGGCTACAAAACCCTTTTTCTTAATTGGTAGGTTTTCTGGTGAATGTTTAATGATTGCTGGTATTTTAAAGTACTCTCTCACGCGTGGCATCTTGAGGAAACCAACTTGACAAAGTGATATGAAGTTTGTAGAACACCAATAGACAAGAATGGCACCTGGGAAGTTAATTGTGAACGGCAACATAACAAGAGGTATCGCTCTGAGCACATATCTCATTATTTGCATATTCTGAGCATCTAATCTGCCACCGTCAACACCCACTTCAATGGTTAACCACATGGTTGCACTGGTGATTATGGGAAGAATAAAATATTGATCAGGTACTGTTAAATCAGCAAACCACCAAAGTCCACCGTGCATCATACTCTCAACGGGACAGTTGGCCATACCTCTCAAACCCATAAAGAATGATATAAACAGAGGTGCTTGTGCTAAAGGAGGAAGAAGATTCTTTAACGGGTTTAATCCTCTCTCCTTCATAAACCGCATCATCTCTTGTGCATATCGAGCTGCCTCTAATTGATTTCCAGTCTGTCTAGCTTGTGTCATCTTTAATTGAAGTGTTTGTATTTCTGGTAGATAATTATTCATTATTGCTGAATTTCTTTGTGATAAAATAACAAGGGGAAACATTAACGCTCTCACCACTATTGTACCGCAGACAATCGCTCCCCACCATGGGACATCAAGGGTCACATGCAAATACTCCATACAATTTTGAATAATACCCACTGGTCCCCACCCACCAAGGCCTAAACTGGCAAATGTGGGTTCTCCATTCGCAGCCAACGTCTGAACAGCATCGGATACTTGTTCAAATGTTGAGGGGTCAGGCACGGGCGGCGGTTCTGGTATATTTTCTATAACATTCGTAGGCTTAACAACTTCTGTACCGGTAGAGGCAAATCTAATAGAACCAGCTGAGGAATAGGCGTAATAAACCTTTACTTTTCTAACCTCAATCTTCTTTTCACAAAATATGTTAATTATACCACTCCGACGACCATGACGACTCAATAATTTAAACATGCTGACTTTTTGTGTTCAGATGTTGATTTTAAAAGTAGTATAGGCTACTATTTCTTACATAAATTCGAAAAAGCTTATTTATTTCTAGTCTTACTCGTATGTCAAAACTGATGTCAAATTTTAACAAATGACAAGCAAATCACAAAATGACATAAGGCTGTACCATAGGGCTGCCAGGTTTGTCAGGTAATTTAAAGTTCATAAGTATTAACTTAAATACGGTACTGTTGGATTTTTTTCTGTTTAAATTTTGTCTAATATTTTATATTAATTTGTTAAAATATAAACCTTTTACTTTGTAGTAGGTTCCTTTCACAAATACGTCAAAATCTTATGTCAGAAACACGTGTTGCACTTGACAATGTCAGTCAGTTTATTTAGCTAGAAGCATGATTATGTTGGTGTTGTTTTAAAATATAGACATTTACTCAAAACTTTGAATAAAATCTTCAAAATATGGCTCATATATCATATCCATATAAAAAAGTTAATAAGGCAGTCTTTCAAAAGCCAGTGACTGCCAGCACAAAAGATTTAATATACTGGAAGAAACTTGGTGTAAGATATTTTTATTTTCCATAAATTTGTGCAATTTTCGATGCTTTAATATATATTAACATTTCGGTTTATTATTTCAGTTACCAGTACTTGTAAAGGAATTTGGTGCAATAGATTATATTGACTTTAGCCCAGTTGAGCCACATTATTTTGCTGCAACATGTTCAGTCAGAGTTCAGGTAAGACTATGGAATAAAATTTGCTTTAAGTTCGATTTCAATTATATCCATAAATTGGATAAAAAACAGTAGATAATTTACTGTTGTTGTTTATACAAATACTTTAAAATAAATACCTACTCTTTCCTTCTGTTAGTTTAAAATTTAAACAAATGTATTTTATGTAATAAAATAAGTGTATTGTATTTTATATACATAGTATAATCAATAGTTATTGGTAAAACTGTACAATATAGGGCGTGGAGTTGAGAGTCGTTAATTTTTTTGGTGTTAGCTATCGTTAAATTACTATAGAAAGTTACATCTTGTATTTGTTACGCATATTTATTGTTTTGACAGTGTCAATGACATTTCTATTTTCTAACCATTTACGACTCTCAACTCCACGCCCTATAATGTACAGTTTAGCCTCATTAACTGTACTGTAATGGTATGGGTTTAAAACTTTGTATATTTTTAATTGTCTTATTATGGATAGACAGTTTTAAAAAACTGATTCAATTTCATAGCAGCTAATGAAGAAGCGTTGGTACAAAATGCAACATAATTACCATTTAAACTTATTTTTCCAGATATACGACCCAATCACAAAAGTTGTGGCAAAGAATATATCAAAATTTGTAGAAGCTGCATATGGAGCCACTTTCCGAGGTGATGGGAGACTGCTTGTTGCAGGCAGCGAAGAGGCTGCAGTCAAATTATTTGATGTTCAGTCTAAAAGTGTTCTTAGAGTTTTTACTGGACATACTGGGCCTGTTAGTAATTCAAAATTATATTTGCTATTCATGGAATTTTAGACATTTGAAGTAGTAAATGAATGTTCCGCTACCATAAAAATGATTTATAAAATGAGATTGAGATTTAGTATCTTATGTTTATGCTGCAAATCAATTCTTGTAAATTAGTCACAATTCTGAGTCATACTACTAATTTTCTACTAGCATTGCATTTTTCAGTTTATCCACTAAAACAAAACTAGATAATGAAAATAATTTAAATTATCTTTTAGGTACACAGAACATTTTTCACAAAGGACCAAGTGAAGGTTATAAGTTTCTCAGATGATAAATCAGTATGTGTATGGGATATAGCAACTGAAGAGAAAATTGCCAGCTTTACTGAACACACAGATTATATAAGAGCTGGAGCAGCAAGTCCTGTATCACCAGAAATTATTTTATCAGGCGGTTACGACCATGCCGTTAAACTCTATGATTGTCGTTGCAATGAAACTGTGTTAACAGCAAACCATGGCAGTCCTGTTGAGTCAGTACTCTTCCTTCCATCTGGTGGAATATTTATTAGTGCAGGAGGCACCGAAATTAAAGTATGGGATATATTTAATGGTGGAAAATTATTAGCAAATATTTCACAGCACCACAAGACTGTTACTTCTCTAAGGCTGGCAAACAATAATAGTAGACTAATGTCTGCATCATTAGATAGACGTGTTAAAATTTATGACATATCAACATTCAAAGCTGTGCACACAATTGATTTTCCAAATGCTGTGCTCAGTATGGATATTTCAGAAAATGATGATATTCTCGCAGTGGGAATGATAGATGGTGTTATCTCAATACGAAAACGAGAACAACCAGTGAACCATTCTGTTGAAAATAAAGGAATATTCAGGTTTGCTCCAGACCACATTGACCCACAACAAACTGTTGATGTAGTTATATCTAAATCTAAACCTAAAACAGAACCAGAGGCTGATAAACATATGAGGAAAATGGAATTTTCCAATGCTTTGTCAGTTGTCTTAAAACCATACACAGCTACAAAATACCCAGAAAAAACAGTTGCTATTATGCAAGAACTTCTTAGAAGAAAAGTTTTACATGTTGCTATAGACAAATTGCCAGAAAAAAATATAGGAGCATTATTAAAGTTTTTGAAGAAAAACATCGGTGAAACAAGATTAATGAGAACTGTTATTGATGTAACCACTGTTTTTATAGATGTATTTGAGACAAGAATGTCATTACTTTCAGAAAAAAACATGTACTTGTATAAAACACTAAAAAAAGATATTGAATCTGAAATTGAAGTGTGTAAAAGGGTCAGTGAATTGGAAGGTGCAATAGGTTTACTTCTTGCAGCAGCCCAAGTTGGCAGTGCAACTAACATTGATTATAATGATATTTTAGCCCCATCATCGAAGGCACAGAAAGAAATTATTATTGATGTATAAATAAAAAAACCTAAAGACATTACTAATTATTGTTTATTTCAAAAACCTTCTTTCTTATATAACCATTCTGCCAAAAAAATGGCATGTTTAGTTGGCAACATAGATTTTACATATATGCCATACCTATACCTAATATGGCAATATATATAAACGTTTCTGAATGGACTGTGGAATGGACCAATCTTTAATGTTTTAAAATGATCAATGCTGCTTGCACTCACCCTGCTATAATTTATATATTTACTACTTATTTTTGATTCACATTCAACACGGATCGCTATGAGTTTTGTATTTGCATCTTATTTTAATATTAATTGTTCGAGTAAATAAAAGTAAATATAATTTGTTTGTATTGTATTATCTCACGGTAATACAACGCCTATTTATTAAAAAGATGCACTAAAGCAATAATTATAATATAATTAAAAAGCATATTTTGCTTGCTGGCAATGCTTTCAATAAAATCTCTGTGGACTGTGCTGTGCTGTATATGCTGTGCTGAGTGCTGACCGCTGACGGCTCACGGCTGTGAGTGTGACATATAATCAAAATGACAATTAAATTGAAAATGAAAAGATGTAATTATAGTGGATGAATTTAGATTATTGTTTGTAGATGAAAAGTGGAGTGCGGTTTCATGTGATATGTGATGTAATTATTAATGTGTTAAAAGTTAATATTGCAAATGCTACGCGTTTACAATAAAATTAATTTATTAAATCATGTATTCAAGTTTAGCAATAATGTCCTGTAATCACTGACTTTAATTTTATTAAACTAATTTGTTATCTGTTTCATTATATGTAAGTTCACTTCAAAGGTTTCATATTTTAGTTTTTGCCCTTTTTAATAATTCTACAAATAAAATGCTACGCATTTAAGAATAGCGAGACGCTAAAGGTTATACACGATATTTTGTTAAATAATTAAAGACTTGGTGTACCTATATTAACAAATTGGATCAACCCCTTCAATTGGATTTCATTATTATTTTTAGGAACTGTATAAGTCCAAGTAAATAATAGCAATGGAAGAAAGGAGAGTAGCAGACTATTTTGTGGTAGCTGGTCTCCCAGAACAACCGGAAGTACTGGATGATTCGGATTCTGGACACTTAAAAGGATACAGTACAAAAGCACCAATCACAGATATTGGTATGTTTATTTTTTAATTAATATTTACACAACAATTTAAAATTTTTGTGCAATTCTGAATACACAGTATGAAAATACGTGCAGTGGTTAAATGAATGTTAACCCCAAAATTATAAATTATAAAAATATTTATCTATAAGGTAAATGAGGAAGTAAATAATTAAGTTGACAGAGTATGTGCATAATTGATTCTCTAGGTCACATTTAGTTGTGTTTGATTGTACTTATGTGTAATTATGTATTCTGTTCGACTCTTCACTATGTTTTGCATACTAATTTGAAAATTGTACTTCATATTAAATATCTCAATTTATTATTTAAAATATATGACATGCTCTTAGACTTTAAGTCAACTTTTTGTAAGTAGTTTATATTATGAACATTCAAAGTTAAATTGTGTGTTAGATAAGATTATTGTTCATATGAAAAACCCAATTACCATTGTTAAACAATACTGAATAATATTCAAAACTTAGTTTCCAAGTTCAAACTTCTCTTTAAAAAATAACAAAACTTAAATAATATTTATACCTGTATGGCATTGCAGATAATAACATTGAACATATGATATTGCATAAATTTATATTAGTTATAGGTATCACATTTTTCTGTGTCATTCACCATTTGAACAGTTCTGTGTATTCCATTAACAAATTTATTTATTTATTTATAATCCTTTATTGTATAAAACAATGGAGGGATTCTAGAACAATCTAATAAGGTACAAATATTTTGCACAATAGGCGGCCTTATTGCTACACAGCAATCTCTGCCAGGCAACCTGGTAGGAAAGGAAATAATTATTTGATTTCTTTATTTTTATGTCTGCTTCTTAGTGAAATACCAAGATTAAATCAACTATCTAACATGGATTATGATTATCATCTCTAGAACAATATATAACTTGGGCGACCTAGCTGATTTGACTTAGGTGTTCAACTTAATATTTTTTTGTTAACTGTTCAGACAAGTTGCCTGATGGAAGCGCAAATGCGATCTAATTGGTAAGCATGCCTCATCAGAGAGCTAAAGCCTATTCGCACTGCACTTGAAAGTCCAAATTTTATTCATTAAGAAACACAGTTGGAGGAAAGGAAGGGGAAACAATGTCAATGCAAAATCTGTCCTCCAAGTTCTTTGTCTGTCAAGTCTTTTGGGTTGATTTATGAGCATATCAGCATTCAAATTTTTTTATTTAATTGTTTTGTTTAGAAAATTTTTAATATGTATTTAGTTATTAACCTATTTTGAACATTAAAATAAGTCATTAATTAAAATCTCTCTATCTTCTTATATAAGGCTTATATTTTTTGAAACTTCTATATCTGCATGTTTCAAAAATACAAAGTTCGAAGTTATCATTCATTAGAACTCCTCATCCCAATTTTTTATAACTATAATATACACTCACCAGCCTGCTACTTTTTAAAACTATGTACAGATAAATCTTATCTACACATATAATAATCTAATGAAGTCATAAGTAATAATTATGAGCACCATTATCCAAACTACATATAGTAAATTACATAAATGTAAATGCTATTGCAATTGCTATAAATTTCAATTTGTTCATCAAAATTTTATGCCCTTACAATCTACTGACTGATTTTGTCCAGGTTGAAAAAATAATAATTTGATTCAGAGAACTTTTTTAAAGCCTTTGAGTTATTTTTGTTTTAAATTTTTACCAAAAAAAAAATAGTTCTGTGTGTTCTGTGTATTTTTCAATTTCAATAATTAGTTATTACATATTATGTTACCATTTGATGAAATTGATACTTCAAATTAAAACAATAGTTACTGAAGGATGCATTGTCTACAAAGTTAAGTTGATAATCCTTATGCAATTGCTTTTCTACCAAAGGTATCATTTTACAGGAATATTAATCTAATCTGATCTGTGGTCTCAACTCAGATTACTGTTGCAATTTGTAACTGATACATAATTATGTTTTGTTTTCTTCCTTGTTTTATTAAATGATTCATTTGTTTATTTTATATCCCATGACATATGAATAACACTAAACAGTAAATACTTTATTTATTTGAGACATGATGTTTCCTTAAAAAATTGGTTATTGTTTTGTGGTGGATGAGTAGCAAAAGCGACCAATTTCGATTAGGAACAAAGTCATGTATCTTTAATATTATGATAGAGTTGAAAATTAAACTAAAATAACTCTTATAATAAGATTCATTGTCAATATTTGTAAATCTTAATCAAAACATAAAAAATTTAAAATGTTTTTAGTATGTAATCATAGCTTTTTGAATAATAGGAAATAATCATCGTAATACTAAGGCATCCTATTATTATATGTCAATGACCTTTACAAAAAACTTACCATAGTAAACGAAGCTCCGAAATATAATTTTCGTTTTAATACGATAACAATAGAGCCCACCATTCCACTGTTTCTTTATTGATGTAACACTGCATAAGTTTGGGTAAGGTCATTTTTTTAGGATCCACTGAAAACAAATTGTCGAGTATCCCATCTTACATTCTTTAAATTTTACCTTTTTGTCTCGATTTTTTAAAAGAAATTGAAAATACGGAATACCAAATAAGCCATTTTTATTCATCTCTTATCTCTACGGGGTGTTTACGTCAGTAAACTTTAACTGATGAAATTTATACGAGTAAGTTACTAGTCGCAAAGTTTATTTCGATAACGTATTTCCTGATACCGACTAAAATGTTTTATTACTTGTATGATACTTACTATGTTTAAAGTTTTAAACATACATAATTCCAAATACCGTATGAACTCTGTTTTTAAATTCAAAATTTTTGGGAGACCGCGATAAACAAGAAATGTAAATAAACCTCACGACTTACGCAGGCTTTATCGCATATAAGTCGCTTTGAATGATACAATATTATGTATATGAAAACTATATAATACGGTCAGGGACCTTGCCATACTCCTTGGATGAACCAGGCCTATAAGGTGCATGCATAAAAAGTTGTCAAACTAGTATCTCACAAACAGTTATGAACCTTCAAGTAGAGCAACTGACCATATGGATTGAGTGTTGGTATTGAAATCGTATGTTTGCAAATTTAAATGCCTTATATAAAAAAACCTACTTGAAAAATGTATTTAATTAAAAATTGTTACAGTAGCACTACCTATATTTTTCATCTACATATGAAACGCGACAAGATTATTCTGAAAAGTTTAATCACTGTCATGTTCATAAGAGATTATCATGTACAAAGTACCTGTGATATGCCTGTTTATTTTCGCACTAAACCTGTATGTGATATAATTAATCCAACTACCAGATCATCTATCAATCTCAGCTAAATATAATTAGATAAAACTTGAATCCGACTCTTATATTACGTGCGTTGACTCTTGGGTCTTCACTAACCATGTTCAATTAGGAATTAATATCTCGTTATCACAGGCTCTTCCGGTAAAATCATTTAACTCGTCTTATCTAGAAAGGCAAGCGAATTCGTTAATTACCCTAGCGGTAAAATGTTTATAATACCTATATCAATTAAAACATAGAACTGCATTTGAATTGAAATATGTTTTATAATAATTTAACCTACTAGTTACATAGATTTATTCTGTATGGAAAATTCATTGCCGTCAATACTAAGGTTTCATTCGATCTTCTTTACAATCTCGTAATAGATGAAGTGTAGGCAAGTGCGTCTATTTAGACGTTACCGTCTCTATTTCTTGTCAAGGCCAGCATTATATTATAAATGATATCTTTATTAAGACGATACACAAAAAAAAATCCACTGCTTGGTGGGCGGAGTCTAATCGCTATCGCGAACGCGGGTGTGCGCGAAGTCATTCTTGCAAACTCGCCGCGCTGCCGCTGGCCGACTCGGGACAAACATGTATGGAGTCGTCATACAGTTATAATATTGTTATACATATATTTAATTGTTGATTTATTGGTTTTATTTTCTTGCTTATAAACAAATAATCTTCTTTTTAACAACTACTTAGACATTATTAATAATTATTACAAAATAATACAGGTTATAAATAATCTTTGAAATAACAAAAAATATTGTTACTCTGAAAAAATGAAATGGTACTCAATAACGCGGACTACTGAATTGATTTAGATAGAATTTGATGCTGACATAGATATTACATCATGCCCAGAAATGAAAGGTACTATTTCTAAAAGAAGTTATAAACCCTAATTCTTCTCAGTCAAAGTCAAGAGTGGAAGATATCACTAATACAGTAAAACTGATGCGAAACTTTGGATGTTAATTTGTATATTTTTTTGTTAGTTGTTACTTAATCACGTCAAGACTACATTACCAATTTTGATAAAATATAGCTAATTGCCTGGATTTACACATAGGATACTTTTTATCCGAACTGAACACTTCTGTGGGATAAAACAGGATTCACGATATAACCTAATTCCACGCGGGCAAAGCCGCGGTCGGAATGATATTTTTTTAAATAAAAAAATTGTTTTAAAAAAAACACAAAATATATTGACGCATGTATTTATTTTTTGCACTCTATTATAATTGTAATTATTCATTACAAATAATCAAAATAAAATAGCCAGAACAAAGTTAGGCCCTGGTAGGGTAGGTACTAGGTAGGCAGGTACAGCAATGTGAGACGAACACTGGCTTATTTATACCAATAATAATGTATTATAAATATTAAATTAAGTTTACTTAAGTTAATTAAGTTTACTAACAACAAAAATACATAATATTAGCTAATGTGAAAACGAATCAACCAATCATCCCACAACAATGAAATGTGCACACAAATATTCATCCAAATCGGTTCATGTGATTAGGAGGAGTGACTGCAGCGCCATCTTCCGGGCCCAATTGTGTTTCCAGATCACCCAGGAACTCAATTTAATATACTTACACAAAATTTTTCGAAATGAAAACTCACATTACTATGTAAATATGAATATAAACCTGTTTTAGTACTAAGCAATTTGCCGCACAGGTGTAGTAAGTATAAATGAAATAAATATCAACATCAAATTCTTTATACAACATACTTATCTACCACCTACTAAGAAATGTAATTCTTGAAATTTTTTCGTATTTTTTTTTAATATAATACTACTCCAATGAGCTCCTGTTCCATATTACGTCCACCATACTTCCACTAAGTTCACCATGATTTTTTATTTCTTTGCACTTTGTTGCTTTTTGCTAAAAATGGAATCATGCGATAAAACCAGTAGAGCGTTGATAACATACATTTTTGACTGAATAAAGGTCCTTACGAAGGAGTGGGTTACCATTGTGAACAATCAGTGGGTTTATTTTCCTTCTGGATTCCGGATTTCAGAAAAGATTATCTATGCTATAAATGAAAAAATCTTACACATTCGTTATGTACTTAAAACAGGGGTACATATCAAACATCGTCTATAATACAATTATCATCAAATTTAAAATAAAACCAACTTACTTCATTAATTTGTTCCAATTGTAAGCATTCTTTTTCCTCCAACCTTTATGTTTCTTCTTCTTATTTTCTTTATTGTCCCCATTTGTCTCATTTTGTCTTATCATGTTGTCACCCTTTGTTACGATTGCGCGAGCGACACAAGTTCCCCGTGTGACGGCCGTAGCGGGAATGACTCGTGCAGCGATCGGGGTAGGAAGGAACAGGGCGGCTCTCGCTATATTGGCTGGTCGCACGCTAATTTCAAGTATTTCTTGTTTATTTCAAAACCATCGCATATTTCAAAATTCTAACTCGGTAGTCGGTAGACGTATAGGTTATATATTTTATAGTTAATATCCAAAAAGTCGTAACTTTACGTTTGTTATTTTGAAGATGCCAGAGATTAAAAAAAAATAACAATGAGAACTTTGTATTTTTTTTCTATCGAGAAAATATCATGGAATCATGTTTCTAAAACGGTAGACGTATTGTGTTACTATTGAACTTTCTTGTCAAGAATTTTCATCACGACAACTTTAATAATATAAAAATTACGAATGTTTAAAAAGGGCCGTAAATGTTAGAAAAATTAATTCATCACCTTAAGTAGATGAGTTGTGAGTAAGAAATATTTTTAAATTGGGTTCGGAGGATGCCTACGTGACAACTATAACACCCGTCACCCACACAAAAGATCTATTCTACTTCATATTATAATGTTTCAGATTTTCGTTCAATAACATTACAAGCTTCCCCTTTTTATATTAAGTTATCTGACCCAATAAAACTCACCAATTTGTAACAATGGCCCGGTTCTACTTTCAAACAAATTGCCAACAAAAGGTCATTATCGATTGACCCCACAATGATTCATATTTATTACCGTCATTGAAGTTCGTCTTGAATGAACCGATGATAAGGTCATTGAATGCATAAAGTCTAGGAATTCTCCGGGTGATAAGCATAAATACGTAACGTGCTTAACTACTTCATTAGTGAGCTAGTTATGGCCCTATTTTAATTACATACCTCGCACATTTTTGTTTCGAAATAAGTATTTTTTTAAAGTCCCTGACCTCATTCCATGATGAAGGTTTTAATAATAAATGATTATGTATCCCCCAGCGGGCCACGATTTAATGCGTTTAATGTACTTATTGTTCCCGCTTTAGGCATGGGAACTGGAATTTCTTTAGGGAAACTCAATATTCCTTGTATAAAGATTTTATTTTCAACACCAACGCCCCATTTGTACAAAGGTTTCTTTATGAGTAAAAAAATACATTCTACCCGGCCAATAAATAATAAATAAAAATGACAATCCATGTCGGTGCGCGCGCGATTGCTATTATAAATTAACAGGCGTAGACATAATCCTCCCCCCGGTGAAAAGCGTAGATTTTCAAGCTTGAAGGTCTTCAGAAGTGGGCAGAGGACACAGTCGAACCAAAGGTCTTCGAACGCAGCCTCTTGTAGTTTCGACGTCCGCAACTCGACAAACGCCGTCTGTTCCATGGAACAATCGAAAGATACGCCCCATGCGCCAACAAAGTGGTGGAGAATTATCCTCTTGAAGCAGTACGAGGTCTCCGACATTTATTTTTGATTTGTCAACCTTCCATTTGGTTCGTAGTTGCATTTCTGAGATATACTCTTTCTGCCATCTCTTCCAGAAGTGTTGGCGAATTTGTTCAAGTCTGCCATATCTATCCAGGGAGCTCTCTTTAGCGTTATCCAACGAAGGAGCCGGCAGTGCATTCAATGGTCTTCCGATTAAGAAGTGCCCTGGGGACAAGGAAAGGAAGTCATTGGGGGAAGATGACATGGGACACAGAGGACGGCTATTGAGAATGGCCTCCACTTGAGCAAACAATGTCGAAAGTTCCTCAAATGTGAGATGAGTATTGCCCATGACTCGCTTTATATGATGTTTAGCGGACTTAACACCGGCCTCCCATATTCCACCAAAGTGAGGAGCGTAAGCGGGGATAAAAGAAAATTTTATTCCCTCCTGAGCAGCAAACTCAGACAGAGGTTCTTGATTAGCCTTTAGAAAACTACTTAATTCTTTCGCGGCAGCTACAAAATTTTTACCGTTGTCAGAAAATATTTCGGTTGGCTTTCCACGGCGTGCCACAAATCTGCGAAGTGTCATAATATAAGCATCTTTTGTCAAATCAGACACGACCTCTAAGTGAATGCATTTGAAACGCAGACACACAAACAAACATAAGTAGCACTTAACTACTCTAGCACCGCGTCCTTTACGATTAAGAATGAAGAAAGGGCCCGCATAGTCCACTCCAACAGACTTGAAGGGAAAGTCAACGTTGACGCGATTTGAAGGTAAGTCAGCCATTTTTGGATTATAGGTCTGACCACGAAGACGAGTGCAGGTAACGCAGTTTTTGACAACGCGCCTAGCTAGTTTTCTGCCATTTACAGGCCAAACCGACTCGCGGATAATCGACAACAGAAGTTGCGGTCCTGCATGCATAGATCGAACGTGTTCGCGTTCAAAAAGAAGCTTCGTCACATGATGAGTTGAATCTAGAAGAATGGGATGCTTCTTTTCAAATTTATATTCAGATGAACCGAGCCTGCCACCGACTCTTATGAGATTCGCCTGATGATCAAAAAATGGAGACAACGATAAAATATTTGATTTTGGGCTTAAAGGTTTACCATTTGACAACTTATCAAATTCAGAATTAAAAGTTTGTTTTTGGGACAGCGTGCAAATAAAATTAAAATAATTATTTAATTCGTCAATTGATAAAATGCCTTTAAGTTTATTATTTTTATTTTGTTTTTTAGAGTTGTGTAAAAATCGTAAAATATAACTAAAAGTTCTTTGAAGTTTTGTAAATTTAGAATATTTTTTAAAATCAAAATTTATTTCAGATTCGACGGCTGTATGGACCTTGACTTCAGGTAAATCTTCTTCGTATTTTTTGTTAAGTTGAGGCCATTGGGACTCGTCTCGGAGCAAGAAATCAGGACCACACCACCATAAATCGTTAAGAGGCAGTTGACTGCCGTTTAATCCGCGTGAGATCAAATCAGCGGGATTGGATTTAGTGGGCACATATCGCCAAGATTGTGGGCTAGTGAGCTCCTGTATTTCGCCTATCCTGTTGGCCACATAAGTTTTTAGTTTGTTAGGATTGCTGTTAATCCAGGCCAACACTACTGAAGAATCACTCCAATGTACGACTCTTGTAGGAACGAATCTAATCGACTCCAATACTTGTTTGCAGAGTCTTGCAGAGAGACCAGCGGCACAAAGCTCTAAACGTGGAATCGTGGTGGGCTTTAGTGGCGCCACCTTGGACTGAGAGCAAAGAAGTCGCACCATGACCTCATCGCCTTTAGATATGGATCTCATATAAATGCAAGCTCCGTAAGCGCATTGAGAGGCATCGCTAAACGAATGCAATTCGATGATTTTTGGTGAATCACAAAGAACTCTGCGAGAAATGTCGAATTTTGAAAGAAATTTTAGATTATCTACAATGTCCAACCAGTCATTTTTGATATCCTGCGACACAGGTTCATCCCACTCAACACCCTTGAGCCACAATTTTTGGAGCAAAATCTTTGCCTGAATAATGCACGGGCTCAAAGGACCTAAAGGATCGAAGATTCGAAATGAACTTGAGAGGATATGTCTCTTTGTGATTTTGTCAGTATGAAGTGGAATTTCGATTGGAAAATTGAAGACATCCTTCGATGGATCCCAACAAAGTCCGAGAGTGCTCGACGACTCACTGATTGTTAAATGTTCTGTATTACTTTCGTGTAAATTTTGAAATAAGTTTTTTGAATTAGTTTTGTACTTTCGTAGAGGAAAACAAGCTGAATTTAGAGCGTTTGAAACTGAATTTTGAATGTATTTAAGTTGATCTTCATCATCACAGCCGGTGATCAGATCATCGACATAAAAGTCGTGCTGAATAATATTTTTGATCATTTCGACCCCACATTCCTCTCCAACCTGCCAAAGACATCTCGTGCTCAAGTAACTGGCACTTGCGGTACCGTAAGTGACAGTACTCAGTCGCAGAGTTTTCAGAGGCTGAGACTCATCTTCTCTCCATAATATGAGCTGCAAATTTTGATCTGAACTCTCAACTTGGACCTGACGGTACATTTTGGCAATGTCACCGGTCAAAATGAATTTGTGGTGCCGAGCTCTCACTAAAATGGAGAAAAGAGAGTCTTGAATATTTGGGCCCACCATGAGGATGTCATTGACAGAGAAGCCTGAGGTTGTGGGGGCTGAGCCATCGAACACTACTCGGAGTTTGGTAGATTCACTATTTTCTTTTATGACAGCATGATGACACAAAAAATATGATGGATTTGGAATAGGAGTAGGTGATTCAGATAGATGGCCCATATCAGCGTATTCACGAATGAATTCAATGTATTTTGATTTTAGTTCTTTATTTCGTCTAAATCTTTTCTCAAGATTTAGGAATCGTTTTTTAGCTTGAGAGTATGAATCGCCGAGGCAGTCAGGTGAGTCCTTTAGGGGTAACTTCACACAGAATCTGCCGCTTTCTAAGCGAGTGGTGTTATTTAGAAAGTGTTTTTCGCATGCTATGTCATTTTGACTTCGAACAGTTTTTTGGGGTAGCTCTTCAAGCTCCCAGAATTTTGTGAGCATTTTGTGAATTTCGTTAGAAGTAGGGTTTGTATTTATGGCATGATTGCAATGAATTTCGCTACTACGAGAATTATTAATTGGGCCAGCTATTAACCAGCCGAATTTAGAATTTTGCAATTTAGGATTATTAGGACCTAAAGAAAGCTGTTCGCTTTCTAGAATATCCCAGAAGATATCTGCTCCGATTAAAACTTCAATCGGAGCTGGCTTGTAGAACTCAGGGTCCGCCAAAGTTAAAGAATTAGGTATTTTGAGACCTTGAATATTAACTGGCGTCTTAGGTAAGCGGCCCGTCAATTCGTTGAGAACAAGACATGAAAGAGTAACGCTGTAGTTGCTATTTAGAGATTTTAATTGAGTGAGACAGCTTTCGTGCACTGTATTAGAAGAATTATTGCCTATGCCCAATGACATTCATTGCCTGCAATGGGCAAGTTCTCAATGACATTCTTCGTTGCAGGGATTTAGTGACAAATGAAGACTGGCTGCCACAATCCAAGAGAGCACGAACCTTTTCTACCTGCTTATTAATTGGGTTAAAAACTTCTATCAATGCTGTAGATAGGAGAACATGTTTGGACATTTGTCTAGAAAAGGCTGCTACAGATTCGTTTGATTCAACTTGTTCATCTGTGCTGAAGTTGGCAGTGACGTCATCATTAGAATCATGGAGAAGAGTGTTGTGTTTTTGCTGGCATTGTCGACATGAACCCATGCGGCAGTCACTGACAGGATGCCCTTGTCTGAGGCAATTTCGACATAATTTGTATTTATTTACATACGACAGCCTATCTTGAATGTTTTTAGACTTAAATGTAGGACAGTCATAAATTCTGTGATTTTCGTTACAAATTATGCAAAGATAAACGTTTAATTTATTTTGATTAGATGTAGAAAATGGATTAGTATTTCTATTTGTATTAAATTTATTATTTTTTTGTGAATTTAGTTGTGAGGGACGTGACGTGAATTGTGATTTAGAATTATTTTGGGATTCATTATTAGTGCCAATCTTATTACGATTCAAAGATTCTAACACATCTGCACGGTTGATTAAAAATCGTTGAAATTGTTGCAAAGTTGGAATGTCATCAATAGTATTTCGATACTCTTCCCATTTAACAAGAGTACATTTGTCCAATTTAGAAGTCAAAGTAAATATTATAAGTACATCCCAATAGTCAGTAGGCTGACCCAGGCTAGACAAGGCGCGCAGATTTTTTGTAACATGATCGACTAAAAAACGTAGTGACTTGTCTGACTCACGAGTTAAAGATTGAATATTAAGTAAAGAATCTAAGTGATGATCAACAAGAAGCCTTTTGTTATTATATCTGTCGCAAAGTAGCGTCCAGGCTGCCTGGTAGTTTGCTGTTGACACTTCGAGATTAGAGACAATCCGTGCCGCATCACCCTCAAGGTAAGAAATTAAATAATGAAATTTATGTATATCAGTAATATTTTTGTTTTTATGAACTAAATTTGAAAATGTATCGCGGAACTCTAGCCAACGGAAGTATGAACCATCAAACTTTGAGATTTCGATTCGTGGTAATTTAACATTTGAGTCTTGATGGAAAGAGTCTTCATTGCCCATCGATTTCCTACGATTTTCGTTGTCATTAAATAAATTATCATACTGTTTAATCATTATTTTAGCAGAAGCAATACCTTGGACGAAATCGTTCTCAATGTCGTCTCTTTCATCAATCTCAGAATCTATATTTTCAGAATTAAGAACCTCAATCTCAGTCTGCAACACATCAAACTTTGTTGACAATGCTTCAAATTTGCTAAGTTTCAATTTAAATTCAGCCATTAATAGTTCATCCATTGAAGTGGACTCGCTAATTCTGTCCAAATAATTTTTAAATTTTGTAATTTGGCCCTTAATAGCAGACCTTTTTGAATATAAATCTCTTAATAACTTTGGATTAGGTTCCGTAGACATTTTGTAAAATAGTTTGATTGAATATTGTTATGAAATTAAAATTTAATTGTATGTAATTATTTTGAAATTATGTAATTATTTTTCGATTAATTTATTATTTAAATGCACGTCAACAAGCTTGATAAAATTATGGAAGAAATAAAATGCTTATCTCACGCTCCTCGCCCGGTGGAACCTGCCGCTGGTAGCCGGGCTGCTGCTCACACGCAGCTGCTTCGCAGAAGATCGTGCAAGCGATATTTAGTCGCCTGAGAATACGGCTCCTGAAATTATTCGGCGAAGTCGAGTTTATAAGCGAGAAGGGCTAAGATATTCGAGATTGTTGTAAACAAAAAATGATATTAATTTGGAACAAATGAATTACGATTTACATGCCAATCCCGCAAGGGAATCTGGCGTGAAGAAATGATAATAGGTATTGATAAACCAATATTACTATAATCTAAATTGTTTTACACCAATGGAAGCGAAATAATAGGTAATTTTTGGATAATTATGAACGTGAATTTTATGTTATAAGGTTAGGTTTAGGAATGTGTTAAGGATTTGCACTTAACTTGGTACTATGAGCTGCACTCCGGCACGACACTTTAGCTGTATCGTTGTTCAGACGAGCAGGTTATCCTTTTCGACAGGAATCAGTCCCAAATTGAAGTCGTCAATTCCAGAAACAATGTTGCGTAGATGTGTAGATAATTTATCGCAATTAATTCGTATTTTGCGGTGAAATCCGTTTTCGTCCTGTCACGGTCGCCAAATTGTTCCCGCTTTAGGCATGGGAACTGGAATTTCTTTAGGGAAACTCAATATTCCTTGTATAAAGATTTTATTTTCAACACCAACGCCCCATTTGTACAAAGGTTTCTTTATGAGTAAAAAAATACATTCTACCCGGCCAATAAATAATAAATAAAAATGACAATCCATGTCGGTGCGCGCGCGATTGCTATTATAAATTAACAGGCGTAGACACTTATTAATACGTATCGTATACGTACGTATCTGAATAAATCACTATCTAACTTAAAAAACGGGCTACTAAAACAAAAATGTATGTAATATCATGTATAATTTAGTGTCCATATTACGTTTATATACCTCTTCAATGTTTTACTATTTGGGCGTGAGGGGCTATAATATCTAAGCAACTACATTTCTTTTTCAGGTGTGGTATTTCCTGGGTTAGGTGAAACGGTGCCAAATGATTACGAATTAATAGAATCAACACCGACTGGCTTACCGGCTGATTTGAACCATGGCTCCATGCGATCTCCTGTTTGTTTTTTGTGTATCCGACGTGGAAGGGACAAACCGCCCCTCGTTGATATCGGTAAGATGAGTTTTTTATTAATGGTTAGAAATTAACTCAGGCCCCGGAACCACAAACACAATAGAAAATCTATTGTGTCTGGGACCGATCGGGCCGCTTGGGGCTCAATGGGTTAACAAAAAATAACAATAGGTATCACAAATTAAATGGCTATTCAATTGCGTCGATATAAAGTCTGATTTAAACTAATTCTGTTTCCTCTTGGTATATTTTGCTTATGTTTTTTTTTTTTATGATAAGAATAATTATTGCCAAGAACAGATTTATTTCAGTACGTAAACATAATTTTTTCAATATTTTATCTCATCAAATGATGTCATACGAATGGGATATTCTCCTCGAAATAAAAATATCAACTAGCTTGCTCATTTCCTTGATAAGTTTAAAATACAATAATGCATGTTTAAGCAACATTATTATTTGCTTAGGAATGATTAAATACGTTTATATAATTTCACAATTTAGTCATACAACCTTGCTACATTCGCAGTCTAGTTTTATGCTCCAATAACAGCGAGACATCAAGTGGTAATCTTCGCATCTCGTTATTGGCTTATCAGATTTAAAAACATTTATTTTTAAAATGAAAAATAAAACGAAAATAAAATTGATAATTTGTTTTTATGTGATACGGATTATTCATTTTTGCCTTGTTATTATCCAAATTATGAAGGCTTTCTTTATATATTACTAGCTTTCCGCCCACGGCTTCGCCCGCGTTTTCAGAGAAAACCCCGCATAGTTCCCTTTCCCGTGGGATTTCCGGGATAAAACCTATCCTATCTCTCAAGTTGGATCGAACTGCACATGGTGTGCGAATTTTATTATAATCGGTGAGGTGGTTTAGGAGTCCATTGAGGACAAACATTGTGACACGAGATTTATATATATTAAGATACATATTAGATTTAGACTTATAAGATGCCTTTGAATATTGTTTATCGGGACTGTTTTTTAAAGGTTTATACTTTATAGTATAAAAAGTAAATCAATAAAAAAGATTTAATAGTAGGTAATTTATATGCTTAACAAGATTAGTTCCTGCCAATAAGGAAATACAAGGCCTAATTGTTAGTGTTACTTATGCGCCGTTTAAGAAACTAGCAAAAATCAATTATGCGTAAAGTAAATTCGATTTGGGGCAAGAAAATAAACTTTTGTAGTTTCCTTTCTTTTTCCAAAGTTGAAAGCGAAGTTAAAAGACTTTGAATTGTTAGATAAAAAAGCTATTTATTTATTGCGTACCTACCTAGAATAGGTATCATTACTAACGTGTAACTGAGTATCACGCATTTAGAGACATTTATTTCTAATTGTAAAATGAAACTTGTAACTTATTTAACCAAAATGCATACTTAATTCGCGTTTTGTAAGTTTCACACTAATTTCAGGTGTCATGTACGACGGCAGAGAGCGTCTCATGGCTGACGCAGAAATGGTACTCAAATCGGTTGGCGGTAGATTGGCCAATGTGAACAATTCCACGGCGAAAACATATATCACGTACAGGCGGGCGCATCCGACCGCGCCGTGCAATGCGCTAGTCGTAGTCGATATATGCGTAGTCGTTACGAGTCGGGGGGAAACCCCGCCGCATGCGTTTTGTATGATCGCGAAGAATTTGAACAAAGGTTTGTAGTTTATTGATTGTTTTGGGGCGCTGTGTGGGTTTTGGGGTAGATGAATTTTTCAATACCGAGAAATATGTCCTAAGTTCAATTTGCAGGGGGGATAGTTTTACTTAGTTATTTATAATGAGGAGGCGTGCTACCTTATTATGGTGTTTTCTTCATTAAACGATTAAATATACTTATGCAAAAGATTAGAGCAATTATTTTAAGGGCCACCAGTCCAAGTTTCGCAAATATGTAGTACTAAAAGTTAATTAGTACCTAAATGGCTTTTCAAATTAAATACACACATTAATATTTCAATATGATTAAATCTTTTCAAAGTTTTCAGAAATTGATTGCTTCATAAGCGTATTAAACTTTGAGTAAACAAATAACGATTTCAGGGTTAATGGGTAGCGATGTATTCCTCTGCTACAAAAAGTCAATGAACCGTCCGCCGCTAATAGCTTTCAAACCAGAAGTACTGTTTAGGTAAGTTTTGGGCCTTTCATTATGTAAACAAAATGTTTAGTTTAGAAACTAAAGCCTTTTCTATGTTGATGTTTTTCATATTATCAACTCAGAGGAAATTTTTTTATTGGTATGAGATTATCAATTACTAATTTTATCTTTTTAACCGTTCAGTTAAGTGTCAATATAGTAACCCTTTTTTATCCTGATGCTTATCCGATATTTATGCTGAACCGAAATTGCATTATACAATATTATGTTACTATTATTGAGGTCCTATATTGTATTGCTAATCATACTGATAAAAACCTTACCTACCTTTGCTACTAAAATTTTTCTATTTCTATCCTATTGTATGTTCCATATCGTTATCTTGTTTTTCAATCAGTTAAGTGATAATAGTAGCTTCTTTTCACATCAGTATGTTTATGCAATGTTTATGCACTATATATTAGTGTCGAAGTTGATTCGAGATTGCATTATGCCATAATACAATACATTTGTGTTATTCACGCCCTATGCATTTTGTATTGTTATTCAAGTATGGAGCGCGTTCTATTTTTATTCCCATTAGAATTAAAGCCACAATGGATTTGTAAGGACGTGTTTGTATGTGTGTGGTGTTCGTGGAGGAATTTAAATTTCTATTCCACATGTAACACATACTCTTCTTTTACATAACATTGAATAAATATTAAATTATATAATCCATCGTCCATAAAAAAATTTAATCATCGTCCGATGCATATCTATACTAATATTATAAAGAGGCAAGGTTTGTAATTATGTAATTATGTATGTATGTATGGTTTTCACGCATAAACTACTGGACCGATTTCAGAAATTCTTTCACCATTAGAAAGCTGCATCCTCACTGAGCAACATAGGCTATATTGCATTTTCAAAAAAATTAGAGATCCTTACCAAAAATGCAATAATGTAACCCAAGGTGTAAAAAATTCCTTAATAATAATTCTCTTAATCTGTCATCGCGTGCGCTGCGAAATCTATTGAAGATAGAACAAAAAAATGTTCTACGGTATTATAGAATGGATCAATATCTACAAGAAAGTCCGCGATACCATATGTCCATCTTCAGTAGTTATGTTACTACAACAACTTTTTTACGTTTTCAAAGTAAATAGAAGTGCCGACAGTAATCAAACCATGTTATCCATACACATATATTAATCCTTATCCCATTATATGATGTTTTATTATAGACTGTTTCAATACCAGCAAAACACTTTTTAAATGAAAAAAATTGGATATTCCATTCAAAAGATATAACGAATTTTAAAAAGTGTCAATCTACAGAAAATAGTAGGTATACTGTTCAATACAATGAGCAGGCCGTAGTGCGGGACGGGGTAAAGGTGATTTTCATGTGATTAAAAATTAAACCTATAGTCCGACCTATAGTAGACTTTTCACTGTCACGATATCGCTAGCAATGCCGCAGGGCATTGCTAGTTTCAAATAAAAAGAAACCCAAAATTATCGTATATTATGTATATTTTGCAATAATTATTTGAAAAACATAAAAAAACTCGCTTCTTATTGATAGCAATAAAATCAAAGAGATATGTAAGTTGAAACACAATATTAACCTTTTCAACTTAGAATGCGTCATTAATTAGCTCCTCTAAGCAGTGTTAGAAGGGCTCTGTTCCAAACAAAGATTTATGTAATCATAACATATTAGCGTTATATCACAGACAATGCTCTTCTATGCTATGAAAGTATCACTTTCAAAGAGACTCGTGTTTCATAATGGTACAAATATTGAATGCAATGAATCTAATTTAATGCAGTGTATTGTCTGTTTGGACTTTGAATTGATATGATCGAGAAAAATAACGATAAAAAATTAGGCCTCATCGTCGATTTTACTGTCGAGAGTATGTGCAGCTTAAATTGAATCTTATGTACGTTTTTAATAAAAGTATGTTGTTCCTATCTCGTAGTCTTCAAAAACATGTTGATACTAATAGTTTTTACGAAAAATTTTACATACTGTCATTATTTGTATGTTCTATAAAAATCATTTTCTTTAGGTATCCAACAGTAGATCGTCGCAGTATGGCATTCCCTACTTCAGTGCCACTTTTTTGTCTGCCCATGGGCTCCACTTTGGAATTGTGGCCGAATAATGCGTCTGCGCCGAAACCTGTGTTTTCTACCTTCGTTTTGACCGTTTCTGATGCTACTGATAAGGTATTTTGAATTGTGATATCGTCAAAATAAACGTATAAGTACGTTTATTACATAGAAGTAAGAAAGCGCGTGTCTTTCAGTGTCGTTTCTCGTATAAAGCATAATTTCCGCTTACTTTAATTTCCTATAAAATTAATAATCTATAGTTAAAAATGAATAACATACGCGTAAGTTTTGATGTAAATCTTAAACTTACATGAAAGTGAAACCATATTTACAATTTAAACTGCAGGAATTTTTTTATTGAAGTAGCTTTTTTAAGCGCTCTTTTATTCAACCTATGTTAAGAACTGACGATTCCGAAGCGCAAAACGTTAAAAACGTCCAAAAAATACAACTTGCAGGTATACGGATCAGCGGTAACGTTCTACGAGAGCTACCCGCACTCCCAGTTAACTGAGAGCCATCAAGAAGCGCTCGGTTGGCGGGCCGGTGTTAGCCAAAACACGCATTCATTACACGCAAATAAATGCATCTGCCTGTTGTCAAGGTGGCCCTTCAGCGATACGTTTGAACGGTGGCTGTTGTATATACTGGTAAGTTCTAACGAGAAAAAAGAAAACCCCCACACGTGGTTAACGTTGAAATAAGTTGATTTGTATATAGAAAAAAACATGGAAAGTCTTTTCTACATACAAATCGGAGCCGTCGAAATTACTTGAAAACTTTAGTATTATAAATTTATAAAGAAGAAAAAATTAGATCACGAGGCGGGACTCGAACCCGCATCCTTTCTTTTATTTATAAATTTATATTTATAAAGCATTTCAATGCCATAAAACCAAAAATATCAAATTCAACTTTAGTGTTCTATAAATGTATAAATAATGTTTTTCTTTACAGGAAATGTCATGGAGTAAAGAACCTTTGAGTATACCAATCGAAAGATACATTACACACTTATTGGAAGAGGTTCCATTCCCGGATCCCCGCATATTACTTCAGGTATATTTTTTACATTCGGCGTTTTATAATTTATTCAAAATTAATTAGAATCTTATTTTGTTCCACTTAATCCATCAGGCCCCGGAATCACAGACACAATAGAAAATCTATTGTGTCGCGGTCGGATCTGGCCGTTCGGGGCTCAATAGGTTAATGTTCAAAGTCTATTGTATACTATTATTCATTAGAAAACTCTGCCTGATAGATGCAGAGGCAGAGTTCTGATTCAGACAATTTTTTATTATTGTACGTCAATTACATATTATGTAAATTCGTTTTATATTTTTCACAGTTATCTCCCACAAATCCACACGATCGCGTCATAGTCACAAGACGTGATGACCAGCCGCTAGTAATAAGTGGTGCTGGTTACAGACAGCTCTTGCTAAATTTAGGGCCTGATAACTGTCTTTTACTGCTGGCTTTGGCTATCACGGAGCAGAAAATACTTATACACTCTTTGAGGTATGTTTATCATATTACAAAGAAAAATTCCATCAATCCTATAAAATTAAACCTTAAAAATTTGTTTTGTGTAGTTTACTTAAAACTTTATTAATCTAAATAAGTGTTTATTCAAACCTTGTGTCTTTTATTTTTGTAGAAGACTATTGCTTCCATGTATTTTATGTAAAATTATTTTATATTAAATATGAATTATGTTTGTTTACAGACCAGACACACTCACCGCTGTATCGGAGGCAGTATCTAGTCTGCTGTTTCCATTCAAATGGCAGTGCCCATACATACCACTTTGTCCATTAGGTAATACAATCAGCTAATGTAATAATTTAATAGTTTTTTTATTATCAGTCTAAATATCTTTCATTTCATTTCATTTCACTTTCATTCGTAATAAAATGGAATTTATTACTTAATTTAGAATGAATTTATAATTTATGTTATAAATATTTTACAGGTTTAGCGGAAGTACTTCACGCTCCTTTGCCGTATTTAATAGGTGTTGATTCGAGGTTTTTTGACCTATATGAACCTCCACCAGATGTTACTTGTGTCGATTTAGACACCAATAATATTACAGTGAGTTTTTTTTTTATGCTATAACCTACTGTTTCAACTTTCATTTTTACGCAAAACATAATAAGGCTTTAAAAGCTTCCAATACACTTTGATTATGTGTTTGTTAACGACGTGACGTTTATATTTGTATATCTTGTTTAAATATTAATTATTATATTTATTTATTCTAGATATGTGAATCGCAGAGGCATATATCATTAAAACTGCTTCCAAAGAGCCAAGCACGGGCATTAAGGCAGACGTTGGAACAGTTGTTCGCGAACATTCGACCTGGTATGTTAGGTAGGATATGGAGTCGAGAATTTTTTTTTTTTAATTTAAGGGGCTGACAAGACCCAATTTTGTTACTCCCATATAATTGGACAGTGTGCGCAAATGAGAGCGCAATCACTGTTACTGGGCGGGGCCAGGTTGTAGAAGAAAATAATAAGAAAATATGTGATTTAAGGAAAAGTGAGGGTCATATGCGAAATATGACTCGTTAGAGGTTCAGGTATGAATATGTTGACTTCGTGTTTTAAATTGCAGACCCGTACGTCAAAAAAATAAAGACATAGAATCGTTTAATGATGATTTTAAGACCAATCTTTGCAATTATTTTCTATCGAGCCGATTTCGTCCAATTATGTATCGAGTCCGTCCACGGTCTTCGAAATATGATGAATATTAACATATATTATTTTTTTTTGATGGGCTAGAATAAATATCTTTTTTTTAAAAACTGTTCAAATAACTTCAATTTTAACAAAATTGGGTCTTGTCAGCCCCTTAATATTATTTTCAACGCAAAATTTAAAAACTGTTCAAAATATGGTGTTTTTATAATTATATTTTATTCAAATGAAGTAAGTGTTGTTTGTTAATTTAATGTTTTATTGTGTTGCAGCGTCGCCCGTCCACTATCCGAATAACAGTAAATATAATGGTGAACCTACAACGAGTTTAGATAGGGACTTCCAAAAACGGAAAAAGGAGGTGATCTATACTATAATATTATAAAGCTAAAGAGTTTGTTTGAACGCACTAATCTCATCAACTACTGATCCAATTTGAAGAATTCTTTCGGTGTTAGATAGCCCATTTATTGAGGAAGGAGGAAATATCATCCACACTAAGACAAATAGGAGCGGAGCAATGCGGGTAAAACCGCGAGGCACAGCTAGTTAATCATAAAAACATTTCTTTCAGATTTACAAATAAAACTGTATATTTTTAACCTGTATTTTTATATTTCAGCAAACACTAGAACTAAAGATTCAAGAAGCATTTCTCCGTTTCATGGCTGTGACTTTAGAAGGTTATCGCAGATATCTGATTCCCATAACGAAAGCTCCCACTGTTGGAACTACAGACCCACATGCACTCTTTCAAATGGATGCTTTTCTTAAATCACGGGATAAGGTATGTACTTAGCAAAGCATTATTTATAAAGTATTATGTGAAATTTGATTGAATTTAAACTTGGATATTGTTTGTCTGTATGTAAAATGTCAATGTATTACATCACCAACGTCAGGGGCGTGCACAGAGTTTTTCGACAGGGTAGGCAGAAATATTGTAATGATATTAAGTCATAATAACGAATACCTACTGCAATGTTTATATTTTCACATTGCTGTACTCATATATGAGATTAAGATAAATAATGGAAAATATATTACGATTGGAAAATATATTCCCCAAAATAATGGTAAATATATTACTTACGATTTACACACCTACTATAAAATAATTTTCAAAGTACCTAGGTATAATAACTAGTGTTCTATATTATGAAATTAACAATTAACTTTACCTTTGTGTATTACAAATTCCGGTATAGATCGGCCCTTTTTTCTATCACTAAGTATCTGTTTGATAAATGTTTATTCATAAAACAAAAATAAGAATTTTTCGTTAAATTATACCTAATTATCTTACAAATTAATACACTCACGATAGACATAATCTATTTAGTTACTCCCAAAACACTTCACTTGCAAATTGTCTTATTTAACATTATTAATTTTCTCAAAAAATAAATTTAACCTCAAAGTAAAACGTTTAACGTTTAACGTTTGTTATTTCCAAAACAAAACAAACGAATAATGATACTATTTGCAGATGGTCTTTACCGCTACAAAAATGTATAAATTATCATACTTCTTAAATTGGTCGCGTAATCAACTTCGTTTCGACTTTCCATGTGGTTCCGAATTCGGTTCGTACCTAATTCGTATATCTTCGTAAAAAGACACTGCCTACCTTGTGTGTTTGTGTGCGTGGTTTTATAACATCAGTGTGCCGTGTTTATAGGCACGCACACATATAAAATATGCGTAGACACGCAGAGCACACATATAAAAACTTAGACACGGATAGTTTGTGTCTTTGCCGTCCCGTGACGTACTGTGTCCCGTGGCGGCGCTAGTGCAGCGCATGCATAGTGACTTGAGCTGTGTTATAGAAATTAGATAATAATGCCACCAAAATACCAATAGATGGATCTGAAATATATTTGAAATATTTTGATTTTTGTTTCACACTACATGGCGTAATTAATAAAATATAATGACGCTGTGAATTTCATTTATGGATATTAAATATTGATCAGAGTTTGGTAAATGCTAGGGTAGGCAGTGTCTTTGTGTCTATATGGAATGCACGCCACTGTCCAACGTCATACATATTTTACTACTGTTTAGGTGAACATTACTCCTATAAATATTAAATGGAATTGCAGTTTCTTTGCTATAAATTGTATAACAAGTACATTACAACCACTAATTCAAATCCTTTTATCCGTTCACAGACGCAACAGCGCTTCCTAACCCTCATAATGCGCACGCAAATGTTCACGCGCTTCATAGAGGAGCGTTCGTTTGTATGTGACGGTGCGGACCAAGGGTTGACGTTCTTCGACGAGTGCATAGAGCGTGTGTCCTCTGAGGGGTCGCTGCTTGAGTTCGAGCCCGCGCATTGTGCTGAGCGAACTGTGTTTGTCCTGCCGCCAGACCCGCCTGATCCAGGTATTTTAAAATTCAAACTAATGAAAAACAACGTAACTCATGAAAATTTTAATAGTATTTTTTTAAGTAGCACTGATTCGGTATGTCGATGGTAACTCGTTTTAAAATAACCTTGTCCATATCGTAAAATCATAAGAATATAAATCAAATGCAATGTGCGTTTATTTTCAACTATATTTTACTCATATATTGTATTTAATTGATTATGTCGGTCTGGGGTAACAACTTTGTAATTAAAATGTAACTGCATATATACCATACATAAAATAGGCCAACGATGATGTCAAATACGGATGGAAGCATCAAAGACTGTCTACTTAATTTCACAAAACAATTATATTCTACCTTTAATATTTGATAAAACATTATAAAATCGTCATTAAATGAAAAACCCGTGCATTTTTATTCTACCTTTAATATTTGATAAAACATTATAAAATCGTCATTAAATGAAAAACCCGTGCATTTTTTCCAATTTAGCTAGACACTAATACCCGTTATTTATTGCAGAAGAGACATACACATACGAGAAGTTCATCCTCGACGCGAACTTAGTGGCCCGGTGCAAGCAAAGCGCACGCGGTGCTGTACAAGCGTTACCGAGCACCGCACTTGCATCGGCTGAGTCGTTAGCAGACGCATCGCCTATGGCAAGGCGAACTAAGCATGAGATTGCTGCTGCACAGAGGTATTGCCAGAAAATTTCCTGTTTGTTAAATAAAAAGATAAAATAAAAAGTTGAATAAATACTTCGGTCTTACAACTACTTTTTCGATATTTTCATAAATGAGATATCATAGAATGATGGCATATTTTCTAACGCAAATTTTTTATTTTATTTAGTCTGAATCATTTCCGCGCCATAAGCCGCATATTTGTACAAGTAAAGATTTTATGTTTTGTTTGTTTTTTTCGTGTTTTGTAGGAAAACGTGTCCATTTTTTTTATAATTTACCACTTTATTCACTAGGATGGCGCGCAAAGCCAGTCTATCCCCTGAAGCGTGGGCCAAGTGTCTCCTCGGCGCATGCTATTCACTATACTTTCTGGCTCTACCTTGTCGCCTAACACTGTACCGGGGTAAAGAGCACGCTACATTGCGCGCGGCGTACGAGCTGCTCGAGCGTGCTACTAAACTGCGCGTGCCGTTGGATGAGGTGCGGATTATCCTATTAATATTATAAATGTGAAAGTTTGTAAGTATGGATGTATGGATGTATGGATGTATGGATGTATGGATGTTTGTTACTCTTTCATGCAAAAACTACTGAACCGATTACAATGAATTTTAGCACACCTATAGAGGGTAACTTGGATTAACACATAGGATAGGTTTTATCCCGGAAATCCCACGGGAACGGGAACTATGCGGGTTTATCTTTGAAAATGCGGGCGAAGCCGCGGGCGGAAAGCTTTATTATATGCTTTGGAAGTGAAATGACCCGAACGGCACAAACGTTCTTGTTCATGTTTAAAAATGGATCGATATTTTACTATTACTTACTTTCTTTATTTATTATTATACCGCTTGCTATTACTAGTTGTTGTCATGTTGTTTTAGTTTGTTTAAAATAATTTGTTTTAAACTTCATAAAATCGTTGCAAATTTAAATTAATGCCATGTAAGATCAGTTGCAGTTTTCATCCATTGTTTATGATTTAATTTTTTTTATTGCTTACTTATTTCAAACTTTATCTAAAATAAATATTTTTTTTTTTATTATTTATTGTGTTTTCTCCAGGTGTGTTATCGAGTAATGATGCAACTCTGCGGCATATACTCGCTGCCCGTGTTAGCAGTGCAGTTACTATTCCTGATGAAGCGTGCGGGCTTACAACCCAACGCACTTACGTACGGGTACTACAATAGATGCGTGTTGGAAGCCGCATGGCCTAAAGATATGCCTAGGTGCGTCTTTTTTTAAAGCTACAGTTTTGTAAAGTGATTTTAAGTGTAACTGTATTTTTTTAGATATTTTTTGTAATTTAATAGACACAGAGACACTTGTATAAAACGTCTCTATTTATTAATTCTGGTTAAAATTATTATATGTATTTATTTCCCTTTACCGTTCCCTTACGCGTTTTAAACTTTAATCATTTTCTTTTACATTGGATCGTAATTTCCTCGTTTATATTTTAATTTACCTCAAATGAACCATTTGAAACATTTTCTATTTTATTTCCATTAATAAACATATTCATATATTTTGTATGTCACAGTGGTTCCCAATTACTATGGAACAAGTTACGTATAGCCGTGATGGGCGCGGCGTTGTTCCGTGCTGCGGGCGCGCAGCGTGCGAGCCGCGCCGCGGGACAAGCTACTGCCGGGTGTATGTATTTATTTTAGTTCTTAGTAATTAAAGTGAAACTTTTATTACATCGTCTCAAACTTTTTGGTCTGTGTAGCGCATGTCGCGTGTATCGCGGCTGCCGAGTAGGTATACCTACTCGGCAGCCGACCGACACGCGACATGCGCTACACAAAGCAGTGTTCGGAACCGTTCGAACAGTTTCACTTTTACCGTGGTTTCATAAAACCACACAACATTTTTTTTTTGTGGTTTTGTTTTGATTATGGTTGATATAATTGGTCATTTCATTGAAACAATAGCTGAGATTTTATAAAATATATAATAAATAAATTAATAAATTATTTTCAATTAAAACTTTTTCTAGTTTACAATTTTCCATACAATTTATATTTATGTACCTACACAAAAGATTTAGAGACCGTAGCTGAACAAGGAGAAACAGGAGAGAGTAGCGTAGCGGAGTTGAATAATTTGTAACAGAGCGTTCAAAAAAGCTCACTGAATGTGTGATCTCTGTTAAAGTTTTATATTACAAGTTTTCATTTAAACATTGAATAACACAGATATTTAGTAAACAAGGTAACATTGAAAATTTTTGTTTTCTTTATAGCAGGCGGAACATTACCTCGTGTCCGAACAGTTGCAGGAGAAGGCTCTGAACTTGCCGCGTTAGCACTGGCTGAACCTATGCGAAGTCGGTCCAGTTTAGATTCAGGTAACAAATTTTTATGAAACATATATGTGCGATTGAAATGTAATATGGCATAATTTTTAAAGAGCAACTACAGAGTTTCTTACCGGCTCTTCTCTGTAGAAACTGCTTTTCGAACCTGTGGCTTCAATACTGAAGTCCAGTAGCATGGAAAAGCAGTTTTAGTTTGAGTTAGATTTTTTTAAATACGTTTTAATTCTCTTTTTGTAACAAAATTTTATCACCAAAGCATTTATAATGTAACATTGACTCTATCAAAAAAATTGGTTGTTTGTAAAGTAGGTTTACGATCGAGATGTTTACGTGATAACGTCTTATTGGTGGCAGCGCTCGAGATGAGACGGGAGATCGGTCCGTCTCTCGTTATACCTGCGATCGCGCTCGTGAGGTTTTGGTGTGACACAAGTTTCTGAACATGTCACCCGACTAAAACGATTTTAAAAACGTTATCACGTCAAAAACTCGGGTTCGACTTTGACCCATGTATAAAATTAATAATGTTTTAACATTTCAATAAAAAAACTAAGTTCACACACTTCAAGCTCATATATTAAATACTTTTTCAATATCATCTTATCTATAGTTGCAGTGTGTCGCGAAGAAGCCAGTGCGAGCGCGAGCGCGTTCGAAGCTCTGTGCCGGCGCGGTAACATCGTGCGCACACACACGCACGCGCGCACACACACGCGCGCGCACGGCCTGTCCGCACACGCCGGTATACTTATATCTGGTGAGTGTGTTGTTTATATTTGTTATTACATTATATTGTGTTACTTTGAAAATTTAAAATATATTAAAATGATTAGCGGTTCGCCCCGGCTTCGCCCGTGGTACCTACATGTTTACGTTTTTTTTTTTTCATAAAAACTATCCTATCTCTCAAGTTGGATCGAACTGCACATGGTGTGCGAATTTTATTATAATCGGTTAAGTGGTTTAGGAGTCCATTGAGGACAAACATTGTGACACGAGATTTATATAATATATATAAAATGATAAAGTTTCAGTACTTAGTGTTTTAAACTGTGTAGTCGATTACGTATGTGTGTTAATAATTTACAACACTAGATTTACTTGTTACTTAACATCTTTAAGAGCTAATTTGCGAAACATTGTTTTGAAAAGATTTTAATTAACAAAATTATGTTTAGTTGAGGAATGTGTGGTTAAACCATATGTATCTTCTCCATGGTTTTATATAATTTGTACAACATTTAATAGCTAAAAAAAATTGCTTTTTCATAGGTGTTCCATCAGACCCTGATCTCAGTGAGACTACGCGACCACGAAGCAACTCGTTAGGTAATGAAGAACCTGAACCGACAATACCTATTGCAGAAAAGAGACAGGTAAATTATTAAGGAAACTTTTCTTTATAAGTAAGATCTTTACAATGGAAGGTATAAATTGCGATTAAATTATTAATAAATACATATATGAATATATTTTTCAGACAATTCACGTCAGCCCAGACAGTCCATCAGATTTACGAATATTAACAAGATCAGAAAGTTTTGCGGGTGACGCTCAGATCGTTCAAAATTTGCAGAGGCTTTCATTTGGTAAGTTATTAGTTTTGTTATAATCGTAATATTAAGAAAAAATTGTTTTCTTATGTTATGTTGTTACGAATCTTTATTTCTCAGAATTGTCCACTACTTTGTTTAGTAACGACCAACTTACATACAGTGACATTATTTGTCTAATTTCGATGTTTTTTTTATTTTATTAGGAAATACAAACCCCAAAGGACGTTGTTCACGAACGCTCAGTTTTCCCGAAGAGACGGATAAAGAAATGGCTGCAATACAAGTCAACGATGTCAACAAAACCTCCCCACTCAAGTAATTATATTTCTCAATTTTCTTTTCTGTGATTATGATTCTTTAGGCTATTACTTTTGTAATGCAAATGAAAACGCTACTACTTGTTAGTAAGAATGAGTTGGTTTTGCAATTATTGTATCCAAATGCGGAAGAGTGGAATCATCAACTCTCTTTTCCGATTTTAAATAGATTGTTTTGTACTAAGTACGATGAAATGCCAGATATTATTGAGTTTATTAGTACGATGAAATGCCAGATATTATTGAGTTTATTAAAATTATATATGTATTACTGTTTATTATATCACTAGTGAAATTGTGATATCACGGCTTTGACTATATACCTGCCTTTATAATATACTAGATTTCCGCCCGCGGCTTCGCCCGCGTTTTCAAAGGAAAACCCGCATAGTTCCCGTTCCCGTGGGATTTCCGGGATAAAACCTATCCTATGTGTTAATACAAGTTACCCTCTATATGTGTGCTAAATTTCATTGTAATCGGTTCAGTAGTTTTTACGTGAAAGAGTAACAAACATCCATACATCCATACATCCATACTTACAAACTTTCGCCTTTATAATAGTATTAAGATTCATATACAAGATCTTTATATATTCTCTTTTTTGTCAGACTGTCCCCCCGGACCCCCGTGCTCGCGGACGACCCCCTCGGCGCCCTCTGCATGGGCGACCCCCCCCGCGCCCCGACCCCCCCGCGTATAGACGACCCGCCGCTCCCGAAGCACGAGCTCAGCGTCAGCCCGAAGCTGTTCCACCGCAGGAGCAACTCGTTCCAGGACGAGCCGGAGGAGACCGCTGGGTATACGGCTTCTTGTGTTATTTGTATAGTTTAAAGGTTAGATTGGTAATGGTTTGGTCCCTACCGAGCCATTGCGAATCTAACTATTGTTATCCAAATCATATTAAAAAGTGAAAACTAATTCTCGCTACAGAATTTTTTATATTTTCATGTACATTCTGATGTGATAGTATCGTTGAATTAATGCGTTAATTCGACATAATTGTAAGAGCTGAAAATATCAATATGCACATTTAATGTCACGAAACATACGTAGGTAATTAATTATTTAAAATGAATTTTGCATGAGTAACATAGCAATCTGAAAGTAATCTCGCTTAAGTAACGGTAAATGTATTCCCGTATCAAGTATCAACCCTTACCAATTTTCCATCCAATCAACATATAGTAGCACCTCCCTCACAAAAAAAAAACAGACGAGAATAACTATGTTTTTCCTACCATTGTTATAATTATTAACTAGTTATTCTCACAACTACACAAACCTGTAAGTACACCATAATATCGCACTCGCTACCACGTGCACTACACTTTCCATGCAAACCTCGCAACCCCCAACCCCGCACGCCCCACACACCCCTGACGGTGACCCCGCTAACCCCCGCTAGCGCGCACGCAATACGCGAGCAAGATAACCTCGATAAGTTTCCGTTCGTCAGGAAACTGCACAGGAGCGAGACGGCGCCCGCCACAGTGTCGAGCCTCGTGAGTTTGGGGAACACGCTCAAGATCAGCTTCGGGTGAGTTTGCGATTTATTTCTATAGGTTTTTGTGTCTTTGATTTATTATAATCAGATTATGTTCAGATTTTGTTACCAAAAAATACCTAAAAATAATGAAAATTTCAAGTTTTGAACAAAATGAATTTCGATCTATTTTATTATCCTACGTAAATATCGAGTTATACATACTTTATAAATATCGAGTTTTGTGCATGTCAGATATCAAAAATGTTTATCATAAGCAATTTTCGACTAAAAAACAACAGACTAGATTAATTTTTTTCTAACATCTATTTACCAAATTGCAACAAAACCGCAAAGTAATTTTGAAGACACCTAACTCATATTACAAAATGATTATGAAAACAAATACATAATTACATCCAAAAATGTACAGTGTTTGCATGTTTTTAGTTTAAGCAATTAAATATTTTAAGCTAATATTCTATATCTACTGAACTATATATTATAATAGATTATTACTTGCTCAATTAGTATTATAATACTAACGTTTATATTTTGGTTCAAACCGCACCATACAAAACGCCAGTATTAGAACATTTATTTTCTTAGACGTTATTCGCCCGCCAGACTCTCGTTGCGTAAAGATATGAAAATCGGAAAGGAAATGATCGAGAATTACTTCAGGTAAGCGTCAAACTATGGTCAAATGGAGTGGGTCTTAATATGGTTGTGGTATCAAAATTGTGGAATCTTCTTTTATTTACTTATGGTGGCGGTTTGTCGGGTTTTTCTTTTATAGTTCGTTTGTTCTTCGATTAAGGTGTGCACTAATATCTTCTAAATGCTAATCCGCACTTATAATATGTATCAGAATAATATAATATTATGGCAACCATAATTTTATGTTCACTATTCGCTTTTCTGTTAACTTCATGTGTTGCTTTCAAAATAACATAAGATACAATATAAGAATTCGAATCGATTTTGAATTAAAAGCCTTAATGTAAACAAAGAAATAATATAAGTATATTACTTCATAGTACTATGTAGTACCTAAAATAATATGCATCATCATTTTATCATTTCTTTCTTAGTACTCTCAGAATAAAACGTTCTCTAAAAATTTCGGGTATAAATCTAATAATACTTTCAGTCCAACAAGTATAGCTGGCAAAAAGTCGAACGAATTGCTCCAGAGCGGTCTAAGCAGTTTAAAATCAGCTGCAACGAGTATGGCTAAGAAATTCGACGAAATGAAAGAGGTTATATCTGCTAATTCGACTCCTGTAAAGATGAAGGGCGCTATTGGTAATGCTACCAGCGCTCTGACCAGCTTTATCACTGAAGAGGATTCTACCGATGGGTCCTCTGAGATTAACACTGATGGTAAGTGATTTTTCATTTGTTTTTGTCCTGTCAGATTATAAGTTGATATTAGAAGGAAAAATTATCACATGGTGTCACTATTTCTCTTTTAATTTTTAAACAATGAGTTATGAAATTTTTTGACAAATGTGCTTACACATTAACAAAGACAGACAAATTATTATTACTTTTTAGATTGGTCAAGTGCGACCGGCTTCAGAAGAGCTTCAAGTGACGCAGAATTGGCGTGTACGATGGAGCGCGGTTCACTAGCAACACTTCTATCACATTTGCCTGACAATCTGTATCCACAGCAAAATGTAAGTTTGGTCTACATAATATTGTATTTTTATTTAAATCCGCTGTTCTAAAGAATTATTTAGTCCTAAACCATAGATGAAGAATTCGGAGCCTTGATATTCATATTGAAATTGCCCTAATGATACCTCCCAAACGAGAAGACACTTTAAGAAGAAACTTTATGAAGTGAAACTCCTTTAGGTGCGTTGAGAGTAAAATTTTAATGTCGCGTCATGGCAATACCGTCACGTCATGGAGTAAAGCGAAGGTTTTTGGTATCTTTGAATTTGCCAAAGAAGTTTCACTTCTGACACGTGTGCACAGCACACACGCTCTTTTTTTATTTAAAGACATCACACATATTGCAACATTAATTAATTTATTTATTTATTCATACTTTATTCATCTGAAATAACTTAACAAGGAACTTAATCTAAATTATAAATTAAAACAATTAACTAATTCAATTTTCCCGTACCAGGAGAACATAAACAAGGAGAACGTGTCGGTAGTGGTGCAGATGACGTCGTGCTCGCAGTGCCACCAGTGCCTCGCGCTGCTGTACGACGAGGACATCATGGCGGGCTGGGCGGCCGACGACTCCAACCTCAACACGCGCTGTACGGCGTGCGGTCGGCATACGGTCCCGCTGCTGTCTGTGCAGGTGAGGTGTAAGGGCTACCGCACACGGGCCACCGGCCACCGGCCACAAAACGTCGTCACCGGCATTGAGATAATATTACTACGTATGGAGCAGACACCACGAACAAAATCTGTGCGCCATTTTTTTGCTCTAAGTTTTAAAAATTATTATCTAGTTAGGTACTTACCGATGAAAGTTATCTCTTTGCACTTTTCCGTATTATTTGTATTATTTGTGCAATATCGTAACACACACGAAGGCATATTTGATGCGTTTCACTTTAAAACAAATAAAAAATGAGCGTGCAGTTACGCCATATGGCGTATGTTGAGCGGAACATAAGTGATGTAGGCGGTGTCGTCTCCATATGTATATCTCAATGGTCACCGGCATATTTCCTGCACTTTTCATACATTTTATATGGACTCGCCGCACACGGTTGACGCCTGTGGCGGCCACACGCTACACGCTTCTAGCTTCTCGTGGCGGCGTTTGTGGCTGTGGCCCGTGGCTCGTGTGCGGCGACGGTAATAGCTGATAGACGTGATGACTGCCGCTAAAATCGTATTGCAAATGCTATTCTTCCCATTTTTGCGTAGTTTTTGTTGTTGAACGATGCCAACGGCATGTTTATAGACACCAATAGTTCCAGACAGTAGATTGACAAACGAATTCATCACCTTTATCATAGCCGGCAAATGACTCCTCTCATATTATTACATTGTTAATTTGACAAATTGTTATTTATCGCAAAGACATATGGACGTAAACAACTAGATTTACGGAACGAAGTTTCAATTATTATACAGTACTCCCAAACTGATAATGCGCATAGAAAAATTCGTCACTGTTCGGCAACTGTCATATTCCCCGAGCCTACGAAAACGATATGTATATAGAGTGGTTAAATGTATTTTCTTCATGCATAGTTTATTAGAATTATGAGTTTTATTGTGATTTTATGGTAAAAGAGATACTTAAGTAACGAAATTTGTTTCGATAATTCAATGTAAGTTAATAGCGAGGATAAGCCACACGATTGCGAATATATATTTGTTGTATTGATTTACTTGGAAAATTATATACTTAGAACTATTAAAGTGTCTTACTGAAGCTGGCGTGATGATGGATGTATGGAAGGTTAAAATAAGACAAAGTTTATATTTTAAAAAAATATTTTCAAACACTAGTTTACATTTAAATAGTAGAAATCTAATCATTAAAATCTCAGTCCAAAGGATTTACAGAATCAGGGATTATCTCTATTTCTGATATCGTAGGATGATTAGAACTTTCATTATGCTCTTATTAACTGCTACCTGTGTAAATAATTATTTTATCGGAAAATTCAACTTTGAAACAAAACTAAGAAGGGTATGTAACAACAGCTCTATATAATTCCATACCGAGATAATACGTGCGGTCACCACCAATATATAAAGACGACTGACGGATTTTTGAATTTTTAACTGACAGGCTACCGTCACCTACCGCCCGAATTGTTTTCGATTGTTTATGACTCTGAATTGATTCCTATTTCTTTCGAACAAGGTGCAAGATGCAAGTGCATTGTTTAGGGCACTTACGATTCAATGATTCGGGGTAATTCGGGTGTTTCTGGAAATACGATAATTGGCGAAGATCTGCATGCGCATTATTAATTTTGGAGTACTGTACCTTGTTTCGTTGCAATTATGTTCAAAGTCTATTTTAGTATGCCTTTATTAGAAAACTCTACCTAACGACGCGTAGATAGAGTTTAGCTTCGGATAATTTTGATCGTGATGGTGAGTTATGTTACATCAATGCAAAACAAACATATTTCATATAAATCAGGAAATCTTAAATAATCTATTTATTTATTTGCAGATAATTAGAACGGGTCAAACGCAATCAGAAACTCTGAGTGTGCCCTATTTGAACCCATTGGTGCTGAGGAAAGAATTCGAATCAATCTTGGGTAAGATAAATTATGTAGTGATATAATTTATAATTTTTTAATCGAATTTACACATAAATATAGCCTCAATCTTTATTTAATAATCATTTGTCGTATCTCATTGTATCAGAATATAACATTAGTTAGATAAATATTAATTCAATAATTGTTACAATGTTTGAGTTGAACTATAAAAGCGACTTTTTCGCTGCAGTAGGCTAAAAGCTGTACAAAATGTATGTATTAAAACAGTATGTTTTTACAGGCAGGGAAGGCGATTCATGTTTAGCTGAACCAGAATTCGTCGAATCCCATCCCATAGTGTACTGGAATCTAGTGTGGTTCCTGGAGCGAGCGAACATAGATAACCATTTACCGGACTTGCTCTGCCCTAATTACTCCTCTAAGTACACGAGTTCGGATGCTCTGTCCGACGCTGATAAAGTTGGTGGTAAGTTTAAGTTTAGGTTTTAGTATTATAACGTTTGTGTGTTATTTTTAGTCCATGATAAAGGATTTTTTTTAATGTGTGATGATATTTTTTCAAATTGATGTTGTTATTTTCTCTTCTAATCAATGAAATACATTAACAACTTTTTTGGTCATGTGACATATTAATTGATGAAAAATTTAGTTTTGCTTGATAGCGGACTGTAATCTTTCTTTTAATATCAGTTGAGTGGTTGATAACAAACTTATTTAACTACTACTTTTTTCTATGAAATTTTTTCATAATACAGTACAAAACAGACTTTATTTTAGTCTCTATTATATTATGTACTAGCTTCCGCCCACGACTTTGTACGTGCATCCCCGTTTTTCCCCGTTCCTGCAAGAATTTCGGGAAATCCTTTCTTAGCGGATGCCTACGTCCTAACATCTACCTGCATGCCAAATTTCAGCCTGATACGTCCAGTGGTTTGGGCTGTGCGTTGATAGATCACTATATCACTATATCAGTCACCTTTGAGTTTTATATATATATATATATAAAACTAATAATAATAAAAAAAACGATAATTGTTTTAATAATTATCTATATAACAACTAGGTTTCCGCCCGCGGCTTCGCACGCGCAGTCAAAGAAAAACCCGCATAGTTCCCGTTCCCGTGGGATTTCCGGGATTGCGTCATTTTCCCGGGATAAAAAGTAGCCTATGTCCTTTCTCGGGTATCAAAATATCTCCATACCAAATTTCATGCAAATTGGTTCAGTAGTTTAGGCGTGATTGAGTAACAGACAGACAGACAGAGTTACTTTCGCATTTATAATATTAGTATGGATTATGATAACAATTATCTATAAACAATTATCTCATTGAATTGAATATGTATGTTACACAGTTTGCCGCGTGGTGTGCAGCTGGGACCTGTGGCGGCCGGGCGAGGGCGAGGCGGTGGCGCTGTACCGCGCGTGGCGCCGCCGCCAGCCGCGCTCGCGGCAGCTGCGCGCGCTGCTGCTCACAGACCATGACTACCAGTCGTACGTGCGACATGCTTATACAGAAAGAAAGAAAGAAAGAAATTTATTGTCATAACGATATGCCACACAATATAACAATAAAAAAAAACACATTAAAAAGAAAAAAAACTTAAAAACTAATTGACCCTTAATTTGTATAATATTTTTTACATAAAAAAAAAAGAACGGAGAAGATAGGGCAAATCAGCATACTGCGCGGCTCGTTGGTTGCTGACAAAAGGGTGTAATCATTGAGTTACCATGTACTACGTACTAGAGAGGGCATCGCTACTAAACTATTTGCAACACGAGTTAGAGTCAATCGTCTCAAACCACTTTTTTTGTTACATTGATTGGTTTTAATTGATAATTTTATTCATACTTTTAAGGGCCGATTTTTCAATGCTTGGATAAAACTTATCCGTCCAATAAAGTATTAAACGATATTATTAAAATGTCACGTAAACTGTCAAATACGGGCAATTAGAATACGTTTTTAAAATGGTAGTTTTATACATTATTCGACGAATAAGTTTTAACCAAGGATTCAAAAATCAGCCCTTAATAAGATAAACAATATTTATTTATTACATTGATTGGTTTTAATTTATGTAATATTTTTGGATATTTCTCGTTTTATTTTTAAAAATTTATTATGGCCATTTTACTCATTAAGTTAAGTACTTTCGATATCAGTTTAAAGTTTTTTGATATCTCTAATAGTTACGGAATAATCGCCTGTGCACACTTAACGATTACACCCTGTATATTCCTCTAGACAAGCGTACAGTGAAAACGTACCTTCTAGGGAAGCGAGTACCATCTTAGACCACATCTCAGCTCAACATCAGGCGAGATTGTGGTCAAGCGCTTCCCTATCGACAATAAAAAAATATAAAAAAACTCGTATGCGTACACATATACACGCACACGCGTACGCGTAAAACCATACGCACGCATGCTTACACGAATAGTTGGGGGAATACTACTTTGGAGAGATTTATGCCTGGATTGTTATGATCAATGATGGATGGCTAATTGACGTATGAAAAATCAACAAATAATGGGTTGGATATATCATAAAAGATTGAAAGAAAAGGCAAATGAATGAATGAACTAATCAATTCATGAATAAACCGAGAACATAAAGAAACACAAAACATTATACTCAGCATTCATAAATATCATGGCATTATAAGTAATGTGTGGTTACCTGTTACCGCTTTGTTGTTAATTGCAAAATGCATTCAAGAAATTTCGTTTTCTTGATTAATAAAAATCGCCCTTTTTTCAGAGTTATCCTGACAGTGATAGATGGCTTACTCAGCAACGACCTTTCGGACGCTATCCGTAAATTAGCATCGTGGAGGGAATCAACTACACCAAACAAACGATATCTCTCCTATTATAGGTCAGTATTTTCAATATATATAGATACTTTTTCATATCTTCTCTATTATTGAAGCCATCAATAAGATAGCCGCTCGTCTCGCGTCATGCCGCCCGGTCAGCCCGACCCAGGATAAAATCCAAATAAAATATAGCCTATTTTACTTTCTAACGATGTTGCTTTCTATTAGTGAAAAAAACATTAATATCAGTCCAGAACTTTAAGCGCCTGTTCAAGTGTTCAATTCAAACAATCTTAGTAGTGTTACTCAATGGTACCAACATAACAATAATAATAATTTGTTATTTTATAATCCATACAGGGACATCCTCTTTCTCGCAATGACTGCGCTCGGCGAACCAGATATAGACTTCGTGGCCCTCCAACGTGAGTACACACGCGCCATAGAACAGCTCGGAAGTGAGGCCCGACCACAGGACCTGCCCCCTTCACCCACGGCGGTGTACTGCAGGCACTACTTCAAGCGGCTCAAGCTTAAAGTGGAGGATTAACGGCCTATTGTAATCATGCAAACGAATAAAGACCGGTTTTTCGTCACGTCTCGTATTGACACGTCAAAAGTGTAAATATTACTGGTTTTTCTTCTATTGATATGTCAAAAAAATAAATAGATCAGTTATTCGCATATTGACACGTCAAAAGTGTAAACAGTACCGATTTATGGCATATTGACAGGTCAAAGTATAAATGGATATTTTGCTACAGCTTATCTCGTGGAGTTGTAAATGGTACAAAAAACTACAAGACTCACAATCACAGTCAAAATTGTTTGAAGCAACGTCTACTTCTACAAGAGTGACAAGAGACTTTGAACATTATTGTCACGAAATAAGGTGTTAAATTCAATGTCCTTCGCTCGGACATTTTTGACGACCTTTTAATACCTTTCAATAGGCGATTGTGAGTCTGTTGTTTATAGTACGCAAATGACAGTAATCACTAAACTTAATGGCCGGGTGATGAACTTAATGAAGTTACGCATCGACACGCAATAATTAACTTCAGCCTGCAAACAAGATTTGGGAATATTGTATATGGTTATGGATTTATTTTGCTACAGCTTATTTCAGCTTGTTTTCACGTTTGCTGGCTTTCTACTGTTTTATTGTATGTCCTTTTTAAATGTAGAAAACAATGGCGATGACGAACAACATATAAAAATGTCAAGTCAAATCAAAGCAATATAGAAATAAGATGTTGGATTTTTCAAAATGTTACATCGCCTTTTTGAAATTTAACAAATATTGAGAATTGTATCATATTGTGGTATGGATTTAATACAGTCATCATGTTTGAGGTGTTTTAACGTCTACCAATAAGTGGTTAAATATATTTTATATTATTTATGCATGGTTAATTGAAATTACTAGTGACTTAAACAAATGTCCAAATTGTCATGCAAAATTTATCAAAGATGTTTGGTGTTTAATTATTTTAATATTTAATTTTAAAGCATAAGTGCCGTCCAATGTTTCAATCGTCGCAAATGCTATTTCATTACTATTTGGGATCAACTTTTATATGGTACGGTAATTTAGATTTATTCATTAATGGCCTATTTGCATGCCCCAAATATTTTCCTTGATAATAATGTTACCTAGCCTACGAATAAGGCATTTTATAACTATTTGAAACTTTTATGATATAAATTGTGGGCATAATATTTTAACTGAATAATTGTACTGTCACAAATTAATTAAAAAAATCAGGTCTCGGAACTGCATCGATAGAATCAATAGGTGTGCAAAAATATAAACGGAAAATAATGTGCGACATGGTAAAGTGAAAAAATGTTATAAAACATTATATTATTATATTTTATCTTCAAATTGGCAATAATCACAGCTTTTTACCCTCGATTAATTTTGGCATATCCAGTAGATTCGTATTATATTGGGTGCTAATGATAAGTAGTCATGGAGTGTATCGAAATTTCTGTATATATTATGCTATTTACTGTATAGTCGTAGACTTAGAATGTGGTAACGGTAACAGTTTGAAATAAATAAAATTGCTTTCAAGAATGAAATTTAAGTTAATTTTCCATTTCATGGTGATGTCACAATCTATTTATTCATTTCATGTTATAAACTCAATATGGCTGAAATAAGTGTCAAACAAGTTTCAAATATTACAATTGCCAATTGTTCGAAGTATTGTATGTGTCAACATCTTATTTATATTGATATAATATTAATATTTAATATATGTAGATGTGTGAACTGTGAGTATATAATCGATTATGTAATGAGTCTTATGTATGCGATAATATAATAATTTATCAATATTTTAGTAACAATAATAGAAATACTTGAACAATTATTGATAATCTGATAATGGCCTAAGTTACGGTTTCTGATATTGTAGTTCATATTATGGTCTTGAATTTTTAATAATGAATGCTATTTAATGATTCCTCTTATTGACTGCATATTTAAAATTATAATAGTATTTATGTTTTAATTTTTGTATCATTTTTTTTGTTTCATCTTATATTATTATAACACTGTGTGTAATGTGTATACACCTTTATCTGAAATGTTTGTATCCAGAAATAATTTAATACCTGATTTAAGTTGTTGTTGTTTTAGTCAGATGTGATTACTTAAAGCCATATGTTCGTATTATTCTGTACAAAACATTTTGTTTATAAAAATATATTTTTGTAATGACATTCATATAGCATATAAAATAAGGATATACATATTATAATATTTAATTTAATGTCAGATTTGCGAAATCGTCTTATTATAGTTACATTAAAAGACATGCAATAATATGAATGTTTAATATTCAACTTGAATGTAATTGTTTTAATTATTTTATCATAAAGGACAAGTATAATAAATGCATATAATTTTTATAAAAAAAAATAAAGGCTTTTAAATAGTTGTTTTATTTACTATCCCTAATCCTACTATTTGGTTACTGCTTGCCTGTAATACCAATAACTCTATACAAAAATCTTCCGTCATGATCATAGAAACAATCATTTACTTTGTAGGTGGCATCTTTTTTGTATGCTTTTTTAGGTATTCTTATCCTCTCAGGATAATTTGAACCAGATACTACTTCTAATTTATTATCATCTGCCTTGAATTGTGTCAGCTCCTGTTGTTCATTAGATGTGCTAAATAATTCTATATCCCTTTTAACATCCGGTTTTGGTTCAGGGACATGAGAAATAGAGTCTAATATTATTTTATCAGGCATATCAACATTCTGGCCTTGTTCTAACCGACTTTTTATTTTACTGGCTAATTCATCTAGTGTTAATCGTTTTTTATCTGTTTTCTGGGTTTCTTGATTCTTAGTGGCAGTATCACTTTCCCTTTGCTGATTCTCATGTTCATTTTTATCATTTCTCTTGGCATCATGAGAGGCACATTTTTTAATAATACTTTCAAATTCTCCCATTTTTTCTTCCTGAGTTAGGTCAATCTTGATGGATGACTTATTTAGAGGTGGGATTGATCGCTCAGAGAATTTAAGAAAGTGTTGTCTTAATTTTTCAGGTATATCTAGAGATCCTTCTTTTAGTTCTCTCCAATTTCTCATAGCAGATGCATCATGCCGAGCTATGCGCTGTTCTGAAGCAGGCTTCCATGGAAATTTTAGTAATTTCTGCAATATTATTAGAAGTTTAGAAAATAAAAAAGTCTGTATTTTTTCGTAGGGCAAAAGTATATAATTATACAGTTAATAATTAATGTATGTATATTGAAACAGGAATAACATTGTATTGAAACCTTAAAATTTAAACCTACCAAAAATTAGCTAGGAAATATTCTAATAATAACTGACCTTTACTACAGCTTCAGTGACTGGGAAGCTCTCAGCTATTCTTTGAGGTGTCCACTCATCAGGCATTGTCGTTGCTAGATGTCTTATTTGTTCCTTTTCACTCCAAGTCAACAGATTTGGCATGTTCTCTTTAAAATATTTCTCCTTCACGATATGGTGACGTAATTCATGTTTTCCAATCAAAGTTTCGTTTAAGTGTTCATTGTAGGCTTCACCAACCTGAATATGAATTAATAAATAGAATTCAGTCAACAAATGCCTCAACATGGGTATATACTATATCTAAAAGATAACCTAAATTGAATGTAGTAATATTTACTTACATTATAAAAACTACTTTCAGACTGTTCAATAAATTCCTCTGCATCATTATCTTCAACTTTTATACCATCTTTCCTAAATACTCTTAATCTTTGATCTAGTCCTGGATTCGGTCCCGGTAACCTTCTTTGCCTTATTTCTCGGACAATGATTTTATCACATACACGATATATTCGACGCGTTTGTAGAGCAAACATAATTGAATTTTTGTGAATTTGTGATAGTATCTTTAACCGTTGCAATTGATAAAATATAAATATTTGGCTTATCTTATTTTTTTAGCTTTTTACAATTATTTAATAGTTGCATGTTGATTTGACAAATACATTATACGTATTACGTGCATACAAATTGTCAAATGTCAAAAAAAATTTTGACAGCGAATTGCGAAAAAAAATTAGTGTTTAGTGTTGCCAGCTAATACGACTTCATATAGAGTATAGACCTACTCCTCGGAGCAATTATCAAGCCTGGAGAAGTAACAATTAATTGAACAATAAAGCACTAGTTTGGCCTTTTTGGCTTATGGCAAAATGTCATGCGAAAAAAGAGGACAGATATATGTCAGTTCGACAGTTTGAAATGACATGTAGCCATTACAATTTGTTTTAGTGACCAGTCTGGTCACTAACGCATGGTGATTTTAATTATTGTTTTTGAAGTGAAAAACGTGTTTTCTAGTTTCTTATGTTATTTTCTGAAAAGATAATTTACTAAAGATTACATGGCTTGTGTTGTTCACGGCTGTAAAAGCCGTAGTACTGGGAAATCGGATGAAGATTGGAATTTGTCTTTTCACAGGTTAGTGTTTTGATCAATTTTTTTGTTAATTGTATTATAAATAAGTTAATTTACGTTATTTTCATAATCATCTATGTTTTATCCAACCGTAATCATTGAAATGAAATCATAATCAGCTTAGTTTTTAGAAAAAATGCAAAATATAACTTCCATAGTGTTGTGCAATTATCGATACTTGAGTAGGTACGAAGTACTTCATTGATAATGACTGCTTTAGGTTAGGAGAAAAAAAAAGGTATTTAAGTATGGATTTTATTGTTATTTGCAGGTTTCTGGCTTGAGAAAAATTAAAAGATGTTTGGGTTAAAGCTATAGCACAGGGAAAATTGGAAGCCTTCAAAACATTCTCGGCCTTGTTCAAATCATTTCGAATCAGACGGGAAGAAAAGTAAAGTGCTTTGCAGAGATGCTGTGCGACAAATTTAAGGTGGCATCTATTTTAAATAATAAATATTGTAATTTGTTAATTAAGTATCGAAATAAAATGTTGCAAAAAAAAATTTTAAATTTTATTTGTTTTATTTGAAGCAATTTATTTTAAACTTTTACCAATTTTTTCCTGTGGGAATGAGTTATTTTCCCGCGGTAAATTGTAGCCTTTATGTTATTCTGATGTTTAATCTATAATATGTATAATAATTGGAAAGTTCCATAAAAACTCATTCAGTAGTTTTTTCGTGAAAGAATATCAAATGTCCATTCTTATATATTTTTGCTTTTATAATATTAGTAGAATAGATATTAATATTAATAGAATGAATCTATGAAAACAGGAAAAAATACGTACCTTTTTACGAAACCATAAAAAACAACCTAAACCGAAATACCTAATAATATTTTTTTATAAATACAACTACCATACAATGCAAGGCAGTCAATACGCATCGTAAATGAATAATTCCAAATTAAACGAATCTTAAAATTTGGAATTACCTATGGGTCATTTTCAAAATATTTGTACGTCACGAAATTGTCAGTAAACTGTTTCGTTAGGAAATGTCAGGAAGTTGTAAAAGTAAGGCTGTATTCAGAATAAGGTAATATTACATATAAAAAAGTAAGAAGTCACTAGATAAAAAAAATATATTTTTATTTACAAAATAATCAACAAACAAGCAATTTTTATAATTCTCTGTTTGCTTTTCCTTTTCTTTTCTTCTATCATTAGCTTCTTTCCATTTTTGTCTTCGAGCTTCTTTTTCACTGTCATTAAGATCTGATATTTTTCTTTGTCTTTGTTTCACTTTCTCGAGGTGTTTTTTCCTTTTCTTTTCATATTTTTCAGGGTTTTGCGCTTTTTTAGTTTTTCAATGTACTTTTTTGCCGTTCGGCACCGGCTAGCGGCATTCTGAAACTAAAAAAGCTGTTGGATATATGTATTTTGAATAAAAATAAAAACAAAAGTAAGCATCACTCGTGTGGGTGGAAAAGCGATCAACACTAAATGCAATAAGGCAAGCGTTATCCCATCAGAAACCACTTGTAAAATTGGAGGCCAAGACTCACTGATCCGCTTTCACTATAAAAAAGTTATCAGATCCCAGGAAAAGTCAAGTCCCTAAGCCCGACTTTACTAACCCTACATCATGGTTTAAAAAAGTATGGCCTGTAGTTACAAAAAAATAATCTTGAGAGATTTATTGTTTTTCTCCTTTATTTTTATTCGTTACATTAATTTAACACACATTTTAATATCTTATTTTCATACTTTACACATGAGACCACAGCTTTACCGTCTACAATTTACTGACGTCAGTAAATGTCAAGAAATTGTTCGTCAGTAACATGTAAAAAATAACCTAAGAAATACTTTTACACAAAACATAATCACATTTACCATTAGATTGAAAGTGTAATCTATTACTCTAGTCATAATTTAAGTATATTACAATTGCGGTAGGTGAATTCTTCAAAATGTACTTACTTTTGTTGAGAATACGTCGTTAGGAAAATGTAACTAAATTTTTTGCACAGCACACTACAGGACTTCTTCCGTGTCTGGACGACGAACAAAATGGCGGCGCGTTAATGTGACCTTACTTTTCGTGACATGACCAGTGTTACCAATGATTAGAGTTAGATTCCACCTCTTTGTGATACAAGAAGTTGGTTAATTATGTCAATAAATCAGTGTCACGAAATTGTAACGATTGATAGGGACATTTTTATAATATGTCATTCTTCGTTTATTTAAGGTAATTTAAATAGTTTAATCTATCAGATATAACACTTCAAACATTGCTTTTTAATTATGATACAAAAAAATAGGAAGTTTCATACAAAAATTCTGATAAAAATATTGGTTTTCATTGTCGTCCACATAGGGGACAATAAAAAATGTATGGAGTTTTTTTTGTTACTTTATTTTCACATTAAAATTATGTAAGAATTTGAATCGCAATTCATTGCTTTTTATCAGAAATGATATGCAGTATGCTTAAGTTTAGTCTGTAAAACGTTAACAATGATTTATTTCAGTCGTAACCATATTTTTTTCGAAGATTTTTTAGGGGGACAAACATTTTGTAGTAATGTACAATTATTTTGAAAACGACTCCTATCCATAATTCAAAATTAAAAGAATCTTAAATTATCTTCAAGCAATTTTATAACTTAATTTTTTTATTTATCGATATTTTAGTATTCGATAAAGTGGCAAGCACTACCTTTTTAGAACAAAAAGTGGCTACATGTGGATTTGAATGCCAAGCCGATAACAGTGTGTTGTCTCTTTCTATCGCATTAATTAGGGTATTGAATAAAAGAGAGCCACTATATAAGAAACGTTCAATTAATTGTTACTTCTCCAGGCTTGTTAATTGCTCCGAGACCTACTCACAGAACAGTAAAAACAAAGTAGATATAACATAAATTATTGTGAAGTCAAGTACTGGACAGTACGCTAGGTACGCACAGTACCTTCGGGTTGACTTTAGAAACGTGCGGCACGAATTTAGGCGCGATTTTAATTTTTATCGATCGATAATGATGCCCCGAAACATACATTAGCGGCTTTTCGTGCGGAAACGTGTAATTACAGAGAAATCTTTTTTTTAATTTTTGAGATTATGTTCAAAATTGTTTGAGTTACATTGACAAAACTACAAGAATTGTGTTCATTCAAAAGCATGTTGCTGAGGGGACAACAATTCATGCGGATTATTGGCGAGCATATGATTGTTTGGGGCAATATGTGTATTTTCATAAAAAAGTTAATCACTCAGACCCAGACAACCCATTTGTTGCCCCTTACCCATTTGAGTCCCAGTGGCATGTTGTAAAAAGATTTTTTAAAAAAGATAACTATAACCACCCAGCAAACTTCGGTGATAATATTATAGAATATGTTGAGACGCTGGGTGGAAAAAAATAAAATAGATCCATTCATTGCCATTGTAAATTGTATCAAACATGTATACAAGATTTGAATAAATAATTATTTAAAAAAATGTTTTTATTATATGTATATTGCACACAAATTGTTAATCACAGAACCGAATCTGTCCACCCCGATTCCACGTGGTACTTGTCTGTCATACACTAGAGTGTATAAAAAAAGTCGGAGGCGCGGAGGAGCGTGGCGCCCGCGTGTGCTGAGGAGCAGGCAGAGTCAAGCGAGCCGGAGTGGCTGAGGCTGGTCGCCTTTGGCGACCAAAAAGCCGAAGCTACGAAGGCGAGTGAAGACTCCTGCCTGCAACGAGGTACACGGGGGCAAGCGCCACGTTCTGCAGCGCCGGAGCAGTCAAGAAAGCCCATAATCTTCGTTATATTTCTAACTACATCACTACATAGTATAAAACAAAGTCACTTTCTCTATCCCTATGTCCCTTTGTATGCTTAAATCTTTCAAACTATGCAACGGATTTTGATGCGGTTTTTTTTAATAGATAGAGTGATTCAAGAGGAAGGTTTTAGTATATAATTTATTAGGTTTAAGTCAAAGCGGGCGAAGCCGCGGGCGGTAAGCTAGTATAAATATAATCTCAAAAAAATTAAAAAAAAAATAGAAGGGGGGGTTTCCGCACCCCCCCACTTTATAGGGGGTCTCCCCTTACCTCCCCCCTCCCTTTCCCTCCCCTCCCCCCCCTTAATTCGTGCCGCAAATTTCTAAAGAAATACCGTACCTTCGATTATAGAAGCGTGCATACAAAATTAAATTTAAAAATATTTTGTTTGTAATCTACTTTAGGCTATTCAATTATTTTGGACATTATTTGTCTATTAGTTTTCCCACAGTTCTCCTTACACTCCAAGACCTACGTAGTGTAGTATAATATAATTATTATTACTCTGAGGTGCAGTCCCGCTAGAGCTGAAGCCAAAGCTGGAGCCAAGGCAGGAGCTAATAAAAATAAGAAAAGTCGAAGAAGTTCTAATGCCTAACTCTACATACCTATTTTTAGAGATTTTATTCTCACATTAAGATATTTCATTAGGTACATATATCACTACGTATTAAAAGTAAAGTCACTTTTCGCAGTCTATCTGTCTGTATACTGGGAGATTTAAAATTACGCAATAGATTTTGATGTGGTTTTTTTAATAGATAGAGTGATTCAAGAGGAAGGTTATAATATAATATTATGTAATTTACTAGCGGTCCGCCCCAGCTTCGCCCGTGGTACATATTTCGCAATAAAAGGTAGCCTATGTTCTTTCTCAGGGTCTAAAGATTATCTGTGCCAAATTTCATCAAAATCGGTCCAGTAGTTTATGAGTGAAAATCATACATACATACATACATACAAACCTTTCCTCTTTATAATATTAGTACCTATAGATTACCTTTTCGATAAAGTGAATTCGACAAAAGTTCATTACAAAAACTGAACTGGACAGCAAAATTTTAAAAGACGAATTGAATTTGGCGTCTTTTAATAATTAATGTATCCAGGATTTATATATTATTTGCGCCAAACTGTTTTTTTTCTGGAAGCCGCGGCCGCCTACATAATTATAGTTTGCATTACAAAAAATGTACACATTAGAAGTTTTCTTTATACATTATAAAAAGTGTATGATACGCTATAGGTATGATGAGAAGAATTTCATTAAAAAAATGAAAGCTTTTGAGTTTTGATGGAAAAAGTGTATGAAATAAATTTCAATTGCGAATCTATTTGTTATTTTGAGAAATCAATATGATTTTCATTGATTTTCCTTTTCCATTGATTTATACACTGGTCAACAATGATTTTGTTGCCCTTGATGTGAAATAATTTTAGGCTTATAATTATTTATAAAACTATTAATGGTTTTGGTAGATTGGCTCTAGTTTTTTTTTAATCCTAATTTTTTATTAGACTATGAAACGCAGAAAGAAATAGTAGGTAAGTATATTTGTTTTATATATCATTTATTTATTACAATATTTTAATAGTAGTTTTGCTTTAGTTTTTAATTACTTAATTTACAGAAAAATAAAAATAAACCTTATGAAATAGTAGGTACATTTTATAAGCTTTTCTTGTATATTTAATTTGGGGACAATCTTTCAGTAATCTGCCTTCACGTGACGATCCCATGTAGGTACCTTGATACCTTTATTCCATAATTTTTAGGTATTTTTGGATACGTTCTTCCTGTTTCCCAAAAAAAATTTCCAGATTATCTGAAAATCTATCCAGGAGACTGTGGGGCAAGTTTAGCTTTATGTTCACATTTGCTCATAAAGTATTGAAGTTTTTCAACATCTTTTGCACAATAATTTCTATATAATTTAGTTCTTTAAGTTTACCTTAGATTACCAAGAGGCAACACTCATGTACCTCTCCATAATTTACAATCAGCAACTTACATAAATTTTGTGAAATTTTCATCTTATATCAATTTTCGACTCGCCCGTCCTGTAGGGCCGTCGGATATTCTCCTTTTTATTTCTAGATTCTCCTAAAAGCCTACATTTCCATATTTATTAAATGTTCCTAATCATTTTATTTTGCTCGAATCCCACAAAATATACAAACATCAAGGGAATTTGCTGTATCCACTTTACTGACCAAGGGCTTCTGTGCTACTCGGTTGTTTCATCTCAATACAAACCGAACATTGTTGCTCATAAAAATGTTTTTTTTTTTTTTTTACAGAAACCATTAATATTCTGATATTATACAGTCAGTTTTATAGAATTAATTATTATGACCCATGTATGATCGAAGGACTGTGCAGAAAACGTAATTCACCAAAAAATAAACACTTGTTAATAACCCGTATTCTGTAGAGCCCTAAGAGAATTAAATATATGAAAATCCGAATAAAAAAAGAACTAGAGCCAATCAAATAATACTAATGAATATATTCGCAAACTGGGTACTTGAAATATATAAATCTGTAGAAATATCCAGTTTTGTTATCTTTGGCATGATCTAAGTCTTTGGCCCTTGTGGGGTGTGGGGCAGATGCCCATTTAAGCTGTTTCATTGTACACAAAAGTAGATGATCTGTGTTTTGTCCTGGCCTTTTGATGTTTGTTTCAATCTGGAATCGAACCCAGTTTCTACGCTCACGCATTAACAACCACTGTCCTACATAGTACCTACTTGTAGGTACTTACATCATCATCACTATCACTACATAGTATAAAACAAAGTCGCTTTCTCTGTCCCTATGTCCCTATGTCCCTTTGTATGCTTAAATCTTTGAAACTACGCAACGGATTTTGATGCGGTTTTTTTTAATAGATAGAGTGATTCAAGAGGAAGGTTTACACTTTATATGTATAATAACATCCATTAAATAGTGGAGAAGTACTGTTATTTTTGAGGTTTCTAATGTGATGTCGTAAATAATTACATTTTTTCCGCTTACATTGCAAACGCAGGCTGAACCCTACGAGTTTTATCAAAATAATGTACTAAGTATTGTACACATTGAAAAGGTCTACAGAAAAGTCCGTGATGGTATATGTCTATCTCTTATGGATAACCCACAATAACTTTTTTTTGTCATTTAAGTACTTTTTACGACAAATAATGGCTAATTTTCGAAGCGATTTTAACCAATACAGCATTAATCCATAACCAATTAAATACCTTGAATACATTGTTCATTTAATATAGATCTATATGGCCCTTTACACCGTATGATTTAAGTGAATATTTTCGAAGATATTACAGATTTAAAAATTGCGGGACGTAGCGTTTGCGGCGGTACCGGCCGGCCGCCATTGCACCCGTGCGAAGCCGGGGCGGGTCGCTAGTATTATGTATGTCAATACAATATCCTCATATAAAACGACCATGCTCGCTCTATGCAGTGAATTCGAATACGTAGTAACATTCGAATGAATATAAAGGGTTAAAGAATATGTACAGTTCCATTGTGCAGCTGTTCCACTTCCAACAAGTCATTGACTGTATGTTGATGTTGATCAGTTTATACGCGCCAACGGCCAATTGCGCGCGCATTTCCAAAAAATTAAGTAGTGATTGTAAATCACAGATAAATAAATCAAATTATTTTAAATATTTTATTAAAGTGCGCTTACTAAAAAACCGTAAGTATAGAAATATTAAGTGTTCAAAATTGTTCTACGTATTTAAGGTTTTGTCGCGTATCTATTCACACATTACCTATTAATGAGATTTTTATAAAATTACCGAATTCTATCTAGCATTAGTTGACAAAATAGCTACCCAAAATTAAGCCAATTTTTAAGTAGTAAAATATAATAAAAAGGAAGCTGTATGTCCATTTTATATATTGTCACATCTCCCGTATTTTAATTTTCTTGTATTTTAAAAATAAGGAACCTTATAATATTAGGTATTTTAAAAAATGTTAAAAATGAGTATTATGATAAAATTTTGTCACAATCATAAAAGAAACAAACTAAAGTGTTTGTTTTTTTTTGTAACAGAATATTTAAAATAGGACAGGTGGCAGTAAAATATAAAAAAAATACAAGACGTAGGTACAATACGCAACATCCGTAAAGGAGGCTAGTAATTAATTTTGAAATTTTAAATGCGTATCCAGTGTTTACACAACATAAGATATTCGGTTGATAACGAATTAACGGGACTCGTGATATGAATATTGTGCCTTGGGTCATGAATTAAAAATTACATATAACTAAACTAGGGTCGACAGAATACTAATTTTGTACTCGTTATTTTATTCGTACGTGAAATGACAATGATAATAATCTATCATGCATGGGATTCCCTTGCATACATTATCATTAATTTATACATATAGAACAAGAAAAACAAATAACTTACCTAGTTTCAAAACTTATACCTAATTTAATTAGTTAATTATTTATTTACGACCAATGATTCATGCTGAGAATAATAACGAAATGTGATTATTTAAAACATTTTAATGACAATTAAATGTTGTTTTTTATTAGAGATTGCCTCACCTCCGTCCGGTCCGTTTTAAGTTTTGCTTTCTTTATATTTACTACGTGAATTTTAAAGTGTTTAGTGAAAGTTTGTGATAGGTACTTTTATTGTAAACGAATGAGTTAGTTACAAATTTAGGGATCTAATTAGCATAGCACACATTTAAAAAAATAATATTTTAGTATAAATAAAGACTAACAGCTATCAATAATGTACTGAATATGTAATACCTATATACAATTATGGTCAAATAGCGTAAAAAAGCTGTAATTCTAGGATCCTTTTCGGAATAAACGTTTATGTCATCGCATCCGTAGGAACAAAATAATAGATTAGTCAGCACAATCACACCTTTGAATCACACCTATAGCGGATGTTTTTACCTAAACTACTTATTAAAAAAGATATACCTTTTATCTTCTGACGTAGGTACTTACATAAAAAAATTGACTTTTTCGAAATTCGAACTTTTATTTAAACCTACTTACACTGTATTTTTAGCCTGAATTAAAAAAGGGAAAATTATAAATATGTATAATTTGAAAGAGATATGATTCAATGTTTCTTGTCCATTCTTCCTGGTAGAGTGGTAGAGATGCACATTTAGGTAACTGTAAAAATACCGATTTATAACTAGTTACACGATTTATAAGGTGTTTCGTTTATATTTCATGTGAATTTTACTTGTCTAATTCAATGATTAAAATTGCATGTATTGTAGGTATAGCTTATGCTGAAGCCTGCAATATTTTCGCGTGTTTAATTTAATAAACGTGGGATAAACGAGAGCAAAGGCTATCCGAACACTTATTCACAGTCTCAACAAAACCAGTAGTCAACAGTCATAACAATAAAAGTAATCTTAAATGCATATTTTAAAGATAAATATAAAAACTTTTAATTAATATTTTTTCCTACTACGAATTATCACGATTAACTTAAAATTACACACCATGACCAAGCTCGCCTTGACTCGATTCTCGCATTCGGGCTACGGAACGCGAAATTGAGCTATAATTATTAATAACGTGTATTGAAATAGTTAAATATATAAAAGTTAAACATAGAAATTTGTCAGCCCATTGCCCATTTCTAATAGGTAGTGGAAAAGTGCACCTAATTATTATGTTGATCAGTTTGACAACTATGATTTCCTTCCATAGACAATGTTAAGTGATGCGTGATAATTGTGCGTGGCTTAACATTTGAATGAATTTCTATTATTTCAATAATAACCTTATCTATAATTTAACTAGCGGTCCGCCCCGGCTTCGCCCGTGGTACCTACATGTTTAAACTATCCTATCCCTCAAGTTGGATCGAACTGCACATGGTGTGCGAATTTTATTATAATCGTGAGTGGTTTAGGAGTCCATTGAGGACAAACATTGTGACACGAAATTTATATATATTAAGATAATAACCTTATCTATAATTTAACTAGCGGTCCGCCCGGCTTCGCCCGTGGTACCTACATGTTTAAACTATCCTATCTCTCAAGTTGGATCGAACTGCACATGGTGTGCGAATTTTATTATAATCGTGAGTGGTTTAGGAGTCCATTGAGGACAAACATTGTGACACGAAATTTATATATATGTATTAAGATAATTTTGTATTTTAAATGTGACTGTCTCTTATTAGTTTTCACTGTACAAAATTTAATACCTAACTATTATTTGTATGGTTTATCATGGAAAATACGTTTGCTCTACCTTCTAAGTTACCTACCTAAGTACCTATAACTTATTGTTTTTATTATTTGAAGGAGGGTTTTTGTTTCACTACTTTACACTCGTATATTGCTTATGTTGCCGAAGTTGAAATACAATAAAGTAATAATTTATAATTATTGTTTGTTTATTAAGAAAATCAAATTATATAAAATTTTGTATAATTGTGAATTCTAATGCTTTAATCCAAACACCAAAACCAAATATAAAAAATCTAATAACAGTATGGTTTTTAGTTTATTAGCGAACTGAAAACTCGAACAAAACTACAGTTTCATTTCTCGATAAGTCCGTATCTATTTAAAATCAAGTAATCGTAAAAATTTATAAACTAATGTCACATTAAATCAAGTTGTAAAGTAGGTAGGTACGGCTCTACTTTTCTGTTCAATACAATATTAATTGAAAATAAAAACAAACAAAAAAATGCAATAAAAAATGTTTGCTAACACACGATAGAGGTTTTAATAACATGTTTTGATCGCGAGGTTTTGTTTATTTTTCGGAGTTTCGGAAAAATACACTGAGTGTGTAGGTACCTACCTACACTGCTACGCATTACCATTCTACTTTAGTACCTATACATATTTTTAAAAGTTTTCATTGTGATCAAAAATAGTTTAATAAAATAAAACCTTAACAATGTATTTATTGTATGTACGATATTTTCCTTAGTAGTTACATAAATAATCTTTAAATCCTTAAGCGGGTGATCCACTGGCGAGCAAAACTGCTGGTACGCTAACGAACTCGCGAGCCAAAGGTCTAAACCGCCAATGGAGCACTTAAAAGTCTGCGGACTTAAAGAACGGCGAATTTGCTCGCTGGCTCGTTGTGCATGCTTGAAATTCTAAGTCCGCGGTCCAGAAAACCGCCAGTGGATCAGGCGAGCCGGCGAGCCTACAGTCTTTTTGCGACTTTCGTGTAGACCGCACGCGCTGCGTCTAGCTACAAAAATGGATTTACGCTCGTTTCGTCGCGAGTTTGTGTCGGAATTTATAAAATGTTTTTAGGAACATGATTGTCTATGGAAGTACATCAGCAGAGACTATAAAAATAAATTGCTAAAACCTTCCGCGTACAATAAACTTTTAGAGATCTACCTAAAACATGATCCCAACGGTACAATATCTGATATTAAAAACACCATTCAATATCTGCGTCTTTTCTTCTTTTTTTGTTCTTTCTCCTGATTTAAAAGTACCCCCAAGTAACACGCCATGACTTCGCCAACGATGAGAGTAAACTGTTTGGTACGCTAATGGATCACCAACGCGAGTCGACGAGCCAACGAGTCAACGATCTAAACCGTCGGCTCGTCGGCTCGCCAGTGGATCACCCGCATTACGTACGAATGTACGAGATATGAATAACAATAAGTATAAAAAGCGTGACAGAAGTATTGTTATGCGTTTTTGTACGTAAATATTACCTATTAACCCTGAATACTACATGATATTATTACTTAGTGATGTTACACGTTTTTCTTCTTTATTGTTTTAGACTGTTTTAGACCATAAAATCAAATTATGATGTATTACCATCGTAATAGATAATAAGTGTCCATTAAATGGCTGTAATATTAAAACTTAAAGAACGTAGAGAGGATCCATATGAAAATCTACTAAACCCTCTATATTATTATTACTTACTTGCTTGCTTATTAAAATTAATAACCGCAGCTGAAGTAAGTAGTAAAATATTTTCCGTGTATGTGAATCTATATATATAAAACTCAAAGGTGACTGATATAGTGATCTATCAACGCACAGCCCAAACCACTGGACGTATCGGCACAGTATTACAATAATATTTCCTACAGTAAGGAAACGCCTTTGATGTCGCGCGATGCCGCCGCCAGCGTAGGTACTTACGCTGCCACACGAAAATATGCTAGGGTTGCAACTAATGAGAAATAAAACAATTGTGATTATTAATATTATGATGAAATCATTTATTCATAGTTATGTACATTCAAAATAATTGCGATTATTAAATCTGATGTAATTATTTGTTCGTAAATATATTTACATACATTGCACTGCTAAATATTTACGTGACACTTTATTTTTGGATGTTCTTAATTGTCTATTACAACATTTAACTAAGTAATGCATTCGCATTGGGATGTATACAATCTGATAAGACAAGAATGAGAACAACATATACACAGATTTGATTAAAATTCTATAGATACAAATACAATCTATCTAAAATATCTTAATAACTTCTGGGATTACGATGTAGATTTACATCCATACACAAAATAGTTTGTGCGCGCCATTAGAGAACATGTAAGTATAATAAAATTATTACACAAAAAATACGAATGTGTCGTCCTTTCGCGCTAGGTAATGCAAACTAAGCGTGATTGCATTACGCGGCCCGCGTCGACCCCCCGCCAGTTCCCCTCCGTTTCTCTGTGCAAGTACATTCGTTGCCATACTGTAGTAAATATTGTAATACTGTGGTATCGGGCTGAAATTTGGCATGCAGGTAGATGTTAGGACGTAGGCATCCGCTAAGAAAGGATTTCCCGAAATTCTTGCGGGAACGGGGAAAAAGCGGGATGCACGTACAAAGTCGTGGGCGGAAGCTAGTTTCTCTATAAAAATGGATTTATATAGCGTTGACAGAATCAATTTTTATAATATATCCCCAATTTTTACTTGATGTGCTTGTTAAGTAAAGGCACACCCCGGACACTCCATACAAAATTACCGTTTTGACAGTCACACTGTAGAGACTGCAAATGTGGGACTTTGACATTTGGCGTGATTTCTGTCACACGTGTTTGGGTTATTAATTTAGTGTTTTGGCTATTTTAACAATAATATATTCACTTTGAGCTGTTTTGTGTTCGTATTTAAGTGTTTAGTCTGTGGTTGTAGTGGTAAGTGTACTAACAATTCACTAATATGGGCCCTGATCCACCCGATCCTAAGCCCCCGGACGTCCAGGAAAGAAGCATGGAATTGGACATCTCTCAGAATAAGAGGCAAAGGTGTCCGTCACCTGAGTCTACAGATGAATCTCCAATCAAACGCTTTGTTCCATCTGATCCCATTTCACCTGTTAATCCGTCTATATTTGTTGATCCTATTTTAAATAATCCTATAAGATATAGTGGTGATGAAGTTGGACCATATATTGTCCACGTATCTCGCGTAGAAAACGATCCTTCTGCCGGCCTGTCCATCCGTCCGATCAAATTTGGATCTTTCTTATATAGCCAAAAAGTACCTAATATTTTAAGAGACGGAGTAAAATCTGTTGGCCGCAACAGGATATCGGTTGAGTTTGCATCAGCTGAGGATGCTAATAATTTTTTATCTTTACCTGCTTTGGCCGAAGCTAAATTTAAGGCATTCATTCCTACCTATCATATCACCCGCATGGGTATTGTAAAAGGAATACCGATAGAATGGACCATGGATGATTTGGTGGAGTGTGCAGAATTCCCTAACAGGCACGGTCGCATACTTAAAGCACGTAGACTTAACAAAAAAGCTAGCCTTGATGGAATTACAACTTGGGTTCCATCCCAAACGGTGGTTCTAACTTTCTTAGGTCAAGCAATGCCATCAAAAATCTATTGTAGGTACACTTCACTTCCTGTAGAAATTTACCATTACCCAACCATCCAGTGCCACAAGTGCTGTCGCTTTGGGCATATCCGCGACCAGTGCCGCTCAAAAGAGAGGTGCTACAAATGTACACAAAACCACTCGGGTGACTCCTGTCCCATTCAAGAATCTCAAGCACTATGTGTCCATTGCAATGGCACTCACTTCGCCATTGACAAAAATTGCCCGGAACACAGCCGGCAAAAGTCAATTAAACTTTTGATGGCCACAGAAGGTATCTCATTCGAGGAAGCCTCTAAGCTTACCCCTTCAGTGTACAGACCCTTTTCAGAAACAGCCAGTTTCGTTTTTGCGCCCAGATCACAACAATCACCTGTTTTCCCCATCCCTTCTATGAAACAATCCAATAGTGTTCGTCAAACTCGTCCTCTTAATAAAACTTCATATAAAAAGACCTATTCTATACCCCCTCGCACTCATGCACCACTAGGTAAAACATATGATGTAGCTGCACACCGCCAAATAACTCAGGAATTACCCTCTACTCAACCGAATGGTTGTGCCTTATCCCAAAACCCTGACCCCCCGGTTGTACTTAGCTCTAATGTTGAGCTTTATGTTTCAGCCTTAGAAACTTTTCTTAAAAAAACAGATTCAATACCGACCAACGTTGCCCATAGACTTATAAATCTCATCTCTCTATTTAACAGTAATGGCCCTCACAATCCTCCAGTGGAACGCTCAAAGCATTCGTCCGAAATGTCATGAAGTACTTGACCTTATTTCAACCCACAACCCTATAGCTTTTGCCATCTCGGAGACATGGCTAGTTCCCGGAAGTCACTTTCGGATTCCTGGCTTTTTCTGTCTGCGAGATGACAGAGCCGATGGGTATGCTGGAACAGCACTTTTACTTAAACATTGTTTAAATTTCTCTCGTATTCTATTGCCTATGCATGATCAGCGTATTAACGCTGTGGCTGCAAGATGCAATAATGTCTCTATTATTTCTGTCTACATTTCTCATCCTCATCCTTCTATTATACCTGATCTTTCACTTATACTTTCCTCCGTACCGTCTCCTCTTTTAGTATTGGGCGATTTTAATGCTCAGCACACTTCTTGGGGATCTTCTGTTTGCAATACATTTGGGCACCTGCTAATGGATCTGCTTGATGACCTTGACCTCTGTGTAATTAACGATGGATCTCCCACTAGGAGAGTCCTTCCTAATCAGAGTCTCTCCTCTGTAGTTGATCTATGTATTTGTTCTTCCTCCTTGGCTCCATCCCTCACCAATTTAACTCTTTCTAGTACTCATGGTAGCGACCACTTTCCTCTTCTTTCTTCTCTTTCCCAGTCTGTTATCCCATTGACTTCCCCTTTCCCACCCCTACTCATGTATAGACTTTGTAAAGCAAACTGGCAGGATTATGCTACTGGTCTTGACAATCTGGTTGAGTCCCTTCCTTCCGTTTCTCTTGATAATGATCTACGTACTTATTCTGACTTTGTGGATTGTATTAAAAACGCAGCAGCGAATAATATCCCTCTTAAATCCGTTTCTAACTCTGGTTCTCGCAAAGTCTCTCCGCCATGGTGGGACGATGAATGCTCAGCTTCTGTCAACTCAAGGAGAGAGGCCGAAATTCAGTATAATGCTTCCATGTCCGTTGACAATTTTATATATTATAAAAGAATAGCCGCGCGTACCAAGCTTTTTCTTAAAAATAAAAAGAAAGCAGGCTGGCAAACATTTTGCGAGAGTCTGTCGCCTAGAACACCTGCAACAGTTATTTGGAAGAACATACGTAAATTTCGTGGCTCTCTTTCTTGTAACGACATAGATTCCAATGACTCCTCAGTGTGGCTTGAAGAGTTCGCTGATAAGTTCTCCCCTCCCTTTGTCCCTTCTTTAGATTCTTTCCCTATGGCCACTGGTCCGCTCGTCTCGTCTCATGATAACAATATGGAAGCCATATTCTCCCTGGAAGAGCTAAATGTAGCCCTCAGCGGCCTCTTAGACTCCTCTCCCGGATTAGATGGCATTCCTTATTCTTTCATACGCCAATCCGGTCCCATAACCAAACAGTACTTTTTAAACTTAGTAAATTTATTTTATGAATTCGGTTACATCCCTGACTCTTGGAAATCACATCTCATAATTCCTATACTAAAACCAGGCAAACAAGCCTCTTGTGCCGACTCCTATCGACCAATCGCTCTTTCTTCGTGTCTGTCTAAGATAGCTGAACACATGGTTAAAAATAGACTTGAGTGGCTTGTAGAAAATAGGGGACTGTTATCCAGGTCTCAATTTGGATTTAGAAAGGGTATGAGTGTACTGGATTGTTTAGGCATTTTATCCACAGACATTCGATCGGCCTTTGAAAGAAAACAGTATTTGGTAGGCGTCTTTTTAGATATAGCGTCAGCTTACGATAACGTACTTCTTCCGTTACTCAGAAACAAATTGTTACAGCTGAGTATCCCAGTGAGGATGATACGATTTATCTGCAATCTTTTAATGTCAAGATCCATCCAAGTGCGCCATAACTCTCATATTTCTTCCACTAGGCTTACCTGGAAGGGGCTCCCTCAAGGATCGGTATTAAGTCCTCTCCTATATGCGATCTACACTTTCAACTTGGATACGACAGTCACATCTTTCTGTGACATACTTCAATATGCAGACGACATAACCCTATTTGCTCATTCCCATGACATGGATGAAATCACCTCGCGCCTTAATTCAGCTTTGTCCTATCTTCGTGACTGGCTATCAGAGCATGGTATGTCTGTGTCTGTACCAAAATGTTGTGTTGTAGTTTTCACTAAAAAGCGTCACATTCCCGCACCAACCTTAATACTTGGCGATGAGCCAATTCCAGTCACCAATAAAGTTAAGTATCTGGGCGTTATATTAGATTCTAGGTTATCTGGTTCCCCTCATGTTAACTACATCAGTCAAAAATGCGAAAAAGGGATTAATATATTACGTTCTCTGGCAGGAGTGTGGTGGGGGGCCCACCCATACTGTCAGAAACTTATTTATAATGCCGTGGTGCGTAGTCACTTAGACTATGCGTCTTTCATACTCGATCCATGTAATAAGACGGCACTGAATAAACTAGACAAAGTGCAATCTCGCTGTCTACGCTTGATTACCGGAGCAATGAAATCTACCCCGGTTAACGCCCTGCAGGTTGAGTGTGTTGACCCTCCCCTAGCTCTTCGCAGACAGTATCTGTGTGATAAATATTTTTTTAAATCTATCTATAACTCTTCCCATATCCTTTGGCCCAAGCTCCATAATCTCCTTCAAATCTCCACTAGTCAAAATCTCCGTCCCTCTGCTAATTTTCCTTGTTTACTGAAAAGCTTCATAAGATTCTCCCGTCTGCCTGACCCTACTGTTCAGTTTGAACTATATCCTCTCTTCTCTGTTAACTTCCAGTCCCTTACGTACAATCCACCTATACTTTTAAATTGTGGCGTAACTAAACATACAATTAATGCAAATGCTACATTTAATGAAATTGTAGCCAATAAATGGCCCAATTGGCACCTCTTTTTTACCGATGCCTCGAAAATGTCCGATATGTCATGTGTAGGAGTCGCTGTTTGGTACCCTCAATCCAGCATTATTCTCCAGTTAAAGTGCCCCCCTTTATCTACTGTTTGTACTGGTGAAGCTACAGGCATTCTCGAAGCCCTCACTTTCATTAGCTCTCACAACCTTAATAAAGCTGTTATATTTTCTGACTCATTAAGCTGCCTCCAGGCTCTCCTATCTAATCCCTTTCGATCCAGATCTTGTCACCCCTTGATTTTAAGAATCCGTGTGGCTTTTTTAAATTGCCTCAATAAGGGTCTCCACGTTCAAATCACTTATATACCAGGTCATATTGGTATAGGGGGTAACGAGATGGCTGACTCTTTGGCTAAGTCTGCTACGCAAGTGGGTTGCAATACTCACTTTAGTAATTACAGTCAAGACCTTGTTCCACTATCAAAATCACGTTTAGATAGGAAGTGGTTGAATCTTTGGCAAGAGTCCAGCCGCACAAAAGGTAAATTTTATTGGGACATTCAGCCTACTATTCCACACAAACCGTGGTTTTTCCGCTTTCGTAAATTCGACAAACCAGTAACATCCACTATCTGTCGGCTTCGCTTCGGCCATGCGTGTACTCCTGTCCATCTGGCGAAAATCAGAGTACGAGATCACTCTATTTGTGAGTGTGGATTGGACGAAGGTACTACTGACCACCTGTTCTTTGAATGTACCAAGCTTCGTTCTTCATTACTGGATGTCCTCCCTCCTGAAATCCCTCGTCCCACAAATTTTAAATGTCTGTTGTCCTTAGTGCCTTCCAAATTTGTTGAAATTCTATCTAAATTTATTTCCTATAATAAACTAAAGTATTAACCCCTTATTATATTTATAAATCATATTAGTGTTTCCTGTTGTCTGTAATATAATATAACCTGTATTGTCTTATGTGTTTGTTCTAGCCGCTCCAAGTTGATCAAAATTTCTGCATTTTCCCACTCAGTACCAAATGTTAAATGTCAAATCCGCACAAGTCTAACTGACTGAAATTTGAGTCCTGTCTCTCCCATATATACTGGACATTGGCGAAGTCCCTTTTTATTGGGTGGAGCCATTATTTAAGAGAAGAAGAAGAAGACTGCAAATGTGTGTGTTAACGCTTTATGGTTGGCACATTTGTGACTAGCGTAAAAAAAATTCGCGTTTTTCTGATGAAATACATCCGTAAACAGCACAATATCTAACCATTTTCTACGAAAAGCGATAATCACAAATCCAAAATAATAAAATTACTTTAAGTCAATTTGATGAATGTTGTCAATCTTCGTTTCGTATCGCACCATTTATAGCATGATCGTGCGGGGTGAGGTAAGTGTTTAATTTTGGCGGGAGGCGGAGAGTGTCCGTTCTGTAGCGTTTAGCTACTATTATGTATTCTGTGGTAAAGGTAGAGCATAGTATTTTCTAATGTTTGATTTTACGCGAGTATTATACATTTAGAAATTAAAGACTTTTTAACGGATTTTAAACGCGATTTATTCATTCTATTATTTTCCCGACGTTTCGAACAAATTATTATTAAAATCCGTTAAAAAGTCTTTAATTTCTAAAGGTAGAGCACATAGCATTTTTAGCTACATATTCTAAATGTTTAAAATATTTTACTGATATTTATTATCTATGGACTTGAATTTATTTAAAGACAGCATGTTCATATGGTATATATATTATCATTATGTACATCACATAAAAAGTTATGGAAATTTATTATTGAAGAATTTGATAATAGGTATGATTTCCGAGACAAACATTGTGAGCAAAAAATTAACATGCTACCTACTATAATTTGATTGCCTGAGAACTAGGTAAAAGCAAACAGGTATACAAAACAACACGATCAAAAACAAATTTACAGGTCATCTTTTTGGTACGTAACTATACCTACAGTGTTAAAAAGCGGCCCCAGCTTTCGAACTTTCACTCTTTAATATGAGGTCGTATTGAAATCATTTGAACTGTTTAAAATATTTTAACCAGAGAATGTGAGCAAAGAGGCTCGTAAGCACAAAAAGATTAGCATTAACAAAGACCTATAGAACCTAATTACCTAATGGGACAATTGTATTTAAATTGCGTTCACGTATTTCTAACAGCCAGTCTATATCGCAATGCGTGATCTGGTACTTATTGGAGAAATAAAAACAAGGAGTAAACTTATAGGTATCTATGGTGCAGATAACTATACAGGGTGTAATCGTTAAGTGTGCACAGGCGATTTTTCCGTAAGTATTACAGATAACAAAAAACTTTAAACTGATATCGAAAGTACTTAACCTAATGAGTAAAATGGCGGTAATAAATTTTTAAAAATAAATCGAGAAATATCAAAAAAATTATCTTTAAACCCTTTTATCTTTTATTTATCTTTATACATTAAGTATGAAATATGAATATCCCATATACATTTAATATGAAAGATTTTAGCTTTCTTTTTCTTTTTTGGTTTTCTGCTTTAATTACTTCGCAAATTTGAAGTGGCATTTTCCACGCTTTTTCCGGACATTTTCACGCATTTTCCGGATATTTTCCGGGGATTTTCCGAGCATTTTCCGGGCCTTTTCCAGGCATTTTCCACGCTTTTTCCGGACATATCCACGCATTTTCCGGATATTTTCCAGACATTTCCCTGGCATTTTCCGGTTATTTTCCGGGATATTCCAGACATTTTCCGGGAATTTCCCAGGCATTTTCCGAGCATTTCCCGGGGATTTTCCCGGATGTTTCCCAGACATTTTCCGGACATTTCCCTGGCATTTTCCGGGGATTTTCCACGCATTTCCCAGACATTTTCCGGACATTTTTCAGGCATTTTCCGGGGATTTTCCAGGCATTTTCCGGATATTTTCCGGACATTTTCACGCATTTACCGGATATTTTCCGGACATTTTCACGCATTTTCCGGATATTTTCCAGGCATTTTCCAGGGATTTTCCACGGTTTTTCCGGAAATTTCCACGCATTTTCCGGATATTTTCCAGACATTTCCCTGGCATTTTCAGGCATTTTCCACGCTTTTTCCGGAAATTTCCACGCATTTTCCGGATATTTTCCAGACATTTCCCTGGCATTTTCCGGTTATTTTCCGGGATTTTCCAGACATTTTCCGGGAATTTCCGAGCATTTCCCGGGGATTTTCCGGATGTTTCCCAGACATTTTCCGGACATTTCCCTGGCATTTTCCGGGGATTTTCCACGCATTTACCGGATATTTTCCGGACATTTTCACGCATTTTCCGGATATCTTCCAGGCATTTTCCAGGGATTTTCCACGGTTTTTCCGGAAATTTCCACGCATTTTCCGAGCATTTCCCAGGCATTTTCCGGTTATTTTCCGGGAATTTCCCAGGCTTTTTCCGGGGATTTTCCGAGCATATCCAGGGGATTTTCCCGATGTTTTCCAGACATTTTCCGGACATTTCCCTGGCATTTTCCGGGGATTTTACAGACATTTTCCGGGGATTTTCCGAGCATTTCCCGGGGATTTTCCAGACATTTACAGGCTATGTCAGGGAAATGTCCGGAAAATGCCTGGAAAATTCTCGGAAAATATCCGGAAAATGCGTGAAAATGTCCGGAAAAATGTGGAAAATGTCACTTCAAATTTGCGAAGTAATTAAAGCAGAAAACCAAAAAAAGAAAAAAAAAAGCTAAAATCTTTCATATTAAATGTAGGTATATGGGATATTCATATTTCATACTTAATGAATGGGAGGGTTTAAAGATAATTTTTTTGATATTTCTCGATTTATTTTTAAAAATTTATTACCGCCATTTTACTCATTAGGTTAAGTACTTTCGATATCAGTTTAAAGTTTTTTGTTATCTGTAATACTTACGGAAAAATCGCCTGTGCACACTTAACGATTACACCCTGTATAGATCATAGCCTAGCCTATAAAGATCGTTTCTTTAAACGGCCTGACTTATGTTCAATCATTTCGTTTAAATTTAATGAATTGACTGGCTGATGCTGAAACCTCGGCCAAAAGTCACTTTATTTATTTTATAATAAAATAATAATAGATTAGGCGTAGGGATGTGATATAGGCGTAGGGATGTGACGACCCCATCGCCCCCGGATGGCATATCTACAATAGATATCCCAACCGTGCAGTCAGTCACCCCGCAGGGCACCTTGTGGCGAGGTGTCGGGGAGTAGCGACCCCGCGGGAACCGAGCGCTCCCGGAGGAGGTCCCTGTCCTCACCTTCGGACTGTCCCATTCGGAGTGAACAATGACGAGGTTCAGGATCCCCCACCTCTGGCTTGCCTTTGTTGGCCGTCCAGAGTGGAGCCGCCAGAGCTATATGCTCGGGGGTGGAAGTGTCTAATGGCGTATGGCCCGCGGGCCCGCGATGGTGAAACCGGTGCCGCACCTCTCTACACCCCTAGCCGTTCAGCTGATGTTGCCCCCTTGTTGCCATTATCGGTAACCTTTTTGGGAGCCCATCAACCGAACTGGCGAGTCACCGTCTGCCATAATTTTCAATTTTAAATATTGAAAAGGCAGACGTCCATAGTCCCCATAGACCCAACCTACCAATCCACCTAACACCTCCTTTCCATAGACCAGATTTTTAATTCCCATATTTTGCAATATTCCTACATTGGCCGCGGACTGCCCAGGGATGTATCTGTATAGTGCAGTCATGGGCAGGCTGCGGCTGGTGTCCCACAACACATTAAATTCTCTAAAGGGCCTCTGCGTGTTGGACCTGTGTCCCCACGTAAGCCTTCCAAAGGATCTTCCTTCTGGTGGTACCCGTGTATTATGGAGAGAGACATAATAATAGTTTTAGGAAGTGTCAGACAACTCATTTAAACGGGAGTCTGAAGAAGATTTATCTGAACTCATGCCTGGGGATAAACCAGTCTTCTTAGTCGGTGGACTACGTTTAAGTGGCATTTTTCAATTAATAAAATAATAATTCGCAGTTAATTTTATCAATAACAAATTATGTTTATTCCGGTTTAAGTACTAGGGAATTATGAACAAGTAGAGGTAATCAATCAATTATGTATATGCAAAAGAGTTGCGAATATATTTCCGTCTCAGCTGTTCAAAGTAGCAAGTCACAGTACCAGGGTCACAAAGGTTGATAGGAGGCTTCCAAATAATTATTTCTTATGTTCGCAAATGCGTTCTTCTTTTATCTTCAATTAAAATTAATTGATTATCTATACATATAATAAAATCGTATGAAAGTCAAAACTGTACATTGAATATTTTTTTTAAAGAATACATAATCCATGATCTATAATCGATATAGAAGCCAAAAATATAGTCTTTAGAATTTTTGTCTGTTTGTCTGTTTGTCTGTTTGTCTGTTTGTCTGTATGTTTGACCGGGCTAATCTCGAAAAGTACTGCATAGATTTACTTCAAATTTTGCATGAATATTCCTAAGAGGTCGGGTGAGGATAGTTTAAACATATTATCATGATATCACCTTCGGGGGAGGAGCTGTGAGCCTTTATTTTTCTTACATATTCCGTGTACTACGACAGCGTACAATCTAAAGACTCATGTTTAAATGTTGGTTTCGAGTAAGCCATGCTATTATCTAGCTTTACAAAATAAAAACTATGTCATTTACCAAATTTGGGCAGAGAAACAGTTAAATGAATCTTAGCAGTATAAAGACAAATTTGAAACAGCGCCATCTATGAAGTGTTAGAAAAATCAAACACACCTTAACTATTGGAAATTAATAATCAAATGACGCATATATAAATGTTGTTTGACAGACAATATCTAGATTGACACTATAAAAATTATGCCATTTAAGTAACTTGGGAAGAGAAACATAGTTTAAAGAATGTAAGTTGTATAATGTTAATTTTGTAACAGCGCCATCTATGAGATTTCGTAAAAATCAAATCAATTTAGATGTTAACACTACTGAATACACAGTTGGAAATTAATAATTTTAATATAATGATGTTATTTATTTAACTCTTTAGCCCATATCTTCCCTTCCCTATAAGGTAAATTTCGTGTAAATAATAAATATACTACATTTTTTTAAAGTGAGGGTAGATGTTTATTATTTTAAGTAAAACTAGACACCATTATCTACAGTTAATCTAATATTGATTGCGTTCATTAGTTACAATTTCAAAAATCTTCGTATTTTATAAATTTACTAGCTTACCGCCCGCGGGTTCGTCCGCTTTGTCTAAAACCTAATAAATTATATACTAAAACCTTCCTCTTGAATCAGTCTATCTATTAAAAAAACCGCATCAAAATCCGTTGCGAAGTTTTAAAGATTTAAGCATACAAAGGGACATAGGGACAGAGAAAGCGACTTTTTTTATACTATGTAGTGATATTTATAAAGCAATTGAATGCCATAAAACCAAAAAAATCAAATGCAATCTTCGTGTTTTGTGAATTTTCACCATCATGCGTTCCCACAAAAAGTAAGTTGTTACTTATAGGTATTTATTTTTTATAATGATAGCAATTCATGTTTTTTGTTGGTAGGTATTATATTACACTTTTAGAATCAATACATATAATAAAATTCTAGAAAAGTGGTGTCTGTACAATGAAAATATGTAAAAAAAAATTAGCAGGGGTTATTATTAAATCGATCCCAAACCCAAAACTGTAGTTAAAAAATTTTTTGTCTGTTTGTCTGTTTGTCTGTATGTTTGAACACGCTAATCTTTCGATTCGGTTTTCACTAATATATTGTGGTAATCTTCATTTAACATTTAGCGTTTATTTCATGTCAATCGGTTCATAAATCGGCGAACATTTGCTAAGGCATTCTATGGTACACATACAGTGTACGATAAAACGTAAGTTATCTGTTATACGCTACAGTTATGTCCAAGTGATCATATCGAAAGTCCCCAAGGGTGGCGGGGTAAGCTGAGGTAGTAGGGGGGGGGATTTCTAGGTAAATTTTATACATAAAATGTCCTTTAATCCATCAGGCCCCGGAATCACAGACACAATAGAAAATCTATTGTGTCGTGGCCCGATCGGGCCGTTCGGGGCTCAATGGGTTAAATTATGTCGTATTATATTATATTTTTAACCCCCGATGCAAAAATATGGGTGATAAGTGTTTGACCGCTGTGTGTGTGTGTGTTTGTGCCACCGTAGCTCGCTAGCAGGTAATCCGAATTAGATGATGTTTTTTTGTTAGGCAGCATATTTTCCGACGCTGGTTCTTAAATAAACTGTTTCAAAATCGGTTCATCCATTTATTGTAACTAGGTATATAGGGGTAAAAGTGGGAATGAAAATAACTAAAGTTGTCGAATATACTTTAGTGATATATTAAATGAAAGTGAACGACCTATCAGTAAAAATAAGTCAAATTTTATCAAAATCGGTTCATCCATTTATTTGATATAGAAGGTATAAAAGTGGTAGATAATAAAAAAAGTGAATTTTGACTCAAGTGACATATGAAATGAAAGGGCATGACGTGTAAAGTATAATTAGACATATTTAATCAAAATCGGTTCATCCATTTACTATACATAGCATTTTCCGGACATTTTCCAGGCTTTTTCCGGACATTTCCACGCAATTTCCGGATATTTTCCAGACATTTCCCTGGCATTTTCCGGTTATTTTCCGGGATTTTCCAGACATTTTCCGGGAATTTCCCAGGCATTTTCCGGGGATTTTCCGAACATCCCGGGGATTTTCCGGATGTTTCCCAGACATTTTCCGGACATTTCCCTGGCATTTTCCGGGGATTTTCCACGCATTTCCCAGGCATTTTCCGGACATTTCTCAGGCACTTTCCGGGGATTTTCCAGGCATTTTCCGGATATTTTCCGGACATTTTCACGCATTTACCGGATATTTTCCGGACATTTTCACGCATTTTCCGGATATTTTCCTGGCATTTTCCAGGGATTTTCCACGGTTTTTCCGGGAATTTGCACGCATTTTCCGAGCATTTCCCAGGCATTTTCCGGTTATTTTCCGGGAATTTCCCAGGCTTTTTCCGGGGATTTTCCGAGCATTTCCCGGGGATTTTCTGGATGTTTTCCAGACATTTTTTGGTCATTTCCCTGGCATTTTCCGGGGATTTCCAGACATTTTCCGGGGATTTTCCGAGCATTTCCCGGGGATTTTCCAGACATTTACAGGCTATGTCAGGGAAATGTCCGGAAAATGTCTGGAAAATTCCCGGAAAATATCCGGAAAATATCCGGAAAATGCCTGGAAAATGCCTGGAAAATCCCCGGAAAATGCCTGAGAAATGTCCGGAAAATGCCTGGGAAATGCGTGGAAAATTCCCGGAAAATGCCAGGGAAATGTCTGGAAAATGTCTGGGCAACATCCGGAAAATCCCCGGGAAATGCTCGGAAAATCCCCGGAAAATGCCTGGGAAATTCCCGGAAAATGTCTGGAAAATCCCGGAAAATAACCGGAAATGCCAGGGAAATGTCTGGAAAATATCCGGAAAATGCGTGGAAATGTCCGGAAAAAGCGTGGAAAATGCCTGGAAAATGCCCGGAAAATGCACGGAAAATCTCCGGAAAATATCCGGAAAATGCGTGAAAATTTCCGGAAAAAGCGTGGAAAATGCCACTTCAAATTTGCGAAGTAATTAAAGCAGAAAACCAAAAAAGAAAAAGAAATCTAAAAATCTTTCATATTAAATGTATACGGGATATTCATATTTCATACTTAATGTATGGGAGGGTTTAAAGATAATTTTTTTGATATTTCTCGATTTATTTTTAAAAATTTATTACGGCCATTTTACTCATTAGGTTAAGTACTTTCGATATCAGTTTAAAGTTTTTTGTTATCTGTAATACTTACGGAAAAATCGCCTGTGCACACTTAACGATTACACCCTGGTATATAGGTATAGTAAATGGATGAACCGATTTTGATTAAATATGTCTAATTATACTTTACACGTCATGCCCTTTCATTTCATATGTCACTTGAGTCAAAATTCACTTTTTTTATTATCTACCACTTTTATACCTTCTATATCAAATAAATGGATGAACCGATTTTGATAAAATTTGACTACTTTTTTTACTTTACTGTATAGGTATAAGTGGGAATGAAAGAAACGAATGTTGTCAAATATTGTGATAGTACCTACCTAAGTGATATATCAAATGAATGTGCATAACGGGTGAATTACAATTAGTAATGTTTTATCGAAATCGGTTCATCCGTTTATTACATATAGGGCACTTTAGGGGTGACAGTGGTTAGATAAATAAACCAAATGGAGCATCAAACGATAGGATATGACGTGTACATATAGGTACAATGAGATAATATTATTTACATCAAAATCGGTTCTGCCATTTACTAGGGATGGAAAGGGAAGGGTTGAAAGGCTGTGAAAGAAGAGGGGGACATGGGAGCGAGAGGATAGCCACACCCTGGAAATTTTGAACTCTTCTGTAACAAAGTTTTATAGCTCAGTTTAGTTTTAATTTTACTAACAGTTATTTTGTGTCATTATTTTTTTTATTTCTTAACTGTAAAATAATCTGTAAGTACTTATAATTTAGTTGTTTATGGTAGTACGTGTTTCAAGACGTGTTTACTCAATAATTGTGTGTTAAGTAGTAACTACTATGCAGTCACTATTCCACGCGGACGAAGTCGCGGGCACAGCTAGTTTAATCAATGAAATCTTTAAGGAATTTAATCTTTTATATTCAAGTGATATACTACGGTGACATAAACAATTTAGATGTTTGTTATTTAATACATCACAATGTCTCAGAAGAAATTTGAATAATTATTGCATTCATCTAATATTGGCACATCCACCAGGGTCTCATAAGTCTAAGGAGGTTTATGATTCCTCGTATAGTTCTTATTAAGAATTAGTTTTCGTATAGTAATTATTCTTTCGTACCTTTATAATAGTAGTTTATTCTGAATGAAAGACGGGGCGCAACGAGCAGCGTAAGTTGTCATTTGGTTGTCTCAGTTGGAGTGAGCAGGACAGCAAAAGGTGCTGTAGTTATTGTTAAATAACGTAGCTGATTGTACTAGGAGCGCAATAACAGTAAGGAGGTTTATCGCACGATCTTGTACACTCAGCTTCTTGCGAGTATGCGCTCCTATTTTTCGTGATGGATTTTAATGTGAATAATTACTATTTATTCAATAAACTAATAAGCACTACGGTTAAAGACACAACTGCACGCGAGCGCGGTCCGAGAGGAAGAGGAATTTATCGATGCAGAGTCATTTTATGGGACCTTTTATATCATTGAAATCATATTCAATGTAATGGAATCCACTATAAGTACATTTAGATATTCTTGTATTTAAATCTAGAATATTAAAGTGAAACTTTTATTACATCGTCTCAAACTTTTTGGTCTGTGTAGCGCATGTCTCGTGTATCGCGGCTGCCGAGTAGGTATACCTACTCGGCAGCCGACCGACACGCGACATGCGCTACACAAAGCAATGTTCGGAACCGTTCGAACAGTTTCACTTTTACCGTGGTTTCATAAAACCACACAACATTTATGAAAATAATAATAAAATATACATAATTTATTTTACTAAATATTTAAAACGACTGATTATATTAATTATGGGCGACATTTATGTAATAATAGCGTATCGTTTATTCGTGAATCGTATTCTTCTCTTTCTCTTTCTTAAACTTCTCTTTCTTATTTTATTTAATCTATTTTCCTTATTAAAGGCAGTCTAAAATTTATTGCTCTGTGGCGCAAAACCTGTCTTATAATAAGTATTAAGTACCTACATAGAATATGAGGATCTTAAAATGTAATTCAATTCACTACAATAAGCAATAAAACACAAATTATACTTACTACACAAATAAAACGACAGAAATTAAATGAAAAAAAAATATAATTGTTATTTTATAATCTCAATTGAATTTGTTTACTAAAGCATGTCATTAATTTATATTGAAAATGTGGAATGAGTCCACTTACACAACACTCGGTAAGGCCTTATTTATTTCTAAATGCACGTACCTACATACCTATACCTAGTTTATAATAATACTAGATTTCCGCCCGCGGCTTCGCCCGCGTTTTCAAAGGAAATCCCGCATAGTTCCCGTTCCCGTGGGATTTCCGGGATAAAACCTACCCTATGTGTTAATCCAAGTTACCTTCTATATGTGTGCTAAATTTAATTGTAATCGGTTCAGTAGTATTTGCGTGAAAGAGTAACAAACACACACACACATGAGACATGACACACACATCCTAACAAACTTTCGCATTTATAATATTAGTAGGATTAAAACTGCTTTTTAGTTTTTACATTATCTCTCTGATTATTTTTTTTTTAATTATCTATCAAATTAAATACTTAATTAAATAAATAATAATATTACCTTCACAATCACCTAACAACGGTTTAGAGCAATTACTCCAGTCAGTCAAGACAATCAATTCACAATAATTCCAAAAGTTTTCAAACTACGGTCAAGTGAATGGTACATTGGGACGACAATAAATCTCATTTTGCAACCTTGTCCGCAGTCCGGAACAATGTTAAAATTGCAATTAAATTATTTTTTTTTGCTATATGATCGTGGAAAAAATTCCATATTATGTATTAAATTTGCAACCAATCTAAGTGTACGGAACTTATGGATTTTTGCTGACTTATAGAAATTTTTGCGGCCAAGAGAAATTTTCCTCACGTATAGAAATTTTCCTGGCTTATAGAATTTTCCTTTCTTATAGAAATTTTCCAGCTTATAGAAATTTTCCCGACGTATGAAAATTTTCCCGACTTATGGAGTTTTCCTGTCGTAGAAATTTCCCTGACGTATAGAAATTTTCCTGGCGTATAGAAATTTTCCTGGCTTATAAACATTTTCCTGACTTATACAAATTTTCCTTATCTATACAAATTTTCCTAGCTTATAGAAATTTTCCTTCCATATAGAAATTTTCCCGACGTATGGAAATTTTCCTGACATAGAAATTTTTCCTGACTTATCGTAATTTTCCCGACTTATGGATTTTTCCTGACGTATAGAAATTTACCTGAGTTATACAAATTTTCCTTATCTATATAATTATGCGGCAAAGGGAAATTTTCCTCACGTATAGAAATTTTCCTGTCTTATGGAAATTTTCCAGCTTATAGAAATTTTTCCGACTTATGGATTTTTCCTGACGTATAGAAATTTTCCTGGCTTATAAACATTTTCCTGACTTATAGAAATTTTCCTTTTTTTGAAATTTTCCCGCTTCTAGAAATTTTCTCAACGTATGGAAATTTTCCTGACTTATCGAAATTTTCCCGACTTATGGCGTAAATTTTCCTGGCATATAAACATTTTCCTGACTTCTACAAATTTTCCTGGCTTATAGAAATTTTCCTCATGTATAGAAATTTTGCTTGTTTATAGAAATTTTCCTTTCTTATAGAAATTTTCCAGCTTATAGAAATTTTCCCGACTTATGGATTTTTCCTGGCGTATAGAAATTTTCCTGACTTATAGAAATTTTCCTGACGTATAGAAATTTTCCTTTCTTATGGAAATTTTCCAGCTTATCGAAATTTTCCCGACTTATGGAAATTTTCCTGACTTGTAGTAATTTTTCCTGACTTATCGTAATTTTTCTGTCAATCGAAATTTCCCTAACTATTGTTAAAATCATTTTTCTAATCTTCCTAAAATTGGAAATTTTTACGACTGATTAAAGTAAACCACCCACCTATTCCCACCCACATCCCGTACGCTATGCTCTCTATCCACAGGCCGCGCGTGCGCAGAATGGCTCAGTATCTGCATAGCTAGCGAACGTATAAACTCGCCCGGTCGTTGGGCGTGGTACCTACATATTTCGCAATAAAAGGTAGCCTATGTCCTTTCTCGGGTATCAAAATATCTCCATACCAAATTTCATGCAAATTGGTTCAGTAGTTTAGGCGTGATTGAGTAACAGACAGACAGACAGAGTTACTTTCGCATTTATAATATTAAGTATGGATTATCATTAGATACCTATTCTCTGACAGTAGTCAAAAATATGTGTTTCATAGAATCTATGTAGGTACATTAAATTGTTCTTAGTGTTCTTGCAGTTAAAACGAAAACATAAAAACATACAATTGTTAGGTACCGTCTGACTTATGACCTAAAATATAAAAAGCTTTGTTTTAAAATACCTACTTTTGAAATGCAATATAAACGATAATATTTCTATATATATATTTCTATATGATTAATATGGAAAAGAAAGGGAGCTATTTATATTTTATTTAGTATTTTACTCTTCCATATAGAGTTTAGACAACTCGCAAAAACACTATTTGTAAATTTCACAAAAAAATTTTCTTCCTTCTAACGATTGTTATGTTTTCAGAGCCATGCCAGATCAAGAGGTAGAATGGAATCAAGAGTTAGTTTCCTTAAAGGACTGGTTGAGCAACCAACCGCATTTACCCCACGATGTCGGTAAGTCTTACAACACCATTTCCGATCCTTTACATTTATGATTGATACCTTATTTTCTACAAAAAATACAACCTTAGAAACATATTAAATAATTAAAAGTCATTTTTCAAATTTGCATTCCTGCTTATCGAATATACGTTATCGTAAACATTTAACCAAACTATCAAAAGATGCACAAGGTTATCGACCTCCAAAGAGATTGTCGAATTGTAATCACAAATACAAGCATGTAGCAATAGCTGTTGAATAAGAAATAGCATATTGACACACATAATTCATGTGTAAAGGTTTAAGGCACAAGTAACGAACGTGAAGCTCTTATGAAATATATAGTGTTATGCGTTAATTGAGTCCGTGACTATAATTGAATTTTTTTTTTAAAGTACGTGTTTGATGTTTGTCACGGAAGCTAAATGACAGTTTTATCGAACTAAATATCAACCACACACACCAAGTGCGTGGTTGATATTTAGCTCCTCATTAACTTAATTTATATTGCAATGCATAATGTGGTATAATCGGCTACTTCAACATAATTATAACGCAATTAAATTATTGCACGTCTATTTCTTACATATAAACACAGAAATAGTTGTGGATATGTGGGTAGATTAAGATGAGCATCAAGGGTGAGGAAGGAATGATTGAGTAAAAATTATAAAAGGTCACTTTGACTTAATTTAACAAATAATACAAAAAAACTTTACATCCTTCACATTCCAATGGAACACTTACCTACCTATTTGTATCTACTCAAAACCTCTACAAATAACTTAACATGTAGGTAAATTTGCAAATCTTTCAAACTCTACTAGGTTCTATTGTAATCGCACTTTTCTTAATTTAAATGAATAGTACGTAGTTAAATTATTTAATTGAATAAAAGAAAGTTTCATGTTACCATATTCTAATAATTTTAACAAAACAACAGTTGTACTGTACCTAGTTTCCATGACGGTGAATTAGAAAACCATAATAAATATATTCATCAAATTATAAAACTTTCGTTTATTCTCTTATATTACACGCTACGTGGTCAATCAGTGAGAGGGTAGATGACAGTTGTTTCTAAATATTATCGACCTAAATGTACGTTTTAACTTCAATGTCCGATTAAAAAACTTGGCCACAGATTACTAAATATTGGGCTTCAATTCTAGAGAGTTAAGCATGCTGCATGATAATGGCAGAATGAATTTTAATGCCGTAGTAATGTTAATATAGATTTCCCTACGTATGTTACCGAAATATTAACAAACTGTACAAAACTATAATTTTCTTTACATCACCATTACAAATTACAAAATATTTTAACACTGTTACAAGTTTTGTACGCCTTTCTGAAGTCATCTGATCATGTGTGTGATGTAACATTCGAAAAATGAAATAATTATATATGTACATAACACAGAACATTAAAAACAAATAGGTAGAAGTGCTATAATGTCATAATTAGTATGAAAACCAGTGTCGCCAAACCCACACATTTAAACCGATTATAACTATATATTATTCGAACCGAGTTATACAGTACACTACAAGTAAACTATGCCTTTGATTGGACGGCTTAATTTGAGTAAAAACTGACTTAGGTTATAAATTCAGCATTTCAATATGTACCCTAACGCACCATGTTACGGTTTATTTTAGTATAACATCCCGAGGTATATTAGCTGTTTTGTTTCTCATTGCACAGAAATTCCAAATTCGAAAACATCCAGCTACTCCACAACAGAGGGCGTTAGTTTTCGATAGATATAACTTTGAACCTCAACACATAGAGATTAGGTTAAAATTTGTGTCACTCAACATTAATGACATTAACTTGATATTTATCTGATGCTATGCCCTGAGGGATGTCAGCCTTGTTTCGATAATTCACAAATAAATATTTTTTGTGTATTTTTTTTTCTTTCTATTATATGAGTTATGAGTATAGTATAATGTGTCACATTTTGGAGTATGTTTATTACTACTAAGTACGTCTTTTTATATTATTACTATTAAATAAAAAACGGAATAGAATAGTATTAATCTATATTTACAAAATACAAACAGAAAATATGCATTATTTTAAATCTTGGAACTGCCGTAGGTTTGCTGTGTCGGTGGCCTTTGTTAGACTGCTTAGTGCTGTTCGGCATCCAGTTTACTCGTCACGTTGCATTTATCAATTTCTCTTTTAAATTAGCCTCTTTGGAAAATCTATAAATAAATTGGACAAATGAAAGCTAAGGAAAAATAAAATAAAATTTAATATTTATAATGTTTGTCTTTTCTAAAGTATCGATACTGTCGATATGCGCCACAAGCATCACTAAAGCGACATTCGTTTGTTTATTGCAATAATATTCCAGAAAGTCTTGTTTGCTGTTTAATCTATAATAGTACTAATTTCTTACGGATTAAGGTTCATTTTGACTAGATATTTGTATACAATTTTGACAAATTACGACAAGCGAAGTTATAACATAAAATATATGTAAAATAAATAAAAATAAGACTTACCGATGGTATGAAATGCCTCCATTGCTGATATTATTTCGTCTGCACTCTAATACCGAACAACACGTCCTAATTAATGAATAAATATGGAAAAAAGGTTTGACAGCTGACAACCGACTCGAATATTTTTCTGCGCACAACTGAGAGCAAGTTATTAGTTAGGTGATCTAAACTTATTATTGACACGTGGGCCACGCCCACATCACACTTCTATTTGTTTTTACTGTTCTGTGGTACATAAACACATTGCATGCTGTAACGCCAACATTATGAAAGCTTAATAACCATTAACCAACAACCTTTTTGTATAAATGTTTGTTTTTAATCTATCAATGTCAATCATGATAGTTTTGTATTACCTAAATCACAAATAATATTATATTATTTGAGAAATTTACTAAGTAATTAAAATAAGATAATAAATATCGTGTGTATCAATAAAGTATAACAGGTCACAGAGCAAAAGCTCGATAAATACATTGTTGCATTTATCAAACGAATTTATTACATTCTATTATAAGGATTTTAATAGTTAATTTACTGTTATTTTTATTGATAAACATTATCAATGCTCTCAAGTCACAATGTTGGGAGGAAATACAACAAGATAACACGATTGAATATTCATAGACCTTCCCTTTCATATGGCCTATATTTGGTAATAAAGTACTTGCTTAATGATTATATATGCAATGGATCTGTCAGTAGAAGATTTAAAATACATTTCAGAGTTTTAAAAGCCAACTGGCTCTACTTCCTTCCTGCAAGCTAATGTCATGGGTGAGAAGTGACCCTTGTACTTGCATGGTAGCACATGGTAGGTACTATAGGTCAAGCTACCTATATCGATGTAATCAATGTCAATTATTGTCACTATATTGATGGGTATACTTTTTATTAATGTCAATTAAAAAAGCCAGACAATTTCTGTGGTATATTTTTTAGTTTTTATGTATGGTTTCATGGTTCTCTTTGCTCTAGATTTCTAGATAATTAATTATGAAATTTTAATTATGAATGAAAACACTTAGGTAGTCTTTAGATAGGTCTTCCAAAGAATGAAAAATTGCGATGTCGTTAAAATACTATGATTAAAGCCGACATATCATTGAAAATCTATTAAAACGAAAAGCATAGGTTTGTTTTTCTAACACCTGGCTTAAATTAACACTTATTTTTTCAGAGGATGTTTTACTTCGTCGCTTTTACATTAGCTGCGGCCAGAAACTAGAACGTGCTAAGCGTACCATTGACTTATTTTTCACCATACGGTCATCAGCTCCAGAGCTGTTCTGCAAAAGAGATCCTTGCTCACCGGAGATACGACGCATTTTTGAAATTTGGTATGTTAGTTGAAATAAATCATTAGAATAGATTATGAAAATACACTTTTTTAATACCAATGGACATTATATGCCAAAATAAACAATGTATCTATTTTAACTATGTACCTATCTGTTTGCTCTTGACATTTGGCCCTAAGTGTGAAAACAATAAAATTTACCGCATCATTAAACTTATGGGATTTCCGCACTTATATTCTGAGCTATACATTTTTTATATAGACACCTTATAATGATAATATGGGCCTTAATATGTTAATTGTTATTTCAGTGACTTAATCCCCTTACCTAACAAAACAAAGGAGAATTACAAAGTGTTCGTATACCGACTAAATAACCCGAATTTGGATTTATTTAACTTCGTGGATGCGGTTAAAACATTCTTCATGTTAATCGACACGAGGTTGACTGAAGAAGATGAAATTCCTTCTGGAGAAATTCCTATATTCGACGCACATAATATTACTTTGAGGTTCATTGGAAAAATTAATCTGTCAGTTCTAAGGAAATACATGATGTACACTCAGGTGAGTTGTTTGTTATATTGTTGCAGTAGGTATGTGTTTATTTTTATTGTTTGAATAAAGTACAAGCATAATTTGAAGCGCGAATAAAAAAAACTATTTTACAATTCTGAGAATCGGTTTAAAAGTTAACTTAAGTATTCTCTATATAGCTATAGTACCGATCATTCAATCAATTTATGACCGAGCAATCGAATTTAACTGAGGTTTGCGAAATCTATAGAAATTTGTGTTCAATGGCTAACAGCCAATCTTTATCAATTTACAAGCTCAAGAGTTTCTATATTATGGTTTCTATGGTACAAAAAACTGAATTCGATAACCGAAACACTGACATTTTTACATCACACTTATGTAATTCCATCATCTGCAACCGGCAGCAACACGTTTTAAAGTAACTTTCAATTTAAAAATTTTCGAAATACGTTTGAGTCACGGCTCTCCACGAAACTGTAATTTTCCCCAATAAATTACCGTCACATATCAAAGTAGGTAGGTACGCAAAGTTTGGTCATATAAGCTTTTGCACAATCGTGTGATAGAGAACGAACCTTAGTCGATTACGTAAATGTTTTAATCGTTATGTTTTAATAGCCACAACCTTATTGCCTCATAGTCATAGCCATAATATAGCCAGGACAAGCTCTATGTTAGCCTTCGGTGGTGATGTGTGCTTATGAATAGCTTTTGTCGTTAATTTGCTTCATTAATAATAATTATTATTAGTACCTATTTATTGTTCAGTTTACTTCTAGTTCGATGGAAAATATAAGAAATACAATTGCATTAGATAGAGAACTTAGGAAACTTAGAAGGCTCCTTCATATTTTGATAAAATTATTAAACTAGTGATCAAGCATGTAGAGTACAAATTTCATACTTCTGTAAATGGTTGAATTTAAGTAGATTAGGAATCAACGCCTTAGGTAATAATAGTTATCCTATAGATACGAGTAGAGTTCATGAAAAAAATTTACTTTCTCTCGTGTACGTTAATTATATTACTGTACTGTGTTCTATATCCTTCACCTCCTGTACTGTGTTCTGTTTGATCCGAAAACACCGCAATATTTAAAAGAGAGATTTGAGTTCCTTGTGTCTAATTTACACCCAATTCGATCATCAAATAAGTCTCGTCTGGTCGTACCGGGGCATGTAAATCATATTTATAATTCTTCCTTTACTGTGCGTGCCATCAGGCTATGGAATGATCTACCATTAGACATAAGAGAAGCTCAATCTCTACTCACATTCAAAACACTGCTGAAGCGATTTTACCTGTCCAAGTCATGAACTCAGATCTACCTGTTTCATTTAAGTTAAATATTGTTGTATTGTTGCTGTCACCGTATGTGTCTGTTTTTCAACTAGTAATTAGCTCATTTCTATGTGTATGTATATAATATGTATATGTATGTATGTGTATATATTATGTATGTATATAATAGGGATGTATATATGTACTTTGTATTTATATTACTTTATCTACGTATACTACAACAAGCAATTGAGCTAAATCGAGGATCTAAAGTTTTCACTCAAACCCTGCATAGAAGTCACCTGACAAAATTGACCACATCAACAGGGAACGTTGTTGCATCGGGGCCGGAAATTCTCTCGGAAGTTAAAGACTTTTATAGCCGCCTATATGCTTCACAAGCGCCCCAGTCCAAACCGACTAATGAAGACCCAAGAGCCACCTTGACACGTCATTATACTGAAGACCTGCCTGACATAAGCGTACATGAACTTGTGTTGGCTCTCGGACAACTTAAAAATGGAAAGGCCGCAGGAGACGACGGAATAACAACGGAACTCTTAAAAGCCGGTGGGGCTCCGGTCCTAAATGAACTTGTGGATCTGTTTAATTCCGTCCTCTTTAATGGGAGAACTCCACAGGCGTGGAGCAACAGTGTTGTCGTACTGTTCCATAAAAAAGGTAATAAAACCCTTCTAAAGAACTATCGCCCAATTTCACTGTTGAGCCACGTTTACAAGTTGTTTTCGAGGGTCATCACAAACCGCCTTGCTCGCCGACTCGACGAATTTCAACCTCCAGAACAGGCCGGGTTTCGATGTGGTTATAGCACCATAGATCACATCCACACTGTGCGGCAGATTGTGCAGAAGACCGAAGAGTACAATCAGCCCCTTTGTCTCGCTTTTGTGGACTATGAGAAGGCTTTTGACTGCATCGAAACGTGGTCTGTTCTCGAATCCTTGCAGCGGTGTCAGGTCGATTGGCGATACATACAAGTGTTGAGATCACTCTATAATTCTGCAACGATGACCGTTCAAATTCAGAATCGGCGTACTGAGCATATCCATCTACGGCGAGGTGTGAGACAAGGTGATGTTATCTCACCGAAATTGTTCACAACCGCGTTGGAGGATATGTTCACGACGCTGAACTGGATGGAAAGGGGTATTAACATTAATGGTAAATACATCTCACACTTGCGTTTTGCTGACGATATCGTGATAATGGCCGAATCACTGCATGACCTGCAAGAAATGCTGAGCGACCTCGCTAATTCATCCCAGCGCATCGGTCTCCGCATGAACATTGATAAAACTAAGATCATGTATAACGATCACATTACACCGGAACCGATCACTGTTCATGGGGCGACTCTTGAAGTTGTTCAGGAATACAATTACCTGGGACAAACGCTCCAATTAGGAAGGAACAACTTTGAGAAGGAAATTAACAGACGGATACAGTTGGGTTGGGCAGCATTCGGAAAACTTCGCCGAATATTAACGTCATCGATACCCCAGTGCTTGAAGACGAAAGTCTACAACCAGTGCGTCCTACCAGTGCTGACCTACGGAGCCGAGACGTGGACACTCACAGTTCGACTGGTCCACCAACTCAAAGTCACTCAGCGTGCTATGGAAAGAGCTATGCTCGGTATTTCTCTAAGGGATAAGATCCGGAACGAAGTCATTCGACAGAGAACTAAGGTTATCGACATAGCTCACCGGATTAGTAAGCTGAAGTGGCAGTGGGCTGGTCATATTTGCCGCAGGACGGATAACCGCTGGGGCACCCGTGTTGTAGAGTGGAGACCGCGTCTCGGCAAACGTAGTGTAGGACGCCCCATGACACGATGGAGCGATGACTTGCGTAAGATAGCAGGGAAAAACTGGCGGCAAGAAACCAACGATAGGGCTAAGTGGCGTGCCATGGGTGAGACCTACGTCCAACAGTGGACGAACACAGGTTGAAAGAGAGAGACGTATACTACTTTTATGTATGTATGTATGTGTATGTAGGTTTATGTAAGTATATGTAAGTATATGTATGTAGGTATATTATGGATGTATATATTATGTTCTCTGTGTTTATACTATTTTATTTATGTATTTTAAACTTTATAAATGCACCTCTTGCCCATAAACTAATACTTACACTGTTTTTCCTTGACCACCAGGTTGTCTGGAAGAGATCGCTGTCTTAGCGATAAGACCGCCTGTTGTGCTCAACTGTGTCTATTTATTTTATATATTTACTTTTGTAATTTTTATTTATTGGTGCACAATAAAGTATTTTTGTTTGTTGTTTGTTTGTATATTCACAATGCACTGAGCACAAAAAGTTTCCGCCGAAACCGAATTGAAAGTTGAACGTAGCATTTTCTTCTATTTATTTCTATTCCACGGGTTTTAAGTGTTGAATGTCCGTTAATATCTGTTTTATGCATTATTAATTGTTCACAGGAAGCTATCCCAGTCAGGCTAAAACAAGTGCATGTAATCAACGCACCGGCGTATATTGGAAAAATTTTTGCTCTTTGCAAACCTTTCCTGAAGTCTGAAGTTGCTAAATTGGTAAGTGACTAGGGATAGCTTTAATTAGCTTTTTTTATTTTAACCAATTATAATAAATAGAGAACAAATTCTAACCGTTTGTTCGTAATATTATGGCAAGTTTAATATATTCTGTTTTTAAGTATGAAATAACATAATATAAGTATACATTGTAGCAAAAAATTAAACAGTTTTTACCTACACATAGTCGGTTTTGTTTCGTAACACAATCTATGAAATCATCTACGAAAATATTATCTAATCGCAGTGTAATATTTTTTATGCAATAAATGATATTTTTTTTACAAAATGTAAATTTTATTAAATATAGGTACATATAATTTAATTTGTATTGAGTCTTGTTTTTATTTCCCGAATATAATAATTGATCAAATACTACGATTAAAGGATTCAAGTTATCACAAAAGATAGTTTTAATTAAAATAATACTTGCACATCATTAATTAATATCATAATAAGTTAAATTTGTATTAATATGTACCAACTGATTATTTATTTTAGATAAAATTCCATGAACCGAATTCCGAGACCCTTCACAAAGATATTCCTAAAGAGTTGTTCCCGTTCGAGTATGGAGGTCAGGCTGGTACCATAGATGAGATCAAGAGGTACTGGATCAAACGTGTTGAAGCGAAGAGGTAAGAAATAAAAATACATCGCGCCTTTTGTAAAAGAGGACAATTTTACGGGGAATAAATATTATGACCACCAGAAAATACTTTGATACCGTAAGCTCTTTTACCAAAAATATATACTTAACACCAATTTTATATTCTGGTGATAATTTACTATTTTTGCCTGTGATATTTTACTAAATCAGGTGATCAGTTAAACATAAGCCCAATTTTACTAGCATTTGATACAACATTTTTATTTAGGAGTAGGTAAATGTTTAAAGTTGTAGTTGCTGACGCGATTTAGCCTAGAATTAATATTAACATAATATTATTGACAACTTTATTTAAATTAAAAATTATTTTTTTTATTAAAATAATATTTATTTTACAGAGATTGGTTCCTAAAGAACGACGCTCGTTGGGCGGTGAATGAAAAGCTGCGATCGATGGATTGCCAGAGCGATGCTGTTAAAAAAGTTCAGGAGTTGCCAACCTCCTTCCGATCGCTTGCCTTAGACTAGTTTTGCCTGTACATAAATAATAAAAATATAAAGAGAACGAGAACTAAATATTTTAAAAACATATCTTATCAAAATTTTAGAGTAATGGTTGAAATTGAAATATTGATATTGCCACGGGTCTTTAGTTACCTATTTAAATTGTGAATATAAAATACGAGTTGTACGTATTTGAGTTCAAATAATATAACACGTAACATATTGTTGTGATAGATAGAATCATTTACATTACACAATTTTAAAACTCTGTGATATTCATGTTTGAAGAGTATATTTTTGGATCATAATTATATTATTTTAATTTCGCAGAAATGCTAATAAAATATTTTGTTATAAGAATAGTATTAGATTTACGTATACCTGAAATAGGATTGGAATTTACAAAAACATTGGTGCTTTTTAGAAATTTGGATAAATATTGAATAAAATAAAAAAAACAAATGAAATAATTTTTTATGACAATTTTGTAGAGTAGATTTTGTAGGTGTGCATTTTTTATACGTAATACACATGTTTAATCATTGAAATAGAATGTCTATTTAATAAAATTGTATAACTTAAAAAAAATTAAGGATATGTGTATGTCAATCTTGCCTAGGGCCTTAAAATAACGGCGACTCATCAACAATCCAGAGTCTTAAATAAAATCTTATTTATGTATAATTGAATTAAACATAATGAAATATGGCGGTCATCATTTTTATTTTTATTACATTTAAGGTTAGTTGATAGATTAAGTGAAAATAAATGTTTTTTATTTTTTTATATTGATTAAGTTTTTGAATTATAGTTTTTGAATACAAAAACAGCAAAAGGATATGGTTCAGTTTTCTACTATGTGTTTTTATTTTAATTTAAGATAAAAGATTTTGTGAAAATATGCTGTCGTTTTATTGTGTTTTCATCCGGCTAGGTTTATTGTTTGCCCTTTTTCCCTTTCCCCTTTTCTGACTTATTCCTTCGTGTGGTAATTAAAGATTTAGGTAATAATACAAAGAAACGATGAGTTAGCTTAGCTATGTAAATCTTCATTACATTATAAAAACCACCTTAATGTATCTAATTATTCTTAATTTTAAAGAATATTATAATTTTTCTGGGTGACGGCTGGTCGAGAGGTCAAGGTGTCGATCTCTTGATCGATTTTTTTCTATTCTTTGAATACCAATATTAAAATAAACCTTTGTTTATCTGGCCAATGATAAATGACACCTCACAAATATTCTTCTCTCAAGTAGAGTTATATAATTAATATAATTATAATATTCAGTCAAATTGAATGGAAAATGTACTAAAGAGTTTACACGAGGAAAACATCCTAAAATCCATAAAATATAAATTTATAGTATGGATTTAAGGATGCTTATTTCATGAATCTAATAAAAATCTCTAAAAAAAATCGGAGCAAAGTTTTATTATAATGTTTTTGATGATTTTTTAAAAGGCGAAGTAACTAATATTATCTCTTATAGAGAATCGATAGAAATGTGATTCGACTAATCTGTGGACTGTGGTAGGCTAAGATAAATAATTTGAGAGCAAAAAAAATTGTAAGTACGATAGTGGTAATTGATTGCATAAAATATTACGGTGATAATTTCAAAATATTGAAAAGCATGAATAAAAGATGGAGGATTGGAGAATTGAAAAGAAAAATACGATAACTTTGATTTTCTTTAATAATATTTAACACGATAATACATGGGTATTTGTCATAAATACACATTGTTAGTGCAATTTTGTTATGATAAAATTAATAAAAATGTGTTTATGAAACAAAAGTTTTCTTGCACTTGTAATATTCCGATTTCCGTCTACGATGTAAAACTATGTGCATTTATGTATTATAATAATAAAATTACTATACATTGACCAGTTCAGTTAAATAAATGTACTTATTAAACAAAAGTATAAGTATAATAAAATTAATCTATAGAGAGTGTCCTGAAAGATCCATTCATAGCGTTTCCATCAGTTTTTGGTTTTATTTTGAGATCAGCTTTCCACAGGTTGTCGTTTAGGAACAATTTTCTGCAAATAAATAATTATTCCTTATTAAGATGTACGGAATATGCTTCTTGCTTCTTCTTGCATTTTAGCTCGTACAACTTGCATCCAATAAAATTTCGTGGAACTTGTATTATAACTTATTTTAACAAACTACTCTTATAAACATCTTTACGTTTAACAATATCGAATTACTAATTGAATTCTTGAAATAATACCTCTTTTCCCTAATTTTCTTAATCCAGTCTGCATTTTCTGACATCGTGCTGGGAGCGTCACCTCCGTACTCGACTGGCAAATATTTCTTATCGATATGCTTGTGTAGACTCTCATAGTCATGGAAAAAGTGGATCTGGAAATAAACATTTTGTTAAAATTATGTTTATTTTTATACTTAACAACTACTTATAATGATTTAAAAGCCTGAAGATTTCTCAGGTATTTTTTTTTTTTATATTTTAGAACACAGCAATTAATTAGTTATGTAGAGTTCTACCCAATAATTAAAAGCAATTTAGTTTTTGTGGCTATATTAATATTTATGATTATTAATGTGAATGAGAGATCAAAAATGAGATTCTATTAATAACTAAATCCGATGACCGAATAAATCTATGTATGAATTACTTATTATTCCCACGCACAAATCACAATAACATAATAGACTATTTTAAGATTTACAATGCCCATAAAAAATAAGGGTAACCTTAAATGTTGTAGGCTTACGATTACGATTTAGTTAAATCTGCTGACGAATTATATTATTTGTACTCACTATATCGCAAATTTCTGAAGGTAGAGCTGGTTTAATTAGCGAATATAGTTTGTCATAATACGATGGAGCATTCACACCATATACTTTCTTTACACGTACGGGCATACCTTCCTGTAAAAAAGAAACTAATTTATAATAGTCATTATTGTATAATCTTAAAAACTCTTGCAGGCTTAAATATCTATTATGCAAAACATAAGGTATTTTTTTAAACTTGATACATTTATAGAGATGGTTGGCTTAGATAGACCAGTCACATTTAATACGTATCGTTTGTAATAAAATTAACATAGGAGCATTGTTTTTAGCGAAATAAAAAAGGATTTATAAAATGAATGTGTGTAAGGTGCGATGATGGGGCGCTTCTGGCCTTGACTGTCTGTTTCTATGAATGGAATAAATGATTTATACGAAGTTAATTACTGTTTAAACGTTATCGTTGAATTAATTTGAAAATCGATTTATTAAATTACTATTTATAGCTGATCTTAGAAAATGATAGAGGTTCTCTTGAATGCCGAGATACGTATATAAATAATATATGTTCACATAGGTATTATGTATTGGTACGTTACTTTAACCGACACAGTAAAAAATATTTGAAAAACCTTCAGGTTCATCTTGTAAATGTTTCGCTCTACATGTACATAATATTTTCGTTCTATACATGTTTATGCCGTTGCAGTTGGCCCGTTGCAGTTGGCACAAGGAGACCACCATATTATCTATTTTTACATACTAACCAAAAGAAACAAGACAAAATCTCTGAAGAACATAATGTTGGCTTTTGGAATCATTTTTAAAGAAAACGATGACATGTCCAGTATGACGATGTGGCCTTCTGGGAATACGTTGTGAAACCTGATCCAATAGTCCGCCTGTATCGTGAGGGTTTTCAGGATATCGTAGAAAGAGAACTGCTCCAGGTCTGGGTCATCGTAGTGATGGATCAGTATTTCATTCTCACCGGCTTTGTATGCACACACTCGCCTGTAAATTATGAAGCATTTTAACGTGATATATTACTTCATTCAAGCATTTTACTTCATTCTTATACATTCACTACTTATAGGTATAGTTATAAACGCTTTCAGGCAATAATTGAGAAAGTAAAAAAATATCTTTTGTAAAGACGAATCGTGTAATCGCACGCTATATAGGCGTTAAAATAAATGTTTGATTCATCATCATTACATTATGTTTCAAATCATTAAATAATAACTTCTATGCAACGAGCGTGACTCTCACTTTTTTATACTACATTTTATTCATTAGCTAACATTTTAATTTTTAACGTTGTATTATTCTTGAAAAAATCCAAATTTTTGCACCTTTGACAGTTTCAAATTATTTGAGTGTTTGGTAGAGTCATCCGAAATAATAATAATTGTTATTATAACCTGTAGATATATTATGTTATGCCTATTACATATTTATAGTGTGATTATCAATAGAAGTAAGAGAGTAGGAACAATAAAATATTTTAGTACATATTGTTTCACCTTTAATTGAAAGTATGACGTACACAAAAGTATTGGCTATTGTTTCTTCCGGAGTACTTATTGCATGTAGTCTATTAATAATTTGATTTAACTTTATATTATTATATCTTTAAATTCATGCTCAATTTACATCGAGAAGTACCTATAATTTATTTATGCATTATAAAATTAATTATAGACCGTATTATGTATATTTAGTTTGTATTATATTTAGATGATAAAAACTTTGTTGAAGTTTGTGTAAACGAGTCATAGGTATACTCTACCATTCATTGATAGTCCACGGATGAGTAAATGTTAAGTGTAAAATATATTTGCACATTGCTATTGTATCTATTTGACTACGTTGTACCAACTTTTTAACTAGGTACAGTACTCCAAAATTAATAATGCACATGAAAATCTTCGCTAATTGTCGTATTTCCGAAAACACTCGAATCATTGAATCGTAAGAGCCCTAAACAATGCACTTGCATTTTACACCTTGTTCAAAAGAAAAAGAAGTCAATTCACGGTCATACACAATCAAAAACAATTCGGGCGGTAGGTGACGGTAGCCTGTCAGTCAAAAAACTCGAAAATCCGTCAGTCGTCTTTAAATATTGGTGGTGACTGCACGTGTTCTCTCTGTGTGGAATTATATAGAGCTGCTATTACATACGTTTCTTGGTTTTGTTTTTAAAGGTGAATTGAATTAATCGATGAAATGATTTACACAGGTGATGGCAATAGGGAAAGTGAAAATGAAGAAGAGCATAATGAAAGTTCCGATGTATCTAAAATGTCAGAAATAAAGATAATCCCTGTTTTTGATTGTTTTTATTTTTATTTTTATGTAATTGTCATAATACTGTAAATACTTTTGAATTGAGATTTTAATGATTAGATTTATATGGTTTAAATGTAAACTTGTGTTTGAAAACCATATTATATACCTACCTCTTTATATGTTCTGTGTTATATACAATATAAATTTTGTGTTATTTTAACCTTCTTCTCTTCCATCATTACACCAGCTTCAGTAAGACACTTTAAAAGTACTACAAAATTTTCCAAGTAAATCAATCCAACAAAGATATATTCGCAATCGTGGGGTTATTCTCGCTATTTACTTACAAGGAATTATCGAAACAAAATCGTTACTTACAAATAAATATTAATCTCTTTTAGCACAAAACACATAATTTGACTAAATTATGCATGAAGAAAATGCATTTAACCACTCTATATACATATTATCATCTTCGGACGCTCCGCTTCTTTGTTTCGTTGTAGCAATAAAATTATTAAAAATATTAAAATAAACTTTAATTCAAGATTTAAAAGCTTGGAACAGGAAAATGAATGAAGGACGTCATTTTAAAATAATGTTTGACAACATTTACAGTTTTGAAGTTATTTAACCAAATAAAAACCTGCTGTGAACAAAATATTAAGTTATATTTCGTCCGAAAATTACGATAGTAACATTAATTTCGTAGGTCAATCAACCTTGAGTGTATTTTTTGATAATAATTCAATTTTACGCCTTTTTTACACTTTAATAAAATTAGATAGAGTTATTTATTAAATTACTTACGTCACACTGAAAATGTTCTCTACTTCCTTTGAAAAGGGATCTCTTCCCGAGTATAATTCAGGCATCTGACTTCGAGTAGAACAAAATCTATCTATGCACTTTTTGGTTTTCTCCAGACTCCCGTAGCAGCTGTGCAAGAATTTCTCTATCATGCTGTCATCTGTAATATGAAAATAAATTGCGTGTATATTGAAATAAATTCGACAATTTGCAGATAATTGATAGTGTACCAAATTACAATCGCTGGACCAATTTCGTTTTCCGTCACGAAATGCATCTAAGAAATCGATTTATTTTATCATTGCCTACAATTACAAATAAAACATAACAACGACACAATATCTTTCTCTCTAAATTGTACCAAGCTATCTAATCGATAAAGTATTTCCGGATATATAACTTTCTATTAAACATACTCAAAACCTTTAATTTTTAAGTTAATACTTATCAGCTAAAATCAACGCTATTACGCTAACTAAAACTTACCATTTAGTACATATTTACAAACTCTGCTAATAGAAAGAAAATGTATTTTACATACCTACTATAATAAAACATTTTACAGTTCATTATCCTATCCGGCAAAGAACTCAGGAATCGGAAACAAATTATACACAATCATTATAAAATCAACGTGTTTTTATTGCAAAATATTAATTTCTATCTGTTCATTGTTTACAGAACTCGAGTCTCGAATATAATTTGATACGGAATTCGAATATTAATCGATATCTAACGAATCATCAAAACGTAAAGAACAGTATTTTGCAAGTCTAAATAATAATTATTAATAGATAGGTAGTTAGTGCAGTATACCATTTACAAGGACGCATATGAAAATGGACAAGACGCTTTACTACGTTTCACAAGTGTGTGAAATCGTATTATTTGAATAAGTATACATTAAACAAATTATGAATACATAAGGATTTTCTTCACTAAACAAACGCAATAATTACCGAGGTAAACCATTTGAAATGTGTCGCGGGACCTACCTAATAGAAATATGTAGGACCTGTAGCTTATGATAATATTTTAGAAGCGAATAAACGATATGATGGTTATACATAATATAGTGTGTAGATTGTAGATATTGTTCTTAATAACTGCACGCACTTTCTTTTAGATATCTCAAGGTAATAAAGCCGTTATATTCTATCTTACGCTATAGTCTATACTCTATTTAGTAGGTATTTATTCTTCAGACAGATCAGAGAGGTTTAATATAAATGCGAGATAAATATACTAATTTTCTATCAATTGTAGATTGCTGAGGGTATTTAACTACCTATGAGGGAGTTTTTAACTCGGAGCACATAATAATATACTACTGGTAATCACAAACAGTGATGTTAGATTTTTATAGGAAACGTTTAAAAATGACAATCTGTGATTAAATTCAGTATTTGACGTACAAATGCATGCAATTTATATAGTAAGAGATTTAATTAATAGATAAGCAATTTAAGCGAAACTTAAATATTAATTATTTTTAAAATTTCTGCCATTTATATTCACGGAAAAAAATAGAGATTTGTAGCGTCTCATGTTTACAATACCTACTTATATCGTAAAGTCTACTTAAAACTAATTATTACTTTGGTTGTTTAATTATAATGATGATGATAGATGAAAATTATTATTATAATTTATTTAAAAAATATTTAGGTAGGTATTAAATATTTACATAACTTGTGCGTGCAGAGCATGTAGGTACTCTGATATTTTCTCAAAATTAAAAAAAAAAAACTGATATAAAAAATAAATGTTTGTAGATACGTGCGTGACTTCTAAACGATTGCGCCGAATTAGATAAATCTTTTAAATGCCTGTTTATCCTTATGATGAGGCAAAGGCTCGTACAAATACGAGGAAAAATGTGAAAAAGAAACTGATAAAAATTTTAAAATTTTCCATGAAAAGCAAAATTTACCGGGGCGGAGCAGTGACGAACAGCTATAGTTTATAAGCTTAAGATATATCAAAAGACAGAACATAAAATATATACTAAGTTGGATATTATATTAGTAGGTACCTAGCTATAACACCTCTTATAACAACAATTCAAAATTTGGAAGTAATAGTAATTAGTACCTACTATAGGTAGACCGTACATATATTTTTAACTAGCTTCCGCCCGCGGCTTCGCCCGCGTATGGTGTTTTTTCGCAATTAAAGGTAGCCTATGTTCTTTCTCAGGAATTCAGGATCTAAATATTGTCTGTGCCAAATTTCATCAAACTCGGTTGAGAGGTTTAAGCGGGAAAGCGTAACAGACAGAGAGACAGACAGACAGAGTTACTTTCGTATTTATAATATTAGTAGGGATAGCTCATGTCATTTTTAAGTAACTGTACATTTAATATATTTTTCCTTTTATGTTAAAATCTCTTATATTGTCCATAATCGTCTGTCATTTATACAAAGTATCCAATGGTATATTTTTATTCAACAAAAAAAAAATATTTATTGTACGTAGTTACGAGCACAGAATAGTTCATAGTGTACGAGTAACAAAAAATATCGAGTTTTAAAATCTTACCTAGGCCTTTGGGAAGATAAGGCTCCTTAGCCATCCATTCCTTGATAAAAGCAACATCTTTACTTTTAGCCGTCATCTGAAAAAAGGAAGTATTGTTTTATAACTGCTTATCTCGTCATCTGATTCTTATTTTTCTCATTATGTCATAAAATACACACAATTGAAGCAACTATACGATCATGAAAATACTACGTTGTGCAAAATATTAATTAATCAGTACTAATTATTATGCGAACAATAGCAAAACAAATAAACAAAATTGATTTGCGTAGGCGAAAATTTATTTAGAAAATTTGCTTACCATACAAGACGCGTGGTTACACACTTATGAGATAGCAATTATGCTTCATCCAACCTTTCTGGTTGATGTGAGGTTGCTGACTGCAGCCAATGTTTTGTTCCACTATCCTTCCAACAACACTATTTGAGCAAGTACAACTCGTCAACAACTTTACCTTATAATCACTATAATCACACTCAATATTTAGACGTTGTCACAATACACATTCATCATCACCTTCATTGGTTTAATTTCGCATTAATTTTTCATAATTTCACGCGCGTGTAGATACTACCTACTTAGATAATAGATATTGTAAATAATTTCAAGAAAGTAAATTACAATGCGTATCACTTTTAATTGACTTTTTTGATATCTTACCTTACATAACATGTTTTATTTATGAATCGTCCCCATCTTTAATCGGATCAAACAATAAGTATTTGTTATATACCTAAGGGAACGATCTAAATAGTACCTATACTTATGTTATAATCCAACACCTTTTATTTAATAGAAGGTACCTAGTTAGTGCATCAAGTAAAACTAAAAAAAATTTAATGGAGAGCCACGACGAAAACCTAGTTGCATCGTGCAACCTGCACGGTGCAACTTTTTTAGAAATAAGGAATTTAAAATTTTAATTTTATAGCCTCGTGATCGATTTTTTTTCTATTATTTATATTTATAATTATAATTTATTCATTCGATCCTTCCAAGACAAGTGTGGTCACAACTCACAGACCTTAAAACTTATTTTTTCAAACATCAACGAATTTGCAAGCATGTTCAAGTACATATTAAATATATGACATTACAAAAAATACTTAATTTTTGTCGTAATCATTTATTAATTATTATTCTTTTTATATCAAAGTACCTCATATGTAGGTACGTTCTGCTTGATAAAAAATACATTAAATCACAACTTAAATTTATTGTTGAATATTTAAGGCCTCTCAAAAAATATTAGCTATAATATTACTAATTTTACGCTAAATAACTTCAAGGAAAGGAAAGGAAAAACTATTTTAGATTTATGGAGTTATAAATAAAAATATTATTTAAATAGTAAGTAAGACGTATTGTAGACGAATTGTATTGAACGAACCTAGCGATACATACAACTTATAAGTTACATACTGATACATATACAAAGATAAGTATCTATAATTAATATTACATTTGTTACAAATTAAATGCATAGGCACAGTATTGCAATATAATATTACAATATAATATTGTAATACTTACTGTCAAGCATTAATTGTTTTATTTTTTTTTGTCTTATTAGAACCAAGAATGTGAAACTCATTATAACTTTCATACAACTTATCTAGAATCTAAGTTCTTAGAGCTGTATTTTGTGGTGAACAACTTATTTCTATACATCTTCTAAGGATTATTTTTAATTGGATGTAAAATTATGTCAGTTGGTTTTTCTATTCTCTAGCATTACATCATACACCATAGAGGTATTGCTTTGGGGTGTGACTAGAATTAATGGCTATAGATCGTTTCTTGTATAATCGCCGGTCTGTATCCTTTACTTTACCCATCCTTGTACTTCCTTCATTCCCATCGTCAACGCCTTTCCAAAAATGACGGAAGGTACTTAATTTGTAGTGTTTTTTTTTTGCCTGCAACGCTTATTTTGCAGGCCCTAAATGAGCATGAGTGGTTGTAGTAGTACATAGGTAATTAATTAGTAGATAAAAATGACCTTTAAAAATAACAATCATTTTAATTTAAGTATTAACCATTTTCTCATATAATTATTATAATATTAGCTACGAATAAAAATAAGTACAATCATTCAATCTTTCAATGAACGCGCTAATCATTCAATGAAATAGCAGATTCAAACAGATGACTGCGACAAATTATATCTATACCTATACATTTTTTAAATGTGCTAACCAAAACGAAAGTAAATGTTAAGTTCTTGTCTAGTTACGAGAAAAGTGCTAAGTAGGTACTAGTAGGTCTAAGCAATGACTTCCTTCGATTGAGCATAGTAGTATCTGTGGTAGTATCGTATATCGAATATCGAGATAATAAATAAAATTGCTTATTTCATTTATTTCTTTATTATCTAAATATTATATGTATAAAAAGGACGCGGATGTAATGTATTACCGTTGTAAAATGAAATTGCGGAAATAAAAGATCATACAAAAGTAAAAAAACTAAATGCCACACACAAATCTTTTCACAATCACGATATAATACGAAATTATTTCAATGCTTCAAAATTTTGTTTGTATACACATATAATACTTATCGGAAATGTTAGAAAACAAATAATTGTGTTCTGTTGAAATAATATTTAAGGGATAGGTAAGTAAGTAGGTACTTATTTAATTTTAATAAGAACCTTTGGGCTTTGAGTAAAGTTAGCCAGGATAGTACTAAAAAATAGAACTCCTTCCGTCTTCGTCTACTAACTGTCCTGGCTTGTCAACTAGATTACTACCTTAGCTACTAGTTTACTAGCTTAGAAATGAAGCTAGTTTTGTCTACACGAAGCCAGATGTAAGTACTAGATTAGCTAGCTTACTGACCACAGATCACAGAAACTATTACTGACACTAGCTTGCTATTCTACTTTGAAAAACTAGCCTCGTGTAGCCCAGGCATAAATGTTTCGTTTAATAAGTAGTGTGTGGACTCACATTAGCTATATTTTAATTTCTTTTCAGAAAATAATAAAAAAGAAATTATAAATTATAAAAATATGGCTAAAGCCACGAAGTATTTTAATGTGTTACATTTTATTTAAATTCATTTGAACCGTCAAGGCGTTGGTGGTGTAATGGTCAGCATAGTTGCCTTCCAAGCAGTTGATCCGGGTTCGATTCCCGGCAAACGCACACTTTTGTTCAAATTACACAATCGGGATATTTTTTATTTAGTTTTTATTGTCTAGAATAATATAATTTTAATTTAAACTAAAAATACCCCAAATAGACATAGTAACTAAGTACACAAAAATAATTTTAAAGATATATTTTTTGCATTTAACTTTGTAACTATTTAATTCAATGTATAAAATATTGTATTCAACACTTATATCGAGCGATTTGTAAATTGTAATCATAAAATACTACTTAGGTATGTATTTAAGATTAAGGACCTGCAATAAAGTACCTACTTTAATTTTATTCTCACGCTACCTGCACATAAACAATGCAATCTACCAATAATTATTTCTGAGGTTGATATTATGTATATCTGAATCTTAGGTACCTACTTGGTCGCTAGCCTCGAATTGAAATCTTATTTGAATCACTTCTTTTACATTTTTTTATACTGACAGGAGAATTGAAGAAAAAGGTGTCTATTACACACATTTTCAATCCCGTGTTTGCAAGCGTCAAATAATTTATGGAAATCTGCTGATAACTCAAATGAAAGGCTTTATATTTATCGGGTAAGCAGGAAGAAAGCAGGATGAAAATAAAAATTTTACTTCGTAACCTCTTAAATTTTAGATATAAAGTTTTCTTTAAAAAAAGAGCGTGTGTGCCGAGCACTCATGTCAGAAGTGAAACTTCTTTGGCAAGTTTCAAAGATATACAAAATCGTTGACTTACTCCATGACGTGACGGTATTACTACAGTATTACAATATTATTTCCTATATTGTAATATTGTGGTATTACCATGACGCGAATTTTAAATTATACTCTCAACGCCCCTATTAAAGAAGTTTCACTTCAAAAACTGTTATATAAACTATTGATACTATAACCACAGACTAATAATAATATACTACGTATCTATAACCATAGATATTAATTATAATACTATACTTGTTAAAACAACAAGTTAATGCGCTCAAACGCCCTTCGAAAGGAACAATATAAAAGTAAAGTATTAAGTACCAACAGAAGATTAATATCCTTGATGTAAAAAAACACGATATTGTTATTAAAATTTTAAAATGATTAAGTAAAAGTTGATTAACCTTTCAATGGAACAAGGTGACCAGGAAAAATCAACACATTTTAATACAATAAAACCTTTTTAGCATTCATTACTTATGTCCGATATGAAAATCTTTAAATTTAAATTTATAAAGAATAGAAAAAAAAAAAAAAAATTCGATCACGAGGCGGGACTCGAACCCGCATCCTTCGCGCCATTCCGGGGCGGATGCCTCACCAACTCAGCCACTTAAACTCAGACACATAAAAACTGAAAGAATAGAATAAACGGGCGGGTCACGAGTGGCTGAGTTGGTGAGGCATCCGCCCCGGAATGGCGCGAAGGATGCGGGTTCGAGTCCCGCCTCGTGATCGAATTTTTTTCTATTCTTTATAAATTTATATTTATAAAGCATTTGAATGCCATAAAACCAAAAATATAAATTCAATCTTTAAATTATTATTATAATTTATTCCCAGTGGTTAAGTAGTAGGTACATACTTACTATTTATTATATTATAGGTTGTATAAAGTAAGAAGAATCTTTTGGAAGGGATAAATGCGTACGAATAAAAATTTATCAGTAAAATCATATCTGGATCTCTAGCTGCACTCTGCCTTGCGCAAAAGGAGTCAAGTATATTTTAAATTTAAATGTTTCAAAATCAAGGATGAAAATAATTCCAAGGCATCAAATTATGTAAGTAAATATATACAAAACATAACATCTTACTCTTCAGACACACTCATAATGTTCTCAGTTGTGTCACATGTACTTCAGGTAAGTGGAAAGTAGTGTAAAGCTGTTCAAACATTATAAGGTAGGTCACAACTTTGAATCACTAACTTGTGGATTTTGTAACTGCTTTTCTAGTTACGATTCTCAATATAATATGCATAAAGGTATAATATAAATCCCATATACATTCAATATAATGATGTGTATAAATTTTGCGAAAAAATATACTTATAATAGCCGCATCTTTATTCAGAGTAGTGAATTAGCTAAACGCATTCCTATTTCCTACTATGTATTTAGAATTTTCGTTAATATTGTAAGTTACAATTTCCAAATTTCCGCATCTAATGGATTGGGTGTTATTTATAAATAATTGCTTTTTTCCCCGAAAGGTATTAGCGCCCGCCATCTGCCGGCCAGAGCAATCAATATTCAGTTACTACTAACTATACAAAACTATTATAAACTTTATTATATTACTATGTACTTCCGATTGAAAGAAAAATAAACGCTGAAATTTAATTCGAATTGCTGTAGTATCCGCTTCATTAATGAAGAGTTATTTATTTTTTTGCATCCTCTACTGCAAAATATGCAAATATACATTTTGATGACTATGCTAGGAAAAATAATTAATTTCTGTGTTTAAGATAATTACAGATGGCAAAACACTAAGGAAATTCAAGGAAAACAACAAACAGACCGCTAAACTATTTATTATATTACAATAACAATAATTTACAAAAAATATAATATAAAATTATAAACATGAGTCTTAACATAGCATAGTACCTAATATCTATTTTCTAGATTTCATCTAGGTCTTTTACAAGTGGCAAGTACAAAGATTTAAATTGTAATATATTTTTAAATATTTTTTTTTACAATTACATTCACAGTTTAACACAGCCTTTATATTTACTCACACCAAAGCATTATATCGTGTTTACAATACTAATTTATTTTATTTTCATTTAGTTTTTTAATTAAATGGTTAATAGTTTAATACATTACAGATTTAACACTATTAAAAAGATAATAATCATTATCGCGATTTATACATCATACAATATCATGAACAAATCATGCAAATGCCTATCAAACATTTTAATTATATTTTTGACGTGATAACGTTTTTAAAATCGTTTTAGTCGGGTGACATGTTCAGAAACTTGTGTCACACCAAAACCTCACGAGCGCGATCGCAGGTATAACGAGAGAGAGACGGACCGATCTCCCGTCTCATCTCGAGCGCTGCCACTGCATTATGTTATCACGTAAACATCTCGATCGTAAACCTACTTTACAAACAACCAATTTTTTTCTGTATGAGGACACTTACATTGTTAAGACGCTAACAAGTACCAACAAATATATTAAAAATAAGTATAATACAGTTTTAATACCACCCATATCCTATTTTTTTCAAATAACTGTTAAAGTCTGAATAGTCAAACGACAACAGGTCTATAGAAAGTGCTTTAAGTGCTTTACTTAATAATTGTAATATGCCTAGGTGAAAACTAAGTTTGAATTTAACAATTATGTAATATGTACTAAAAGAAAGAATCCAGTCAAGAATAGCACAGTTTAATGCCCGATTTACATTATTCCAATCCAGCGATCCAGTCTAGTACTGGATTGCTTACTGGAAAAATTAGTAACTGGATTCGGGGTCTAATGCCCGGTTTACATTATTCCAGTCCAGCGATCTAGTCCAGTACTGGATTGCTTACTGGAAAAATGTAAACCGGCACTGGAATGAACTGAATCCAGTAAGCATTCCAGTCCAGTAACTGGATTCGCGGTCTACTTTTGAATCCAGTGCGACCAATCCAGTGCAACTGGAATAATGTAGACGGCCAATACAGTGCCATTCCAGTGCTGACGAAGTACACACGTGTTGGTTGTTTTTGCGGACTTTTTTGCAAAGAAAAAGGATTTAACAATGGTGAAGAAGTTATCTGAAGACGAAACTGTAAAGTTTGTCACTATATACAGAGAAAATCCGTGTTTATGGGATATAACATCAGAACATTATAAAAACAAACATATGCGCCAAACTGCTTTGCAAAATCTGTGCATTGGTATGGAAATTGAAGGATTCACACCGGAAGATGTGAAAAACAAAATAAAAAGCATTCGTTCGACATACTACCTTGAACTAGACAAGATTAAGAAATCATCCACATCTGGTGCTAGTGGCAATGTTTACCAACCCAAAGTGAAATGGTTCGCCGAATTCAATTCATTTATTAAAAATGTGATGGTGAAGCGTAAAACACAGGTATTTATTTTAAGATTTTTATTTATTTTTATTTTAGTAGCATATTATTTGTTAAAACACACAAATTTATCAATGTATCATATGATTTTGCCATGGTACTTTTCCTTCGTTCACAAAATAATTAGTAAATTGAGTTCTTTTTTCCCTGGCATGTGTTGCTGAGTTGTTACTGCCCTGCTGTATGATACTATCTAAAGAGGTTATTTCGGATCTCCATGTTCCATTAATCAAATGATGGTCGTTGTGATCGTCATGGTCTACACAAGAAGTAGTCATATAATTGCTTGACTTTTTTCTCAACCAATTGTGTAGAGAGCAAGCTGCATACACAATGTGATCCACAGTATGTAACTTAGTTGAAATAGCTTTTTCGAAAATTCTGAATCGACTTACTAATATTCCAAAAGCGTTTTCTACAATGCGTCTAGCACGGGACAGCCTGTAATTATATATTTTTTGTTCAAAAGTTAAATTAGCCCCAGGATATGGTTTCATTAAGTATGTTTTTAGTGGAAATGCTGCATCAGCCACAATCACTCCATCTTCTGGAATAAAACTGCCATTTTCTAATTCAGTAAAAATGGAACAGTTTTTGAAAATACCACCATCCGAAGCGCTTCCATTTGCGCCCACATTGATATACGTAAAACAGTAATCATGGTCAACAAGAGCCATCAATACTATGCTGTTTTCTTTTTTATAATTAAAGTTCGTACTTCCATATTCATAGGAGCCAGTAATTTTTATGTGTTTTCCGTCTAACGCTCCATAGCACAAAGGAAAGTTCCACTTATTCCGAAAGCCTTCCTCGACTTGTTTCCATTGTTCCGCAGTGGGTATCTGCAAAAAGAAAGTAAAAATATTTTATTTTCAGGAAAATACTGATGATGCTGAAAATAAAGAAAATACTGACAATACTCAACCTAGTGACCAATGTGGGACCAACCCTACCCATACAAACCCAGAAGTAAGTCTATCAGAACCGCGAAAGAAAAGAAGTAAAATTTCACAGCTGTCTACAATAGTCAGTAGCATGAAAGATATGCAATACGATTTATCCAAATCAGAAACAGTGGAAGATGAATTCGACATCTTCGGGAAACACATTGCGAAGCAATTAAGAACCCTTTCTACAGAACAGGCTATCCTAGGCCAAGAAGAAATACAGAGTGTGATAACAAGATGTCGACTACACGATTTGAATAGTCCTATAAAACCGAATAGACCAAATTACAATTATGCGTCAAGACCAAGCACGAGCAGTAGTACTTATATGCCATTGAATAGTCCAGCATCTGTAGATACACAAACCACCGAGGACTCGTTAAATGTAGTAAGCGATGACCCAGAATACATTAATATAATCATGAATGCTTTCAATAATGCTTAATTTGTTATATATATGATGCTTAATAAAAAAATATTACCTTGATGTGGTCTTTTAATGCCCTTTTAATTTCTTGACAGACTTCTGGTATAATTTTTGAAATAGTTGGTTTTGGCAATCGAAACATACGACTGAGGCTTCTGTAACTATCTCCAGTACTTAAAAAAGAAAGAGTGACTTCTAATTTTAATTTTGCGGGTATAGCATCTCTGAACAACGTATTCTTACGCTGGATATTAATCGAAACTAATGATAACAGTTCTTCAAAGTTTTCTGCTGTCATTCTCAGTGCCAGTCTATATTCATTGGGATCTTCTATCTTCAGTTGTTGCAAAAGTATTGCTGACCCTCCTTTTTGATCTCTTTCGCTGATCCAATTTCTCACCCAAATCCGTTCCTTTTTTTTTAGTTCCTTATCAACCTCATTAATAACTTCTTGTAGCAAGATTGATTGAGCACGTTTGAAACATTTTCGAAACTGATCTCTTCTTGAAATCATTGTCACTATAGTGTTCACACTTCAACGGCTTCTAAATAACTGGAATAATGTAGACGTTACAGATCCAGTCCAGCACTGGACTGGAATCTCGCTAGATCACTGGACTGGAATAATGTAAACCGGGCATAAGACAGCGAATCCAGTTACTAATTTTCTGGAATTAAACTGGACTGGAATGTTTACTGGATGCAGTTCGTTCCAGTGCCGGTTTACATTTTCCAGTAAGCAATCCAGTACTGGACTGGATCGCTGAACTGGAATAATGTAAACCGGGCATAAATTATAAAATCAGACATAAATGGTCGCTTGGGAGTCAGGAGGGAATCGATCCCTCCACCCTCACCTTACCATAGTGAATTCTTCAGGATTTTTAAATTAATTTAAACTTCAAACATTCAAGTAGAGTAAAAAGTAAAATTCGGAAAGTTTAAAGTTTTGAGTAGGTACCTATATAGCACAAAGTAGTTTACATAGGTACAAAAACTTTCATGTCACTTACTATTTCAGAACTTGTATGATTACTATACCAAAATAACGTTAAAAAAATGAGCAATAAAACTATATATTTCTCTTGTTCGTTGAACAATAAGTAAATGCAAAATGTATGTACTTAGCATAAAGCTTTTCATACCACGATGAAGCTTATCACAGTATCAATGAACAAAGTTGACCAAAGAAGTTATAAGTATTATAGAGTCGATAATATTTTATAAGCAAAGCAATAAATTCTTAATTTTTAAAGTTTTTACATAATATTACCACATAATCCAAATTGTGATTTATTCATAACTATGAAAGTAGGGTAAATGCAGGAAAAATGTCATTATTTGTATTGAGAATGGATTTAAATGCAATTTACATTTTTTACTTATAATTATTATCAATCTAAACTCTATGTACTAAAACTTGATGCGCAAACTTCCCCCACCACGTTACTTTGAGGCCAAGAAGTTTGGCGGGCGCTATAATTTAATAAACAATATCACATTAATATCGGCCTTGTAAAAAAATGTATTTAACATCTACTAAATTTAAATTACATATATTTTATAATTATAACGCGTTTATTGTATGCAAAATGGTACCTTTCGAAAAAAATATAAAAAAATTGTTATAACACGATTTATGTGGGCATTCGTCTTGAAAGCAAACATAGGTAATAATTTAAGACGTAATAGAACATTGACAATAACAATACTAATTTATTTTTTTGTTTTATCACTACCTGAAAACCCTGTTTATCTTAGTCCCAAATGCTAATTATTTCTCTAAATCATTTTTACATAATTTTTTATGCATTTCTAAAGGCAAATATTGTAATTATTTCAACTCAAAACAGATCTATGCCAGGAGACCTATTTTTGAAATCTAGTCAATAGCTAGAGACCTAAAAGAAGGCACAGGTGCAATATTATTATTACTTGACTTATTTTTCTTCTCAGTTGGAATTGCTCTCCATAATGTGTCGTCCATTAGTTCTTTCCTAGAAAAATAAACATTTTTTTAGTATTAATGATTCTAAAATATGGGAAAATATAGTTAATTTTCAATTACAAAACAATTTTTATGTCCATATAGTCGACAAAAACGTTCGTGTCGTGACGTCACGCGTCAGTCATAAGGGTTGCGCGTGCAATTGAAAATAATCATCGATAACCGGGATCCCCAATTTCGGTCGCTCACAAAACTGATTAAAATTATTAAAAAGTTTAACCTGCTTTATTATACGACTCGGCAAACTTCACTCCGTCGACATTTGCTAAGACCATTTCATATTATTTAACGCTGCTGTAGACAACAGATTTTTAAACTGTTATTTACTTGACATTTTTAAGTATACCTATATATATTTATAAATTCTTAAAATTACATAAGTATGCCAATAAAACTTATTCAGTTCCAAAATGTTGTAAATACATATCATAATATGTAAGGCAATAAAATAATTGTTTATTGCCTTACATATTATGTAATTTCAAATTCCATATATTTAATTTCAAAATGCCCATAAAAATCTTTCCAATTCTTCTAAGATTTTTGCAAATCTAAATACCTTTTACTCATAATAATAGCGACTATTTCCTTATTCTGTTCAGCCATTGATGGTCGAGTGCCGCCATAGTCCGCCGGCAAGTCCGCCTTGTCGATAAAGTTGTATAGCGTTTGGGAATTCGGCGGGTGGAAGTGTATCTACAAATAAATAAATTATATTAGGTCGTCGTTTCAGCCCTTTCAGGACGTCCACTGTTGGACATAGGCCTTCCCCAAGGATTCGCGGTCACCATTCGAGAACCTCTCTGTCCTATCGGCCATCGGTTCTGCGGGCTGTTGTTATACTATAATCGAAAATGTCCTCATTAAATAATATTCAAAAGCACAGCGCGCTATATTTCGCATGTGACGCTTCGATGCTCCTCGAGAATAAATTATTGTTATGTGATTTTGTTAGGAAGTAGCAATAATATATTTACTGATAAATTTCGAATTATGTAAAAAAATAAAAAAGGTCTTCGCTTTAGTAGTAGGAGTATTAAATTTCTTACCAATTCGGTGATTTCTTTCTTCATAAACGGTTTCAGGAGTCCAAATATTTTATCGATTGTCGACGGCGCATTTATTAAATGCACTTGCTTAAGTCTTATCGGCATTGCATCCTAAAATATCAAACAATTATAATTTATTAAAAAATACTACACAAAAAATTTTATAACTATGGAAATGAAAGAACATCAGTCAGAGTATAAAGACAAAGGCACGCTTCAGCTAGGTATTTTGATAGTTTAATATAATTTTTACTATGTACAATTTTGGACAATTGGAAAAAAATTGCTTGATATGAACATCTCCTTTTTATTAAATTCTAATTTCTAGGCATTTCATTTCATTAGGTACAGTGTACTACCAGAATACTAATTGAGTACGTTTAACTTTAAGAAAGGGATAACATGTCAAAGATCCACTGAATATTACCTAATGAAAAAACTTTTATCATACAAAATAATGGAAAGTATTGCAACATGTTCACTCACCTCTTGATATTTGGATAATTTCTTAGCTACAGAAATATTGAATTTGGTCAAGAACTTCAAGCTGAGGTCCTTCACATCTAGTATGACTATATCTGCGTCCGGGAACTCGGAGTTATGAAGAAAGTATGCGTCTGAAGCTAGGAAGAAATACCGAGCGTCCTTCACGTAGTCGTAGATCTCTAAGCCTGGGTCGTTTAATTGCCACATCCAAATGTATTGGTTATTCGCTGCTTCGATCTGCGCTAGGTTACTGTAATGGTAGGATTTTTTATGATTTTTCTTTTGAGTTTTTTGTTAATAAAAATATATTTTATGCTTTTAACTGGTATAAGTACAGTACTCCAAAATTAATAATGCGCATGCAGATCTTCGCTAATTATCGTATTTCCAGAAACACCCGAATCATTGAATCGTAAGTGCCCTAAACAATGCACTTGCATCTTGCACCTTGTTCGAAAGAAATAGGAGTCAATTCAGACTCATACACAATCGAAAACAATTCGGGCGATAGGTGACGGTAGCCTGTCAGTCAAAAAATTCAAAAATCCGTCAGTCGTCTTTATATATTGGTGGTGACCGCACGTATTATCTCTCTATCTAATAATATAGAGCTGCTGTTACATACCCTTCTTAGTTTTGTTTCAAAGTTGAATTTTCCGGTAAAATGATTATTTACACAGGTAGCAGATAGCAGTGGGGAAAGTGAAAATTAATAAGAGCATAATGAAAGTTCTGATCATTCTACGATATCAGAAATAGAGATAATCCCTGATTCTGTAAATCCTTTGGACTGAGATTTTAATGAATAGATTTCACAATTTAAATGTAAACCAGTGTTTGAAAATCATTTTTTTAAATATAAACTTTGTCTTATTTTAACCTTCCATACATCCATCATTACGCCAGCTTCAGTAAGACACTTTAATAGTTCTAAGTATAGAATTTTCCAAGTAAATCAATACAACAAATATAATATCTTATATCGCAATCGTGTGGCTTATCCTCGCTATTAACTAACATTGAATTATCGAAACAAATTTCTTTACTTATCTCTTTTACCATAAAATCACAATAAAACTCATAATTCTAATAAACTATGCATGAAGAAAATACATTTAACCACTCTATATACATATCGTCTTCGGAGGCTCGGGAGGGGAATATGACAGTTGCCGAACAGTGACGAATTTTTCTATGCGCATTATCAGTTTGGGAGTACTGTACTGGTTTAAGTACCAGTAAAAAGCATAAAATATATTTTAGATTTTTTTGGGTATCGTATTGTTACACGATTTCATGTTGATAATGAAAAACCTATACAAAGTCACTTTTGATTTATCTACCACGAGAGGTAGTTTACTAATAAATTGAATGTAAATTTTCATTGGTCATCTACGCATCAAGGAATTAAAAAAGACAAAAAATGGCCCTTATAAATTAACTTTTCAAAAAATAAACTTATGACTTACAAAATACATAAAATCGTCCTTTATTCTTTTCTTAAAGTTTAAAAACAAAAAAACTTACACAATACTCATAGTTTTCTGTATTTCCGCGGACATGGGGTCCCGATTGTTCAGTAAGTCTGCGCAGTTCAGTCGAATGTTCAGGAACGATTCCACCGCCGCCTTCGCTTTGTCCACATCGTAGTAACAGCTGTGCACGAAACGTAGTAGCATTTTGTCCTCTGTAAGTGTATATTTTTTGATTATAGCATTTAATGCAAGTATATAGATAAAAAAAAAAAACAATTAAAAATATAAATTTAATCTACCCTCAATAATGATTGATTAATTAAATTGAATATAAAAAATACACCCTCTGAATTCTCTTTCCGACTTCCATGTAATTTCCATTTCATTGAAAAAGATTTAAACTACATAAATACCTACTACTACAAATGTAATATTTATTAATGATATATTCTTTAAAGGTAAGTGATGTTGGATGGAAATGGTTGAGTTGATTGTCCACAGACCACGGACTCCGAAGAGAGATCGTTAATTTTTGACGTGACAACGTCTTATAATTCGATAAAGCCGGCTGCACGCACGAAAAAACATGACTCATGCGGCGTTACCTCGCTCTGACTCATCTGAGGCGTTCCATAGTGCGAGCGAGAGCGCGGAACGAGCGACAAAGAAGCACAATCGGACGTTGTCACGTTCAACTATCGTCAGTAAACCGATTTTACAGACAACGAATTTTTTTTTTCCAGGCAAGTTTTTGGAGGTAGCTGTATTAGCAGAGGCCAAGGTAATCGGAAAATCATGAAGTGCGACAAGAAGGGTAACTTACAATACAAACAATTCAAGAATAAATGACGAATAAGTCAAGTTGGATGTATCTAAATTCATCTTGAATAAAATCTATAATGGATCCTCTATGAGAATAGGACTCTATTACAGCTTTATTTTACGCGTTATTAATTGTGTTTGACTATCAGATATTCTTTAATACCAAAATTATGAACCGATTAACCTTCGTAATGAATTAGAATCAAAGTAAAAAATACTACACTAACGGTCAAGGACTTGCTGATAATATCACTTTATATCTCATTAGTCCGAGATATATTTCCTATTCATTAACGTAGGTAAATTCGTCATACTATCAAATTCTCGCCATGATTCTTTAATATTTGAAATATCTAAAATTAGACTATATAGACATATATTAAATATGCTTTCAGATATCAGTAGCTTTTTTTTTATTTTATTTTTTACAAAATTACATTTGTAAGTATATGGCTCCTTATAAATATATACCTCAATGTAATAGAAACAAGGTGAGCTGTTAACCTTAAAGTAAACCTCTGAGAATAATCCGCGAGACTCAGAGATCGCCGGCAATTAGAGCAATTGTAATAATTATTATTGCATTACAGACAACCTTCTGAATCACACATGATGTGTTAAAGAGATAACATGGGTTTTAGAATCACGTGTCTAACAAGAGAAAAAATAAAACACTCTAATTAAATATGGGATAACGCGTAGTTTACCAGTATCCTACTATAAGCTACTTATATTATCAACGCGATAGTTTGTGACTATGTTTGTTAGTCTTATAAGCAAAAACAGCTTATCGGATCTGTATGAGGTACAGGGATAGTGTTATCAAAATAGGAACATGCAAATCCCTTTTTACCTGATAGAGATGCAAACGTACAAACAATATAATGATAAACAAAATGACCGTTCATATATGCTTAGTTATAATATTAATAGGATTCATAATCTACGATAGATTATATGCAATACACCGATAAAGGTTTCAAATAACATCCGAGTTTCAAGGTAGAGTGCGCACAATACGCGCACGCCTCACAGCCGTGGTAAACTTCCGTTTATGAACTCTGTTTGAAACTACTATTTTATCCTAGTGATATTATAAATGCGAGAGTTTGTGAGGATGGTTGGATGGATGGATGTTTGTTATTCTTTCACAATTAATGTTGGTATGTAGGTAGCTGAAGACCCAGAACAAGGCTTAGGCATTTATCCCGGAAATGTCACAGGAACGGTAACTATGTGATTTTTTTTGAAAACGCTGGCAAAGACGCGGGTGGAAATGTAGTTTGGCTATATATTTTTCTAAGACAGCGGGATCAACTCGAACAATTTACAAATGACTGGACTTTCTAGACAAAATACAAATACAATACAATATATTTTTATATATGAAACCATAGTCATAACATTAAGTAATTAATAATAGTAATAAACGTTGGAAAATTTTATATTTGTAATTGATGCATTTCTGTTTATCGTTCAATTACTTATAGTTCATTGAAAAGTTACATTTGGGGTTGCGTTTTTTAGAGGACGCAATTTTATTTTTTTGATGTGTAGGGGGGGTCAGTGTGAAGCTATCACCAAGTTTGTGGGGTCGCCACCCTTGTCCCACGGCCGCCATCTTGAAAATAGCGGTTGAAATTGTTTTTAAGATATATCTCTTAAACTATTTATCTGATAATAAAACAATGTTAACATTATTCGTTGCAAATTAAATTCTCTACAACTTTGATTCAGTAACTTTTTGTCGTAGAACTATAAACAAAAAAGTTATAAGCGAAAATGTTCAGAAATTAGAGATGTTTATATTTTTCAATAAAACTTTTTTTTTATAAGTTTACGAAGAAATTATATCAGACCATTTTTGTAGATTGTTTTTCGAAGAACAACTTTTATTTACAACATTTTTTCATTAAGTAAATAGCTAAGGTTTTACAGCCCTCCGAAGTGAGTACTATTTTAAGTACTCTTTACTATACAGAATACGATATATTATGTGTGTACTAATAATAATTTGTCACCAGTAATTATTTTATTTTTGTTATTATAATATTTTTAATAATTAATTTTACAATATTATTAATAATTAATTATTGAACCTTTTCCCCACCACCCAGGAGGTAGAGTCTGGAAGTGCGTTTTTTTTTACGTCGAAAAGCAGGGCTGAAATGTTCTGCAGTGTGCTTCCATTGTTGTGGAGTCTGGGAAAAGAGCCAATAGCCAATATATTATGTATAGTTACTACTGAAAAATAGTACTCACTTCTGAGCGCTGTAAAACCTTAGCTATTGACGTAATGAAAAAATGTTGTATATAAAAGTTGTTCCTCAAAAAACAATCTACAAAAATAGTCTTATATCATTTCTTCGTAAAATGATAAAAAAAAGTTTTATTGAAAAATATAAATAGCTCTAATTTCTGAACATTTTCGCTTATAACTTTTTTATTTATAGTTCTACGACGAAAAGTTACTGAATCAAAGTTGTAGAGAATTTAATTTGCAACAAATAATGTTAACATTGTTTTATTATCAGATAAATAGTTTAAGAGATATATCGTTAAAACCATTTCAACCGCTATTTTCAAGATGGCGGCCATGGGACAAGGGTGGCGACCCCACAAACTTGGTTTTAGCTTCACACTGACCCCCCCTACACATCAAAAAAATAAAATTGCGTCCTCTAAAAAACGCAAGGTCAGGCCTAAAAAATGTAACATTTCAATGGACTATTACATAAACAGATAAAGCATTTTGGAAAATCGATGATTATAATAAAATTAAAAGAGATTATCTATAAATCAAGACCCCATCAATAATAATGATATTTTTTATCTTATCCCGATCATTTAATCAATTAGGTCTGCAGTTTCAAATAAAATAAAAATCTATACTATAATATTAGAAAGTTGACGAGTTTGTTTGTTTGTTTAAACGCGATTTAACAACTTGTTTTGGTGTAAGATAGCCCATTTATCGAGGAAAGCTATAGGCTACATGCATATTATCATCACGCTAAGACCAACAGTAGCGGAGCACTGGCACACGGGTAAAACCGCGGGGCACAGCAAGTAAACAAATATAATTCTGGGTTCTGTATTAGTATGATGGCAACTCTTTTAGAATCGCGAGGGCAGGTCGGCTGTGTATTATAAAATGTTGATAGCCTTGACTTCTTTCATGGTCGAAATCAACAACTTCCTAGCTATTATGCTATTCAATTTAACATATTCTATTAAGTATTATTTTAGTCTTAGTATGTATTTTCTAACTAAAACGGTTTTGTAATTTCGTAACGAACAAATTTTAATATATTTGAGGAACTTCACTTAAAACAAAATTAAGAAAATTATCATATTATTCTAACCGTACCGTGTGCTTTTTACCGTGAAAACCGTAGTCGTATGTAAATTCTATGGTAAGATTATGATATACTCGGATCTATAAATAATTCGAAAGTTATTTGTCTGTGAAATAATTATAATGATATATTTTATAAGTTGCTCCGTTATAGTATAATATATTATATGTACTGGATTTCCGCCCGCGACTTCGCTCGCATTTTCAAAGGAAAACCCGCATACCTAGTTCCCGTTCCCGTGGTATTTCCGGGATAAAACCTATCCTATGTGTTAATCCAAGTTACCCTCTATATGTGTGCTAAATTTCATTGTAATCGCTTCAGTAGAATTTGCGTGAAATAGTAACAAACACACAAACACATCCTCAATAGTAACTAAGATAAGATTTTGTATTGTATAAATTTTGGATCGATGAACAAAAAATGTTCTATACGCGAATAGAGCAGGTTTTTAAATAAATAATTTTTCACATCCTCCTACTGCATAATATTTGGAGCCATTTATATATTTTTATATTGCTTATACCAATGTTTCATGTATATTATTTAAATAAATAAATAAATAATGTTTTAAGCAAAATTTAAATCAATACAAATTATATTATCGAAGATTAATGATTCTATCTATCTTTGTATATTTATATTATTTTTAGAGGACAGCTGCTGATCATAAGAAATATACTTTTATGGCACATTTTTTTATATTATATTGCCATACAAAATATAAGCAATTTGCACTTCTACTGAATTACGGATTTAATATAGGAGTGACAATGATTTGATAAACAATAATGCAGGATTATACTCTTTTGCACTGCATTAAGTATTAAAAAATTAAACTGAATAATGCTTATAGTAACACTTATTTATTTGATTTATCGCAAGCATACTAAAGTAAATAAATACATTTATAAACAAACCTAAAACATCAGAAAGTTCAAAGATGTGCATTGTGCATGAAAAATACGCATGAAGCCATTAGGTACCTATTGGGACGCTTGTCCTATTTGCTAGAACACCTGTATGATATGTAGTTTCTAGGTCTATTATCTACATTCTTAATTGATATTGTATACAGGAAGCGCATATATTATTATATATTATGTATGAGTACTAGCTTTGCTCAGTGGTTTCACCCGCGATTCGCGAACGAATCCGCGAGCAAAATCAAGTTTTTCTTTAGCTCATGTTATGTTAAGTATCAACCAAATCCTTCAAGCAGTTTTTTCATGGACGAGTAACAAACATACATCCATCCTCACAAACTTTGCCATTTATAATATTAGAAGTATTTTCATTTTTATGCGAACGTGAAGTTTTCAAAGCTTTAAAAATATATACAAGCGTGTTTTTACGAGTTTGTTTATTAGAATATGACTTTATTGTAACAAATGTTGTACTATTCATAAGAGGTGCTAATTTATTGATTTTATGGGCTTTGCGAGGAATGTTTGTAAATAATTTTCCTTAATGTTAAAAATAGTTTATTACCTATATTTTTCGGTAGGTGCGGCTGCTGGTTCAACCAGCTTCTCATCTCATCGATGCACTTCGACGAATCTTCCAGTGCTTTATTCTCAGACATTTTTTAATCTGTAAAAAGAAATGTTTTTTTGTTATCAGTAGGTATATAATATACCTTGCTATTGCTCCTACTTAGGTATATGTCTTTTAATTTATATACTTATACGTGAAGGTTAATATAAATACACAAATGGAAATGAGCATTGAAAGAATATGCAGCCGCTTTTTTTCTATTTAACGTGAAGTATGTGGCTATTGTTCATTAATAGGAAGCCATAAGGAAGCAAATCTTTTACGATTTAATACCCATTAATACATGATTGCACATTATTTTTACTAAGTATACGGCCAGTGGCGGATTTATCAGCAGGCTGAGTAGGCTGGAGCCTAGGGCGGCAAATTTTAAGGGGCGGCAAATTTAGTTCATAAATTTATTATTTCGGTTTACAAATTTAAAAAAAAAATTATATTACACACACTTAATACGAATTTCGAAAATTGGAGAGAAATTAAAATATTTAACAAAAATCGAAATATTCTCATATACAGTGCTAATTAATAAATATTTCAACATCTCTGCATGGACAGTTCCTAAACGCTTTACTAATTATACATTAATGATTATGAACTTTTAGAATATCGCGATTCGATATTATAATCAAAATTTAGTAATTTTTACATATATTCTTCACTGATAAATTATTGTACTGTTTTTAAACTGTGAGTGTAATAATAAATGTTAATCAACGTTCGCCAAATATTATATGTTTTTTACGTAAGCTTAATTCATATTTTGTAAGTATTGTATAGTTTTAAGACATACCTTACCTTACTTTAAAAGTGGTATACGATTGAGATATTTTTTCCTTAAAATAATGTTTTTTGATAATTCTTTGCTGTAAAAATAATCAAGGATCTAACACGGTACCATATAGTTCTCAATAATAATAACTATATGGGAAAAGTTGATGTAACGAGGATGATGGAGCACAAATTATAAAGTTGAAATTTTATTGATAGAAAATTGATATGATTGTGGATTAAGATATCAAAATTTAGAGGCGGCAAAAATTGAATAACCTACGGGCGGCAAATCTATAAATCCGCCACTGAGTATACCTAAATTGCATTATAGATAGCGCACGTTGATTGCAGCGTTTGTCAAGTTTAAGATCGTGAATTAACGTAAAATTATATCTATGCATATCAATAGTTTGTGCAACGACAGTTTTTCGTAATACCCATGCACCATGTTATCTATACTAATATTATAAAGCTGAAGAGTTTGTTTGAACGCGCTAATCTCAGGAACTACTGATCCGATTTGAAAAATTCTTTCGGCGTTAAATAGCCCATTCATCGAGGAAGGCAGTGTATAGGCTATATATATCATCACAATAAAACTAATAGGAGCGGAGCAATGCGGGTAAAACCGCGAGGCACAGCTAGTAATAAATATTACCAATAGTATTGAATACGTTTGTTTAAACTTTGAACTAATTATTTTGATATTTTATTGCTCAAAATATTTAACCTAGTTGTTATTATCATCCAGCGATGATGATGATGGGAATTCCCAAAAGATAGTTTGCCTATTATAAACTGCACTGCACTTTGTATAGGAATCGGATTTTAAAATATCAATCCAAATTAAAAAACAAAATTTTACACAATTTTTTTTTAACTTGACCTTTACAATTCATTTTATCTAACTAAATAGACCGTTATATAACAAAGCGTTATCTCAGCCAAATCATCACCGTGGCCACATAATGTTTCGCGATTGGTATTCATATTTCATTATTCATTATACATTCAATTATTATGATAAATAACAGGTTTAAACAGTGACATTATTTATTTTATTTTTCTAGTATTTGGGTCATTGTCAAATTTTGCGCAGGTAAACGTAACTGCAGATTTCAAAAATGTGAAAAAGAAAATATTTTAAAATTGAACTTTTCTTTATTCTTTTTTCTTTATTCTGTGCCTGTTAAAACAACTGAAGTAGGGTTTATTTAAGTTGGCCGCGATGTTTAGCTAATAATTTAAGATTTATTTCAGATTTAGTGCGTCAGGGTGGTGAAAAAATACAACTCTGTTATCATTATACTTTACCAGTTACCTTTTATCATAAAATTAAATAAGCCAGTCGCACATATTTTGGCTTTTATATTAATTACAGTCTTATATCTTATAATCACCATTAGAAGTACAAGCTTTTTTTAAGTTTTACAGTAATTCATTTAAAGTTTTAGTCAACTCTGTTACTTTATGAATAATAACAAACCTTAAATTCTACACAACTCCATGAAATATCTATAAATTAACAGCTAATTACAACATATAACCGCTTCATTAACTGGCAAATTAACCTATTGTAATATAGCAGTATTATATTGAATAGCTTTTCCTAAATTTCGTAAATATGTTCTTTAATCTTCGGGACACGAAAATAACAGAGTTGTAACACAGTAACTTAGTTGTTCTTTTTGTACTATAAGTGAATAAATTGCATACTCTTGATATGTTTTCACGTTCGAAAAGATTGATTTTGGTTTTTAAAACATTTTTCTTACATGTGGGCTGATTTTTTTCATATGAAACTTTGATCCACAGCAAGACACTCTTTTATAATTTGTATTTCCTGCCTAGAGAATTTAACGGCCTTCTTGTCAAATATTTTATCAATAGCATACTTTTCCTTCCGATTCTTAATTTTTTCATGGCGTTTTTTAATAGTTTTTACTGGATTTACTGGATTGCCGTCCTTATTTTTAGACTTTTTTCGTTTTTCTCTGTTGCATTGTTTTTAATACGTCTCGTATCTCTTGTTAACTGTTTGTAATTGTTACTTCAATTTTATATAATCTGTAAATAACTGCGATATGTTTCTCTTAACTTGCTTGCTGCTCAGCTAGCGTGAGAAGCATTTTAAGGGCGTTAATAACGGCAGAATATCCTGTAACAATATCTTCAAGGTTACATTTAATTATATATGATTTATTTACATATAACAACTAAAAATTACTTTAGGAAACCGATTATTAAGAAAAAAAAAATATTACAAATATAAAATTTCAAACAAAAGTTAAAGAATACATGCTTACTCAACTCTGTTACCATGAGCTAAGTAACAGAATGATGATAACAGAGTTGTAAATTTTACATTCTAAAAGACATAAATAGGGAATGCAAATCCGTTTACTTTACAAAATCCGGATTTTGAAAAACGGATTTATACAATAATCCGGAGAATCCGGATTTAGCGGATTTTTAATGAAAAATTTAACTTCTCCGTTTGAAACGTTTATTATTATGTAAAATCAATAAAAAACATGAATCTTAGTTAAATCAAATGTATTTATATTTTTCAATACCTAGAAATTAACTAGACAAACTCTAAAATTCTAATAAAATAAAAACTTTTACATTTTGGTAAAGAAAAAACATAAAGCAGACTCCTTGTCACATCCATCAGACATAAACATTATAACAAAACATTTAATATTTTCTTAGATAATAGAAACAACATAAATTGCAAACAGAGTTTTCATCATATACAAACATATAAAACGAAACAGCTTCAATTTTCTAAATCAGTAAGCAAAATCCTATTTTGCTTTTTCATTCTTTATTAGTAATGATGACAGTCTTTCCATCAGAGTTCTTATTTTTATCAAAATCAGTAATAAGAGCTAGCGCGCACGAGCAACTTTGTCTCCGCAACTATTTTGTCTCTCCCATCAATTGTATGGGGAGTTGCGTTCCTACGTGCGCGCACTTTCATACTAGCCCATGGGTGGAGAGACAAAATAGTTGCGGAGACAAAATAGTTGCGGAGACAAAGTTGCTCGTGCGCGCTAGCTCTAAAATATAATCTAAAATTACTTTTGTTTTTGAGACATAAAATGAGACCTCAAAAATGACAATGCGTCTAATGTAGTGTCATTTAACCGGCTGCGAATTCGGTTACAGATGATTCCTGCTGCGGAAAATGCTCGCTCTGATTCAACGCTTGTTGGTGGGATGCATAAAAGATGTTTGTAGGCGGCCTCCAAGTATCGGCCTCGTGAACCACTTTCCTCAAATAATGCCATTTCTACCCGCACTAAGCTGAGTATGTCAGTTTCTGCCTGCCGTCTGGGCACATTTTCTTCCCCAACTCCAATCATTTTTATTTTTGTTAATTCCAGATCCAATTTGTCTCTATAACTAAGATGCTGAGATTCAGTCAATTCGCGTTGTCTCGATGTTGTTGTCGACGATTCGACTGTGTTATCCTCAGACTCAGACACTTGAAGATTATTTCGGCTTTCCAAGTCCACAGTTTTACAAATTACTTCTTCTATTTCTCAGCGTAAGCTGAAATACGTTCCAGTCGACGCGGACGCTTCGAATTAGGGAATGCAATCCGGATTACCCGAAATCCGATAAATCCGGATTTTGCTCGAATTTAAATAGGCTTTTAAATCCGGATTTAAAGAATGGAATCCGGATTTTTCGAACATATTAGCACAGTATTACAATATTTATAGGTTCTAATGTTTCTTGCGTTAGACGATAGATGGCACTGTAAGTGCATCCCGTTCCCGCGCAAGCAGTCGAATTTGGCGCGAATCGCGACACGTCGCGAAGCGGGCCTAGAAATAATACGTTTGAATTTAGATCTTTTTCTTTTATCACATTGCATTACTGTTGACTTTTGTTTACAACAATTTATCACCATTCGAAGCGTCGACTGGAACGTATTTCAGCTTACGCTGAGAAATAGAAGAAGTAATTTGTAAAACTGTGGACTTGGAAAGCCGAAATAATCTTCAAGTGTCTGAGTCTGAGGCTAACACAGTCGAATCGTCGACAACAACATCGAGACAACGCGAATTGACTGAATCTCAGCATCTTAGTTATAGAGACAAATTGGATCTGGAATTAACAAAAATAAAAATGATTGGAGTTGGGGAAGAAAATGTGCCCAGACGGCAGGCAGAAACTGACATACTCAGCTTAGTGCGGGTAGAAATGGCATTATTTGAGGAAAGTGGTTCGCGAGGCCGATACTTGGAGGCCGCCTACAAACATCTTTTATGCATCCCACCAACAAGCGTTGAATCAGAGCGAGCTTTTTCCGCAGCAGGAATCATCTGTAACCGAATTCGCAGCCGGTTAAATGACACTACATTAGACGCATTGTCATTTTTGAGGTCTCATTTTGAGGTCTCAAAAACAAAAGTAATTTTAGATTATATTTTAGAGCTAGCGCGCACGAGCAACTTTGTCTCCGCAACTATTTTGTCTCCGCAACTATTTTGTCTCTCCACCCATGGGCTAGTATGAAAGTGCGCGCACGTAGGAACGCAACTCCCCATACAATTGATGGGAGAGACAAAATAGTTGCGGAGACAAAGTTGCTCGTGCGCGCTAGCTCTTAGTAATAATCTGTTTGCTCGTTGTGTTCATGAAAATTTGAATTTTGTTATTACTGATTTTGATAAAAATAAGAACTCTGATGGAAAGACTGTCATCATTACTATAGTCCTTTTCACCTAAGATGATTCCTGTGACATATCGATTGTTGACACGTGTAGAGATTGCCTTTAATGAAATCGTATCAATTGTTTCCGATAATCGATAATATTTTATATGGAAATGAAATTGATTTGAATAAAGGACCAAAATTAGTTATTTCGGCATTTCGCCAACAATTAACTAAGGAATCTTAGCAAACAACAGCGACAAAAAGTGAACAATAACAATTAGTAATAATAACAGAATACCACGTGAAGTATCAATATAAAAATGCAACTTGTATACAAAGCTGACGGACTCGTACAGACGATTGACGCGATTGACAAACGATCACAAGATGGGCGTCGATTATATGATTTTCCAACTCTATGATTTTTCAACGATCCATTTCATGTACACGAATTGCGTAGGTATTATTTTTTTGTGTTATTTTATTTTATTTTTCGTTATATTAAACTAAACAATACTGTTTTTGTTTTAGTAGCTTAAGATGTTTCATTTTTATATTTTTGGTAATAATGCCGCCTTAAAATAAAAATATTATGCATTAAAATTATTTTGCTTTTTAAACATAAAATACGTAATTCGGAACACAATGAAGTGTCACAGGAATCATCCTAGGTGAAAAGGACTATAATAAAGAATGAAAAAGCAAAATAGGATTTTGCTTACTGATTTAGAAAATTGAAGCTGTTTCGTTTTATATGTTTGTATATGATGAAAACTCTGTTTGCAATTTATGTTGTTTCTATTATCTAAGAAAATATTAAATGTTTTGTTATAATGTTTATGTCTGATGGATGTGACAAGGAGTCTGCTTTATGTTTTTTCTTTACCAAAATGTAAAAGTTTTTATTTTATTAGAATTTTAGAGTTTGTCTAGTTAATTTCTAGGTATTGAAAAATATAAATACATTTGATTTAACTAAGATTCATGTTTTTTATTGATTTTACATAATAATAAACGTTTCAAACGGAGAAGTTAAATTTTTCATTAAAAATCCGCTAAATCCGGATTCTCCGGATTATTGTATAAATCCGTTTTTCAAAATCCGGATTTTGTAAAGTAAACGGATTTGCATTCCCTACTTCGAATGGTGATAAATTGTTGTAAACAAAAGTCAACAGTAATGCAATGTGATAAGATCTAAATTCAAACGTATTATTTCTAGGCCCGCTTCGCGACGTGTCGCGATTCGCGCCAAATTCGACTGCTTGCGCGGGAACGGGATGCACTTACAGTGCCATCTATCGTCTAACGCAAGAAACATTAGAACCTATAAATATTGTAATACTGTGCTAATATGTTCGAAAAATCCGGATTCCATTCTTTAAATCCGGATTTAAAAGCCTATTTAAATTCGAGCAAAATCCGGATTTATCGGATTTCGGGTAATCCGGATTGCATTCCCTAGACATAAATCATAGAATAATGCATTTAGTTATTTTTTTATTTCAAATTGAGCATAATTACCCCTTAAACAACAAATCGAACGTAAAATAATAGAAAAAAACGGTTTTACTTACGTTAATAGGGAGGTAACAATGTTGATGCGGAATAAAAACACGCGGCACGTTCAGCGCCATGCGGTCGACTGAAATTCAATGTACCCCTCCCCCCGACCTAACGAACGACCACAATGGCTGCAGAAACCTTGCTCAAGCTAATAGAAAGTCGAAAACAGCGCCACCTCTACTTTGAGTAATTATTTATTTAGTAACATAGTAGAGCACACGATTCTAAACACTACGTGGGACAAAGTTAAAAAATTTTTTATAAAATAAATTTTAGCACTGATCGGTTTTAAAATCTACTCTTAGAAATATTTACAATATTCTGTTTATAGTAATATTTTAATTGATGTGGGTTGGTATATTGGAAATTGTAGTTATTTTATATTTTCTGTAACGAAGTGCTACTTGGGACAGGTCAAATTTGTATGGAAAACCCTTCTGTTACCAGAAAAAACCACAATGTTACTTTAAAAAATAAAATAAAAAATTAAAAATAGGCCTTTCTTTTATTAATATATTATTAGTAATGCGATTAAGTTTGTATTTGCTGAAAGTTTTGAGTGACAGTTAACTTTTTAATGGTATAGAAGTAAAAAAGTTTTGAGGGACAAGTTTACATGCGCAAAATTTGACAATGACCCATTTAATTTTTCTACTATTTTTTTTGCAGATATTTTAATAAAAACACCGACATTATATAATACATATTATCCAGCGGATATATAAGTTCATAGGTACAATTCTATCTTTACTAATTACTTATTGATATTAATTACATCATGCAGCTTATTGTATCTCCGATAGTCATTTGTTATTCTTATCACAAACGATTAGCCACCTATAAATCACTAACAATGGAATCTTATCTAATGACTGAGGTACCTACATAATAAAATCTTATTTATATAATTTATCTTAAAATTTTGCATTTATTTATTGATTATGATTATATTATGTCGGTATGAATTGGTGTACCAAGACACTTCTACTCATGCAATATTCGACATACGTTTTTCTTTACATAAGTAGAAGCATTAAAAATAATTCTTATCTATTATTTTTTATTATGACAAAGCCATTTATTTTACTTATTTACAAAAAATGGTTAAGTCTGTAAAGTCGGTTTACTGACGATAGTTGAACGTGACAACTTCCGATTGTGCTTCTTTGTCGCTCGTTCCGCGCTCTCGCTTGCACTTCAAGCCACATGGAACGCCTCAGAGCGAGGTAACGCCGCATGAGTCATGTTTTTTCGTGCGTGCAGCCGGCTGTATCGAATTATAAGACGTTGTCACGTCAAAAAAAAAAACTGAACTAATACAATTCGGGACTAGTTAGGTCGTTTAAATATTAGGTACCTATCCAGCGGTCTAGTGTGTGATTATATGTAATTATGTACCTATATACCTAAATATTTAAGTAATTTAACTATTTAGTAATCTCTGGTAATGCAGTAAATAATACATCTCAATTGGTAAATTGTCTACTGGGTATTTGACAATGGTTATAGCTAATGGTGTAGATATCCCTAATTGTTTTTGTAACTAATTAGGCTTTGACGTATCTTTATCAAGACACATACCCCATACTTCCTATCTAAAGTATACATTTTTATGTCGTTGTTATTTTAATGAATTATAACATGTGTTATTAAAATACCTACCAACTGTGGCAGTGGAAATTTTCAGATTGTATAATTATTATTATCCGACAGTTATGTCATAAAAATACGACTCGAAAGTACTTGTAGTTAGGTCAGTACCTAATCTTATCTTTTAGTACACATAGGATTCTCACGATGTGCGAAGATCTGAGTAAGTATAGCACAATATGTAACCAAGGGTTAAAATTTAAAAACTTTATATGTATTTATATCTAACTATAGCTGCCCCAGCTGACGCTGATTCCCGTTGCCCCTTTTTCGTGCGTTTTCCACATGTTCCGTGTTCCGTCAAAAATGGCTATAATATAAATTCGGCTAATTTTTTTAACAAACACGTTAAAATTGTCGAATTTGTCGAGCCGTTCTCGAGTTTTACGATTAGCAGCACATTAGACGATTCCTTTTAATTTTTCTTATACTGACAATATAATATTATGTACCTACTTATAACTAAACAAAACAGAAGAGATAACTATAACACGTGATCAAAATAACGATAGTTAAGTCTTTATACATTTGTAAGTACGCGTGCACCGATAATAGATATTGTACCTAGTTAGATTAAATTACTGATGTCTAAAATATCATAATATTTTTATCAAAATGATGGCTGGTATCTATTAAAAAAAGGTTTGTCGTATTGTTAATCGTATCTATTAAAAAAAGGTTTGTCGTATTGGTTTAAACATGGAAAACAGTGTTAATAAAATAAATGAAAAGATGTAACATACCGTTAAAAAATCAAGAGAAAATACACTAAAAAGAACGTACGTCTTTTTAAACATCAGTTAAGTCACGATACATAGGTACTTTGGTTCCAAATTTACGTACTTATTCAAAAATTTTGAACCGCTTAATCCGGTTTGGAAGACTGGTTTTATGACCACTGCATCAATTACAATCTTATTACAATGAAAAAAATATAAGTAATCTACACAACATTACTACATTACATTCACTTTACATTTCCAGTAAGTGCATTGATTTAGTCAAAAAACAAAAATATTTTAAACATTTCAGCAGATTAAAAAAAAACAAAAAAATTATTCAATGACGATTTCAAATTATAGGTAGACTTTTGCGTGGGAATAAACCTATGTTGGAAGTTTCTCACATTTTTTTTTATTTCGCTATTTAAATACAATTGTTGTTGCAGTTAGAGGTGGGTAATAAACAACCTGATTATTTCTATTCACCTAGTAATTAATAACAATGTCGCTGTCATTATAGGTATTATATTATTATTTATTATGATAAATAGTTTTTTTAACTATGTAGTACTTTTAATAGAGTCATGTATAACTTGTTTTTATATTATACATTCATATTAGGTATCTACCATGTATTTAACCTTAGACTATAAGTGTACAATTATTATTAATTGCAACTCACAATAATAAGAAAAATATTCACCAAGTATGTACATGTTTTATATCGTTTCTAAGATTAAGACAAAGTTGTTTATTGGATACGTTAAAATATATATTTCCTGTTGCAAAATATTATTAAACGGCACGAGAAAAAATTACCAAAAATGTCATCATAATCCCTCTATTATCATAAACGACTGCATTACTTGATGACTTCCTCATTTTCAATACATGGTTAAATTTATTTATAATGGTTGTTACATTACAGATATCTAACAATACCTAGGTACTTCCTACGTTTCTCGTATAATAGCATTATTCTAATAAGATCCAACATCCCACATTTTTTACTCTAAAATTACCTATCTGATTTATAAAAAATATGTAGCGGTCTATAGTCTATACGTAGCTTAATAATTCAATACATTTCCCGTTTAAAGTTTAAATTAACAGATGAAAACAACTCACTTAACAATCGAAGTCCTTTGATCAAAACTGAGCACTTAAATAAAATATATCTTTCACACACGTTTGAAGGCCAGCGCGTATTCACGATAACTGGTGGATTGGTCATTGGACCTTGCAGCTTGCTAGTTGGTGACGTTGACGTAACAACTCAAAGTGTCGCCTGCGCGGGCGCAGATCTATACACTCTTGTGTCTTGGATCAATTTATCAATACTATGCCCTATTGTCGGTCGCTCACATTCGCACGGGCATTTGAAAAATGATTTAGCCTACAAGTTCGCAAACATTCGTACATTGTGCGAATGTTTGTACGCGGGTTACTTGCGTACAACGGGTAATGCTACAGCGTTATCGTGGTCGCGACGCGGCCGCGGGCGCAATCAATAAAACTATTAGCATACAGGTGCTAATTATTAATAGCGATTAAATATTTTGTGGCTATTTATTTTTATTTTTTTTGATCGATAGTAACTTCTAGTGGTGACCAAAATATATTTTTGTGAAATGTGAACCGATTCTCATATAGATTTTAAAAAGACACATAGACGTATCTAGTCGCTAAAGTAGCCAGGAATTTATTGAGTTGTAGTAGTATTGATTTACGGTAGGCTATACATGGCTAAACTGACTACCTACTAATCGTTATTAATTATTTTCTACTGATTTTCTGATGAGCGATAATATCCTCAACCAAAACAAAAATTATATTTAGGTAATATGGTAAGTGCTTTGATACGCTATATGACCACATGTTTGAAAGGGATGAACTAAGTATGTACTATCTACAACAGCTTTCTTTAAATATATTTAAAACTGTTTCAAATTGAAATTTATTTCTTACGCAATTAGTAGAAAGTCAAAACCTACTGTAACGGACGTGATGTCGCCTGTCACCCCCGTCAAGCCAAGCCGCCATGTTGACCTCCCCTCCAGCCAGCCGCCATGCCTACCAGCCAGCCACGCGGAGGGGATGAGCCTATATATATGATAGCTAGCCATAATTAAGCATTGATTTTCTTGTTGAAATTTGCAAAATAAATAAGTGTGTCGTTACGCTGCAATTTTATTTTCTCCATTTCTTCACAAATCAGAAGTGGTATGAAACGACATCGGCCACAAGTTTATCGACCTCCTGACGACTCAATGTCGGAGGAAGATGAGGGTACTTCTTCACCGCCTGCACGGAAGCTGCTCAAGAATCTGCTGGAAAAAGAAGTAGTAAAGGCTTTACGCAACCTGGAAGATGACCCCCAAGCTCCAAACAAGTCAAAAGTCCATCGTGCTGCATCTTTAATCCCGGAATTTGACCCTGATAGTGAGGAATGCACGGTACAAGCATGGATTCGTAAAATTGACCAAATTGGGGAAATAAATGGATGGGACGATACAACTAAATCATTTTACCTACAAGATAAGCTGCGAGGTCAAGCAAAGAAGTGGTATAATCGTCTAGAGAACTACGATTACACGTGGGAACAATGGAAGGATATGCTATTGCGAGCATTTCCTCGATATCGCGATTATGGAAATATGCTTGAAGAATTACTACAAAGGAAGAAGCAACCTACAGAGACGATGACAAAATACTATCAAGATAAAATCGCCATGTGCTTCCGATGCAAGTTATCCGATAGCGCCAGCGTTTCCTGTATCATTCGTGGTCTGCCACTATCGCTACAACCTAACGCTCGAGCCTTCCAATGCCACACGCCAGGAGAGCTTTACGAAGGATTTTTATGTGCACTTGACGACTACCGTACTTTACCTATCAACACAAGGTTTCATAAAAATTTGGTGAGTAGGCCATCTCACCTGGATAAAAAGTCAATGCCACCCAATGTCGAAACAGACCCGTGTCCGAGATGCAAGAAAACTGGTCATTTACTCCGTGATTGCTCCCTATCTGACACACGTACATGTTATAAATGTGGAAATAAGGGATACATTGCTTCACGTTGTTCTACAATTGCCACGGAAAATAGAAGATCTATCTCAACCGACAACATAAAAGAAGTAAATGTACTACGCCCTTATAATGAAATATACAAAAAGGTCGTTAAAGTCAATGGCATCCACGTGAAAGCATACATTGATACCGGCAGTCAAGTCAACGTTTTAAACGATCAAGTATCGAACGCATTGTCATTGGATGTCAAACCGACGAGTGTCATTTTAAAAGGATTCTCCGGTGGACTCTCAACGAGTCGTGGAGAAGTCGAATGAAGTAGGAATGGGCGTTGAATCAACGGACTAGTTAAATTAACCGTCTATGTACACTCAACGATTCGACTAGTCCATCGCTCACCAATGCACTAGTTGAATTCAACGGTTAACTCTTCAACGTGGCCGTATAATAGTCCACTGTAGACGGCTAAACAAGAGAGTCGACACGTTTGTAACAACTTGCGACGCGACGGTCTTACAAATTTCAACTCTAAAACCATAGTAGCAAGTGCGATAATGTTTCGATGTGTTTTGTTAGTCGGAAAGAAAGAAAGGAAAGATAAAGGAGAAAGGAGCGTGAAAGAGATAGTGCGTAGTTTTTTGTAGATTTGTAACGAACGTTCGATTACCAATACCGTCGCGCGTCGGTCGACCGAGTCAACCGTTGTCAATTCGTTGAAACGAATCGACTAGTCGATGTGTAAACTGAAGTTTACACATCGACTAGTCGAAGATTTTAACTAGTTGAACGACTAGTTGATGAACGACATTTAACGGTCTAGTCTCGTTGATGAAAAATACGTCGACGACCCATCCCTAGAATGAAGTCGAAATTGAATGCCACGCCTACTTGTCTAGCATCAAAATGGCCGATGTTAATCTTTTAATCGGTCAGCCTGTCATCAACAGCGAAGGTATGACATTGACAGTTAGCAAAGGCCTAGTCAAATTTAATCGTACTCAAGATCCCAATCCCATTTGCGATATTGAGGCTATCGAAAACCATGATCGCTTTAAAGTCGTCACAGTCAACGAAGAGAGACTTCCACCTGGCTCTTCTATCATTCAAGTGCGGGTTCTCGGAAATAAGGTCGGCAACGATGTGGTTACACCGCCTCGGCATCATGAGCTGCAGGCAGTGGCCTACTCTCTTCCATCCACCCTGCTCACTGGTGAAGACGGGTACATCAAAGTCATCAACATGGGCTGCGAGGCTATCGTGTGGCCGCCGGGAGAGGTCCTAACCAGGGCTGAAAGCTGCCAGGAGTCTCCTCTACAGCCAGATAGCCAGGTACTTGCCCTTACTGCTTGCCATAGATTTGCCAATCATAATTCTAATAATATAGGTCAACTCTCAACTACTGACTTATGTATAGGTGGTGTAAAATTAAACGACATAAAAATAGGTCCGTTAAATAATAAGCAACGTTCAGATCTTATCAGTTTATTAGTACAATATAAACATTGTTTTGCTAATGGTACAAAAGATCTAGGGTGCACAGATTTAGTACAAATGAAAATAAAGCTTACTAGTGATCAGCCTATTTACCGCCAGCCTTATCGATTATCGCATAGCGAACAAGCAGTAGTTCAGTCTAAAGTACCTAAGTGAATTATTAGATGCCGGCATTATCAAAGAGTCCGAATCTAGTTATGCATCTCCGGTCATTTTAGTCAAAAAGAAAAACGGTGACAGTAGGATGTGTGTTGATTACCGTGCCTTAAATGCTATTACCGTAAAAGATAGATTTCCATTGCCAAACATAGACGATCAGGTTTCGAAATTAGCGGGCCACAAATATTTTACGAGTTTAGATATGGCTCAAGGCTATCATCAATTACGTGTTAGTAATGAAGATACACACAAAACTGCATTCATAACACCTCAGGGTCATTTCGAGTACACTCGTATTCCATTCGGTTTAGCGAACGCGCCATCTGTTTTTATGCGGTTGATAAATAAAATAGTTGAATCTGTAGGTAGAACTGAAAATAATAATGTAAAAAACAAACATGGTAAACGTGAAATTTTGGCATTTCTGGACGATTTACTCTTACCCTCGAATGACGTTATGTCAGGCTTAGACATTTTGCAAGCGGTACTTGTCAAACTTGAAGTAGAAAATTTAAAATTAAACATGAGTAAGTGTTCGTTCTTGCAAAATGAAATAACGTATTTAGGTCATAAAATATCGGCTAAGCGTATTCAACCGGGCGATTCAAAGTTATTAGCGGTGTCTCGTTTTCCAACACCGACCAATGTTCATAGTGTGCGTCAATTTATCGGGTTGTGTAGTTATTTTCGTAAGTTTATTTACAATTTTGCTGTCATTGCCCGCCCTTTAACCGATTTAACTAAAAAGAAAGCTTCGTGGATATGGAGTAGTGATCAAAACAATAGTTTCGAACAATTAAAAAAGTGTTTGTGTTCCGAGCCTGTGTTAGCTTTGTACGATCCTGTGCTTTCTACGGAAATACATACTGACGCGTGTAAATTAGGAATAGCCGGTATACTTCTACAAAAACAGATTGATGGTACGTTGCGACCCGTTTTATATTTTAGTAGGGTGACAAGTAAAGAGGAAAGCATGTATCATAGTTATGAACTTGAAACTCTTGCCGTTGTAGAATCCTTGCGTCGTTTTCGCATATAATATGTAGTAGGAAAAAAGGTTAAGATTGTTACTGATTGTACAGCAGTCCGCGCTACGCTTACTAAACGCGACATTATACCACGTATCGCAAGGTGGTGGCTTTCTATACAAGATTACGATATAAGCGTAGAATATAGACCGGGGGAACGAATGAAACATGTAGATGCGTTAAGTAGACATCCGGTAGATACTATGAACGTGAATCGTCTAGAAGTAGCGGATTGGTTTTATACGGTGCAATGTCAGGATGATAAGTTGAGCGCGATCGTTAGTCAATTAAAAAATAATACCGGTGGAGCAGAAATAAAAAATAATTACGAAATTATCGATAATAGGCTTTATCGTAAAACTTTGAACGGCAATAGGCTAGTGGTTCCGAATTCAGCTAGGTGGAAGATAATGCAAATGCATCATGATGACATCGGTCATGTAGGATTAAATCGCGCTACCGAATTAATTAAAAATGAATTTTGGTTTCCTAAAATGTCGCGATTTATCAAAAAATATGTGAATGCATGTCTTCATTGTGCATACGGCAAAGGCGGTTACGGCAGAATAGAAGGTAAACTCCATCCAATTCCTAAGCCCTCAGAACCTATGAGGATGGTTCATATTGATCACATAGGCCCTTTCACTAGGACAAAGAAGGGATATCAATATATGCTCGTTATGACAGACGGTTTTTCTAAGTTCGTAATAGCTGAGCCTACGCGTACAGTCAACTCGATCGAAACTATACGAGTTCTGCGAAAAATATTTAGCTTATTTTCCTTCCCTGATCACATAGTCACCGATCACGGAAAAGCGTTCACAAGTAGGAACTTTAAGAAATTTTCGAACGATAAACAATTTAGACATACTCTCAATGCTATTGCTTGTCCACGCGCTAACGGTCAGGTAGAACGTACAAATAGGACAATATTAGATGCATTACGCGCCACAGACCCCAGCGAAGCCTCTATTAACTGGGTTAATTCTTTGCCCGATATAATTTGGGGAATTAACAACACAGTTAATAACACAACCGGTTATAAGCCTTATGATTTGATGTTCGCTCGGGCGGGTAGATCAGTGTGTGACGTTTCGGTACCTGGACGTGTTTCTGAACCAATAGAGACGCGTCGTAAGAAAGCAACAGATAGGATACTAAAAGCGAGCGCTAGAATGAAACGTAACTTTGATAGGAAACGAAAATCCGCTCACATATATAAGAAAGGTGATTTTGTGCTATGGCGTCAAGCGCCCACTTGTACAGCATCTAAAGTTAACACTAAACTTGACGACTTGTATTCCGGTCCTTATGTCGTAACGAAAGTATTGGGCAATGATAGGTACCAAATTAGAAGTGTAAAGGGTTTACGTGGGTATAAGAGTTTTAGTGGGTTAGTAGCTGCAGATTCGTTGAGGCCCTATAAAAGTATTGTTACGGTTTCTGATAGTGCTAGTAGTTCAGATGAGCAAATGGAAACCGAAGATCTTATTGGATTTATTAGAGAGCTAATTATTGTTGTTGTTCCCGTGGGAACCAAGGGCGTCGCCAGCCGAAGGCGCAGGGGGGGGCAAGTTGACTTTACCTACTACAATTCATACTTTTCTCATTCTCTATGAATGAGAAAAGTAGGTATGAATTGTAGGTAAAGTCGACAGCCCATGAAGCTTTTCACTTGTACTACGAGCCTTACATCTACAGCGATTGTAATAACAACAGTCTTAGTACTATATACATAATACATATATATATATATAATCTGTGACAGTACAGAGTAGGAATGGGTCGTCGACGTATTTTTCATCGACGAGACTAGACCGTTAAATGTCGTTCATCAACTAGTCGTTTAACTAGTTAAAATCTTCGACTAGTCGATGTGTAAACTGAAACGAATTGACAACGATTGACACGGTCGACCGACGCGCGACGGTGTTGGTAATCGAACGTTCGTTACAAATCTACAAAAAATCGACAATTACATACTATTAATTGTTTAATAATTAAAAAAAAAAAAGACGGGTTGCACTCCGGGAGTGCCGGCAGAAGTGAAAACTTGATTATTAACGTTGAGCATGTTTGATATTTTGGAATGGTATCCGTCTTACGCTTTTTCGATCAGGTCACGTGTCCTGACGCGAGTTTAAGATTTTATACCCATTACAGAAAAAGTGCTCAACGCCGCTAAAGAAGTTTTCACTTCAAAAATCTTCCATTTATACTTTTCCAGAATTGAAATTTGTAAGACCGTCGCGTCGCAAGTTGATACAAACGTGTCGACTCTCTTGTTTAGCCGTCTACAGTGGACTATTATACGTCCACGTTGAAGAGTTAACCGTCGCGTTGCAAGTTGTACGAGCGTTTCGACGCTTTTGTTTAGCCGTTGAATTCAACTAGTGCATTGGTGAGCGATGGACTAGTCGAATCGTTGAGTGTACATAGACGGTTAATTTAACTAGTCCGTTGATTCAACGCCCATTCCTAGTACAGAGTCCAATGTGTAAAGCTACACGAGCACGAGCTCTTGACTATGCAATAATAAACTTGTAAATAAGTAATTATAAATTTGTTAGAAAAATATAATAAAAAGGAGTTTGAATTTGAATAAGTGTACAGCGTACAGCGTATTTTTTTTTTAATTACCAGATTTTAATATTATAGTGGTCGTTGTTTATTTATATTAGGTTAATTAAAATATAATTTTCGGGGATTCATTGTAAACTTCTCGACCACATTATTATTAAAATTTTGTAAGTTTCCATGTATAAGTTTTTGGTGCACAGTTGCACACTCATCATGGCCAAACCATTCAACCCTCCCCGCTTCAACGATAGAGTGGAGCAGGCAGAGCGTAGTTGAGCGTACGGAATATTAGGAGTGGAATTGGTGAATTCATTCGAGTTTCGACGTACGGAAATGATTGTTCAAGGCTTGAACTTCAAGCAAATCAACTCAAAGACTTAAGCCCCGTATTCATGGTAAACATTTGTTTAGGAACAGTTGATCAACATTGTTGGTGAACGGCGAGAATGTTGCTAGCAACTATGTTTAAATCAATACAGGTTGTCCACATGCCAGTCTGCGTTAAAATGTTTCCCGAGGAGGTAGTGTTGTTGTGTTCTCTGTATCTGATGTATAGGATTTCTAATAAAAAAAAGAGAAAAAGATGGTGGATTCGAAACTATTTCTTTTTTGGGTATATTTAGGGCTTGAGAAATTTCTTCGAATGCATCGTTCTTTTTGTTTCTATCTTTGTATTATTTTATAGAAGAATCCCATAATAATGGTTTTGATTGAAATAATTCTATTAGTTGCATTATTTTATCATTGCTCCACACTACTGCCATGTTTATAAACTGTTGCAAACACGTTCACACACGTCAACAATTGTCGCTAAACTGATGTTTACGCTTGTCGGGCGAGAGCTTGTCAACATGACGCTATCAACTCTGCAACACGCAGTGTTGCCAGCAACATGTTGACAGCAATTCCGCAACACATTGATTCAACTTTGTTGCTAAACAAATGTTTACCATGAATACGGGGCTTTAGGACTTTGGTTGCATTATATTTGGCAACTTTTTTAGAATCTCTAGGGGGGGGCAGCTGCCCCTCCCTGCCCCCCCTTGGCGACGCCCTTGGTGGGAACAACTGTTTCAGGATGGCCGAGTGTAACGGACGTGACGTCGCCTGTCACCCCCGTCAAGCCAAGCCGCCATGTTGACCTCCCCTCCAGCCAGCCGCCATGCCTACCAGCCAGCCACGCGGAGGGGATGACTGATGAGCCTATATATATTATATGATAGGTAGCCATAATTAAGCATTGATTTTCTTGTTGAAATTTGCAAAATAAATAAGTGTGTCGTTACGCTGCAATTTTATTTTCTCCATTTCTTCACACTACATTATACTTGAGTGACCGTATAAATATTTACTACCTGAGCTGAGACGGCTGGAGTGTTAATAATACATATAATAAACTAGCTGCGCTTCGCGGTTTCACCCGCGTAGCTCCGCTCCTGTTGGTCTTAGCGTAATCATATAGGTAGCCTTCCTCGATAAAAAGGCTATCTAACACCGAAATAATTTTTCAAATCGGACCAGTAGTTCCTAAGATTAGCGCGTTCAAATAAACAAACTCTTCAACTTTATAATATTAGTATTGTTAGATACAAACCATGACAATCTGAACAGGTATGGTTTATTCCTTGCATGAAGCTAGACCACTGCGGATCCTTGCAGCTTGGTCTACGGGTTATCACTAAGCTTATTGCTTTTCGAGCGATCGAGCGACGATCGCAGTAGTTATACCCTTATACGCCTGAAATTTGACAGAAAACAATTCATCAGTAATACCTAGTTACTTTATCTTTACTTACTAACTTACTTACTGGAGTGGCGCAGGGACCCAAAGTGAGTCTTAGCCTCTGATACTTTATCTTTACTTATTTTATATAATATACTTAGGAAAGAAATGATTTTATGTTTCTTTGTTAAGAATTAATTAAAAACAACTATGGTGATTTTAATTCCTTGCATCACGATGAAATCGTTCCGATTTATGTTTTGCGTTATGCTTTTTATGTACTTTTATGTTTGTTTTTCTACCAATAAATGGTACATCTTTACCGAATCGATATATACTAGCATGGGCGATTGGATATATTTTCTCAGATAACCTGGGGAAAGGCGGAACAAAGGGTGTATTCACATAGGTATATTATTTGTGACGTTTTATCATTAAAGTACGTGGACGGTGGAATACTACGCAGAAAACAGTACAGGATGAAGTGCAGAATTTTGACCAGAGTACTTCCGATTGTATTAATAAATCTTTACTTCCATAAACAGTGAATTTAATTACAGTCCTGCCTCGACGTGTAACCATGTAGCCTGTAGGTGCAATTACTTTTCTTATGGCATTCAGCTGATGCTGATCAACATATTTTTTTTCAAGTGGGCCAAAATCTTGCCTAGTTAAAAAATATCGCAATAGATTTGTACAGTAGTTAGTTCACCGACACTACCTCGTTTTTTATGCGAATTCGGAGTTAAGCGATTTTACTTGCTGACCGCCGCACATCATCAAAAGGGGAAGTAAAAAGACATTTTAACCCAACAAGACTCGAAAAATACTGTATTTGGATTTAAAAAATTCGTAAAATATGACTTTCGAAAACTTTAATAGCAAAGTTGCATTCCCACTAACGCAAATCCTTTTACGCGCGCGCGGCTATCGCTTGGGGATCCGAGGGATTTACTCCGAGCCCTGACCTGAGGTTTATTACTGTAAGTACTGAAATTATTAAGAAAAATCGTATGCTCTGTTTTAAATTACATAGGATGTTCGAGATATTTTGCTGTAATTTGGAAAATATGCAATTCGTTTAATACACATTAGTAATAATTATTATAATGATTGAAACAATTAAAAATTTAACAAGCCGGGCATTAATGGAAGTGACGACAATGACACAATTTAAGTTTACACCTAAGGTTTACACTAATAGATAAATAATTACTTTTACGTAACTTATATGATGAAATTATTATTATAATAATAAAAAAAGTAACTATATCACCTATGATTGCATTTTCATTATATTTTACTTATGTAGGTATAACTTATGCAAAGATAATCTCTGAACCTTGATGTTAGTACAACTAAAATAATTACAAATTTTAAATGATTGAACATGACATAAACATAGTACTTACCTACCTAATAATAAATTTTAATTCATCAATTACAAATAGTCGAGAAATTAATTAGGAATTATTATAAATACTTACCAATGGATATAATATTACCTATGTAGTTTTTTTTGTTTATATAAGTACCTAGTTCATATATATGTAGAATATTATATTAAGGTACCACTGAAAGACAAAGGAAAATAAGCAGGAAAAGAAAATAAAGAAAGTATCACGCCTCTTACCTTCGCTTAGGACTTGCAATCTCATTACATATTATGCTTCTTGCTGTAAAACATTAATAGTTACTCAATAGGTTCCTATTATTTTTGAGATTATTAATTGATTACTTATGTTTTAATTTTGCCGCGCTCAGTTCATATGAAGCGCACTTTAGATGAAAACCAAACCAAAATATCGAAGAGAAGAATAAAAGATATCACTTATCATTAAGAAATAAACCGAGTGGTAAAGGCGAGTAGCTATCAAAATTTATTCGGTAATTGGAGAAAAACTAGGGGTAAAAATTGAAAATGTATATTTTTAAGGTTTAGGTTCTCTGACATCTTTAATTTGACACAATAATTAAATGTCAAACCTTAGTGGGTAGTGCACACAAAATCAGAAACACCACAGAAACACACTGCTAAGGAAACAACCGGTATAAGTATCGTAAAATATGTGTTTTATTTTAAAGCAAAATTATCAATTTAGCAATATAAATACTAATAAATATAGAGTAGTAAATTAACATTACAATAAATCAATAAAAATTCTAAAGTGTTTGAACCACCAATGCAAACTTAGCACCCCATCAATGGAATTTTGGGTCGAAAATGACCTTGATCGATAGGTCTCCGTTAGGTCCTTTAAGGTCCCACAATTTTTTCGTTAGGTCCCCTTTAGATTTTTAACGTGATAACGTTTTTAAAATCGTTTTAGTTGGGTGACATGTTCAGAAACTTGTGTCACGCCAAAACTCGGAGCAATTAACAAGCCTGGAGAAGTAACAATTAATTGAACGTTTCTTATATAGTGGCTCTCTTTTATTCAATACCCTAATTAATGCGATAGAAAGAGACAACACACTGTTATCGGCTTGGCATTCAAATCCACATGTAGCCACTTTTTGTTCTAAAAAGGTAGTGCTTGCCACTTTATCGAATACTAAAATATCGATAAATAAAAAAATTAAGTTATAAAATTGCTTGAAGATAATTTAAGATTCTTTTAATTTTGAATTATGGATAGGTAATTCCAAATTTTAAGATTCGTTTAATTTGGAATTATTCATTTACGATGCGTATTGACTGTCTTGCATTGTATGGTAGTTGTATTTATAAAAAAATATTATTAGGTATTTCGGTTTAGGTTGTTTTTTATGGTTTCGTAAAAAGGTACGTATTTTTTCCTGTTTTCATAGATTCATTCTATTAATATTAATATCTATTCTACTAATATTATAAAAGCAAAAATATATAAGAATGGACATTTGATATTCTTTCACGAAAAAACTACTGAATGAGTTTTTATGGAACTTTCCAATTATACATATTATAGATTAAACATCAGAATAACATATAGGCTACAATTTACCGCGGGAAAATAACTCATTCCCACAGGAAAAAATTGGTAAAAGTTAAAAATAAATTGCTTCAAATAAAACAAATAAAATTTAAAATTTTTTTTTGCAACATTTTATTTCGATACTTAATTAACAAATTACAATATTTATTATTTAAAATAGATGCCACCGTAAACTTGTGGCACAGCATCTCTGCAAAGCACTTTACTTTTCTTCCCGTCTGATTCGAAATGATTTGAACAAGGCCGAGAATGTTTTGAAGGCTTCCAATTTTCCCTGTGCTATAGCTTTAACCCAAACATCTTTTAATTTTTCTCAAGCCAGAAACCTGCAAATAACAATAAAATCCATACTTAAATACCTTTTTTTTTCTCCTAACCTAAAGCAGTCATTATCAATGAAGTACTTCGTACCTACTCAAGTATCGATAATTGCACAACACTATGGAAGTTATATTTTGCATTTTTTCTAAAAACTAAGCTGATTATAATTTCATTTCAATGATTACGGTTAGATAAAACATAGATGATTATGAAAATAACGTAAATTAACTTATTTATAATACAATTAACAAAAAAATTGATCAAAACACTAACCTGTGAAAAGACAAATTCCAATCTTCATCCGATTTCTCAGTACTACGGCTTTTACAGCCGTGAACAACACAAGCCATGTAATCTTTAGTAAATTATCTTTTCAGAAAATAACATAAGAAACTAGAAAACACGTTTTTCACTTCAAAAACAATAATTAAAATCACCATGCGTTAGTGACATGTCATTTCAAACTGTCGAACTGACATATATCTGTCCTCTTTTTTCGCATGACATTTTGCCATAAGCCAAAAAGGCCAAACTAGTGCTTTATTGTTCAATTAATTGTTACTTCTCCAGGCTTGATAATTGCTCCGAGCACCAAAACCTCACAAGCGCGATCGCAGGTATAACGAGAGAGAGACGGACCGATCTCCCGTCTCATCTCGAGCGCTGCCAACAATAAGACGTTATCACGTAAACATCTCGATCGTAAACCTACTTTACAAACAACCAATTTTTTTTTAATAATTTTTTAAATTTTGGGTATAAAAAAATACACTTTAGCACCCCATCCATAGAATTTTGGGTCAAAAATGACCTTAATCGATAGGTCTCCGTTAGGTCCTTTAAGGTCCCACAATTTTTTCGTTAGGTCCCCTTTAGTTTTTTTATAAATATTTTTTTTTAATTTCGGGTATAATAAAATTACACTTTAGCACCTCATCCATAGCAAAATTGGCGAATTTTATCAAAATCGTATTCTTTACCGTTAGGTCCGTATAGTTCCATCATTGAATTTGTTAAATTATATATTTTATTAAAATTATAAAATAATTAAAACCTGCGCATATCGATAATCGTCGATGTATCGTTTAGCGATATGATCAAGACAAATAATCGAGTCATGTTTACTCGATCATTGATGTGGCCTCACGAGACTATCATGGAAAGAAAATATACTCAAATTTAATCTTTATGAACTAAGTGATAAAGTTGAATCTAGAACGCGATATTGAACCGCACTCCCCAAGACTATCTTGGAAAGAAATACAAATTTAATCTTTATGAACTTAGTGATAGAGTTGAATTTAAAAACTCGTCGCTTAAAAGGTCGTAAATTTTTACGACTTTCTTAGTGACGGACTACTTCTAGCTATCGTTGTTGATAAAAAAATATTTTTATAAGTATAATTTGAAATGAGATGAGAAATAATCTTTATTATATTAAAATTTTACACAACTGCACAAAAAGGAGTATAATGTTTATTTTGTAAGTAAATATTTATTAAAATTTTCGCTCAGTTACTTTTAACTGGCAGAACATTTTAATGGTACGGAACCCTTCGTGCTTCGTGCGAGTCCGACTCGCATTTAGCCGTTTTTTGAAGTGAAAACTTCTTTAGCGGCGTTTGGTATAAAATCTTAAACTCGCGTCAGGACACGTGGCCTGATCGAAAAAGCGTAAGACGGACTTTTTTTTAGCCCTTATATTCCATGCGTAAGACGGATACCATTCCAAAATATCAAACATGCTGAACGTTAATAATCAAGTTTTCACTTCTGCCGGCACTCCCGGAGTGCAACCCGTCTTTTTTTTGTAATGTTAATCTTGTAACCTTTCTATTATGTAATTTGTTTATATATATGTATTAATATTGCGTATGTTTCAGATTATATATTTATGTCATTTCGTTCAGACTGTCATAAACTTTTAGTACTACTTTTGATAATGTTCTTAGAGACATATTAATTATTTTATTGAAATGTGCTGTGATGAATGAATACATATTCAAATACAAATAAAATGGCTTTTTATGGTTTTTTCGTATGCATATAATAATGATGAAAACGTTACAAATTACCTGTGTAGTAGTTTTTATGAATAGTGTGAGTTACCCTCCCCGCACCAAAATTGGCAGAAAGTTTAGTTAGAACATATGCCAGCGTACTCCATCCATTACTTAATGATCTAAGGTTGAAAAGTAGGTTTTTAATAAATAAGCACTCTCAGAACAATTGATTTATTTAATAAATGAAATGATACCAATTTAAATTTTGCGCTGTTTATGTATGATGTGCGCATGCCTTAATGCTCTAAGGTGCATGCGCAGGTTTTAATTATTTTATAATTTTAATAAAATAAATAATTTAACAATTTCAATTATGGACCTATACGGACCTAACGGTAAAGAATACGATTTTGATAAAATTCGCCAATTTTGCTATGGATGAGGTGCTAAAGTGTAATTTTTTTATACCCAAAATTAAAAAAAAAAATATTTATAAAAAACTAAAGGGGACCTAACGAAAAAATTGTGGGACCTTAAAGGACCTAACGGAGACCTATCGATCAAGGTCATTTTCGACCAAAAATTCCATTGATGGGGTGCTAAGTTTGCATTGGTGTTTGAACCTGTGGTTTGAACGAAGGTTTGAACGTGATATCTTGAACGAATCCGTAACCAGTAATACCATTACCAAAAATGTAATTATAGGAATGATAATGTTTCTACAGAAATAAATGCAAACATTAAAAGAAGGATTATGAAAGTAAGCGAAATTATTCTTATAAATACGAACATAATAATAATTACTTGTTTAAATTTTACAATGAATTTTATTTGTGTAAAATAAAAAAATTGTATGCTTTTAGTTCTAGCAACACTGTCTCTACTTGCTACAAGTTAGCGCATGCGCCGAATGGCGATATTTCAGTGAAATAATCTTTGAACTAATATTTTTTAACTATGAAATTTTGTCATTAGATTGTATTTATATAGGTATATTATTATCAAACTGAATAATTTTCTTTTTTAAAATTTATAAAGTCAATTCTTTTGATTTATATGTAAAAGTGACTTCAGTGAACCATTGGTGGCCATTACAAAACCTAAACTTTTTATCGGGACAAATGTCCATTTGATGTTTCGGCGACGTTGTGAAGCTAATCAAAAATTGCGTACGGTTCTTTTCAAGTTATTTTCATTGTGTAACGTGTTGTGGTATTCAATGTAACGAAGCCGTCCCGATAAGTCTGTATAAAAATTGTTTTGTACCGACGAAATTTATTTGGGTTGACTTCCAGCATTGAAAAGGTGTTGTCAATTGTTAGGTTTTTCCGTTGTCGTTTTCATGCCTACTATTGATGATTGTGAATAATTGGAAAAAAATTCGATACGCGTTTATGAAATCTACCATCCGTCGTGGTAAAAGTTCTACCAGTTACCACCTACATAGCTTGTTGTTACTCTTCAATGAGCATAACATTGGCACAGCGACCTATAATCGTTTATAGTAATACAAAATTTAATTAAATCAAAGCCATCGGTTAGGACATTACTCATATGCGATCGTTAATAGTAGACATTCCCGTTATATTAGACCATTCGCGAGTCGCCGAAACATTTTTGCGGTTACAGTGTGACGAAAATGATTTTGAGATAAATTCTACAGTGTAGTGATTATAGTGTTGAAAAGGAAGAAAAAAAATAGTAATAGTTAAAATATTGAGGCGTGGATTGGTGTAGTGTATGTTATGGCGAGATTGCAGTGCGATAGTTACTAGTCGTGGTGAAATGGACTGCGGCGTGGTGTGGGCCCGTATGACTGTGGGCACCAGGAGTCATCTGGCGTGTCGGATATAGACACACAGAGCTACTTATATTATGAATAAACGTGACGGCAATAAGGATAAGGAACGTCAGAGTGACGACAAGAGAACTTCCACGTAAGTCCACTCTTTAAAATATATTTGATAGATACCGATGTATGTTCAATATCATTGCTTGCAGGTAACTGCTGGTCACTAGTTAGCTAAGCGGCGGTGCAGATAGTTGTTATAATTTGCTTTAAAAACTTGCTAATGTACAGTTTGTTTGAAAGTGTTTCATCCTGAATTGTAATTTGCTGTCTTGTTTTATTAATTAAATAATCTTAAGATAGAAATGGGCTGATCTAGTTTAATTTATTTTCCTTCCACTATACATTAGTCATTTTATCCATACATAACAAGTTTTATCATTGATTATATTTTTATCAAGTGTAATGTTTAATAATGTCTTTGACTAGTAAAGTGTACAAAATAGATAAATGATAAATATTCAGCTTTTAGAGATAATTTTATGTAATATGTCTGCAGTGATTTCGTTCATACCATATTGGTTCCTTAGCATGGATTTTCTATATTCCTGATTTAAGCCCAAAAAGTTAACAATGAGTATTTCATTTATGCCTGTGAGGATTGAAAATTGAAATGTTTTTAGAGTGAAATATGCATCTAGGAGTCACAGTGTGGAAAAATATTTGAATTCCAACTTGCATTCCTCTTTCTTTTTACAATTATTTTCTCAAAATGTCTCACTGCATTAAATTCATTAAAAGAATAAAGCTGATTCAATATTTCAAGCCAAACACTTTAAATTATGCTCTAGGTTGAGCAGGAAGCAAACTTGTAACTTAACTGCCTTGCTTTTGTGGATTTTGCAGTCAATGAACTTCTGTTGAATTCACATACTTATTATAAGTATTGATATTTGATCAAAATTAAATCATCTCTTAGTACATCTGTAGCTGATCATATTTTCTTATAAAGTAAATATTTGTAGCTGATAGACATATTTTATGTTTGGACATCTAAATAAATCAACTTATTCACTATTTTAATTATTAAAGACAAAATTAGGAATCTCATAAAAAATCTCTATAAATAGTAAATATTACTTCCTTTTCTGTTCTACAATTTAATCTACATCCCATTCGTTGACGTAGATGCGCAATATATCTGCATCGAGTGTCCCAAAATGACGCGCAGTTTTGCTCTATTTGTGCCAAAATAAAGTAGGAATACTGGATCAATATCGCATTCAGAAAATACTACCTCGAGATAAAATACCCTGCTAAATACTACCTACTTGAAACTTAATTTTAGCTGTAACTTTTCAGAGTTTAAAATTATGACAAGTTCGCCGTCTAGATAACTAATTTTATCGTGGTTTACCTAAGAAGGTGTGTTTCTCAACATTTAACGAAAATGCAGAAACAACAAATTACCTATACAAAAACAAATGATAAATTACAAGCATTGAAACACAGTTTAGTGTGTTTTTGATATATTTGAATGGTTGTCATTAATTATATTTTTTGTTTGTATACCTACATAGGTATAATCTCGAATGTACAGGTACTATAAACTGAAACTCAAAGGAAGCAAATTCAATTGTGACAAGGAATTTCCTTCTCTCGAGTTCATTCATAATTATTTTACAATTAATTTTGGAAACATGACACAAAAGAGACAGATTTGTTCGTGTTACGAGGACAAAGTGATAAAGGCTGCTTGCAGTTTGCACTGACCGAGAATCGTTTGACAACAAACTCGTTTCGTTCGGCTGTAATTTCAATAAGCATTTGGAGGGCCGATTTTTCAATGCTTATCCATCCAATAAAGTATTACACGATAATATTAAAATGTCACTTAAACTGTCAAATACGGGCAATTAGAAAACGTTTTTAAAATGGTAGTTTTATACATTATTCGACAAATAAGTTTTAACCAAGGATTGAGAAATCACCCCTTAATAATTTTTGCCACTTGTTATTTCTTGATTTTCATATTCACTATTACCATTTTGAAGAAGTGGATTGGCTTGTCCGATTAGTTTTCTATTCATTTGTATAACCTCTTATAAAACATCAAGGTATCAATACTATAATACCTACCTACTCACCATTTGTTATTGTTATTGATTTTTATGAAATTATTGAAAAAGGTTTCCATTTTGTTTAAATATAGATCCAATTATTGTTAGGAATATTTAAATTCCCATTTATAAAGAGCAACCAAGTTGATTTATTTATGAGTTCATTTACCTTTATCTTTTGCATCAAGACAAAATCCTTAATGAATAATCTGTATTAGACATTGTTTTCACATCTAGCAACACAGATTGATTCAACCAATAATATTAAACTAGTGAATCACAATATATGTAAACATCTTTCTGCCTCATACAATACTCTTGATAACACTTCTTAATAAAAACATCACTTGCTTATCTACAATACAACTCAAATTGTGATAAATATAAACTTACTCTAGAAACAAAATGATATAACAGTTTGTTTTAATGAAATTGTAAAATTTGTGCTAAAACAATACAAGATAAATGGCCCTTATTGTTAGTGGTGTGATTTTGAGAGTAATTTCGAAAAACATCCAGTTGGCCATGCTATTTTGAGTGGTTTTTACAAGTGATTCAGTATAGTGATTTGTTGAGAAGCTAACAAATATGTATTTTATAATTGAGAATAGTGACAGACTGCCTATTAGCATAAATACTTGTGATGCATAGAAAATTGTAAGTATATTATCTCAGTTGTATAACCTAAGACTTGAATGATTAATCTTCAATGTTTTTAAATTGCAAATTATGAATTTGATACATAAACGTTTTTGTTCAATCAATTTTTCAAATCAGTTTTAATACAAATTTAGAGAACACAATGGTTAGTTTGAAAACTGTAGGGATTGCCGGATCTATAAATAGATAAATTGTCATATATAAATATGAAAATAATAAACTATGCAGACAACAATAATTTAGTGATACACATTTTTGAAATTTTAGGCCTTATTGAGCATATTATTGTGGACTTGTAGTGGTTGCATGCGGTGCAACTAAAACTTTCACTTTTAGACTCAATGCCAATAATGGTTGGTATGATTCACTGCAGTCAGTGTACACTGAGCTATACTGGAGTGTACATTATTTTGTGATTGTTTTATACTAAATTCTCATAATTATGTAATTAAAAAAATATACTTTTTAAAATGACTACAAAATATATAAAGATATAGGCAGCATTCATTAATTTTCTTAATTAACAAATAAAGGATGTATTTTCTCAAATAGGATTATAAATTATTATTGCCATGAAATATGTTGTTATTTATAATTCCAAATAATTATTATCTAGTCTAGATTAGGTACCTATAAACTGTACAATTACTTGAAATTAACCTCACCGGATCTCTAAGATCTATTAATTTCTAGTTAATCAATAAACCTTTACTCAAACAGCATACCTAGGTTATGTTGAATTCATTAATTACTTATTTGATAATGGTTTACTTAGTCACTAAAGAAAGATAAGAATATACCTTGATACTGAATTTATTCTCAGAACTGTTTGTTTATTAGGAAAATATTTAATTCTACAGCATGATAAATTAACATTAGTGTTTACTGTTTCAGTAATTATAATTATAAAGTTTAATGAAATATATGTATAATTGAAATTTCTATCAATGTATTTTCAATGAGGAAACTAAAACATGTGATGATATCATCACATAAAAAATAATTTATACATGTTTATTATATGCATCACAAATTCAAAATGCTATTTGGGACCTCTACTAAGGCTAGCCTTGAAAAAGTCAGTGACCTATTGACAGGCAGCAATTTACTAGGTACTATCCATCAAGTCCATGCTGTCACTATGTTAACCTCTTTTAATATAATTGAATTATGTATTGGTTCAATTTTTTTTTTATTTGAAATAGATTTTTTTTATGAAATTAGGCCTCTATTAATACAGAATTAATTAATCCATTCCTGTTGCTATCTAGAACAATAATATTTTTAATTTTAAATAACTATTTATATCTCTTTCAGAACCTATATATTGGATAGACTTCTTCTTTATCATTATATCTTATCAAAAATGAAATAGTCTCCTTTCCTCCTTAGTTTAATGGTTACCTTTTTTTTTAAATGAATGTAAAGAGATAAATAAAAACACTTACATACACAATCAACAATTCCATTTTACACTATTACAATTAAACTTAATATTTGTACACTACAATACTATTTTCAGTTCAATATTTACAGAAGCACCAATGCAAAACATCAATAAATATTACACAATGTCAAAAGTAGTAATGCTGGCAACTTGTATCAAGGAAATGCTATAAATAAAATATAACATGCCATCGTATACTATAAAAATAAACACTCCACAAACATTTTATTTGGTATTATTATACTAGAGTCACTCCTCACTTTATCACATGGATTTGATAATATTCAGCAATCACCAGTGTCATGAAGCATGATCAATCTGATATAAGTGTAGTTTCTACTGTAACAGTGACATGATGTGTTAATTTATTTATTTGTTGTGATGTGAACAAGTGTGAGACATAACTTTACAAATGTATTGTTGTGAAATTCTAAACGTTGGAATAAAAAAACTGTAAATCATATGGTTGGAGGTGGACGGCTTATGGCTTATGGGTATGGGAATTTTATTAAATATGATAATAATATTAATAACACACTCTTTGCACCAAATACATTTGAGTAAAGATTTTTGTTGTGCATTATGTTATATACTAACTGAGAAAATTAATAGTAAAAGTAAAAAAAATATTTGTTTTATTCATTCATTTCTTATTGAATTAAAACAGTATCAAATTGATTCAAAGAAATCAGCAATCCATTACATAATATCTTCCATATATTTTTATTTAAATCCAATTTTATCTACCAACCAGACACAACTTCAAATAGTAGATTGAAACACTTCATAAATACAGGAATTTGTATACAAAATACTGCCCAGTGTTTTAACTCAATCAATAAATTTCAAGCACTATGCTATTTTGTTTAGTAACAATAATTCTAATTTAAGTAAACAAACATAGCAACATTGTTGCAGGTCTGTTCTTTATAATGATATAAATGTTGCAGCCAACTAGCTTAATCAGTCATTTTATTAAACACCTAGGCTCTATTAAATGAGACCTTTTAACATTTATTGCAATCATCATGCTAAGACTCTTCATTAATTAGAGTAAATGTAGAACAAATTTTAATTTAAGTAAATTTTATCTAGTTTTCAACAACATTTTCATTAAAATTTAAATTACTCCAGTCAGTCACCTCTATTACATTATTCATCCTGTTTCATTGAATAATTTTTGCATTAAACACACATAAACTATAGGAAATAATAATGAAGCCATTATGATATTCACTCATAATATTTAATATCAAGTTAGTACAATACATCATCAAATATTGTTTTCATCGGCAAACTCCTGAGTTGTTAGTTCTGAATATATAGTAAGGTTTAGGTGTTAGCTGTTTAATTAAATGACTGGATTTCATTCATCTAATTAATTAAAGGGAGCCTTTTAATAAAGAGACTAGGCTCTTCATGAAATAGCTGATTAAGCTGCTTAGCTGAGACACACATGTATCATTTATACCTTAATTAATAACAGCAAATCATAGGTTTTTACATTTCACATTTGCGTTAGTGCATAAGCATTGAGCCTGGTATTCATAGAAAACATTTGTTTAGCAACAAAGTTACATCAACATGTTGAAGATTTGTTGGCAGCACTGTGTTGCTGAGTTGCTAACGCATGTTGAAAAGCTCTCGCTCGAAGATCTACAATTAAAACAAATTTTCATTTTTGGTGATCACAACATTGTTGATGAACTGTTGCTCAACAAACGTTCACCATGAATACCATGAGTCGTCAGTGTTAAGGGTTGGTTCACACGTTTGCAGCGCAACCGGCGCGGTGGGTGGACGCGGCGGGGGCGGAAGCAGCGCGATGCACACGTCGCGGCACTCCGTCACGTCGTCCTCCGGCGTCCTTATGGTCGGGCCCAACTTCCGCGTCGGCAAGAAGATTGGATGCGGCAATTTCGGCGAACTTAGGCTCGGTGAGCATTTTGGAGTCAATGTTGTCTTGCTATAAGCCTATAAGGATGTTCTCAAATCATTTTGTTGGGTTGGCACTAGAGATGTTGTAACTTGTAAGGCGTAGTACATTCACACACGTCTAGGAACCTCAAGAAGCATCTATCTTATCAAACACTAACAAAAAACTGCTAACATTTATCAAGGGAATGCCATAAAGACACCGTGCCGTATTCGCTCGTGGCAATCTTATAGATTGCCCTAGATAAAATCGTGACCCTACAATATATTTCGGTCTGTTATCAAGGAGTAGCACGAGTGCAAACGAAAAATCTCGCAACAGGCTGTTCTCTCGCTTAATACAGTACGCGTACTACAAAATTGTACTCAGATAGGAAATTTCCCTCATTTCGGCAAATAGGTACAAATTTATCTTTGTCTTCTAATGAAAATTGTATGTAATTAATAATGAGGAATTAACAGATTTCAACGATAACGGGGAATCACTATATGAATAATACTAGTTTGGAATACATACATTTAACTATTTATTATTAAAACATATGTGGTATATCTACTTACATATTAATAAACTTAACAGATAAGCCGGGTATGCATTTGGAAACTTGTATAATCTTCATAATTATTTATTATTGGTTACGTTTGCCAAGTGTTATGCAGTCGGATCGTTTCGGCGTGTCTACGTGCAATCAGCTGAAACCTAATGTTTTCCTTAGAATATATTATCTGTATCGGGTATATCGTGCATACCTTGTCAATGCACTGATAGCGCTCTTAGACAGCTGATGTGCAAAGTTGCCACACAGGTTCCATTGCCCTACCGGTCTTAACTCTTAACGCACTCGACTCTGCTACTATATTTTTTATTTGACGCCACATCAGTTAATTAAATATACATTAAACAAATTGGAAATTTCACTAAGCCGGTAATGGTGTGGAAGAATTCAAAAAACAGGGAATTGCAAAACAGGGAGAATAGTACTGAAGAATGTCTAAACTTTTTCTATTCATGTATTATGTTATGCTATATAATTTAATGGAGCATGATGTAAATGAAAGTTCTCGCATAGAAACTTCGCTATACTTCTCGCTGCAAAGCAAACGCAAACATTGTCTTAGCAGATGAAGTCTTTACCATGGGAAATTAAATCGCTTCTTTATCATAGAACTAATGCAAATACGTGTAAAACTAAATGACGTTTACAATTTATAGCAAGTAAAAGTAGCTTTGCGTTTACATAGAACTCGTAATTATTAAGAGTTATGAATCATTGTTGGTCGTTTGTACGTTTGTCGTTTTCTTTGAATTGACACCGACCGTTGGGTAGCCTTTGCCACAAGGTTGAAAATTAGTTAGACAATGAAAACGGGTAGGTCAATCTCTTTGCTTAGAAGCGTTATGAGGTTGGTGGATATCTAACGCAGATTTTTTATTTAACTATTCAAAACAATCATTACGTTTCGCCAACAAATTATGTTTTGTACTTTTAACTCAGGATTATTTATAATCTAGTTTGAATTTTTTTCTTTGCAACATTATTAACTCGAATCAATTGAGTATTAAATTTGCGCTTTATTACATTATTAAAAAGTAGGACGAAATGAGTACAATTAAGGGATATTCGTATTTTATTGAACAAAATGTTCTGTTAGCTACTTTAAGCGTGGGCCAATTCAATAAAATAATAATTGGTTTATTGTATTTGTCTTCTTTATTACTTGTGTAATACGTATCTCAGCTGTCCCCGACATTTCAGTCTCGTATTTATAGAACATTGTTTGTTGACAACAGGGCAAAATTTAAGGCGACTTTGCGTTATTTAGCCCTATAATATTAGCAGTAAGGTTTCATTTCACCGACGGCAGCTTGTATGGCTGCGATTGGGTTGATTCCGCGTCAATAGAATTGACATAAACGAGGACACGTACGATCCGATAGTTTCAGATGATTTACCTCCCGATTATAATTACACTGATATCGTATCGTTCGCACAAAATTAGATTATCGTCCCGCTTTAATAGTTTTACGGTGTGACGAAGAAAACCGAAGCCAAATCAATTTTGCGTGGGCGTTAAGTAGTGTCCATGATTGTCTAGTGCTCTGGTCTCGAACACGACAGTTTCGTTGAAAATACTCGTTACAACTTTGTGTTCGACAAATAACAGGCAGGAGAATAATTTATGTGAATGCATTACAAATACTATTTTGTTCTGGCTTCGATTAATAGGCTCTATATTTAACGCTGATCTGTTTGATTTTGCCCATAGATTTTGGTTATTCTGAAATTTCCTATGAGCCCTATTTAACTTAGGTGCAGAAGGTTAAATCATTAAATGATACTTGACATTCCGTTATCGGATGAATGAAAAACCTTTCAAAGTCGATTGTAAATTGATAGCAGAGATCAAGTTTTGCCTCGTAGTTTTTATCGCATCTCATGCTCTTTAATACGGTTGCGTCATAGTACGAGATCCGGCTGCAGGATCAGTGCGTTCATCGGTTTTTTGCTGAAAACCGAATTTTTATGTATATTTATAATTAGGAGAATATATATCGACTAGGTTGCCAGTCCAAATTTGGCCGCAAGCATGTTTAATTAAAATTTTTCTAATGAATGAATGAATGAATGAATGAATGAATGAATGAATGAGAACTTTATTGTACACACCAAATTACAGACATTACATAAAATTGAATACACATAAATTGCACAATGGGCGACCTTATGGCTACAGAGCCATCTCTTCCAGGTAACCCAACCAAGGAAAGCAATGACAAAAACAACGAATACAGGTAGGTGGTGTATACTGAAGCACTGAAGCAATAAAAAGATAAAAAATAAATAAATATGTATAATACGTACTAATAGATAAGAGAAAATACATAAATATATAAGGTCATCACTTAATTAAAGATATGTAGTAGTTAAAAAGTAAAATTTTTCTAATCGATTTTTGGGAAAAAAATTCGTTCACTTGTTTTTTGAATAAAATGTAGTCTACATCACGTCAAATGATATAAAAATTCTAAAAAATCACGGTTGCCGCTTTTCACCTGGCCGCAACATCTTGGCAGCCTGGTGCAAACAGGTATGATTTCGATTCATTTTTACGTTCATAACGCACATTTATGAATCAAATATCAAATTAAAGCTAATTTTTTTCTATTTATTATCATATATGGTTGCCTAATTAAATCCGGCCGCAAATAAGGGTTGCTGGCTTATAAAAATTATAAATATAGGATTAGTGCGTTCATCGGTTTTTTGCTGAAAACCGAATTTTTATGTAACTATATGTATTTATAATTAGGAGAATATATATCGACTAGGTTGCCAGTCAAAATTTGGCCGCAAGCATGTTTACACTCAACCTTAAATATTCAACATCGTTAACATCCGGCAACCCTTATTTGCGGCCGGATTTAATTAGGCAACCATATATGAACATAAATAGAAAAAAATTAGCTTTAATTTGATATATGATTCATAAATGTGCGTTATGAACGTAAAAATGAATCGAAATCATACCTGTTTGCACCAGGCTGCCAAGATGTTGCGGCCAGGTGAAAAGCGGCAACCGTGATTTTTTTGAAATTTTATATCATTTGACGTGATGTAGACTACATTTTATTCAAAAAACAAGTGAACGAATTTTTTTCCCAAAAACCGATTAGAAAAATTTTAATTAAACATGCTTGCGGCCAAATTTTGACTTGCAACCTAGTCGATATATATTCTCCTAATTATAAATATACATAAAAATTCGGTTTTCAGCAAAAAACGATGAACGCACTAATCCTATATTTATAATTTTTAAAAGCCAGCAACCCTTATTTGCGGCGGGATTTAATTAGGCAACCATATATGATAATAAATAGAAAAAAATTAGCTTTAATTTGATATTTGATTCATAAATGTGCGTTATGAACGTAAAAATGAATCGAAATCATACCTGTTTGCACCAGGCTGCCAAGATGTTGCGGCCAGGTGAAAAGCGGCAACCGTGATTTTTTAGAATTTTTATATCATTTGACGTGATGTAGACTACATTTTATTCAAAAAACAAGTGAACGAATTTTTTTCCCAAAAATCGATTAGAAAAATTTTAATTAAACATGCTTGCGGCCAAATTTGGACTGGCAACCTAGTCGATATATATTCTCCTAATTATAAATATACATAAAAATTCGGTTTTCAGCAAAAAACCGATGAACGCACTGATCCTGCGGTGGGATCTTAGACTATCAGATGTTTAATAATATGCGTTATTGTGTATAACTGCAAACGCAACGAGTTTGATTGGATGTCTCTTTAATTTCAATTGATATTATTTACAGCTCACAGGAGCAGCTATTTGGTTTCTATGTTCTGCACCTACGCACTATCTGGGGCCTTAGACAAAGTAACAATTAAAAAACGATAACGAAGTTAGAAAAGGCAAAAATGTATGGGATTGACATACGCCGCGTTAGATCACGTGGTCTATCTAATGTCAATCCCATACATTTTTCCTTTTCTAACTTCGTTATCGTTTTTTAATTGTTACTTTGTCTACAGAGCCTGAATAGAAACTTAATCACTGCTCAACAGTTGTATGTCTTTTATTTAAACTTAATCCGTAGATACTTTGTTTCATAAGTATAACAATGAATACAAATCAATCAATACTATTGCTATTTTAATGGCTTTTGCGTCTTTCGTATTGATCGTCGTACGATTTAATATTCAGCATTCAATAGGTTTTATGAATGAAAACATACAAATGTTTTCTGAGAGTAAACAATTTCAAGTATGCTTTACGATTATGCTGGAAACTGTAAATTTATATAAGTTTCTCACCGCAAAACCTTCTAATTAATTTTCATAACATTATTTTGACAGTACATATTATTATAACAGTATTATCCACATACCTTTTTGATGATTTTTAGCCCTAATGTTTCGGAGACGTTTCGGCTTTGCTGGCATTTTATAAATGTTTAGTGTCTTGTGTAACAGTTTAATTTCTCCTCGCTTCTGTACTCAACACACAAGGTTCCCCGAACCACACTCTTCTTTTAACACGTCTGCCACTAATAAAATTATTGTTGTCGATCTATTCGACGTTTGTTAGTTTACATCATTGTTACTAGTTTGTTTAAAACACGTCACGCTTTTACCTTTAAATAAATCCCTGCTCACATTAGATTTTATTGTAATATATTTTTACGTCTCCTAAGCTTCAACCAAAATAAAAAAGAGCGTGTGTGCCGTGCACATATGTCTGAAGTGAAACTTCTATGGCAAGATTCTAAGATACCTATATCCTCCATGAAGTGACGGTATTGCCATGACGCGACTTTGAAATTTTACTCTCAAGGCGCCTAAAGAAATTTCACTTCAATAATAATTTATCAAAACGAATGGTAGGTCTAGCTAAATACGCATTTTCTTCTTTGCTTTATTCTACACGTGTGTATCTGCAAGTTAGATTAGCAAACGGATTTTTTTTTATATAGAAGTTCATGTTATCCCTGTATTGACGCATAAAGTTCTCGTTTATACAAATCCCTTTGAGACTGTACGTACATATTTGCGCGTAAAAGCGCGTGTATTATTTAGTTTTCATCGATATTACCTGTAATATGAAATTTAATTAGTGGTACATAATATAATACGGAAGCTTTTACTTCCTTTGTCTTACATATGCTTCCAAGAACATTATTCATAATCAGATGGAATTTTTGTGTTTATTACAATCATGAGGATTATACGGTAATATGCTATTACAGATAAGCAACTGAATCTAAACTACATTCTTAAATTCAATGTATTGTCTCATTTAATATTTGTAAAATAGTTTATTTAAAATCTAATGTGAATACATTTCTACATTGTGAATTCTCAACAGCCTAAAATAGCCTACGTTACGCATTGTGGTAAAAACTTATATGCAAAGTTCGTAAAGAAATCGCCGGTAGTGAAGTTATAAATCATTAATTATTTCCCTTAAACACTTAAATATATTACGTGCTAACGTACAAAATGTTCACACGTTACCTAAAAACCGCCCAGTATGGCGCGGGGTTGGTTGACATAACAATTTGAACAAAATCGTGTTCATTAACAATAAAATGCAAAAGTGGAGCTATTAAGTAGCAGCCTAAGTGACCCCATTACCTCGCAAGTGGAGCAGTCTTGGTACAGTCACAACTCAGAGCGGCATAATACGGTCAGTGCCAATGACCTTACTAATGCCTGTATCGCGCTTCAGCGATTTTTTTCTTGAAGAAGTCTATTCGATTGCAGCCGAGTTGTAAATCGATTCTGTGTACTTGGAAAAGTGATTTTCATACGCTTCTTAGAAATCGAACGTAGAAAATTATAGCTTTATAATTTATAGAAACGAAAACGTCACAGATATCATATTTTCTAATCAATTACTATCACGTCGAAACTTTTTGTTTGCTCAACAAAATCCATCTGGAAACTTTTAATATCTCGTTCGTAATCCGCTAGTGTAGTATTACTTTATCCTTCTATGATATTTTCACAAATAATAAAATCAAATATAAAGCTACTTCCCAGAATTTGAAATTGGACTCGGAGGATAGCAAAACAAATCTGATGGATTATATGAACTCGTAGTTCATAGATAACATAATTAAAGCTGGTCGAATTGTTCATCAGAATACCTACTTTCATATTTGAGATACAAACGTTTTCAAACGGAAGTCTTAGATTTAAAGGATACAATATTAATTATTATTTATTATACAAAGGTAATACATAAAATGATAACTGAAGCTTGTTCTTTGATGTGCGGTTATTGTTTTATTTAATTCGAAAGCTGATAAGATAACCATTGAGATCCGATTACATTGAATGCTAAGAGACATATAGGTACGGTCGATACGATATCCTTTAAATAAGTCGTGGAGAGATAATACGACAAAATTCATTTACATATTACAACCCGAAGATTGTACAATTCTTATCGTGTATATTTTAGCACAATAAAATACCTTTTATTGGCTTGAGATATAGAGATACTATAGGGATAGTATCTCCATATCTCAATAGCTTAAGCCTTAGGGAAATTACCTATTCTTAGAGCCTACTTCTTAAATAAATTAATATTTGAAAAAACTACACATGTGTTCACAGTTTCATTTAAATTGAAATGATTATAACATTTCAATTGGCAATGTGAAATGCCCCTTGTATGGTTTTACCAGTAAAATGAAGCTTAGAATGAGTATTTTTAGGTTTGCGTATTTAATTCTTCGTTTTAGTAACGGACAGTATAAGTAGGGTATTGTGTTTCGCCGGCCCGCTATCTCTATAGAATATCTACATTGCAAGTTTGCCGGAGAGCTTTGTAGTTTGTAATAGCGCAAACGTTCTGTTATTGTGATTTGCGACAGTTCACAACGTTCTTAATGGTCTAAGATCCGAATATAGGTCGACCTGCACCGGCGTGATAATAGAATGAGACCAATTTTATAATAAACTAGGTTTCCGCCCGCGGCTTCGCCCGCGCAGTCATAGAAAAACCCGCATAGTTCCCGTTCCCGTGGGATTTCCGGGATTGCGTCATTTTCCCGGGATAAAAAGTAGCCTATGTCCTTTCTCGGGTATCAAAATATCTCCATACCAAATTTCATGAAAATTGGGTCAGTAGTTTAGGCGTGATTAAGTAACAGACAGACAGACAGAGTTACTTTCGCATTTATAATATTAGTATGGATGTAGTCTATTAAAAAACCTATTAAAGATGGGTTGACTGAAAAAATCCTGGACAGGATATTTTTAGTTAATTATTAAAAAATCTTTTTATTTTTTTAATTATGCAGTGTTGAGACAATAAACAATTTTGTTATAAAACAGCGCTCATGCTGATATTTATTTTTTTCTATCATCCCATCAAGTGAAAGTAACTGGTACGGACATGCCTGTTTATACCTGCCAACCTAGCAGTTTGTCCAGGTAAATATTAGAAAACCCTATGACTGCACATTCTGTAGGTTTCATACTTCAAGTCTATTATAATTTTTTTTATTATCTTGATAAGTACTGCAATTAATTAAAAAAAAATATTTTTTAAAAATTAATTAAAATGTCCTGTCTAGGATTTTTTCAGTCAACCCATCTTTAATAGATTTTTTAATAGACTACATTTATTATAAAATTGGTCTCATTCTATTATCACGCCGGTGCAGGTCGACCTATATTCGGATCTTAGACCATAAGACATTTATCGTAGACTACGTCAATATCGAGCCATCTGTTCCACTATCTAGAACGGCGTATGGCATTTTTATGATGTCAACACCGGAATAATTATATTACCTATATTTTTATTACGTGATTCATTTGTCTGATAATATTGTTTTAATGATCGCTCTCAGTAAGATCGCTCGAGGGCCGGACGCATTTTTGATACTCTGGTTGATAAATACGTTGATTCTATCAAATGATACATTTTTACGAATTCTTTCCCAACAAGACTCTTAATGAGAACATCTCTTACAGCGCTGACCATGAAATTGGGCAAAATGTATACCTATTTTTAGAATATTAGACGATTCTATTGTTACAGTTAAACGTCTATTAACCTCATTATATGAATATTTTCTTAATTGCGGATCGAGAAATGTTCACTGATTCACTCGAGCACTAATAAAACATATCAAAATCAAGGACGTGCATTAAGACGATCGTTTTCTTCCGCAGGAAAAAATCTCTACAACAATGAACATGTAGCGATTAAGATGGAGCCTATGAAGTCAAAGGCTCCGCAATTACATCTAGAGTACCGATTTTACAAATTACTAGGAACTCATGGTAAGTACGCTGGCTGCATATTGATTATCGGAGTTACGTTTTCTATAGTTTTTGTCTTTTCTTTTTCATTTCGCCGCCGCCCGGTGAAAGAGGTTTCTGTAGAGCTATTTATAAACTAAAGTTTTGTTAAATTGAAACACGTATATAAAAATTAATTATCGTCTTCAATCATGTAGATATATAAAACGAAACTATCAAATGAGAGTTTAGATAAACAAAAAAGCGATAGCTAATAGGAATAGTGACGTCATATGGTTATTTTGAAATAGATAAACACACTTATCTTGATAAAACAGTTTTCTCCAACTACACCGCCGCCAAAGCCATTCAAGGAGTTAGCAGCTGATCCCTATGTGGACTTAAGATTGTCACAATATATTAATATGATAATAATGGTTTATAGAACGCGCAAATTTTATATAATGTAAATTCAAATTGTTGTTACACAAATGAAATCTTCATGCGCTTCGTAGTAAGTTTATAAAACTACCTTACACATAATAAATTAGTAAGATAAGCCGATAGGTATGAGCCTTTAAATGTAAACGATAAAGAGTATTGACGAATAAACGTTGCTCAGAGGGCATACCAAAAGTGTACTACTTGGGCACGTGCGGCGGCCGCTACAACGCCATGGTCATGGAGTTGCTAGGGCCCTCTCTAGAGGACCTCTTCGTGCACTGCGGCCGGAGGTTCAGGCTCAAGACAGTCCTTTTGATTGCGATGCAGCTCGTAAGTGCCTGCAGCGATACGGTAGATAGGTGGTTGTAGCACAGCCGTGACACAGCACCGCAACCGATATAAACATTAAATACATCGCGAGGGCAACCGCCGTGCTCGTGGCGTTGTCGCGGTCTGCCCACTCCTTCCCTTATTTCTGTATGTTTATTTTTTAAGCATTGCTCTCGCGACATTTCTTACGATAAATCGGCTTCTGTGTTGTGTCGTTACTGCGAGCGAGAGCAATGCTCCGTGTGAGTACTAAACGTTACTGTCTCCTCCGCTCCCCGCCCCGTTTCCCGTGCGCCCTTAGCACCTTCGACAGCTGAAGGTATCCCGGAGGTGTACTACTTCGGGCCGTGCGGTAAATACAATGCGCTGGTCATGGAGCTGCTGGGCCCGTCGCTCGAAGATCTGTTCGACTTGTGCGGCCGTCGTTTCTCTCTAAAGACTGTCTTGATGATCGCTATGCAGCTGGTAAGTTGACTCACATCAGCAGATATGCTCTCTGTCAAACTAATAATGGAAATTGTCTGCAATCAATTTAACCTGATGGGATCGGTAATCAAAAAACAATCAAATCAATTAATGCCCGGTTAAATTGTCCTTACTCAGTGTCATTTACGTGACACCTAAATATGTATTTGGATCCTTCACATTTATGGGACGATTACACCTAACGAGTACAGTGGCGAGTCAGTAAATAAGCTCTCGGCCGAGAGAGTTGCCGAACCGAGTGGGTGTTTACACGTATTTACACTAGTGGCGAGTCAGTTCAGTTTGATCACGAAGTCTGCAATGGATCGAAAAAAAAAAAAAGAATTTAAACGGGTTTTAAATCAGCTGTTACCAGATATTATTAACGAATTGTGGGATTTATTAGAAGAGGAAGCATTACGCTTGTCTCTGCTTTTGTAATCGGGTGACGAAAAATTCCATAAACATTCATGTATTTTGTAACACTGTATAAATTATACTGTCGTTTCCAAGCTCCATTTGTTATTAGCGGCCATTTTAATTAAGATTTTGATAAATTGTTTGAAAAAATACACAAACACGCACACTGCTTGATGACGAATAACGAACGAGTGGCGAGTGGCCGAGTGACAAGCGAGTGCGTGTTTATACGTGCCGAGCGGGATAGCGAGTCGCTGCGGGGGCAGAAGAATGAAGCGGGGTGGTGGGTACTCGGCCTAGTAAACAAATTGGGATTCTAGTGACTCTCTCGCCGCTCTTCTCGGCCGAGTACTCGGCCGAGCACTCGTTAAAGTGTTTATACCAACCGAGCACTCGGCCGAGGACACTGACTCGCCACTGTACTCGTTAGGTGTAATCGCCCCATTAGGTCGCTCTTACGGAAATTTCATTTTGTATACAGTATAATTTGCTGTTCATACACAAGTGCAATATGTAACGCCGCGGCCGACTCATCGCAAACTTGAAATCACTCAAATTAGTACTAATACGTTCAATACACGTTTATCCTTCAGTGCAATGCACAACGCTCTTGTTGTTAAGCTGATTCTCGGATCCCTGTGGGAAATGCATTATGCATTACGCATGGGTTCTTTAAATAACGTTTTATGTAGAATCATATTTTTGAAACGTTTCTGAATGAAAAGTATGACTATTATACCTATAAATGGATCGAAATATAAAAAAAAAATATAATGATAATGACTACGAAACAATAAAAATATATGGCACGATATCACAAATAAGTAGTGTTATTGTCGATACTGAATTATATTCAATTATCCTGTTTTGTTGTATTTATAATAAACCGTATTTATGAAGAAGTGTTACGCGGCATTCGACACTCTGAGGGTATAATTATTTAAATGATTCTTGCCACATAATACACCGTAAATAAGGGAATTATCGCGTTCGTTCAGAAGGACAAGAATGAGCGAAAAAATTGACGTGTTTATTTGTCCTACTCCATGTTCTACAACATAATAAAAAAAACAGAAGTAAACAGTTTTTTAGTGTACGTTAATTGTTATTACTTTTTAGTATCATAGAAGCATATTTAACTAAAATGTAACTTTGTGGCATTCATTTTATGCACCTTTGTGATAACTCTTTGGTATAAAGATAATATTTTTATAGTCACATTTAAGCAATGTTAGCATCTTCTTATCAGGGAAATTTACGGTTGCATCTGCAATATTGAAGTTTAAACCTCTTTTATGAAAATCAAACAAATGTGTGAATGTGAGTCCTCTTCAGAGATAACGTTTGGATATTTATTTATGGTTAGGTCAATATTATACAATTGCACTTGTGTACAAACCGAAAAATGAAATTAGAGTGTAATTATAGTTTCATTAACACTATAACAGATTATTTTGATTATCGTTCCCTTACCACACCTTATAGCATTTAACTAATAATTAAGTAGTCATAATAATAAGTTTTATAAGTTCAAAATTAAACTGTGCTTCTTTATCTTTGGTTACATACAACATTAATATTATATCTGTGTAGCTGTCTGTTTGTCAATTACCTATAAAATTTGGTGGTATTTTATTTATGAAACATGTAAAGAATTAATTGAGATAGAAAGCTATATATTAGAATAATTTATACTTAAACCTATTTCTTATAATTTCAGTTACATCGTATCGAATATGTCCACACAAGACATCTAATATATCGCGATGTGAAACCGGAGAATTTTTTAATAGGTAGAACTGCAACTAAAAGGGAAAAAATCATTCACATCATTGGTGAGTTTATTTTGTTTTTTGGTATCATATATTTTAATTCGTGCTTTATTCCCGTCGTTAGTTCTTTCTTTATCCCTTTCCCATTTAAAGCAGTAACGAATTTGCAAGCACTGCCTTTGCATTATGTTTTTTTCTTATTCGCATAAAATAAATTATTTACAAAAACAAAAAACCTTTCGAAATCAAAATAGAACGTACCGTATAAACGTATTATTAATCCCTACTAACATGGTCTATGAAGTATATTTACGTGAAAACTATTCTCGAATAGGTATAACGGCCATATTCAAGGAGCTTAGCATGTTTAACATTTCCATATCAACGCGATTAGAAGCACGACGTAAATTCTTTAATAAATTCATATTTTTACTCGTACATTTTCAATAAGCTTATAGCGTATACTTTATACGACTATCATCATAAAATATACTGCAATAGTTTCACCGTAAATTGTATTGTAGCGTTATTTTTGCACTTGAAGTAAACATTCGGTAGCACGTACCTAGCACCTAGGTTTTACATAACACTTTTCGCATATCGATTGCAAACCTGACCTTCGTAATCTCGTTATGGGCTTTGCAATAGTTAGTGTCTAACTTTAGATTTAAAACGCATGCCTCTTGCGTAATTAAATGTATAAGGATTTATACAATGGCTTTTATGGTTTCTATGATCAAACAGGGAATAATAAACGTGTGTCTTGCCTATTATGTAATTCATCATATGGGTATTAATGTTCTTTAGTGGGAATTTGACAAACAGCATATTATGTTGCTCAGGTGTCATTCTAGTAATACTATAGCTATTAATTATTTAGGAATGACGCTGACAATAAAAAAGTATCGGGTTGGTCAAGTTATTCTATTCCTATTTTTCTCAATTTCAATAACCGTATAAGACATTCCATGTACTTAAATATTTTCAATTTCAGAATATTCCTTAAGTATTAACAAAATCTGCATAAACAAATAATAGTACAAACATTCAAGAAATAATATACGTCTTGGTAGCAGTTTCATTAATTTCATTTTTATCATAACTGTACAGGGGAAACCCATATAACCACTTACGAGATATAAAACGGATACAAAACGATCATTTTTTACAACAGATAAGCTAATATGTTTTTAATTGTAAACTATTAAATACAAGTGAAACATTATATGTGCATTGGCGAGGTCTGCGGTTGAAATGTCTTAACCGCTGAAAATTGTGCGTAACATGTATTTTATATGTGTAATATAAGTAGCAGGGCAAATGATACGCACTGCCGTAGTAGTAAAAGTGTCGCGAAACGTTATATGCCGAGATTAGTGCCTAGATATGATATTTATCTTGAACAGCTCTTCAACAATAGAGCACGTTTAAGTGTGTCGTTGTAATTTATAGTTTAGATACAACACTTTTGTAGAAAAGCACTTGACAAATTTCATTTTTAAACCATGTTCCGAAAAAGGTTCTCCAGTCGTAACGTTATTTTTCATGATTTTTATAAGTTTTAACCATTTCTAGAATCAATACAGTATAGTAATACCTTAGTGGTCAAATAATCCATGTAATTTAATACAATATAATATCGAATAGGAAAAAAAGTCACCTTAAAATCAAAACTTATCGGAATGTAAATAACAATACTTACTTTTATCTTTTCAGATTTCGGTTTGGCCAAAGAATATATAGACTTAGAGACAAACAAACATATCCCATACCGGGAGCACAAGTCACTCACCGGCACCGCCAGATACATGTCAATAAATACACATTTAGGAAAAGGTAACGTACTCATTTATTTTACCTAGTTATTGGTAAAAAAATAACAGACATATTTGAGCGTTTAATAATTTTAATAAATTACTAGTGGTCCGCCCCGGCTTCGCCCGTGGTACCTACATGTTTAAACTATCCTATCTCTCAAGTTGGATCGAACTGCACATGGTGTGCGAATTTTATTATAATCGGTTAAGTGGTTTAGGAGTCCATTGAGGACAAACATTGTGACACGAGATTTATATAATATATTAAGATAAGATATATGATAATAATTTAAACAATATAGTTTTAAGTTATACATTTGAGGGTTTTTATTATGAATGACATGACATGACCGTAGGCTTTCCGATAGGCTCGATCCACTGTCAGTGCGAAGAGACGTTGCGTCTCTCTGTATACTGTACAGAATCTACTATGGGGAGTGCTCTGAGGAATTGTTCCACCTTTTACCAGCCGCACAGTTCCACCACCGGACCACACGCCGTAAAAACCAGTTCCATCCGCACCATCTGGATGGTTGGCGCTCCACCACTGTCCGCTTCACCCGCAACTTCCTTCCGCGTACGGTGAAACTGTGGAACGATTTGCCACCTGCGGTGTTCCCGAACAACTACGACATTGGGGCCTTCAAGAAGAGAGCTTATTTGTCCATAAAAGGCCGGCAAAGCACCTTGTAACACTTCTAGTGTTACAAGTGTTTATGGGCGGTGGTGACCACTTAACATCAGGTGGCCCACCTGCTCCTTTGCTTGCTCTGACATAAAAAAAAAAAGAATTTTAAAATGAAAATCGTGTCATTATCCGAATGTAATAAAATACATATTGTAATAATTTCAGAACAATCAAGACGCGACGACCTAGAAGCCCTCGGTCATATGTTTATGTATTTTTTACGTGGTTCCTTACCCTGGCAGGGTTTAAAAGCTGATACTCTCAAAGAAAGATACCAAAAAATCGGTGATACAAAACGAGCGACGCCTATTGAGGTTTGTATTATTACACAACATCCATTCCTCATCCAGTGATGAAATTTTCAGGGATAAATAAATTCATTTTGTACTTATTACTTGATGTATTGATTGTCCTACTTATATTACAACACATAGACTGTATTACAGCTAATAATAAATAATTAAATAAGAGGATTGTGCACCGTTCTCTAGCGGCACCGATTTTTATATCATTTATCACTACTACCGATATCACATTTTTATAATCTACCTTCAGATTATATTACAATAATAAAAAATACTAGTTAATATGAATGTTACAGCATTATTTCTGTATTGTATTATTTCATTTCAGCGGTTCTTTCGAATGTTACAATGTTTGATTTGATCTAAAATATACGTGTGATGCGCGTGAAAAAATTAAAAATTAAATTACACTCTAGGCACATAAATGAAAACTAGTTATTCACTAAATACTGCACCGATTTAGTTATCGAAAAAGTTTCTAGCATATAATCTATTTAGTTTAGAGATCACATGGGTGGAAAGCTAATCCATTACAATATGTGCATATATTGACTGGTTGCCACTTGTCCCTGTTTTGGGCCAAGTTCAGCCAATTTCCGCCAGCGACTGCTACTATTTCGTCAAGTGGCATTCTTTGGGGGAGGCTTTTACCCGTACGGGGCCCATATAGAAACCTAACGAGTACTTAATTTTTCTAAATTATATAAACTAGATTAGTATCTAAATTGTTCTACAATGTGCTCAAACTGTAACTGTAACTAAAATTGTATATTCTTATGGAACAAATAAAGCTTTATTTATTTTATTGACTGGTTGGAGCCAACTTGCAGGTGCTCTGCGAGGGCCACCCGGAGGAGATGGCGACGTACCTGCGCTACGTGCGGCGGCTGGACTTCTTCGAGACGCCGGACTACGAGCAGCTGCGGCGCATGTTCCGCGAGCTGTTCGAGCGCCGCGGCTACGTGGACGACGGCGAGTTCGACTGGACCGGCAAGACTATGGTATGTGTATGACAGCTTCAACTGGGAATATAGTCTAAGAGCTAGCGCACACGAGCAACTTTGTCTCCGCAACTATTTTGTCTCTCCCACCTATGGGCTAGTATGAAAGTGCGCGCACGTAGCGACGCAACTCCCCATACAAATTGATGGGAGAGACAAAATAGTTGCGGAGACACAGTTGCTCGTGCGCGCTAGCTCTAACTGTAATCCATACTAATATTATAAATGCGAAAGTAACTCTGTCTGTCTGTCTGTTACTCAATCACGTTAACTACTGAACCAATTTGCATGTAATTTGGTATGGGGATATTTTGATACCCGAGAAAGGACATAGGCTACTTTTTATCCCGGGAAAATGACGCAATCCCGGAAATCCCACGGGAACGGGAAATATGCGGGTTTTTCTATGACTGCGCGGGCGAAGCCGCGGGCGGAAACCTAGTCCTTTATATAGTATCACTGTTCGTGGTAAACGTTTGTTGAGGAACAGTTGATCAACAATGTTACTGGAATCTGTTGTTTTCTTTGTGGAAATGGGAACGCTACGCGGGCGAGAACATTTCAATATGCGTTGTCTATTCTGAAACACCTAACGTTGACAGCACAAATTGTTTAGCGACAAAGTTGAATGATTGTGTTGTAGACGTATTGCTACCGATTATCGACAATATTGATAAACTGTTGCTTAAAAAGTGATTACCATGAATGCAAGGGTTTAGTTATCGGATATACATGCGTACACTTCCAAATATATCCAGCGGCTTCATCTGCGTTATTTCTTATTGGTTGCCGTTATGGCCTTTGATAAATGAATATTTGAGCAGAAATAATTTTTCAATTCGTTTAAATAAGTAGTACCTAAGATTAACACAATAAATTGAGTGAGCGAGATAAACTCGTAAATACGTACTAATTATGTAAAGCTATCACTAGCTTTACATAATTAGTATTGATTTATGTCACAAATTATGGACTAATTCAATTAGCTAAAATATGTTTTAAAACATTGAAGAAATGTGTGTTGCTTAAATATTATTTGGCAATAATAAACACTCTGAATCGTTTTTGTTATCTCTCCGAAATAAAAAATCCACTTAAATATTATATTTTGATGAAATAATCTTTTATCTAGATACTAAAAATACTAATTATAGAATGTGCTGGGGCGTTAAAGTGACATTAATATGTGAAAATGTAATGCTGAATTTTTTATTGTATTTTTGTATTGCACATGCATCTGCTCTTATATGCTTGACTTCAATTGTGCTTATGTAATGAAATTTGTTTGTTTGATCGCTTAATTTTCCTTTACCTTATATGTCATTTTCACATACACTTTATCAGGAAACAATAACAATTTTTACACTAACGTCAATTTAATAATGTACTCTTTTAGGTACATGAGTGAAACATCGCCATAGAAGACTTGGAATTAAATATGACGCATGTTCCATGATGTTAACTGTAAAGTACAATCTAGAAGCTATATTATTTCTCGAATATTCGGCAGTTCTGAATAATTATATTTTTTTTAATAATGAAAAGAAGGTTACTTGTTTTGGAGACTTTATTTCTATGATAAAATATAATATATTTTAGATGATAAATAAAAAAATTGCAAACTCATTAAAAGCTTTATGGAATGATCTCAAGAAATACAAAAAAATCAAAATTTTTAATCTACCCCACATCTATACACTAACTACCATTAATTTAATTCATGCTTTACTTTCTAATATTGTAATTTAGTTATTTCCTAGTGCCAACAACGCTCACTTTTGTATATAATATAATAAAAATATTTTTAATTATCATTGATTATTAATACTTTGCTAGATTTTTACCAACATGTAAATATTACTAATGCAAGTAAGGTTACGCTAAATTTTTCGGTGATTCATGTATTTCATTTTATGTTTTTTTACTTTAAAAGTAACGTGTTTGAAATTGAATATTCAATGTTATTTACGTAACAAAAACTACGACTAACCAATTTCCTGCACGTTACGAAAAAATGATTTTTATTTTATTTTATAACAATGATTGAACTTGCTACTAGTAGATTAATATATTATTTATTGCTATTCGTAAATAAAAAATAAATTTCTATTTTGTGTTTTACTGTGTTGTTAGTTGAGTTATTGTACATATTTCTGAATTCTGAAAATGAACATGATAACACTTATAATAGACTGTTTTGTCAAAAATACTACAGTAATCTAATTTGTGGTTATTCAATAAATCAACTATACATCTTAGAACCACCATACACTAATTCAATACTTTTGTTAACAATTAGAAACACATTAAAAACCTACCAATTAAACCTTAAATTTGAAAGCTTCACAGTACATACCAACCTGTATATAAATATTTACACTAACAAGGGTTATTTTATGTTTGTCCAATACCCTGCTTACGGCATGTGAATGTTGCATGCGCATGCTAACGCTTACGCAGCCATCGAATATGCACGTCATGCGAATACTACGGAACGCACCGCCTTCTAATGTCGTTAGAAATAAATCCGATAAGGTCAGTCGAACATTATTTATCCATTCACCAATCATTTCACTAAATTATTCGTTTATTAGTTCGTTCACAAAAATCACACAATTTTATTCATTTTGACTTGTTACTATTTTATCGGATTTAGATTACCCTGGTTTAAAAGCTACTGGCTTATTAATGATTTGTGCAAATGGGCGTCGAAGAAAAAATATATTAACCGCATTTTAGCTGAATCATGGTATAGAAATAATAACATTAATAGTGTAGTGTAAATTAACATAAACGTAAGTCATACGATTTAGTTTTTAATACTGCACTTCTACTAAAAAACTATTTATCATTTAATTTGTTTCCTTCATATTCATAAATCATCCATTATATATACTGAAACCATAACACTTTTGAGGTATTGTAGATAATCGTCATTCCTTTTTGTTTATTTTGTTTGTGAATTATTTCGGGAATGTAAATTTCAGTCTACGCCAGTGGGATCAATTCAGACGGGACACGAGATCGTTGTATCTCCGAATCGTGATAGACATCAGCCCTTTCACAAGGTAAGATTATTCTGGGGTGAAAAGCTATTATATTATATTATTGCTACATAGTCCCGTTAACCCTTTTGGGTCGCTATGTCGATTAAAGTACGGTCTCTTTTCGAAGATCTTTCTTCTTAGCATTGCATTTGCCTTGGTAGGTATTCCGTTTTAAATGTTTGTAAAGTATCTATACTTATTTAAATACCATCAAAATCGATAAAGTTAATTCGGAACGACTAAAGACTAATATTTGATTGCGAGACTGTATTTTTGTTTTGAGATGTGGAACGTAGTTTATTTTTACAAAGAGCGATTTAATGGGTACTTTAAGTGAGCAGAGTTTTAGGCTTTAGCATTGGATTATTTTTAGACCTTGTGTGGACAGACTTACAGACATATGAATAGAAAAATATCAGGATTTAAGCCGTCATTATTTGTTATAGTTGTCAATTATGGGCAAAAAATGCGACGCAAACTTTTCCTAAAGTGCACTTCTTCTATTGCTATGAATATAACAGTTTCCCTGCGTTTTAACAGTAATTTTTTGTCGGTACAGGATGATTTGTGTGATTATATGATTGGTATGCTTGAGGACGATGAGGCGGCGCTAATATCCGGAGAGGTTTGGAATATAGTTTGTTTTAGCTAGCAACCTTTGTCCCTTATAAACATCATCTTTCCCAAGTCACGTATACAAATATCACATACTTTTAAACGAATTTTCATCGATCATTCATTATTATTTATCTACCGGTAGGTATGTCGAAACGTCCATGGTTAAATAATAAAGAATAATATGTATTTAATCGTTGAAATTGTACGTCATTATTTATACCTTCTTTTATTTTATAAACCATTAAACTTTTTTTACAACATGATCACATGAAACATCATCTACTATCATTTTTAAGACTCATTCTAAAATAGTAACAGTAAAAATAATGTGTTTAGAATGGTTTTCTATTTTATTATTCAATGATGTTGTTGATTCTCTTACAGAAATTAAATGATAAGCTTGTTTCTTTCTATTAAATCTACAAATAAGAGAACAGTGTTAGAGCTACCGCCAGCTGTAGTATGATGATGAGCCTTGATCGATGTTATTATCTATTGATGTTTAAAATGGAAGCATGCATACTGTATATTACGTATTCTATATGTTATACGTTTAATTGTTTTAATATAATCTCCATTAGTTCTAAGTTATAATTGTTTTTCACCCTCTAATTCTGTCCCATGCTTGTAGGATAGCTAGTTGTCTATAACAGTGTGGATTTCCAATACTTCAGATATCAGTGCCTCCCTTCAGATATGCTTGTGTGTGATCTATATCATGAACATTACAAACTGTATGCTTTAGGTGTCCAATGTTAACTAAATACACGAACAAATCATAGGAGATGGATTTGTATGCCATTGTTTACATTGTGCTAATATTTCCATTCTTGTTTTGTTTTTATTTCTATATTTATGTGGTTTTTATAATGCCGCTATGTAGTTTATATGTTTTTTGTTGTATAATAAAGCAGCAAATAAGACAAGTCGCCTCTAAGTTGTTTAATAATTTTGAGTCGATGGATATAAGCAAGTGAAGTAAATAATTCGTTTGCTCAATTAATTTTAAGTCGAATAACGAGTGGCATTATAATAATAATACTTTTTATCGTTTTCTTAAGAAGTTAGTCTATAATCGAATATAATATAATATGAGTAAATTGTACTACTACGGCGCTGATGCCTCCTAGTTTTAAATAAAAATACTGTAGCTTAATTTTAAGCCATTCGTTAATTTAAAATTGTAATGCTCAGTACGTTATATATCGTATTGTTACATTAGCTACGCATTAATAATCAATTACATTAGTTAAAAAAATCCGCGTACGGTTTGCAGGGGGCTGTTAAGGACTCTGGCACGAGTGGTACAGTGAACACGGGAGGCAACTGGCCGCACAGCGGCAAGGCCACCCCGCTCACTACGGGCCACTTGACGCCCGCCGACCGCCATGGCTCGGTGCAGGTTAGATTATTGTATAATGAATATTTATTCATATAAATTAGTTAACAGTATACAATATACGTAGTTAAGGCTGTTTGACACAACACCGTGTCTCGAACGGACCTTACGCCGTCCGGAGCTCGATCAAACATTATTGTATACTTTTTGTATGAAGTGATTTATGTCTGAAGTCTGAAGGTGGCACAGCCGGGGCCTAAACGGGGCACGGCGTTGAAATGTGTATGGATATTGTATCATTGGTTTCCCGGCTTCGACATGGCAGTTCCCGGCACGGTGTAGCGTCAATCATGCTTTAATGGTATTTGTTAGAACGTAGTCAATAAAATATAAAGTGACTCAAGCTCCAAATATGCCACTACGGACACTTGACGAACGCCGATCGCCACGGTTCGGTGCAGGTTAGATGATAATTTAATGAATAAATTATCCATTAGAACTTAATAATTTTACAAAAAGTGGCACAGGCTCAAAATATGGTAAAAACTATTTTTTTAGATGTATTTTATTTACATTAATGCCATGGTTCGGTGCAAGTTAGATGTAGTCTTATGTTATTTTAAACTAAATACAGTGTAAACTCTATATAACGACACTCGATTTAACGACAAACTCTCTAAAGCGTCAAAAAATCAATTGCCTTTGGTTGGTTTAGCTTATCTACCATACAATGATACACTCTACATAGCATCACACCCACTCTCAATAACGACAACAATTAAGTAATAAACTCGACGTCATGCATACCGAACTTTCTAAGAAATTCGTTCTTTTGTTTACAAATTGGGATTGCTTGCACGTGTAGACTGTTTTTGACCATAAGTATGAGTCATGGATTATCTAAATTTCATTCGGGTAGGCCCAGTAGTTTTTTATTTTATGAGCATTTTTGTCTGATCTCGATGATTTAAAAGATGAGGCAGATGAGCCTGAGCCTCCGCCGAGCATTAAAGAAGCTCTGAAAGCAGCTAAATTATTGGAAAATTATTTTCTTTATCACCAAGATGTTACAATATCGCAAGATATAAATAAAATAAGTAAACAAATACAACAAAATTACTGGTGCAGCAGAAGACGTCAAACAAAAATAACAGACTATACACAATAGCGTTCAAGTAACATTCTTTTTTATGTACATAACTACTAACACTAGTCTGAAATAAATATTCTCTTTTTCTAATTCTGATTTTTCTTCTCTCCATTTAACGACAACTCTATATAACGCCATAAAATGCACAGTCCCTTCGGTGTCGTTATATAGAGTTTACACTGTAATTAATTATTAAACTAGACTTCGTTAAAGGTCTGTTGGAACATCAAAATACAGAGAGAAATTTTGCCATATTCATTTTCCAGAAAAAATTCTGTTATTCTGGATTTTTCTATAATTTTTTTTTTAATTACACAAATCAAATACTATACTGATTATACTCTAAATCGTACGTAATTTGCAAATTGGTTATATTAATTTGGATAGTTTTACTCTCCTTTAGCACATATTATATTCTATATAATGAAGAAATTAGTGGACAATGTATATACATTAACATATAGAGTTCTTTAAAATAGCGGATATTTTTTTTCAAGCTTGATTTATGTACTCTACTGTGAAAATAAAATAATTTATGATTTTCAAGAAATAAATCTAATTTAATATTAAAAATTGATAACAACAACTTTATTATACAATGCACATCACCGTTATTTATTTAAACAATCTCAACGGACCACACGCTCACTGTATAATAATAAAATATGTATTTATTAAACTCACAAACATTTCTAAAACTTGAATATAAATTTCTGCATGAATCAGTCATGGTATAATATTATAATACTCTGTTTGCCTCTTTTCTTTGCAAATATAATAAAAAATACACAGTACAATTAATGGCAGATACAAATAAAAACAGAGATCCTTTAATAAATTATACAAAGGCCAAAGAAAATATTTTAAAGTTTCACTAAATCAGAACCGACTTGACTTTCATGTTTATATGTTATATATATTGAAAATTGGTATTTTTATTTTTAGCTGTTGAAGAATAAACATTTTCGGTATGTGAAATTTCCTGGATCTGTGTCTACGGTCAGTTATTTACGGAAAATATTCTGTTTGTCTGCATGACGCTTAACTATCGAAAATTAATAAAACAAGCCGCTTCGTGTGATTATCAAAATAATATGTATCTATTGGATTGAAAATGCTTGCTTCAACTGAGCTTATTCTTCAATACTAAAAATCTGATTACTTTCTAGTTAACTGATTATACTATATGTATATTAGTATAAAATATACATCGCGTTGTATCTATATGTATTCCTTTTATAAATAATTTATTTCCAGACTCACACAAGCATACACTGTACAAAGTACATTGTTTAAAACAACACAGATTGAATATGCACATGATAGAGCAGGCTCCAAGGAGATGTTCGTTTGCATAAATAGCGGACCTAAATCTGACTTCTGATATATATTGTATAGATCCCAGACATCCTATAGACAGATGTTGCCAACCAGTTTTGTGGTCCCCTTCCCCGCACCCCGGTAATTAAATATGGCATACAAAGAAAAAAATAAACATTTCCAAAACATGCCGCGTGGGGTATCAAATGAAAGAACTTATTGAGTAGATCACGAATATATAGCATACTATAACATTTCTTACACTTTCTCTAAGATTTTTTAGAAAATTTACGAAAATGGTCCATTTTTGAGTTAACTTTAAACCACTATAGATTGAAAACTCATGAATATATTTTTTAAATTATTATTTTAAATAATTAACAATAGTCCATTGTTTACGATTCAATAGTTCGTACAGTGAAATAGTTGCATGGGGGAGTGGGGGGAGCATCCAAAGATGGCGAGTATATTTTCAAGTTTATGCCAAAACTAATCACACAGAGGCTGATTCAAGAATTTTCTGCCATATTTTTCATTCTGTCAAACACAACGACAGTGCAGAGATAATTATTCTAAGCCCTGACACCGATATTTTTGTATTAGGCCTTTATTTCTGGCATAAACTTGAAAATATGCTCGCCATCTTTGAATGCACCCCCATTCCCCCATGCAACTATTTCACTGTACGAACTATTGAATCGTAAACAATGGACTATTGTTAATTATTTAAAATAATAATTTAAAAAATATATTCATGAGTTTTCAATCTATAGTGGTTTAAAGTTAACTCAAAAATGGACCATTTTCGTAAATTTTCTAAAAAATCTTAGAGAAAGTGTAAGAAATGTTATAGTATGCTATATATTCGTGATCTACTCAATAAGCTCTTTCATTTGAAACCCCACGCGGCATGTTTTGGAAATGTTTATTTTTTTCTTTGTATGCCATATTTAATTACCGGGGTGCGGGGAAGGGGACCACAAAACTGGTTGGCAACATCTGTCTATAGGATGTCTGGGATCTATACAATATATATCAGAAGTCAGATTTAGGTCCGCTATTTATGCAAACGAACATCTCCTTGGAGCCCGCTCTATGACGTGATATGTTGTGTTACTTCACAATGCTAGAGCTTAAATTCAAATATTGTTCATTACAATTTCCCATGATAGAGTTTCACTATTATAAAAGTGTTAGTTAACAATAATGGGGAATCTTGAATATAAGAAACTGTAACTTTGAGAGAAAAATAAACCAACACTTCGTATTTTATCATTAGAAAACACTAGTGGGCTTAAGTTATTAGTAAACAATTATAAATTACAGGCTTAAACAGATTTTATACGCGATTTATTCATTATATTATTAAACCAGACGATTCGAACACTTTACAGACTCCTACTGAATAAATCGCGTTAGAAAATCTCTCAAAAGTCTTCCAAATGTATATTACTTGCATAAAAATGAAAAATAAGAACGCACTACTATACATGTATTTGATTCTTACGTTTATTACACATATTATACACGCGTATAAAATCCGTTAAAAGTCTTTCTAAATACCCGCGTAAAATCAAACCAACAAAACACTATTATGTACATGTATTTGAATCTAAAATGTGTCGCACACAGGTGGTAAGCTCAACGAACGGCGAGCTGGGCGCGGACGACCCGACGGCGGGGCACAGCAACACGCCGATCACGCAGCCGCACCATGAGGTGGACGTGGTCGACGACACCAAGTCAGTGTTGCAACTGTATGCATACCAGTTTGAGTTTTTTTTTTTTAGTTTTTACTTTTTTTGTGGACAGCAAGGAGGTATCCGTTGTGTGGAACTTTTTTGTGGGGTTAGTGGTGCGATGGACCAAAGTGACATAAAGATTGCGGAATACAAAAATATGCAAAATATAGATATTATTGATACTGTATAAGAATTTTATATTGTTTATAGAAAAACAAATATTCATGTGGAGTAATTAGACTTTGTTAAATGTAAAATCAATAAATGTTTATCAGTTTGCTTAAACCAACTGAAACCTCCTTTCTATTGGCACGAGCCGTGAGTTTTAAGTTTTTTGATATAATATAACCAATTTTTTACTTAATTGATCAACGGGTATTTGTAAAATGTATAGACAGCAACTTTGTTATTTATTGGAAAAATAAATAACAAAGTTGCTGTCTTCTTGCTTATCATTACAATCTTATTCATTGTAATCTTAACTTAACAAACAATTGAATCGTTTCAGTCTGTACTCACGACTTGTGCCGATTATTATTTTTAGTTTAATTCCTCATTATTTTTTTAATTTCATTTCAATCTTACTTTTCATAAATAGTCAGATTTACAACGAAGATCTAGATGGTGCTAAGTCAAATTTGACTTCAAATGGTAAAATTTAATTTTTCTAAATAAGCTAGAATAATCTTTTTGCTATGTATATGTAAATGGTTATAATCCACTTGCTTTCAATAAGCTAGTTCTGCACTTGTATTTTGGCATATTTAAGTATATTTTTATGTTATTTTAATTTCAATGAATTATTTTATAGTTATTGATTTTTACATTTTTTTTTTAATTTTCTTTTATGGTATTACTTTCAAACATAATTTAAAATAATAAGAAGAATATTATAATACATAATGAATAAGAAGTATTTTAGTATTTTAAAGTAAAACAGTAAACTATTTACTGGACTCTTTTTGTCGTGTATAAATTTTTAATACTTGGAACATATATAAATAAGGATTTTAGATATATTTGTATGTTAATATTACAAAGCATCTCCTCCATAATCTTAGATAGGGAGGCGAATAGGGGAATTTTCGGTAATACTCGAGCGTGGCAGTTTAAGATATGAGAGATACCTTAGACCTAATAGAACAACCTTGTAAACTATTTAGCTCTATATGTAGTGACGCGCACCTAGGATAGACGATCAGATTAGTAAAAAAAAATCGATAGTCTGAAATACTCGAGCGCGTCAGATTAAGATATTGGGGGTTGATTTTAGTGTTTTAAGACTAAATTTAACTAATCTGACGATAAGTCCTAGTCCTTAAAAAAACGTTAATCCGGCATTCTCGAGCGCGATTTTTTTATTTTTTATTTTGAAGAAAATAATCTAAAACTTTCTAAAAATACAAAATCTGCTGGTTTCCGCATGACCGGAAGTCTGGAGGAGTCATTTCGTCTTCCGAAAAACGCGTTGCAGTACATAAGTCGCGAACGATACATTTTACAAAAAAAAAGTTTAAATAAACAAAAAAGGTAATTTTATTTTACACAAAAAAGGTCTCTTAACATTTTTGTCCAAAGTTAAAACTTTTTGACTTGAAGCATCATAACAACTTAAACTCCCGGTTTTTTGAGTATATCTCGAAAACTGAGGGTGTTAAAAAAATTGATATGAAATAACGATGATAAAAAAAAAGAAACCCAAAAACCTTTTTCGGTCAGATTAAGAGAACCCACCAACATTTATGTCAGATTAAGAAAATATTCTTTCAGGATACCGAGATAAACCTCCCCTATGAAAATCTGATGCGCTCGAGTATTTCAAAAAGACTTATTTTTTTTGCATTTTCAAAAATTCATCGTAACTTATCGTCACGCCGAAATCGTCAGTTTTTTTAAGGGGAGCTTCCTTGGGGCCTACTTAACACCCCTTCCGAAAATCTGACGCGCTCGAGTAAATTTTTGTTTGTGCATTTTTGACTATTTATATGCCTAGCCCCACCACGCAAACCGGCAGATTAGTATACCGTTGTTATCAGAGGCACTTGGGGCATACGTAGTATGAATATCTGACGCGCTCGAGAATGCCCAAGTAACTGTTTTTTTTTAACATTTTTGAAAAACCGTACACACGCCAAACCCACCGCTAAAATGGTTTTTACCATACAAGCTTTTCTTTTCGAAATTATTTTATCTTTCGATTTTGATAAGTCTCGACGGCGCCGTCGAATTACGCCATTTAGCTACCTCGCCTCCCTAACTATCTTAAACATGTTAGCAATATAATCATCAAAGTCATGGGTTCGATTCCTATCAAAGACTAATTTGGTCGTTGTCTCTCAGGGTACATAAGTAAAATTAAATACATCAAGGCCTTTGGGGCCTAAATGAAACGGGGTTCTTTACCTGTAGTTTTAACTTGGATATTAAATTCCCTCTTATAACTATCAACTATTATTAAATATTAATTTTTATAGCATTGAAATGCTTATAAATATTTGAAAATTTTAAAAATTATCCCCCTATTGCAATAAACGCCAATCGACATAACCACAAGCAGACCCATAAAATCTTCATGCAGACAATCCGTGTATTCCAGATGCTGTTGCTTCTTCAAGCGCAAAAAGAAGAAGTGCGCGACGCGCGCGTACAAGTGACGCGTGTGTGCCACGTGACCGCACCACACACACACCCGCGCGCACACACACACACACACACACACACACACACACACACACACACACACACACACACACCCGCGCCTACACGCATCGACCCCCATATACAGACCCCGAATAATGCGTACCGAATAGAAAACACTTTTTAAATTTTTTTAGCAAATTTTTTTTGTTTGTATAGATTTTTGTCCAAATTTGTTGTATTATAGATTTTTTTTTAATAAATTGAGTTGGATTCGTATCTTTTCTATTCGGATCGCGGAATACCTCGATCATATTACACCACTGGATTATATAATTGTTAGCTCGGTATAAAATTTGTTTGGTGTCTCACAGTTGTAAATTTACTGAAGCTATCTATATGTCGTATGGAAATGTATTTAAATATAATGTCCATTTAACTTCAAGTGTTTATGTAAATGTCATTAATTAGATGAAATAGTTTTGGTAATATTATACATTCGCGAACATTAATATAAAATTATGTATATTAAATAAATATACATTGGTTTAATTAATGTATCTGTTTACTATGCTTACGATGGAATGCTAAAGCCATCATCTAAGGAGATGTCAAGTATTGAAATATCAATTTTTGGTGTCTCAAGACTATCCACTTACAGTTTTTTTAAATGGTATTCTTATTTAAGCATCAAAAAGCGATATTCAGTCACTCACGTAAATCTCCATTTCGTCTCAAAAATACTTTATAAATTCTTATTTATTTATTCTTTTTTGATAAAATTGTTTATACGTAATTCAATCAATGTAAGCATTGATGTTAACGTAGTGTGTAGGAAAAATGACGAGGAAACAGAATAATAAATCGAATTTGAGTAAAACTTTCAAGAGTTACAATGTTCGCCATATAATATTTAATAAATTGTTAATGTTATACGTTTTGGCAATTTATAATGCTCTTTAAATAAATTTAGACCAAAATTTATTAAATCGAACTACTTAAGGCAGCTAGTTCAGTCTGCCGGTTGAACGACCACTTATTTGTATTATATCTCAATATTTTAATACGTCTGTTAGAATTATCGTAAGCTTTCTGATATTCAAGTATGAAAAAACTTAGTCAATGAAAAGGAACACTATTAAAGTGGCCTTAATTTTAATTTAATTTATTTTCATAATTTATATACGATCGGGGTATTTTGTTTCACTATTCATTTCTTTAGTTCAATTCCGTCAATAGAACACCTTAATTGTACAGAAGTATTAACCATACGGATACAATATATAGTATCAAGTCCCAAAATAGCAAAAGTACCCGGGTGCGGTTGTCAGTTTTAAATGTTTGTGTTCCCGTCCGTAGCGAGTTATTTTCACCGAAATCAACGATTCTATTTATTTCGATTTCATTAGGGACACGAGATCGCTTTTACCTCACGAACTATGAGAGCCATTCCAACATCTGAACAAATTCGAACGTCTCATGTATCACATAGTGACGATAGATGTCGCGTCATTTCATTTAGATGCAGATCATTCGAGATCCCTTGCGATGAGTTGAGTATAAATTCTGTGAATGCAGTGTTTAATGTTACGTTACATAAGTAATAAATTACCATAACATAGATGATATCGTGACTATAATAAGTTTGTGTGTTATTGAACTCGTGTCTATTGTACCGGCGCGTGCGCTGCGGCCGCGCCCCCCCCCCCCCTCCACACCGGTTGTGATACACTTTGAAATTATTCGATTTCACTCTAATGCGAATTGAGCATATTCACTCTACATTACATTATTCAATGTATTATTTATTTTTGTTAAGCTATCCCCTCGTGTTCATAGGTAGTAGGATATCATTCACGTTCACGCTTCTGACGCAATTTGCAGTACAATGAAGTGTGGAGGGGCGGGCGCCGACCGACCGACGCAAGCGCCGCGATATGCATATTGTAGATGTAATTTTATTTAGTCATTGTCTATATAAGTTCAATTCGTGCGAAATACATTTACATAATAACATAATCGGCTCCGTTCCTAGCGCCGCCACTTACTTTCCTATCTTTATTTATGGCTATATAATTAGTTTTAGTGAACGTCAAAGGCAATTTCATGCAATAATAATTATCGAGATGTAACGGAATATTCAGTGTGATTGTGTATGACAAGTTGGTCTGAGTATGAATAATACGTCGATCATTACTCAAAATGGATGTTTATATATAGCGTGCAATAATTTATGTATAAATTCATTACAATAGTTTAAAATGATAAATTTGTTTCAATCGGTGAACCCCGTTGCATTCAACTCCTACAAGACTGATTGAAACATGTCATCTTGTGCTGACTGCTACCGAGCCCCTCGGCTCATGTCAATTTGTATTGTAATTCAGTTTGTAGGCCTTACGATTGGATATCATTTACATATAGAGTTAAATTTCAGTCGATTGGATCGCAACTTCGGTCAGTGTCTAATGTTCCAAATATTATGTACTAAATGTTTAATATCGTGTAAGAATGGCCGTCGTTGTTATCTTTAAGGACTGAATTACATCAATTCAGTTTTAGATTAATATGGAGCGTAATAGACTGAAGTCAGCAGTCCCGCCGCCGCCCGCTGTGGCCATGAAACCGAACGCAAAATACTTAAAAATATTTGAAAAAAAATAATATTGAATCGACGTCATGGCCACACGGCCCGCGGCGCTATATTGTGTAAAAATTGTACAGCTTAGGAAAAACGTTTGTATATTTTTGCTTGGACAGAAATCGCAAAGAATCGATTCGATTAAGGTTTTATGGGGATCAGTGATGCGATACTAGTCCAGTATCGTGGTGAATGTGAGCGAGCTCTGTATGATATCAAAAGTATACTTTGGTGATTGTTGTAAGTCAATATTGTCGTTTCTAAGGTGTCGCTTGCATTTATCACCGACGGAAACGTGCGATTTGTCGACGTCAAAGCGTTTCGCTCTTTACATTGGCATCTTTGTGGATATTTCTGAATATATCATAGTCATCACAAAATCGTATCTCCGCATTAGGAATTTCATTTCGGCTAAGTAATGTTAAAGTGTTTTTTGAAGTTAAAAACATCTTGTTGTGTCGTTTCATATTTTTAGAGAAAATATAGATAGCGGTCGTAGCCGCGTGTATGATAAATTTTAATAATGCAATTTAAGTTTTTTTTTTTTTTTGATGAATTATTGTAAACAAAAGTATTCTCCTCGTTGATAGATCATAATATTCATTGTACAATCATTACAGTGATTCAGATTACAGTATAATGAAACATTATCTTATTGAATACCATAGTCGTACCTAATTGTTACTTTCTATTTGCTAGATAGAATAATCAAATTAGATTGGGTATAAAAGTGTGATCTCTTAACACAAGTTTAAATTCAGCGTGTGTTAATAATTTTATAGTATATTGTTGTGTAAAGTGGTGATGATTCGCGGCGTGTTGTGATCCGCTCGGACACGCCACAGCTCGCGACCGCATGATATTCGGGTTCAGTCCTCGATGTAGCATATTTATCTTACAAATATATATAATGTTATATAATAATTTTATTCTTTACTTATGGATTGCTCGCTTGTGTACATTTTTCCATAATACGACTGATCGAACCCGCAACGAGGGCGACCCTGTAAAAAGCACCGATTTTCGTTTCGTACATCGACTTCGCTGGGAAGAGATTGTTATATTTATGGAAGCTCCACCTCGTCGGCCGGCGCTCGGCTCCGGCGTACTGTGTAGTTAATTTAAATGATAATTTGGAAAATTTCGCTTACTAAGTAAGTTCAGTCGGCTTGAGGACGCACGAGATGGATTTTTGAGCTCTAGTTATTATAATACATGATGCTTTTGAAACTGAATTGAATTCTTATTGTTAAGTATAAAATAAATATTCATTATTATAGAAACAATCCTCAGTGTTTATTTTTTTTTTTCATAACGTGTAAAGTTTGCGTATGCAATTCGACTTATATTCAGTTAAGGTCACAACCTGTTTTCAAAAATACGAAAATATTTGTTAACTCATAATTAAATAAAGCTTATTATAAGATATTTGTTTTAATCATTTGCAAACATGCTTGCAAATAGCCTCGCAATCATATTATACAACATCATATTTTATTAGCTCGTACTTAGGCAGATTTGCTTGACTCATTGTTAACGCCTCCTTGTTTAATTATTAATGTGTGACCGACCGGGTTCGATTCCCGGTGGAGATAAAAAATATTCAAACATCTTTGTCTAACACGAACACAGATTCTGATGAAAACTGATCACATGCTTGTTCGTTGAAAATCAATTAATGAACCCGCTGGTAATGTCTCGGACATTCGTCCCGTAAAAATGGAACTTAACAAAGGCTATTCTAAAGTGGAAATTGTCTGTTGTAATTTTTAGACAAAAGATAACTTGAGTTGGTACCACAACTAGGATAGGTAGTTCTAGAAAACGGCTGAATGGATTTTAATGATTTTTATTTTTTGGATTTGTCTTCCTTTAGATTACGACCACTTCTGCTTAAATCAGAAACCTTACAAAAAACAGACTCCCAGACATCTATTTTTTTCTGGTCTACAATTTAGAAAGTTAATCATAATTATGAAACTGGCAACACTGAACGCAGAATCAGCGCAAGATAATGAAAAAAAAAGGGGAATAATAAAACGAGCGACTGAAAATAAAGTGAGCGACTGATTATGAGATACTGATTTAATAACTTGAGCGGTATGAATTTGAGTAATCGACAAATAAACTAAACAAGCAACGAATATTAGTTGATAATAAAATACAGATTGAGCGTACTAAAGGAGGATTGTGATTAATCCATTTGATATATTAGAATTCTAACTGTGTGATTACATTACTATATTATGAGCGACTAAATTACTAGTTGACCGAATAGATTACTAAGTGAGCGACTAAATTACGCTCATCTAGAGCGACTAAAAACACTAGAATAAATTGTTCAAATAGTTATTTGATAAAACTTTCAAAAACAAATTGAACTGATAGTACCTACTCTGTCCATTATAGTATTTTTCAAAGTGATTTTTCTATTCGAAATACCTCGATTAAGATAAAATGCCACTCAGTATAAAAAAAATGTTATGTGGTTTTATGAAACCACGGTAAAAGTGAAACTGTTCGAACGGTTCCGAACACTGCTTTGTGTAGCGCATGTCACGTGTCGGTCGGCTGCCGAGTAGGTATACCTACTCGGCAGCCGCGATACACGCGACATGCGCTACACAAATATAAATTTATAAAGAATAGAAAAAATTCGATCACGAGGCGGGACTCGAACCCGCATCCTTCGCGCCATTCCGGGGCGGATGCCTCACCAACTCAGCCACTCGTGACCCGCCCGAATGATCGAATTTATTCTATTCTTTCAGTTTTATGTGTCTGAAGGGACACACCGCGCGCCATCTATTGAGATGATTAACAACCATTTCAACCAATATGAAGCACTTTTCAGTGAATACAATATTGTAACGATGGAACACGACCTTTTTTGTTGAATTTATATTTTTGGTTTTTATGGCATTCAAATGCTTTATAAATATAAATTTATAAAGAATAGAAAAAATTCGATCACGAGGCGGGACTCGAACCCGCATCCTTCGCGCCATTCCGGGGCGGATGCCTCACCAACTCAGCCACTCGTGACCCGCCCGAATGATCGAATTTATTCTATTCTTTCAGTTTTATGTGTCTGAAGGGACACACCGCGCGCCATCTATTGAGATGATTAACAAATGCTTTATAAATTTATATTTATAAAGCATTTGAATGCCATAAAAACCAAAAATATAAATTCAACATGCGCTACACAGACCAAAAAGTTTGAGACGATGTAATAAAAGTTTCACTTTAATAAATCATATGCCAAATAATGAATATAATACAAGACGTAATTTTGTCACTCAAACAATTAATATTAGGTCGCTCAATTATTATGAAGCTGCTCATTTTGTATTTTATGTAACGCAAATTAATGTTTGTTAGTTGCTGATCTATTAATTTTTCATCGCTTGCAGTCAGTCGCTCACTTAGTAATTCTGTTACCCCAATTAATTATTTTTGTTAACTAAAACTTTAATTTACAGTCACTCGTTTAAATACTACCCAAAAAAAATGGATTGTAAGACAAAATAACACAAATTCAAAGTAGGTAGGCCGTGCTGATTTTTAGTTACAACTGGTTGCTGTGTTTGATCTATCGCAGACAACTGCCAACAAGCTTAATCAGCCAGTAGAGCATGGTCTCCTCGCACGCAGTTTATTTACCACGTTAATTGCTCCGAGTTCACCATAGCCACGGGCCACAGCTTATCACATCGGCCACTAATTATAATACTAGCTATAACGTTTAATCTAAAGAACTGACTGGTGGATGGTTTCACGGCGTCTCGTAAGTAATTTAGTATGCTTTGGTTATTCATACGGTAAGTATGGGCGAAAATATTAAATAATGATTAATCACTACATAGTATAAAACAAAGTCGCTTTCTCTGTCCCTATGTCCTTATGTCCCTTTGTATGCTTAAATCTTTAAAACTACGCAACGGATTTTGATGCGGTTTTTTCTAATAGATAGAGTTATTCAAGAGGAAGGTTTTAGTATATAATTTATTAGGCGGGCGAAACCGCGGGCGGTAAGCTGGTACCAATATAATTTTGAACAAGTTTTCGATCGAAATTGTCACTGAATTTAAGTTGCACGAATCGAAGCTTACCTAGCAAACTTATGAGGAATACCAATAGGCAATAATATTGATGCCATATGAAGTTTGTAAGAATGTATTTTTTTTTTATTTTCACTTCTGTGCTGGCATACAAATGGACGTCTACTTGACGTCTATTACTGAACACCACTGAACGGATTTTGAAGATACTTACTTGGAAGTGATTTATCAGATGTTCCATAAACAAACTAGGGTACCATATTAACAGAAATCCTTTAAAAATACCCCTATATTTTTAACCGCGTATAAACCACAGCTGTCATTGATTCATATTTCTAACTATTTATTACATGCCGCAATTAAAGGGCGCCTAATAAGCCTATTTATTAAACTGAGCTATCAATTAAAGGGCTTATAATTTATATAGTTCGCCTTGGTTGCACCGTATTTTAGTTATAGGTTAATGTCAAATTTAACAAAAACAGTAACGGTAACTTTTACAGTGACAGCGAATTGGGTTGTACCAGCGAATTTTTTAACATGGTTAAAGCCAGAAGCTTATATCTAAAACACTGGAGATATCGTCTAGGACTGACGAAATTTTCTGTCAGAAATATTCTTACAATGTGCAGCCGCCCTTAGAAAATGGGCACCTTTTAAGGAAGCACGCACCATAGGCCCCATCTCAGCTTACCATCAGGCGAGATCGTGGTCATGCGCTTCCCTATCAGGCAATAATAAATAATAAGTTGTGTCTTACGGCTCTGGGATCTTTACTTTAGCTTCTATTAAGTATTCTGTGACATTACTTTAGATAAGTTAGATAAGCAAAGCAGAATTAATGACTTAAAATTTTTAATTCAAGGTGTGTGTGTAAGAAAAATAAAAGCATCAATATATTCTCACGATTTATTTCAAATAACATTGACATTCCAAATACAACGTTCTCGTGTATCGCCACAATACCAAATGTACGCGCGTACACAATACAAACTTATTTGATTAGATTCTTATAACTAAATGTAAATAACACTGAAGATCAGAACTTACGCTTAATTGCATCGAAATATAACAAATGCTTAAAATATAACTTACAACTATAAGAAAAGGCTAAAACAAATAGAAAAAAATATGTATTTATTAATTATTGCAAATAATATATTAATTATGCTCTCGTAATAAATATACAATTTAAAAATTAAAATTGGACAAAATATAAGCTTGGTCAATTCGTTCAATACTTACTCTAACCGCGAATAAATCTTAATAAAACTAGTTACACAATAGGACGAAAACATCGGAACCGTAGCTAACCGAAGGAATAATTCATCGATCTCATATATCATATATTATATATTTCGTGTAAAAATAAAACAAGAATCTATAAAATAATTCATTAATAAAGACGTTACAAAATTAGATATCGTTGATTGCCCCGTTGACGACGAAACTGTTCACTTCCGAATTATTTCTCCCATCAAAGTCGGACACCTCTTCGACAAGTATATCTTCATTCTTGACGGGAATGAGCGGGAACGCATCGAGCAGTTCGCCGATCTTGCGGCCGGTGGCCAGGAGCGTGTCCGCGATGAAGTTAGCGTTCAGTTCCCTGTCTAGTTTCGCTTCTATTTTGACGTGTTCGTAATTTTCCTCCTTGATGATGGGGGCGAGGTAGTCTTTCCCGTCGTCGTAGTCGAAGTGTGTTTTCATGCGTTTCTTGTTTGGTGGCCAGTCCTCGTCGATGGGCAGGTCTACGTAACCCGCCGGTAGCGGGGGCTGGCGGGCCTCGCGGGCTGCCGGGTAGTCGTGGTCCGAGTGCGCGCGGTTGAATGTGATCAGCTCCTCCATGTTGAACTCGCCGTCGTCTATTACGGTTTCGTCGAGCACCATTTCTGTTGAAAAGTGTATGGTTAGATATTTGGATAGTGAATTGGAGTTTACTAGACAATACATATTTGAAAATATGTAAATATATAATAATAATCGATACAATACGTATGTCTGTTTTTATTTAATTTCCTGTACACAATTTAAAAATAATAAGGCACAATAAACCCATATGCAACTGCACTGATATTTATAAATTAACCATCAAATGTAAGAAAAAAAATACTAATGCTATAAAGCAAGACCATTTTAATACACAATTAACAATTATGTTGCATACAACGTTATTAAACACATAAGTGACATAAGAATTCCCAATTTGTTTTTTTTTAAAGGGAGAGTTATTATAAATATTTAATTTTATAGATTATTTATCACGTTTCAGTACTATGCGCTTGATACGCTTATCAGAGCTTATCATGCTTGTCGACGCTCGTTTAGTTAAAAGATACACTTTTTATGTATGTACTTTAGGCGCCGCTTACCCGCATGTTAGTTTGTATTCATAACAAGTGCCAGTTGCCTAATTTCTACATGAATTGATAAACGACCAAATGCAATGAAACACATGCACTCATGAAAATTAATGTGTACCTACGATGTACGTTGCATATTTACATTTTGTTATAAATTAAAATTTTAATTATTAATGTATACTAAATTAATAATACATAATTATAAATAAAAGCCTGTCAACTCAAATATTTTAGCTTGTAATTCTATTCCACTAATTTAAAATTCGGCTAAATATACATAAATATTTGAATCTATTGAGATAAAATATTCAAAGTAAAATATAAAAACTATCACAGTTTTTGGAGTGGTTAGATAAGCAGACGATTCGGTCGAGTGATAGTAACTTTTGTTTGTGTAATTGCTGCAACTGTTATCAGTTTTATTACGTAATTGTTTTTCAGACGGTTTACGAAAACTTGCTTTTTAACCTGTGTGGTTTGTTTTTAAATGTCAATAGTCTTGTTTAATAAAACGACTTATCGAAGGATTGTTACGACGGCAAGATCTAGATAACATATCAGACAAACATAAAACACCTTTATTTTTAGCCTTTTTATTTAAATTAAATAATACTTAAAAAATCTATTATTCATATAGAATTCTGTAACACATTAAAACAATTTGCCCTCAAAAGAAAGTTTAAATCTGCACAGCTTTGGAAAGTGCTTTTAATGTTTCGCTGCGAATTTCTGCACCCCGAAGTTAAACAGTTACGAATATATTGGACCTCCACTGAAGTCTGCCTTTCACTTTACAGTTGAAAGATCACGGAATAACTCAGTGGTCATAGTTTCCATTCTAAATTCAATTCTTGAAATTAGAGCTATTTTTAAAATGAATACCGCTAAAGTTTTTACTTCAAATATTTTTATTGCGTTTATTTTTTGCCTATCTATAAATTTATGTTTATAAATGACACTCAATTAGTTGTTGGTATATTTATATCCCAATATCATTTAATAAATACCATCAAACATTTGGCATAATGAAAAGAAATATGAATAGTGCAAAAAGTAATTTGTGTGCCATCTAATTAATTACAAAAGTCTTGAGTCGAGTGTGTAGTCTACTTGATAAGTTGAAAATGGCGTAAAATAGAGATAAGTCTCTTAAAAATACGTGCGATAGCTCATTTGATTCGGAATGACGTCTAGAAAAATGTATCGGAAATGTGTATTAGCTCACAAGAAAATTGCAAAAGTTATAAACAAATTAAGTTGCAAAAAAAAAGGTTTTTCGTTTATTGTTAATAACTCCGAAATTATTAACATTTCAGAAATTTTGAAAAAAGATTCTTAAAGAGGAGGAAATTTCCAACGAAAATCTCCCGACTCCCGGAATTCTATCTCCATTATTTATAATTTTAATTTAACGCTGAAAATAGGCCTCCGCGCGGCATTTTTAGTTAGCGCGCGCGGCTTCAAAACCGAGCACGTCACACTAATTATTTTTTTAAGGTATTAAATATTAATTTAAAAATTTAAAAAAAATTATGGTGTATTCCGAACACTTCAAAGAATTTGCTCCCGTTGGAAATTTTACTTAAAGTTAATTTTTCAACAAATTAGACAAATGTTAACCAACGAAATTATTTTCGAACTCCCGTCCTTATTGCACATTAAAAAAAATGTTTAAATAACTGTCGGTAAAATTTTTCACTTCGTGGAGCCCTTCATATAAATATACTTAACAAGATCGCGCCATAAAAGTTATAATAGATAATTTTTTCAAATTAAGTAACTTGAACAAAAAACTAGAAATTTCTAGTTTTTTGTTAACTTGATAAAATTATTATAAATAAAAGTATTAAAATTAAAAAAAAAAAATTATAAATAATGAAGATGGAATTCCGGGAGTCGGGAGATTTTCGTTGGAAATTTCCTCCACTTTAAGAATCTTTTTTCAAAATTTCTGAAATGTTAATAATTTCGGAGTTATTAACAATAAACGAAAAACCTTTTTTTTTGCAACTTAATTTGTTTAAAACTTTTGCAATTTTTTGTGTGCTAATACACATTTCCGATACATTTTTCTAGACGTCATTCCGAATCAAATGAGCTATCGCACGTATTTTTAAGAGACTTATCTCTATTTTACGCCATTTTCAACTTATCACTTAGACTAGTGTGTGTGTGTGTGTGCGCTAAATGACAAAAAGCTTTCAGGCGACTTGATCAATTTTAAGTGGAGCTTTTAATTAAAAAAAAGAAGAGTATTTTCATTAATATCCAAAAATATATAGAAACTACATATTTGATATATTGTATTAACACTGGTAATGGAGAAAATGACAACACCATAGAGGCTAGAGGGCTAATACAAATGTATACAACTTAACAATGTACTAGCAGTTTAATAAACATACAAAACACATAACGACAAAATAATAATGTGAACTTCAATGTATATTGAAGTTCACAAGACATTTAAATATAGAAGATACATTGATCGTAACGACGAAAACGTATATTGTTTTATAACTTTAAAATATTACAAGTATTACATGTTTACGGTTAGATAACTTTGTTCTATAAATAAATATATAATTATCACTATAATACATAATATTATGTCTGTAACTTAGGATCTGGTAAACGGATGTGAATGAGTTTTTGTTTGTTGTTCGTATCTATCTTGATTAGCATAATGAATTATAAGATATCGGAATCACTAACGAAATATTTCTTTTTACACCCTTGTGTTTGGATGGCGGGCTAGATGACCCTTAAAATTAACTTTTCTACTATCACAATGATCGATTAGTACCAATTAAAAAGTCGAAAGTTCGAGACCAGGTGACAGGCCAGTATTCATTTTTCGTAGTTACTAATACTTTTACGGCTGCAGTGCTTTTCTAGCTGTAGTACTAAATGAACATTATTTATTTTTTCCGTTCATGCCACTTTTTGCCATGAAAATTTGCCAAGATAGGGTCACAGTAAAATGTGTTGTCCGCATTTTTTTCATGTTAAAGTGAAACGTTCCATTACATCGACTCAAACAGCAAGGAATATTATGATCCCAAAACGTCAATAATGTGAAAAAAATGTTTCTCTTTAATACCTTGATTGAATTGAAGTGAAACATCAATTAAGCATAGCACGTCATGGAGTAAGGCGACGATTTTGGTATCTAAGAATCTTGCCAAAGAAGTTTCACTTCTGACACGTGTGCTCGGCACACACACTGTTTTTTAGTATTAAACACATAAACTCACTATTGGTAGCGGACAGAAGCGCGCGTGTGATAGCCGGCGAGTTGGCCGGTACTTGCATCTGCGCTTGCCCATGCCCATGTCCATGTCCATGTCCATGTCCATGTCCATGTCCATGTCCATGCCGTTCATGTCTCAGCGACGGCAGCGCCACCAGCGCGACGGAGAGCAGCAGAACTAGCAGACACGTGGCCGGTTGGGCCTTGCCCGGCGCGCCGGCGGTCACGCCCGTGAGCACCTTCTGGAATAGTGGAGAATAATAAATAAATAAATATTGTAGGACATTATTACACAAATCGACCTAGTCCCACAGTAAGCTCAATTAAGGCTTGTGTTGTGGGTACTAGGCGACGATAAATATAATCCATACTTAATATTATAAATGCGAAAGTAACTCTGTCTGTCTGTCTGTTACTCAATCACGCATTAACTACTCAACCAATTTGCATGAAATTTGGTATAGAGATATTTTGATACCCGAGAAAGGACATAGGCTACTTTTTACCCCGGGACATAGGATAGGTTTTATCCCGGAAATCCCACGGGAACGGGAACTATGCGGGTTTTTCTTTGACTGCGCGGGCGAAGCCGAGGGCGGAAAGCTAGTATTTAATAAATACATATATAGATAACACCCAGACCCAAGAACAAATAATTAAGTTCATCACACAAATATTTGCCCTGACCGGGGATCGAACCCGGGACCGTCGGCTCAGTAGGCAGTTACTTTACCACTGCGCCAACCGCGTCGTCATAGAATAGAATGTTCTAGAATGTTCGAGAATGTTCTAGAATGTGAGGTTAAAAGAGAGGTGCCGTGATGCCACCGGTGGTGACGTGGTTTGAGCGCACACCACTGAACATCTTCTGGATTGTTTGATAACGTTTTAGAATGTGTAGTACAAAATAAAGTTTTTGAATAATCTGCACCTACTCTATATTATATGAGTCGTACTTATGAACAAGATCGTTAGAATATTTTGGCATGTTTTATTTCTCTACATAAAACAGACATACGCTCGTCACTAGTGCACGGATTAAAATAAAATCATCTATTAAAAAATATTTAATGCCCTTTTGTAAATTAAGAAGCAACATTTAGGAACAATCAAATTAAATTTTAGATGAAAATGTTCTTTGCTTACTATTGTATAAGGAAATTAATCAATTCACTTCAGTAAACCTTGAAATCGAAACCAATCTCCTGTTTATATAAATTTACGTAAATGAATTCTGAATATTACATCAATGAAATTCAAACTCAGTTGAGGAAGTAGACAAACTGAAATCCAAATTTAACAATAGCGAGACAAAAAGTTTTGCAATCTGACGAAACAAATATAAAGTTTCAATTGACGAACATTTCTATTGAAAGTATGCTCGAGTTAACAACGACAACAATCCTTTATTTTGAACGAAATAAGACACAATTATTTCAATAGACCCTTTTATATCAACGCCGCGCCGACGCGACATGTGAAAAACATATTTTATTTTAACTCAAATAAACTAATTCTAACTTTTACTCCGCCCGCTCCAATTTCTGGTTTGTTATTACTTGTTTTCAAAAAATTAATTAAGGCTACTGTTAAATTTTTATGATAAAATGATAAAAAAGAACTATTTTTTGTATGTATTAAGTGTGAATATAAATAAAATTTTACCTGTATTCTTTTAAGTTGCTGCGATAGGGACTGATTCTGTGACTGAAGTAGTTTTATCCTCCTCATTAGGGTCTGGTTTTCGGCCGTGCATTGTTTAACCCTAAAATTAAATTGCGTGTTAAAATACTATATATTAATACGTTTTCCCATGATGCGAACACGAAAATATATCATTATAAAGACTAACAGGTTTTTCTCAAACAAATACATATTTTGAAAAATGTATAAGGCAACTATTATAAAGTTGGTAACATAAATGAATTGCTCTTGTTGCATAAGAAAAATAAAAAGGTTTTAGAATTTGTTTGGATATTAAAAATTAGAATGTTTTAATCTTTTTTTATATATATTTTAATAAAAGGAATATAAATAATCCTCACCTATCCTCTAACCCATCGACATACTCCTTCTTGCGTTTCCTCGAATCCTGCGCGGAAATCTTATTCCTGATCTTGCGGCGTATCCTCTTTAGTTCCCTTTCTTCATGTTTCGTGAGTGGATAACTCGTCGGCAGAGTGATGCCCTCCTTCGCCAACAATCTCCTTTCTTCGGCTGTTAGAACGAGACGGGGATAGCCATTCCGACCGTCACTTATTTGCGCCTCCTTCTGATCTTCGTCATCGCTCCGATCGCTACCTGAGTCATCTAAGGAAATACATGAGATTTTAACTGTCCTTTCTTAAAGATGCAAAATCCTACACGTTGGAAGTATAAAGTTATAAACGTGGTGTTATGATGAAAGTTTTTTGCTGTAGGTCGCAATTGATTAGTCATTCTTACTTGGAAAAAATGCAAAATATGTTTATGACCTTATCAACATTTTTTATCCATCAAGCGTTATTTAATTGGCCGTTTTATTACGGGACAGTACCTATTTACGGTTATTAAATTTTTGTATGTGAATTAAGCACAAATTAACTGTATAACAGATGCGTAATTAACACCACATTTGTCTTTCATTTCATATACTTTTCATTAAATGCGAAATAAGCATGCGAATAATTGACAGGATTTTGATTCAATTTATAGAACACCTAAATGAACTGCATAATATCGCTAATATCAGAAATCAACACTGTACAATCGAAAACTAAAGAAAGCAATTAACATTGATATAATTCGCTAACCTAGTTAGATAAAATAACTTCAAGGCCTTATTATTCCAAGCTATATCTAGAAAATGTTATTTCACCAACATAATAAATCATAATAATGCGTAAAGAATTGGGTAAGTATGTATTCAATTTATATTTCTTCGAAAGATTGTAAAGAAATGAGACAAGAGATAACTTACTTATTAGATAAGTTAACGACAGAAATATAACAAATAGCCAAGTTCATAGAAAGTCTGCTTTTATACAAAAAGTCCAAATGAGAACAAAAACATTATTCACAACTGAGATATTTAACTTTTATGAGAAATCGGTCCGAAGAGTTGTAAAATAATGTTTTCATATAATTTAGTTGGAAAATTTAGATATTACATAATTTGTTAGCAAACGGATAACGGATTACTTGCCATCCAGTCTTTATTTGTAACTATTTATTTTAACAACTAGCTAGTAGCTGGCATATATTTTATTTAATTACCTTCTTCGTCGTCAATCGACGTCATTTGATCATAACAATTAGATGTAAAACTGGTTTTATAAGACATTTAAACTTGAAATGAAACAATGGAAGTGTTTTACGCTTTCTAAACATCGGCCATCAACTTTTTAATTTCAAACCGACAACTTATGACTCCATTCACCACTTTGCACAATATGTATCAAATACCAGCTTTTCGCTCGCGTGGACATCTAGTTTTACGAGTTTTGCGATGGGACCCTAAATATTTTTTAGATTACATGTCATATTTAGTTTTGTAGCAAAGCATTTGCTTTATAAAATATGAGAAATGTTTAAAGTATAGAAAAAATCGCACCGGCAAGGCGAAAGTCGCGGGTTCGTATCCCGCCTCGTGATGGATTTTTTTTTTCTTTAAAAAAATTCATGTCTTTTATATGTCGCTCTATTAATCCTTTTTTATCCAATCATAGTCTCATTATAATAGCGTTACGTTAGAAAGATTAGCGCGGACAAGCAGAAAGAAGACGAGCAAAGCGACGAGGAAGGTCGGAAAAATTAAAAACATGGCTTAGGAACATGTAAATAACAAAAAAAAATTTTACCATAGTTTTGGTTAGTAACTCACGTCGCATCAATTTTATTTAATCGTTTAGGTAAAGATATGCTAATCTTTTTTACAAACTAACGAATAAAAACAAGTATGGCCTTGACGTAAGGTAATATTCTATGCGAGTGCAATGACCCATCAACACAACGGCACAATAAATGGGCAGCACATAGATAAAACAACAATTGACACCAATGAGCGTATGCGTAGAGATTCACTTGCCTAAATTACTGATTTATTATTAATAAACCCCATTCCGTAAACATAAACATGCTATGAGTAACTGAAAATAGATGTGGAGGAAAGTAATTTTTTGACATTAACTACACTTTTCTCTTTCACACAAACAGCTTGAACTATTAATAGGTACTTTAGCACTATGAAATCCTGGAAAAGCTGGAAAATATACCACACTATCCATCCATTATTAAGAAACAATATTAATAATGTAAAAAAATTGAACTCACCGTTGTTAGGATCATATTCACAATCGCTTCTTGCATCCTTGAAGTCTTGCAATTTGCTCTGCGACAGCAAGTTGGCGGCCGCGATCTTGATATTCGATGCGTTCTTCAAATCCGCGGCATTTATTATCTTGATTGACTTCAAATCCTTCATGTCCTTTATCGTCACTGGCAATAATATCGATCTGGGGTTGCCAGCCATGGGAGCTACTCGTATAACTCTCCTCTGTGGTGCTACCGATTCAACTGGTTTGGAATACACTTTAGTCTGGGGGTTTATGACTTGTACGTTGGCAACTTTGAGGGGTTTCTGGGGTTGCGCTTTAACAACTAGCTGTGGCTTTTGCACTGACGTGGCCGGAATCTTGATCGTCGGTTTGAGGACTTTCGGTTGTACTGCAACTTGTGGGGTGTTGGACATGCGCCGTTTTCTAGCTACTTTTCCTAAAACAATGGCAAGATACTTTTAATTATAATAGAAAGATAACCATTTAATATGGAAGCTTATTCAGGTTGAGGTAAGTATGTTTTTGTAGCATTTCATTTAAGATTATACATAGTTGTTCATTGTTCCGCTTATCTACAACATTTCTTGTTTGTAGAGATGGTTCTCTATTTATGATAATATGATAGTAAGTAGTTACTTCAATTTCCGAGACCATTTTCCTACAAGGGTATCGCTTGCTGAGACTTTACTCCTTCCTATCCTGGATTATGCTGACATTTCCTACCCTGACCTCTCCGAACAACAACTTGATTCCCTTGAGCGACTCCAAAACGTATGTATACGTTACGTATTTGGACTGCGCAAATATGACCATGTGTCCGAATTCCGAGCCAAGCTCAAGTGGCCTCCCATCCGCATCCGCCGGAATACTCATATTCTGCATTTATTGTACAAAATTCTATTTGATCCCAAAACCCCATTTTACCTGAAACAAAATTTTAAATTCCTGGGTGAAAATAGCCTTACTCTCCGTTCCTCTAATCTACTCACCTTAAGTGTCCCTTCCCACAGATCCAATTTCTTCCATTCTTCCTTCACTGTGTCTGCAATCAACCTTTGGAATTCTATTCCAGAATCGATAAGGCGTGCTCAATCAATAAATGTTTTCAAAAATGCATTAAAACAATATTTCTCGCAACCAGCTTCGTAACATATTATAATTTATATCTACTTTATTATATATTTCAAGTTATTCCTTGCCTATTATTTATATCATCACATGGATGTTGATATATTTCTTATGGGTCCTTCTTTAATTTCGTATATGTATATGTGTAGGTATATATATGAATGTATATATGTGTGTATATATATGTATGTATGTAATAAGTTATTATATGTATATAAGTTATTATGTATTTATTTATATATTTATTATTTACGTAATAATTATTTATAGATTTTGTTCAATTTTAAAGCAAAATGTACCCAAATGTAATGCACCATCACCATAAAATTATGTTATCCTTATGGTTTTGCGGGTTGTCTGGCAGAAATCGCTTACAGCGATAAGACCGCCCTCTGTACATATTTTAACTTTTATCGCTATTCTTTTGTAATCCTGTATGTGTGTGCAATAAATAATTTTCATTCATTCATTCATTCATACATTTCCCAGTCACGTATTTCGTTGTATGTGCACGTGTTTAATAACATTATAACCTATCCACGCTGTGTAATAACATCAAAAACCTTCTATGGATATCTTTATCAAAACTTAGCGTCGCGATATCATTCAGAGGCCAAAATACAATAAAGATATAATTCTGCTTACTAATAAATTTATCTTTTGGCATTTAGATATTAAATTGTTACTGTTTTCCGGTTGCTATACAGGTAGGAAACATTATAAAATTTCTAAAAGACTAGCAATATGTGATATCGAATTCATAAATGAAATGCATAAAGATGATTTATTGACTAATTGTGTTCATTGCTGCGTCTTTCCAAACTATACAAGGCCAGTACGCAACGGTGTGAAACTAATCACGTATAGTTTGGAAATAACTTTTTTATAAAGTTCTTCCAATCTATACAACAGCAGTACGCAAATACTCGCGTATACTTTGTAGTGAAGTAGGTAAGAATAGCGCTCCAAAATATACAGCGCCAGTACGCATGCGGACTAATCGTGTATGTTTCGGAGTAAGCGCGGCGTCTTTCCATTGCTCGCGTTTATATTATTGTATTGCTGTTTTGAAATCTATTATTAAAATGCATGTGTATTGTGTATATAATGTTGCGTACTGATCGTATATTTTTTGTATCGAGGATGCTTGTGACTTCGTTCCCGACTATACTGCACGACTTCCAATAATTGACAATAGTGCTAAAATGTAAGAATCTAATAAGTCCAGAAGAAGACGGTTGCGAGGCGACGGAGCCCCGCTTCGCGGGGCTCCTATTTTTGTGTAGTTAAAAAACACGAACCTTACCTAATCCATAGGTAACCCTTAATATCTGTTACCTATTTATTTTTCTAAGCTTACCTAATAATATTTTTATTCCATACTAGATTTCCGCCCGCGGCTTCGCCCGCGTTTTCAAAGGAAAACCCGCATAGTTCCCGTTCCCGTGGGATTTCCGGGATGAAACCTATCCTATGTGTTAATCCAAGTTACCCTCTATATGTGTGCTAAATTTCATTTTAATCGGTTCATTAGTTTTTACGTGAAAGAGTAACAAACATACATACATCCATACATCCATACAAACTTTCGCCTTTATAATAGTATTAAGATTTTACTGAATCAATCAAGAAGAATAAAAGTATATAGATATAGCTGTACAAGTCTTTGATTGCCTATATATTTATTATTTCGCTCAAGCGTAAGTGGTGTAGTAGCTATATTTAGTTATACATATTTTGCGTACTGATCGTGTATAGTTTGGAACGAAGAAGCAAGCATCCGCGTTACAAAGTATACACGATCAGTACGCAAAATTCGTGTATATATTGTAATAACAAACTTAAAAACAGCATTACAAAGTATACACGAGCAGTTTCCTATGGTTGCGTTCTGGCTATGTATAGTTTGGAAATACGCTTCATTGCTTGGTAAATACTAACAGTAATTGTGTAACAAGATGATTTATTTTACATAAATAATAAAGTTAATTAATAAAGATCGTCCATGATCGTCTGTGTTTTTTGTTATTATTTTGTTTCTGGTGCAAATAAAGTATTTATTCATTCATTCATTCATGTACTATTTTCAATTAATTCTCGTCAGTTAATTAATACGTTTACGTAATTCTTTTATAACGTAAAGATATCTGTATTGAAACGCTACAGTAGTCAGCCAACATACATTGCAAATATTTTAATAGGTAACCTATTAAAAACTCGAATTTCTATTACCCGAATCTTAAAATCCCGAAAACGGTTGTTAGAACTTTTAAAAGACAGATGTTATGAATGACAACTTTTTAAAATTCCTTTTTTAATTTCCCAGATGAATCAATTTCCAGATACACCAAAACCAGATTTTTAAAAAGTATTTTTTTGTTTCCCGTATTCTCATAATCCAGATATAGTTATACCAGATTCTCAGAATACTTTTTTTTGTTTCCCACAGTACCATTTTACAAATAAACTATTACCAACTTTTCATAATCTTTTTATTTGGTTCCCATATAATCGTATAGCAGATAAACTATTGCCAGATCTTCATAATCTCTTTATTTGGTTCCCATACAATCGTGATTATACCTTTACTATTGCCTGAAAATAAACATTACCAGTAAGTAAATTGTTTTACTTGCCCATTACAGAAAGGTTTAAGTGTCAAATTCGACTCAGTAGGTTAGGTTAGGTTTGAACTGCGACCCTCACGCACGAGCCGAGCAAGCGAAGCGAGCGTGCCGCGGCAGCGGCCGGCGAGTGCCAAAACCGACTCGCTATTGTTTTACTTGCCCATTACAGAAAGGTTTAAGTGTCAAATTCGACTCAATAGGTTAGGTTAGGTTTGAACTGCGACCCTCACGCACGAGCCGAGCGAGCGAAGCGAGCGTGCCGCGGCAGCGGCCGGCGAGTGCCAGAACCGACTCGCTATTGTTTTACTTGCCCAACAGAAAGGATTAAGTGTTAAAATCTATTCAGTAGGTAAGGTTAGGTTCGTGCTGCGACCCCCTGGAAGGATTTCGTTTTTCTGGATATCGTTTATTTGAATTTCAAAAATCTGGACATTGTTTGTCTGGATATCAATCAACTGTATTTCAAAAATTTGTGTTTTAAAAATCTGGCTTTCGTGCATATGGATTACGGTCATCTGGATTTTGTGCATTTAGATTTCGTATGTCTGGAACTCATTCGTCTGGATTGTAAAACGTCGTACAAATGAAGAAATGGGCAAATGAAATTCGGAGTTGCGATTATATGGCAAACAAAACTTCGAAATTTTAAAATTCGGGGTTATGAAAAAATGTCCAAACGTTTTCTGGATTATGATATTCGGAATATTAAAATTCGAGATTAAGATAGGTAACCATTTTAATACTATTACCATATGTCAGTAACAACGTGGTGTATTGTATATAGTTTGAGTCACTGATGGTTGCATCAGACACTACCGACCAATAGAATACGAACAAATATATTTTGCAGTAGCAGCCTTCACGCTTTAGTCATGACGACAAACCCCGTAATTATTATGCTATTGTTTTTATCACTATTACTATGTGTAAAAATAACTGCGTTAAAAACAACCGACTTCAAAAACAGAAAAGTAAAAAATAAAAAAAAAAGATTTGATATTATTATATTATTCAGATGGGCTATTTACTAAAAAGGTTTAATGTCGGTGCACGGGCTTAATACTAAGTGCTTAGTGCATCGAACAAAAAAAGAATCACGTAAATCGGTTAAGAAACCTAGGAGTAATCGGTGTACATACATAAAAAAAAAAATATACCGGCCGAATTGATAACCTCCTCGTTTTTTTTGAAGTCGGTTAAAGATATATCGTTGTTCACGTTTTCAAACAAGGATTTAAAAGAGAAATTTCCCTATGTGATCACATTAAGTTTCAAAATCACATTTTGCCCTACTTTACACAAAACAAAGTTCATATAACCTTAATCGAAATTAAAGACAAACAACATAAAATATGTATTACGAAATAACTGAACCAAGGCTAAGCTATAAACACTTGTACAAACTAACCTGGACTATGGAATGTATTGTCGTTGATGAAGCTTGGTACCACATTCTGTTCGAAGTCCAATATATCGAAGGCATCTTGGTCCGTGGAACTGTTGGAGGCGTCACTAGTGTTTTGTATGATCACATCTTGAGCGTTACCAGGACTCATGGGTTCGAGGTTCGCTGAATTAACATCTTCGTCGCATGAATTCTGTATGAGAAACGGCGATAGTTGTTGTTCGAAGTCGCTAAAACAAAAGTATTTATTTAAAAATTACGCTGGACTTTAAACTTAGACAGACCTACATATTTAGGGCAATAAGTTAAGATCGAAGATATGTGATAGGTATGTAGGTATGTTAATTTATTTTCGCTTTTATTAATTTTCAATATTCAATGCTACCTCTACTACGCACATTTTTAGTAGACCGTACATAAAATCTTTACAAAGTAATTCCTTGAAAACATATCGATATCGCAAAGCATGAATATCAATAATGAACTATGAACACGTAAATTGTTAATTTAATACGCTCGATATTGACTAATTATAAATGGTAAAATATTCAATAATGATAATATTTAAATTAATGTAAATGTAAACTGTATAAAAACAATGATATCAATGTTATTTCTTCGATGCACAATTTTCACTCTCGCTCGTATTTTGACATTTCCCTTTTCGTCAAGGTGAGTTGCATGCTTGTAAGAACACCATAACTTGCAGTTGGCTCGGCCAGGAAGCGAGTCCATATACGACAAAGCGAAGGCAAACAATAAAGAAGAAAATTGGTACAAGCTATAGGTAAAAATTATATCGAAATAAAATTGTATAAAAGAGCTATAATAAAAACGAGAATAAAACTCGTTCTTCAAATATCTAACTAACGTACATTTACATAACTAACATAAAATATAGCGTATTCGATAATGCCCAAAAAAGAAAACTGGTTTAAAACCTGTTGATTTTCGGCGGGAATGAGAAAAAGATGTGCTCTTAGAAAGTGATATCGAGCCTTGAACCTGATTATTTAAGAATATTGTAAACTTTATATATATATCACATGCAGTGTCATCATCTAAACTCCCTGTATTACTATCATTATTGGGGCAATTATAGAAAAATATCGATAAATTCATCCACAATCCATTATAACTCAACAACAAAATTATAATATCAAGGTGAAGAACAGAATATTATATTGTAACAAAGATAGAGAAGATATGACTAGGAAGTTGATACGTATAGGTATTTCAAGATAACATAGTGACCTCGATGTCACATCGATTGTTGCAATAGCGACACTTTATTTATATGTAATGTAAGTTCTTTAATTCAGAGACTTGATTATTTCAAAATATGTATATGCATAAGACTGTAGTATGAAATTGCAAAGCGAGAATAATTATTGAACCTGACCGTATAAAATTAAATATTTCTATGAGAATGCTTACCAACCTACGGGTTCTCTCTACGTTAATTTGAACGCTTAAAATTCTAAACAAAGTAGGACATACTATTCAGGTTTCAATACGCATTCTAATTGATATTACTAATGACTTTCCTACTTAGAAGTGATTGCATGATTAGTTGCGTATTTTAATCATGAGATTATTTGGTGCCGTTTAGCATTAATATAGATTTATTTCATTTATTTAATTAGGTATCGTTAACAGTACTATTGTTATAAATTACAGTCCTAAATGAGTACGAAAACATTTTTATATGTGCGATTATACCGTTCTTTATAAAGTAATGGGTAATAATTAGAGCAGTCATACTCATTTCATGGTATACGTAACTATGTACCATCGTTTTAACTTGAGGATGCATAAAAAATAATAATATATGTACATAAAGGCTATAGACCTGACCAGTAGGTCTACCATGAGTTTACGCACACGATACTCGCTAGCGATTGTAGTAAGCGGTTTGTATGAAATTTCGTACAGCGCCCCTAGTGTGCCGCAGCGGAACTAAAAAGCCTACCATGAGGTGCATTATAGTATACTACAGTAGATAACGTATAGTAAACTATACTACACTCGCTGTAGTAACCATACAATTTTTGCACCATGAGTTCTAATTTTGACATATGTCATAGTTTATAACTATTCGATGATAGATACGTCATTCACGGAAAATAATCTCGTGAACTATTTACGTTTACTATTGTAGTTACGTCAGACGATTTAACTATGTCAACTCATGGTAGAGGTACAGCACTTGGTTTGAATACCGTTAGCTTATTTAAGTTCAAGTGATTCATCGTCATGCATACCGACAGGTGTGATTGGAATTCTAACTTCTTTCTGAATAGAAATGTTTAATTTATGTTAAGAAATAAGAAAAATACTTAATGCAAACAAATGCAATCAATTTACATATAAATTCGGCATTCCCACGGTACTGTACATGATGCACTTTAATTTATTAGAATATACGAATTAAATGTCTACAAGATTCTATAAAAAGTATGAAACCAAAGAGGCATTTTTTTTATTTGTCAAGTAACTTATAATTTACTTGCTAGGCAGGTAAATTCATGTAAAACCAAGCCTTACATTAATCCAGAACATAATTTATCTATAAACAAAATGTTTAAATAGATCCAACAACACAGCATCCAACATTCGCATGCTCTATACATTTATTCTTTACGTAGGTACTTTTGGGGTCGCTGGTACCTACTGATTACGCTTTGAAAGTGGTTCACTGCATTGTGTAATATGATGATATCGTTTAAATTTTAAACATCATAATATTATCTAATAGTTTTTAATAATTTTAGGTACATTTTTATTTTATAAATTTTTAAAGAATATAAACTTTATAAAAAAAAAATTACTAAGTATTAATTTATTGAGCTCAGTGTGTACTTTGATAAATTTTTCTATTTGTACTTAATACGCATAAAAAATTCGTTAATCTTCGAAGTTGAACATCTTGAATAATTTACTTGAAAAAATCTCACTATAAGATTTGCATACTATTTTACATAATAAGCAAGCTTAGATCTAAAGGTCAAGCAGTAAGGTTGAGTTTAATGATAACTTACATCACTGGGCAATTTATCATCTAAGAAAATGTTTACTTTTTAATGTGACACGATTGAACAGTGTATAAAGTGCAAATTGACACTGTATGCCAGTGCAGTTTTAATGCTGTTATTGAGATAATAAGTGTGTCATAGTAACAATTGTTTGGTAATTTTTAGTAGAATGCGTGTAGGAAGCTTAATCATATGTGACGCTCCATATTATCAATGAAATATGTTATATGACCCATTTCACAATGGGTTTTAAATGGTGCATTCATTTGGTCACAGATCAATAATAACCATCAGCTATTTAAGCTTGTTTAGTTTGTTATACTTGCTATAGACTATAATGCATTTAGCAAATGTTGTATTTAAAATGATTACTCAATCTAAGTAGAACAAACATTTCTTTGTCATAATATAACATGAAGAACTAAATAACCAAGTCAGCATTCCAAGATTAAGCATTAATTTTTGCTTAATCAGCCAATTATTTATATGAAATAAGCGAAAGTTTTCAAATGTGTGTTTACATCACATGTCATCATCTTTATTGTACATATGCAAGAAATTATAATTACTTCTTCTCTATGTGTAACTTATATTATTTTTTCAAACTTAACCATTTAAAAAGCTCCTCTCACCTTGCCTACTGTCACTTTTCCTAAATAATCATACTAAATCTAGGCTAATATTATAAAGCTGAAGAGTTTTTTTTTTGTTTGAACGCACTTATCTCGGGAACTACTGGTCCGATTTGAAAAGTTCTTTCGGTATTAGATAGCCCATTTATCGAGGAAGGCTGTAGGCTATATATCATCACGCTAAGACCAACAGAAGCGGAGCTACGCGGTTGAAACCGCGGGGCACAGCTAGTTATTTATAAAACGGACCACCAACAAACAAATAATACTAATAATTATATATAAACTCACAATTCCGTTTGATCTGTGGACACGCCACTATCCGAACTGGAACTACTAAGTCCTTCTGGCTGCGATACATTGTCAGGGCACAGGTTAAAGTCCGGCATAGACTCCCCGAGGAAGTCCAACGAGCCCTGCTCTAGAGAGAATATATTCTCTAGAAGATCATCAGTTGACGTCTGCCAGGAGTCAGACTGTAGAGAGAACTGAGAAGAATGGTATTATGAATTAAAACTGAAACTAATTGGACATAATATCTAGTGATGGTTAATTATTTAACATATTGTTCCATTTTTAAAACTAAAGGGCATTATGGTCTTGTTTATAACAATTTTTTTTTGCTTTAAGAATACCAGGGATATACAGACATAACCTAATATGAGATAATTCATCATATGCTTTGAGAGAACTTAATGGTATTTATAAACTCATCATAAAGATCAGTTATTCAAAATTATTTTTAAATTGTGTAAATGTAAATGTACTACACTATATATTATGTAGAACATTTCATAATAGCGCAGCAGTTTAAACTAAGTATTATGTGGACATATTTGTGCATCATCAATCTTTTTGTATAATATAAAAATAAGATGATAATATCAACAACAGTGAAAACACTGAAAAAATCAACTGATTGTTAGTTGTTACATATTATTAACTCATCCATTAAACAAACTCATATTCATACAGGTAAAAACTATTATTCATAAATTCATAATGATCTGATATAATTAAATTTATCATACATTACTTATTAAGATTCTCTGCAATTAGTTAATGATGTAATTTATCACAATATTATAATCTTCTTAATTATTTTTCTTGTTACGAAAATAAAACGAAATTATTAGATTTATACTTATTTTATGTAAATTAATTTCTGTATAATAAAGATATATTTAGAAAAATAAAATATATGTAAGAGAAAATAATAAAATATGTTTAAAACTATATGGTTGTTTTTTATTAATAAACGAAGCAGTTTCAGAGCACCTTTTACTTAGTTACATGAAATTTACTTTCATTTCATACTTTTACTTCACTACATAGTATAAAACAAAGTCGCTTTCTCTGTCCCTATATCCCTATGTATGCTTAAATCTTTAAAACTACGCAACGGATTTTGATGCGGTTTTTTGTAATAGATAGAGTGATTCAAGAGGAAGGTTTTAGTATATAATTTATTAGGTTTTAGACAAAGCGGGCGAAGCCGCGGGCGGAAAGCTAGTTGAGATATAAAGTGAAAGGTGATGCATTTTATGCATAATTTAATAAGGTTATTTTACCTTGCTTCCCCTTTTCTACAATTTTTATTAACAATTGAAAATATAAATTAACCAAGAAAACCCTCAACAACACTTTTACCCATAAGTCACATAGGTAGCTAAAAGTGGTTTATAAAATTAAGTGCAGCATAATGTTTAAACTGGTTTAATGCAGACAAATGTTTGTCATTATATAATTCCTATTAGATCTGTAAAAAAGTCTGACTATTGTTGTGTAAAATTTAATTTAAATATAAACAAGAATAGTCCTCAACTATCTATAAACTCCAAGAGTTACATTGAATAATAGAAATAAGTGGATTACCTCAAACAATGATAAAAGGTCTAGTTTCTTATCCATTTTGAAGGATAAATTTGCATGGATATTACATCAACACATTAAATCCAACGAAACCAAACAAACCACACAGATATTCTACAAGAGAGTCTTCACTAGTTATGTTCACTAGAAATGATAACTTAATATATTTTCTGTTATGAAAAAAAAAACACTGTTGAATATCCAGCTGACATATGGCTAAGAGAGCGACCGCATGGTGCCTAGCTGGCAAGCAAGCCGTGAGCACTTGTTTACGTGTTGCGTTACGCCGGGTTCTCGCACATATAATTTCGCGCTTCTACCGCGACACTGACGGGGTAAATCCGTTTTCCGTACTGCGGCACGTTAAATACTAATTAGATAAGGAAAAACGTAGAGACTCAATAAATGGTACCGGCGCGCGGGCCACGTCCGATCCAATAACAAAATGAACGGATAACGGTAAAAGTAGGGGCATAGTCCCACGAAAGCTGTTCTACGGCTTACGCCCGTCCAAAATTCATTGCTTAACTGCGCGTCTTAATTCGCTCGCTTCCTTTCACAATTTACACTACACATTTCACTATTATCTGACGCTCGGTTCGGTGTTCACTGTACAAACGAGTCATGATATGTTATCAATAAACGACTGCGACATTGCTGATTCCTGAAAATAGTGTAAGTTAACAAATCAATGGCAATTACCAACCATATTCTGCTGAAAGCTATCCATTTTGTGATAGTCAAATGTTCCTGTATTTACTTCTTGGTCATTCCTGGAGAGATATTCCAAGAAATTATTCATATCTTCGTTAACAAGCGTCATTATTTCGACGTTTCCATTTCATTATGATTTTTGTTTTAATTTAGCACTACTTATTATCCTTAATAAATGTAGATTATAAATCACTGATTTTTAGCACCATTTATTAGAAAAACATTACTCCGAAGTAAATAAAACTCTATTTAAACATGACAGTTCAAGACAGCTTCCAACGTGGAAATAATGACGTCACGAAAGTCGGGCACTGTCGGACACATAGCTCAATGTTATTGGTGCGTTCATGTTACAACTCATTTTATATCAATGCCATCTATGAGAAATCATGGAAAACTTTTGACAACCAAAACGTTTCATTTTACGGTCTTTGCGCATTCACTCTCTCACATAACATTACAATTATGTCACTTACAATAAAATAAAGTAACTGAATCGAATTTAAATTGTCTTTACATAACATGACCTGTTAATTATGTAAATAAAAAAAAATCATTGTTCAAATATTTTAAATAAGAAATGAAGAGAAAAAGAAAATTTTATAACCACATTTAGGAATAATTTTCTGCAACTACTCAGAGCATAATATTTATTTTTGGTTGCTAATTTTTTTAAGTAGGAGAATTTAATGTGCGCGGTGGAATTTTTATTTAACATATGTACTTAGGTACTTATTGCCTATTTAAATATTACGTGTCATTTATCAAATTTCATACTATATTACTTGCTCTGTGATTTCATTCAAATTTAGCACACATCCTCGCACATCTTTGGTGGACGCAGTCAGAGGTTATGGGTGCTTCATAACAATGTTCTGTGTTCATAACGGAATGGGAAAAAGAGGTGAGATGTGAAAAGAGGTTGTAAAGACGAAGAGCCTATCCGTGAATATGGGACTTAGATATGGGAGCGTGCTCCTGGGCGGCGTGTTTCAAGTTTCAAGTACAGACAGGCCAATAAAAACGATTTTTTTTTTCATAAATATCTTTAATCTTCATAATATTATCTCAGCTCCTCGGAAACACGGCTGGTGGCAGAATATTCCAGGGCTTACAAGCCCGTGGAAGAAAGTAAAGAAAGTGTTTACATACCTAATAAATAAATGAAATAAACATTACCTAACATTAAATAATTCAGCGTAGACACATACAATTATAATGAAAAACATTTTTTTAGGTTTGAAATTTGAAGCGCGCTTTTTGAATTCTATCTGTTGAGTCAATCACATGATCACAAATTACTTATTAGTTGTTCAATGAAAATTATATGATGTGTTGATTATATTCGACCTACTAGGAACAGCCTACAGGTCGAACCGGCTTATTACTACCCTACAAAATTGTATGTTGTCAATTTTCCTTCCAATATAAAACGTTTCTATATGAATATGTAGGCAAAAAGCTCATTAGATTGGGAATATTAAAAATAGATTAATCACCAGTAAACCGGTAAAAATTAATTAATTCAACGTTACATGTTCACAATACATTACACAATCTATGTGTAGTTGAGTGCTCGAGCAAGTTGTGGGATTAGGTACCTAATTTAAGTATTAGTTAAGTGCAAATTTGAAAAATATAAATTATTAAAAAAAAATATCATTCGAACGATGAGAAAAGTCTATTTTTGACTTACTTGACTTAATGTCCTGTGGCCCCTATGTGGGGCAGAGGGCGTCCACAGTGCGCCGCCATCGCGTTCTGTCTTGGGCTACGCTCTTCACCTCCTGCCACGTCAACCCAATCGCCCTAGCCTCCGCCGCCACCGATCGTCGCCAGGATTGCCTAGGACGGCCACGCTTCCTTTTTCCTTGCGGAGTCCATTCCAGGGCTTGCCTAGGTATATGTGAGGTATTCCTTCTGAGGGTGTGGCCGATCCAAGTCCATTTTCGACGTAAGATTTGACGGGATATAGGAGTTTCATGGCAGCGTTCCAATAGATTGTCGTTGGATATCTTGTCTGGCCAGTGGATTCGCAGTGTTTGGCGGAGGCATCGGTTGACGAAGACCTGAAGTCTATGCGTGATGTCTTTGGTCACCCTCCACGTTTCACTCCCATATAAAAGGACACTCTTTACGTTGGAGCGAAATATTTTAAATTTCACTCCACGCGTTAGCTTCTCCGATTGCCATATGGGTCGTAGCTGCGCGAAGGTTGCCCTTGCTTTGGCGATTCTCGAAGTGATGTCCTCTTCGGTTCCACCGGAATTAGACACAATACTGCCGAGGTACGTAAATTGCTGGACACGCTTTATTTGTTGTGGGCCTAAAGTCAGTGGTTGTGGATTTCTCCCCTCAGTGCGCATTTCCTGGGTCTTTAGGGTGTTAATTTTTAGTCCACAAATAGCAGCTTCACGTTGAAGGTCATCAAGCTTGGACTGCATGTCAACGTGTTTGTGACTGAGCAGACACAGGTCATCAGCGTAGTCCAGGTCATCCAACTGGTCGGTCAACCCCCACTCTATACCGCGTCGCTCACCTTCGTTGACTTTATGCATTATGCCATCTAGTACCACCAGGAAAAGCAAGGGGGATAGCAAACAGCCCTGTCTCACACCTGCACTCACACCAATGTCATCCGAGATAAGTCCGTCATGTGTGATACGTAACGCTTGTAGATAGCTCTCAGCAAGTTTATTATTTTATCTGGGACGCCTATTTCGCTGAGTCGGCACCAGATGCTGGACCATTTAACTGTGTCGAAAGCCTTTTCGAAATCGACGAATGTGAGATAAATATCACGTTGCCATTCTGATGCTTCCTCCAGTATGATTCTTAAAGTGTTGATCTGGTCCGTACATGAGCGGTTAGGGCGAAATCCAGCCTGTTCTCTTCGCAGGATAGGTTCTACAGCTTTGATCAATCTATTAAGTAATATCCTGGTCCTATACCTTAGATGGTGTAGAAAGCAAAGTGATACCCCTCCAATTGTTACATAGACTGAGGTCCCCTTTCTTCGGGACAGTAATCAGAAGACCTTTATTCCAATCCTCAGGCAGTTCTTCGGAAGCCCAAATTCTCTCTAACAGAGGTGTAAGCGCCTGTACAGAGACTTCAATGTCAGCCTTTAACATTTCCGCGCTAAGGAGATCGATTCCTGGAGCTTTGTTGTCCTTTAGGGAGAGAATAGCCTTCTTCACTTCTTCTTTCGATGGACTAGCCGTGTCAATATCCAGGAGTTGGGACGCCATAGTTGTACGTGGCGGGTCTTGACAACAATCGTTTGATGGAGTGTGGAATACATCCTTGAAATGTTCTCGCCAGCGGGCCAGTTGGCCTTCAGAGTCTATTTTTGCATTTTGCTTAATAAAAGGCATTTTGCTTTTGAAATAATATTATGTAAGTAACTACCCAAATCAGAAATCACTTTTCAGGTTTGACTTGAAGAAAAATGGAAGAAAGTTCGATGTATGGAGAGTTCTATATATTCTCTGCACAATATAATTTGTTTACTTGTATGTCGTAAAATATATACAATATACAGTATATCTTTCGTGTCAAAATAAACATATGGGTGAATTTCCCAAACGACTTTTTTTTTTGTCTTCATTGAAATTAGTATTTGAAAAAAGGAATATTGTTCTGTACTATTTTTTTTTGTATTCATTAGGTATTTATTGGGTTGTGGCATAAAATATTATTTGTCTAAGTCTATTTACAAAGGTAGAAATAAATACATAAACCTCTATTTTTGTCACATCGGTGCTGTCCCTCTACTTTTTTTACAAGCAAAAACGCTTATATCGTTATAAAAATAAGTAACTTAAGAATAGAACTTATTCTATTTCATAGAATATTAGTTTTATTATTAATATGTAGCATATTTTATTACGTAATTCATAATATTTATTACTGAGAGGCATAAATGTACTTGTCTCGCAAAATTTTGTCATATCGCTGCACAAAAGTAATTTAAACCTAACTTTGCATCGATGAGTCCGACAGTGTCCCCACCCCAATTTTATTTCCCTCGTTAGTGTGTGCTAGTGCGCAGTCAGGACGGACGTGTGTCAAATCGCTGCATATTCCCGCCAATTACGTAAGTACGACATTTCAGTTACTTCCAAGCAATTATTTTATATTATCGGTGGTTGCATTTTTCTAGTGTAATGTGAAGTTTTATTACGATTGTTTGGTTCTAACAGACATAGTAAGTAAATTAGCATCATTATAGGTACTTGAATTTAGCCTAAATATTATACATTTTTCATAATTTTCAAAAAAGTCGATAATTTCTCACGTCGCTGTTCTCATATCGCTGTAATCGGTGGTCTTTTTTACCACCGATGTGATAATTTACACCGATGTGATAAGAAAAATCAATCGGTGTCTTAAATATCATATCGGTGTTTTGATTCATGATCGACGCATAGTTTTGTCACATCGGTGGATTGTTTTATCACATCGGTAGATCATATTATCACCTCGGTGTAATTTTATCATATTGGTAGACATAGTGTCATTTCATTAAAGTAAACAAAAAAACAATGGAGCATACCTACAACCATACATTATATACATACATATACACATATTATATTTTTTAACTTTCATAAATATTAACTTGTGTGCAGCTCGTGCCGCACACAATTCGTTCGAGTAATTTTGTTTAAGATTAATTTTGTTTAAGAATGCTGAAATCAAAACTAAACGAGGAGGAGAAAAAAGAGAGAAAGAGGTTGATGGAAAGAATAAGAAAAGCTAAAATCAAAAGTGATCCTGTGTTAAACGAGCAGCATTTAAGAAAAGACAGAGAACGCTTAGCTAAAAGAAAGGCAGCTGGACTTATCCTAACCCGAAGCCAAATGACTGCACATGCACGTCGCAATGCACAAAAGAAAAACCGAATCAGTGCCCGTGCATATTATCAGCGGAAAAAAAATAAGGCAAATGGTGCCCGCAACAACCCAACAAGTGTTTCAGAGACCAATGACGCAGAATCGCTACCGAAAAATCAAGATAATGAGCCCGGTATTTCTCAAGAACTAATAGGACCTCATAGCCCACGGCTATTGCGACAGAATGTTCGATGTAATAGTCCTAATTTGCGTATTGATGCCATAGTAGCGAGTAGTTCCCACTATTTACGTACAAGCAGTCCCCTAGATTTATCAATAGCATCTCCTTTACGAACGCCAAGTATTAGTTCTATAAATTCAGAAGAATCAACATTACGCCCAAATAGTCCTAACTTAGACACATCCTTTAATACTGTTAAATTCAAACAAGACATTAAAATGAAATTTCGTAAATATCAAAACGTTAAAACTCAGCAAATACACGATTTAAGAAAACAATTGGCAAAGGCTAATAAAGAGAAACTAATGTACAAAAAGAGATACATGAGACTACATCAAGAATTTAAGAAATTAAAACAGAGTAATTTAGAAGTGAGACGAATCCCAACGAAGCCAAAAAATATAGACCTGCAAAAACGTATCCGTAAGATTGTTGTTCAGTTTTTTGAGGATGATGAAAATTCAAATCTTTGCCCAGGTAAAAAGGATACTGTCACACAAAATGGAGTAAAAAAACAGAAAAGGCTGATGAAAGACACAATTAAAAATTTACACAAAAAGTATTTGACTTCGGGCTACCCTCCAATCAGTTACGTCACTTTTACAAGAATGAGGCCGTTTTGGGTCACGCAGCCAAAATTAAACTTGAGAAATACATGCCTATGTGAGAAACATGAGAACATGGATCTTGTTATATCATCTTTAAAAAGAAATCGTATCATAAAAGAAAACACCACGACTGAAATTCTAAGTAGTATTTGCTGTGATATTTTTAAGGTAGAATGCCTGCAAAGAACATGTCCTGTCTGTAAGAATCGTCATTTAAATTATCAAGAATTTGATAACTCCAAAGATGTTATTTATTGGAATTGGAAGAAGATAAAAAAGAATTACAAAAAAAATGGAGTCGATAAAATAGCCGTTAATGTAGAAAAAGTAAAAATAACCGTTAAACCATTACAACTAATCAAAATATTTGAAAACAATCTGAAACCGTTCTTAACACATTGTAGTAATATACGAAATCAAAGTCAAGCTTTTAAGCACTACAAACAAAACATGACTGAAAAGGATTGTGTCGTTCACATTGACTTTAGTGAGAACTATAGCTCCAAGTACGGGTCCGAAATACAATCTATGCACTTTGGTGGCAGTCGTCAACAATTCACATTACACACTGCTGTAATTTACTATAAAAATAAGGAAGAGAATATAACAACTCAATGTTTCTGCACTATTAGTTCTTCACTGCGCCATGATGCTGCCGCCGTTTGGGCTCACCTTGTTCCAATATTAGAAGAAATTAAACAGGAAGCTCCAATTGTTCAGAATCTTATTATTATTTCTGATTCTCCATCAGGCCAGTATCGGAATAAGAAAATTTTTTATATTATGTCCCAACTCAGTATTTACTGCTCTTCTCTGACTAACATAATATGGAACTATAGTGAATGTGGTCATGGAAAAGGTGCGCCAGATGGAGTAGGTGGGCTACTGAAGCGAACGGCGGATCGATTTGTTGCACACGATGGTGATATGAATAATATAGACTCTTTTGTAAACTATTTAAAATCTGCTGTCCAAGGCGTGAAAATTAGTACTGTAGAAGAATATGAAGTTGAAGAAAAGGACTGGCTTCTCCCTACAAATTTGAACACATTTCGTGGAACATTGCAAGTCAAACAAGTCATTTGGACTAAAGAAGCTAAAAATCGTATAGTTTTACGTCGACTTTCTTGTATAGAAGATGAATGTATGAAATATGTTGTTAAATGTCCACATGGCAAACATCTAGACTTCCACAATTTGTCAACCGAACACGAAATTAAGTCTAAACCTCAACTTTCTACTTCGAGTAATAAAAAATCCAGAACTAAATCCAAAATAGATATCACTAAAATGCGACCAGTAAAGTTAACTGACAAATTAATTTTGTTCCCACAGCCATCACATTCAAAGTATTTTACACCATCAAATACATTAAAAATCTCGGAAAATGCGGCACCCAGATCATCCTCTTCGACAAAAATGTCTGAAAATTTGCTATTGAACTATGTAGATCTTGATCAAAGTACTCCTGCCTGTTCATTTTTAGAGAAAATTGACACGAACATTTTAGTTGGTTTAGAGGAATCAACTCAATTCGTAAATAAAGAGGATACGGTAAAAGCATCTAATAGATTTTCAAGTCCTACCGTGGAAGACAGTGACACCGATGAGGAAATATTTAGAATAAAATCTAAAATTAACTTTAAAAAAGAAAAAAATGAGCCACGTAAACCAACTCCTGACATCAAACAGAGATTTAATTATATATTTGGTTGCAGTGACACTGATGATGACTTATTTTGATCTGGGCTGATTTGTTTTTAAAATTTTTATTTTTATTGTTTTTAGTTTTAATTGAAAAAAAGAGGTTTAATTGTTGTAACAGATAATAATTATAAAAGTACGTAATTAAGTGCTGTGATTAACTATAGGTATACTACATAGTCTTCTATGACTTAAAAGTCTAATTATGGTGCAATTTAATAAAAGTGGAGTACGAAGACGGTTCAAGTTCTGTAGTGATTTATGTTGAACTTAAAGGCTGATTAACATAATAACCAAATTATACTGACAGATTTAATTTAAGTTTTTTTTTTAAGGGTAAAGATTATTTGCTAGATGTAAGATATAAGCGATCTCTATGTAATCTATGATACTTACGCACTGAGAACAAAGATTTTAAAAATATTAAATTAAGTGATAATTAAAGCTGTGATTATTGTAGTGTTGTTATGATTAAGGTTAAACTTAAAAGGCTGATTAATTAGGTATATAAAGTTTTCTTATATAAAGTTTCTATTCTTAGTATTGTTGAACCTAGAACGCCACAATGTTTTAAGTGTACCTACACATGGCAAAACAATTAGCTTGATCGCCACATTAATAAATGTGTATTGTACAATAACGTACAAGAAATTTTTGTTTTTTATACTTCTTTTAAATAAACACAATGATAATTAAAAAAAACATTATTTTTTATTCTAAGAAAATAATACCCTTAGTTCAGGTATTCAGTTCTTAGTCACTCCTTCAAAAATGTATAAGCCTACTATTTCTTTTTTGATGTTCAAAGGTGGATAGATTATCATATCGCTGTATATGTATATCACATCGGTGAATAAATTTATCATATCGGTGTACAGAAAAGATAATCGGTGCCGGATTGTCACATCGGTGGAAACCAGAATTCAAACTGAATTTTCTCCATAGTCTTAAAAGATACGTTGATGGTTACCAATAAGGGAGTATTTAGTATCCTAAATATTACATTAAACATGAAAAAAATAAAAAATATATATAAATGAAAAAGTTCACCGATATGATAAGAAAAATGGCATTTGTTGAAATTCACCCATATTTATTCATTAATGTGATAGTGCAGCAACTCTCGGAGAGCGTGACCAAATTTCCTTAAGTCTGCTTGTTTCTCATTTTTATATATGATCCGAATGGCACAATTTAATATAATATTGTCGTTATTAATCCTGTCTCACTGATTTAGAAACGTGAGCTTTTATATTGAAACCAAATACATATTTCTTTAAGCGTATTCAGGCCGCGATTCGCAACACGTTATTTAAGTATAACATAAAACCGCCCTTAATACGATATACTATCCATGTTTCAGGATCATTTTACTACAAAATAAGAAATCTGGGGTTGGCTTGCTTTCCAAAGGTTAAAAGACCCTCTTTTGCTATGCGGTTCGAATACGAATGAGCTGGATAATGGAATTGTACAAATAATAATTTGGATGTATGAAATAATATGTGTCATATTATATTGATATAGTATACATTCTATGTTAGATATAAATACTAAAGAACACGAGATGATGAAGGTGGAAGATCTTCCTGTTATACCTATTATAATACTTATGGTAGCACTAGCTAAGCCACAGTAATTTATCTGATTTTTTTCCAATTTTTGCAACGTTTTCTGTAAATACTTATTACTTTGCTTCTAATTGTCGATGTTAAATGTAAATAAATAAAGACTAAAGCATTCCTCGATAAATGGACTATCTAACACAAATGAAAAAATAATTTTACCATAGTCTATCCTGAATTATAATATTCAGCAGTTATAATATTTGCATAAACATTTATTTGATTTACAACTTGTGTATCAACATTGGAAAAACACTGCAATGATAAAGTCATAATTGAATAGCGAGTTAAATAAAAAAAATTCGTTTTGTAAATTAGTACCTTCAATTTTCAGTCAACATTGAAGTAGGTAGAAGGTACCTTTGTATTTATTTATACTTATGCGGATTGATTGTTTCATCGTTTTAGGGTTCCTTATATGTTTAGGTGCCGATAAATATTATGATAATTGTGTAATGTAGGTACTTAATTATTCTAAGATAGAACCAGCAAGTACCTACCTATGTCCTGTTTGTTTTTGTTTATTAGATAATAATTTCGAGATAGTAAATAATCAATCATTTAACTGTTTCTTTAAATAAATTATTAACAATTCACGGGTTTGATACCTGATCCTGTAATGTGTACCTACCAGCTGATCACTATAAAAACTAGATCATCTGCGTGATATCCATACTCTGGAAACATTAACCTTAATTTGTATTAACTATTACTATGCAGTAAATTAATTTTAATCCCAGTTAATAATTTAATAATGTTTTTTTTGGATGAAAAATAATTACCTATATATTATGCAAAACTTTTTTAACGTCTAAGTACCTACAACTTAGTGCCTAAAAATATTTATAATTTACATGTACATAGTTGGCAACGTAAGAACTGCATGAATGATTTACTTACTTAAAGAAAATTCAAAACATACCCGACTAACGATTCACCCAATTTCGAGTAAATTTTGCAAAGCTGGCAAGTCGGACTCGCCTTGCGCTCCAATCGCGGCAGCGGGCAGGCGAGATCCGAGAGCCGAGAGCAAACGCAAAGTGAAACGAGTCAGTCAGCATCACGTGGGTGTACGTGAAGGGTGTACTTTGTGTTGCTCCGTCGCGATATTCACGCGCCACTTGACAGTCGTGCCGTGTTCTTATAATGACTGTAGTGTATCACTGTGTTACGTAGTGGATGTTGATCTCAATCTGTACGTGAGGATTTTATTTGATATCACTTGATCCGCTGGCCTAAAAGATGCAAACATTCAGGCGGGATGCGAGAGGTGAATGCTCGTCATAGCGGCGCCGTCTCACACCGTCTACTATAGTCTAAGTGCCACGGAATCTTGGTCCTTCTCATCGAATTCCACCAAAAAATATCTCTTCCGAGGGGAACGTAAGCGAAATAATCTAGGTGACGATTAGTCACAAAATCGGATTGTTTACATAGCGAGCCAATGAAAACGCAGATAAGATATGTCTTGTGCCTCTATCAATAAATAAACCGATTGTCCGTGTCGACTTGGCATTATACGACCAAATGACTATGCAAATAATTCGATAAACACGACATTACGATAACTGAATAAAACTAACTATAACTGTATACAGTTTGAACTGTGTTGCATACCGTGTGATGGCCTACATTTGTAATTATTTATATGAATTTTCTGCACTATATCACACTCGTCTACCTAATGAAGATAATAATGGGTCGGGAAAGTCAGTAAACAAACATAGGTACAAGGTACATAGCTATGACGCGTTTAAGTCGTGCATGCTCATTTGTTTACTTATGAAATCTGTACTTACATTTAAATAATATAATATTATGGGTTATTATTATAAATAATAATAATAACCAGCACAAGAAAGAAGTTCATTAACGAATACATATTTATATGTTCTCTCAGTGTTTCCAAGAAAATAAAGCGGATATTCAATGTTTGATGACAGCTTCGAACACGTGAGTGATTCAATATAGGTACCTACGTAAAGTTTACCTCTTGAAATTTTGATTTTCGACCGAGAACATGAAAGTTTCGAAGGACCTATTGTTGTGGTAAACAAAAGGGACTTTGTTTTGTTATAGCAAACTTTTAAATATTACCTAGGCAGGTAGGTAGGATGTATGTGCTTCTGTTCACATCAGACGTTTATATTTTTTTAGCTGTTGTGTCTTAAAATGTATGTACCTACCATGTTGTTAACGTTGCCTACCCTAACAACCTACGGTTCTTATCAAAAATTTTATTTAAAATTTTTACTGCATCAAGTTAAGCATTTTTTGAATTACATTAGTATCGTTGATTAATTAGGCTACCTACCTATTCGTTTAGAATATGTTATTCGTAAATTGAAGTATATACCTATTTACCTAGATAGGTACTTACTTTAATTCCGTAATTACTGTAATCGTATGAAAAACGCCTAACAAGTTATTGATAAATAACTAAGTAGGTATTAGATTTCGCTTTAAAAAAAACTCAAGATAAATGTAGATAAAAATAAGCTGGTAGCGGCCTTTCAGCTTTAACCTGGCTAGAAAGAAGATCTACCTAGTCACCAAAAAATTTAAAATATGTTCGCATGTCCTACCGGGTAAAGGCTAATATAAAACCAGAATAGGTCATTAGGATGGTCCTTATGGAAATAATATTGTAATACTGTGCTTATACCCTATGACAGGTGTGTTGTGTGCGAAGGCCATTCATTCATAACCACCGACCGCGATTTAAACTGTACTAAAAAAACAACAACAAAAAATGTACTAATACATATTCCGTATTAGGTATAATACCTATTATTTTATAGTGTACTATGTTTAAAACTACTATTTTGATGATCTTTCTGTCTCAACACTACACAAATCTTTATTCGTTTGCTCGGTAGAATAGATTTGAAAAAAGAATAAATTTACCTATTCAATAATATTACAAAACATATTTAACAATCAACAATAATCGTGTAGTTCTTAATGCTACTAAAGAGACCGTTAAAATAGGTTGCTTGAAATTTTCCTCTATATTTTCTCTCTATGTTATGATAATAATAATTTACTCATTGCCGTGTGATTTCCCGCAAGAGTGCTGTGATCTAAAGACAAATCAATAAAGTATCTTCGACCTCTGTTAGAACGCTACGTTAGAACATTTGAAGCACCTAGTGTTAAAATACGGCTCATGATATCAAACAATAGTCCTTTCCGCTCGTTTGATCCTGTAGTATTGGAAATTGGAATGTAATAACGCCAGATTTAATCCACAGCTATTCCCTGCTGTCGTTTGACATCGAATAATATTGGACACGAGGAATTATTACCTCGGTTTTTAATTAAAATCGTTATATGGAATTACACCCGTGCTTACAGGGCTACTACACGCACCAACAACACAATATTATTATATATCATCAATTAAACACAGTTTGTACTTTGTAATCTAATAACCGACTGCCTAAACTGTCACTCTTGAAATTTAAAGATTCTCGCAAATCGAATTTAATAACTCAGGCCCCGGAATCACAGATACAATAGAAAATCTATTGTGTCGTGGACCGATCGGGCCGTTCGGGGCTCAATGGGCTATAGATTCTCGCGGAAAATATACGAACAATATAAATGACTTCAATATAATGCGACTCATATAATAATTAATCGTCTTGTTTTCAACTTAAAGTCCCGTTATAAGAACGCGTGCTTCTGATTAATGGATGCCAACAACATATTAATTTGAAAGAGAATAGAAGGAAACCCCCGCGCCTTTTGTTGGGTTATATGTCCTTCATCTACTTGACCCACTTATTAAGAACTCGAAACTCGACCAGATATAAAGAGTCATTTTCGACTGACAACGTACAAGACAACTGCGTTACAAGGATAGAGGAAATCGTGAGGAAATCCCATGTAATAAATCAAATCTTGGACATATCCTTCATAAAAAATACATGTGACATCATAGAAACTTATTGTTTAGGATTTAAAACTAAGGACCTACGATAGTGACTGGATGAGATTAATTTGTATTTCCATACAATGGTGATGTAATAATACATTTAAATAATAAAGAAGATTAAACATTTTGGGTTTGTCCATTGTTTTCACTAGTTTATGATGATTCATGTCTAGTTATGGTTTGTTGTCACATTAGGAACTATTCTAGCTTCATCAATTTAGGTTTTGATAATTATAACATAACTTTGGGAAAGGACTAAGGAGTGAAGAAATGCGCTAGGTAACCGTGGCACTTATCAGATATTTGGAAATCATTGTTAGCTTACTACAGAGTTTAATTAAATCAGTTTCGCTTACCATAAGTGAACTATCTGTTTTTTGTTTTATCTAAACCAAAACAGATTTAAAGGTCAACGCGGATCAAGTGAGCGGTTTTATCACTTTTAAAACATAAATTGATTCATTGCTTTTCATTTATTGCAGGTTTTAAGCTAAACTAGTCATTAAGTATTAGAATCTACTACGTTGGAAGTAAGGTTAACATTGTAGTGTGTGTGTGCAATGCTGACAAGTACTAGCTGTTGAGTGTCCGTGTGTGCGATGGCGCGGGAAGTTCTCTTGTCTGCCATATTGTTGGTGGTGCTAAATGTTGCGTGGGCGCATTACTCGTCGACCTGGGCTGTCCACGTGCCGGGAGGGAAGGAGGCAGCCGACGAGGTCGCTGCGGCTCACGGATTCGTGAATCTTGGAGAGGTGCGTACATTTTTATCTATTGAGTAGTTTGTAAAGCTTTTTGTATCATTTAATACACGTAGGTATAGTATTGTAGCTATAGGTAGATAGTCCAATTGTTCTTTAGAATTGGAAGAGTGCATCTTAAGGTAAATATCGGTCACTATTTCCGATAATGACACCAATTTTCAATCAATAAAATAATAATGTATTATACTATCTAACAAGAGCTAATTTGTATTGTGTTTTACTTGATAATTTTTGCGAACCTGCTTATCGTACATCATAAAACTGATAATATGTATTGTGATATTATGTTGAAATGGTTAAATAAAATGGCTATAACTCGTCGTAAAACTACTATTTATATATAAATATTGTTTCGTATCGAGAATAAAAATAAGAATATAACGTATTATCATTCCGCCTTTTGTAAGGCGGCTCAATAGTTCATGTGATTTTCATAGCGGAGTAAGAAAATGTACGATCATAAAGGGAGCAAGAGACGGGTTCCTTGTTAGTTCTAGCGAAATTTACGGAGTCTGAATCTTGGAGATTTCCTCATAACGAGTAGTGGAAATATATTTGACAAATATTTGGTCGGTACATAGTTTTAGTTGTCATTATAGAAATATATTTCTAACGCACAATTTCCTTTATATGATTTTGTACAAATATTGTTTTTATGTGAATTGCTCAATCCAGGTCAGTGTCAAATGTAAATCGTGCTAATATTATTCAAAAGCTGATGTATTCAATACAAAAGTACTGGGAGGATTATGTTTGTATCACTGTTTTCCTACTGCCTCACTTTGTTAGTTTTTTTATGTTTAAAAGTTAAACAGATTCGAAAATTTCGATGAATTTATTACACGGACCACCCGTGTTTTTTATTAATGTATGGCCGCAATGTTTATGTGCTTGTGTTTAATTAATTTAAGTTACTATAAATTAGCCTTGCTGCATTTTTATGCACGCTAAGTGATTACACGCATATAAGGTACCTAGATGATAAAATGATACAGCTTGATAGTAAGATCGTTCGATTTATATTTGTCTAATTACAAAAAGCTATAATATAAAGCTATAAATATTTTATTATTATTGTTTAAATAGCTTAGTTGAAATAAGAAGAATATGATCAGAAATGAATTGCAGTAAAACACATAAAGGATTTGTATATCTATAATCCACTGACGATCTTTTAGGATATTTTTTTTGTAAAATTCTCTTCAATATTCCTGTTAATTATTAATTTAATTTTTAGGTGTTATCATAAGTATATAGAAGATGTATTATCCGTGAATGACATACTATTTTTAAAACGCATTGGAATTATCCCGAGGAGTAAGTGTCGCCAGAAATAAGTTTACGTCAGTTGGACCGTAACAAACCACAATGAGGAGTGACTGGCCACTTCGTCAAATGCGTATGTACTGAGATAAAATTAGTGAGTTATTTTCAGTAGATTGCATACGATGCAAACTCCTTGCGAGTTTTGAGGAAACGTACCTACCATTTAGCGCCCGCGCCGCCCACACAAGCACTCAATCTTCATAAATGTAAACATGTAAATAGTAGCAAGTATGTAGACTAATTTGCCCGGTTTCACAATTTATGAGGGCAAGCAACTGAAGTGAGAACAGGAACAGATTATATTAATGTGCTCGCTGATATGTATGAACATTGGTTTGTAATTAAAGCGATTGTTATAATAATCGCAATTTATAATGCGAATTATATTAAATTTGCAAAGTTTTATTATAGGTTCAAAATTCTGACTCTCGGAACTACCTTCTGGGAACTACCACTTAAAATTTCTAGGTGATCTGATGTAACGTTATTGACGAATTCGGCGAAATTTTATTAACATTGAAGCAATGTAAATTGAAATGGAAAAACAACGTGAATCGTTCCGTAGAAAAGTGCGTAGAATATGCGTCAATAAAATCAGTAGAGACAGAAATACGGGAAATATAAGAGGGCAAGAGTGCTGTGATCTAAAGACAAATCAATAAAGTATCTTCGACCTCTGTTAGAACGCTACGTTAGAACATTTGAAGCACCTAGTGTTAAAATACGGCTCATGATATCAAACAATAGTCCTTTCCGCTCGTTTGATCCTGTAGTATTGGAAATTGGAATGTAATAACGCCAGATTTAATCCACAGCTATTCCCTGCTGTCGTTTGACATCGAATAATATTGGACACGAGGAATTATTACCTCGGTTTTTAATTAAAATCGTTATATGGAATTACACCCGTGCTTACAGGGCTACTACACGCACCAACAACACAATATTATTATATATCATCAATTAAACACAGTTTGTACTTTGTAATCTAATAACCGACTGCCTAAACTGTCACTCTTGAAATTTAAAGATTCTCGCAAATCGAATTTAATAACTCAGGCCCCGGAATCACAGATACAATAGAAAATCTATTGTGTCGTGGACCGATCGGGCCGTTCGGGGCTCAATGGGCTATAGATTCTCGCGGAAAATATACGAACAATATAAATGACTTCAATATAATGCGACTCATATAATAATTAATCGTCTTGTTTTCAACTTAAAGTCCCGTTATAAGAACGCGTGCTTCTGATTAATGGATGCCAACAACATATTAATTTGAAAGAGAATAGAAGGAAACCCCCGCGCCTTTTGTTGGGTTATATGTCCTTCATCTACTTGACCCACTTATTAAGAACTCGAAACTCGACCAGATATAAAGAGTCATTTTCGACTGACAACGTACAAGACAACTGCGTTACAAGGATAGAGGAAATCGTGAGGAAATCCCATGTAATAAATCAAATCTTGGACATATCCTTCATAAAAAATACATGTGACATCATAGAAACTTATTGTTTAGGATTTAAAACTAAGGACCTACGATAGTGACTGGATGAGATTAATTTGTATTTCCATACAATGGTGATGTAATAATACATTTAAATAATAAAGAAGATTAAACATTTTGGGTTTGTCCATTGTTTTCACTAGTTTATGATGATTCATGTCTAGTTATGGTTTGTTGTCACATTAGGAACTATTCTAGCTTCATCAATTTAGGTTTTGATAATTATAACATAACTTTGGGAAAGGACTAAGGAGTGAAGAAATGCGCTAGGTAACCGTGGCACTTATCAGATATTTGGAAATCATTGTTAGCTTACTACAGAGTTTAATTAAATCAGTTTCGCTTACCATAAGTGAACTATCTGTTTTTTGTTTTATCTAAACCAAAACAGATTTAAAGGTCAACGCGGATCAAGTGAGCGGTTTTATCACTTTTAAAACATAAATTGATTCATTGCTTTTCATTTATTGCAGGTTTTAAGCTAAACTAGTCATTAAGTATTAGAATCTACTACGTTGGAAGTAAGGTTAACATTGTAGTGTGTGTGTGCAATGCTGACAAGTACTAGCTGTTGAGTGTCCGTGTGTGCGATGGCGCGGGAAGTTCTCTTGTCTGCCATATTGTTGGTGGTGCTAAATGTTGCGTGGGCGCATTACTCGTCGACCTGGGCTGTCCACGTGCCGGGAGGGAAGGAGGCAGCCGACGAGGTCGCTGCGGCTCACGGATTCGTGAATCTTGGAGAGGTGCGTACATTTTTATCTATTGAGTAGTTTGTAAAGCTTTTTGTATCATTTAATACACGTAGGTATAGTATTGTAGCTATAGGTAGATAGTCCAATTGTTCTTTAGAATTGGAAGAGTGCATCTTAAGGTAAATATCGGTCACTATTTCCGATAATGACACCAATTTTCAATCAATAAAATAATAATGTATTATACTATCTAACAAGAGCTAATTTGTATTGTGTTTTACTTGATAATTTTTGCGAACCTGCTTATCGTACATCATAAAACTGATAATATGTATTGTGATATTATGTTGAAATGGTTAAATAAAATGGCTATAACTCGTCGTAAAACTACTATTTATATATAAATATTGTTTCGTATCGAGAATAAAAATAAGAATATAACGTATTATCATTCCGCCTTTTGTAAGGCGGCTCAATAGTTCATGTGATTTTCATAGCGGAGTAAGAAAATGTACGATCATAAAGGGAGCAAGAGACGGGTTCCTTGTTAGTTCTAGCGAAATTTACGGAGTCTGAATCTTGGAGATTTCCTCATAACGAGTAGTGGAAATATATTTGACAAATATTTGGTCGGTACATAGTTTTAGTTGTCATTATAGAAATATATTTCTAACGCACAATTTCCTTTATATGATTTTGTACAAATATTGTTTTTATGTGAATTGCTCAATCCAGGTCAGTGTCAAATGTAAATCGTGCTAATATTATTCAAAAGCTGATGTATTCAATACAAAAGTACTGGGAGGATTATGTTTGTATCACTGTTTTCCTACTGCCTCACTTTGTTAGTTTTTTTATGTTTAAAAGTTAAACAGATTCGAAAATTTCGATGAATTTATTACACGGACCACCCGTGTTTTTTATTAATGTATGGCCGCAATGTTTATGTGCTTGTGTTTAATTAATTTAAGTTACTATAAATTAGCCTTGCTGCATTTTTATGCACGCTAAGTGATTACACGCATATAAGGTACCTAGATGATAAAATGATACAGCTTGATAGTAAGATCGTTCGATTTATATTTGTCTAATTACAAAAAGCTATAATATAAAGCTATAAATATTTTATTATTATTGTTTAAATAGCTTAGTTGAAATAAGAAGAATATGATCAGAAATGAATTGCAGTAAAACACATAAAGGATTTGTATATCTATAATCCACTGACGATCTTTTAGGATATTTTTTTTGTAAAATTCTCTTCAATATTCCTGTTAATTATTAATTTAATTTTTAGGTGTTATCATAAGTATATAGAAGATGTATTATCCGTGAATGACATACTATTTTTAAAACGCATTGGAATTATCCCGAGGAGTAAGTGTCGCCAGAAATAAGTTTACGTCAGTTGGACCGTAACAAACCACAATGAGGAGTGACTGGCCACTTCGTCAAATGCGTATGTACTGAGATAAAATTAGTGAGTTATTTTCAGTAGATTGCATACGATGCAAACTCCTTGCGAGTTTTGAGGAAACGTACCTACCATTTAGCGCCCGCGCCGCCCACACAAGCACTCAATCTTCATAAATGTAAACATGTAAATAGTAGCAAGTATGTAGACTAATTTGCCCGGTTTCACAATTTATGAGGGCAAGCAACTGAAGTGAGAACAGGAACAGATTATATTAATGTGCTCGCTGATATGTATGAACATTGGTTTGTAATTAAAGCGATTGTTATAATAATCGCAATTTATAATGCGAATTATATTAAATTTGCAAAGTTTTATTATAGGTTCAAAATTCTGACTCTCGGAACTACCTTCTGGGAACTACCACTTAAAATTTCTAGGTGATCTGATGTAACGTTATTGACGAATTCGGCGAAATTTTATTAACATTGAAGCAATGTAAATTGAAATGGAAAAACAACGTGAATCGTTCCGTAGAAAAGTGCGTAGAATATGCGTCAATAAAATCAGTAGAGACAGAAATACGGGAAATATAAGAGGGCAGTGTTATTTATTCAAAGTGACAACCGTTTTATCTGTTTATGGTACACCGTACACTATTTTGGTGTCGAGAGGCGCTCGCACCTCCACTTGTAACATCGTTCAACGAATGGACTTTTATTAAGTCTTGAAAAGCCCTTTTAATGTTTGTTGGGAAAATATGTACTTATCTTTTCCTTTTTTTTTTAATCTAACGTTTATTTAAAGCACTTGAATTAAATAACGTTGTGAATATCTAAATGTACCTACATTCATTACCTATCTGGTTTTATGTTAATACTTTACCGTGAGATAATTATTCAAATGAATATTTTACGTCAATATCGAGTACAGAAGGTGCATTACAGTTGTTTGTCACCTGACATTAGAAAATACTTTTCGAAAGAAACGCGTTTGAATAATTTATACTCAGAACGTATTTTATTTATAATCAACTCGTTTAGATACAGCCCATCTATATAAAACGCCCATAAAATGAGGGATTTTCAAACATACTGAATAATGGACTCATAAATAAGCATATTATGTATGGACAAACATTTAATTTTTTCGGATTTATTTGTATATTATATTAATAAAGTTCGACATTGATGGAATGTTTTACGTGGTTCGGAATCCATTCCTATTTTATTTCAATAACAACACGATCCGTTTCACAAAACACATAAAATCTTTTACGATTATTTATTAGGTTAGAAACAAACGCATCGACGTTGTTGTTCGGTTCACTGGTGTCCTCTTATACAAGCAGGTTAGTTTTGAATCCAAACTGAATCGAACCGTATGGCGTATATATTTATGGCTTAGATTAATATAATCGATGTTAGACGAGTGCGTACGCATATTGTTTTTTGTGATTTTGAAAAAGCGTAGCGAATTTATTCGATCTAAATTCTGCAGTTTTTTGCGAGAGTCAATTGTATAGCATGCCAACGGTTCAATTTAGGTGCGCGATTTAGCTGTTTATAGGCGAGTGGTAGTTAATAGAAATCCGTCTTGATCTCGGCTGTAGTTACATGCATATTATTATTGTATGAAAGGGACTACAATATTGACAGGATGAGAATAGATGTTGCCGCTTCGCCGAGTCGCGCACAAAGGGCCTGTCGCTCGTGCTGCTGCATGTTTTCGATAACAAAATGGGTACTAGTGGCGTGTGTCATTGTATCGACGTATTCTTCAACAACGATGTGACATAGCTGTACTCGTGTTGACGTTCAATCAGCAAATATAATGGCTTTGACTACTATCTATCCGTTTTATTTCGAAAATCTTGCAATCGTGTTGTGCAAACAATAGCAGTGATGTACGTCTATGTACATAGAAAATTATGGAAAATATGTTAAGCAAAATTGATTACCTATATATAACTACGTAGTTTTAATATTATCTATTTGTATGTGAATAATGAACTTGCATGCGTTAGTCATAAGTATGGTTTTAACCGCTTTCTAGAACTATTGCAGATAAGAATTCGAAAATCAGTCTTATCTGTTTAAGTTCAGTGTCTTTTGCGGTGATTATCTGTTTCATATTCCCACGTTGCAGTAATTAAGACTTATTTTCCTTCGCAAGTTAAAACCTTCTTCATAATATTTTTATTCTTATATCGGAACAGTAATAAGTGGGTATCATTAGTTACAATTTACAAAGATCAAATGCTACATGTATAGTTAATAATATAAACTTGAGTAAAAATTTAAAACCACATAATCAATTTTGAATTTGTTTTCACTTTTAATAGGAATTCAAACAGCAGCTGTTTTACTTAGACTTTTTATTTTATTTTAATGAAGTTTACAAAACTTTAAATTGCAGTATATTTTTGCGTTTATATTCAGTAAGAATTAAAAGATGTCAAGTAGTCATTCACTATCTTAAATTATTACGCTGTTTTAATTATACATTTCTTTGTTAATATTAAATTTATTTATTCGTATTGTGTTGTGAATTCGGTTTAGAGTTTAAATATGTTTGGTATTTGTTGAATAGTAAAATCAAAAAGGCATTCAATGTTATATTATAATTTATATTATATCTAGTGTCCGGCTGAAAAGAAGGAAAATAATTGAATACAACGTACCAACTCTTTAATTTTATTTATCAATATATTCAGAATTTTCTACATGAACTCAATTAGGTAGGTGCTCACAAAAAGGGCAAGACGCAAGTCATCATTTTTTTTATATTCTAGACAATATATCCTTTATCCTCCAAATCGCGAAAAAGGTTCACTATCAGGAGAAATAATTACCCAAATATAGGTATGTTTCGGCTGGGGTCCGGATTATGCTTAACTAAATCCTATCGGGACGCACACTCGGGACCTTAAGCCGGATGGCCTTGTCAATTTGTTGCTACTCACAATCTTGTTACATGTGATGTATTTCAGAGAATGAGCACTTATTTTTCCTAACTGGCAACTTTGAAAACGTTTTGGCGGCACAAAGAAAAAAGTAAAAAAGAAATCATTTTTGCTGTATCTATCGCTTATATAGACTTAATCAATATGGGAATATGATATCAAAATTTATAATGTGAAGTTAAATTATTAATTTAGTTAATGTATTGAGCGGTTGGCTACATAATATTATGATAAAATATTTTTCATCATACCTACTCGATCTAATTAATTATGAAACCTTTTTAGGCAAAGAATACATGTAAATATACTGACGTTCCAAAATTAAAATTATTTTAATTAATGAGGAAATTATTGAATGTTATTTTAACTTTGTGTTACTTTTTGTAACATGCTTGTTACATATAATATAATAAAAGTTATGTATTCAAATGATTGGCAGCTATATCAGTAAGGGCTGATTTTTCAATCCTTGGTTAAAACTTATTTGTCGAATAATGTATAAAACTACCATTTTAAAAACGTATTCTAATTGCCCGTATTTGACAGTTTACGTGACATTTTAATATTATCGTGTAATACTTTATTGGACGGATAAGTTTTATCCAAGCATTGAAAAATCGGCCCTAAATAACATAAACGGTAAATAAATCATGTAATATGTTTCTTTTATATGTAGGTATAAACATATTATGAAGTGTTTATGAGTATTTCCAAACTAGAAATTACACGAATAGATAAATAAAAAAACATACGTTCCTTTCATCGAATAAAGTAACGTAAATTAGTAAATTACAAAATAAATTAGTTTTTAAATAGAAACAAATTGATAACACAGAATAAATTGATATCGCTAAGCCATTGTCGCGTGTAAAGGAATTTGTTATTGCCTTCTTATCAGTATACATTATAGCACGATGGATTCGCATGACGGTAATTTCCCGATAAATGATTCACACATAGTGAAATTTAGCGTGTTTAAAGGCTGGTTTACACTTTGATTAGTGCGAGTGCAGGTGATTAGTGCCTAGGTGTGGACAGCGACTGTTTATGGCTGGTTCACACTTTGATTAGTGCGAGTGCAGGTGATTAGTGCGAGTGCAGGTGTGTAGTGCGAGTAGTGTCCAATTCAACTGCGAGTGCAGGTGATTAGTGCGAGTGCAGGACAATGGTGCAATTCGCGACGCTACACACTACGCTAAACACTAAACACTAAACACTCCTGTCCAGACGTGTTTAGGCAGGCACACTGCGAGTGAGGGGGAAGGGAGGGCGCGCGGGACGTGGCTACTCGCAGTCCACTCGCAAAAAAATAGAACACGCTTCTATTCACTTTACTACACAGCCTACTAAACACTTGCACTAAACAGTCGCTGTCCACACGTAGTTACTAAACACCTGCACTCATCACCTGCACTCGCACTAATCAAAGTGTGAACCAGCCATTAGTGCAAGTGATTAGTAGGCTGTGTAGTAAAGTGAATAGAAGCGTGTTCTATTTTTTTGCGAGTGGACTGCGAGTAGCAACGTCCCGCGCGCCCTCCCTTCCCCCTCACTCGCAGCGTGCCTGCACTCGCACTAATCACCTGCACTCGCAGTGAATTGGACACTACTCGCACTACTCACCTGCACTCGCAGTGAATTGGACACTACTCGCACTACACACCTGCACTCGCACTAATCACCTGCACTCACACTAATCAAAGTGTAAACCAGCCTTTATCTATTTAGTATTTACTATTTAGCTTACCGGATTTTAACTGTAAATTTATGTTGCAAAGATTGTGCTTCTAATAAATTGATTTAAATATTATTGATCTACAAACCAATGTGTCCAATCATTTTTATGGAATGTTTTTGTACATAATATAATCAAAAGATAACGAAAAGAAAATAATATAGGTAATTTTACGCATGCAGTAAAGTAATGCATGGATGGTTTAGGAATTTATCATATTCTATAAGGATAATGCTACAATCGGTACAAATCATAAAAAAACGCTTTAAAGTTACTAAATAATTCCTTGTTTGAGGTTCCAACTGCACATTCTCATAGTCCCTTACAATATGCAGTCGTCTGTCTCTAAGGCCAAAGAAGCAGAAAGGTATGTTTATCAAATCATTGTTTTCAAAAGTTTATTGTTTAAATTTTGGCACTGTACACGATTTGTAATGGGTTAGGAATGTTTTGTACCTAGGTCGTATACGACAATGTTGAATGGAAATAGTTGCTGCGTTTTGCCAAAAACTTTATCTTGCAACCTTAGTATAGGTTACGAACATTTTATCCTGTAAAAACACCTACTTAGGGCCGATTTTTCAATGCTTGGATAAAACTTATTCGTCGAATAATGTATAAAACTACCATTTTAAAAACGTATTCTAATTGCCCGTATTTGACAGTTTACGTGACATTTTAATATTATCGTGTAATACTTTATTGGACGGATAAGTTTTATCCAAGCATTGAAAAATCGGCCCTTACATGTTTGTTTATAATAGCTAGTTGTATTTTTTGAAGTGAAATTTCTTTAGGCGCGTTGAGAGTAAGATTTCAAGGATGCGTCATGGCAATACCGTTACGTCATAGAGTAAGGCGACGATTTTGGTATCTTTGAATCTTGCCAAAGTTTCACTTATGAAACGTGTGCTCGGTACACACGCTCTTTTTAGTAAACATTTTTAGCTTACAACTATTACCAAAAATAACGATTTAATCATTGTTTATGAAGGCTAGGAGTCTATTTATTAAAACTATACAGTGTTCGTTTAGTGGTAAAGGTTTTATACCCAAACACACAATAAAAAGCCTCAAAGCCAAACTTTTCTGCTTGACCACCCAAGAGGAACAAACACAGATTGCGTAAGATCATTGTCCTTTGTGGTTTGATCTTAGATTACACAACAAAATTGCCTGATTTTGGATGTTATAAAATAATTAAATCTAGTTATAGTTTTTTATGGAGCACCTGTTGTTTATTAAACAGTTCATTATTGTGTTAAATGTACGTAATAGTTGTATACGTAGTATATTATTATTAGTCTGTGGTAATAGTAACAAAGGCTAAAGTTATTTGGATAGATGTTTATGAAGGTTGAACTTGAATTTGACTAAAATTAAATAATTAAAAATAATAATAAACTTAAATAATTTGACTCTCGTAACACATTTTCAACAGTGTTTGCTTTTAAATATTTTCTCACCTCTAGTTATACTGATGTTATAAGAAAACTCATTTCCTGCGGTGCTATAAATTTTGGAAAGTTTTTGCGCAAAAATCTGTGTGTATTTTTAGAAAATTCGTATCGAAAAACATCTTGTAACAAAAAAAAAAAAAAAATTGCCGAGGTCTTTATACAGCATTAAGTGATAGCACATTAAGATCAAGTGAAGATAAGGATTGATACAATTAGTAAACCTCTAGATAAGACGTTGATACTAATTCGAGCTGATAAATATACTTCATTTGTGGTTTGCCGACATCGCAAAGAATGTGAAGTCAATTAGTCATCATTGTGTACAATTTTTTATAATTGTTAAGAATGTCGCTATCACAATAAGTGGAGAATGAATACAATTAAATATTATGGTCACCTAATTATAGTATTGTTTTTGTAAATAGAAGTATACTGTTCACTTTATTGCCCACTTTATGTAAATGTTTATCGGAAAAAGGATATTATAGCTATTAATAGCCTTAAACACAAATTTCTTCGATATTCGTCTACTACAGCTAATTTAAAATTAACTGCTCAAGTAAAAATCTTATAGCGTTGTCATCGTCGTACATTATCGTGAAACGAAACGGGGATAGCTATGCCATTGTTCTTTTTACCATATTTCCGTTGATATGAGCGGACCTGCAATCATTTGAGGAGTCGGCGTTTTGCCAAAATGCGTTGGCGCCCGGCTACTGACCTCGGAAGTGTGTCGCCTATGAATTATATATATTTTTTTTTTTTTGTGTGGTGTCTCTCAATGTTAGCCAGAAGGGCTTCTACATTTTAACGCGGACGCGGGGGTGAACTGAAGGTTCACCCTGGTAGCGACATGCACAAGGGCGTCCCCCCTTGACGGGGACTTCGAACCTCGGCTTGGGCTGTCGCTTGAGTGGAGGAGGCCAGAAGGGCCCTAATCGGACGGGATGAATTATATAGAAATTATAAAGCTGGATATAGAAAAGCATTAAAGCATTGACTCATGCTCTTTATTATCCGATATCGATCCTAATTGAAATAGATTTGGTGTGATTATAATATACTTACTTATTGTTGGCCGATTCTATTTGGAACGTTGCGGGTGTAATTAACTTTTATTACGTTACCTATAGAATAAATGAGATAAATTCTGATTCTTCTTTAGTTGATATTCAGTATTTTTTATTAAATTTATCAAGACTAATACAAAAATGTATTTGCATTTGATACAGAACTTAAAAGCATTCGCTAATATTTTATGATATACATAGTACCTTTTGAATGGTATCAAATATCACAGATAATGAATCAACATGGAGTAGGATAATCGCTCCGATAATATCTATGTATAATCAGTCTGTATGATAATGATTATCTATGTATGTCTAACACAAAAGAATATCATAAAATCGTTCCCAGTCGACGCAGTCGTCGTAAAATACAAACACACTTCGAATTTATAATATTAGAACATAAGGATAAGTAGGATCGATTATAATTTACTAGCTGTGCCGTGCGGACGAACCTGCGGGCAAAATCTAGTATTTCTATTTTCTATATCTCATGTGCTTTTCTGATATATAACCTATATTACCTACTGTAATGTTTCATCCAAATCCGTCCAATACTTTTTGAGCCAATTCGTTACAAACATACATACAAATATTTCCTGTTTATAATATTAGTATAAATAAGTAAGGCATATTGCATACTATATATATATATATATATATATGGGTGATTATACAAAAATTGGGTAACTCGATGTCATCAGCCAATTTAAACAAAGTCTTATTATATTTTATTCAAATAACAATATATTTTAAAACAATGAAGCGTCCTTTATTTGGTCACTCAATTTCACTTCTTTATTTAAAATACAAATGAATAAAAAAAATAAATGAATACCTCAAACGTCAGTACTTTGGCATGTCACAACTCCGAAAACCAACAATCAAGTGACTATCGTTTAAACATTATCATCGATTTAAGAAAACTTACTAATTCACTACAATCTTTGATGTACATAGTATTATATACTACAACTTTCATAACGCAATGTTTTCCATTTTATTTAAAAAATAAAATTAAACTTTGTCATCGTTTTCACTAGTCAGTCCGTTGTGTGTTTTTTAAATTTGAAATTCTCGCTAAATATCACCAAGTCGAGGTCAAATCCCTGTCTAAGTATTAATGTTGGTAATGAAGTAACTTGTGCACCGCATATTTTGACGGCCATCATTACTGTACCAGCGCTTGGGTTGTGTTTGTCCTCTAAACTCGTGCTGGGCCAGTCAAAATTTCAGTCCTATGGTGAGTCGTTATTTTATTGTTAATCTGATTTTTATTTTCATTTATAAATGGTTAACTATGATTTGTAAAAATATAGTTTATTGATTTTAGAAATTAGGCAAAAAAACATAATTTGTGATTATAACCTCATATTAAGTCCCTTTTCATCAATCCGCTGGCATCAGTCCTTTGTCAGATATCTCGCCAGAGGACTGACGCGACCCCATAGTACTGATGATTCTATCGTTTTTGAGAACTTTTATCTTGATTGCTATTGGTATAAGCATTTCTATTTTATATTTCAGTTTAAAACACCATGCGCCACGCTAAAAGAAACTGAATTTGACTAGGGAAGAAACATTTAAAAAAGAGTAGCAAAGAAAAGAGCTATTGAAACAAACTACTAATAATTTTATTAAAAAGATCTTATTTTATTTTAATTATTGATTTTGATGCTTTCAGGGCATAGCTTTTTATATTTATCAGATAAATACGTATATATATTATATATATAATACTGTGAAGTAAAATTACCTCAAAATAACATAAAAGTTAATTAATATGCCTAATAACATTATAAAAATGTCAAGGGGCTCTTATGAAAACTCAGATGAGACTTTCTTTCGAGCCTTTGGTTTTTAATTTTATTATAATTAGTCCTTTAACATAAATATTGTTAGATTTTTAGGGCTCCGAACCTCAAAAGGAAAATACAGAACCCTTATAGGATCACTTTGTTGTCCGTTTGTCTGTTAAGACGTTTTTTTTTTGGAACGCGTGGAGGTATCAATCTGAAATTTATATTGGATACTCAAGATTAAGAACCCTTGGGGCTGTAAAAAACTCAAACTTATAACGCAACGCAATCAAAAGATACCTACATCCGTTAATACTGCAAATTTCCGCAAAATTAAATATTCGCATGGGAATAAAAAACACACAGAATGCTTGCCGTGTATACAGTCAACTATAAACTATATAGTCTACTTGGTAAATAGCAACGTCTTATAACACATACAAAGGTAAATTGCTAAAAGTGTAAATTTTAAGTTACAAACATAATAAAAAATAGGTTTGTTAGGAGTCCAACTCGCACTTGGTACACAAGTTAAGTAAGAGAGTAAGAATATTCACGTTGCGTTAAATGTCAGAAGGCTGTTTTGAAAATTGAGACATTGTTATTTCCCAGTATCACATATTATTAATTATCATTTTTAAACGTAACTAAGTGATTTTAATACTTAAAAGACATGTGCCATTATTAAAACTGAGAGATTTGTAGTAATATTCATTGAATTTCTTTAAGAATATTACAATATTGTGTTTTTATCAGTACCGTGTTAGCCTCGTCAGTCCCCTGGAGGCCAAATCCAGAAAATTTCAAATATCTCACAATCTACTTAAAAAAGTGGCTGGCCCGATTTGGTACAATATATTCATTAGATTAGCTATCATATAAACCCTAATTTGTAACAATCTGATATAAAAAATATAGTAAACAAAATATCCTCAAAAGTTACCCCATTTTTGTATAATCACCCATATATATATATATATATATATATATATATATATATATATTACTAGGTTTCCGCCCGCGGCTTCGCCCGCGCAGTCAAAGAAAAACACGCATAGTTCCCGTTCCCGTGGGATTTCCGGGATTGCGTCATTTTCCCGGGATAAAAAGTAGCCTATGTCCTTTCTCGGGTATCAAAATGTCTCCATACCAAATTTCATGAAAATTGGTTCAGTAGATTAGGCGTGATTGAGTAACAGACAGACAGACAGAGTTACTTTCGCATTTATAATATTAGTATGGATGTAGATATAGAAGATACTCGGTACGCGTGCACGTGTGAAGCTGCGATAAGTACGGTATCCTGGAGGTCATTTGTCCCTTACTATAGTCTGTTCTAGACATAGATAGTGTTCTATTGTGATGTAATAGCACGCACTATTTCATACTAAGTGATTTTTGTATTAAAGTAGGTATTAGGTATAAGTGAGTGTGTGTAATGGATTTTACGCGTAAAAAAAATGCGTGTATGCATTCTTTTTTCTTTTTCGTTATTTGAGAGAAAATTCGTCAGGACAAAATCCTTCATATAAAAATTTCTGCGTGTTTGGAAATTTATTTCTAATAAGTAAAAGTTATAAAAGAAAACCTGAAACAAATCAACACATACATATTATTTTAATACCACATCAAATCGTAGAAAGGATGTTGCACATTTACACTTTAACACTAATGCCACTAATACAACTTCATACGCCGTAAGCACGTTCGCTTTGCTTCCCAGAGTATGGCGATAAACAAGGATTTCACGAACGCCTTACCCATGTATTCCATGCTATTTTGTAAGGAATATATTCCTCTATATTTTATATTCATTTCACACTCAAGTACGTATTACGTAGGAGTACACAGTAAAGTGGAAACAAACAAAAATATCGTTTTTCTCGTAACGAAACGTGTCTTAGAATCAAAGGTTCGACAACGCTAATGACATCCTGTCAATTCTCATTAGACTCTAAGCCCTCAAAGGACGGGTAACCTAAGAGGAAACAACATGAAAAAAGATCACAAAATAAAATCACAGTCAGATCCAGAACATCTCAAGCTAGGGGTCGTGACCCTTGGGGACGCAATCTGTTAAAAATAATTGTACATAGGTCTTTAGTAATGTTTTAAATACAAAAATTTAGTAAAATCGTCTTAGTAGTTATTGGGAGTTAGAACATATGATCAAATACATACAAAATGCACATTAACAATGGATGTAAGTTATTTAATTAGGTATATTGAATTATTATAATATTATTGTGGTTTAAACTCACTATCACGTAGCAATCTCGTTAATAAACGCGTTTTAAAATTTCAAACCTTCAATTTATTCATTAGCTTATGTAACGCGAATAACGCAGAATACGAATTCTTAATTAAAATAATTTCCATTATGTTTGAATCGACAAATCAGCAGAACATTTTCTAAAGTTTAGTTTGACTGTGTAAAATGGAGGGCGCAATTGTGAGATTTTCAAACAATCGAACGTCGGTTCGGAATGGTATTCGGTTTTCTTTCGAGTTGCAGGAGCGCAGAGGGCGGGGCCTCCGACTGTCTTTTGTGAGGCAATCGTCTTAAACATTCTGCTAGTGAATGGGGAGGGCAGCCGCTAGATGGGGAAGCTATGCTTTGTGTCGGCTTTATCTTAACCAGCCACGGCATCCGCCATTTCTAAACCGATTGCGTTAATTCCCCTTAACTGAAATGGTATTGTGGAAAAAATTACTCGTGTAATACTATTGGAGATACCTTTTTAATGAATTTGATTTGCATGAAAATTGTAGGGCTTTGTGAATTGTGTCTATTAGAGGTTAAATAGAAGATACCTCATTTTTTTTTCAAAGTTTAACAACTTAGCAAATGATTTTTAACATTGGAAGTAGTAATAACCTTTGCTTGGTTACATTTACTGAAGAAAATTTGATCATTATCATAAAATAAAGCATCTTCAGCTGAATTTATAAAGCAATTTAATTACGGAGTTCGCTAGCTAGCGAAATAAAATAAAATTATACGTACGCAATTTAAATACTAATGTTTGTTAAATAATTATTATATTTTATTGAAATAGCTTCTAATCGGTAATCAACCTAGTTACCTATCTTTCTGCCAAAATGCTAAACGTTTTGGCAAACTGGCAAAAGCCTTCGACACTATATCTCTTGGCCTACTCGTAAAGAAACTGGAGGCAATTGGAGTCAGAGGCATTTCACTAAATTGGTTTAGGAGCTATCTTACAGACCGCAGACAATGCACAAAAATCGACAACAAACTTAGCTCCGAACTAAAAATTGAATTTGGCGTACCACAGGGAAGTGTTCTCGGTCCAACTCTTTTCATCATTTACATTAATGACATACTTAAAATGAGTTTGAAAAACTCCCACATAATTGCATACGCCGACGACACTGCTCTGGTATTTCATGGCGCAGATTGGGACCATACACACAGACTTGCAGAATCAGGTCTATTAAAAATAACAGAAGCACTTAACCAAAACCTATTAACTTTAAATCTCAACAAAACCAAGTACTTAACATTTTCAAAATCTGCAAACCCCAAACTTTACCCCAAACAGTCTCTCCAACTTCACTCCTGTACCAACCCCGGCAACACTCATTCATCATGCAATTGCCATCACATTGAATCCACCCCCTCACTAAAATATTTAGGTGTTACCCTAGACAGCAACCTAAACTTTCATCAACACATTAGTGAAGTTTCATCAAAAGTAAGGAAACTCATCTTCATAATGAAGAAACTGCGCAATTGCACCCCACTAAAAATTCTCAGACAAGTATACACGTCCTTATGCCAATCTATTATAAATTATAGCATCTCTGTCTGGGGCTGCGCTGCCAAAACTCACCTCCTGCAGCTGGAGAGAGCTCAACGTGCACTGATTAAAGTGACACTTAAAAAGCCTTTCCGATTTCCTACGAATGAACTTTATCGTGAGTTTAACGTACTTCGCGTTCGTCAATTATACATACTTTCAGCAGTAAACCTAACCCATAAATCAATCGTTTCGCGGCCCGATTACAAAGATCTCCTAAAGAAAAGAACATTTCGTATCCCACTTCCTGATTTCAACACAAAAATAGCTAGACGTAGCCCAGCTTACTCACTCATTCATACGTACAATAATGTTTGTAAAACAAAACATCTGAAAAACTGCAATATGTATAAATGCAATAAAATAATGAAATCTTGGCTGCATGAACTTTCATACAGCGATACCGAAGATCTGGTCTAAATATAAGAATAAACTTTAACTTTAATAGAAATCTGTTGGTGAGAAATAAAACTTGAACAATTTACATAAGCTAAAATGCTACTTTAATTAATATTATTGGATCCCTGAACGCATGAACGCATTCACACATGAACACAAACACACACATATTTACACTATCACTTTCATCCATACTCACCTTCCCACAACACACACACACACACACACACAATCACACACCCTATGTTAAATGGAAAATGTTGTAAGTTCTAGTATTAAATACACTCATTATTATCAATTACAAATTATTTAAACATAATTATTGATGTACTGTATAATTCGTCTTAATAAAGTAACCTGTACTCCGTTTCTGATATCCAAGATACAGGCAATAGCCTAGTTTGGATATCACTGTACTAGCAACCTTGTAAATTAATCCTACTGTTATCACATTAACAATGTAATGTTTGAATATTTTGGTTAATAAAGATTTTATTTATTTATTTATTATTTATTATTTAGTTTTGATCACATTGTTGAGTCACGTAACCGGGCGTTGTAAATACAAACAATGTTCTTTCAGTATTCCATTTGTAATGTAAACCAAAACCTCTTCGGATGCCGTTACACCACAGACATTTCTAGCTTCCCACAATCGGGTTACAATTTCACTCGCTTTAATTAGACGAACTTAAATTAGCGCCGAAGTAATTTGTAATATCGGCTCGGTTTAAGATGGAATACATGTGCGTAATAACATTTTAGATGTAAAGTTATATTTAGACATAATCGAGCAGCGTGAAATTGCGTTACAATATTATGTGTATGCTCAAAAACTTTCAGTATATTTAGTGTTATTGTTGCGAACGTTTGGGAAACGTTTATATAATTAGTATTTAGTATTTACTATTTAGATCTAATTTTGTGTTTTGTTGGGTGGAATATTAGTTAAATAGTAAATACATTATCTGAATTCTTGTTGAATTGTGTTTACAATTTTGAAATAATGTTAACTTACTAATTAAAATTATCCCGATCTGATGTTTCAAAGCTTTCAACAGATAATTTTTTATTACATTTATTAGATAAAGCTACAAAGTTTTCTTAGAATATACCACGATAATTTTATTACTGAAAAGCGAAAGGTAAATAATCTCGATTTAAGCTTACCTTTATAGATTTAATTAATGCTAAGTAATCGCACGAAACAGCGCTATCTGGTTTGTTGGAGCGTTTTATTGAAATCCCGCGGTCCAATCAGACAAGCCGAATCTTTGATTTAGATAGGCGGCGTTAAATTTGAAAGCAACGAGTCCGGGCTCCTGAAATCTGGTAATGATTTCCGGGTGGATACATCGATCCTTTCAATTGTTTGAAGATGGCTTTGAGCTCGGATTTGGCCACTATTGATTATCCGTTATATGAGGATACTTACTTGTTAGTTGTTTTACATGATGTTTTTTGCAATGTACTATGACCATAGGTACGGAAAGAAGTTTATATATTTATATTAATAAGTTATAACAACTATGAACTTCTTTTTTTATAAATTTCAATGGGTATTATTTAAAGATATATGAAACAACATGAAATGCCAAGTCTCTATAAACCAAATTGCAGACAATAAATTACTTTTATAACTGAACAATCTTTTGTACAATATTTCTTAACGCAAAGATGAACTTTATATTCTACTCTTTGTATATGTTTTAGTTACTAATCGAAAATTCACACAGTGATTAGTCTGAATATAAATATAACTTTGCATTCCTAGGAGTCATCGGTAGAATATTTAAGAATACCTACGCTAAGCATATGTTTTGATCAGCGCTTTGCCTGCAGCTATCTGTCCACTTTTTGTATGAATTTAATTATAACTTGGTTCGAAGTTTTTACTGCAAGAATATTATGACAACCCTATTTTAAAATTGTAAATTAATAAGCACTCATTCAACATACTTCTGCGATCTAAAGAATAAAAGTTTCTATCAGATATGCTAATCTTGCCTATAATTTGATTGCATATCGAATATACTCAAACTAATTTCAATAAAGTTTTAACTTCAATCTTGACAAAATTTCAAATTTATAGCAGCGAGATGATTTATTTCTTGACGAAAGAAAGAAGGAAAAAGGATATTTTACGTTCTCTTCGACTGGGCTGAATAAATAGGGTATTCATGACACGAAAATCCAAATTTACTGCAATACTAGAAAGCGTTTGGTCTAATGGGCGCAGTTTCACGTCATTGCAGACAATACGGGAGTCGGGAACTCTTCAAATAAAATTAAATGCCGAACTAGGATTTAGAAACACTGCAAAATTTAGTTAGCGAGTAAAAGGTTCAAAAAAAAAAAAGATTAAGGCATTTAACTACATTTGGCGGTTTTTCGCATAATCACAGTCAATATACAACCAAGTTTATTTTCTTTCTTTCAAACTATTTAGAAATCTGTGCTAACGCTCAGTTTGACATCCGATATATACCTACACAAAATAATTCAATTTTTACCTAGTTAATTTATTATAACTAAATTATGAGATTCAATTCAGCGATATATCATAATATAGCGTTAATTGTGAAAACTATCCATATTTTCGTTCTTTAATTTTACAGGCATTTAACCCTGATGCTCCACGTGACTTAATTCATGGTACGGATGCAATTTGTCTGTATGGCGATATTTCCGACGGGAATTAAATACGCATCCTTCTAGTTACATTTCATACACGCTGCCCAATGAGCTAAGAAACATCTTATGTAACTAAATACTATGGTTATCATGACTCGGCAATATATTTGCTATAATGACGGTAGGCTTAGCATTGGCAGTCGGAGAAATGGGTCGCATAGGATAACGATTGCTTTATCTGTATCCACTTTAAAAAGGATTTAGTATTTCACTTATTATGTTGAGAACAATGCACCACATATCACTGTTTCTGTAACGATTAAATATTCTTAACTTACTTGTTAGTCGACAATAGGTAGCATATATCACGCAAACTAGTTACGTTATTAATATGTAAATAAGTCAGTGCAAGGTAATAGAGTGATTTATTTTCTTACCCCCGCGCATTTGCAATGTTTTTGCACGAACTGTGAAACGCATGTGAAAAATTCATAGTTTTTAATTTTGCCCTAGTGTTCGCCTGTCCTCGTTACCACGCAAGCAATTTTTGTGCACATTTTATGTACAGTCATAATGCAAATGGGAATAGCACATTTGAATCCGAATATGAGGTAAAAGACTATCTACGCTTTTATCTGCTAGTTATTTGTTCTTGAGTTTTCAGTTTCACCGTGATAAATGATTCATAGGATCCATTTAATGAATGTTTGACATAAAACCTCTTTTCAAACATAATATTCTTGTCCTTATATTGTTTAATGTAACAAAGCTTATTAACCCAGTTGTTACTATCGTTCTTATAAAATTATTATAAACAATGAGGACATTATTGAAAAAAATGTTTATATTCATTCGACACCTCACGGTTGTAGGAAGTGGACAATTAAAGTATTGTGTCGTTTTATAACAGTGGTATATTTTTAAATTAATTTAGAATTTCTGTTATTTTCCATGGATAACTCCAGGTAAGTGTATTTTCACTAAAATTATAACAAATTTCTAAATTATTATAAAAACACGTAATTTGAAAGTTGTTTTATCAGAAATGTATATCACCTACTATTAGATTACATTTTATGTGTGATATTTATGCAGTTTTATTTGCCGTTCTTTTAAACGACCAGTAGTAATATGTACTACTACAGAGTATTGTTTCGTATTTTTAGGGCGCGAGCGAAACGGTCCCGTCCTTTGAGACTGCATGAGATTATTACCGAGTTAGAAGAGGACGAAGAAAGCGAAGTACCCGATGCTATAATCATCTTGCCACCTGAAAATTGTAATGATGATGTTACTGACGAGGATTCAGGAGATGAAAACCATGTAGCTTTGAGTAATTTGCCAGGAAGCCAGTTACGAGCACAGGCTGAAATAAGTGACACATTGGCAGGTAACTGTAGTGATGACGACGAAGACAACATACCCCTCATACAGTTATCAAAGCGCAGACGTGTAGGGCCGGAAGAAGAGACCCTTACACCTCGGTCAATTTCAGATTCAAATGAGGAGACGACGATTAGCGTGACTATTCAAAAAAACAAAACTTATAAATGGGTTTCACGAGACATTCAACCTTCTTTTGAGCAATGGCAGGAATTGCAGACAGCAGCTACACATTTGAATCCATTGGAGTATTTTGAATTGCTCTTTGGAGATAACATTATAAACATGCTTGTAAAATACACCAATCTATACGCAGCTCAAAAAAATTCCAACAAGCCTGTCAGCGTTAGCACCGATGATATGCGATGTTTTATTGGAGTTTTACTTTATAGCGGATACGTCGTTTTGCCTAGAAGGTATATGTACTGGGAAAATTCTTCAGATTGCGGCATGCCAATAGTATACAACGCAATATCTAGGGATAAATTCACTTACATTATGAAAAATCTGCATTGTTGTGACAACACAACCCTGAAGACTAATGATAAGTTTGCTAAGGTACGAGAACTGTTTGATTTGCTCAACAAAAACTTTTCTGCGCATGCACTCTTTGAAGAGCATCACAGCATCGACGAAGCTATGGTTCCCTACTATGGAGGCCATCCATGCAAGCAATTCATAAGAGGGAAACCGATAAGATGGGGGTATAAATTTTGGGTCGGAGCAACACGGCTAGGTTACATAGTTTGGTTTGATCCATACCAAGGACAATCGAATGATGTTGGTAGTCAAAACAAATACCAAAAGCCTCTGGGATTGGGTGCAAGCGTTGTATTACAGTATGCCGATGTACTGCGACAAATATATGGCAAAGCTGCATTCCATTTATTTTTTGACAACTTTTTTACGTCCATTCATCTCATCGATGAACTTCGAGTACGAGGAATAAAGGCTACTGGCACAGTACGTGAAAATCGCGTCGCGAAATGTCCTTTGCCTGCTAACAAAGCATTGAAAAAGACACCACGAGGTACAATCAAGCATCAATCAACCAGGGCAGAACAAATTTTAGTTTGCAAATGGAATGATAACAGTGTTGTGACTGTTGCATCAAACTCTGATACGATTCAGCCTGTGTCTAAGGTAAAGAGATTTTCACAACAACAGAAGAAACATATTCTTGTAGATCAGCCTGCTGTCGTAAAAAAGTATAACGAGAACATGGGAGGGGTGGACAGATCCGACCAGAACATCGGTTTGTACAGGACATCTATCAGAGGCAAGAAGTGGTATTTTTCTTTGATTTGTCATGGACTAGATATGGCAATACATAATTCTTGGCAAATATATAAGAAAAACGGGGGCGAGTATGACTATCTCCACTTTCGCAGAAGTGTTGGAACTGCTCTGCTCGAAACATATAAGAAGAATGTGGAACGTAAAGGTGCTAGGGTTTCCCAAAGTTTCCGCGAAACCTCTCGGTTTGATGGAAAAGATCACATCATTAGGTACAGAGACAAGCAACTTCGGTGTTTAGAATGCCACAAAAAAGCCAGTTTCTATTGTCTTAAATGTAATGTAACCTTGCATCCTAAATTATGTTTTGAAAACTTTCATGTTGCTAAATAAATATATGAGAAATGTATGTTGTCATTTTAATATCACCGTCTACCTACTTAGTAGTACATATTACTACCGTCCTTTTAAAAGTACACCATTTTCCGGGATTTCCACAACAGATAAAATTTTTATATTATTTTTCCAGTGAAACTTTATGCTATATGGACACAATATGTAAATTTCACCTTAATATGATAACAAAAATTGTTTCAGTAACATCTGGGTTAATGAAACTCTAAATACACATCTAAGATGGCGCAGTCGACTCGACGTTAATTTCCTTCCAAATAAAATACATCATTAGAGTAATATCCTATTCAGAATCCAAACACATAATTTAAATCAAACATTGCGAGATTACTCTGATAATCTCATGATGTTGAACAAATACTAACCTATATTATAATAGTTAATAAAGCTGTTATTAGGGGACCGATTATGAAGATAATGAAAGGTGGTCCAAGATCGGAGCGTCTCAAAAAAGTTGTACCTGAAGTTGTCTTAATGAAGGTCGTCCCCTGTGAACACAGTTTTATTATTACCGGGTATAGCTAATCACGTAATATTTATGGCTTGTTCACATTCTTCCTAAGGCGTTTGAAGTTCAGACTCAATCCTAACTCGTTAATAGATACGGTTAGTAGCTATATTTACTTCTTTGTCTGCAGTAAGGTATCTTAGATGGAATAATCTATGTGATTTTGTGATTATTTTTAGCAAATTTTTTTTACAGAGATCGTGTCACACATTTTAAATCTTTTCTTATATAAAAAAGTTATAGTTATAATCTTCTATATTATACGTCTTTAATAAAAAGCGTTCGTTTTATCGGTTGTAAAATTGAAGTATGCTTTGAAGCGCTGTTACGATCTCGGCAAAAACACCAACACGATCTCGACGTGAAATTGATACGCTTGTGAGTTGTGACTTGAAAATCTCACTGATTTAACGTTCAATGCTGCTTGCGTTTACAACAAGGCATTGTATATCTGCAAATGTAGAAAAAGTTTAATTAATTCACACAATATTATGTAAGTTTATGTATCTATAGATGTACAAAACAAAATAAATTAGCAGAAATAATTTGCGGTTGTTATTAAATTATGGTACAAAGAAAGGGAAACCACGCAAAAACTAATAAGTTGGAAACTTGATTATTCACCGCGAGTGTATACAGGATGCATAAAGTAAGGGATTCAAACTGTAGCCGTCATTAATGTTGAAGGTTATATTGTAGAGTTTTTACCTCTGATTAATATTTTGGCCGGGGACCAGGTAATGGATTCATTAAGTTTGTTTAGTGAGATCATATAAAATTAATACTAATAGATGATGTATTTGGGTTGCTATGAATAAAAAATTTGAGAAGCGTTTAATTCGGCTATGTTTATATAAAATTGATTTAATCGTGCAAACATTTACATGAAGGGGCTTCCATTTATATGGATATTTTAAATGATGTCCCTTCTTTGATAACACTATGCATAATTTATTACTAACATAAACCATTTGATACTAATTAGATACAAACATCACATGACTAGAATCAAAACGTCACCGACTTACCTTCCCTTAACAACTTCACAATACGCCACAATGTAGTACAATTTGCTTCAATAACAGTCACGCAGACAGACCGAGGTCAAAACATCCTTACAATGGGACGCACAGTAAAATCATTGGTAAATCGCTATCCTTACCAGCTACCTTGTTCACATCGACCACACATGCTTGTTCAGGAAACAAAAATAAACCAAGAGCTGAGCAATTATAACTGTTAATCGAGCCGAGCGGTCGTCCATCGCATACTTATTGTAATTGCTTCGTGACAGTCGTGTTCAAAGGAAATGTAAAAACTTTAGATTGCGATTAGTTAGGCCTTTGTTACACGACACTTTGTAAAAAATGACTGGCAATTTATGGAATGTTGGAGACTAGCAGAGCTTGTGTTGTCAATGAGGCGCGCCGGTATTACGGCTAAAAACAATAAGCCGATGTAATTAGCACCGAACCGGTTTTTATTATAGAATAACAACTTTTTCTACTTGAATAAATCATTTCTAGAATATGTATCTTATCTGTGTATATTTGCAAAATCTGCTACAAAAATATATGCATTATGGACATGTCAACATTTATTATGAGTATCAATAAGCGGATTAAGGGCCGATTTTTCAATCCCGAGATAAACAGTCTAATAACTACCCCTCGAATAGATTTATTCAATTATTTATCTAACTCATAACGGCTCGCCTATTTTTCAATCGTGATTTATTTGATGAATAACTATCTGACCAAATATTTCCATATTGGCAGCTCTGCTCTCGGAGTGGCGAAACAAACATATTAAATTAGTCAGGTTAGAGCGGGATAGAGTCAACTCTTGCAATTTGTCAACAACCGTCATTATGACTCACGTCAGGAGTGCATTTTAAGTTTGTCTTGTATTGCTCTTGTCTTCTATGATTGTTGATTGTTGTTTTGATTCGAGTAAAGAGTTTGGTTAAATTTGTGTTTCAATTTATATATTTTACGATGGAAACGACATACTTAAAGGCAGCGTTCGGCAAATTTTCAATGGCATGGTCATCAGTACTATCAAAAACATCAATTTCAATATGATTTTAATTGATAATAATTATATAGAAAGAGGTTTAATTGTTAATAATTCTACGCTCTATGTTATGACATACGAAAATATCCCAAATTTGACGCGTCAGTTGTCAACTCAAACGCCTAACCGTCGAATAGCGCGCTATCTGGCCGTTGGAGCGGCAAATAGATTTATTCCTCAAATAACGTAGTTATTCGATAGATAAGTCCTATTCGTCTATTGAAAAATTGAATATTTTGTTAACTGAAGAATAAAGTCTATCTAGCTGTTTATCTGGGCATTGAAAAATCGGCCCTAAAGTAAAATAAATTGCCACGACGTTGAAACAGTATATTTGCAAAAAACATTTTAAGCGCATTTCTATAAAAGAATGCAACCGAAGAAAGGGTGTGAAGCTAGCGAGTTATGAAAAAATGCATGTCCATTGTCATAATGCTGTTCCCTGCAGTTGGAAACTGATTTTCCTTGGTCGTTCATGTCACAATGGGCTTAAGTTTATTCGTGAGCCGGCGGTAGGTACCGACGCCATAATAAGTCCATTTGAAATAATCTGCTTTCTCACTCTTTTATTTACTTCGCTCTCCGCGCCGTTCCTCGTTTATTTGTTCTGCGGACGGTCCTTTATAGATATTATCTGGCTTTACTTATTTGTGTGTTAATGCATTCATTTGTTATGTTTATTGTTTGTTAAATTACGTGTGCTTTGTTTGATGTCTTTGTAATTAGACTCGTAGTCGATGTATTGTAGATTGTAAATAGAATACTCAATGTAATGTAACATACCTAGTTTAAAATATATGAGTGAATATAAATCCTTAAATAAGCTGCTGCAAAATAATCATTACCTATTGTAAATGTACATAATACTAAATTAGAAAAAATAATGGGGCTGCATTCTAATTCTAGAAAATACTTAGGAACCGGGATTTTTCCCGAGTGTCACATGGCATTATATGCTATGATTTCTCTTAAGTAGGTAAGTTTACAGATAAAGTGCTGTATTATTTTGTATACATTTAAAATGTACAAACAAATCAAAACCTTATTTACACAACCAACAAAACAAAGGAATTTAATAAAAAAAACATCTAGATGTTTGCTCTGTTTAACAAATCGGAACATAATAAAGAGCGGACCCTAAAATAAATTTCAAAAACCCAATTATCAATCATTAGGCTTTGCTCCTTGTTTTTTATTGGGGTTTATTTCAACGGCTGCCAATAAAGCTTCGATCCGGTTCTTGTGGGGCAAAAAACTGTTGGCAAGGACTATCGGCTGAGCAACTATGACAGTGGTTCTCAAACTTTTTTGGTGACGGAACCCTTTTGGGAAGCCAACTACTTGATGGAACCCTACAATAAAACAATAGTTTTAAAAAGTGTATTCTTTATTAACAAGCATAATAAAAGTACAATGTAACAGGCTTTATTAAATTCTCAGCGATAGTGTGCGCTTCACCTGCTTGTCCAATGCGATAGCTAACTAAAAATGATGCCTCCGTGGCCTTTTCGTTGATAGTTTGTTTTACATGCATCATATTTTTTTGACTGTCCAATAACTGATCTTTTTTACGAACAAAAAATTATTTATATAGACAAGAGTCTTTAGACTCGGGATGTACACTTTCTAAATGTCGGCGCAATTTGACAACTATAGCGTCTAATTCAGAGGCGGCTATCAAAGGAACTGCGCGAGCCCAAGTATACAAGTATACATGTAGGTATACAAGATACCAAACTTATGTTATATTGTACCAGCTATTCTAGGTAACACATGTTTCTACAAATACAAATAAATAAATATGTACCTAAATAAATATACCTACGCGCGGCCGCGGAGTCAAAACGTTCGACCAGAGAGAGGTGTTTTGATTTTTTTTCTAAATTCTTGCGGAACCCCTACAGAGGTATCGCGGAACCCTAGGGTTCCGCGGAACACACTTAGAGTATAGCTGAACTATGAGATTAGAGGACATCGTCTGTATTATAATGCCACCTAGCATGTTATTTGTAAATTGTAAAGCAACTATGAGATTAGAGGACATCGCCTGTATTATAATACAAACTAGCATGACGTTATTTGTAATCTTATTTATTTAGTTACTATTTTATTACACATGCAGAAGATATAGATAGGTATGAAAAGAACATAAAATTAAGGAAAAACACATGCAAATTGCGGTCTTATCGCTATAATGCAATGTAAATGGTTGATCAATAAGTGATCTAAAAAATCTGCGTGTTTTGGTATAAAGAAAATATCTACTTATGTCTTTACGTAGCTGAAAATGGAATAATTAATCAACCGTACGTTTTAATAATTTTATAACGAATAAATCCGTGGCTTATCTTTCATATTACTGGCGCAAATTAAAAAATATAGGGTTTCTAATGAAATCATGTCTAGGTGAACACCGTTGAATGTAAGCATTATGATTAAAATTTGTTTAATAACGTTTTACTTGTATTATGAGAATCGCATGGTTTAATTTCAATTTGCAGTTTAATTATCGCAAATTCTTGACTGTGACAATTTCTTTGATATTGTTTTAGAGAAACTTCTTCTAGGAAACAGCTGCTAATAGAATATTATAAGCGTGTTATTTGTAGTTATTGTTCTATTACACATGCCTATATTATTCGCTAAATGTAATTTATGGTTATCAAATACAGAGAATGTGATATCTTGTCAGTAGGCGGTCTATTTATTAGTTAATATATTAACTTTTTGAATGTCAAATTTTGTTTCGAGACGTATCATGCGTTAGATTTTATTTTAAATTCAAATAATTCAGGGTTTTATAAGAACATAACTTAATTATATTTTATAATTGAAATTGAAGCAAGAATGTTATCAGTTTATTTATTATTCGTTGGTAATTATCACTTCACACTTGATAAAGTCTCAACTCTCAACTTAATTATTAATAAACATATAGCAATAATACTAAATAACACAAATATGTTACAAGTGTTATTATAATTTAAAAATGTTATTACATTACATACGACACTTGTATAACAAATGTTATCATATTCGATCAACTGTACCAAAACAATATATTATTATGATTTATGATCATTGATCGATGTCCTTACTCGCGCACAAACTCAATATATCAGCGATAATGTCAATATCAAAGACAATAAAACGGCACAATTTCCTTTCCAATATTACCTTAAACGTTTATTTTATTCAAGCGCATACTCGAACAACATACGAGCATAGTTTTAAACTGTTTTCGGCTTCCACGGAAAGCCTGATCCTTGTAAATGATTCTACAGAGAGCGTTATCGATAAAGTAGTTCTGAAACCGGTCAAATCTAACTCAAAGCACGTTCTCTGCAACTTCCGACTAGCCTAGATAAGAGAAACTTTACAAATTGCAGCTCTGCTTGCATTCCACCTCATGTATGCCTACTCCGAACAGAATATAAAGTCTCGCGGTTTTATATTCGCATTATTTTCGGAACGTCCAATAGTACATTCACGTTTTATGTACTGGAAACGAAATTACGGAACTGTAATTGTGAATAATGGCGCGCTAAGTTTGAATTCAATCGTTTACACCCGAACAATTGCAGCATAAATGCAGTTCATGATATTGATCAGTTGTTTTTGTTTGGATTTTTTGTTTTGAGTTTATTGCTGCTATGACAATAATTAACGAGATTTAAACAAAGGCAAAACACATAATGTATCGTTAGTTTGGAGGTATGAGAATTAAAAAGAGCTTTATAAACGTGGCTTTCCGAATAAATAACACAGTTCTCTTTTGGGAGTACAGAATGTTATTCCTTTTATGGCATCTATCTCTCCGTTTTAAGGGATTTGTGAGCTGTCAGAAGTTTCAGACAGTTGCTGTTGCTCTCGGAAACAACATGCATTCCGACTTGAAACGTTTTCGTTTATGCATAAATAGGCGTGTGAAACTAAATTTTCAATTATGGCTGTAACGTTATAGTTTATATTGGTTTGAAATGAATATGGAAAAGTTATTGTTATAAAAAAATGTGTTTGATCTGTGTTACTTTTTTGCTAGTGAAATTTTTGAGGAAATAGAAGGAAAGATTTGAGATATAGGAAGGAAATAAAGGATTAATAAGTACAAGTGCAGCATATTGCAAGCATATTGTGCTAAATAAGTAAATACAGGTGTACTTTATTTTATTTCTTTAAAAGCAGCAAGCAAAAATAGAACAGAAAATACGTGTAGTTTTTAGCACGTGTTTTTGTTTTTCGAATAAAAGCAGCATTATTATACCTACCTTCTTGTTATATAAGAACGCGGCGACCGTTTTTCTTAAATAATAAATTTATGAAATCACACAAGAAAACAGCTTTATTTTCTATTGAAATACCGTAAAAGACCTTCACGAGCGCTTGATAGATTCTTTTCATTCCGTATAAAATTGGAATATAGGTTTTTTTCCGCAGCAATTTAAAAACGAAATAGGAACTTTTATGAACAATATTGGAAAATTCGAAAATTCGAGGCAAATGGAATTTCTAAAGCAAGCTTTATGCAGAATGCTTGGAGTCGAGTTCCAGCTTCAAAAACGCCGGCTCGTGAGCTCATCAATGATTTAAATCCTGATAAAACTGAATAAAACGATGTTCCATTGAATTATTTATTTACCAAAAATGCTCTCGCGGTTTGAACTGTTTAAAATATTAATAAGTACTTGAGTTTGTTATTTTTTAATGACATTTAATTTTAAATGTACATATAAAAGTATGCGCATAATAGGTGAAAGTATTTTTTTAAATTGGTCTGTTTTTTTAATTTTTTCATGGCAACATAACTAAAAGTAAAGTACATATAAAAATATTAATTTAGCGTCAAATAAGTAAAATCAAAAAATGCTATTCGAAATACACGGTACCTATTTATTATTATTAAAAGTACTAAATACAAACATCTTTTATATGTTCTGTGAACATAACCTTGCCTTACCCATTAGAGCTGTATCTACATGGAAATAACCTTCAGCACATAATGCCTGCGAAAGCAAAGTTTAAAAAAAGCAGTACTCAATATAATATCGTATTAATATATAGTCTTCAATTTACAAAACATGATACCATTCCCTCCTAGATACAAAGCAGTAAATTTTCTTACTGGCAGATTATTATTTGCTTAAAACTGTATCGTAATAAATTTGCTATCAATATTCAGTATAATAAATTTACCCATACAAGCTCGTGGCTAACGAATTTTATGTAATTTTCAACACTCATTTAAGTCTAATTAAGTAATTAACTATGTAGTGCAATTAAAATTTAATTAACAATTGTTATATGTACTCTTTTAAACATAAATCAAATATTAGTAATCTCGTTTCATATTCGACCTAAATTATGACGATACGAGATGAATATTTGTCTCTTTAAACGTTAGAGATTATTGTAACAATTGGTGACTTGATAAAGGTCTTATTATAAAGCCTTTATACGATAAAACCACTAAAACACTGCCGCCACTATAAATATGTGACGTGCTATTTGATAACTGGCTAATGGCTTATCGAATTATATTTATTCTGATATTGATATTATCTTACATTAGTGATGATATACGCTGAAATAATTTCTCAAATCGTACTCGTAGTTCCTGAGAATAGCGCGTTTAACCAACTAAACAAACTCTTCATATTTATTATATTAGTATAGTTTGGGTATTCCTTGTTTGTTGTCAAAATGAATTTTTAATCAACTAAAAATTTAATCAACGCAAAGTAAAACGAAAAAGTAAATACAAATCCGCCTTCGATAACAATACTGTACGTACCTATATAGGTAACTCTAAGAGTCTAGTGTAGTAGCTAAAGTAGGTACAATAAACAATTATTCGTGTCATATAAACTAAACTCAACCCTCTTGGTGCCCCATGTGTGAGGCTTTAAATCAGCATAAACAGAGCCTTATTCCTCGACGATAGAATACCTTAGTTCCTAGAGCTTTCGACCTTGTACCCTGTATCCTAGGGCCGGTTTCGTGTACAGCCTTATTAAATCACTAGACAGTCAGGTTCGAGTTAAACTGCTCATGAATACTAATTGAAATGCCTCGGAACTTTGATATGTCGTGTAAGTACATTTAAGTTAGATAATTGATCTCTTAGGTTCTTGATAAGGGGCTGTATTTTAGTTGTGTCGTCCGTTTGATCATTTGACGAGAACTAATGTAATTTGTTGTACGATTGTGAAAATGAAAAGTCTTAATAAATGGTAATGTCGTGGTTAAAATAATATTCGATGTTAGATCTTTGTGGATAAGTTCGTGAACAAAAATTAGTATTCCAAATAGCTTGAATAAACTGTGATTCTGAACTTGATATTTGAGTTTCGGTTTGGGATTACTCAATGAGAAATGTTTTAGTAAACTATCTCAAAATACAAATTTACGTTGGATTAACATCAAATTATCCTTCGTTGTAGGATAGCGAAATTTAATTCTTCAATCTATGTTAATGAGAATTAGGTACAATAAATTTAAATCTATTGCTATTAAGTATGTTAATGATAAAACATTTAATGGACATCGTTGTCGCTGTGTTGAGTGATAATGCATCTTGCACCTTGGTAATAGAAATATTCTTTTTTTTATAAAATGGTCATATGTTTTTACTTCTTAGGTTATCATGTGCATGAATATACTTATTTAAGTATATTATATATGATCATTATATAGTTTTGACGTTATCGCGTTGTTTGTAAATATGCAATATTATAATTTTTAACAGCTACCTATAGCAGTAATTAAATTTATTTTAAAATAAAATCTGTACAGAAATAGTCTCAAAAACGTGAGCGTAAAGATCTGTCGTCAGGTCAAAGTGGAGTAAATAAAACGATGTAGGCTGTGGAGTCTAATTTGCATTTAAATGGGTAATGACACATTCAAAGCCGGACCTTTCATTAAATATGCTTACACGTACGATAATCAAGGAAATGCTTAGAAAGTTTAAGGTTCTCGTCACCGACAGCCGTGTTGGTTTTAGTCATTAACTGAGTTTATATTATATATTCATGAGTGTAAGATTTTCAATAAAGTGATAAGAAATTATACGGGTAATTTATATGAGAAGTTAAATAAGTAGCGACTCAATGTAATAAGCACATCGAGTTGTTGTTGTCTCAGCAGAGTAATAGTAGGTAGGAATTTATAAACGGAGTTATTTATATCGAGTTGTTATTGATTCGTAGCAGGATAATTGACACAAATTGTTACCATTTTTACCCACGTATTATAATTTGTATCCAATATTTAGGTGTTAAATACAAAAAAGTATATATATTATATAGTAAACATATCTATATATTCAGTACACAGTCCATGGCCAAATTATACGCAATCATATTCGGGAGCATGTGTCTTTTTGACCTACATTCTGTCCGCTATTCGACTGTCAAGACCCTTATTGGCACCGACACTTGCGCCTAAACAAGTTAAATCTACTCGCCGAGCATTGCGCCTGGGGACTATTCTGAATTAAAGTCCAAATTTTAGGACAGTTTATTCTAGCTAGTTGTTCTGTATGAAGTAATTCAAGCTCGTAATTAATTAAGTAGTACGAACAAGTTGCATACAAATATTAAATGGGAATTAGCGTTATAAGTAATATTTCTGTAAGTATATAAACATTATAACAAACAAGCTCCATAATCCGTACAATAAAATGTTTTGATAACTGTAAGCTTCTAAAAATATTTCCAAGATGCTCTATACTGAAGTAAGAGCTCGTTATCAGTTAAGCCGATTCTACCAGAGCGACATTCATGAGATTAGTTTCTTCTGTTTAGCGCACTCGGTCTTAATTTAATACAGAAGGCAACGTTGAGAACACTCAGGCATTCAGTCGCCTGATTCTGAAGCAATTCGAGCTCAACTTCGAACCTTAAAGGAACCGAAAGCAGGATCATTCATCGTACGCCTTGTGTAGGCTCAAGTATGACGTTGTATGGAAGCTGAAATGGTAAATAACCAAAGCCTTTGAAATTCAGGTAAGAGGTGCAACGAGGCTTTTCATCCGAGAGGCCTACATGTGGTTAGAATTTCAGAATGCGGCAGTGTTATGAATGAAATTTGATTCTATCGAGCCTACACAAACCAATTTGTAATAAGCCGAAGATGAATTGAAATTTTATTAGCCGTTTGCTACGAACAAAAACAGTCGTTATTTATTAACCGTAGAGACACGTTTTTAGCATATTCCTTGCTAACGATGTAAAATTCCATAAAGGAGTTTTATTTCATAAAAGATTGCAGATTAATTTATTATGTTTCATATGCCGCATGTCACTTACCCGAGAGACGCGATATATTATTTAATATTCAATTTACGCGTGAAACATTTTATGAACGATATAAAAAGTTAACGACGGGGCTGTTCTAAACGACAGAAGGTAATGTTCTCCATTTTGGATAATGACACTCGCAGCTTCTATTCACGGGCGTAGTAATTTTGTCATTTTAAAGGGAAAAAAGGTGATTCTGCCCGGTCTCAGTCATCACTCGTCGAGTCCCTTATCGTTGGCCTGCGATAAGAGTGCTCAACGGACCTGCCAAAATTGGACGTCCCATTTGTGATGCCACTCTTGATTCTTGAAACGCCACTATGTTTTATTCGCTGAAATGTTACGCTGTAGGTCTTGTATTTTTGTAATTTAGGATAAGTATGTTGCTTCTTATTGATATTTAAAAAGCTTAGAAAATCTTAATGTCTCTAATAATATCTATTAGTACCAGTAAATGGTGACACTTTCTTATTTCCATTAAGGTTTATCAGAATGAATATAGCTTTAAAATAGTTTGGAAAATCCAAAAGTGCACGCCTCATAATTTTTTTTTAATAATTATTTATTAATTATTATTTTTGTTTATTTAATAACAATTAAACCACATCGAATCAGACCCTGAAAAATGAAAGGGTTCTATTCCTGAGCATACTCAAGCGTAAGAGAAAAAAAAAGACTCGATTAGTAAAGTATTTCGGTCGCTATCGTGTTAACAAGAAAAAGGATCCGCACATACAGACACACGGACGTCCAAGACAGAACTTTTTTAAACTGTTTTTTAACTAGTTTAAATAACAAAAATGACATCAAAAATATCATGAACGTTAAAAATAGTGTTTTTTCTTAATATGTGTGTGTATGTATTATCTTACAAGTGCAATGTATGATACATAAAGACATTTTAAGTTTGAAAAATCAGATGTTTTGCGCGAAGTGACAGTAGTACCCACCTCAACGCTTCGCTTATGAGGCGTGCAATTTTTCTTTATCATCGAATGCGTAATTTCACTTTCCATTTGTATTGTCACTAGCTTAAGCCCGCGGCTTCGCTTTCATGATACTCGATAAAACGCTGTGAATATATATTCCAGGCTGTAATCTATTTGCATAACACATTCAAATGCGCTCCAAATTTTTGTGTGAACAACAAATATATTCACACTTTCAGAGTAATGTATATATATATAGAACAAATGATATTGAACAAATGTATATTTGTAGATAGGATATGTTTTATATATAAATTGTCAATTCAATTTCAAATATATTTGTCGTAAGCTTGATTTAAATACACGAAATTTAAATTGTTTGCTAAGTACACACGCAAGTTTCCTAATTACACCAAGACGAGCGTCTAAGAAACTAAGCTCACATCAAACAAACAGCTAAAGTAACATATTAAGATTCGAATCAAATTCCTTAATGAGTAAAAAATTCTTAATACCTACGTTGTCGCAATAATTAGGTAATTATTGCTACAAGGTTGTAGGAATATGGAATTTATTATTTTTATTCATAAAGCAAGTGTGATAAAATATAATTAAGAGAATACAAGTTTCTACTTTTATATTTTCACAATATAAATAGTTGTTCTCCATTAGTTTTCAATAAATTAAATATCTGTTTACTGTTTTCAATTCCAAATTATTTTTTTCATTTAAATTAATTCCCGTATCTGATTGTGGATAAATTTTATCGGCGTCTAGTAATTACTTTAGTCGATGACTCCATTAAATGCATTTGAGGCAAGTGAAAGTATAATGCAAAGAGTTGGGCGACGAGGAACTTAAAATGGATTTCTGCAAACAGATCTTGCAGATGGAAGTTTCTCGCGTTTGAAGCTTTAATAAACTAAGAAGATTTACTTGTTTGCGTTGGAATTGAAGATGTAAGTATGCTGCCTATTTACAAATTAGTTTGAGAATTTAGAATTTTTGTATTCTTTTCGTACTTATATACGTTAGTACTGCATGGATTTACTTCAAATTTGGTACAGCTTGAGATCTGAGGAAGGACATAATGGTTTTATGCCGGAAATCCAACGGGAACGGGAAAAATGCGGGTTTTTCTTTGACTACGCGGGCGAAGCCGCTGGCGGAAAGCTAGTATCCTGTATAAAAACTAACGCTTGTAGAACAGATTTGCACACGATTTGTACCACAAGCATTACGGGTAAATTGCGGATTGTTACTGCACTGCAACGTTCCAAAGTATTAGTATTAGGGCAGTATAGGATGAAATTGCGTTCGTAACGTTGCGTGCTTACATGGAGAGCTGCCAACACGAGGCCACGGATGGCCGTTGATTTACGCCGTGTCAGCTTTGATAAAGGTTTCTTATTAAGTCTTAATAAAGCGGGGCTCGTACGCAGCGGGATCCGTCGGGGGCCAACGTAAATACATTTTGTAGATCGGTGCCCCGTATTCAATGTTTTATTAGACGATATTAAATTTAGGACGTCGTTAATATTATTTTTCTTAGAAGCGCTATTTTACCTAATATTTCATGAATTTAAAAATGAAATGCAAAAGTAACCTTTTCATTTGACAATATAATTTCATAATATTTGTACTGTTACTTTTAAATAACATTAGAACCATAGAACTAATATTTTCGAAAAACGGTATTAGGCGCCCTATTCGTTCAAGACTGGGGTTGGATATAAAACAAACGAGTGATAGTAATACGCAATAACATCCTCCTGCGAGCTTGTCGAATATACGAGATATCGAAGGTTTTACACGATTTTATCTTTTCCACAAAAACGACTTGCAGGAAAGGTTGTAACATGAATTTTTATTTTCCATGGAATTATTGGTGGGTATGAAGCTTTTACGAAAAACTAAAACTCGACGTTAAGTTTAGTCTATTGTAACTGAAATACTTTTAAAGATGTATAAGATGATATTTATGCATTTAATGTTATTAATCATGTTAATGTAATTGAAATTATATTTGTAAAATCTGCAATTAAACGCGATGACGCGATGAGCTTATTCATTGATTTAAATAATTTATTGGTAATATACAATTTCATTTACAAATAAATTGCTAAATGCATACAAAACAAAGTTTAAACTTTCACAAATCGATACTTTTATTTGTTTCAAAGCATCGAGTGTGATGACAGGATGCGTCAGACTTGCGTAATCAAAACCACAATCCGAAAGGACTTTGCCAAACCATAGGAATTAATTTATTTCAATTCACGTGGTCCAATATTACTCATTGTTTCGAAGCTGTTGATTCTGAGTGTGTATCATTGACGAGTTTGTTTATGACGTCAAGGTGTTTTTGAGAAAGGGCTTCGCATTTAAAGGCGGAATTGAATTCTATCTATAATTTTTTGTGAATGCGATATTTGTACCTACTGTTTTTCGCATATTGATATAATTGATTATTAACAATTAATTAAGCTCAAAACAAATATAGTATGTTATTATGGAATAAATTGGTCCTACTGCACAAAGAAAGATTCTACTTGCGAGTTGCGAATTTATTGAACAGAATTATTGAACAGAAAATAACATTGTTAAGTTTTTATATTGTAAGTTTTATCGAAGACCCGGTATAAGACAACCTGTATTATAGCGTGTTATTACGAAGGTATAAAATAGCGATTGTATTACTGCACACTTGTGCGGAATGGACGTCGTTCCTTTTTACTTCGTATTCCGGTAAGGAGCGGCGCAGGCATGAATAAAATCCACTTGCGATCTAGTTGGCACAGGTGTTCTTAAGAACGATTCCTTTTAATCCAACAGTGCTTTGCGATATAGTACGAAAATTCTTAACTCTAAAATATTTTACACGTTCACTTCAGTGGAAATCAGGATTTCTCTCTTTTTACGACACGTCAATTTAGATTTTTGCGATTCGTCGAACGCAATTTACGCAGACGATATTGGAATTGTATTTAGGTTAACGCGCTCTGAATTATGTATGAGCCATCAGTAAAAAAACAAATTCTTCACTATTGTCACATCGGGGCTCATACCGATAAGGAATAATGTCTACAAAGTGATGTTGGGTCAGTGCCAGTTCGGTCCTTTAAATGCGCTATCGTCGATTCGAGGCGTATCGTCGTGAATGAAATGAGAAAAAAGTATCCGGCTAAGTTGCTTTTAGCTCGCAAATTGTCAGCCGACAGCGACAGCTACAGATAAATTTCGTTTTTATGCAAATTATTTCGTTTGTTTTAACTGCTCTATGTTTAGCGACCAGGATTGGTGGTGGCGTTCTAAAAGCGTATACAACTTTGTAAAACTGGATTTTTTAAGTAGTTTTATAACTGTTTTACAGCGATATAGTTTAGTTTATTTATGTGCTCTCAGCGTTTTTATTAATGCGACGTCAGGTGAGCAGTAGAACATGTTTAATGTTTATAAAATGTGTCCGTTAAAAGGTATTCATTTAAAGTTGTTATTTATGGATTATTTTGGAAGTTCGGTAATATGCATGACATAACACATAATAATATAATGAAAACAAAGATTACAATAGCCTGTTCCCAACAAAAATGTCAGTTTAATAATATGTTGAGTTAACATAATTGTTTCAGACACAATGTATACTTTATTGTACTGAAACAATAACACGTTGCATAATGCTTTTGTCAGTTTTATTCCTGCAGATAAGTTTATATGAAATGATTTCGAATATAATTTGTAACGTTTAACTTTAGAAATGCGCGAAATGCGCAAGTTGAATATCTCGTTGTTATTATAAGACAACATAGACGAAGAAAATGTGACACAATATCATTAGCAAAATGGGTCAAATGCTTTGTTTGATCTTTGGAGGAGTTCTCTAGGTGCTAGTTATTATAATGAATGAAATAGTAATACTGGCTACGAAGACCTAATTATTTTTGTCAAGGGAAATGAAAGTATTCGTTAATGTTATTATTTATTTTACGATTGTAGACAAATTTCATTGAATAAAGTTAACTGGCATATTAATTTTAATTTAATTTGTTTTAACTATTTATTTTGATTTAACATGAATCATATTTTAATATTTAATGTATAACACCAACACTTAACACTTACAATTAAATATTACTTATATACCTACCTACACGAAACAATAAATGAACCCAACAATTTTTGTAAACATCTTTATTCTTATCGTGAGAATTTTGATAAACATAACAGTTGGTAACTATAAACAAAAATCCTGTATTGTACCACACCTCAATACAACCACAATCATATATAATGCAAGATTACATACACAAAGTTAATAAACCGTTGCCTATTAAATAGATTTCCTTACGTCATTGCGTAACAATTTTCCAAACAATTTATCTTACATTATCAGTATCGAAGCCACTTGTGTTGAACAAGTTCCGAGGCTGCTATGTAGAATGTAGTTAATATTTGCGTGACCGACCGTTTTCATGTTAGGCCATCGATCGCGTGACTTTACGATATCTGAGTACCCAGCATACAATTACGGGCATCAGGATGGTATAAATTAATGTACAACTTCATTATGAAATCGGTAATCGTATGCACAAGCCCTTCTAGGCGTGTATACATTTTCCGTGAATAATGTTCAGCTGTAAGATTCGTATTTAAATTAGGATTGTATTATATCAATTGCGAAACCTTCCTCAGATTTTTCACACTCTCCTCACATGGTACTACACTAGATAAGATATTTCGGAATATTTTTTTTATTTTGCCAACTTAATCAAGCAGTACCTATATTAAAAACGTTGCAGTTGCCATAATGTAGTGCTAATAGTAAAAATTATACTAACTGTTGTTATAAATATTAAACTTTTATTCTGTACTGTGTAATGTACATACATTCAGAGGCGGCTCGCCCTAAGGAGCGCTGGTGCAGTGAACTCCCATAAATAATTATAATAAAATCATACTCCTTAATTTCATTATTAATATTAATTATTACTATTTAAAATCAATCGTAATCGTAAAAAACTACTGTCAATACCAATGAATATATCCATCATTCCATCATTCCATACACCTGAATAATACTGTATTATACAGTAACGCGCGAAGCGGAGCGGACACGATTGCGCTCCAATGAAAAAATATTTAGTACATTTCCTAATACGAAATCCAATAGGAGTGAAAGAGAGGGTTTGCCAGTGCCCTGCGCGCGTGAAACAGAAGATTTTCTATGGAAAAATAGCAAAATTCGGAGCGCCGCTCCCGCAAACGTTGCCGGTTCGTTTTTACCGCCCGGGCGCGGCGCCCGTACACAGGACAGCGATTGCGCGCGACGTTGCCACTCTCTATATTATAAACAAACACTCGACTCTCGAGTCAACTTCAATGCACGCGCGCGAATGCAAATTCGGGAATTTTCTAATTAAAATCATAAGATACGTGTTGAAATAGTCTGTAGTTATCAGTATTACTTGTGAGTGTGAAAATGAACAATTATAATGTGGCGTTCATTAAAAAGTGTGTTAAAACGTTACAAATTCGGCTTGAATTGAAAGCTAAGGGACTGCCACGGCCTGAACTTGACCTTACGCAAAAATGTACGACAAAAACGAAAACATATACGCGTGTGTTTAAATCCGAACAATATTATGTGAAAACACCGTGGTTGTGTGGTTGTGATGAAAGCAACAACAGACATTTACGAATGTCTTGTCGCTTTAAGTTATAGATATTTTTGCACACCAAAAAGAAAGACGTATGTATTTCCTTTATAAGTAATTTTTTTTGATAAATGCACTGCTTTACACCATGTATTTTCAGTGTTTTATTTCAAGTGAACACCCATAAAATTTTGTCACGAGCCGCCTCTGCATACATTATAAGGGTTCTCAAACACTTAAAAGCTTTAAAAAGTCAATCTATAAAGTGTCTCCTCCATTAGTCCATGCATTGCGCTTCTTCTGATCCCCAGATATGACATGAACCTCAACTTTACTCCGACTTGATTAATGTAGGTCGCCTGCACTATTTTTCTTTTATTTTGATAATGGCGGAACAGATGACCTAGTATTTTCACGCCCCTCTACACTTTTAATTATATTTTCTTTTATTTACAATCTCGTGGAAAATAATACCTACCTAGATTAAAATATCGTCGCTCCCTTTACTTTACTTTATTAGTTACGTTCAAGGTTATAATATGAATTTGTATAAAAAACTAGTGTACAAAAATAATTGTTCGAAACACGAAGAAATCGTGAACTTTTCACGATTTCTTCGTGTTTTAAAATAAAAATGTTCCCTTATCATGTAGTAAAAATAACATTCCTCATAATATACAGGGTTACAGGTTAAGTCGACCTATTCCTGTTAAGAGCGTGTAGTAGGGGTCAAAACAAACTGTTTTGATCTTATAATACCATATCCAAAAGTTAGCCGTTGAAGAGTTATTGCAATTTTAATTTTTTTCTTGAAAATGCCACTTTATCTTCGCATTTAGCGTTTAATTTTTTATTTTACTTATTTGGTCTGGGTTTTTTTGAGCTTTTATGTAAAGGTTGAGTTAAACAATAATTATCAGCAATAAAAATCCATATCGCTGCAAACAATTCAAAGAAATGGCTTTTAAACTAAAAATAATAACATTAAAGTAATTAAGTTAACTCGTTTTAAACAAAGATATTGAAAAAAATCTCTATGAAAATGTGTCTGCAGATGTTTTTAAAAACATGTGCATGTTCTTAGCTATGTAAAAACGTATGATAACCTCAGGTAGCATTCGTAGATTCCAAGAAATCGGGGATAAACATGGGACAGTGTTAGTAAAGTACAACATCAGAATAAATTTTGTCATAATTTATTTTTCTTAAAAACTTTACAGTTCCTGCTCAACATGTCTTCCTCTATTGCGAACACATATTCGAAACCCTTTTCCGCAGAGAACTCTTGACTACCCCAGTTGTTAATTGGTTCCTCATCTTATTGGCTGCATCGATAATTTTTTGTCGTAAAATATCAATAGATGGAATCGGGTTCGGCTCATTGTACACCAGACTCTTCATATGCCCCCATACGTAAAAGTCCATGGGGGTTAGGTCTGGACTTCTAGCCGGCCATGGTATGGGCCCACCTCTTCCGATCCATCTGTTTGGATAGTTGATGTCTAACCATTCTCTAACACTTCTTCTGTAATGTGCAGGGCAGCCATCATGTTGGAACCACATGTCTCTTAACAAAGTCAGGACTCAGGGGTATGTCTTCAAGTAGGTCGCTTAAATGTTGGCGCAGAAAGGTCTCATAATTTTCACCATTTAGGTTGTCTGGAAGGAAGTATGGTCCAATTAATTTATTTGAAATTATCCCCATCCACACATTAAGACTGAATCGTCTTTGTGATTTTTTTGGATTCTTCTTGTTAGGATTGCCACGTGCTTTCGGAGCCCAATAGTGAGCGTTATGGTAGTTTGTGATACCGTCTTGATCAAATTTGGACTCATCTGTCCATAATTTTTTTTTGAAAAACGAGGGGTTTTCCAGATCCGCATTCAACATGAATCTACAAAAATCTAGTCTTCTTAAAGGATCTCCTTCTTCCATCACGTGCACGGGCGTGTAGTGATATGGGTAATATCCTGAAGTGTTCATTGTGAACCATACTTTCCACTGAGACAGACCAAGTTCTCGGGCAACAATGTTTGTTGATGTCGTGGGATCCATTCGAAAAAATCGCTTAATTTCATTTTCCTCTTCGTCTTCCTCATCCCGGACAGATGGCCGACCGACGTCTGTTCGTCGTCTTAGAATCGAACCAGTTTCTCTAAGGCGACGATAGGTCCCTTCGAAGACACTAACATCTGGTGCACGACGGTCAGGATAGCGGGTCATGTATTCCGCACGATCATGTGCAGATACACCTTGTCAAAACCCGTAACACATCAAAATGTCAGCATATTCTTCGTTAGTATACGAACTCATCTTGAAAATTCAAATCGCAAGCAAGTCCAGTTTCGAGTCACGGTCACAGAATCGGAAGAAAATCAGTCCAAAAAGAAAGCCAAGTCGCGTTGTCAATACACAGAGGAGCACAGAAATCGCATCTACTACGGACGAATCACATAAGCAGACTAAAAAATACAAAGCGGCATCCTTCGCCCCATACAGCTTCGTCCATCACCTTGCTCGCTCTCTCCAGTAGGTGGAAGCGAGATAGTTGCAGCGTGTGAGTGAGACATCATAATCACGCGGCACAACCATTTATTGTTCGCATAGGCAGATAATAACTAGACCGATGTTAAATGAGCTATTCTAAGAATTATTTCCCCATACCAAGTTTATCCCCGATTTCTTGGAATCTACGAATGCTACCTGAGGTTATCATACCTTTTTACATAGCTAAGAACATGCACATGTTTTTAAAAACATCTGCAGACACATTTTCATAGAGATTTTTTTCAATATCTTTGTTTAAAACGAGTTAACTTAATTACTTTAATGTTATTATTTTTAGTTTAAAAGCCATTTCTTTGAATTGTTTGCAGCGATATGGATTTTTATTGCTGAGAATTATTGTTTAACTCAACCTTTACATAAAAACTCAAAAAAACCCAGACCAAATAAGTAAAATAAAAAATTAAACGCTAAATGCGAAGATAAAGTGGCATTTTCAAGAAAAAAATTAAAATTGCAATAACTCTTCAACGGCTAACTTTTGGATATGGTATTATAAGATCAAATCAGTTTGTTTTGACCCCTACTACACGCTCTTAACAGGAATAGGTCGACTTAACCTGTAACCCTGTATTAAACTTTACCTACTGTGATAGGGTTCTACTAAATATAAGTATATTGTACCTACATATAGTAATTTATTTACAAGGTACAAGACCAAATAATGATAATATCATAATTTAATGGCAAAATAACTTAAATACTTATGTATAAGTCGTTAAATATTCAGCTTCCATTATCCTGATACCTAGTTAAGTTTTAAGGAAACAGGATAATAAACAAATGTCCATTACCATTTTCTCTGTAAATGTTATGAAATAATTCTCTTTTAAGCGCGTCTAATAAAAACCCGGTAAACGTAAGAAAAAAGTTTTACATTAAAGTTGATTATGAAATATGAATTTTTAATCTCACGACGAATGACAATATATTTCCATATTATTATAAATATTTTTTGCATACAACCTTGACCTAGCGTTTAACGACCCTGACCAGCTGTATTGATTCATTCAGTAGATTCAGCGCTACATTCTAGTTCCGCTCGCAGATATTTAGAGCGCTTTAAAGCTCTTTCCGAGAAATGCGTTATCACTTCACACTGGCAATTCATTCCATCCGTAATGGTGAAACTATTTGCTTATTTTATTGGCGAAGAAATAATAAATATTGAAGATAATTGAAAATACATACTGTATATTTTCGTATGATAATGCAATAACAATATTTATATTCACTTCATCGTAATGTATTACAAACTTTGCGTTCGTTGTGAACTCAGTTGTAATTTCCAAAAGATGTTAAAGGGAATGATTGGCTGTGGTACTTGTGTTTCTAACGACTTTCAAACTTAACAAAGGGTTTGGAATTTAAAGAAGCCTGAATGCAAATGAGTATAGCAAGTTCCTGACAAGTTGGCACGTACGATATGGCTTATTACACAAAAAGTGGGACAGAACGATTCCCCATTATTCAGGGAGCGAATGGGCAATAACTCATTGAACACCTGTTCCGCTGCAAATAGAAACTTGGGTTGAATTGTTAACTGCGCCTAACTTTTGATGGATTTCGATGACTCGTATGTTTTAGTTTTTCCGCGTTCGGAAAATGCATTACGACATGTGAATCGACTATAGATTTGTTTGTTTTCATCATAAATATTTCCTCACTGCATTGCGATCGAAAAATTATCTCGTATAGATTGTTGTTTATTCAACCCTTGATAAGTTACGATATTATTTTGAAAACAAACATCTTGTTTGCTATAAAAACGAAACCTTGTTGAACTATTTCACTTAAATCGGTGGTTCAAAATAGATCGTCGTATACTTCGTTTATGACGGTCGTAAATCGTTCCAATGAGTTTAGACGAACGTTAGAAACCGCGGATAGGTTGTTTTATTATGAGTGTGTTTAGAAGAAATACATATATAAAGACGACAATTTAGCCCATTCACGTTGGAAAATAAACATGTAAATATGAGTTGAATGGAATCCCGAGAGTGCGTGTCGCGCCGCGATTCCGAGGCGCTCATTACAGCCAAAGAAAATTCTTACCTATTAAAGACATTTTGAAGTTGATTCTTGTTAGATTTTCATGGCGGTGAAATAATGAATATTGTAAGATTTATGTGAATAATAATGTTGTATAGAAATATGATTGTAAACATACCTACTTATATTTAATACCTAAATATTTCTGCTTATATTTTTCAAAAATATTATTTCGATTTCTTAACGTTAATTTTTTATTTCATTGTTTTCAGTTTAATTCAAACTGAATGAAATGTCAAAGTTGACACATTAAAATAGGCATATGTAAACATGACCTAATTATATACAGACGCAGTTGAGCTAATGCCAACTGTGAAAATCTGCTTAATTTCATATAACGTCTAAACTGACTGTTTAGCTATATGATATATGTATGTATTTTGCTACGCGAAACGATTTTGATAACGAATCTTAATCATTGCAAGTCTATTACTTATTACTATATTAATACTAATTTGATTACTTATCACAGAAAATTCAAAATAGTTATGAACTTGATTTATAAAGAGGTCCATCATGACCACAGATAAAATAATAATGATACACCACGTTCATAGATACTTCGGTATCTTTAAAAAATTGATCTTGTTCTTAATTGAAAGGATATTGTAAACTTAATAAGGTAAGGAAACTAAATAGATTTGAGATTTCCCTATTCTTAAAAAATACATGACATGAACAAATAGTAATAAAAATAGCATTCTAGGACTATAAGTGAGCCGTGCAACGTTTATTTCTTTTGGGAAACATTACATAACAACTGCGTTATCTTACAGATGTGGTTAATGATTGTTCGTTGATTTGTTCGTTTATTATTAAAGATTTCATTGTTAACGAAAAACATGTTTGATTAACTAATTTATAGCACCATTGTATGGTAATGTTTACGTTTCCCACATTAATATAATAATAACGGAGGTTTTGAATACCGATGTTAAATACGTTGTTATTTAGTAAAATTATAATCAGTGTTTAAATAGGCATGTACAAAATAAAAAATAGGACAAAATATTTAATCTGAATATGAAGGCATTTTTTTAATCTATTGATATTGTTTACCAATCATGGAAATAGGCCTTCGTTGATTAATTATTTTTACGGCAAATACTGCGAACCTTTATTACAGACAAAGACAAAGGATATAACTCAAAACTTTAACGTTTTTCTCCCCTCATCTAAAATATTTTTATATTCCAACTTCATTTTACAAGATATACAAAGTTTTAGTGGTCGTATTGGAATCGGGATAAACTTTTATTGGATAGCATCCGCTATTGGCAGGAATATTTCGATGCAAACCAATAATCTGGCTATTGGCAAAGTTTTATTGTTTAGGCGAAATTATGCGATCAATAATTTCGTGAAGTATTGTTTAATATCACTGCAGAGACTGCTTTGTTGTCAAGTACTAGTGAATTTCGGATTTTCTGCCAAATTATACTAGTATCTTCTAATTTCAATTATTTTAGAAAACAGACCTGAGCTAAGTTTTCGTTTTATATATTTAGTTTTAGTAAAATCACAATGCAAACTACCGAGCTAATAATAATTTTAAGGAATACGAGCTACATGAGATTTCTTATTAAAAAAGTATAACCTAATGTAGAATTGTTTTCTACAAAAGCAGAAAATATCCGTTAATTAACCGGCCATATTTTGCATAGTAAATTGACTACATTGGGTGCAGGTACCAGGCTCGCATAAGTCGGAGCGGGTCAGCGTGACATCGCATCGTGATTGTAATCGGGCCATTCACGTTCATGCGGAGCACGCTTCCATCTCGCGCCTGGGTACAATGGACCGAATTCTAGGGCTGCTGCCATTGTACATTATTAGATGTCGATGTATTGAAGAATTATATATTGTATGAATGAAGTCATATATTGTAAAACGTATATTGTATAAATGTAATATTACATAAAAATTGCAAAAAAAAAATGTACTTAGTGGAAGGAAATCCGGAAAAAAGATATGACACGAAGTCTGCTGTCTGTGCTCAACAAAACGAAGCAATAGTAACCGCACAAATCACAATACGTTTACATATATTTCCAATAAAGTACGTTCTTTCTTACTTAATGTCATACTCTTCGTCCATTAAGTAGTAGGTCAATGGTTTTCTTTAAACTTTATCGGAATTATTTTAAAACTAATGTTCCTTCAGTGCAGTTTATTCTTGCTTTGTGTTGAAGCTGAAAAAGATTTTTCTCGAATAATAGTCAATTTAATCGATAGTACATTGTTTGTCTTCCTTATCTTTTATATTTCAAGTCTGTAAGTAGCCTCACTAACCACTTTCTAGGTATTTTATTTAAGTACCTAATAAAGGGTTATTACTACCTATTTTTTTAGTTATTATGAATTAAGTAATATAAATCTAGGTAGGTACATAGATAACTAAATTAAACTTCTTGTGTACCTATTATGTAAATGAACTCACCAGTTATTGGAAATTTCTCAGATTATGTTATGTAGTTCAGTAATTCATCGCACTACCTTTTTAACTAACAATAACAGTAATCAAAAAGGATTTTATCTGTTATCCGCGACTAGTTGTACGTGCTCTTAGAGCGATATCGAAACGTTTTCAAGTCCCGTATTTATATTTAAAGTTTGTGGAGCATTCGCTTGTACTCGAAAACTGCAAATATAACGTGAATCCGAAAGACCAGTTCGATCGCCAGATGGATAAATAAACTAGTATAAATATTGGTCATTCTTGTTATTTTTATAAAATTTCAGTGGAAATCTAGACATGCATAAATTCAGTTTACATATGCTTGCGTGCCACTGTTATTTAGTTTGATTCATGTCACATGTTAAAGGTATATCAAGTTGCCCCTTGTGCATTGTAAGGGTACTTGTACTTATTTTGTGGTATTATAGCAACCTTGGTGTTCTACAGTGTAGTTGGTAGTCTTCATCAAGAATAACATGTTATGGCATATGTTGCTATTGAAAATGCAGATAAACGTGTACGATTCCTGTAACGGTAATATTTTCCTGCCATGTTTGTGGTATTAAAAATATTTATTGAATGCTTGTATTCGTATTGCTTTCCAAAGAAATACTAAACCATTAATTGGCCCATGTTGCATGATAGCAAATGGACTTCCAGTGAAAAATGTACCAATTATTTTAACAGCACACGTGTTTGCGAGCAGTATATTTGACCTGAAGTTTTTGACTAGATTAATTGTGGTTCAGATTCGGAAAATAAACTTGCTAACTGCTAACCGGGAATCAAATAACTGGATTAATTAAGTTAAACCCATGCTAACTACTCTGACCAATCGAATAAATAGTTAATGGATTTTCAGGTAATTTTTATAGATTAAAAGCGACGAAAGCGTTATGATTTTTCAATTAATATGTAAATCTATTTCATTCACTCTGAACCTGTGTGACTCGATAAAATAATTGATTGCTTTAACATACATTTTGGTTGCACGTCAAAAACATTTGTACGCATTTCAAATCATTCTGTTTGAGTGCGGTTGATTTCAAAATTTATCTGATATATTTGCAATTAGACCCATTAAATTTTGACCCTGATAAAGTGACGTCGATCAATATGATCATGTCCTGTGTCTTATTCAAGCCCTTTATATCACGTAAGGAAGAAAAATCAATGCAGTCATCCGTTTAAACATTAATAAAAAGGAACTATAAGAAAAAGAGATATGTACTGAATTCCTTTACAGATCTAAGTGTTTGAGAAACACGTGATAATAGTAAAATCTCTAAACCAGGGGTTCCCAACCTTTTTTTGTCTACTGCCCACTTTAAGAATAAATTATTTTTTAACGCCCCCCTTTTTAAACATACTTAAAAACCGCTAAGTACTTATAACTGATTATTGAAACGCAATTTTATAGTATTCGGACAGAGTATCTTTTATTGAAAATAAAACAAACATAATCAATTCTTATATAAAAACTAATGTGAAGGTTGAATCTGATGCTGTTCAATAAGTTTGTTGATATCAGGTTCCAATTTACTCAAAAACAGCCGCATGTCGCCACGTTCGGTAACACGCAAACGATTTCTCTTTTTAATAAGCAGCGTTGCCACAGCACTAAATCCACGTTCACACAAATATGACGATGGGAATGCTATCAAGAATCGTTGAACAATTGACCACAATCCAGGGTACAATTGCGGGATCGGTTTTTGTAGCCAAAATTCTTGATATCCATTTTTGAACTTGATTTTTGTTTCTTCGTTTGTTGTCAATTCTATAAGTTCTTCTTCCAGCTGAGGTGACATTGCTGTGTTGACATTTGAAAACGGATCCAACACCCAGTCTGGTATTTCCAAGTTTAAAATGTCCTGGTATCGTTCGGTGAAGTCAATGTGGAGGTTTTCCAAATGTTGGCAGTAGGCAAACAAGTCGTCGTTACTGCAGAATACCGATAAATTCGGAAAATTGTGAAACTCACGTCTGCCCATATTCTTTTTGTGCAGAAGCAGTTTGGCTTCGAAAGCAGCAACGACATTTTTTGTTTTAATTAAATTTAGTTCATCGCCTTGCAGTTGGAGGTTCATGTCGTTGAACAATTTATACAGGTCTGTCATGTAAGCTATATCATTCTTTGATGTTATGAGCTTGTTGCGCAGTTCTGTATCTTTAGTTTCCAAGAACTCTATCACAGAGTCAAACAGGTTGTAAAATCGCATCAGACAATTGCCTCTTGACAGCCAACGAACTTCAGTATGAAGCAACAAACGGTTGAAATCTTCGTCATTAGTAGCACAAAGTTGATGAAATAATCTATCATTCAAAGAGCTGCTACGGATTTTATTGACTGCTTTGATGACATATTGCAGTGATTGAAATAGTCGTTCACTTAAGTTTCTAGCAACCAAATGTTGTCTATGAATAACGCAATGTATAGCAAGGACATCTGGAATTTTATTCTTTAAGTATGCTATGAAGCCTTTATGGCGCCCTGTCATAGCCGGAGCGCCATCCGTAGCAACTGATATAATATTTTTCAAAGGAATCTTTTTCTCTTCACAAAACTTTTCCAATGTATTGAATTTGGTTTCGCCTTTTGTATCTGTCTCCAAATTTCTGGCAAACAATAGTTCTTCACATATTTTCTCATCTTTAATAAACCTCCCGTAAGATAGCAACAACGCTTCATTAGTTGGTAAAGTGGACTCATCGAGCTGAATTGAGAATTGACTAGTCCTCAGATGATTGCACAATGATTCTTCAATGTTTTCAGCCATTTCATCAATTCGTCTTTGCACAGAATTATTACTCAAAGGAATTTTTCGGATAATATCTGCGGGCGGTTTATGAAGCACAGCAGTTATTACTTCCTTTATAGCTGGCAATATTAACTCTTCTCCGATGTTGTGTGGTTTGCCTTTTTTGAGCAATTAACAAAGAGATATTGTACGAAGCTCGAAGTCCGTCGTCATCTTGCTGAGCAGCCGCCGAAAATAGTTTTGATACACTTGGCTGAGTATTATGCTTCTTCTCTAGGTCTTGAAAATATGCTACATTCTTGTCTTTCTTATCTGGATGCATTTTATTCAAATTATCTTGCAGTCTTGAAGGCTTCATTGCTTCGTTCGAAAATGTTTTTAGACATAGAAGACACAAAGGCGACGACGGGTTTGTGGGATTTTCAATAAATCCGAATTTAATATATTCCGCAGAGTATTGCCGTCTCTTCTTTTTTACTTCCGACATTGTTTTGTTTTGAGAAATACGTAAGTGTTGAAATCAAGTACTGCTTATCTATTATGCGCGAAACCGCAAATGAAAATAAAATAAATTTACGTCGTTTATATAGGATTGCATAAGCAGCACGCACCAACAGGAATAAGACAAACGTGCTTAAACTCGTTTATCTCATTCGACGCCCAATCGTACTCGACAAGCAAGAACAAGTATTATAGAACCAGCCGATTGATACAGGAATGTACAAATCGGATTATTTAACAAAAACTTGTTAAAACATGATTGTCCGCGGTCTATTATATCGAACCGAGTTTGAGCTATATCTTAATAATTAATATTAGTTGATGTTCACGATGTCGACTCTCGAAGTCGAGAGCTCAGTCGGCGTCTAAAAGTCTTCCTAGCTAGGTAGATGAAATTATAAATCGACCCCAAAGCCCTACACAACGCCCCCTTTTTTTCTGGGTCTCTTACCGCTCCCCTTTAGGCCTGCAGCGCCCACAAGGGGGCGTTATCGCCCACGTTGGGAAAGACTGCTCTAAACGGTTCGTGTCAGACGATTATTGCCGTTCTAAAAAGCACGAGCTTTTCCTTTTTTCTTACGGCGCTCTGTTGCTCTAGAAAATTGTCGATTTTAAAATTAAACAACTGTTTAGTACTATTGTTATTCTCTTTAAAATTGTCTAGACTCTATATATATATATATATATATATATATATATATATATATATATATATATATATATTATATATATATATATATATTATATATATATATATATATATATATATATATATATACCTATAGCTAGATAATATAATGAACTAAAATTTTAGAACTTTTATTTCATAAATGCTATTATGATTTTTTAATCAAATTACACCATGCAAATATTTGCTTTTTAAAATATTAACTTCATTATCGTAATATATTTTTCCGTCATACGTGTGGCACGCGAAGGTAAGCCAGTTACATAGTGTTTACATACACGCCCTCCAGTTAAAACATAGCACCATGTCGTATAGGTACACTTAAAAGTTGCATTGAGTATTCCTAGACATTATTGTTGAGATTCGCAGATGTTGAATATTGTGAGATAAGATTCAAACTGGGAAATCCCATCTCGCGGTCTAAATTATTTGATATAAATTTCCCCATTTCCAGAATTCACAGTTCATAAAATAATGTGCTAAGGTTTCCTCTCAGTAAAAGCTACATGCTGAACATATATTCTATTTTTGCTGTGTAAAGCTTCAAAGTTGAAATATAGCCAAGCGATAAATCTCGCTTGCTTGAGCAAATCGTTCTATATCCCGGATACCGATGTATTGCTGGTTTATACGCTAAGTTCGTTCTTCGATCCTATTAACTAATATTGAAATATTGAGGATGCAGGATACGATTTTATTTTGTCTTGTTACCTGCAGACTTGCGATATGAAGTGAAATGTGTATTGCTGTAGTGGATATGCAAATATAGAGTAATATATATTTTATAGCCATTGTTGGTAAAGTATCTTGTGAGTTCTCTCATCGGCTTGTTAGAAGCGTGTATTGGGAGTGTGAGAATGAGGGAAAGATATCTGTGTCACACTTATGCACGCTATCTCTCGCGCTGTTGGCTAGTCTTCGTGACTGAAATTCGGCCAGATGGCCATACAAGATATCAGTGACAGTTTAATTGATTTTGCATCTAATATGAATTAAGTGAACAAGACAATTGCTGTTTAAAAACAATATCTAGAAAAAATTATACCTATGTTTATCTTAATAATATTATAAAGCTGAAGAGTTTGTTTCCTTGTTTGCTTGAACGCGTTTATTAAAAAATTGGTCCGATTTTAAATGTTCTTTTCACCGCTAGGTAGATAGCCCGTTTATTGATGAAGGCTATAGGCTATATATTATCACGCTAAGAGCAAAAGGGTCGGAGCAATGCGGGTAAAACCGGGGTCCACAGCTAGTATTTTAAAGCAAGCTTTAACCATTTCGATCAATTTGTTATATTTTCAATACTTTATGCTAATTACAACGGGTTCATTAAAAGTAAACTGAAAACTATAGGTACACTATACACTTTAGTTTCCATATAATATTTTGGAGCTATAACACGTTCCATAAAGTCATGATATTGTACACTTGACAGTTCCGGAGAGGCGGACCTCGGGCGAGGAAACTTTTCGGCGATCTCACTGGCTCCTCAGTTAATTCATTACTCCAATTATAGTCTGTCCACTATAAGAATTGTTTTTTGACAGCTCGACGGGTGATACCAGAAGTGATGTACAAAAGATTATCGATTGTGATACCATTTCAATTATAAATTCAAAATATTATCATAAATCGAATCAGGCACGTAAATAATAATTACAACGTAAACATACTAATAAGATATGTAATAATAAGACCACATATCTATGCATTTTATGTTAAAAGTAAACTAAACTAATATTTTATTATTTATCTTACAATTTGGTTGTCTTTATGTTTAAATTATATAACATAATAGAAGGGTTTTTCTGTATCGGATACATTTTACGGAGTATTTCTATCGATTATTATAATCTATCGACCCATCATTGAATAATTCTGTGTAGACATCACTAAGTGGGCGGGGCCTGTCCATGAAGTACAATAATTATTTGTATGACATTTTAACATAGAAAATACAATCCTTCATAGGCGTTAAGCTGTCAAAAAGCAAATAATATAATGGACAGAGTATAGTACGCCGAAACACGCGCATTTAATATTTCAGAAAGATTAAACAAACAGACAGCTTGCTTTTAATGTGTAAAGAAAAAGTTAAAGCTGTAGATGTATTTAAGGAATTCAGGCTTTGATATTTTTAAGTAATTCATTGCTCGAGCTCTTGAATTTTTGAGTCTGTATTCAAAATAAACTTTACGCTAATTACTAATTTTAAGGAGGTACAATTTGTTAAATTTTTGTAGTTGTTATTTTTCAGTAGTGTTCTTCGTATTATTGTATGGGTATTTAAATGTGTTTTTTGAAGTAATTTGAAGTTTGAATTCTGTGAAGTGAGCGTTATTACTAAGCCGCTTACTTTATTGCTGAAAAAAAATCAATCCTTATTTAATGTTTTTGGCCCACGGATTTTAGTATTTACTACTTTCTGTTACTTTTAATTAGGTACATCGTAAAAGAGTTTAAAAAATAGAATACTCTTAATCCTTTAAAAATTGTTACGAAAACAGATACTAGAACTACAGACAATAGAATTTATAGTCCATGGAAAAAATAAATGCAAATCAACTAATTAGTTCGAAGTATTTAAGCAATTTATTTGAATTAATTACTAGCGGTCAATAACCTGATTAGTATGTAGATATTATTTTTGTGTTTCCAGTTTCCTGCCACTTATCACTATTATTCCGATAATGTTGATTTTATTGATAAACGAGAGCGTTTGCATATTAAGTTCTTTGCAAAACTTAATTAACATTTTTGTTTTTCATCATAACTATAATACCCATTATATTATGATATAATATGAATTTATGATATTTATTCCGTAGCTGGAGTTCAATAGAGTATAGAAGTGAGAAATATAATATTGTGAGAATAAAGATTTTCATTTAGATACGAGAGTGGCTTCTTTAATAGGTACATGTTGACAATGGCCTATTTTATAAAGAAGAATATTTACTTGTATATAATATGTATATTTAATGAACGTAAAAAATATCAAAACGAGGGAATTGCGACAAAATTTTGTTCAGAAGAAACCATAAACCATAGTCGAAATTTCAAACATTTTCTTCTATTTTGAAACGGCTATCTTTGTAATTCTGCAAATCTCATTCTTTTGGAATGTGAACGGATGCAAACATTTATATATAGATACTTCGAATAGTTTCCAACCATCGGAATGATGTGATGTGATCTAGTTATTTTGATAAGATCGAAATGGTTCTAGCTTGTTTTATTTGGCACGATTTAAGCCGAGATGCAGTTTTACATAACGGAAATGTGATCCAAGAAAAATAACCTTGTTTAAAAATACACTCCCACTGAACCTGGAAATAACAGCAGTTTTATTTTCTACGTTATAATACAGAATATTAAGTACAAATATTATTTTCCTTGTATAGAGTAATTCCGTCATAAATACTGCTTTCCTTTACGTTGTATACCTTTATATGCAAAGTTGTCGCTTTCCGCTAGAAAGCTTGCGTACTGTCATTATGTAGTATCTTTATAAACTAACGGTTATTGTCAAGGTAACCGCAGTGGGCGCTGTATTAATAGACCAGCATTTGCGGTTGAGAAATCCTTATACGTGTGTTAAAGTTTGGGGAATTTCTCGTGTTTACGGGAGTATCGTAAGTTGGATGAGTTTGACGAGTCTTGTGCGATGGCGAGGAATAGTTTCACGTAGTCTTTGAAGTATTTTATACTAAGAGCGTCAAGTTACGGTTATATGTTTGGTTCAGTTATTGCGGTCACAATCACACGAATGGTTTGCGATTTCTTTGACTTTGTCAACATTTGCGTCCGTATAAGATTGATGACGCATTGCAACAAGAAATACGTCAGCTTCGTTTCCTTTTAAACTTTTAACTCGTTATTAGTCATTAAATTATCAGTTTTTAAATGTTTTTGCTACATATAAATTGAAGAACGTCTTATATATTCGCTACATTTATTTTCGTGTAAGTCTAGATTCAATAAAGATAAAGTATAGTTTGATGAATTTATCGTCGTCTGCTAGTTAAGCCGGGTATGTTTGGTTCAGTTATTGCGGTCACAATCACACGAATGGTTTGCGATTTCTTTGACTTTGTCAACATTTGCGTCCGTATAAGATTGATGACGCATTGCAACAAGAAATACGTCAGCTTCGTTTCCTTTTAAACTTTTAACTCGTTATTAGTCATTAAATTATCAGTTTTTAAATGTTTTTGCTACATATAAATTGAAGAACGTCTTATATATTCGCTACATTTATTTTCGTGTAAGTCTAGATTCAATAAAGATAAAGTATAGTTTGATGAATTTATCGTCGTCTGCTAGTTAAGCCGGGTCAACGACACAAAACTATCTCGCAAATTACTAGCGGTAAGTCACAATTTATTTTATCGAACGGATGCGAGGACAATATCCGGCACTTTATTATTGTCGTCTCCTGCGTTTATCTTATTAATTGCAAATTAATGATTTTCATTAATTAGGTGAATGTATTCCGCTAGTATAAGCATAGGTATTAATAAAGAAAAAATATATTGGCTATAATTTTTGAGCAATCCACTTGTATGCTAATGACTATGTAAATGAATATATGGATCGGTGTGTAAAATATATTTTTAATTGAATTTGCACTTGACCGAAATTCCATCCGATTTTAATTGGGGTTGAATTCTAAAGTGGAGCACGCTTGAAGAATGAAAGTTGAAAATAGCCCATGTCCGTCAGACCATTGTTGAATACAGGTCTAATATCTTACTTTTATATCGCTATTTTTTTGACCTTGAAGTCTTGAAGTATTACAACTCTATTGTAATTATATAAATATTGTCACGACTGCGAATCATTTATTCCCCCGTCAGGTTTACTCTTTAAATTGAAAAGATCGTAAATCAATTTATTTCATTGTGTAAAAATTAATGTTCGACAGATTTTTAATTCAATTTATTATTTAATATTTCCGACGACCGACGTGACGACCAAGCGGCAAAGCTGCCCCTGACTTGTTTAATGAACGATACAATGCAAAAGCAAAGTATAGTAAACCTTTTAAATTTTAATTAATGAAAAAAATCTCGTTTCTAATGAATGCCTCATTAAAATTGTTAAAAATGTCTAATTTTGTGAATGTTTCTTGTTTACTTTAACTCATTGAGCCCCGAACGGCCCGATCGGTCCACGACACAATAGATTTTCTATTGTGTCTAATAGATTTTCTATTGTGTCTGTGATTCCGGGGCCTGAGTTACCTACCGGAATTATAGGTATGTAAGAATGTAAAGTAAAAACACAATGAATAAGTATACAACAATTATACCTATGTGAAGTTGGCAACTAACTGAATAAAAATGAGTGTTTCTCAATTCTATTCGATTGTACTAGGTTTGTACCGGATTGTACCGCTTTTTATTTCGTTTGTACCCCAAAGAGGTGGGGAGAAACATAGGGTCGTAGTTATATAGTTCGCTGCTAACTGAATGAAAATGAGTGTTTCTCAATTCTATTCGATTGTACTAGGTTTGTACCGGATTGTACCGCTTTTTATTTCGTTTGTACCCCAAAGAGGTGGGGAGAAACATAGGGTCGTAGTTATATAGTTCGCTGCTAACTGAATAAAAATGAGTGTTTCTCAATTCTATTCGATTGTACTAGGTTTGTACCAGAACGTACCGCTTATTATTTCGTTTGTACCCCAAAGAGGTGGGGGGAAACATAGGGTCGTAGATATATAGTTTGCTGCCGACCTAGAAATACAGCATTTTTTTAATGCTAACTCAAAGCATTTCGTTTGTACCGGATTGTACCGTTATCAGAACCGAAAAAAATATATAAAAAACTAATATTCACGTTTATATAAATATACATGAAGATACTAAAGAAAATTCGACTAACTGAATAAAAATGAGTGTTTCTCAATTCTATTCGATTGTACTAGGTTTGTACCAGAACGTACGGCTTTTTATTTCGTTTGTACCCCAAAGAGGTGGGGAGAAACATAGGGTCGTAGTTATATAGTTCGCTGCTAACTGAATAAAAATGAGTGTTTCTCAATTCTATTCGATTGTACTAGGTTTGTACCAGAACGTACCGCTTTTTATTTCGTTTGTACCCCAAAGAGGTGGGGAGAAACATAGGCTCGTAGTTATATAGTTCGCTGCTAACTGAATAAAAATGAGTGTTTCTCAATTCTATTCGATTGTACTAGGTTTGTACCAGAACGTACCACTTTTTATTTCGTTTGTACAATCCGGTACAAACGAAATGCTTTGAGTTAGCATTAAAAAAATGCTGTATTTCTAGGTCGGCAGCAAACTATATAACTACGACCGTATGTTTCCCCCCACCTCTTTGGGGTACAAACGAAATAAATGCGGTACGTTCTGGTACAAACCTAGTACAATCGAATAGAATTGAGAAACACTCATTTTTATTCAGTTAGCAGCGAACTATATATCTACGACCCTATGTTTCTGCCCACCTCTTTGGGGTACAAACGAAATAAAAAGCGGTACGTTCTGGTACAAACCTAGTACAATTGAATAGAAATGAGAAACACTCATTTTTATTCAGTTAGCAGCGAACTATATAACTACGACCCTATGTTTCTCCCCACTTCTTTGGGGTACAAACGAAATAAAAAGCGGTACGTTCTGGTACAAACCTAGTACAATCGAATAGAATTGAGAAACACTCATTTTCATTCAGTTAGCAGCGAACTATATAACTATGTTTCCCCCCACCTCTTTGGGGTACAAACGAAATAAAAAGCGGTACGTTCTGGTACAAATCTAGTACAACCGAATAGAATTGAGAAACACTCATTTTTATTCAGTTAGCAGCGAACTATATAACTATAACGACCCTATGTTTCTCCCCACCTCTTTGGGGTACAAACGAAATAAAAAGCGGTACATTCTGGTACAAACCTAGTACAATCGAATAGAATTGAGAAACACTCATTTTTATTCAGTTAGCAGCGAACTATATAACTACGACCCTATGTTTCTCCCCACCTCTTTGGGGTACAAACGAAATAAAAAGCGGTACAATCCGGTACAAACCTAGTACAATCGAATAGAATTGAGAAACACTCATTTTTATTCAGTTAGTCGAATTTTCTTTAGTATCTTCATGTATATTTATATAAACGTGAATATTAGTTTTTTTATATATTTTTTTCGGTTCTGATAACGGTACAATCCGGTACAAACGAAATGCTTTGAGTTAGCATAAAAAAAATGCTGTATTTCTAGGTCGGCAGCAAACTATATATCTACGAACCTATGTTTCCCCCCACCTCTTTGGGGTACAAACGAAATAAAAAGCGGTACGTTCTGGTACAAACCTAGTACAATCAAATAGAATTGAGAAACACTCATTTTTATTCAGTTAGCAGCGAACTATATAACTACGACCTTATGTTTCTCCCCACCTCTTTGGGGTACAAACGAAATAAAAAGCCGTACGTTCTGGTACAAACCTAGTACAATCGAATAGAATTGAGAAACACTCATTTTTATTCAGTTAGTCGAATTTTCTTTAGTATCTTCATGTATATTTATATAAACGTGAATATTAGTTTTTTTATATATTTTTTTTGGTTCTGATAACGGTACAATCCGGTACAAACGAAATGCTTTGAGTTAGCATTAAAAAAATGCTGTATTTCTAGGTCGGCAGCAAACTATATATCTACGACCCTATGTTTCCCCCCACCTCTTTGGGGTAAAAACGAAATAAAAAGCGGTACGTTCTGGTACAAACCTAGTACAATCGAATAGAATTGAGAATCACTCATTTTTATTCAGTTAGCAGCGAACTATATAACTACGACCCTATGTTTCTCCCCACCTCTTTGGGGTACAAACGAAATAAAAAGCGGTACGTTCTGGTACAAACCTAGTACAATCGAATAGAATTGAGAAACACTCATTTTTATTCAGTTAGCAGCGAACTATATAACTACGACCCTATGTTTCTCCCCACCTCTTTGGGGTACAAACGAAATAAAAAGCGGTACATTCTGGTACAAACCGAGTACAATCGAATAGAATTGAGAAACACTCATTTTTATTCAGTTAGCAGCGAACTATATAACTATGTTTCCCCCCACCTCTTTGGGGTACAAACGAAATAAAAAGCGGTACGTTCTGGTACAAACCCAGTACAATCGAATAGAATTGAGAAACACTAATTTTTATTCAGTTAGCAGCGAACTATATAACTACGACCCTATGTTTCTCCCCACCTCTTTGGGGTACAAACGAAATAAAAAGCGGTACAATCCGGTACAAACCTAGTACAATCGAATAGAATTGAGAAACACTCATTTTTATTCAGTTAGCAGCGAACTATATAACTACGACCCTATGTTTCTCCCCACCTCTTTGGGGTACAAACGAAATAAAAAGCGGTACATTCTGGTACAAACCTAGTACAATCGAATAGAATTGAGAAACACTCATTTTTATTCAGTTAGCAGCGAACTATATAACTATGTTTCCCCCCACCTCTTTGGGGTACAAACGAAATAAAAAGCGGTACGTTCTGGTACAAACCCAGTACAATCGAATAGAATTGAGAAACACTAATTTTTATTCAGTTAGCAGTGAACTATATAACTACGACCCTATGTTTCTCCCCACCTCTTTGGGGTACAAACGAAATAAAAAGCGGTACAATCCGGTACAAACCTAGTACAATCGAATAGAATTGAGAAACACTCATTTTTATTCAGTTAGTTGCCAACTTCACATAGGTAACAATTATACATATATGGATGTAATCTAAATTCACTTGTCAGCAACCTGAAAGAAACTCCATCAAAATATCACGTTTGTAGGGGGATCTTCAATTACGCAGAATTCGTGATGGGACATTTTTTCCATTAAATATGCAAACTTTGATGGATTGTGTCCTGAGAGCCACCTAAAAGCAATTTATTGGAATTGGAATCAGTCAATATTGCTCAATGTTTCTTTGTGGTGCGTCACTTTTAATATACATTGGCTTTATTAGTTTTCATGAAGGCATTTTTATTTTTATCATTTCTTTATTTTTCACTTTTGTTTTTAAGTAGTGTTATTGATTAAATATATACCTGCTACATATGTATTTTAGTTGAACATAAATGAAAATATTCTCTCAGCTCGTTTAGATTTTAGACTTTAAATTTGAACGATCGCGTTGGTATAACTTATTTATTTTTATTTATTTATTTATAATACTTCATTGTACAAACATGAATGGACAAAGCAGAAAAAAAAGAACAAAATTCCAAAAAGGCATCATTTGTACAAAAAGCGGTAACTTCAATGTGTATAAAATAAATCTGTATTTTAGTTCTGCAGTCGATAAAAGATAGGTACTGAATTCTATATGAAATTGAAATACAAACCATATCTTTTGTTGTTTATCATATAAAGAAACTCGCTGATAGAATTTACTTCCCTAACAATTGGGGGTATCATTCTTTTGTAGCATATCACACAAACATATCTGAATCTTTTATTTTATTCTTATATAAGCTTACCTTCGTGGATCAGAAGAAAGACTCAATTTGTACAACTAGCGTTTTGTTTTGTATTCCGCCTTATGATCACGGGTTTCAAGACGCAATAGAACATGTTAATCTAATATTTTATTTATCACTACATAGTATAAAATATAGTCTCTGTCGCAACAAATTCCTTTTTCGCAGCCCTATTGAGTGCCGATGTAATTTATTTGGATCTGAGAGTAATTCGTTTACCCTTATCAAGGAGGGCCAAGTTTGGAATCTTAATATAGTTTTTTGGCATTATGAGCGGTGAAAGCAAATAAACAGACATTAGAAAAGGGTTAAGATAATAAAGTACTTTTTCTAATATCATTGGGTTAATGTGTGTGTTGTGTTTAAAGATTATATTATTAATATTATATACCTATATATATATAGTATATTATCTCTATATTTAAATAATCCCATATCCCGCTGCGCCAAGCTTGATAATATTTCAACATAAAAAATTCTGATTGTTCGTTTATGCATAGGTAAATAAATAAATCCGAAATTATAATCAGCATAAATCATCGAGCATATAAAATGGACAATAGCGTTGCAACATATTTTTATAAAGGCAATTCAATTGTTGCAGTTAAAATAAAGTGTGCCCCGGTGACAATAACGAGCAATAATTACACGTGTAGCATCGCACCGGAGACCTCAATTTTAATAAATTAAACTCGCTCTAATTATTTCAATGCAACTGTTGTTTTATATAAATTGCTAACAATTCCACGCCGTCAACGCGGGCGTTTGATATGTTTATAACTTTAGAACAAACAAACACTGACTGTCGTATGACGCCGGCTTTTTTGCGCATTCCTCGATGCTCGATTGTTTGCTAATTGTGTTTTGAAATAGACAAATTGACTTCACGCGTATATCGCTACATACAACTTCATATCTAATTTATAATAACTATTTACTTTTGTCTTCTTTATTCGGAAAATCAAATAAGCCACACTTATTGGTGAAAAGAAATCGATTTTGCTGTTTTTGAAAATTTTCTTTCATAATTTATTTTTGGGGTGAGGGGGTGACTTGCGGTTTTGGGATTGTTCTAGTACATTATTTTTAATGGCCTTCGGTACCGTGTCACCGCTGTGAAGCGTGACCAAAATACAGTAGTCTTCTAATCATGTCGGTCTTAAAATAAATCCAAGCTTAGGCTGTAATAACCATGTTGCTTGAACATCACGTGGAAGTTCTTTTGCTGGTCTAAATATTGTAATAATTCCAGTAATATCAATCATTTTCCGGCATTTTTAATATTTATGGAGAATGTGGGTGTTGAATTTGGGTAATTTACATAGGTACGCATAGAAGGTGCACATTTGGAACTTCAAGATTATATAGAGTCTTAATTTCGTTGGATCATCAATAAATTAACTACTTAATTCCAAGTTAACGATTTTTCCATGTTTCGCTGTAAACATAATCTGCTATATTTAAAAATATTAACATACATGTTTTATTGTTCCAGGTAAGGACAAGGCAGTGGTTTCGAGGCTCTTAAATGTTATCTGCTGACGAGTGAAGGTATTCAATTGAATGTCACTTGCTATAGTTCCGCATGGCCTTACAAACTGGTTTAAATGAATCGTTATAGACCAAGTATCATTTAGGGCGGCTTTCCGGCCAGTAATGCCACTTGAAATGTAGCTTTAATGATATTTAAATCGAGGTTTAAATAGATCAAACATGCTGCGAGTTTTATATGGAGCATAGATAGGCAGTTTGTGCTAATAAATAGAAACGATTGTTGAAGACATTTATATTGGGAAGGTCTATGTACAAGAACAAATGATAATCATAACTTTTCCATCCTTTGTATTTTAATAAGTATAATTTGTTATTGTTGCTCTCTGAAAGGATAGTAAATAAATCATCAAGTAGATCAGTCTGTCTGTCAACCTACTGTGACAAAGACGTTCTTACCGTTAAATTTCTCGAAAAAGTTAAACTTTTACAACTTTGCACAAACACTTTAATATTATATCCAGTTAAAAGTAAATTCAGTGCTAAGTTCGAACATTCATACGCAATTGACGTATTGACCAGTGTATATTCATACGAACACTGCCGGCGATTTCTTATCTACACAACATCATCACCAGTCCGTGCAACTTCCGAGATTACAAACCCTTGGTATGGATAATTTATGCAAACGCTGCGATGATAATGTTTTGGATGGTGCCCAGTGCTCACTTTGCCGCATGACATACCACTTCTACTGTGTCAGCTTAACGGAGATTGGTTGGCGACGGTTGGGTAACAGGCAATCATCATGGACATGTCCAGACTGCAGAAAGAGCCCGCAACCAATTAATACCGTTTCAAAGAATATTACTGTGCATGAAGAGCCAGCGTCTTATCAAGTTCAACTTAATAGAATAGAAGAGATGCTCGCACCATTAACCTCCCTGCCGGAGAATGTATCTCAATTGCGTTTTGAAGTAAACGAACTAACTACAAAGTTTAATGCCAATGTTATGGAGGAGATTTTCACTAGACTAGCCGACATTGATCTGAAATTAAATATGGTAGAATCCCTAAAAGACGAGTTAAAAAAGTCTAAGGCTCAAATAGTAAGTTTAGGCAGTCAAATTCAGAATATCAATTCAGAACTTGCAAAAAAAGATATCATAATCTCAAATCTCGAGAAAAAGGTTTCTGTTATCAACTTAGAACACCAAAATACGCAGCAAAAATCACGTTTTTTAAACGTAGAACTGGTGGGCATTCCAGAAAAGTCGAATGAAAATTTGGTTGAGATACTTCTACATCTATCTTCAACTATCGGGTCCACTCTTGCGCAAGAAGACATCGAGTTCATTACGAGGGTGCAGTCGATTCGACAAAAACAAGGTCATCCTAGGAAAATTATCGCCAAGCTAAAAAACAGAAGGTGTAAAGACGATCTATTGGCTAAATTCAAATTATTTAATAAACAGAAGGGACTAAACGCGAGTGATCTCAACTACACCGACAACGCGACAAAAATTTTTGTTAACGAACATCTTACAATAGCAAATAAAATCCTATTGAACAACTGCAAACTTCGCGCAAAAGAATACAATATTAAATACGTTTGGGTGAGAAACTGTATTATTTATGTTCGTCGCAACGAAAAGTCTCCACCAAAAGCTATTAATTCGGAAAATGATTTGTCGGATTTTTTAGGCAAATCTTAAAATGTAAACTTTTGTTCATATGCCACTTGTTACGTTTCAAGATTAATTTCACGAGGTTAAGATATACCAGTTCACTTTACAAATTTACCACATACATAATTATATTACACTATAACTTTCTACTCATACACAACTTAAAATATAATTTTATGAATTTTGAAACTTATACAATTTTATATCTATTACTTCATAATACCAAGTGTTTATCACCCCGGTTAGCCTGTCCACATTTTAAAGCACCGCATAGTTATAAAGCACTATTTCAAACTACCCTCAATATTATGATTTATTTGTGTACAATGTATTTTTTAATGATACATTTACTTTTTATTATATTTATATCGTACTACAACATTTTAAAACATAAAGTAGCACCGAAATATACTTTGCGTAACCACGACATTCTTGATATATTATTATTCTCTCGTCAGCGTTTATTTTATTTATTTTTATTCTTAACTAAATACAATGGTAGTATTAAATAATCTTAGGATTTATTATCAGAATGCTCGTGGTTTGCGCACTAAATTACATTTACTTTATAAAAATATTGAAAATAGTAGTTACGACTTGTTAATTTTTACTGAGAGTTGGCTTTGCGATGGTATATTGAACACAGAAATCTGCAACAATAATAATTACGACGTTTTTAGATACGACCGAAAACATAAAAAGAGAGGTGGAGGAGTGTTAATTTGTGTCAAAAAAAGTCTTTCGGCTTTTTGTCATATTACACTTTGCACACAATCGGAGAGTATTTGGCTAACTATTCCAAAATCCTCATTTAATATCAGTTCACACTACAACAGCAAAGATTTACACATTATAGCAGTATACATACCACCTAATTCTGACGCTCCCCATTTACTCAAAGACTTTGATAACGCCTTAAAGGACTTTTACAGTAATAATATTAATGACAATTTTTTAGTTACCGGAGATTTCAATCTTCCTTTTATTAGTTGGGAAAATGACAACTTTAATATATCAAAACAATGCAACTCCGAACTTTATAACTCTGCTTTGAATTTACTAGGCACATTTAACTTACTGGGTTTACAGCAATACAACTTTTTTCAAAATACATGCGGTAATATTCTGGACCTTGTTCTTTCTAATACCCACTTACTCTGTAGCATAAGCTCTAAGCCGCTAGTAAATATTGATCCTTACCATAGTCCACTCGAATGTATTATTAATGATTTATACATAAAACCTTTACAATGCAAAACCCGGGTGGTACGGAAATTTTTTAAGGGTGATTATGACATGATCAACTATAAGTTAAAAAATATTAACTGGCACGAGCTATTATATTCAGGCACTGTCAATGAAGCTGTTGATGCATTTTATAAGGTTATATATTCCTGTATTGACGAGTATATCCCTATTGTCAGACTAACGTCTCGGTACAATTATCCCAAATGGTATACACAAGCACTAATTAATCTTATTAAGGAAAAATCAAAAATTCATACTAAATGGAAAAAGTTTAATAATCCGTGCGACTATGCCGCTTTCTCTCTTCTCAGAGCCCGTGTTAAAAAATTGCAATTAGAATCATACAATAAGTATATACACCGTTGTCAAAATAGCATTATAAATTCACCGAAAGAATTCTGGACTTACATAAAAAACAAGCGGTCTGACCATAGTCTGCCGCAGACAATGTCTTATAAAGGGCGTCTATTAACAAACGGACAAGATATTTGCGACTCATTTAACGAATATTTCCGAAGTGTATTCCAGCCATGCGATCAATCAATCCCCAACTACGCTAAAGAAGCTAATATGTCCGATAACCTTCATTCCATTGAGGTTAACGTGACTATACTTAAAAAAATATTTAAACAACTTCATCCTCGGAAAGGAGCTGGTACTGACGGCATACCTGCAATTTTTATAAGAAAGTGTGAATCTGGTCTGTTATCTCCCCTTTTAATATTATTTAAACGCTCTTTTTCGGAAGGTATTTTCCCTAACAGATGGAAAGAGGCGCAAGTCGTACCAATACATAAAAGTAAATCTAAAACCGATATAACGAATTACAGAGGAATATCAATGTTGAATATATTTGGAAAGCTTCTTGAACGTATTGCTTTTAACAACATATATTTTAGTGCTTCAAGATGCATCCCTAATAATCACCATGGCTTTATTAAATCGCGAAGCGTTATCACCAACTTGCTTGAGTTTACACATGACATAAACAGAGACCTAGATGACAATTCTCAAATTGATGTTATCTATACGGATTTTGAGAAGGCGTTTGATAAGGTGGATCACAATATTCTATTAATGAAACTTTTTGCCATTGGTATTAGAGGCAACCTCCTAAGATGGACGGAGTCCTATATAAAGAATCGAAGTCAAGCAACAGTACTAGGGGGTTACAGATCAGATTTTATTACAGTGACATCCGGTGTTCCTCAAGGTTCACATCTCGGACCGTTATTTTACAACGTATTTATCTATGATCTATATGAATGCTTTTTTAATTCTAATTTCCTCGTATTTGCCGATGACAAGAAGCTTTATAAAAAAATCTGCTCCATAGAAGACTGTCTCAAACTGCAAAGTGATCTCAATCGCCTTTCCCTTTATTACAAAAATAATAAAATATCGGTTAATATAAACAAATGTCAAATAATCACTTTTACACGAAAGAAGAACAATGTTATTAAATTTGATTATAGATTAAATGATGAAATGCTTCAAAGAACAAATCAAATTAGGGACTTGGGTGTTATCCACGACACAAAACTGTCACATAATGATCATGTCGAGTATGTCATGCAAAAAGCTTATAAAAATCTAGGATTCATACTTCGCACTAGTGATGCATTTAATGACATTCTATGTTTAAAGGTACTGTATTTCGCGTATGTACGTACAGGTAAATTAGCTTGGAGAAATTTTTGCGTTTGTAGTAGTGTATGGTCAGCAAATAAAAAAAAAACAACATTTTATTTTTAGTTTTTATTCAAGTATATAATATTAGTATTATTAATATTTTATTAGTTCCAAACATTACAAGCAGTGCCGATTTTTACTTCAGTGAAGACGTGTATGAATTAGGTGTTCTCCGGCCAAAAATGTAAACCACGGTAAAAGTGAAACTGTTCGAACGGTTCCGAACACTGCTTTGTGTAGCGCATGTCGCGTGACGGTCGGCTGCCGAGTAGGTATACCTACTCGGCAGCCGCGATACACGCGACATGCGCTACACAGACCAAAAAGTTTGAGACGATGTAATAAAAGTTTCACTTTAATAACAAACAATAACAACAATAACAAACAATAACAACAATCAACAAATACAAAATTTAACAATTAAACTACGTAATAATTATAATTTTCGAATGAAATGTGTGCTTTATGTTCTAACGGTACCAAGCGCAGCGACTGACGCCGGACTGCACGAGGCACCTGCGGACAGCGTAAACTGGTTTATTCTGGTTTTGTGCGTGTTTCCACTTTCCACTATCAAGTGACGATTTATTTATTTGTTTTGTTTCGTAATTATTATGGTCAAATATTAATTACGAAACAAATTATTATGAACAAGATATTTTATTGTTTCACGGTATTCGCCTTGTCATTGGCTCAAGGACGTAAAATTGAATGATATATTATTTTTTTTATAAAGTCAAAACCATTTTCTTTAAAACATAAATCAGAGTATTGCTAGGGATAAGTATAAAATTAAATAGTAATGTTAGGATATCGAAACATTTTTGTATAGGCTAGAACGATATAATGGAAACGCGCTCTAAGATCTGAGTAATATACACACCACTACATATGCAAAAATTTCTCGAGACTAATTTCACTGTAGTGTGCTCGAATTTGCGAGTTCTATTTGGCGTCCAATCTATCGTTGTCATATTGAACGGCTAGAAAAAATTCAAAAAATCTTTGTAAAAAAGCTAAATTTTTTATGTCATGCTAATCCAGCTGACTATCTCGAATCTTGTGCACTCCACAAATTAAATACCTTAGAACAGCGAAGGGATATTATTGATATGATGCTCTTTTATGACATTGTAAACAATAAGTTGGACTGCCCGAATATTCTCAGCAATATATCTATTCAGGCGCCATCGCTCCGCACTAGACACACACACTTATTCAGAGTACCGCTTGCATCAACCAAGCATCTGCAACACTCAGCTCTTTTTCGTTTGCCAGATATATATAATAAGAAATTTTCTAATGTGGACATATTTAAGACATCTCGCTCAAATTTTAAAAAAGAAATCACTTTTTCCAATAATTCATAATAACTATTATATATAATATAGGTTTCAGTACTTAATTTTTAGTTACTTAAGTATATATATACATACTCTCATTTACACACTCACTCACAACAGACTACACACCATACCTACACCTACACTCATCACAATAGTATTTTGTTTATTATTTTAACGTATATCTTTTCCTCCTACTTTCTTACTCAATACCTTTTTATACATATTCGTTGAAAAATAATGAATCATCTGCATGTGATATATATATCTATCTTTCTTTCTTTCTTTATATGTAGATTGTAGATACAAAAATGGAATTGGAAAACTAAACTGCAAACTAAATTTATGTTGTAAAACTAAAAATTTGCAGAACACGTACAGAACATGTAACATTGATAAAAATAATATTTTTGCACGAGCAAGCATTTATTCATTTAATTAAAACAATTTGGCACTGGCGACTCCCAAGTATTGCATTAGAAACGTTAGTTGCACTCGGCGAGATATAACCTAACAGAATTGCAATAAAGCGCCTGAGCCACGCAGCTCGCAAACTTTCTTTATGCAATATTATACATTATTTATTCAGGGCGCACTGTTCACTTTACTAGGTAATATTTTCCGTATTTATGCAAACGGTTTACGTTTCCTTGAGACATAATGTCTGTTACAATGAGCGGCTACGTTTTATTTCGCCAAAATATAAATATGCTGATTTTATTCTTTCGAGATAAAAAGAAGGAGACGCAGTAAACTCCACTGGGCTTATATTCTTTAATAAGCTAAGAAGCTATGGGTCATAAAACGATGAATCTTATTAAAAGTATGTTTCTTTTTATAACACTACTAAAAGAATATCGATTTAACTTTATCAACTTGCAAACTTTTATATTAACAGCTTCATTTTATTGGAATTCGGTCTAAACTCTTAATATACCTATACTAGTTAACGAAGCCAGATAAAAAGCTTACGTATGCGATTCTGTTCCACAAAATAGGCTCAAGTCTAATGGAGTCAAATAGAGCACGATTTAGTCGATTAGCAATTATGTTCAGAAAATGGGTTGATGTGTTATCTCCATTTATCACATGGCTGATTTACATACCCTGTTTCACGATAATAGAACATGATTTGCGAAACATTTCCTAAGAATAAACGGTAGCTAAAACAACCTTAGCCGGATCGGAAGCGACCAACTCTGGAAGTTTAAAAATATTTGGAGTGTTTTATTTTTAGTGCGATATCTTGAAGATTATCGGGAAGCTGGTGTCGTTAAGCTCTCGGCGATGTTGAGTGCTCTCGAGCGCGTCTTAGCGCGTCTCGGCACTGACAGCGACGGAACAATAACGGATTTTCTTTTACACCCGAAGGTCATCTGACGAGGGCCTTGTAGTTTGCTGTTAAATATTTAATCGGTTAAACGGTGTTGGCTTCGGTTCTCATTGTAACGTAATTGGAATTGTGGGAGGCGATGGCTTTGTAGCGTTAGAGCTTTGTAGGTTCGGGGAGTAATTTTGAACGCTTGAATTTACACTACTCAAAACAAAATAGGGCCCACCCTGATTTTTTGCTGTGTTGTAAAAACTCTTCACTTTTTTCTTATTTTATGAATGGGTATAAACGAACAAGGTGTAGGACAATTGTTTTAACGTAAATTTAAGCAAAAATTAGCGATTTTATGAAAATTATGCAAAATTAACAGTATTAGAGAAAAATTGCACAAATAAGACAAATGACAAAAGTTTCAATAAAACCTTTATTAACAAAAAAAATCTGGTTTATTTTGTAATTAGTTGCGTGTGGGACCCCCTCTGCTCCGTATGCACTCTCTGAGCCTATCTGGGACACTTTCAATCAAATGGGTTACATTTTCGTCAGGTATTTGCTCCCAACAGACTTTAAGAGCATTTATGAGATCTTGTTGGCTGTTTACGCTGCTGAAATTTGCTTTGACGCTCCTTTTTAATTGATCCCACATATGCTCTATTGGATTGAGGTCAGGACTCATGGCTGGCCACGGCAGAACTCTTAATATTGGCATCAGAGAGTGCTCTTTGAGTGATACGGGCTGTATGTGGGCGGGCATTATCTTGCATTAAGATGAATTCTTCGCCAATTCTTTGTGAAAATGGGATCACGTGAGGCCGGATGACCCGTTCGACATAGGTAGTAGCAGTCACGGTACCTCCATCAAGAACTACGAGCTCCGTTTTGCCATGTAGGCTTATGCCGCCCCACACCATGACGCTTGGACCTCCAAATCGGTCTGTTCCGTGGACACAAGGTTCAGAAAAACGTTCACCTTCCCTTCTCCATACACGCACTCGACGATCGTCACTTAAAAACTTCACTTTAGTTTCGTCCGTAAACAGTACTGTCCTCCGGTTATCTATAGACCAGTCTGAGTGATCACGAGCAAACCTTAATCGTGCTGCACGATGAGCACTTCTCATTTTCAGTCGAACAGCGCGAGTTCTGGACCTTTGGCCACCTTCATGAAGTCGATTCCGAATGGTTTGATCACTCACTCGCGTGCCAGTAGATTGCCGCAGTTGATTTTGTAAGGCACGGGCGGTTACCGTCCGCTGCCGACGCGCTGTTAGTCTGATGTACCGGTCCTCTTGGGCTGTTGTAGCCCGAGTACTTCCTGTTCCACGTCTTCTAGCAACACTACCTGTCTCTTGATAACGATCCCAAGCATTTCGGATAGCTCGACGTGACACACCAAAACGTATTGCCACCGACCTCTGAGAATTTCCTTCTTGAAGCAAAGCAACCGCTCTTGCTGCCGTTTCCATATCCATATGAACGCGAGATCCAGGCATAATAATCATGAATAATACCGAAACCAAATTAAACTTTAAAAAATAACGATGTGCTACAGTAACATTCAGAATGAGACTTTGAACACAAGTGATTGAGAATTTGGAAAGAACGTGATTTTGAAACATTTAACTTTTTCTGGTTACCCACTTGAGAATAACATTAAAAAGAATAGTTAAAATAGCAATAAAGTTTCGTTAACATGTCAACAACGTAAGGGAATACTCAAGTACCCCAATAACTACCCTATAAATTACGTGTAGGCAAAACTTTGAGATAAGTGTAGGTGGGCCCTATTTTGTTTTGAGTAGTGTATATATAATTTATTTTATTTATGTTGCTGTTATCGGTTGTTATAGAGAAACAGTGCTTCTACACGTTCTAGTTATACATATTTCACATTGCAATATCTAGAATCCATTTTTTTATTTTTCTTATATATTTACATACAACACTTCCTTGAGATTATGGAATAATCGAATGTGACTGTTAGCGTTTACTCTTTTCGTATTTTTATAAGAGATCAGTGTGGATATATTGAAATACAAAAGTTTAAAAAATACTACATGTGCTGTTCGCTAGTGCAGATTAAATTTGCTCTTGTATGGGAACTTTCTTCTTTTGTTAAAAATGTTGTGGCACATTTGACAACTGTTAGGAAAATTTTAAATTTTAGTTTATGTAAGTATTCAAAGAAGGAGTTTTTCACAAGGCAACAGTCATGTTCATGCTAAAAGTACAAAAAGGGATGTAAATTATGAAGAAAGGAAGCAAGTTAATATTAAATATATAATTAAGAAAATATATAAAGAATTATTAAAAAAAATTATATTCCATAAATAAACTTTATAAACAAATTGTTCTTAATTGTGTGCATTAAGAATAAATACATAGAATAAGAGAGAAGAAAGCATTTTGTTCTCAATTTTACGTATTTCGATTATTTAGATCGATAAACTACGTTCTATTATTTTCGCTCTATTGCAGACGACAAGAATTCTCAGAACTACACTAATTATTGTGGTGAACAGAACACATTCGTAGAAATGAACGCATGGACCAATGTAATATCGAGTAATTGATGGAGATGTACAAGTTATAAGACGAATTTCCAATAATTCCTTATATTTCCCACATAAAAAGATTTTTTTGTGAATAAACTTCTAGGGAAGGGCATTATGTAGCCTACATGCTGTCTAATGGTGTTACAACCTGTAAAACGATATCGTCAATTAAAATGCATTCTTAAATGACATATAGCAGAGTATTATACATTTACAAAAGTTATTCATTTAGTCCTCGTGACCATGCTTAAGCGGTTCGAAACGTTGGGTTTTAACGAATAAATCGCGTTAAAAATGCATTCAAATTCAAAATAAGTAGTAATAAAAATATAACTGGTAACAGAAATTTTCATCAATTGGGTAGGTTACACAACATTAGTCCTTGAAAATTCTGCTCTGTAATCATCAAATACACTAATTATTTCCCCGAACTCTATCCCACTCGTCACTGAATCAGAACTGCTAATTGAGCCTTTTATCCCAATTACACTGCTTTGTACTAGACTTCATATAGCAGAATGGGATCCTGTGAGCTTTAGATAAGGATTCCTCCAGTGAATCGTATTTCCTTATAACTTTTTGTCTTTATCGCTCGAAGAAGTAATTACGATTGACAACCTTTATTGTTTTAGGGTAGGATTTGATGTGAAGTGGTTTAATATGTAATGAAACATCATGTTTTATAATGGATGAATTTATATTTTTATTTGAATAAAGTCTTCTGTTCAATTTTGGTAAGTACCAAGTGAAAAACTTCATTGAAAATTCTGCAAAAATCCTCGCCGTTCAATAATACGAAGAAAGTAGAATTATTTAACATCTTTCATGTTTTGATGCAAGTACTACTTTACTGAAAGATATATTATATTTATAATATCAGTGAAACCAAGCCGATAATATTATTCAATTAAATTAATAGCGTGGAAGCGGCGACGTCGGTTAAAGATTTATTGGTAGATATTTATCATAGTCAGGTATTTGATCTGTATATTACAGTAGTAAGTTTGTATAAATTCAGATAATGATAAAATATTAATTAATAAACTTTTATTTCTGTATTTGGTTCTTCTTCAAATCTTTATTTGTCTAATATTTGGAGCACAAGCGAAATGTAAAGCCCCCTCTACACGTCAACGGATGTATCTGCAGACGTCATCTGCGGATGCGTCCGCCGACGTGTAGAAGGGGTGATTTGTGCGTCTGTGGTAGGTATTTAACGTCAGCAGATGCGTCCGCCTCGAATCCGTTTGTTGTCGGTATTGTGTCCCACATCAAAGGGTTTCGGCGCGAACGTCCGGCGTCTGTCCACACGTCTGCCGACGCATCAGTTTGAACGGAGTTGCGATTGCGAGTGCACGCGTGCTTTTTATGTCGCATCATTCGTAAAAACGCTCGAAATGACGAACAATATAAGCACAGAGGAAACTTTTAGGTTTATTGAGCTATATCAAGCTGAAAACTGTTTATGGAATCCCAAAAATATGTGTATAGCCAGCATCCACCACCTTCTTCTTTTCCATTTCTTTTTAATAACTCTACTGCGATGCACACTCAAGTAGTAGTTAAAAGTACTAAATAAATAAATAGCCGCGGCAGCTACGGTCTCAATATCCATTTTTTAAATATTAATGTGCGATTGCGAGTTGCGTCTGCCAAGAATGAACATAGACTGATCGACCTACAGACGTGTGGACAGCTCGTGGAAATTCATCTGCGGACGCATCTGCCAGAGTCCGCGGACGCATCTGTTGACGTGTAGAGGAGGCATAAAAAACGAAGCTTACATGAATCAAAAAAAAAAAATTGGTTGTCTGTAAAAGTCGGTTTACTGGCGATAGTTGAACGTGACAACGTCCGATTGTGCTTCTTTGTCGCTCGTTCCGCGCTCTCGCTTGCACTTCAAACCTTAAGCCTCCTCTACACGTCAACAGATGCGTCCGCGGACTCTGGCAGATGCGTCCGCAGATGAATTTCCACGAGCTGTCCACACGTCTGTAGGTCGATCAGTCTATGTTCATTCTTGGCAGACGCAACTCGCACTCGCACATTAACATTTAAAAAATGGATATTGAGACCGTAGCTGCCGCGGCTATTTATTTATTTAGTACTTTTAACTACTACTTGAGTGTGCATCGCAGTAGAGTTATTGAAAAGAAATGGAAAAGAAGAAGGTGGTGGATGCTGGCTATACACAGAAATATATAGATGCGACACAAAAAGCACGCGTGCACTCGCAATCGCAACTCCGTTCAAACTGATGCGTCGGCAGACGTGTGGACAGACGCCGGACGTTCGCGCCGAAACCCTTTGATGCGGGACACAATACCGACAACAAACGGATTCGAGGCGGACGCATCTGCTAACGTTAAATACCTACCACAGACGCACAAATCACCCCCTCTACACGTCGGCGGACGCATCCGCAGATGACGTCTGCAGATACATCCGTTGACGTGTAGAGGAGGCTTTACATGGAACGCCTGAGAGCGAGGTAACGCCGCATGAGTCATGTTTTTTCGTGCGTGCAGCCGGCTCTATCGAATTATAAGACGTTGTCACGTCAATAATTTATCCAGAAATCAGATATTTTTACGATTCAATACATGAGGTTCCTATAACACCTACGAAAGATATTATTTCTATAATGAGTCGAATTTAAATGAAAAGTATTCTAAAGAAAAGCTTTTCACTGAAGTTACACGAACAACTAATGTATGTACCCATAACAAACGTACGTGCATAGCGTTTGAACAAATTGATATAAATGAAACATGAGCCATCAAGTAATAAGCGAAATTGTGACAATTACACGCTTTTGAGTCAGGTGCGGTCATCGGGTCGACTAATTGATGGATTAATTTAAATATTGCCAATGGTTACCAATTATTTGGGCCTCCATTATTGATGAGCACACGTTATAATTGGTAAAAACGTAGTACTTTTGCAAATTGCTTTAAGGGTTGTATTAATATCGTGGTTTTACTTGTCTTACCTCGAAAGAAGATTCGTACATGTTAATGAGACATGTACGAATCGAATCCAACCGATCCAATGAATTTCATTTTTTAATTTGCCCCGAAATTTAATGTTTACAACAAAGGCATGTTTACGAAAATTTATATTAAGTATAGCATTCATTAAAATTGGATTGTCCATCGTATCGTATATCGTCGTTACATTCAACATAATAATGCTAACGTAGTTGCTATGGAAACGCAAATGTATTAACAGGAAATTAAAGCGCTTTTGTGTTATCCTGAGTATGGGGGCAGCATGTGTTGTTAACTCTTGGATTTTTTTGTAGTGTTTAGATATTTTGCTATAATCTGCGAAAACATTTGCAAAAGTCATCCTACACACTTGTGGGTTGGAGTATTTGTGCGAATGTGGGTAAAAATATTTAATTGTAATGATCTTTATTAAGGGCATTCTATAAAAATAATTCGATGAGATCTCAGCTATTGATAGACATGAATTTACTGAAAATAAATAACGAAAATACCTACCCACGTCATGTATCATATTGAACTTACATATTGTAAGTATAAAAATCAACAGTTTAAATGGAATTTCTATTACTTAATTCTTTGAAAGATATATGGTATTATGGGCTCTACTGCTATGATTTCATTTTATTCAATCCATTCAATTTATTACTGAAGTCGTGTAGAGGTTACAAAATATGTTACGGGTACATCGATTTATCAAATTAGTGTATCAGTAATAAGATATAGGATTGATCACGCTTAATGTGATCACTAGAAGCACAGATTACTAAATTGTTACTCTAGAAGGCTATATTAGAATATGAAAATATTTACCTGTTAAAGAAGATTTGCAACGGTCGGAAGTTTTCAAAGTCCTCATACTTTATAACATGATTAATAACTGTCCCCATACATGGGGAGGTTACTTAACACGTACTAAAAGGAACTTTAAAAGTTCGGCTTATTTCTTGTTCCACTTAGGGGCCTTGTTTGTTATTTTTTATGTCACTTGTTTTAAGGGTCCTCTGGTAGATAAAATTATTTATTTATCACTCTCGTAACGGGTGAAGGTTTTATGTATAATGTTTTCATTATTTTAACCGTTTCTTGGAAATTTGTTGTTTATTGAGATTAATAACAAAGTAGGTAATATCGAGTTTTGTTATCTTTTAAAATAAAATTTGTGTTAAAATATGTGTGTTTGTTTACTCAGACCGGTTAGAAAAGCTTTACTAGATTTATCGGATGAACTCGAAGCTACATAGTTGTTTGATGAATGGCAATTTTTTCGAGATTAAATCGAACTAGATGAATTTATCACTTTCAAAAATCCCTATGTATCAGTTTTTATGGAAATTGATGAAAGCGATTTAGAGATTCCGATGCGAGAGGTCATCCATATAGATGAATAGGTACCTAAATATTAACCCAAAAAATGCTATTTCTATTACAGATAGTTGTTGTTTATATTTCGTTATTGATCTATTTCTTTGTATTTACATATACAATGTATCTCCATCGATAAATTAATAATAAATACTATTAAGTAAGAGGAAAGGCAATTTCGATGAGATCATTTGTTTTAATTAATAAACAAATCGAAAAAAGTGTCATGAAGTTTTATAAAGTCGCTTTGGGACAAGAGGGTTTATTGGTGTCAAAACTTGGGTAATATAATTTAAATTCAAGTATTCTTTGCGAGAATATAGGTCACATTTTGCGGTAAGTTAGACTTCAACTTTACACACTTTGGTGGTAAACTTCATGGATTTTATAACTAAGACGTGCACAGTTTATCCAACGTAGGTAGTTTACAAGGAGATTACGTATAACCACCCTATATAAAGTTGACGTTGCACAATTTTCATAGAGAAAATAATTTTAATGTTCTATTTCGTTAACTTATTTCGAAATAGTGTAACGTACAGAAATGACCTAGTTTGCTGTTACTCAAAACTTCAGGAAAATAAATTTAAATGGCAATCATATTGCAACATTAAAAAAATACAATTTATGAATTTTCTTACTTGGATAATTTTATGAAATACCTAGATAATCGGTGTATTCAGCATAAAAATGAAAATGAAAGATATTAGAATTTCAAAATTTATTATAAATCATACTCTCACAATAATATTCTCCCCTTTGCCATACATAAATCTCTGAAATTTATTATTTGGCTTTATGCTTATTTTTGGGAGTTGTATAAAAATACATAAGTATATGTCATTTATTTATTCAAGTAAGCGTCTTGATCCTCTATTCTATATAATAAGTAATAACTAATGTTGCCCATCATCTTAATGTCTCGAAATTAATAATAATGTTCTCATATAATAATAAAGCATTGCTTTTTTCAGCAACATAACAAGCTCTTATGTTGCTATCATGCATTAATCAACTGTTAGTATACAGTTCGCTTAATTGTCTTGACCTAATTGTATCTACAAACTACGTAAAATGAGCTCTTCATTCAGATATTAATTCTCGGAAACAGTGTATGAGAATCTATTATATCATAGTCTTTATTTAATCAGGAGTAAAGCTTCTTGTAATATGTATTTGGTTTGAAACTTCTTACATACTTAACGTCAATAGTTGAAAACTCTTGAGTTCGTATTGATTACCGACAAAGGATTTCTAGGAAGGACGGTTATAAAATGAGAATAACAGCGAATAGTTTTCTACTGACGATAGTCTTCTGTGGGGAGATGGTGCTTTCTAGTTACGGGTTGGCTCATTAACTATAAGAACTTCTAGACTACAATTTCATCGCTTTTTAACTGGTATGAGAGTTCGGAGGACACGAAATAAAACCGAATGTCACAATTAACATTCAAATGAGGTTTCCTTTGTTTTGGTTTAGGCTTAATTTATTGGTCCATTTCAAAAATTCTTGGCGCAATCATGCCATTTACTGAACATGTCCGATTATGTCTATGAAAAAGCTTGCTATTGCTAAAGACAAAATCAAATACGTAATTCAGTTCTTGTCAGCATTCTTGCCGCTCTTAGCAAAAGCGCTTTACCTCGGTTATTCCCGTGAGGACCTTTCATCGCTTGAGGGTCATTAGCGCTACGGTCGCCGTTGCATTTTTTTAATTTTATCAACTGCCTCTTTAGTTTCATGGCTGTGGTATTTTGGTTTTTCAGAAGTGTCGCATTTATCATGTAAATCGGTCATTTGATATTTTGCGATGAGGTCTATTCGCAAAGGTGTATTTGTCTTACCTCTTCTAATTTTTTTGACCACTTTTGTACGATTAATTTGGCTTCGCTTTTCTAGATTTTTGTATAAAACATGAGACTATAATAAATAATAATAAGTTCATTTCAGATTCGAGCTTTTAAGCGAACATTTAAGGACATTTAAAATTAATAACCCAACATAAAATGTTACCAATAAAAAGATTATAAGCCCCCGAGAATTTCAAAGAATAAAGATCAATTGTTATAAAATTGGACAATCGCTGACTTTGTAAGTCTAGTAAGATATTTGCTGAAGTTCTTGCAATTATGAAACACAAAGAAAATTAAATGAAACGAGCGTCGAGCTGCCAAGTTCGAGACGTATCGGATTCAAGTTCTTAGTCTTAATTAGTTGATAAAACTCCCTTTCACACCGTCGTCTTCCCGAGAAACGGTGCGGATTCACTAAATTGTGATTTACGATGCTGCGAAGTAGAAGGGAGTAATTAAAGAAGTTTCCGAGGGCCGAGTACGACCGCAGACGATGTTTGCGCGACATTGGAATATAATGGACACGAAAATATTTCAGTTCATTATTACAATGTATGTTAACTCCGGAAAAGGTGTACAATAGCTTGTCTAACAGTATTTTTCAGAAAAATATAGTTGAATGGCACAACTGAACTTATAGTTGAATTTTACCACTCTTGGAATGTTAGGTACAAGTTGATAATGATGGTCCTAAGTATTTTTTAATAGAGTTACTTAAATAAAAAGCTCTATGGATAGATGCGAGCACGAGCATAAGTTAAAAATATATTTTTGGATTCGTTTGCGATAACTTCACTTCCATGGTCCCCACTTAATGAGTTTAAGGGCCGTGGTACACCCCTGCGAATAAGTTACGGGCATTATGGTTGGGAAGTACCGTTGGGGAACTTTAGGATAAGATAAATGTTTACTTTATATGTTGCGAAAACAAATTTAGAACCGCGGAAGTAAAATTTATGTTATTTTAAAACAACAGTCAACAAGAGTAATATCAAAGGAAATTATAACAAATGTGTTAATGAAAAATTAACGACTTTTATACATTAAAAGTCACATTAAACATCAATAAGTCGAGTTTTCTTTTGCAAATTGTTTCCATTTAGCTTTTCCTCCATTACGCAATGGTTCCTCAAATAATTTCAGTGAATTAAAAACGCAATTAACATTCACGCTGGACGTTTAATTAAAGAAGTGGAATGGGAAAATGTTCTGAATGTTCGGGAATTAAGGAAACTTTCAGAACTTAATTATAGAATATCGACATAGAAAAGTTATGAAATCTCCAGACGTCTAATAGTCAGCAGGCTTCAGTACGGAAATATGTCGCCGAGTTATTTCCTTCTAAAATAGACCGGAAATAAGGATGGAGATGAAAACGTGAAAGGTATTTCTGGCTAAAATACTAACTCCACTAGGTGTGCTCCAATATGTTTGTAAAGATATTGGAGCCTAAGGTTATCACATATCTTTCGAAAATTTTTTGCAAAGCTACACATTAACTTCGAAAACTTCAATTAAACAAAAATTGCATAATAAAAACACAGCAAGAGTCAACTGTTGTAACTAAAGATTAAACAAAATTCAAACTTTAAACCGTGATATAATCACGAAAGTTTTGCATCTGTTTTAAAGTTGCAACAAGATCCTTTAAATAAAAGTTACAGTGTCACTCTGAAAAATAGCATGAATATTTATAACACTGACACTTTATTACTTTAGTAGTATTCTGAGACGAAAGACTGAGAAGCTGTTTTGACGATTTATCATTGCTATCTTGTAGTCAGTACTAATATATTGTTAAGGATTAAAATAAGGTGAAGTCGAAATTTCAGATGACGTTGTCGTTTTCGTATGACAGTTGCCAGTATTACATATTCGTAGTTTCGTAGACAAAGAGCGAGGAAGGCACGTACTGTAATCAAATTGACAGATGACAAGATTTGGTACGTGAGCTCGCAGCAGACCCTAAAATCTATCTTGCTTGATTGCCTTTGTGACGTGACCTCTGATCATGTTTTGGCGAATCCACTACAAATCTGTGGGTGTATCCTTTGACCGAAATATGGAGTGATCCTTTCTTGATTCAATTTACCTGTGGTATTGTGTGCCGGTTTTATTATTTTATATTAAAAGGTATTCTAGGTTTCAGCGATATGTTGGAGTGACAGAAAAATTACGTCCCTTTCTCATTTCTCTTTCATTCTATGATTATATCTAAAAAACATACAATTAAATAAAGCATATTGTATTGTGTAACTTTTATTCATTTAAAATGAAATGAATTTGTTCAATTATAAAAAAAATCCGGGTTTTAAAGTCTCATCAAGCCAAAACGCAAGTAGGTACCTAACTTTCAATTTCAACAGTAATCAATTTACGTTTTAAAGGGGTTACCAATATAGATTTTTTATTACACAAGGACAAATTGTTAGAGCAATCTTGCTTTAAAACGTCTCGACAACCCTCACTGCTTCTCGTGGGGAAAGCGGGTTTCGTAATTGAGGGCTTTGTCAGAGGAACTTGAAGGGTTGAGGTGCATTCCTTATAAATTTAATAACGTTATAAATTTTACATATTTTGACATAAATAAAGGAAAAATTGTACTTATTAATAAAAAACGTATTTGTAGTCTCCAAATTTGTTTTTATTGTTTATAAAAATTTATGTTCGTACAAACGATTCTTCATGTTTCTTTATTTTAGATGACTTAATGGCGAAACAAATAATGCAGCAACTTGGGGGAAACGAGATTTTGGCACAGTTTCAACTTAATAAAACTGAATATATTGACTCGGCCCATTTCAATTTCGCAGATATAGTAAATGAATTGAAAAGATGCTGTAAATTGTTTATCCGTAACGATACTCTGTTTAATACACGAGAATTTATACCGTGAAATAATTTCGTTTTAATTAAAAAGTAATGTACCATTTAAAGTTTAATATAAAATGTACGCTCGGTACTAGGATATTTTAATGTAAATGATATATGCTGAGAAACTTGAAGCTTTGATCATTTAGAGCGTGTCGAGAGTACAGAGTACAGAACACTTATTAGTAATTAACCTGAGATGGTACGGGAAGTTCGGATGAAGACTTTTAACAACCACGTTAAGCTCGCGTTACACGAAAGGTGAGAAATATACAATTAACTTCGCCTTACATTTCCGATTTCTTACACGTTCTATATTTGTTTTTGTTTATTTCCTCACTCTTACTTTTCACCAAGTTTTATTAAGGAGTTTCATCATTAAGGGTTTGTTTCATGATTGTTTTTACGTTACAACGGTGCATTTGAATGAAGAAATATGCAATGATATTATTAGAATGGTCGGGAAATTTCATAGACTTTTTGGTATACCTAGTACGTCAAAATAGGAGACAAAAAACGGGACGGGATTTTAAAGTAAAAAACTTAGCTTTTTTATACCTACATCCAGACATCCTCCTCTTCATAAGTTTGGACCACAATAAGGTGCACAAATCTACAGGAAAGATATAACTTGAAAATAGGTCAGAGGAAAGTTGATTCACACCAGATTTATGATAATTACGCGAGAGGCGCCGTGCTTTATAACCAGTCATAAAACACTATCACTAGCCATTTATCACCAGCGATGACGGAACACTATGAAATGAGTTCATAATAGTAATTTGCATGCATATTTATACAGACTTCTGTAGAAATCGCATCTAGACTAGTCCGCTGAGAGATAAGATATTTTAATAAATAATTAAATGAAGATATTTTAAATTTCAGATATTTATACAGCCGGAGTACATATACTATTTATATTATCGTTTATATTTAGTTTGTAAACAGTTGTATTATTATAGTAATGTAAAATAATTTATTCTTTTATTCAATTAAACTGGCTATATATAACATTTGCCTTTTATTCTTTTATTTTTTTAAACAACTTTTCCTCCTATATAACATAAAAAGAAACATTAAAAATATATCTGTAGACTACGCTGAATATTTTTACCTGTGATTTTTACAGTTAAATGTGTGTTCAGATAAAGTATTGCAATTTCATAAAATAACATATCGGCCCGGAACATGAAATGTAATTTTAACAGGACTGAGTACAAAAAATAATTTGTCATTTGTTACGTATGAAATACACAAAGTTATTTTATTTTCTTGATAACCTTATATTTTAAACGTATTTTATTAAGTTTATATTGTAAAGGTAAAATTTGTTACATTTCCGATTGTGTATACTTGCACAGATTATTTATCTATACCGTGTTTTATATTATTTTCATTCCAATAAACATATTAAAAAGTAATTTGATTTGCTGCTTAGTAATCTACTTTTATTACCATTCAATAAAAATTATATTAAAATCTGTTATTCATTCTGGACTCCTCCCTATTTATAGATGTCGTGGCCATATCGTAAATTTGCTCATTTCATGATATGATTGGCCATTTCACGAAATGGTCGCATTTCGTGAAATGGCCAATTTAGTTTGGCCACATCATGATGTGGCTTGAGCAGATCAATGATAAGAAATCGATACACGATATGGCCAACTAAACGAGCGGTTTTTTCATGAAATGATCAAAATTATTTGATCATATCGTAAAATAGTTACATTAATCATTGGTAGAGGCGCTGCAAGCTCTGTGTTTATGTGATAAGATGGCGGCCGCTGGCGAAAATTTAATTATTCGCAGTTAAAAACTTCATAATTCGTTTAATAACAATATGAAGAAAGTCATAGCAAAGAATTTACGACGATTCGAGTACTATGGAAAATGTGGATATCTTATATGTATTGAAGAAAAAATGCGTCTTAAATAAAATAATTTAAGACGCATTTTTTCTTTTAGGATATATATTTATATATCCTACTATAGTATTATAATTGTTTGTTTTTTAAAAAGCGATCCGCTTCTGGCACTCGCCGGCCGCTGCCGCGGCACGCTCGCTTTGCTCGCTCGGCTCGTGCGTTGTTTATCAAAGTCTAACCTAACCTAACCTAACTGTTTTTTATTGCAAAAACGATTCGCTTCTGGCATTCGCCGGCCGCTGCCGCGCACTAACTTAAATGACATTAAACAAGTTTTTAGAATATTCTGATTTTTTTAAATATTTTATGGACTCTTTATATTTTATACGATCTGGCCAAATGTGGATGGCCAAATCGTGAAACGTTGACGATTTAAAGATCTGATCAAACTATGTTGGCCATTTCATGAAATGCGACCATTTCGTGAAATGATCGATCATATAAATTTATAAAGAATAGAAAAATGAAATTGAATGCCATAAAACCAAAAATATAAATGATCGATCATATCATGAAATGAGCAAATCTACGATGTGGCCACGACATAGACATAATAAACGATCTAAATTAGCACAGGAGATGAATATTTTAAATCTAAATTCTTATGCGTCGTTAAGCATTTCGCCGATCCATTAAGAAGGATAACATCTGAAGATATTAGGCAGCTTTTATAATGCTATATGAGGCTGGCGATGTCGTTTGATGACGTTTCTTATGTTCCGTTTGATATATGAGACACGACTCTCTTACTATTTATAAATACCAAGGCATCGACCGCTTGAATTTATGTCGTAAAATTGTTTAATTTAGTATGCAATTTGTATTGGGCTTGTACAGAATTATAACGATTTTCGATCCATAACATTGTTTTTGTTTAATTAAATACATCAGTTTACATTGTATTGTTATGAGTAATAATGTGTCGAATACATTTATTACGTGAACTATGAAGCAAACACTGCGAAGCTAGTTTTCCTTTTATAATTTGTTCAGCGAATTCCTTACGTTAGCAGTTCCATCAAAAATACATAAAACGTTCCTTTGCCCAATTACACTTTAAACGAACAAAAGCACAGTCGACAAAATATTCCATATAAATTTCATTTCCCTCTAAATGTTCCAGAACGGCAGACGACGTTAGAGAAATATGTTTTTAAAATCTACGCGAGTTTCAATTTTTATTGTTGAGGGGGCGAATTTTCATTACTCGTCGAATAACCCTCGTTTCTTTCATATACCATTCTATTCTTTATAGCGGTAATATTGTTTTGGGTTTCGCTGGAAAATAAATGTTTGTATGGCTCGTGTGCTCTCGTACAATTTAAACTTTATTGGATATCGGGGATACTTTGCACGGTGCTAAGGATTCTTTATTGCTCACTTTGTTATTAATGGATATGTAGATTAATAGCTTTTTGGGCTAGTATTGCGTTCCGAATAGGTGAATATGGGACACGAGAAAAATGTTGCGGCATTGCGAGGTCTAAAAGTTTGGCAAACTTGTTTTTGAGGAAATTGTATTATAATTTACTGAATTGAAGGCAGTATTTTTTTATGTAAAATTATAAAAGCTATCAGAAATGACTAAATGGATAAACAATTTTATTTTAAATATTCAATTAGGATGGCGGTATTCAAGAAAATTACTTTCATTTAACTTTTCAATCATAATTATTAAGCAATATTATTAAATGTTTTTTTAATATCACGCTTAAAAGAGTTTTCGATGGGAAGGAGGAAATTTGAGTTCGTAATAAATAATATTGTATTTTATTTAAATATTCGCTTACAAAATTAGGCGGAATTTCGAGGACGCTCTTGTTTTGCCGCCCTTCCTTAATTTAGCTAATGAAGAGAAATGATTTTTTTTTCGACGTTTGCGAAATGTTTTATGAATTTCGTTTTGGATTGATATCCTAGTGATCACTCACTAGGATGCTCATGCTTCGACACGAATTAGGCCACGCTTGCACATGCCTTGTCTGTCTTATGGTGTGTTGAGTGTGTAGGTACTGTGTATGTTGGGAACGGGATGGCTGATCCACTATTGGATCCACTCCGTTAATTGATTGTATGAATTGGGGTGCGGCTCCAATCGATTTTTATTATATTTTTAACTGCTGATACGATTGCTACCCCAAATGCATCAATCATTCTTGTAGCATATGTCACTTTACCGCCTCGATACATTTGAAGGTATTAAATTTTAAGTACCTATAACTAATGGAAATAGTCTCTAACTTGTCAATAAAAAAAATTGAAGTTATGAAAAGCTGTAGTAGGTAGAATCCTAAAAATTCAAACATTTTTAAGTAACCAAACTGTAAAATAGTTAAGAAAATTATTACTGAAAATTTCAATTAGCTTATGACCGCACTCAGCCATCAGAAATATGGAAGTTTATTAACAGAAATAAACTACTTAAGCTCCACAAACTCACATCTTTCGATCAAGTTCAGTTATTAAAAATTCTCGATGGTTATTATCGGAAAAGTTTGTTTGCCGATGGATTAACTTGAGTGTGATGAAAACAAATTATAAGGCTTCTTGGGAAATGATAAGCTGAGCATTAATATTTATAAAAATTTTACCATATTAATTAATGGATGTACATTTTGAATTACAACATAATAATATTTGGGTTGTATGTGTTATAGAAACACTATTTACATTTCTCAACGTAATTTTCTAAACTCTTAACAATATTTATCAAAATAATTTTCTATTAAAGCTCTCTCTAATATAATTCCACAAATTCTTGTAGGAATTAAAAACAGCGGCGGTATAGTCTAATTTCGAGCATATAATATTTAATATATTAGAAAGATCATCGATATTATAGAAAGGTTATTTGTGAATAAGTACAAAAAGTTCAATATATCCATCCACAAACACCGATATGAAGGATTCCTTAGTTCCGGGGATTTTTGCTCTGTCATCGGAATCTGTAATTGGAAGATTAAATCCGGCGTGATTCCTTTCCCAATTTTATTTTGGAAAATGCCTTATGAATATTGTACGAAGAAATTGCGATGTAGCCCGTATTGTATCATTTGTATCTCGTTTTATGAGTTTATACTTTAGCGTTCGTGTAAGAGCTTTTAATAATTAATGCAAAAGTTCGTTTGTTTCCTGCTTTTCTCTTTTAAAATTGTAATAAAGTTATTGCTTTTTTGCAATGCGTAGGTATTTAATAATTAAAAGCAATCTTGGAATACCGTTGAAAGTTTTCTAACTACACTTTAATGATAAAACTGTCAATGTAACAAGTAACACGAGTAAACAAGTGATAAATTGACGCGCTGTAAAAGTTTTATAGCATAATACATTATAATAGTGAAAAGTATGTGCAGCGAGCACATTACTAAAATGTAGCTCTCAAGCCATTACAAATGGGATAGGTGATATAAAGTAATTGCATTTAGCTCTATCGTTAATGCGGTGCTTTATAAAATGAAACGCGATATATTCCTGTACCTCGAGCGCATTAGAGGTTACACGTTGTAGTCTTTTATATTGCATAGCGAATGAGCCAAGTCTGATATTACGTTCATCATCTGTCATGCTCGTATAATAGAAGCTCCTAAGGCTTGATAGGAATAATATAAACTTGATTTACCTATTACATTTTTTTAACAAAAACGCTTACATTTACTTATCGATAAAACTCTATTACTTACGCAAATTGAAATAGTTATTTAAAAAACTATCTCAACTAATGCTCATTGCTCACTTTTATTTAATTGACTGACTGTCCTATAACCGGTATTATTACGAATTAAAATATTAAATATTAATTAATTTCAAAGGTATCAAAGAAAATACTAGATATTATTTAACCATTTGAGCTAACACCCTCATATTTTAGTCTATTAATAGTTCAAAGTATCATTAGGGACATCATATTACAAATACCTCACACCGCCTAGCGTAAATTCTATTCACACTACATGAAACAAATTGTAAGGGTGAAGCGAAATACGCTTGTCAATAACTGGAATTGCGCCCACTTGAAATACATTGATGAAGGATTGGAATACTATCTAACATTCGTGCATAAAGGTGGCTCCACACTTTTATCAAGTAAGCGTATCCATATCGAGTACATATCCTAAGTGTGGACGCCTTTAGACCATACCGTATCTTACGACATTACATTGTACCACAGATCTAGCACTAGTAGATTTGCAATGCTATGGTGAAACGAGATAGATAGCTACGCTTTCATTATGTGAGTGAAGGGGATGTAGATCCGTTTTTTTTGTCCTTATCTGCGTGGCCACTTTTTAGATGGCCTACTGTCAAAATTGGGCCAAACAAACAAAGCAGATCTGATATTTAATTAGTTTTCTTGTGTCTACTGTTCTTTTTGGTGATAAATACATTTGGAAGTTAATTATAAAAGTGTTCTGAATGTCCTACGTGTACTGAGTGTTTATAATTATGGGTGGTTGCAGCGTATTAGGCTATAACAGCCGCACGGAAACAAACGCCGATGGAATTTCGTTTCATTCGTAAGTAAACAATTAAATATAGATACATAATATCAGAATCATTATAATTGACTGTTTCCTATCAACTGATCATTCTTATTGTTAATATTTCGTGGTAGTTTTAGGTTTTAAGTGTAAGATAACCTCAATCACAATGTTGCCTGCAAATGGGAAAAAAAGTCCACAAAATTGCAAAAAAATGTTTGTCCAATAGTTTTCCAACGTATTCTGGCATTCGTAAAATATGGATTGATGCTAGTCGGTAAAATTGGGTACCATCTAAAAAGCGAGAATATTTTCAAAGAATTTTAACGCAATTTTTTTGTTTGCAAACCTAAATTATCTCTCCTTCAGTCAAATGCCACGCCAACAATAAGCATGAATGTAATTACTTATCTACATTTTAAGAAGTTGATTTTAAATCACAATCAAATTCCATTGTTAGATTTCCCTATAACCCTAAGATAGATTATTTTCATATGCGTTTATTAAACTTTGTTACATATTAAATTGCTTTTTACATTAACTCTCTAGTAAAATAAAAGTAAAATATAAATCTAAGAATTTATATTTTTTTAGTTTGAATCTGTGCAGTCAGTATCGGCAACACAAAATGATGATCCAAATTCCAATACCATCAACGAGCTATAGAGGAGTTAAAAGGAATAGACAGAAATCAAATGATTAAAATGTGTCCCCAGGTGCTAAAACTCGAAAACTGGTTTGTACTAAAAAATACATCTTAATTAATAAAAATAACAAGTTATTTGGTAATACATCCATACTAATATTATAAATGCGAAAGTAACTCTGTCTGTCTGTCTGTTACTCAATCACGCCTTAACTACTGAATCAATTTGCATGAAATTTTGTATAGAGATATTTTGATACCCGAGAAAGGACATAGGATAGGCTTTATCCCGGAAATCCCACGGGAACGGGAACTATGCGGGTTTTTCTTTGACTGCGCGGGCGATGCCGCGGGTGGAAAGCTAGTACTTAATAATGGATAAAAAATTATAACCGGCGTAAATTAAGCATTAATTCCATTTTATTTGCCATTAATTGTTAGCATTTCTCTTTAAAAATTGTTTTTATTTCTGATGATACCAATATATTGGTATTAAAATAATTAATGTAATGGCCTTGACACAAAAAATATTTTATATTCTAAAATTTATTTTTTCAGTTGCAGAAGCAAAAACAGATATCAGCTAATCGTCTTAAGAAATTGCTTGTTAAATGCTTATAAATATGGAAGAAACAGAAGTTCTCCGCAGCATCGAAAACGGAAATAAAGATTTTCTAAAACTCAAGGAAACGATATTCAAGCTAATTACGCAACTTTTCCTTATATCTAAATTTCATAAGCCCAAAAGCGTACGTTTACGTACGAAAAACATTCGACATCGGGCTATGTAGATTTTATACCTACTTGATTTTTATGTTCCAATATTTGTAATCGGCCCTTAGCACAGAAATTTATACATGTGTAAAATAACCTATGATAATAAAACACATTGAAACTGTATCTGAATTTAATATTCCTTTATTTGTGGTCTTCCCTTCTCGAATGTATATTATGTATATAAAAACTACAAAGGTAAATTTTCATTAAAAATACGTCCTCAAATTCACCTAATATTATTTATTTATTACACTGAATTGTAATAAATAATTAATGTTAGAGTGAATTTGAGGACGTATTTTTAATGAAAATTTTCCCTAAAATGTAGGAATGTTTATAAAATGGCAACACTCGAAGATAGAGCGAAATGCACTGAGGTGGCCACGCATGTTCGGAATCTAGTAGTGCTAGATCTGTGCATTGTACAGTACTCCCAAACTGATAATGCGCATAGAAAAATTCGTCACTGTTCGGCAACTGTCATATTCCCCGAGCCTCCGAAGACGATATGTATATAGAGTGGTTAAATGTATTTTCTTCATGCATAGTTTATTAGAATTATGAGTTTTATTGTGATTTTATGGTAAAAGAGTACATAACGAAAATTGTTTCGATAATTCAATGTAAGTTAATAGCGAGGATAAGCCACACGATTGCGAATATATATTTGTTGTATTGATTTACTTGGAAAATTCTATACTTAGAACTATTAAAGTGTTAAGACACTTCCATCATTACGCCAGCTTCAGTAAGCTGAAGCTGGCGTAATGATGGATGTATGGAAGGTGTAAGACAAAGTTTATATTTAAAAAAATGATTTTCAAACACTGGTTTACATTTAAATTGTGAAATCTAATCATTAAAAATCTCAGTCCAAAGGATTTACAGAATCAGGGATTATCTCTATTTCTGATATCGTAGAATGATCAGAACTTTCATTATGCTCTTATTAATTTTCACTTTCCCCACTGCTATCTGCTACCTGTGTAAATAATCATTTTACCGGAAAATTCAACTTTGAAACAAAACTAAGAAGGGTATGTAACAGCAGCTCTATATAATTCCATACAGAGATAATACGTGCGGTCACCACCAATATATAAAGACGACTGACGGATTTTTGAATTTTACCTACCTACCGTCACCTATCGCCCGAATTGTTTTCGATTGTGTATGACTCTGAATTGACTCCTATTTCTTTCGAACAAGGTGCAAGATGCAAGTGCATTGTTTAGGGCACTTATGATTCAATGATTCGGGGTGATTCGGGTGTTTCTAGAAATACGATAATTAGCGAAGATCTGCATGCGCATTATTAATTTTGGAGTACTGTACATTATTATTAGTATTATTTACGACATTAATTACGGTTAATAGCGATCGGGGTGTACCATGATCGCGATCATTTTGCGTCCACACTAGCAAACATGATACTATATAATATACGCGACGATGCTACGCGACGGAGATCTACGCGAAAATGATCAAGTGTGGATCCACCTTAACGTTCGTGCATAACATGAGCTGACAAGGTTATTTATTTATTTATTTATTTATTTTATACTTTATTGCACACACATCAGAAAGTACAAATACAGAAAGAACATAAAATAGAGAAAGACATGTACAAACGGCGGCCTTATCGCTAGGTAGCGATCTCTTCCAGGCTACCGTATGTATATGCGTAAGGAGAGATTTTGATTGAGGTGGGTGAGCAAAAAATAAGGCGTAAATGAACAAAATAAAATTAATATATCATATACAATGAATAAATATAATAATATATAACAAAATAAGGATAGGAAAGAAGATACGATAACAATAAAGAAGAGTGAAATAAGCTAGGTAAGAGAGAGATAATGTAACTTAAGTAGGTGCTTAAAACTTCTTAAGGTTTGTGCCTGACGCACTTCTAGTGGGAGTTCATTCCAAAGTTTGGCTGCACGAACTGCAAAGGAATTACCATAAAATTTGGTCTTCGAGACAGGGACACGCAGAAGAAGAGTTTTGGAAGAACGTGGGAAGGGAGAAGTGAAAAAATCAAACTGATCTTTGAGATAGTGAGGAGTTTTAGGATCAAAGAGGATGGAGAAAAGAAGATGTAGGATATGGGAGTTGCGGCGGAAGCGGATGGGAAGCCAGTTGAGTTTTTTGCGATAGTCCGACACATGGTCGAACTTGCGCAAACCAAAGATGAAACGAATGCAAAAATTTTGAAAGCGTTCAAGTCTATTCAACTGGACTTCCGAAAGATCAAGGAAAGAGGTGTCGGCGTAATCAAGGTGGGATAGGAGAAGGGAAAGAGCTAGCATTATTTTGGTTGGGATAGGCAGAAAGTTGCGCAGGCGCCGAAGTGAGCCAGCAGAAGCAAACATCCTCCTACTAACTTCCTTCACATGGACATCCCACGACAGGGTCTGATCGATAAAAATACCCAAGTTTTTAACGTGGGTACTATATCCAATCTGTATGCCGTCCAACAAAACTTCCGGAAGAGTTGCCCAATCAATCCTTGAGAGAAATGACGCGCTGCCGATAATGATTGTCTGAGTTTTTGATGGGTTGAGTAATAGACCAAAACTCTTGCTCCAGTTTACAATGGTCGACAAATCATTGTTGACCTTGCTGATTGCTTTGGGCAAGTCTTCCAGAGTCGCTTGGGTGGTTAAGGTTAGTAGGTCAGACGAGCCACGCTGCAAGTCCCCGCTTTCGTACACGTGAAAAGTTCCCTTTTTGTGGCACAAGGTTTTAGTTGAAACGCCTGCAGGTATCTAAAATGAATTTGCAGCGAATGAACTGATATGTAATGAATGAATCTGACAAGTATTGAAAAATTGTATCCCTTTTATTAATAAGTCGATTTGGATATCCTTTGAGAAACGTCTGCAGTACGCAGGTATCTAAAATGTATTTACGAATGAACAGAGTGATGAATGAATTTGACAAGTATCGTAATGAAAAAACTGTTGTATCCTCTATATTTATTAGTTGAATTGTATTTCCTTCTTACATAACAATAATCTGAAACGCCTGCAGGTATCTAAAAATGTATTTCCGAATTAACGGACAAGCTTTTATGAAAAATAATAATAAGTATTGTTGTATTAAAAATTAAATCCTTTCTATTTATAACTTGAATTGGATATCCTTCTTACATAACATTCAGGTGAAACGCCTGCAGGTATCTTTAATGTATTTGCAAATGAACTGACAATCTGTAATGACTAATACTGATTGTATCCAATTCAGCTCTTAAATAGTAAGGATGATTTTCAATACAATATTGTATTGAAAATCATCCTTACTATTTAAGAGCTGAATTGGATACCCTTATTACTTAACACTGACAAAAACACAAATGGAAATATGCTATTACGATACTTGTAATCGGAGCCGAAGCGTGCTTTAGAACAGTAGCATTATATTTAGTGTTATGTTTTAGTAAATATAGATTTTCAATCTTCCCAAATAATTTTAAATTCAGCATTAATACTACACCACGGTTTATGCAACGAATCATCAAGAACCACGTCTCTCATTAGTTCAAGAACATCATTTAAAGGTTGGAAATAAATTACACATGTCAGCTGAAAATAAGCTTAACTGAATGTAAAGTTTGGCTTGAAATCCCGTTCGACTTTAACTTTATTCGACCGCTTTGTTACTAACAAGGAACAACGAAGTGCTCTCACAATTTTAGTTCGATTAAGTAAATAGGAGGTGAACTCGCATTGACCTTCTTCTGTTATTGTTCAAAAACCAATTGAAAATTTCACATTCAGCGGATAAAACTTACTTTACCGCCAATTCTTAGAAATCACTTGAAATTTTAATATACCTACATTTCAGAAATGGTTGTTATATTGGCTATATTTTGTAAAATATCCACTATTAACCATTTTAATGACTTATAATTGTATTAACATCGTAATTATTTCATATAGTACGAACGTAAATTAGAGTTATAGGCAATTTATCTTTAAATGTGTACTGTTGTTTGTTATCAGTTCGAGTTTATTGCTAATTCTATGGCCTATCGAATTTATGAGGGTTCGTTTTGTGTACTGGTAGTAATTTTGTTAATGGTTATAGAATTACCATGACATAATCCCACATAATTACCTCATCCAATATCATCATCATTTAAGCTGATTTCAAATTCGAGGACCGCTCGATAAATATTTATACAGTTAGCTTTCGTTCTGAATGGGGATTATATATTACTATTTTATACATTGTTGCCATATATTAGATTTACTGCTCTGCATAATGAAACGGAATGCGGAATTACATCGATTATGGTTTTTATATGTAAAATTTGATACAATAATACATTGACTTTTAGACTTAAATATGCTAAATAAATGTTGATATTTAAGCGAAAAAATGCGATTGATACGAAAAACTCTAAATGTTTCGCCTAATTATCCTAGTTGATAGGTAAGATCTTTTATTTATATTCTAAGTAGGTATATAACTGTTTATATTATTGTGTATATCTCAAGATAACACTTTCTCTTGATGCATTCCGGGTTACGCAAACCTTTAAATAGACAATGTTAAATCGTGAGTATTAAGCGCCACTATTTAGGAGTTATAAAATGTTGTCGAAGCAAACACGACGTGTGAACAGATGCGGCACTCTGTAAGACAAACATGCTATTATATAAAACCGCCCGCCGTAAATAAACATCGATGTTATACAAATTTAATGTTCTTAATGTACTGGCCTGTTTGTTTTACGTTTCAAAGGGTAATCTTTTTGTTTGGAATAACTACTATTGTGTAGTGTTTACAAGAATCTACGGTGTAACGTTAAAATTTATAAAATATTTTGTTTGGTCGATTCCGTTACAGTTTTGTTGTTGATATTGGTTTGAGGAAATTAAAATGCGTGTAGTGATGACATGATGAATTGTATTTCTTTTATTTTCTTTTCATTTACACAAGTTGTGAATATGATAGTTTTGAGTGATAGTATTTGGTGTTAATGAACGAATCGTGTAATTTGTTACACACACATTATTTGTGCGATAATAACATTGCCTCAAGAACGGATTTGGATAAATTTGGATACCAATCCAAACAGGTGAAACAGATTTGTACGGTCGTTGCGCGACATTTAGGGATTCCCAGTAAAGCTTCGCGTGAAAAGCTACTGACTAATATACATTAGATAAAAGTTTATTTAATTATTTAGATAAGTGAAGATTTTTTTAGATTAAATAAAAAATATAGTTATCGGAGAAATTAATACACCCTCAGTGCTGCTTTGATGAACTTACTAATTAATACTCTGAGAGGTTTATAAATACAGCCATAGGTATAAATTGATTAATTAATATAAAGGCTCCAATGAGCAAATATGCAATTATAAGACAATACCGGCTAATAAGGCACTTATTATCCTTCGCAGAATTTCATTTTCATTATATTCTATTTTGTGATGGACTAAATGTATTAAGAATTTATGATGGCAACTTGGGATAGTGTCCGACGTATTAATTTTGTTCAGTATTTATTTGTAATGTTTGCTACAATTTTATTACTATAGTCTCGCTTAATATTAAAAATGGTATTTGTTGTGTATAAAACTCGCTGCTTTCAGTAAATAAGTCAGTTTAAAGTTTGGTTTACAATACACTGAAATTGTTCGTTCACAGGAATTTTATAAAGCTTTATAATATTATGTACCTCTTTATAGGTAGGTATGTATGTATTTCTTTGATTTCGGTAGGTATACTTATGCACAATGCACATTTATTTGTTTTCAATATATTATGTACGATGTTCTATTTAAATAGAGTTATTTAATATAAATACAATTGTTGTTTTCTTACCGGTATAAGTAGGTACATAATTATGACGAACTTTATTATATTCCTACGCCGCCACTTAACGCTTAGGCAGCCATTTAAATGAAATGAATACAATTCATAGCAACTAATCTTTTGCGGGAAATTTCAAAATTCATGACCCTACTCCAAGAATAATCTTTTCCAATGTGTCACGACAACAGTTTTTTTTTCACATCGGTTCTCGGTACACATACTGCAACCGCCACACCGCATATTTACCTTAGAGTCCATTAAAGGCTTTCCCGATCACCGCTGTCCATAAAACCCACGTTCCAGAGGCAGATAGTGTTGACGGACGGAAAGCCGCTTAAGCGATTGTAAGCGCTTCAGTTCAAGCGGTTTATTAATTATGCGACGCTAGTTCAGTTATACTTTGACCCAATTTGAGTGAATTGCAATCCTGTGAAAGCGCTTAATGTGAATGCGTTATGGATGTCGCGGCATTCCTCATTTGGGCATGTATAGTTCGGTCAAAGAGTGTTTAAATGAACATGTTGGGCGAATTTAACACTAGAACGATTTCTATATTAGAACATATTTTATAACATAAGTTTTCTCATAATGACTCGACCTGTGGACTCGAATAAGTTCAGTCAATGTAATTTATAAAATGAGTGAGTTAATTTTTTATATTCGTTTTATAAAGATTTATTTAAATTTAGATCTTATTCTGTCTACTACAAAATCGCTAGTCTCTAGCAAAATTCTACAAGTGTTGCTTTGTGTAATCACTACTCAATACACATTGAATTTACTATTGAATTGAGGATCACGCTTTTCTTCATTAAACAAAAGAGCTCTATTAGGTATTTTAGAGATATTTTCCCTTGTAACACCGAAACAGCACTGTTTAAAACCAAATACGCGGTCGCAATTACAATAATCCATTGATTGCTGATCTTCCAATGTACATACATCTGTATTTGTTCTGTATGTGGAGTAAGGCCAGTACTAGCTGATAACGCGGTACGCAAACACGAAGTAATGTATAATCGGGCCATTACGCTCATCACTAATGAGATGACGGTCTGACCCCCTTCCATATCAAGTGGACGTATTGTTCATACATTATGATTAGTTCTAGTAACCACACTCATTTTATTATAGCATATTATAGATTGGTATGCTGGATGGCGCCTATGATTGCGTTGATTACTAATGCTGTTTGTTTGGATCGCTAATGTTAAGAAATAGAAAAATAATTTATAAAAATTTGTGTCGGATAGACCATTTATAATATATTTATATATTTTATTTATATGTATTACACTTTATTTATATCTACCTACTCGTAATACCATCAAAAACATACACTTTATTTTAATAATTGTATTTTACAAACAAAGCTTTTCTTTGTACATACATAACTTTTATTGGTTATTAACACGAAAGCAGTAGATTCGAAAATAAAACGATTTCACGTACAAAATGTAGCATTTATCTTTTTAAGACTAGAGTGACCCAATTAACATCTACACATTCAAGAACAAGCACATTTAAGGGTTCTTTTAAACCCAAAATTGTAAATGCGGACAAAACATTCAGAGCATTGTTACCTTACACTTATGCTAATGGATGATGTTACTAAAGCTTTGGTTAAGCTTTTAGATTAGGTTATATTACATTGCAACACTTAAAATTTTATTCGTAGGCAACAAGGGTAAAAATATTTTGTCGTTGGATGTAGACTAGATTATTTATATAAACTATACAAGTAAGTATACAAACTACACAGTAATATAAGTAATGCTAAAAGCCTTCTTATGGTTAGATATCTAATATGTACCTATAGCTATTTAACTATCTCCTGCTAACACGTATAAAGAAGACAACAAAATCTGGTGCGTAGCAAATAAGTAAGAACAAATAACACTAATCATATATTACAAATAAAATTAACATACGGAAATGTAAATGCAGTTAACATGCACATACACAATGCTCCAAATTACTCCGTGCTGTGGTCGCGCGCGGAGCAATCATCTATTTAAGTTTCACCGTCTCAAACTGGAACCAACTAGTTTCCAAGTTGATCCCTCATTTGCTTGGAACAGCTCGTGTTGGTCACAAACACGGCCAATAAATTTAAGTTTGTGGTCGACCGAAAATTGTAAACCCCTGCTGTTATATAAGCATGTATATAGTCATAACTCTTGGAATTACCGCATGTGAAATAGACGTAAATCTTGCGCTTGCAGGATAAATAAAAACATTTCGGTATAACATTTTATTAAACCTTTGAAAATTAAAAGTATCAGTGGAATACTGTCTTATTTTATTTCTATTGTTATAATGGAAAAACAGACCAACGCCTGTCATACTATGACTGAATTTAATTAAAGCATGAATAGTTCATATCACGAATTCAGGAGCAATATATGTCCCGTAATAGCGTTGGCTGCACGACACCAGTCTCATATTTTATAAAACAGCGCAAAATAAGTCCATTAGCCTTGTTCTAGTGGACCATCAGTCACAAATTCTATTAACACAGTCATATAGCCCGTTAATTATTACGTCGCGCTAACAAACGGCTCTTTTGTCGAAAGCTCGGCGCATATTCTTTGAAAAACTGGCTAATAATGGACACACGCTTTGCGAAAATTCAAAGCTATGATTTGGTAAAGGATTGGATTTTTCGTTTTGTTAATACAGTATTGATTTATTGGCCATTGTTTGTCTAATTAAAAACTAATTCGTAGAATATAATTAATAATTTTGCGAAGTCATACGAATTATTTTGAATTCAATGCTTTTGCAAAGTACTGTATTAATTATTTTGCAATTTAAATTCAGGTTAAAAGAGATAACACTAATAAACTTTATTTATACAGATATTTCCGAGAAGTATTGTGGTTAGATTGTGAGGCAATAAACATCTATTTCAGGAGGGAACGTGTTTAAAACTGTTAAAGAAGGATTTATATCGGATCGGACTGTTAAATACTATATCAGGTCAGATTTATTTATCCAGCCCTACGTAAATATTTTCCCGATATCGGTTTTATTTTGGGCGCCAAACAAACGTAGAAACTTGTGAATTTAATATAAGTGTAATCTATAGTTATATAATTTCTCTAATCCTCTTTAAATTGTCTCTTTAGTCGATTGTTTAGCACTAAGTAAAGTTTAGCGTTCTAAAGCAACACACGTAAGCAAAACAGTGCGGGTTGAACTCAAACTAATTAATTATTATTAATTTCACATTATATTGCCTGAGCGTGGGTTGATTCATTATTGAATATTACCACAACCACACGCTCCTTTGTGGGCTTGACAAATCGCAATTGATTATCTCAAAGAAATTATATAATCATTAATTAATAAGTAAAAATCATGAACACCCAGTCACCCACCAACGAAAGAAAGGCGTCAAAAATCAAAGGGCTATATGTATAAAGTTCACTGTAACTTGGTAAAATCTAGAATTTAACTCGTTCTAGTCTGTCTAATTTGAATGATTGATGAGCAGTACCTCGCTGACATCGCTTTTGATTGACTAACCCTGGGGCAGCAATCACGGCAACTAGTTTCAGCCGCGAGATTCTAAAAAATAACTGTGAAAAAATCTTATTAAAAATTTAAAACAATTGTTCGATGTGTGACAATAGGGAAAACAAATGTGTTTCGCTCGAAAATTAGCTTAATATATACATCTATTATAATGCTCTGAGAAAATGAAATATATAACCTACACAATTATAACAAGTTTTGCGTAAAATAGAATTGTTTTACTAATTGAGTTTATCTTTTACAGGTAATCTTCGAAGCCTGTTCCGTTTCAACGATGAAAATTTAATTTTACGACTCGACACAGGTATAGGTAATATTTACACAAAATATGAAACATAAAATTCAGCTACTGTTCTTTTATACCTGCTATTATAAAATAAGATAACATAGAGCTTATTTAAATTGAAGTTAAGGCCTAGGCCTTAGAGTAAATAATGTAGGTATACTGTTTAAAAGCTTCATTGAGCTTATTACAATAAATATTAATGTATTCAGATCCTATTATAATAACAATTATTCAATCATTTCAATATTACAACTGTTATGTAAACATAAAGTCATTGTTTCATATTTAATTTACACGTTTTATGAAATTTTGTCGTTTATTCATTTATTTTGTAAATCGGTAAGCCACGTTGCAAAACTCAGTGCTTTAATTCTTTTTAAAATTGCACTAACAATGACGAATGTGGTCAAATAATACTGTGTAACTACGATAAGCGAAAACAATGGATTTTGTACAACCATTAACCATTTATATGATTTATTTGAATAAATTTACTATATTTTTACCGACCATGTTGTGGACTTTGCTTACGTAGAAGACTTAAAAATGATTTCCATAAAATGTACTATTTCGTCATTATTTCGTTAGAAATTGTTTTCAAGAACGCCGTACTTATTATAGAAACCATTAAGTAAACTTCTTGACATATTTATAGGCATAATATAATCAGTTACGTTAAGAAAGTACCTTCTTCTGTTAGTAAAAGCTGCTGTTGCCGTTCACGATGCCAAGGAATTTCAATTTTTTATTCCCTTTAATATTTTAAACTGATGCAAAGCTCCGTTAATATGATAAACTTCTGTAAAAATTATTTTCATACAAATATTTCCTTTGTGCGTTCAAATAATTAATACTGATATTTTGCGTATGCATTTCAGCAGCAATTAAAGTTGTTAATTGAAAAACGCCTGCCTTTGTAAAAATACTAAAGAGAATATTTCGTTGTACGGGTAACCGTTGATATTGTAATATATTTCCATTTATATAACATGCTCTTTATTTTACTGAAAAATAATGCGTATATTTTTGCCCTTTAGAATATCTCTACAATGTGTATTGTACACAGAGAGAGAATTTCATATATGCCAAAATAAATATCGGAAGATTGGCTTTTATCATTTTGAAAAAATAGTTTGTAGAATATCCGTAGGTTCCCTGAATCCATTCAGTCTGTCCTATGGGACCTACGAGACCTATGGGTCTGACCGAATTTATACAAGCTGTATTCGGATCAAAAATACATTATTTATTTGTGAAGGTTGTCCTTTTGTCACCTGATAGCAGATGAAATTTAGATTCCGGTCCTTGATCCCAACTAATGCCTCGCTCTCCCATTCTAAGACTTGGTCTACGGATTATTCCTTTACAAAACGAGTTTATTTTTATTTTATGAAAGTATAGCGACGTCTTGTTTTAGTTCATGGATGTTGGCAATCAATTATTCTTTTCTTGAAGCCTGGTCTATGCCTGTCTGGTCTGAGATGTCCTAGGGAATGATTTACGATGTCTACAGATAAATTCTTTTGTGTCTAAAACAATTTTTATAGGGTAAAAGTGGGATAGAAGCCGCACCGGGATAGATGCCTCATTTTCAAAAAACCTCACTTCCCAGAGTCGTGACTACGAATTAATGATTTAAATAGGAGCTCCTATCACCCCGCACCTCGGGTACGCATGAGCTGTTCTTTGGTGAAGACGTGTTTCGCTAGTGCGTGTTATAATATCCGCGGCGAACTTCACGAACACGTTAAAATTTAAAAAGGTTGATATTTGCCTTTGCATAACTTTATAAGTATTAATTAATTTCACTATATTTCTTATTATGTCTATACACTGGTTCATTAATTACAAATCTAAGTGAAAATAGTGGCTCTTTTGTTTTTATTTAATAGAAAAAAATACTGGGGCAGCTATCCTTATCAAAAAGTATAGTTGCCCCTTTTTTTTCGAGGGATAGATGCCCTTAGGGGCCTCTAAGGGCATCTATCCCTCAATACATATGTACATGTTATTATCGATAATCACAGGTACTGTTTATATTTTTACCTGATTGCGTCAGAGGTTTTCTCTATGTTAACCGATTTTACTTGTTTAATTTGCTTTTTTTGTTATGTATACTTACTAATTAATGATCTGCCCTTATACTGATTGTAGGAGAACCACGCCACGAAAATACAAAAGAAAAGAAAAAGTGCGAGCGCAAGTATATTCTTGGACAACAGAACAACTATGTTAACATGACATTTGCTGGTTTATCATATAAATTTTATTAGATTTCGCGTTTATAGAGTATGTAAGGCATCTATCCCACTCTGCAGGCATCTATCCTCCTTAGTATTTTCATGGTGGGGCAACTATCCAACTAGGTAGGCATCTATCCTCAAAAAAGGTGTTCTACAAAAATGTTTATTACACATTATCTATAAATTATAGGATAAAAAATATATATAGTAATTCAAAACAGATAATTAACCTAGCTATATTCATACAAAGTGTTCGTATAAGATTCATGTTTTTTAAATTATGAGGCTATTTCAAAAAGTGGCGCATCTATCCCACTTTTACCCTACACGAGTGAGGGCACTTTCATGGCAAATAAAATCTATTGTACAAACTGTCGTTTATTTTATAGATCTGTAAATTATAATGCCGAACATTGTAGTAGGAATATAAGCTACTATAGATACAGTCCATCACATAAACAAACTTAATCATGTTTGGGGTAACATAAACTGTAATACACAAGTGGCGCGTATATTTATCTGTGTTACCAAGCGTGCTATATGTTATTGTCAAATAAATTGCATCATATTCATTCTCATTGCAAATGGCACAGCCGGTCGATATAGGCTTGGAATAAAGCCAGCACGACCAAGACTAAGTAGTGGAAGTCAAAAGACCCAAATCTGTTATTTATGTCAAGGTCGTTCCGCTAATTTGGGATTATAGACTGAGTGACTGTGCATTAATGTTAGTCTCATTTCGTATCCTCAGTTAGCCTTAAATGACCATTTTGAAACAGTCGTAAATTTACTTTCTAAAGCACTAACGTTTATCGGTATTTGAAACGTTCACTTTAAAGATCAAACGTTTTTTAAAATTTAACATTTTGTTTTAACGGTATCACAGGAAAAATAATTTATAAATAATTTATGAATTAGTTTGAGTCGGATGCATTTGGCGCTCCCAAGGATATAGGTATACAAAAGCTTTAGCGGTTTGTGTGGACTTGACATACACATGTGTCAAAGTGTTTCCATATTTGTCATTTAGATTCGGGATAATCACGTTATTTTGTGTAGGTACAATAAAAATTCACAATCACAAATTTTAAACCTTCTTGAAAAAAGTAAAATATAAAAATATGCATTGCCGTTGTAATATTTATTAACTTGATACCCAAAAAGTTTGGTTTATATCGTATATTAGAGTTCATGTTTTGTTTTGAAACTTATAAAGTTGTATTACGAAAGTGAAAAAGATAAAATATAGTTTCGAAGTATATATTCAGGCTAGAAAGTTATTTAAAGTTTATGAAAGTATGGCGTAGCAAACATGAGAGTGCGCCGCTCGATCTGGAAGCTGGAAGAAGGCCAGTCTCCAGGGAAGCATTAAACCCATTATATGAAAAACCGGGAAAAATTGCATTTCATGCAGTATATTTTGTATGAAAACGTATCTTAACATTTTTGCATCTCATCGTCTGGTTATAGCACTTTAATGTTTTTTGTTTGTCCAAAATTTTGTTTAAGTTCTTTTTGAAATAGCGACTCGTTTACGAGCCTAGCGCTCGAAGTTTTAAGTGAAACATTTATGAAATAGCTCGTTAAAATAATGGACTTATTTGAAGTTGGAATACTCCTTTTAATATTTGAGTTAATTGCATTGCGTGCTTTTATTAACGGGCGCTCGTTGGACATTCTTTGTGGCAGAACGTTAATTGGTTCGATAATGAAAACGTATATTGTCACGAGTGTTCCGTATTCGTTCCGGTGGAAGAATCGTGCAATTCAACTATAAAATTGGTGACGATTCATTACCGTGAACGTTAAGCCGGCGATAGCCCAGTTCAGGTTAGGTCTTGTTTTATCGCTGCCATTTTCTCGTGCCCGTCTGAGCGCCGGCGTCGAATGATCATATATTATGGAAATCCGACTGGAGTCATTAGGATAACTTGTTGGCTGGAATAGTATTAGCAGAGAAACAATGCGATTTATATTGCGGTTTAGTAAATCGTGGCTGCTTTATAATTGGACGAATGAAATGTTTTTGGAGCTTTTGTAAGTTGGAGTACTTACAAAAGCTCAAAAATGTTTTTATATTAAAAACTGTTAATTGAATAACCATAACTGCTCGTTAAAAGATTTCTGAGCGGATAATAGTATTTATTTGCTCTTTAAATACCTTAAAAAGAATTTACACCGAAATTAGAAGTTAAATAATGACACTTGACATTTACAAACTGATGGAGAAAAACATAATCGTTCTGTTAACTAGGGCATGGCAATTAACCTAATGGGTCATTTATTAAAATGTTAAGTCCTGAATTATTCAAGTTTAAGATTTTATTTCATTCAACTCTTTAAAATATCGTTTTCGTAATAGAATGGAATGATTGATGAACAAAATAATAATAATAAAACATTGAAATATAAATACCTTTGACCAGTTGCAATGAGCTTATTTTAAATCAATTTATAGCCAGTATCAATAAAGGTAGTTCGCGTCCGTTAATTAATCCCGTATAGTTAATATGGGGATCAACGGGTATTAGTAAATGAAAACCATTGGAATTAACTTTGAATGAATATTTATGGCGGGCGCTGGTGCTATCGATTCCCATTAAGGGACGGACGGCCGAAGATGAGCTTAGCGGCTTAATGGTACGGAACACCTTAGAGGGTGCAATTCATTAGCGTCACTTGAAGACTCATGTATTCTTCTAGAAGGTATTACTTCAGTAGTATATAAGTAAAAAAGAGCTTAACACTTTTTGGACCGTTTATAGTATGACATGTAGTTTTTAACAATATAAATATCTATCGTAATGTAATAGAATGGATTACACACGCTCATGACTTGTTTTGTAAAAAATATTGTTATATAGAAATTATTGGAAAAAATGAAATCAAGTTCATAGTAGAGAAAGTAATGACAAAATGAATAAAAAATTTGTTTTGTTTATTGACTCGTTGCAGACATCATAATGAGCTATTATGCAAACATTTGTACACGCCAAATGCGTTCGGCGAACTAACTTTACCCGTAAATTATACTTTGTGCACACAAACTTAGAACTACGCTCGTTACAAATGATTTACTTGTCAAAAGCTGTGTACATTTTGGCAAAGTCGTTTAAAAATTAATATCTTTTTCCACGAGAATATAAGCAAGGTAGGGTAATAAAAGTTTTAAAGACGGATTACGTTTCCGTGTACGAACTTGAGATTTTCTTTTAAATATCTTAGCGTATCTTGGAAAGCAATTTTAGATGTTTATTCATTCCGAGGTGTTTACGAACTCACAGAATTATTTTTAATTGGGCCATCTTTGAATCTTGCAGAGCTTAAATTTATACAACGTATGTTGTTCTTGCAGATTAATTATTGATGTTTTGGATTTCCATTAGAGACATTTAAATGTTTGTTTGTAGATGCTTCATTAATCATTAAGAATTATTAATGGGGAAATGCTTTGACAGTTCGAAGAAGAAAGTTTTAACGCTCTGTATTATAAAGTCGTGTGTGTTCAATTATTAATAAAGTTGATATAAGTTATTTAAGATCTTTTGCTTAGAATTATATGTGTATCGAATAAATCTATAAGTTTATAGATTTATTCGATACACATATAATTCTAATTGAACACACACGACTTTATAATCCAAATAATTTATCTAAGCTTAGCACAACAGCAAAAAATTTTGATGTCGTTTATGTTTTCCGAACGGGAAATGGTTATATGAAACTAGGGAAGTAACATTAGCAAATTAAGGATTCCCTCTTGTGCATCCAACAGGTGTGGAAGCTCTCAATAGTGTAGTGTTGTTAACAGCTATATGTGAAAACTTCATAATATTTAGACCTTCTCATTATTTAACAACTACAAGAGCCTTTTTATTATATAATTACTACATCGACTAGGTAAATGTAATTCTTATTTATGTAAAACTTTATAGAAGTTTTAACGAACCTCATTAGTTACGATTTATGCTCCATTAACTCAAATTGTTTGTTATCTTAGTTATGAGCGCCTTTTCAGTAAAATTTTCGTGATTTGGGAAAATCATTTAATAAGCTGAAGAAAAGGATCTTAGAATTATGTCTTAATGAAGTATTTTTGCTTCAGTTTTGGTTCATTATCATAATGTATTTAAATAGAAAAAATATTTATACTCACAATATTTTTTTAATAACGAAACATTACGGATCTGTCCAAAAGATGTTTGAATTGATTAAGAATGATTTGAATTTGTTATTTGTTTGAATTTCCCCTTATATGGACCATTTTAACTAAATGACCTTTTATGTCCACGTTAGTTGTGTGTGTATTTTATGGTGAAAGTTGTTTATGTAATGTTTCTTAGAAGAAATAATCGTTCGTATAACCGCTACCACATTTGCTTCTTTGCATAAGAGAAGAAATACAATAAAACGTGAGGTATAATCTGTGTAATATATGGAAATGTAAACATTAAAAAACATTAAGCATCCATTTGTCTTTTCGGATTAGATATGTAGATCGGTTGACGAATGCCTCTCGTAATCTCCTTGTAAGCGGTGAAAAGCCGCTTATGCAAACGGAATTTCTATTATTTTCACACGACTTAATCTTATGTATGTAGATGCTAATTTCCTCTCTAGATTTTTTGAATAGAATATTGTTGGCTTTGTTTATAAGTTATATGTGAGATAAATTATTTAAAAGATTAGAAATCTATTGCATGATATTAAGATAGGTTTATAACCCGAAATCTAGTTAAACTAATAATTTTTTTATTATTTAAGAGATGAATGTAATACCTATATAAATTATGTTTCAAATTCAAATTATAGTTCAAATTTGATACCTTTGATTCATTATTGCGTTTGTTATATACAAATATCAAAATGCTAATTGTAAATTATTTAAATTATCTGTTTTGTGATTAACATATTTGCTCAATGAATTGTAAATATGCATATAGGTTAAATTTCATTCCCGTGAAACATTATGAGGAAGAATCAGCTTGTTATATAGTATTAAATAAATACGTTTCAATAATATAAAATGTAGATAATCCAAATCCACGTTTTATTGAAAATCATAATAAATTATCAAATTAATATATTTTTGTGTTATAAAATTGACACTAAGCAAGGTTAGGTCGTTAGTATAGGATTTATTTAAGCATTCAGCTTCAATAAATCTAACCCGAAAATATCTTCAAATAGCCGATAACCTGGCCATACAGCGGTATTCTTGATACTCAGAAAACTCGATAATGAAAGAACAATGGACTAAGCTTCCATCTTCGATGAAAAATCTTTATTACATACAAAAACAGAAAATACAAATTTTACTTAGATTTATATTTATACGAATATGATACTTTCGATAGAGCAAAACACAGAAAACTTACCGGCTAAAGTAGCTATCATTACGAAAATCGATACATTTACTCGTGTGAATTGCATCAAACATCATCTACTTGACTATTTTAATCCAATAAATATGTAGTTAATAATAGTTTATTAGCCTTATACGAAGTCTTGCGAGTGTATTATAAAGACCATTAAAGTCTAATGACTTTACACGGTATATCGGGAGAATGTGGTAATCCACATTCTCCCGATATACCGTGTATTGTGGTTGTAGACATAAGTTTTGATTTGATGCACTGCGCAAGTTATATTTGTTGAGTTAAACTCTTGAGTGTGTACGGAGAAATAAACACAATTCAGTTGTCCAAACAAAGCCAGCTTAACTAAACAACGTATAGTGCTTAGTTTAGTACTTGTTAAGTTGTAATCTAGGATCAAACCCCACTGCTTACAGTGTAGTTGGAGCTGCTGCATCCCGAACTGTATCTAATTTTCTAATTCATTCTGCTACATTCGGAAGCAAAGTCGTTTACAAAATAACATTAAAACCACTAAATATAACAACTAATTATGACAAATGAAAGAAGATGGGCATACCTATTGAATAAAAATAGATGAAAATAGGGCCATTGAAATATGCATGATTATAATCTTGTTGGTTTTTCGTCCTTAGTACATACGAGGAGCGTGGCCGGTTTTGATCCCCGGTTTGCCCGCATTGTACATTAGTTCCACAGGGAATTTTCAGAAACAACCCGGTGTTGGGAATTCCGCCCGATTTATAGGCTCACAACCTATTACGTGAGACTTAAACTGAACTAGAGGTACGTAAAGCTGGCGATGAAAAATTAGCGAAATTAAAAAAAAACAACACCAGAATTTGTTGCTTATTTGTTGCTAATTAGTTGCTATAATGACGATTTTGTTGCTCAACCCGTTCGCTGAAAATCAGCAACAGTTCTAGCTTAACATTAAGGTAGCGTGAAGAAATCGGAAAAAGGGATGGATCGTTGCAAAAATGCAGGTGAATTTGTTGCTAATTTGTTGCTGCATAAAAACAGTGAAAATTTTGAATTTTTTTCATTGGCGCCAAAAATAACACTGGCCACGTCAACTTAATTTTCGATTTTCGGTAGTGAAACATAAAAAAATAATTTGTTGCTGCTCACATCGTTCACTGGCACAGTGTACAGAGCCAGCAACAAAATAGAAACCGGAAGTAGAGTTAATTTTGAAACCGGTTTGCTAGAAATTCGTCCACGCCAGCTTAACTGTCAATTTTCGGTAGTTAAACATAAAAAAAATTTGTTGCTCCTCACATCGTTCACTGGCACAGTGTACAGAGCCAGCAACAAAATAGAAACCGGAAGTAGAGTTAATTTTGAAACCGGTTTGCTAGAAATTCGTCCACGCCAGCTTAACTGTCAATTTTCGGTAGTTAAACATAAAAAAAAATTTGTTGCTCCTCATATCGTTCACCGGCACAGTATACAGAGCCAGCAACAAAATAGAAACCGGAAGAAGAGTTAATTTTGAAACCGGTTTGCTAGAAATTCGTCCACGCCAGCTTAACTGTCAATTTTCGGTAGTTAAACATACCTACTACCGAAAATTGACAGTCATTATAGCAACTAATTAGCAACAAATAAGCAACAAATTCTGGTGTTGTTTTTTTTTAATTTCGCTAATTTTTCATTGCCAGCTTTACGTACCTCTGAACTAGCGAAATGTAGGTGGAAAACTTTCGGGGAATCCGAGTTTGATCTTATGTTATGTTAGTAGGTGTTAACTTTATGGCGTTAACAATTTAATATGTTTGGTAAGGATAAATTAAACATAGAAATGGTGAAAAAAATTTCATAAAATTGATAGTGTATTTTTTATTGCCTGTAAAGTTTATAACATCTAAGTTGTTCTTAGTATTCAATCACAAATGTTCTATATTCGCTATCGAAGTTTAATATATTCCCTAATTCAATTTTGATTATATACCAAATTGTAATACCAATATGTTAGTCAAAATTAGGCTACGCAATATTAATTGTGTAAATTATATTAATATCTATGATATACCGCGTCATTGCCTTGGAAACACAAAGCCTGAGGCAATTACTTGAATATCGGCTCCCGCATACGGCACTGTTACATAAATTATTCCTAAGTAGAACATAATACCTGATGGGTTTATAGCTATAACATTTCTTAATAACGAGAACATATTGTATTGAATAATCTCATAATGCAGCCAGAAAGACTAATTGTTCCATATTAACCATATTATGCCTTTTTTAATGTAGAAATATTGTTAAGTACGCTTCTTCGTCGTTGGTTGCTAAGGGAGATTCCTATGAGACTTACTGCGTACTGATCCGATTGTTATAATGCTTAGATTTCATCGAAGTAAATATTTATTCGCAACTCTAAGCTTATAGTCCGGGATACATCGCCCATTTTTGCAAGTGATTACTATCAAGCTAATTTTTCGTGAGTAGCTTTATTTTGATGAGATGCCCAATAATTTCATGTACGAAACTCTCGATTGTGGTAGCTACCAGAGGAAACAAGGATAAAATATTTTGATTTGATGGTTCTCAAATATTAATTACTAACTGAATGTTTTTTTTTGTTCAATCTCAAGATAATTATCTAAATTATTCGAAAAAATATTTGTCCTACAAAATCTATGGTTTGATCAAAGAGTCCCCCTTTCCAATGTGTATCGATAACGAAGTCATCATAAATGATTACTAACCAGCTGATTTTTTTATTTTCACTTATTTAATACTTAAATAATTCAACAGACATATTGTCCTACAAATTGCGTAATAAATATTTGAGAACCGTCAAATCAAAAATTTTTATCCTTGTTACCTCTGTAAGCTACCACAATCGAGAGTTTCGTAGATGAAATTATTGGGCATCTCATCAAAATAAAGCTACTCACGAAAAATTACCTTGATAGTAATCACTTGCAAAAATGGGCGATGTATCCCGGACTATTATTTTGGCATCAAAAACAAAGAATTTTATTGTGTTGTATTTTTTGTAGAAACACAATTTTCGGTCGTCTTGAACCTAAGTACAAGACATGATTTATAATTCAAATAGCTGTGATTATCGGTTGAAAACTATAAAAGCTTATGAACCAACAGACAACACTTAAGAATAGTGGTTTTAGAAAACCACACGTTCCTACGATTGCTTTGCAGACTGCCTTGTTTTAAATTAACACAACACGATTTGCGTATCGTTAAATAGTTCTAACACGTTATGCCACTGACATAGCGGGGATGATTACTTATTCCATTAAAGCACTCTGAATCTATTACGAAGTTGACTCGCGAATGCTCCACGAATTTCCCTCATAACACAAGATATTCGCGTTTAAAAATTCTATTAAGGTTCCTATCTCATACATACTAAGGTACTTTAAGTTGCGGGTGCCAGAGAAATTAGAATTTCCAGCGAATTGAGTGCAAACAAGGAGGTGATATTGAAAAGAGCTTACGTGACTATAATGTCAGCTTAGTGGGGTACTAAATGGTTAGTTTGCTTTTTTATTAGTGCAGGAATTTGATGCAAAGTTCCGTGTCCACGTAAAATGATTGTAAGTTTTAATAACGTTAATCTCAACTTGTTTTTAGATGACAGTGACGTAATTTTTTATAATATAATTTTAATATAGTATTTCGAATATTTAGATAGATTAAAATGTCGAATATTTAGATAGATTCATAAAATAATGTTAATTTACAGAATATCTTGTTTTATAGCACTTCATTAAAAAAAGCAAAAAAATGTAGAGTTAATATTATAAGCAAATATTTAAACGATACTTCCAAAAATCTCACGCCAAAAATATATTTGAAAAAGAGAATTATCCTAAGCTATTAAGTAAAGTTCTATTCATGTATAGAAACTTATCAAGCGCAAGGCGCAAGACAAGCTTAATAACGACGTATACCTAGTAATGAAGGTCGATCCTAAACTCCGAAAACAGGCTATTTATTTACATTTTTTACGATTATATATTATGTAGACTTATAATGCTATAATCACATTGTCATAAAGATATGAAGAACAATATCTGTTTTATGAAAATTTTTGGTAACGTTTCATGTCACATATATTTTACTATTGGTATACATAGTGAAGTTTCTTGCCGAAATACAGATATAATAAATAATGCAAAGTACGAATATGCCAAAAAGATGTTTTTATTAATAAGAGTCTCCTCTTATCTTATCTACAAATGTCTTTATAACATTGCTTATATTATAAATTTGGAACATTTTCGTCGTTATTCGACATATTTTACTGCCAAATTAACAAAAAATCCTGTAATTTAGCAACGCAAATTACCGAAGTATGTCATAACGGGATGCGTATTAATCAGCATTTCCTTATTTAAATGAAATGAAAATTCGATTGTTCCACCAGCCATTAGCAAATTAATAACTTTGTAGGGGCTGGAGATGAACGTTTTTACATAATTATTTGCCTTTCATTCTCCTGTAGCTATTTCCATAATTTACATTGGCTAAGAGTCCTTAACTTCTATTCACTGAGGAAGGCTTAAATATTATTCATATTCTATATTATCTGAGGTTGGATTCTGCTAAAGACTCGTTATCTAATCATTTACTGTGATATCCATTAAATAATCATCAAAGTAGCAGAAATAACATAAAATATGATAACAGTCTCTTAGAAAAGCGACCATTCATTATGCTATATGAGCAAGTAGATTATATCCTGTAAATAAAATTATTTATAATATAAAATTTAATCTTATACTGCAAGACATAATATATGGAGCATTATTCTCGCGTACCTACCCACTAATGCTTGGTGAATTATTCATAATAGAAAGAACTGAAATATATTACATGGAAATATTATTAAGCCATAATTTTATATTTTTATTCAACGCAACGCTCTTTCATCTTTAATTAGGTGGCTTCTTTTTCAGTCCTTATTAATTTTTATTTCAAAGTGGAAAGCAGTGTTTTTTGTTTGGCGAAATGCTTTTCATAAAATGTCTTTGGGATATCTCGAAAATCTTGTTTTATACCTATTTAATATAATATAGGTAGATACTTGTATTTAAACTTTTTGAAAAGTAGAACTTTCAATTCTTGTGAAATTGAATGATCACCACAGTAATATAACTTTGAAATTGTAAAATTACATAGAATAAATGTACAGAATGATTTAAATACTCGTAAAACATTACTATGATATGAAAGCAAAAACGTCCAACTAAGTTCAACAAAACTTTAAAAAAGAAAATAAATTAACGTCTTTAAAGAACTTGAGTGCTTATTTAGTTTTTATTTTTTTGAACTGGAAACTTATTCGTTATTTAAACTTAAAAACATTAACGTGTTTCTTAGATTCACAATTGATTGAAAAGTAAATACGAAGTTAATTAATTAATTAGTATGAGGTAGCTATGAGGCCGGCTGCTTATACGCTAGGGTGCCATGATTTTTAATTTAACTTTGTCCACCGACTCTACTTCAATATGTGAAATAAAGATAAACGTATTCTGTGTAGGAATTGCACGGCCGCGCCGTAGGGAATTGGTTAAGGGAAATAAATAGGTTCTTTTACGGGATTACTTTTTCGCTCCTTTTCGTTTTTTCATCCGATTATGAAACTGTAATGGAAACTCTCAAAACATTTACTGAGAATCTCTTTTAATATATATCCATTAATGCTTTTTATTAGGTTGGGCATGTTTATGTATGCTGATATGAATTTGGTAAACATGATCTACCTTTATCTTTTCAAATATTTTTTTTATATGGGGACAGTATTAGTTGTTTTCAATTTCGATTCTCAATGGAGGATTATAATAATTATATTTTTATTCCTAATTATAACATTCCTAGGAAGTTTTGCATTCAATGAACAAGAGAAGTAGGTATACAAAGACGTTATATGTACCTATTGTTATTACTCTGACTATAAAGCTAGCAACATTTTATATATGACTTTAAATTTCCTCTCCCAGGAAGCTATTACTTAACATTCACTGTTCTTGGTAAAACATTCCGGGGCAATATTCAATGTTTAAATCTGTTATTAACCCAGCTGCATATTTATGTTTCTCATTAAATATAATAATTGAAATTACAGACCCTTTTACAACATGCATATTGTTGTTACCTACAGAAAACAATTTATATTACCTACCTATTTTATTTTACCTATTTTATTTTAGGCTTCTAAAAGAGGTTTACAAATGATGTACTTATCTGTTTTTAAATTTTAATACCTATTGAATTAAGTTTTTAGATAAATATACCCACCTTTTTGAACTGAATAAGCCTCTTATAATGCCATAACTAATCCATAATGCAGCAATAATTCGCTCAACCATTCTAGCTCAAAGGGAACATCTAATTCACAGACCACGTCCAGCGAAGGCGTTAAATATGTTAATAAATTGTATAAATGAATACTAACTGCAAATGTCACGTTTAAATATGAAACTTTAAATTTCGCCTCGCCTTCAAAGGCTCTAATTTGCGGCTAAATGAAAGATATTTATGCGAATGTACTACGTGCAATGAACTCGTAAAACTCTTCTTTAAATTTGCGTCGTATTAAAGCATGTGTGGGTGCAGTTTGTTTTCAGTTGCCATGGAGTTTCTGGTATTTTTATCAGTGGCACATAAAATATTAAATTAACGTTTTAAAACGTAACATACACAGAAAACTGGTAAAGGAAATTAATGCAAGCTTAAAACGCAACAAACATTATAACAAACACGCAAACAATAGTTATTTAATAACTCAGACCCCGGAATCACAGACACAATAGAAAATCTATTGTGTCGTGGACCGATCGGGCCGTTCGGGGCTCAATGGGTTAATATCTATAATATTAGTATATACATTAACTTTTGTAATATCTTAGTAGGTAGTTATAAAATATAGAACATTAATTAATATATTAACACTAGCGGTCCGCCCCGGCTTCGCCCGTGGTACATGTTTACGTTTTCTCTACATAAGAACCATCCTCGTACTTCAAGGAATATAATAAAAAAAGAATTATCGAAATCGGTTCAGCCGTTCTCGAGTTATGCGCTTACCAACACATTTTGCGATTCATTTTTATATATAAGACTAGCGACCCGCCCCGGCTTCGCACGGGTGCAATGCTGATACTAAATACACTACAGAAAAACTGTGAACACGCTCTTGCCGCACCGGGCGGCCGGCCGGTACCGCCGCAAACTCTACGTCCCGCAATTTTTAAATCTGTAATATCTTCGAAAATATTCACTTAAATCATACGGTGTAAAGGGCCATATAGATCTATATTAAATGAACAATGTATTCAAGGTATTTAATTGGTTAAGGATTAATGCTGTATTGGTTAAAATCGCTTCGAAAATTAGCCATTATTTGTCGTAAAAAGTAAATGACAAAAAAAAGTTATTGTGGGTTATCCATAAGAGATAGACATATACCATCGCGGACTTTTCTGTAGACCTTTTCAATGTGTACAATACTTAGTACATTATTTTGATAAAACTCGTAGGGTTCAGCCTGCGTTTGCAATGTAAGCGGAAAAAATGTAAAAATTTACGACATCACATTAGAAACCTCAAAAATAACAGTACTTCTCCACTATTTAATGGATGTTATTATACATATAAACCTTCCTCTTGAATCACTCTATCTATTAAAAAAAACCGCATCAAAATCCGTTGAGTAGTTTTAAAGATTTAAGCGTACAAAGGGACATAGGGAAATAGGGACATAGGGAAATAGGGACAGAGAAAGCGACTTTGTTTTATACTATGTAGTGAAGATTAAGGTGTTACATTTCAACTCGCAAACGCCGTGGCTTGCAGTTATCATCAAAGAAAGTCCGAGTCACTAAGAACGTTTCTAAGCTTCTCATAATTAAGGTAATTCCGACTTCACGAAATGTAACATTATAATATTCTGTTAAAACTGAAATATGATACAAAAGTGTATCATCGTGAAGATGATATTTTCACAGTTTCTTACCAAATATATTAAGTTCATATAACTATCATATGGTATATAATAATAAATGAAAGTGTAAAATTACGTTATTGTTGAAAATTAAGTAAAACGGTATATGAAAAAAAAAGGCATGTAAAATATAAAGGCACGCTCAGGCGGAAAGTTAATGTAGACTTCAATGTAAACAAAAACAAAATTAAATAGAATCACGTTTAAAATGAAACAAAAACAGATTTCAGAAAATAAGTTTTTCATTTTTCAAAGCAGCTAATGAAAGAATTAAAATTGTTTTCCTTTTTTCTTCTTAGAAAGGCCATCAATTAATGTTTCTGTAATTACACAGCTTTAGGGGATTAATTATGGATCAGTTTCGGGAATCGTGTGCGTGTATTGCACGTAACGTTTGTTCAAAGAAATTTAATGTTCATTACCTAGAATCAAACTATTAATTTAAGTAGCTTTGTTTATTCTAAATGGCTGTTCTTTCTTTCTTCTCCAAAACCAACGGTTCGTATTGAGCAAATAAAACTCACACAACTTAGTAGGTATTTCATTTTTTTTTCCATATGTGCAATATTGTTTCTGAAGTTCTAGTGATCGTAGCTTGATATTATTCAGCCTATGTATTTCTAGACATATTACGAAATTATATTATAGAGTATTTTTAAAATCGGAGCAGCTCCTAATATTAGCTCCTTCAAACACGCTTGGTACGTACATATTTATACCTACTTTTTATAGATTTGTTTAAACGGACGCTTCGAAATCGAGTGTGATCACATTCTGAGCTGATAAAGCAAAAACATTTAAAAATCACAACCAAAATCTCTCGCTAGTTCAAATAGCGAAATGTGTCGTCTATTATCCGGCACACATTGTAGTATAAAACGCACCGCATCTCGTTAGGGGCCATACATCGCTCGGTGATTAGAAGCGCATTCTATTTGCTGCTAATTCAAGTATTCGTTGTTGGTTGCGTTCTGAATATATTTGGTATATGCGGGTATACAGTATATAGAATGAATCAGCTTGAAAATAATTAAGTATAAGACGTAGTTTGTTGACTTTGTATCATGCTTAACTGCCTATTTTAAATGCTCTTTCAATCTTTCGCTTCAAATTATTTAAATATGTTTAAAAATGCTTAAACTTGTTTTGACCAATACCAAATAAACATTATAGTTAGCACAATAGTTTAAATTATTACCTTAAACTGTTCAGACTTGCTGTCTATGGACATGAAGGTTTTCGTCGCAAGCCATGTGCTAATTCAGTTACCACCGTGCCAAGTAATTTACACAACAATATTCGGGTCATTGCACTTTGTATGGCCAAAGCCTACAAACGGTTCAATGTGCTGTTGTTTCCTTATTTTGTAGTGCAGTGACTTGAGATAGATTCTTAAGTTTTGAGATAACTGTATGAGATATGAGACGTGCTTATGGTTTGCTCACGTGTTTAAAAATTTTAACATGTATGTCCGGCGACGAAAGGCTTTTTCCCCGAAAAGATGATAAGCGGCTAATAATAATTAATATTTGTGCCATATTTGTGTTGCTTGCTTGAATTTTATACTACATTACACTACCTCATACAAATACATCAATGAAAATCTATCACCATTTGTGGAATTTGAAATTTCAACTTCATTAAATGAAAATAAGATTCCTACAGAAATGTGAATACATTTATCGTACTCTAATGTATTTATAATAGTTTTAACTTGCACTCAATAAGATAACAAGTTTCTACATAAATTATAATGAGGTTGGCGAAAAGCGCTATTGAATATCGAAAATACATTAGGATCACAATGCAGTGAAAATGGAGTGAGGGGTTAATTAAAATTGCAGGTCTCCGCTATCGGTGGCCTTAAGGCTTATACATGCGCTAATAACCTTGACCATACTTGACGGATCTCAAACCTCTCCCGCTGCACCTTCTTTTTTCCTCGCATTTTGTATTTAAAAAGATACCAATCAGTGAAACAAAAAATCCTCGTCAGGGACTGTTGTGTAACTGATAATTTATTAAACATAAAATTTTCAGAGCTCTAAGTCAGCAGGTTACGAAGTTTATAGAGTATTTGCGGAAAAATCGATGACCACGGCACATTTTTTTTCTAGAAATCTATTAACTTTGGAAAAAAGTCCTCGCGAGCAATTAAAGATCAAAGACCATCCTATTTAATACATTTTTTTCGGTATTGTGCTTTATGTTGTACCAGACTTTATAGAGGTTGAACATAGTCGAAATTGCCGGGTAACGCCTTAAGCTAAGCGTACATTTTTGACGATATATTTCATATTAAATATGATAAATGCAAATTTTTATTACTATAATATATTACAGTCAATCAATGTATGTAAGCTGCGATATCTATTAGTACTTTATTATTGTCTGTAAATGTTAGAAATGAAAAAGATATAATTGAAAAACTTACTACGCAATACTGAAAAGTAAACATTTCATACTGAAATTAAGCTCGGAAACTGTATGTAAATTTATACAACTATTCAAATCAACACAATTTTTCAAACTTATGCAACACAGAATGTATTAAAATTACGTGCTCTACCTAGGTACCAACAGGAATTTTTATTTAAGGTAATATTATATATAAAACTTAATTCATTCCACTTTGCAACATTTAGGTATTATCAACATTTACACACTTGCTCTAAATAACTTACAATAAAAGCACACAAAATCAATAGTATCGCATCTTATTCAATCATTTTGATCTACCTAATGGTGTTAAATTTTAAAAAGTCAGTTCATATTGCAGTAAAATAATATCTAGGTACATCAAAAAATAAATAAATCGATATTATTATATAATGTATTATATAACGACTTCATCATCCAGAGTAGAATTTATGAATTTAAACGAACCTCAAGTGTATTTGCTCTTAGCATACGATATTGAAAAATTAATATTCAAACATTTTAGCTCTCAGCCGCATAGAATGCTTACGCCTACTCTAAATCACAATGCTATGAGTACTACACTTAAGAATGCAAGTGCAATAAAATGTATCCGAGGGCCGCCACGCTGTCTGCCCGAATGGGAAATGGTTTCTGGAGTGTAGGGTTGCCAACTGCTATAAAATGGGAAATAATTATATAAAATTGATTGGCAAGTTTATAACATGGAAGATAAAATAAGGCCGTATTAAGAATATTTTAGATTTAAAAGAAAAATTTTTCATTTTACACAAAACGTTATATAGATACTGTTAATAGATAAATAGAGCAATTAAAATTACAGATATTCATTATCTTTAAAAAAATATGACGGTTTATCTAAGCTATGGCCATGGGCAACCCTAGATGCGAGGGAGGCAAAGCAATGCCGTAAAAGCTTCGCCTTTTACAAAAGCACACGTTTTCACTACATTGCGTTTGCTTCGGATCCTATTTCCAATGAATTTCAGTTGCCATATAATTTCAACGTCAAAGAAGTCTGCGACCAAACGCTCTGAATGCTCACAAATTTTGTCGTACTTTTAAACTCATTTTGATTTTAGTTGAAGACAGATAGGTATGTATTTGTAACTCAATTTTTTTTTTACCATTTATTGATATAAACAAATTAACATACATTAAGCTTACAGAAGAAACACCACATAAATCGACACGATTTGATCGTGGTACATTGTCTTAGTCACAAAAAAATCTGAAATATAAAAAGAAAGGTTTTTAAGGCGCTTTCTTGCACAGTAATGACTTTTCAGTCAGTTATTATGCAAAAAGGAAAAACAATAAAATGAAGTACCTCTCATTTACGATCAAAGGTTACTTGAACTGTGTGCAGATACAATTAATAAACTCACTGTTACTTCCTTTTCAGTTACGTGATTCGAATGAACAATTAAATAAATTCAAAATGGCGCTGTGTTGCCAACAACAACGCATTTTTCCGGAACTTAATACTTGTTTGCATCTAATGAAGACCCTTCTTATTTTTATCGTAATTGGAATCACAAAGAGGGTATACCGTTTACACTCATTAGCGAAGCGATATCTTTGCTAAATTAAAGTTCAAAGATGTTTGCCATTTCTTAGTTTATATTCTCGTATGTTGTTATAAATATACAAATTATATTTAATACATTTTTTTTCAAACAAGAAGTATATCGATCATTTAACACAAGTAGGTCAAATATATGAATTAACTAGGTACTTCTAAAACTAATATTTCTATTTACTATCGATCAGTTGCAAAAAGGTGCACTCACAAATATTTACAAGTTTCTTGGCATCTAAGAAAAAGGACTAAATTCCTATTAATTTCCCAAGGGTGATATTGGAACGTAAGTGATGTTGGGGAGCGACCAGCGGTGGTATGTTTACGGTTCAGTAAAGGCGCGTTGCTATAGCAACCGGAGAGATTTCCGTCTATACTTGCTACCACACTTGCAACGGACGTGCATCCAATTCTCGGTTATTTCGACTGAAAGGAATATTTACTTGTGATAAATACAAATCTGAATACTAATAGCGATAATAAATATGTCGAGTATTGGCCAGTTTTTTTAATGATTTTTGTAGAGATCGTAACTTTTAAGTTTTAACTTTTAACTATTTCTATGCAGCAAATTTTAAACATAATAATTAAAATGGATCTTGGAAATGAGATTAAATTGTAAAAAGATATCACGCATAAGTCCAAATTGCACTTAACTGTTAGTACTTTCCCAAAGGATCTTACTACAGCGGAGCTGACATTATGTGTTTGCGTATTTTTTTTATTTTGCTGTGACCGTTATGAAGGGAATATGAAAATGAGCTTTATTAGGCTGGGAGATCACTTCCTTTTTGTATTCAGTAAATATTATCTGAGTAGAATATGTAAACATGACTTTCAAAACACATATGTCTATGTTCACTACATATATATTTTCCAAATATTTTTCAATTGAAATGCATTACACAACACTGCCACCTGCATTATTCAAGAAAACGTTGCTTCTACGACTATTTTGTCTGAAAACCGAGTAAAAATGTCGTAGGTATTTTTAAAATGCGGAAACATCAAACACCAAACTCTACAAAGTAACATGAAAGCTTAAAGGATTCAAACTTAAGACGATGTAAAGTAGTCGTTACGTAATAGTCAAAGAGCTGTTTGAGACTTAACTCTCGTCAGTTTATGATATTATCATAGTTTAATGTGTAGCAGAGTAGCTTATTAATTTAAAATGACTGCATTCACTTTATGATGAATGATTTATTATTATATATATGCATTCTATGTGTATCAGGCATTTTAGAATAAAAAATTACGATGATATATTATTATCTGGTATAATTATAAATGGAACATAATAATTATATACGATTGACGTTGTACCATGCAAAAATCTTTATCATCATCACATATTTTTCGTGTAAACAAAATTTTCCATTAGGAAGAAAAAGATAGATTAATTCTTAGTTTCCCTCACCGGCTCTCCGACTACCAGCAGGTCATGCGTTGCCTCCAGGCTAGTCTTATAATAGAAGTGCGGTCTTTATGTCGCTATGTCAGCGTGCAATAATGACGGATGTGACTTGTTAGTATGCCCTGATTACAACAACACCACTTTTATATTTCTGCTTTCAAACAAACGACGCTTATTAGCTAAATGCGTTTACGAGTTGAAGAAAACGTGAGAATTTTACAATGATACTTTATGTATTGAATAAAATATAAAATTATCCAGAGACCGAAATATTACATGAGATAAAAATATAGTTAAGAAGGCCGATTAAAAAGTACGCGTAAGAAATAAAAGATAATGATATCTTTTATTTCGTACGTACTACTTACACTTGTACTACAAATGACTTAATTTTTGTTAGATTAAATAATTCGAAAAAGAAACGTGAAAATATAAATATTTTTTTTCTGTTACTAACAAAATATAGTATGTTTTAAATATAAAGTTGTACAAAAACAATGTAACGAATGTTTTTGTACAGTTGTATAAAAACATTTGTGACTGAAAATAAAATACCTACAGTCTAAAGGATGTTTGCAATCGAATAACGAGGGTGAGGTTAAAAATAGGAAGATGTCACATACATCAGCTAGTGTGAAATAAACTTAAAAGCCGGGTAAAAGTCAAATAACGGATCCACAGGCCTTTTTCCGAGTGAATTCCTAATGAGGATGCGTAGCGCCTCTGGCAATACTAAAACATGTCGTAAATGAAAATGTATATGTACCTTTACGTACCTATAGGGTAGGCTTTTTTGCTATTTTTGTGCAAATCTTCATTATGTTGAAAACAAAACACTAACCAATATTTGAACGTTGTCGAATGGCATTTTAAACTTTCAAAAAACACGTTGTACGTTCAACATAAAAGCTTTGTGCTTGACAAATTCCTGCCTCAACAATAATTAATAACTTTAGCGGCATTCTCGTATAGGATATTTAAAGCCATTATTTTCCTCCTTACGCGAAACATTGTTTATTGTACGTTTTAGTATTAAACGACACGTCCCCTTTTCCTCACTAAAATTTGTCACTTATTTTCTGCACTTCAGTGTTGCTATTAGAGGCTTTAATGGCCCACACCCTAAACTCTGTTTACATTGGAGTTACAATCTGGGAGTGTAGCTATCGTCTTTTTTCGCTCCACGTAATACGGGTCGCGAAGAGCCCGCAGCTACCTGAATAAAAGGACCCCTTACCTTTTATGTGCAGAACCCTACTTTAAAATGAATAGTTTTTACCAGGTTTTAACACGTACAAAAGTTCGTCGGCGTGTCAATTAACTACGGCAACTGCTATACATTATTGCCACTGCTATGATTTATTGAGGAAATATGTTTTGAAAGTAAAGTACGAAATACGTTTTGGGAGTTTGTTATCAAATTGGATATATTTTTCTTTGGAAACTTCTTTATCTTTCCTGTAATATAATGGACATATCCGTAAATGATAAACGACACTTTGTAACACAACATGACCGGATTTAGAGCAAAAGAGCAAAGTTATTTAAAGTATTCGAAAAAATAATAAGATTTAAGTGCGGAAAGCGAATAATGAAAATAATTTCCTCTTCTCAACTGCGGCACCTTTTATTTGTCCCGAGGGAGCGAGCTTGAGTTATTGATCTATTTTCGATAGTATGCACTCCACGTATTCTATAAATACTTAAGAAACGTGCAGTTCTGAATAAAATACGAATACTCTGAAAGTTGTAATGGTATAATATGTTTTTCAACTATTCGAAATGCATCTGGAATGTGTTAGTTTATTTACACCATAAAATATTTCAGTTTTACAAGTGTAGGTACTACGAGACTTTTAATCGTTTTAAGAATACTACATGAATCAAAATGAATGATCAGGAATAATAAAACTTATACTTATATTTCAATTTTCTCGATCTCATCTCACTATAACGAAGCGTATTTTTTAATTTATGTGAAGACGTCACGATTTTTTCAATTTCTCACCACAGTTGTCATACATCATAAAACCTACCTTACATTTATAGCATTCTCTTCATACAACTGAAATAGGTTTTAACGATGCCTCACATTCCTTATTACTCCATGTAACTCCGACTTTGCCAAGCTCAACCAATTTGAGCTTCCCATATCACCTCATTATATTTTACGATATAAAACGAGCTTAATATGACAGCATTACATCGTATTTACTCCATATTTACCTGAAATTTTTCAATACTGAATGTTCATTTTTGCGGAAAATAAACTGAAATTTTCTGACATGTAGTTCGTTAAAATAAAAACGTATCAATTCAGAGTTTTGTTTGATAAACGGATTTAATGGTTAAAGATTAACAAATAATTTCAATGAAACATTTGCAGCTTTCGAGCTCAAATTTCATTGTACTTTTATGCACAATCTATAAATGTATTAAAAATCAACGTGATTACTAATATGTTTTAGTCATATCGTTCAATCTGAAACTTCCTATAGCTTTAATTAAAATGTATTGTTATTGTATACATTCAAGAGCTGAGTATATTTTGAGTATATACAATGTAACAATTTATCGGTAGTATAACGTAAATATTTTGTATTATCGAGTTAAGCACTTGTTTTATAGAAGTGTCGTAGGTTTAATTTACCGTGGTTGGATGCGGCATTCGAAAATGGCCGCTACCTGAACTTTGCGCTATGCTTGCATTAAAATGCTGCGCTGAATTAACGTCAAATACCAGGCCTCATTAAGTAAGGAAAAACAGAAATTAAGTAGCTCCCAATAAATCCTTTTATCATCCTTTCGAAATATATTTATCCGTTATCGTATATAGTAAACAACTAGTCTTCTATATATAATATGTACCACTAATTGAATTTCAAGATTTATTTTCCTTATTTATAAGGTAAAGCACTGACCGGTGTAGTGCCTGTCTGTCCTAAGCAGACTTCATAGGTAGTACAAAGGCTATTTTGAAATAGGTATTGAATTAAATTATTTCTGAGCTCGACTTAAAGTTTTATTTTTAAGCCTTTTAAAATATTTTGAATTTAATAACAATACTTTCATGAATTGTTGCTAATCTTATTATTGAAATCGTTTGTCTCTCTCATTTTTTCACTTAGGTAGATACTCCATAGCATTAGAACGGATAACTTCAAAAGCTCGAACTTGATTGTTTACGTAGTAAGATCCCTTTGTACGTCATACATGTGCAAATCTTCCTTTTGGAATATTGTTCGTGAAAAATCAATGCTAGTTTATTCGAGGTTTGAACAGTTTCAGAATTCCAATTGACCAAGTATCGTAAGCAGCTTTTTTCCTGTTTTTAAACGTTAGATATTGATGATAGGTAGATGATGCTATTGTCTAATTAGAGTCTTCAGCCTCTACAGTTTAAATTGTTAGTTATATAAGTAGAACGTATTTATCACTTCTCTTAAATCTTTTATTTGAAATGTTTTCCGGCTAACTGAAAGGCATCGTGATTTCGTATTGGTAATATCGATATCAAGATTAATCTTTAACTCATATCTTGGCCAGAGCAAAAGTTGAAATTAAATTTATAGTCGATAGTTATCGTTCTTACAGTGTGATTATACGTCCATATTTCATGTATAAAGTTTTGTTCTTCAATATGAAAGCACGTCTATCACACTAAAATTCATCTTCTTTTCCAGATATTCGACAATTACTTCCACTTCCATCACAATTCCGTGTCGCGGCGGTCGCTATCACCAGCTCATGACCACCATGGCAGACTGGAGTCTGACTCCAGGGTCAGATGGGCGAAACAACAGAAAATACTGTCGAGAAAGAAGAGAGATCTCATTACAATACCAGAAAGTTTTTCAACAGGTTAGAGGATCTTGTTTTTGTAAATATTTTAGTATAGCTAATCGTTGTTTAGCATTGTCCATCAATTGAACAAAGGCCATAATATTATGATAACTATATGACATGCGATTCAAGATCAATATAAGAAATGTTAAAATTTTTAATAAATGTGAAATGTGGAACATTTACACAACGAATATCACCCCATGGTACAAAAAATAATGAGAGAATTTGAAATGTCTCATAAGTTCGCTTCATAAAAGTTTATTAAAATGATGTAAAGGGTCTCTATGGACGATGAGTGAGAGAAAAATGCAAGTTTTCATAAATATTATGCGAATCTCGATTTATTCACTGACTCTGTTTGTGCTCATTAACCTATTTAAGATATGAGTGATGTGTGCTTACTTTCATTAAAGCTACCGCTTCAAGTTTAATTATGAGCCGAGATAACCTACCTAGAAATTGCATTACAATATTATCTTCGCAATTAGCACATTAACTCTAGTTACCATTTATAATTGTTTGTTATTAAATTAATAACATGAGCTTGATACAGCCTTTGAGGTCAATTTATATTGTTACAAAAATAAAACGGAAAGGGTAATTAAGGATGGTCTTCTGTGACGTTTAAATACAGAGTATAATTATTTTTAGTTATTAGTCGATGGTGTAGAATTACCTGTATTAATTAGATATAATTTTTTTAATTAAAAATACTGGATAACTGAAGAGCACTCTGTAAGAGAGGCCCTTAGAAGCGCAACGAACCTGACTTTGTTTAAATCAAGAGCAGAAATGTAGAAAGTGTTTTGAAAACAGCACAGTTAAGTAGAGAACGCAAATAGGTAAATAGCCGGTTGACCTAGATACCCTGACTCCGTAAGTTGGCTGAAGTTCAAGACCAACAACCTTTGTTCCATTTCAGTGGGAATTCTTTGTCACAGAAGATTACTTTTATACTGTCTCCAACTTTACAAGTGTTTGCACTGTTTTGTATTCACGCATTAGTATGCCGTGTAAAAAAACCCGTAATAGTTTGTAAGGAAAGAAAACCTCAGTTAGTTAAAAATGTGAAAAATAATATTAATTTCAGTTGTCGCAAATTATAATTCGCAAATTATAATTAAACTGTTATGTATCAAATGATTTTTTTATTGCCTACAACATTTGCATATTCCCTTATTGAAAGTGATAATTGCCTAAAAGTTAAAAAACATATCCATAGTCTGAAAAAGGTGGAGATCACATTACCTATTTTACGTAACGTAAAATTTAAATTCTAACCTATTTTTGCCCTATTTGCGCTTTTCTTAACAAGTTCAACAAATAACTAATACATTTTTGCAGCTGAAACCAAATCGTCAGCGGTTCCTTCTCCATCATCAGCAACCAAAAGGGATGCGGGGTCCAAAAGAGAGCTTCAACACACGAGGGTGAAAGGCAGGCCGCGGTCTGCTGACTATAGACTAATGTTCAACGACCCTAAGTGGCCTTATATGTGGTACTTGGTAAGTAGTCAGTTTAATACGCATTAATAATATTGTAGTAGCGTCACTATCACCTACATTTGTTACATAATCATTGCTTTACTTCTAACAGCGTCTTTCTCAAATCTTAGAACCCTTTAATTTGGGTTAGCTTATTATTACGTAATTTAAATATTAAGCTTTAAAATTAGAATATGAATATTTTGTTATTATACGTGTTGTTTTGTTTGAAAGCCCTTTTGCATATTTTACTAAAGGTATTTATTTCAATTATAATACCTACATAAAACGGGATGATATATTTTGAATTTGTATTGAATTTGTATATTATATTTTGAATTTGTATAGGTTGTAGTGCATCAATACTATATATATCATGCTTCACAATAATAATCTCTACCTCCGCATAAAGACTCCTTTATCCCATTTACCTTTTACTTCAGAGGAACTGTCAAAGGAATAGATGAATGCTTGAACTAATAAACGGCACGATACTGTAGTATTTCATTTTATTCACAAACCGAGATCTTCAGGAATACAGCTGCAGGACAGACTTAATTTGCTTCATTTGAATTAATATAATTCTGCAATCTTCGTTGGTTCCTAACGTTTAAAAATATTCATGCTCGTATATTTTGAGTTTATTTTAAATAACAAGAACGTTTAGAACATTTTCTTGAACTTATTCTAAACATTTTCCCAACATAAGTAGCTGTAGTGCTTTTTACTGCCAAGGTCTTTAATGTACAAATTCATTTAATTTGTTCTTCTCAATCTAGGTATTTTATTTTTAAAGATATGTTTTCTAGAAAGAACTGATCTGAAAGACTGAAGAGATTGTAATTATACCTACGCAAGTATATTAATCAAAAAGTTATCCTTGTATAAATAATTCATATCAGCGAGCTATCAATACGATATTTCATTGTATATGTATGTCACACGTCCAAATCAAAAAGGATAAACGTGGACTGCAAATTCAATACTCAAAGCCACACTGATTTTCCATCGGCTTAATACATTGACTGAAATAAGCCACACCTGTAGGTCTACCATGAGTTTACGCACACGATACTCGCTAGCGATTGTAGTAAGCGGTTTGTATGAAATTTCGTACAGCGCCCCTAGTGTGCCGTAGCGGAACTAAAAAGCCTACCATGAGGTGCATTATAGTATACTACAGTAGATAACGTATAGTAAACTATACTACATTCGCTGTAGTAACCATACAATTTTTGCACCATGAGTTCTAATTTTGACATATGTCATAGTTTATAACTATTCGATGATAGATACGTCATTCACGGAAAATAATCTCGTGAACTATTCACGTTTACTATTGTAGTTACGTCAGACGATTTAACTATGTCAACTCATGGTAGAGGTACAGAATATACATGGAAATCAGATACACGTGTCGAATTGGTGGCCCGAAACCGTAAGCATGAAGCGGGAAATATATCGAAAGAATTGACAATCATTTAAAGTACCTACTATGTAGTGAGGGAATTATTAAACTGAATTCATATTATAATGATGTAACCGAGTCGATGGTATAACCTTAATATGTTTTTCTTTAATATTGATGTGAAGCTATTTTTTAGCTTTAAATAAAAAATATTTTCTTAAAAGAACGACTAGGTACAATAAACATAAAAACTACAGAATAAATTAAATAAAGTACCCATTTAAACATCCATTATACCTTTCTGTTCGCGTGTAATTTCACAATCAGTATTTTCCATCCCCTATTTCACTTTTGAAGTTTAAGCTCTTTTGGTGTGAACACGTAACATATGTTAACAAACATAGTAACATTTGCGCTGTAACATTAGAAGGGATTCCATATTAACATAAATGGTTTATCTATTATCCGTCTAATGTTATAATTCGGAAAGTTTGACGTGGATGAGACGTGATTGTTTCTCTTCTGGCTATTAATCTTTAAATTTAAAATAAGTCTTTAACAAATCAATCAATTGCCTTAAAAATTACAGAAAAAGTGGTAGTAATAATTTTCATAGTAGGTACATATTTTATGTGTTTATATTCAACGGAAACTTGCATATAATATAAACTACATGCTTCTATATTACTAAACCTAGTAAAAATCATATAAGTTCAGACATTGCATTAGTTCTGCTGATCCTACATCTAAAATAATGTCACTTGATAGCTACTGAAACACTTTCCCATTAAAAATGATTGTTATGACCAGCAATCAAATTCTTCACGAGCAATGACCAACGAGCCAGTCTACCATATTCTTAATCAGCGTTACGTAGATTAAATCGCGTGTATATAAAACTGAAGGTAACTCTGATTAGTATCTTGTACATGGTACATGAAAGTGACTTGTCGTGTAAAAGGTAATTTTCCACCTCATTACCCACCTGTTTTCTCGTAATGAAGATCTTCTCATCTCCGACCTTTGCCTCCATTTACTAAATGTTAACGTTAGGAGTGTTTAGATGTTTGATAAACGTATAATTTTCTCGGCTAATTAATCGAGTTATACACGCTGCGCGCTCATTAAAAGCTTATTTTAGATCATATCTTTTGATGCCGCGTTCAGAGCCGTGCTCACGTTTCAGTGTATTGAAAATTATTTATTCAAATTATGTTTATTTGTCTTGGATTGTATAGAGAGAGGATATTATGTAATCTGCCTGTGTTATAGAGACTTTACTTACTTATGAATATAATAATTGAATAGTTTAGAATATATAGTTCTTAGCATATTATATGTAAGCATGTTAATATTAACACAGTAATTATTATTATCACGTATATAATTATACATCCACTTCAATGAGACATAAAGTTAATCCTTTTTACTTTTAATCCTTTTGTGCTTTAGCATTATGCAATCTAGGCTATTCTGTACAGAGTAAATAAGACTCAGAAACATAATATTATAAAAGCATTCGAATTAAAATTCACCCGAAATGAACATGTTAAAATGAACAATGATATTATAATTAACTTTCAATGTTTTTTTCATAATAATAAGATTCTAACCAACATCCATATTTCATTTATCAATATGAAACACTTGTTACATCCTACAGCTAAGATTAAAGACTAATTAAGTAATTAGAGAGATTCGCTGATAACAAAGATGACGTGAGATATTGCTCTGTGATTGCAAAATTATCGCCTTTATGAACTAATGAATTACAGGAGTATCCACTGCGTAATATATTAACTAAAGACGTAGTTCTATAATTGCCTCACTGTAATGGATGTGCTACAGTTTATCTTGTCGTATTGTACAATTAATTAAAGTAACAGTGCAGTCACATTAATAACATAACAACAGATAAATCTATAGTAGGAAGAATTTAATAATTTTGAAAGTTTATTATATATATCTATTGCTCTTTATGAAATGCACAATAATTTTTAGAAAGGAATAATTTCAGAAAACTGCATATACAATAATGAAATAATTAATATAGAATCATATTATTAATAGTTAAATATTATGGTAAAAAATTAAAATCAATAATACCCAATCTAAAATAGTTGCCACCTTTTTTTTATTAAAACTTAAAACTATTTGTATGGATATTAGTTTTAAAAACAGTAAAAAGAGGTTGACATCTTTAATTTTTAAAACGCTGGCCGTTAAGAAAATGATTAAAATGACAAAAGAAGCACAGACTGTTCTTTTTTTAAATAAGCCGCGCACTGCGCGCAATATTAAAACAAAAGCAGCATTGTTAACTCTGTTAACTACGTTTAGTTGCCAATTTAAGATTTATTATTATAGTTGATTGAATTTTTAATTTTTATAGAATCGAGGTGGTGGATTAGACATGAACGTAATGCCGGCGTGGCGGGAAGGCATCACTGGTCGAGGCGTAGTCGTCACTATATTGGATGACGGACTGGAGACGGATCATCCAGATTTAATAGCCAACTACGTAAGTACACAATTGTTAAATTTGAGAGCTCATTGATTTTAATTTTTTTTTATCCAAAACAAAAAATTATCGAATTAATTCAATCCGCCCCGGAATGGCGCGAAAGGATGCGGGTTCGAGTCCCGCCTCGTGATCGAATTTTTTCTATTCTTTATAAATTTATAAAAAATTATCGAATAAAAATCTTTAATAAAGCTATGCTATCAAAGCTTTTAGAAAACATATTTTTGCTGCTATCAAAGAAATTTGATACCAGTTAAACAATTTTTATCTCACCCATAAACTGATACGACAATTCCAATGGAAAAATTCGGCGACTCTAAATCTTTTCGGTTGTTGACGAGACCAGCCGGAACAAACGAGGTAAAATGATTTACAAAAACAAAACTTGTATTTTTCCAACCGTCATAATATTATGTTGCCAACGTAATTTTAAATCAAAATTTAAATGTGAAACAAAGATTTTCTGTATAACGTTAAAGTGCAATATTTTATGTTACAGGAAAAAGCTTTCCTTGTTCATCTTCCTTTTCAAAATTCTAAGTAAAATTACTGTAGATATTTTATATTATTTATCGTTTTAACAATGAAAGAAATGAATATCAATTTTTCCATTTCATATAAATTAACTCATACTGTTACATTAATAGATATAAAATCAACACGTTGTTCAATAATTGTCGTTAAAGTCGTAAAAGTAAGTTTTTCATTGAATTCCCAGATTTTCAAAACATTCATGCATACTAACGACTTATACGTGCAGCTTTGTTCGATTTAAAAATGTACTGAGTTTAACTTAAAATTATTATTCAGATAGTATGTTCTATGTCTAACAACTAAATGGACATCGTCTAGAAATTACTGCACATTTAGAACATAAGTCCGAATGCAGTCATTTGGTCGAACGTACGCATCCAAATTGGCTTTTTGCTCAAAGTTCAACTTCTGTGCCACAAACGCTCCGGTTCCAAATTGCTATATCTCTTTAGTATTGGTCAACGTAAATTGATGATATTATGCTAATAGAATGTACAAAAACTGTACAAAAAATAAATACTTTTTTGTTTGATTTAAATAACGTGTTCTATAAAGTAAGGAAAAATGTTCCATTTTTATTAAAAGCACACTATTTCTGGCTCCAAGCATAATAAAATTGATCCTATGGGGGTTCTGTATTTCCAAATGCGAAACTGTGAGCTAACATAGAGATAAAACTCTAATAGAACGAAACTCGTTCACTTATCTTTACGTACAGATTGCAGTTTTGTTGTTCAAATTCCCACTGCCGCTATGCTGACATTTCGCTTTGTACAATTTGAACTTAATGGACTTTGTAGTATTTTCTGATGTTTGATTTTACGCGAGTATTATACATTTAGAAATTAAAGACTTTTTAACGGATTTTAAACGCGATTTATTCATTCTATTATTTTCCCGACGTTTCGAACACTTTACAGCGAGCGTGGTCACGGGGAGACTGAGATGTTATACGTCTTGACGGTCATTCAACAAGAAGCAGGCGTGTACAAGTTAGACTGTGACTGTGGACTCTCATACATCGGCCAAACAAAAAGAAGCATTGCTAACCGACTGAAGGAGCACATTGCGGATATCAAGCATCGGCGTCACAAGAAGTCTGCGGTATGTGAACACACACTGGACAACAACCACTTCATAAGATTCGACCAACCACAAATCCTTGCCAGAGAAAATAAATTTTTTCCAAGACTTGTGCGCGAGGCTATTGAAATTAAAAAACACCCAAATTTCAATAGAGAAGATGGTTTGAAACTTTCTAACACCTGGGATCCTGTTATTAAGAATTTAAAACCCCATGTCAAACATACCAAAAGACTAGAAGACACGATCAGCCAATACTGCCAACATCCGGAAAAATACTCCACATACCAACTACGGAGGAATAGGTGGAGGTAGTTTACAAACAGCAATTTTTGAATGACCGTCAAGACGTATAACATCTCAGTCTCCCCGTGACCACGCTCGCTGTAAAGTGTTCGAAACGTCGGGAAAATAATAGAATGAATAAATCGCGTTTAAAATCCGTTAAAAAGTCTTTAATTTCTTAATGGACTTTTATCGATTTTCGTTTAAAGAATCCGAATATATTCCAGATGAAATCTACTGCGCGATTACAGTTTGTTCAATCAAAATACTGTTTAGTATAAGATATAGCTTTTAGGTTTGTAGATTAGATAAAAGGTATTACTATCGTTAATTTTAATCTTTACATTTGGGTCTCTAGAATTAGGTAGGTCTTATTAAATAGACATACATATATATTACTAAGTGAATATATAAATGTAATCAATTTACGTTTATATAAAGGCATCCCACAGTTTAGGAAATTTGTTGACATTAAATAAAAAGCGCGATTGATATCATTTCATCATAAGAAAATTACACTAATAATTTTCCCAAACATTTTATTTAATAAAAGCGAAGATCCATGTCACGGTCCAATCATTAACTTTTACTTCGTTATTTCATAAAAAAATAACAAGACCAGAAGGCCTGAGCCCATACAATGCTATGACTTATTCAGAGATTCACCGTTTGATTATGAAAACAATGAAAGTGATGAAGGTTTCTCTGAATGCAAGCCGTTAGCTGATACTTCCAGCATCGGACGTATAAATGATCGCTTTTACCATCCGATATCATGAATATTCTCTTGTGAGCTGGAATATATTTCCACTGGCTCTGCGAGTTATACGTCTCGTTCTGGTGAAGTTGTGAACGCCTCGATTTATGCCTGTTTTACGGTTTCGCATAACTGCAAAAACTATCGTGTAGTTCGGTAACAGGATATGGACGTTGTAAATTATTTTAGTTGTGACATACGATACAAAGCGTATTGTGTACGATATGTTTGTTTAAATTACAAGATTTAAAAGTGTTTCTTTTTATGTGAATAGATCCTCAGTCCTCACGGTATTATAACTTTAAGGAAATAACAAGGCATCTACGAATATTCATTTTATTTTATGAGCGTTACTTTGTGCTACTTAATGCTAGCTCAAATACCGTTGTCATGGTATTTCACAAGATAATCAAACTTCATTGAAATATGCGTAGATCTCCAGTAGGTACCCACTCTTCATACTGAATTATCTTCCATATTATGTACAAACGTTTGTCGTTTTGTAAATTGCATCTTTTTCCCAGGATCCAATGGCGTCCTACGACGTGAACTCGCACGACTCGGACCCGCAGCCGCGCTACGACATGATCGACTCCAACCGGCACGGCACGCGCTGCGCGGGCGAGGTCGCCGCGACTGCTAACAACTCGCTGTGTGCTGTCGGTGTGGCGTATCAGGCTAGTGTTGGGGGTGAGTGGTTAATTCCTTTCAGTAGTTGGTACATGCTCAGGGTTCAATGACGTCATACGACGGCATCTCACACGACTCGGATACGCATCGGTAAGACATACATTACATTATAAAGGCAGAAGACCAATCCTGTCCCATGAATACAGATGTATTGTTGAATTGCGTTTGGTATGAAATCTGATACATACGAAAATCTTTAAAAACATACACAAAAATGTATATGTCAGTTCTATAGTTTAGAGACACACTAATATTAACTAATACATTACATTTCAAAGTGTAGTATTTCAAGTTTCAATAGCACACACGATGTCCAATTAACCTCCACGTCATAATTTAATCGCGCTAAGGTCCTGTTAATGTTATTGCAATTAATGTGGTAATTAACTGCGGTACACATACATATATGTATTTATAATGCTACCGTATTTATTATTCATGCTAATATTATAAGATAAATATTATTTCATTAGCTTTCCCTATAATTGCGTATTTGAATTAACAGACGATTAACACATTTTGGGCTAATTTAAATTGCTGTTTACCCATGAATTATCTCTTCGAGTATTTTATTATTTATAGGTCTGAATGGGTTAAGTGAAATTTAAATAATTAGTTATTTAAAATGTTTAATGAATTATTATTATTTTAATCGCAATGGGCATCCGGGGTTCACATTCTGGTCAGGGCAATTGATTCGTTTGACCAGCAATTAAAATTACTATTGTTGGTTTCATAGAACTGTATACAATGTAGCTCTTCTGATCTTTCAGCTTTTGAAGATTTACCTATTCAATTGTCCCCATGAATAATCATAATTCAAGAAATATTGAGCTTTAGGTACTAGCCATCTTTGGAAGCATTGGTGTCAATAATATCAAGTAGATGTAATTAATATAAAATCAATCCAATTTGCACGAACAGACGGTGCCACTATTAATACATAGTATATATTATACGCATAAGGACAATCGCCAGTCCCCTAACTGTGACACTATTGTTAATTACGTGAGAATTAAACTAATTGGACCATTCGGTTGATATGTTACGAGTCTGTTGTGGACCAGTACAATGGGGACCATATCAATATTAATTACATTCAGACAGGAACTTGTTAATTAAGTATTATATTTATAAAAGTTTCAGGGACAGTCCTGTGGGTAAAAAGTTATGGTTTTGATATAATTTCATGAAAATTACATAATTTAACTTGTTTCTATTAGATTTTGCCAATGTGTCAAGTTGTAATACATATTAATATCAACTTCGTAATAAAAGATACCATTACCTAAATATTTAAGGTTCTAAGCCGCCTCTTAATATAAGTGCTATCATGTCAAAGATCCTCTAAAAGACGAGCAACATATGAACAACAGGAAAAAAGCTCGTAAAAGCACAACCGCGTGTATGTTGCGAAGATGCCGACGCTGCATCGCTCCTACATGTTTATTAATTTATGATAATTCGGCTTTAACGCCGCAGTTATTCCGGTATCTCCTGAAATTATGCAAATTAATTCCCCCGTTTTGTGAGATGAGAGCACTAAACATTTATAAACACCTCTTTATAGGGTTATCTTGGTTCAAGGAGTTGCCCGTTAAATTAATACCAGATCTAATTATATTGACCAATATATTTGCATATATTCTGCTTGTGGCTGTTATTAGAATAAATTGCTTTGATACTTTTACGTTATTTTTATCCTGTTCTATTTATACGACGTTGTTATAAAGTATGTATTATTCAATATCGGTTATAACATTCCAATTATATTCACGAATTTATTTATAAAAATTTTGCTTGTGGTTATTATTAGAATAATTTATTATCATACTTTAAGTTATTTTTATACGTAGCTGTTATAAGCTATGTTTTTCTAATTACTGATTAAACATTAAAATTAATACTTTAATGTTATTTAAAGAGCCATAGATTATGACAAATTATTATTGAAAATATGTTGTAACTACGATTTTCTAAAACTAGTTAGGTATTCAGCTAAAAGAGAAAAGTTTTTCTCTCGGGTATAAAACGGTGATTTCACTGAAAGTCATATATAATAGCGTAACCTAGCAAACGCTTTGGGGAAAAGCAATATTCTAAACGGGAAAAGGTTAAGCTATCACCATACAATCGTTATATGCGAAACTCACAAACCTTTTTGTTTGAGAGTGTTTATGATAAATACTTCGTATCTTATAACTATAAAATAAAAATGGTAATATACTCATGCATGTTACTATAAAAGTAGATTTAAATGGTACAAAAAATATACTCATAATATACTATTTCGCACGTCAACATCGTCGTAACTAGGTTTTGGCACATTTCACGAATTCTCAGGAGTGACAAGTATTTACTTCCAGGTGACCTGTTTTCGTGTTTATGATTTATTTTGGGATAACAATATCACGCCAATTAGAACAAAATAGTTACAGTAACAAGTTAATATTCAATTACAATTTATTGAATTATTTGACAATACATTTACGCATAATTACTATATTGTAGAATACGAATGGCGATAATGATTTAGTTATTTAATATAACCACGCACGAGAGCCTAATACAATTCCTTAATTAAATAATTAGCTGTTAAATTAGATTTCAGTCGGTAAATTGGATTCATAATAGCATCGAGTAGCAAAACATCCATTCGTATGCAATTAAATTTGCATAATTAGAAATTTGCAGGTTAATAAAGACATTTGGGAGTGTACCAAATGTATACCAACTAATTCCATTAAATAGGTATTTGCATTAATACTATGAGGCTGGCTTGAGTGTAATGTCTGCTTCTATATTTGGAAGTTAATCACATGATTCTAGTCGACTTAGCTCAATAAAGAACGAAGCGTTATTGCCGATCAAAATAGTAATAGGTTGCCTGGAAGAGATCGCTGTATTAGCGATAAGGCCGTCTTTTTGTACGTTTTTCTATTGTCTGTGTTTTTTGTTATTATTTTGTTTCTGGTGCAAATAAAGTATTTATTCATTCATTCATTCATTCAATAGATCAAAATAACAGTGATATTCCATTATTCTCCCCTTTTAGCAAATTATGTTTCTATTTAAATATCGTTGTTGTATTTGAATTTCTGCAAATAGCAAACTAAATCATATTTTATAACGTTCAAATTAATTAATATTAATTGAACTAAAAACCAAAAGCCATAATCTCGCCCTTTAAGAATTGACCGCGGGTGGTTTGGCGATGAATCTTTAATGTAAGCCTGATTGAATATTCCAATAGTCCGATCAAAGAATATTCAATTTCATCGAGTCGAACCTCGTAAAACCTTAGACGAGTATTAAGTGATCAATTAACAAGTTCTTGAATAACGTCCATTGTAATGTAATCAAAAATTAATTAATTTCGTTAAACTTTAGCTTTGAGGGATAAAATGTCGTAATTCGCAAATTACTGTTTTAAAACAAAACGTTCATATCATATTTATATCAGTTGATTTGCTTAGGTTTATATTTTATCAATGTTTTTATGTTTGTAATTCGACAGTTTTATTTGTCTACAGTCTAGACTCTAGCAAGACCGATTGAGGCGAAAAACAGTCTAGGACTATAACTATAAAATGAAATAACTTTTACTGACGCAATATCACATTGTGAGTATATAAACATTCCACATTTAACTGTAAATGTGAGTTGAATGCAATCATTTATCAAGAGTTTACTAACCTGTTATTATCACGATACCAAAATTCATTTGAAGTTATAGTACAATAAGAGCAGGTTACAACGCTTGCGGATAATGTCCCTGATAGTCTTCTTGACCCTTTTTCACGTATTTTATGAATTTTTATACACTATCGAACTATTTAATTTATAAGCGCTAATCTTAACATGTTTAATCAGCAGTAGATAAATAATTTTCTCATCTCCTCCCCATAGGTGTCCGCATGTTAGACGGTGACGTCACAGATGCGGTAGAAGCCCGGTCTCTCAGCCTTAACCCGCAGCACGTGGATATTTACAGCGCGTCCTGGGGACCTGATGATGATGGGAAGACCGTGGACGGACCAGGGGAACTGGCTACTAGAGCTTTTATTGAGGGAGTTACTAAGGTATGTTGAGATTTATGATGTCTGTTTATTAACTATTGGTAATATGCATATTGCTAATGAAGATATATTGCAAAAGAATGATAATAGACATTGATAATGTTTCAAAATGGTGGTGGATGGTGTGCCCATGTTTCTACAGGATTTTTTAATGAGCCACATCGTGAAATCTTTAAATATATATTATTTTATATGTCACGCAATTTTTACAATATTTATAACCGTGTTAACCTCATCATACCTCAATCGTAAGACTACAAAAAATAAAATGTAAATTGGTCTGTAGTTTCAAAAATAGAAATTCATCAAAGTGGCTACGCCTAAAAGGTGGACGCAAACTAACACTCAGACATAAAGCAAGTATAGAGAATTTATGTGTTTAGTTTTCGTATTAAAATTTACTACGTACGATTATCGGAATCGTGTAATAAGGCGGGCTTAGTTAGGGCCTTTATAGAAGGCGTTACTCTGGTTATTTATAGTTACTACAGGGGTCAGAAAATAGTTTCGCAAGGGACGAAGGAAACACTGCTTGCTGTTATATTTAACATAAATTTCCACGTAATAGTCTCGTAAAATTTACTTGACCGTCACGTACTTTGTACTACTAGTATATTGTAAAATCTCATTACAGGAATTATGCACAAATTTGCTCTTAAAATATTTATTTTTTGTAAAGCTGAAGCATATTAAGCTGGGTACACTTGCCACCATGTCCTAAGCAAACCTTTGCCTTGTTACGAATAAATTTACATAGAAAACATTTCATGTTTAAATATATGGGGCTTAGGGATTAGAGTTAAAAATATATACACATTTTTTTGTATAAAAGTTTTATCTAGTATTAAAAAATAAGTAGGTATAAATGTTTATTTCATTCGACATAAAATGGTTAAATAGAATAAATTGTCTTAATTCCCAGTTGGTACTAAATTCATGAGTAAATTATGAAAATTACCCAATCAGTAATTTATTATTAACAAAGGGCAGAGTATTATAAGCCCTCTGCAGAAACACTTCTTTCTCTATTCACTTTTAATGAAATGTCACAGCTGTTTTAAATTCGCAACTTGAATTTAAAGCCTTCCACTGTTATAGGAAATCATAATTTGAGTACTTGATATAGAGTCGATTTTGGTATATATTTCGATAGCAATTTAGCAAACGTAGTAGCGCCGAGTCGGCAGCTACCGAGGCGGGAATAATTTCTTTAATGATGCAATTATTTTCACTTACAATTTCCCATACTATATGGTCAAGATATTATAAAATTTACATAATAGAGTCATCCGTTTCAGTAACGTTCATCCGAGCGAGGATTTATCTTGTCGTCGGCTTAGACGTTTTATTAGTTTACCGAAGTAAATATATTCGTTACGAAAGCAATTTCCGCGGATTAAGGACATTATTTTTCATTCGCAGTCACTATGTGGAGATTGCGAACATATTATATAATGTAAAATATGGAACTGTTTAACGTTAATACGAAATAAATTTAATAGGCCTTTCGTATAAAAGGATGTTAATTTATTGCTATTATACATATCTTTTTTACTTATTCATAATTTTATTTGGTATTTTTTGGGCCATGATTTCTCAGCAGTTCATGCACAATTCACTTGTTTACAAGTTAGTTTTATTGAGATACTAGTATTTAATGATATGATGTCTAATTTAGTAATTTATATTTTTTACCTTTTTAAACAAAAAAAAAATGTTGTGTGGTTTTATGAAACCACGGTAAAAGTGAAACTTATCGTACGGTTCCGAACACTGCTTTATACCTACTCGGCAGCCGACCGTCACGCGACATGCGCTACACAGACCAAAAAGTTTGAGACGATGTAATAAAAGTTTCACTTTAATAAATGTGGATAATGAAAATTATAAACTTTGTCACCGTGGACTTCCTTGGCGTACACTCACTTGCAACAAAAGCTTTCGTTACACCACTTCATCGGCCAGATATTTTGCCAAAATGGCTAAAAAATATTTTATTTGAGAGACTAAATTCATAGGCAAAAAGCACTATTTTATTAATCGAGTTTAATGGCTTTGAATATAATCTCCAACATTGGTAGTTACAAACTTTACCTCCTTTACTGTAGAGCCAGAGCTCTACAGTATTATAGAATAGAGATGAATAGAAAATCTATATTTTAATAAAAAACCTACATAAATTGTATAATTTTGAATAAAGAGTAACAACTCAGTTCGTGTTATTTATGTAACCACCTACACTCAAGAAATAAATTTATTTACATGATTTATATTTCATTTATTATGAATGTGGCGGCACATGAGCAAATTCAATTAATTTACTGATAACTTAACTCTACGCTTCATTTCACATTTGATGTCAACTTGTGGGTGCCGTAGCTTGACAAGCGCTTACAAACTTAACAAACAACTCTTAAGTGTAATTTGTTGTTTCTAACTTATATCCAATTAGGTTTGAGGTGATATACCACATTTATGAGTAAAAGGTTCATTAATTCCTACATTTGATATGTCTATTCCAACCAACTTTGTATTCAAAGCTTGTCAATGATTGATGTCGGTATCGTATAATTTATTGGATATCTTTATTCTATATATAAGGGTAAAAGATTTTATAAATACTGTGAAAATAAATCTGCTAACTATCTACACTTGAACACTTAGTCTATTGTGCTTCCACTCCACGAGAAAGTAAACTATCAATTACTGACATGCGATACGTTTACCCGGATCGTTCAATATAAGAGGCACATGCCTTTTGAACCCTACGTAAATGTATTAAAGTTCATTATCATTATTCTGATACATTTAACTCAACCTGGGTGAGGTCTGGGAGTTTAGGTATACATTATTTTGTGTTCAGATAACAAATCCTAATATGGGTTGAAAGTATCACCTTTAGCAGTAATAATATTATCTAGATTATTATTACTACCTATCGAGAAATAAGAGCTTATCTTTTATGTTCAATTAATCCTACTTTAATTTTGCTTTATATTGAATTTAAATATGTAAGCCTTGTGTATCACTACAATTTGTCATTTACCACCGAAAAATAGCTCTTGTTGCATTAAGAAAAATCCCTGTATTATAAAAAGATAGCAGCAGAGGGGAGAATCTCGTATGTTTTCCTACGTGACGTCAACAAATGATTGAGTAAAACGAAAGTGAAGCATTATCCATCAAAATTCATCCGGCTATCCTTTGTTATAATATATCCGGTAAACATTACATCGGATAAAATGTTAATGAAGTCGCTTTGACTTGTTAGTTGTTTATTTTGTGGTACGTTTAGTGGTTTATTGAATTTTTCCTTTGAAATACGTGTGTATAGCTTTAAAAGTCACGTGCAAACTTTTTTTGATGATAAATAAATAAATATGGCCCTAAGTTGCATAATATTCTCATTCACTATACCTACAGTTATAATCACAACCTTTAAACACATTGATTTTTAAAGAAAATCCATTAAATTAAATTTTAATTAGATTCCACAAAGCCAATATTAGGTGCAATATTCTTAGACGTGAAAGTGAAAAATATTTCATTATTTATGATACACTTAACACACGCCAATCTGGGGTGGTGTTTGTTATATTCTCCCTATTTTGTAGCTAACTGAAGGGGAATATTCAAAGTATCAATCATATATTGTATTGATCAAAAGCTCATTTAAAGCTTAAATATTTGTTCGTTTACTTCCGTGTTTACTTTTTTAAGTTTACTTTTCTATAAATTATACACTATCTCTCACTATTCAATTTTAAACTGTTTTTTGAACTGGTGGTAAATATTAAATTTTAGGTACGTATTTTGTCGATTCAAAGGCGCTTCTAGAAGAAGTCTTCTTGAATAAATAAATGTTTTAGTTTAACAACAGCAAGTTATGTTTCATAAATTATAAAAATATGTATTTAACAGGGTCGTAACGGTAAAGGATCCATATTCGTCTGGGCTTCCGGCAACGGAGGGCGAGAACACGACAACTGTAACTGTGATGGTTACACCAACTCAATTTGGACCCTTTCGATATCCTCCGCGACGGAACGAGGCGAAGTGCCCTGGTACTCAGAAATGTGCAGTTCGACACTCGCGGCTACTTATAGCAGTGGAGCTATTAATGAGAAACAGGTATATTTTTATGTTTATTTTGTCTGTTTATTGTAACTTTATAAATATCACATGATATGAATAGGTATATTGTGGGTTCTTTTTCATTTTGATTTACTTGTACTTTTTTAGATTTATGATTACATGAGATGAATATTTACGGCACTTGATATTTTATATGTACCCTATAGTATTTTTATATATACCTAACACATAATATTCCTTAAATGATATTTAAAGTAAATTATTCAGAGTTAACATATTATGGGAATATAATTAATTAAGAGGTGCGATAGGAAATCCAGAGGGATATAGTTAGTGACACTGACCCTTGCGTGAGATTATGAGATGAATCCTCACAGTGACAGTGTGTTTAGGTTACACCTGTGCAGGATATTTTGGGACAAAAAGGATTTCAGTATGTTTTGTTTATATAAGAGGTTCGAGATTTTCTAGTTTGGGATAATACGATGTGTGAAATATCAGAGATTATTTATTTACTTTACCTCTAAGTAGGTACCTATCGTGTTTAACAGAATTTAAAAAATTCTTTATAATAGAAGTAATAGTGCTCTTTCAAAAAGGACTAGTGACACGGAAAACTATATTAAAAGAAGTGCAATTCAAGTTGCGAGTACACGAGAGAATGACATTCACAAGCTCCGACAATCTTTATTACATTGCTGTTGCGTGAATGCTTTGCTGTCAAAGAATTCATATCTTTGAGTGAAAAATTGTGTAATTCAAAATAGTTTTCATAGCCAGACTGCGACCTAAATCCTTATTTTGATATGAATATTTAAATGTAAATAATTAATATGCTTTAAACATTTAAACTAGTTTGACATTTAGTGTATTACAGAGATGTTTAGTAAACTTTCATATCCGTGCAATATCCGAGTTTATTTATATTAAAAGCGAGTAATAGCGTTCACCATTTGCGAACACGAGCTCAAAAGAGCAACCCCATTTGGCCGGCAAATATCATGCTGAATAAACATTTCCATTCACAAAGTAGATCGCGGCGCAAAGAATGGACGCGCTAACCACAGCAGCAACATTGTAATCGGGAAAATCGCGGTCTAATGCATGTTTGAGTTTGTTTGCCTTCCCCGTACTAATACGTATTAGTTTAATCGAACTCTATTTAACTAATGGTTTTCTGAGCGCACACATGATGATATAACTTTTTTCACGCCTTTAGATATTGACCAAGATTAATACAATCCTGACAATCGTCAGAAGTGGTCAACATTCTTCAACATTCGACTAATCTGGCTCATCGAACAAACGTAATAATATGCCTACCTACTAATTTTTCAGTTTTATTTTTAAAAAACAACTCATCAGAACTTTATCTTTACGAATTTCAGTTATTCCACGTTTACTTTTATTTATTGCGACCTTTTTAGTAATTCCTTCCAAGCAGCAATCTGTAGATAGAAGTATTTATGTAAGAAGGCACATACTGTAGAGAAGATGGTCCCAATCCCTACTCTTACAATCTAATTGTTTATCAAATAAATTGGGAAGACCCTCAAAGTATCTGTTTACAGTACAAAGGGTCTGATGACGTTAATGACCATACTGACGACTAAGACGATGTTTGAATAATAATTTGTTTTTACTTTCATTCAATAAAATTGTACACATATGAAATTTAAAAAAAGAACAACCTGCCGCAGGGGCAATATTGGCATTGCACCCTTAATTGGCTCCTTAATTGTGCTGTATATAAGCAAGCAGGGGCAATTTAGAGAACAGTTGAAATTGCTCCGAACGCTGACCAACCGAGTTTGTTCCAATATTGCCCCTGCGGCAGGTACTTGAGTAGCCGGCTTTATCACTTTGTACCGATCTTTAATGATGACGACACTGATGATGACAATTATTATAATAATTACGATGATGACAATCATCATAATGATACGTTTATACCAGGTGGTAACAACAGACCTGCACCACTCGTGCACGACGGGGCACACGGGCACGTCCGCGTCCGCGCCGCTCGCGGCCGGCATCTGCGCGCTCGCGCTGCAAGCCAACAGGGAGCTCACGTGGCGGGACATGCAGCATATTGGTGAGTACTAGCGATCTTTAGGAGTTAGAATGATTTTATTCTATACTATTTCGCCTTTCAAAAATTGTTGTACACTATAGTATACGTTTGTTGCATTCTTTGCATTTCAGTGGCTCATCTTATACTGGCCAGCACATATCACACTAGTAGTAGTTATAAATTTTTATACTTACCCATGTAACGCAACATAAACAGACGCAATTGCTCGCACACGAATAGAAAACTAATAACAATACTAAAACTAATATTAAAACTATCAAAAGCTATCAGTTACTATAGAACCTATTGGATAATTGGGATGTGTCTAGAGCTCATATTAGCCATCACAACTCTGACAAGTAATAGAATGAGTGCTTTTATTAGATCTGAGCCAATCGACGGGAGACCTCGCGTCTGAAGTTACTAATTTTGATGTATCTAAATAACTTTTGCCGATTCCTATGATCATGGATACACACCCATAGTACGTACACACTACTAAAACATCAGCACATCCTCTTTGTCTTAAAAATAATTTCTAAAAATATTTATATAATTTCATTGGTTAAATATGATTAAATATTTACTAACGTTAACGTTGGAAATATGTACGTGTATCGAAAATTCTATAAATTTCAGTAAAACAGTAATGTGAATAATTTAAAGCTAATGTTTACTTTTTTTATAAAACCGTATATTGTATGTTTTATAGCTTAGTTAATTACAAAATTATTGTCCATTATATTAAAATGTTATATTGTGAGAAGTGTACGGTATAGATCAAAATTGTAATTGTCTTCAATAACATTGCATCAATTTTTATATCAAGACATTATTTCGAATAAAAGATGAGAAGATATTTAAGCAAGTAATGTATGGAAGCCATTGTATGGCTTTGAAAAGTAGAAATAAAAGGGTGTCAGAAATATACGTGTTTACGACGTTACTCCACTTTTTATGATCAGTGACACAAAAATCTCAACGTGCGCCTGTAAAGGGAACAACGTCAGGAAGGAAAATAAAACGCTTGCAATTACATTTCCAACATCGAAACAGAAAAATATTTTAAAAACATCAGTTTCGCTGTTTCCACTCGACTTAAGGCGCACCGTCTTAACTATTCTTTTAAGGTAGATAAAATCGTCTTACCTTCTTAGCAGAAAATGCTTTCAAAGAAAGATTTCGCGCGAGATAAACGCTAATCCTATTTACTTTTCCAGCTCTCCCTGACATGTTTCTTATGTGTGAGATAAAATACCTGAAAAGCTTTCGCAATATTCACTTTATGACGCAGTTATTTTCAGTAATCAACAGAGCTATATCTGTTTTATCCAAGTTCATCCGGATTACTCCAAAAAGCCATTTTTCCAGTTAACATCTTTTTGTTTGGGATCAAAATGGATGGAGCGGCATAAATGTTTAATAGACTTTTAAGGGCAGATAACTGTATGTGTGATATTAAATCCTTTATGCGTTTTAACATGGTTTTAACTCTTTATGTTTCATTTTTAAAATTACTAATAGGGCTGTTAACGGACCGTAGGATGACCAAAATTTCAGGTTTTATTTACTTATTGAAGGATTATAGTCTGATAAAAAAACGGAACGAAAAATCTGATTTCAAGCAAAATTATGTGATTGTTGTCTCATTGGATCAACAAGAATTTAATATTTTTTTCTTTATTATCATTTCCTAATTTTATTGTCCCGGATTAATCATAAATTGGTAGAAAACATTTTTTTCCCTTCATAGAACGGGTAGGGATTTTAATAATCCATTATTAAAATCTCCTAAAGTGAACTACGAGTATAGTGTTTGTATTTGATAGCATTTGTACCTATTGAATAAAATTTCCCCGCGTCAATCAATATTGCAACTATGAGTAAGGGGTTTTTTGTTGATTTTCCTAGAATTAGAAGTATTATATTCCTTCCAATTGAACTAATATTCTATTCCTCACAATTGAACTATAAATCATGGTTTTATTTCTGTTCTGTTCATTCCTTTTGTGTAACAAGAAACGTGAATTTAATCTCTGCTACAGATGTCCAATTAACGGAGTTTTATACAGATGAATGTCAATACTGTTCCATGTCTAAATTCATTCTCAGTAGTTCTGATATACGAACTTCGAGTAATAGGTATGTGAAAATTTCGTGCAAATAATCCAATAGTTTTAACGGTAATTTAGTTTTGTTTACGGGAACGGAATAAATCGCTGAGCGTGCAAACGTAATTGGCGTTAGCTAAGCTCTCCATTGTAAATTGAGATTGGGTTGAGATTATTCGAATATTGCGACAAAATAGGCACAGGAAATTGCAGGAAATACAGAGGTTTCCTGCTTTGAAACGGAGAGAGTCTCTAAACAGATTAATTGAAGCGATTTACTTCAGATTTTATAAAAACTTTATGTTTTGTTCACCGTGTTATGGCCTAGAATCCCGAGCGTTTAGCGATTTAAAAGCAATTTCCTTTTTGTTAAATCTTATGTACGAAATTTATATAATTTGCTTCACCGTTCGAGTAAGCTATGTGAAGTACGAACATAATATATTGGGCGTAAATAAAATGACCTCTACTCTTAATAAAATACCTATTCTCTTAGCATACACCTGATACAATCGGAAGTAATTTCGTCAACCTGACCACCATTTTTTATAATTTATTAATTTATTTTATAATTAATGTTCATTGTTCATCTTAATACCCACTTGGAATATTGGTGGATCTTCTCAAAGCACTAAGTTTATTTGGGCTATATTTACAAATTTAGAATTTGAATACAATTTTGACCTATTTGTTAATTGATCGTTCAATACATTAACTCGTATGTACTTCTTAGCTTATCTCACTTTTTCCTATCCCTAGTTGTACGGACAGCAAGACCAGAACGTCTGTCTCTAAACGGAGATTGGCGGACCAACGGGGTGGGTCGAAACGTCTCCCATTCCTTTGGCTATGGGCTCCTAGACGCCGCGGGGATGGTCCGACTCGCTCGCTCGTGGAGGACCGTACCACCGCAGAGGCGGTGTGAACTGGCTGCTCCCAGACCGCAGAGGGCTGTGCCTGCTAGGTCTTCGATTACTTTGCAGGTTAGTTCCAGAATTTTATGTGTAATTGATTCAGTTGTCAGTTTTAGTTTTTCTTAATTTATTTGTTTGTATTGTTCAGGAATGTTTTCTTATTATTCTTATTGATTTTCGTTGTAAACTTAAATGTTTGTATGAAATAATGAATTTATTTGTACTTTAATAATAAAGAAATCTATTCGAATTCTGTGATTAAAATCTTATTCTATGAACAAATTCAATTGATAGTTTATCGAATGTTGTTTGGAAATTGGATAAACATGTCGAAATGTTCAATAGTTGTACTTATTCGTAATAGAAAAGTAGCGAGTACTACACCCTAACCTCTCTAGTCTCTATGACTAAGTATACTCCCCACAACTCGTGCGCTGCGGTCATACAATAATGTTGTTCTTTTACAGCTGGACGTAGGCGCGTGTCCCGGCGTGAACTACTTGGAGCACGTGCAAGCGCGCGTGTCGCTGTCGGCGGCGAGACGCGGGGACCTGCGCATCGCGCTCACTTCGCCCGCCGGCACGCGGGTTACCCTACTTGCACCACGGTGAGTCCTATTGTGCTTTTCAGGTGTTTTTCTGTGCGGTACCTGGAGCACGGTAAAGACAGGACACGCGCGTCACACTGCTCGTGTCCAGGTGAGTGACATTTTGCAGTTAATGCGCGTCCTTGTGTGAAGTACTTGGAGCACGTGCACGGACATCACGCTTTACGCGTGCTACTGACTGTTGCAGAAATGTTCCAGTATCTAGTTCGTCTTGTTTCATTGTACAAGATGAAATGTTAGATGTGATGTGATGTATCATTATACAACAGATGATACAGTTAAATTTATGGTTTTCTAAAAAATGATATTACCTCGTCATGTAGGTACCTAAATACTTTCACGAAATTCAGTTATTTATGGTCCGTATAATGACGATTTTTTTTTTGCAAATAATAATGACGCTTTCTTTCCCCAAACAAATCGTCAATATCGTAGATCTCAATTATTTTGCTGCCGCTTCGATACCCGTAATTTAAACTTTGCAAATCACAATCCAGACAAAGTACCCGCTTGAAATCTTTGCACACTAAGCGCAAACAAGATTTCGAGAACCTTTACATTTTACATTAAGGTTTACCTTTGGTATCGTTAACGTTACAGCTCTACTCAGCAAGACGATTCCCTTTATATTTCGTCTTTGCTTATTTAAATTCACAGGCAGTAGGTCGTTATCGGAACTTTCGGAGCGAATTACTAAGCGTGACAAAGCATCCTTCTTCCATATCGAGTGACTTTAAATACTACTAAAGCTCTGTTTTCTGTATTACAAATATGACAAATCAAGCACATATTTTCATTTGCTTATTTGTTACACTTTATTAACATACAAGCTATGATACTTATTCGTATATAATCTGTTCAAATTATGCAATTACGGGTGACAATAAAATAATCTACGCATAAAAAATTCAATCATATGACTGTTATAGAAAAATTCCATGCGACATTCATAGAGATGTTGATAAAGAAATTGAAGGAAGCATATCTCAAATAAACGAACCATAATTTAACAATCAACCGTCTTACTATATTATGTAACGACAATCACACATAGCACCGTTTTATGCAAGAGTAATGTTCGCAAATTACGCTCTATAGCCAGTGAGTGGCGTAGTTTATCACTGTGAAATAGCGCATCGACTCATGAACCGCCTGAAGTGACGTTAGCTTTAATGAAATAGCTTTGTAAAATCATTTTATCCCTCTCCTCTTTGACACGGGATGTTAGCAGGAATATAACAAGAATTTCGGAGAACTATTGTAGAAATTGTGTGATAAATATCTGTAATTAAAAAAGGTTCTCTATATTGGATTGTTTCATGGCTTATGAAATCGACTTTTGAAGCAACTTAAGAATTGTCTTTAACGTTTAATTTAATAAAAAACGAATGTAGTCGTACATTTTATTAACACAAATTAAAGTTAAGCGTTAATAGTCAAGTAAAAGGTTGACGTTTTGTTATTTGCCGTAATAGCTTTGGCTAAACTGCGATAGCCCACATTAGGGTCGTGTAAATTTGTTTAAAGTTTAACAATAAATAGCAGACTGCCAGTCCCAAGTCCACGATAAAACTAAAGGGTCTTTGTTGGCAGACACAATTCATTTTACGTACCTTTGTACTAAATTTCAGCTTCTAGAATACTGAATTAAACACTTGTATTGTTGTAGTAATAATTAGAGAACAAAATCAAAATTGCCAAACCAGATTAAAACAGTAGATATTGGAAGTATTTAGATACTAAGTAACTAGTACTTTAAAAGTGCAAATTGCATTTTTTTACCTGAATTGATGAAAATTTCAAATGGTTTTTAAACTTTTAAATGTATGAACGGACCGGAAAGTTATTTCAATTAGTCACTATTCACGTCTGACTAAATTCCAATCATTACAGTTGTTTTGCCTTCACACTTCTAGCCTGTAATTTGATTTTGCTGGGTAATTTAGCACCAAACTGGAAACAAACTTATTTGCGTATGCTATGCAAACGGTCAATGAATTTGCCGTTGAAACAATAAGACCCGATTTACACCTATTTAAATCCGTGCCGTGGTGTTAATGCAAATTTACTGTAGCGTTAAAAATATAACTGGTGCTAATTTTGCACTGTTTTTATGCGGTTAAATACCTACAGATATTAATATAACATGAACTTTCTTGATAATTTTAATTTACGTTGAAATATTTTACTTCTCATAATATTCTTTATTCCACAATTTTCAAAACTCAATAGGTGTTATTGAAAGTACTACATCATCTTAAATGTTCATTGAATGCCCTCAACGTCATGTTTATTGGCAATTTCCAAAATATAATATCGTCACTTGTGCTATTAAGTGGGTATATAACTGAAGGGTTGTTCCAGGCCGCACGACTCGTCGCGCGCCGGCTTCAACTCGTGGCCCTTCATGTCCGTGCACATGTGGGGAGAGTCGCCGCTCGGCGTCTGGCAGCTCGAAGTGGAGAACGGCGGACGATATATGGGTACGTATTTAATATCGCTGTATCGGTATATTATACATAATGTTAATGTTTGATGTTTATCGGCTAACTAAAATTTCTTAAAATAGGAGCGCCAGTGTCTATTTCAAGTATATCAAGAGGTATTTCTAATTAATTGAAGTGAGATTGAACCAGATTTAATTATTGTTACTACGTTAAATCGAAAATCTCAAATCGCTAACAATTTACCGACCTCGGTGATTATGAAACTATCAGAAACATTTCAACTCGAATTCTACGATCGAGGAGAAATTTCAATACAATTTAGTTACTGACACTGACTGACGGGAGATTACAAACTTTATCGATTTCAACTTTAAGCCGCCTAAGTGTTAGCTATATAAATCAAGATCTTTGTAAACTCTCGTGTCAATCCTATTCAACCGAATCAATTACAAAATTTATTTCCTCGAAATACATGTGTGTCGTTACATCCTCAATTTCGATATCATAGGTCGAGCGACATTACAAGATTGGTCATTAATTTTATACGGAACGAGCTCGCCGGCTGCTAAAAACGACCCCATACCGTTCAGGAATCCAATAATCCGTAATAAGAGTAACGCGACGCGGCCCGTCGTCGTGCAAGCGGGGCGAAAAAATAACAGAGGGAAAGCTATTCCGATAGTCCCCACGTACACGGTCGGATTGGTGAAAAGGAAAAAGAACAAAAATTCCAAGAATCCGAATAGGAACTCGCAGAAGTCTAAGCAGAGCCGGCCGGCGACGCGTTCTCCCGTGGAGAGCTCGACGGCGCGCGCGACCGGCGCGCCCGACCTCAGCCTCAACCTGCGCGCCGACCTCACCGACCCGCTGGCCGACGCCCGCGAGCGCAAGATGTCCAGCCTGTTCGAGCAGTACCCCAAAATACAGCGGATATATCCGGCGCCTCTGCAAGCGAACGGTACTTGCATGTTGTGTCCGTTTTGCCGCGACCGTTTCGTTTCAGCCGTCCGAGCTTGCACGTCAATTACCTTTGTTCTGAATACCGCAGTTGCATGCTGTGTGCGCAGTGTTTTTGATTTTTAGCAGAGGAAATTTCATTAGGAAACTTTCGTTTGTTGTTTGTTTTTATTTTCGCTTGTCGTTATTAATTTTCTGTTTTGTTCTTTAGCGGCTTTTTATTTCTGATTAAATTAGAAAGCCCACAATAATCACCATTTCACTAAATTTTATTTCTTTTTGAGTAGAAATTTCAGTGTATTAGTAGACACGTGCTTTTTAAATTTTATAATCGATGCTGCATTTACTTATAATAATTAACACGTAACATTTAAAAAGCATGTCACATCCTTTATGTATTGAGTAGATAGAAAGCCAACTAGAAGATAACTGAACACCTAAACCAGACTTTTTAAATAGTTAATTAAAACTTATATTAATATACACTGTTACAAAGTTTCGTGATGAAACATAATTTCATAATCAAATTTTAGATAAAAGTCTTCTAAAAATTTATAGACCGAGGTTTTATCCATCAGTTACTTAAAGCAAGTTGCGTCAAAAACCTTTCGTACGAAAGCAAAAAAAAAAAATATTTTATAAAGTTATAGACGATAAAGATAACAAAATCCTTTCTTTACTTCTTTACACTTATTAATTCCTCATATCATTCCAATCTTTATGGATTATAGGTACAATTTCAATCGATGATTTAAAATATTTCCTTGGTGCTTTTTCTGATAAGTATTCCAATAAAAGTGCTCTACATAACAAATTCACGTACCTAATTAAACACTACAGCTAGGGACAAAGTACCAAACCTACCACAATCTATTACTATTATGTTAGTTTATCTCATAAACACCAGTTATTAAAACTAAAGTCTACACACTTTGCTATGAGTCAGTCCCATAAACAACACACAAGTATCAAAACACGAAGTCCACAGTCTATACGTGAATCATGAAATCAATCGCATTGCAGCGGGCCCGCTAACCCAATGGGAGCTAATATTCTACGGCACGGAGACTCCGCCGCAGGAGTACGACGCGTCGCCCGAGAGCCTCAGCCCGGCGTGGGGCAAGCCCAGCGCGGGGCCCGACGCGCCGGAGGAGGTGCGACATAACACGATAGATGACGACCTGGCGCTTGTTTGGCATGATTCACACGCGGTAAGAGATCTAATAATATTTTTTTTTCAGGTAGATTCTAATTGAGACATAAGACGTCAATGTCTACTGATGATCCTTCCCTATTGATAATTCTTATTTTCGCAAGACATCAATGTTTGCTGATGTTTATCCTTCCCTATTTACCTCTTTATCTTTACTGATATCTATTTATCTTTGTCTACTTCTATTAAGCTTTTCTATAAGCTCTTGTACATGTATGTTTATCGGTCAAACTTTTCCTATTTTTATCTACTTCATGTATTTACCGACTTCATTTTATCCGCCACATTATTTTACAATGTAAGCTATGAACAAAAGTCAATCTTTTGGCCGTCTTCTGTTAGGCAAACAAAGGAAAAAGCTAAGCATGCAATCTATGTGTTCCTATGAGAACATAAATATATTTGTCAAAACATCTTTACGATTTATAAAGATTTGAAGAAACTTGTGAATACTTAAGATTTATGATCTTTTAACTTCACACGCTCAAAACGATATGGAACTCTTGAATCTTACACGTGTAAAGTTATATATTTAAATGTTAACATTTTCTGCGATAAAACCTAAAGGCAGCGGGCTATAAAGTTTAATCGGTTAAGTGCAACCCAGTCGTGAAACCAAAGACGCGGGTCACGAGATTCTTAAAGGATTTATACTATAACGCTGTCGTCCGACCCATTTACCACTTACAAGTTTTATCTGAGATAACACTAAATGCCTCATACTGGATAACAAAAATATTTACTTTTATTATCATTTTTAGGGATTGTTATTTATCTTCACCATTCGCCGCAAAATCTTCTTCTAATTTAGTTATTTTAGATCACATTGCAAATCCAATTCAAACTTAATACAATATTTTATTATAACATGTAAGCGTTTAACACAAAAGATTACTGAATAGTTGGTAGCACAATGAAAAAAGTATTAAATAAGGAATGATATTAACGAGCTTTTGTTTCTACTTAGATATTTCGATTGTTTTTGAAGTAAACCTGGATTGCTGGATATGGTACGAATTATAATTATATATTGTGTATCCTAACAATATAATATTTCAGTGTTACTTGTATATTATGAAGTAGACCGTGTGAACGTCGAATAATCATTAATACAAAAATCTAATATTAATATTTTCTATTTGACCTAGACCGTCTAAATAATAACAATATTCGATTTCTTTTGTCTTCAGTCATTAGTAACAAGAATTAACTAAAATATTACTTGTTATTAAAAACGTTATTATAAATGGTATTATTGTGCTTCGTTGGTATATTTTAAGATAATTAATGTTATGTCTTGATTTATAGATATTTAACCCTTATATAGGCTACCGAAAATATTATGCTTTAAAAACATACCAAATCTTCGTGCTAACGCGCCCAATTCATTTATTTTGGACAGTTAACTACTATAAATTTTTAATTTAATTTGCTATCATTTATTTGTATCCCTGAATGCTCATTCGATTTATATCTTAATGTGTATGAAATAAAAATTCACGTTTTTTTAATATTTATATTGGTTGGGAAAATATAAATTTTTGACTTACCTAAGTCTCAAATATTATTTTTTAATGTTAGCACAAATTTATTTTAATCCAGAGCGAAGTAAATTGTATTATTTCCTCTTTATTATAATACAATAGAAAGTTCCCAATTTAATGTCTATTGTACAAAATGAGGCTATATAGAATAATTTTAGAAGTATAGTACAGTGTTTTTAACCCTGAAAATGCTTCGTTAGGCACGTGCATTAAATAGATCTATATCAAGCTGTATAAGGTCTCCTATTCATGGTCAACATTTCTTGATGAATAATGTTGCTGGAAACTTTCATTAATGATGTCGCGCCTCGGACGTGATTTCAACACGTGTTATCAATTTGGCAACATGCACAAATGATTACCATGAATATGGGACTTGAAGAGTTCGTAAGTATGTATGTATGTAACACTGCATATTCTATAGAAGGGTACCTAGTAAAAGAAGTTGGTTAACACTACTCTGCCTTCCTGGTTCAGTGGTTGAAAGTTTCAACTTGAAACATGTGCGTAGAACGGAGGGTCCTGGGTTCGATTCCCGTTGGAGACGAAGAAAATTTTTTTCGGTCTAGTAGAACATAAAAGGTTGATCACCTACTTTTCCCTAAAGAATATCGATCAGTGTTACAGATTTATACATGCATCTGGTCTACCCCACTAGGGGATACGGGATTTCATTAACATTTCTCCCGTCCCACAGATCCGCGAAGAGAGTCCCTCGCTGGAAGCGAGCGGCGCGCACAGCGGCTGCTCGACCCGCGCGCCGCAGCCGCCGCACCGCTGCTTAGGTTTGTGCTCACTGTTACTGCTGCTCACTCTCGCGACCGACGCTTTGTACTTGCCCACACTCGCACTAACCCGCGCGCGCCGCCATCTTGCGGCCCGCGACAGATAGGACGCCATCTTGTGGCGCACATGTCAACGTTCGCCCGCGCTGGGTTCGTGAACAAATACAATGCGATAGCTGCTTGCAAATGATGTTACAAATGATTATTGATACCTCAATTGTTTAAAATTTATTTAGTTTAAAATATAACTACATGTGCATAATATGTGATATTATATTTTACATAAGTTTTTGTCACAAAAGATTTCCCGCAATCCTTTTATTTATAAAATCAAAGAAATTAACACCGCCAAATCGCAATAACACTATCGTATTTGTATTTGTCCATGAATACGTTGCTGATATTTTTGATATTGGCGACCTCTCACCCGGCTACGGTGTTCTAGCAGCCGAGGCTCGTGATTCTAGTTAAATTTATCTACGTTATAAGTACAAGCTGTTTATAATCTTATTTGTTTAATTTTATACCTCTTTGTAATACTTACATCACAAAAAATGAATTCTTTCATACTGCCACGTCACCTTCCCTGTACTTAAGGTAAATTAATGTAGTTACTGAAAAGTATTTTAGATGGTAATTTAGCAGCTCTCAAAGTCCGGAAGCTTCGAAGAAAAATGTTCTTTTGTCATGGTTCTATTCTTCGAACAGAACGCTACAAAGAACATCTTCAAATAATTAACAATAAGTAATGAAAAAATGTCGAACATTCCGGACTTTCCACGGTCACAGTGATTCAAAGATATCTTTAGAATTAAATAAGAGGTGTTCACTTTTACTACCTTAGATAGTAGATATTTTTAAATATTTGCGACACAATTATGTAAAATATTGTACACTGTGTCCAAAATAACTCGTATGTATTTTGTAATATCAACTATTAATCGGCAAAATTAAAGAGCTAGGAACAAGTGCAATTACATAATTTTATATTGTGTACTTTCAAATAAGACGTCCATTTTGCTTGAATTAATGCAGCTAAAAGTTTGGAAGTTTAAGGGAATATAAATGGGCAGTAGATATTTCGATGTAGGCATAAATGTAGGTTTTATGGTACTTAATACGTAAATAATTGCAGCTTCCCTGCGTATTATATAGATACACTGGGATTTGTCATGTCGCATCCTATTATGCTACGTCATAGGATTAAAATAATGTTCTGTTTTTGTTTTTTATTTTATCTTTTAATAATATACCTACTTACTTTTATAATATATTATGCATAATGTTTTTATACGTGAATTTGGTTTAAAATAAAGTCATTTTGTAAAACATGCACAAAATCCAATATTTTTTAAGTATATAATAATTTTTTACAACTTATTTCTCATATTCAGTGATATTGATATGTATAATAGTCAGTGACATATAAACTTCGTTATAAATCAACTATAAATCCAACTGTATTAAACAATAATAGGAAAATATTAAGTTTCACATATTTTACAATAGAATGTTATAGTCATACCTAATTTTAAAATCTGTTAAGTTTGTAGCAACAATAATTTTACTTTGCCATGAACCAAATGAACGGTATACTTACGATGCCAAATGTGAACGCATTTAAATTTTCAATAAAATATTTATGAATTCTATATTTAGATAAATTTATATTTTAGTGTTGATATAGATACATTAATAGCATTCTGACGATATTGTTCATGATTAACGCTCAAAAATCAAGTTTGATTTAATTACAATTAACATGTTCTTATACATTGTATATCGTCACTAGGCTATGTTGTGTTGAATACAATCATACATATCTGTTAAATTAAGTTGAAATGGGTTCTATTAGGCAACTTAAACTTAAGGAAAAATAAATAGGCAAATTATTTCTGTAACAGCCTGTATACAACAATATGGAATGTCCTTTTGGAGAATAATATTTCCAGCAGTAACCTTTGGAAGTGAAAACGGGTCACGAGAAGATAGCACAAAGTATAGCACTTATAACTAGTTCAATTGTGGCAATTTCAATATATCACTTCGTTTAAGAGACTATTTTTATATCAGCAACGGTCTTGGCAGATTTATAAAGGATAGGAAGTGGAGAGGTATTGAACGGTCGGGTTTAAATTGCGATCGTGTATCAGCCGTACGTGACCCACGCTTTATTTCCAACCTCGAATTACATTTTGTTCATAAAACCTTTTTGTTGTCTTATCTCAGATTTTTCGACTTATTTTTACATGCGAAAATATTCGAATAGAACTCTTATTATGCTTTAATTAAATTCCGTATTCAACTTGCGTATTGAATTAAACTTTTTCTTTTCAACAATTAAAAGTTTATGTCTCCGTTGTTAATTTTACGGCTGCTTCCTTAATGGTAAAGTAAAAGTTTTTAACAATTGAAATAAGTGGCAGGCTGTTACAGATTTAATAAAAACCGAATACTTAGTTCCAAGATAGTAAAACATAATAATTAGAATAAATATATTGCATAATGTGGTTGTGATCATAGCGGTGATTGCCAATCCATTTAAAATTAGTAAATTTAACATAGTTGTATATAATAAGTAGCTATTATAATGAAAAAATAAAATTTGGAGACTTGTACAAATTGCTCACAAATGTAAATTTTTAAAACGACTGATCGATCAAGATTTCTCATCGACTGGTAGTTAGAGTAACGTAATTGTTAAAATTATGTATAAATAACTCCGTAAGAGTTAGGAGTAGGTTCGATAAGTTTGGATAAGGCTAGGAACTGCTGTATCACCTGTTTTAACTATCGCTCGATGTTCTAGAAATCATTAAGTAACTCATTTTTATAACAGTTTTGCTGTATACATGTAAAATTGTTCACCAATCGGCGTTAAGTAGCTACCGAATAAATTGTATTTATTAATGTAAATGTTAAATTTGTATATATTGAACGTGATGTGGATGGATATATAATAAAAAAAAACACTTTTATTACAAAATTTATATAGATTTTTATTTATAGTGGAGTCTTGTCTCTGATCATTGTTACTACTTATTAGGCGTATAGTTTCGTGTTGTAAAGTTTTTATTTGCAATGTACACCGCTGACGTTATGTTCACTCCACTGAATTTTGATATTGATACTGCTTGAGTATATTATTCTTGTCGCATGTCTCGCTTCGCTTTTAATGTTTCTAACTTTCATAATAATGTTCGCTATCCGCTTTCTGCTTATTGATTCGTCCTTTTGATAACCCTCATAATTTATTTTCTTTAATCATCCGCACTTCTGAGTTACTTATATTTCCTGATTTCATTTAATTTTGTGCACGTCCCTTTTTTGGCATGAAGTAAGCGATCACGGCACCTATTGATTTACAAAATTCTACAGTATCGAACGTTTCGAACAAAATTATTTGAGATCAGTGACGAGATTCTACTTGATTTTTCCCTTCAATTCCTACTTTCATTGTCTGCATCTACGAACTTCGCGACTCGTTCGTACGGATCTTCTGCATCATGCCGCCGACGCGAGTGCATGGAGCCGGGACGGTGCTGGGTGGTGTCGGATAATCCGTTCTATCCCATATATTCACGTGTCTGTTCTTTTCCCACTAGAATGCGCGAAGGAATTGCACTTGTACGACGGGCGATGCTATACGCGTTGCCCGGACGGCACGTACGCCAGCGAAATCCTAATGGAGCGGTCGTCGCGGCGCCGCAACCTCACCGCGCTGGAGCCGCCCGCGCTCGTCAAGCGGCAAGGTGACGTCACCAAGCCCGCGCTCGAGGCGCTCGACATGGAGCCGGCCAACAGCACGGCGCCGCGCATCTGCCTGCCGTGCCACTACACGTGCGCCACGTGCGTCGGCCCACACAACACCCAGTGCTCCTCCTGCCTAGACGACGCTCAACTCTACAACAAAACGGACGTCGAACCCAAATTCTACTGCTACCCGAACACGGTGCTGCCGCAGATATCGGACGCCGACTGGCATTACAAAGTGAACATTATCCTTTCGATAGTCCTCGTCGTATTCGGGACGGTCACCCTCTACGTGATAGTGACCTGTTTGCAGAAAACTTTCTGTAGTAACCATTATAATGATAATATAAAAGTTGCGTACAGGGAATTGGCGGTAGATGACAAACTCCAGACGGCTCTGGAGATCGAGGACGAAATACAAAAAGCTATTAATAACGGAAGCGACAGTGAATCTGAAGGCGACGATTTACGTTTATAGCAGTTGTTAACGTTTAACCCTGAGTATTACGAATTAAATACGAATTTAAGTGATCAATGAAATTACATACAATTTAATATACTCGAAGAATTTATTAGAAAAAAAAATTAAATCGCCTTTTTTGTATAAGATTTTCGAATTTAACGTATTATTAAATCCAAAGACCTGTGGAATTAAATCTCTCGGTCTATTTTTCTACTGCACTAAAATTGCTTTAACTTTCTAGGTTTTAAAGATAAAATCATGTTTACAATGTAAAACATCACATTCCAAATCGTGTAATTCTTAAGGAACTACAGTATATACTTTTTATTACTCTTTAATTGCACAATACTTATAACTGAACAAATTATTTTATTTTAAATAGGTGCTATAATGAATGTGAACAAAATTTTGAGTTTGAATTATATGATTGTTCACCTGATTCCACACCGTCCAGTTAAATCATATTCCAATTCTTCTCTTCATTTTCCAATTCTTTTTGTAGCATTTAATTGTAAAAGTTATTTTAATTTTTTTGCGGCCCGCAGGTAAAAGGACTACCGTAAATTTATGTAAGAAATGTATAAAACATTTGCTGGTGTTATTATAATTAATAACGTAATCTCTACGTACTTGTGATAATTCACAAGTACGTAGAGATTTTGTTGAAAACAGAAAACGCATTTTTTATTACCCGGCCACTATTCTAAAGTGTACATTAGTCATTTTCCCAACGGGTCACAAGTTAAAAATGTAGTGTGATGCATAATACTTAATGATAATTTTGCTCAAGTGGCCATTTAGGTAAGTAGGCTGAGCTCTGTACGGTGTAAATATATTTTATGTATATAATTAAACGAGTTCCTATTGAATGATTGTTTTATTTTTTTATATTTATTTGCTGTAAGTTGTACGAGCTGTCGTCAAAACTGGATCTCCTGACTGCGGGCTGCATCTGCATGAAGTATGGTAATTGGTAGGTATTAAGTTAAACCCAGTGCAATAGTAATATTATGATATAAAAGATTAGATGATTGGTATAATATTAAGCTTAAATAACTGATTAAAACTTAGTGGCCAACAAATAAAAATGGTGCGTTGTCGATCATAATTGATTAGTTATGACATCAATACTTAAGTCACACCCTTAATTCTACAGAAATAAGGACTCACGCTTATATTCCGTATACTAATTATAATTAGGACATGATTTTTTTATTAGTAAAATAATCTTAACACAGAAAATGAAAGAGTTGATAAGTAAATAAGTAACACAGTGCTTTGAAAAATTTTCACATCATTAGGGCCATATACTACTCGAACTAAAGTTTAACCTGGGCTCTGGAGAGTTTCATTTCCCACACCGTAATGTCAAAGAGAATTGTTATTAGAAACTCGAACACGCACTAAGGGCGATCAATAGAGCTAATGTATTGGGTATTAGAAGATTTTTTGTAGAATAAACTATGATGGATGCGCCTCATGCTTTAGAAAATAAGTAAATAAAATGTTGCTTCTACTTTCTATGTAAAAAAGTAAATAGTAGTAGTTGCCAGTAGTATTTTATGCTAATGGGTTTGAAGAAAGTGTTATATGTTTATAGAATAAAACAAATGACAAATATTGGCTCTATAGATAATAAATATCACTAATATAATAATTATTTAATCAAGTCATAGTTTCAATTGTTTATTAGTTATCTGTTAAAATTTCTAGATTTTCTGTTTTACATAAGAACGAACAACAAACTCAATAGCTTTTAAATAGCATACCCTATCTGGATTTAACCTCGGAAATACGAGATTCCTCCCAAAAATGCCAATAATTACACAGGGGAGTGAAATATTTTACGCACCCCGTAATTTATCCGACCCTCTCATAAGCTTAGTTCAGTCGCGCGTAGAGGATTGAAATAAAATTACTGAACCCCCAGTTGGAACAAACGGGGCTATTTATTTTTATAATACTATTTTTATTCTCATCACCAATGTTTAGGGTAGTGGACGGAAATGGAAAGGAAATAATGAGACAAATGTTTAAACCATTATTTTTCGATTAACGAAATTTATCGCAATGATTCTAATTATTATTTTATGCTGAGTAATGAGATGGAATGGTAGAACGACTAAGTATATAATATTATTGATTACAGGTATAAATACCACAAAATGTAAAATCTTTATTGACAAAACATTTTACATTTCGTGCCTAATAAAGTCTCTGACTCCCAAACCTCTATACATAATAAGAACCTCTTTGTCAGTATAGGTAGGCATGCGATAGGTATTTGGCACTTTGGGCTTGAAACATGATTTTGTAAAATATTATATTAATGATATACCCTAAGACAGGTGGGGTCTGACAAAGGGTTCGATCGTGACATCCCTTGTGTGCACACTATTAAGAAAGGGTCTTTACACATTAATATAATTTGCGGCTACACTATATGTTGAAGGTCATATAAGATGATTGAAATAATGTAGGGTTCACTATATCATTGTAAATATTTTATATTTCGCTTTTGAAAGACATAATATAAGAATAGACTAATCTGAAATTTAAAAGTACGTAGTCCGGACCAATTCATGTGAGAATAAAAAAGCTAGACGTCAGGACTCAGGTCAATCCCAAAGGGAAAAATAAACTTTACAGAGCAGGAAATTTATAAATCAATAAAACAGAGTCTGGGGTAAAAAGGAAAATTTAGAGACTAGAGAAAAATATAAAAAAAATAATATCTAACTAGTTAGGTAAGTTTGTAGGTAGGTATGTATAAAGAAAAGAAGAACCTAGAACTATCAACTAACTAACTATTCACTCTAAAACTTGTCACAGAAATATATTGTTTAAATAATATTGACCAGATTTTTATAAAATAGTTATTCGCATAGAATATACCACCTATAACAGCACTTAATGATCTAAGATAACAGCTGATAATATAATAGGTAGGTATCTTTAACAGTCGCATAGCTTCCAAAGGTTACAATTCTGAACTCAGCAGTGACTTGTTGATTTTATTTGCTCCGATAGAGAGAAAACTACTGTAACACACTAGTTGAAAAGTTAGACAACGATGTCGGCAAAGTTCTAATGAATTGGACGCAACAACCGGTATCGCGTGACAATGATTTTCTGCTGTATTTTGCGATAACTCACTTTCATGATTTGCAATTAGTTCGCTACTGATATTGATACATACAAAGGTGACTTTTGAATACAGATTTTTTTTCTCATTTTTTCGTCTTTCTTTTATTTTGAATTGAATTGAATAGCAAAGCAACTTCGCATCGAATAGATACATTGATAAAATGGCAACATAATAATAAGCAAAAATCTCATATTTGAGAACTAGCTTAGCCTTTTGATGAATATAGAAAACATAGTTGATTCTAAATTCTGAATAGATAAAAAAGCTACAAAAAAATTAAGAATAGGAACGTGGGAGAGAAAATACATTTAAGAATTTTATTTATAGCCAATTCAGGTACATAGCTAACATACTTACGAAGCCTTTTAACTCACCTCACAAATTAAATAACAAAATTAATATATACGAACATAATATTTTGTTACATAAATATTTCATATAAAAATAAACCATATTCGTATTGAAGTATAAGTTTAGTTGGTAACGTAACTTCTCCTTTCTAGTAAAAATGTCAATTTGCTTGAACACAGCGGCTTTCAAGGAAAGCTATTGTTGTTTACGGTTTCCAGAGTGCAATACAGATAGAGGTAACTTTCACGAGGAATTATTTGTGAAATTGTATAAAGAATCTTTTGTTGAAGGGTTTATTTTGTTATTGTGTCAGTTTCATCAATTTAAAGTTACAATAAAAGTATAACATTTACAATAGATATAAGTAGCCTTTTTAGATTTTCATTTCAAAAGTTTTCGTAAAGTAAAAGTTAATAAAAAACCTCTTATTATTTTCGAGTCATTTAATCATTTCACTAAATGTTATGAATGAAAGCAATGTTGACACAAACTTGAAATTAATTAGATTCGATCGATTTCACGAACATATTGTTACCTATCTATAAAATAAGGGCGAATATCTATTCCAAGAGCAATTCCGAAGTCAGTCAATTAGCCCAAAGTGCAAGCAACAAGACTAGGGTTCCTCTATTATTCAATGCATAAGTTCTGATTTGAACTCTCGCCAGTAATTAAGCGGCAAGCTTCTTGCATGAACTTTATAAATTAGTGATGCAGTGTCAGATTCTGGGTGCACCAAACTGCTGCATAAACGGTACAAAATCTGATATAGTAAATTACTTAGTGACGGTTATTAGATTTGTGTGGGAAGATAACTCTGTCTTATGCATACATAGCCGTATATTTCCTTGGCAGAAACATGATATCCGTTTTAAGGCAGAATATAGCGACTTTTACTTCATGGTCTAGCGTCTATCCAAGGCATAATGAAATACCAACCTACCTTGATATTTTTAATATTAAACTTAGGATGTTTATTTAATTCTTTTCAATCTGAAAAAGAACTCAATATGTAGGTAGGTACTAGGTACCTACTTCTCTGTAAAAATACATAAAGGATAGAGTAGGTAGGTATATTTAAAAAAATCTAATTTATAAATCATTTGAATGCTTCAAACTAACTATTAAATAGGCATATATTTTTAGATGTAGTATGTAGTAAAATCAGTGCCACGTTCCAGGTTCACATGACGTGTTTCAATTTATAACAATAACATTCACACAGCAGCATACTGAGTGAAATAATAAAGTTTAACCCACCCCGTGATATATAAGACCCACGTAAAGCAAACGTGACGGGATGTCACACTGTATATATTTTTATTTAACAATTGGTGATGCGAAAGTGTCCTGTGTAAAATTTTTTGTGATATATGGATAGCACGTTTTATTTACAACGGTCGATTACAGTTTTTTTCTCTAACCGCAGCCACAGTATTACAATATTATTTCCTACAGTAAGGAATCGCCTTTGATGTCGCGCGATGCCGCCGCCAGCGTAGGTACTTACGCTGCCACACGAAAATACGCTAGGGTTGCAACAAATGGGAAATAAAACAATTGTGATTATTAATATTATGATGAAATCATTTATTCATATGTACATTCAAAATAATTGCGATTATTAAATCTGATGTAATTATTTGTTCATAAATATATAATTACAGATATTGCACTGCTAAATATTATTTACGTGGACACTTTATTTTTGGATGTTCTTAATTGTATATTATACCATTTAACTAAGTAATGCATTCGCATTGGGATGTACAATCTGATTAGAAAATAATGAGGACAACATATACATAGCTTTGATTTTAATTCAACAGATACAATTAATACAATCTTTCTGAAATATTGTTTCCTTCTGGGATTTCAATGTAGATTTACATCCGTAAACGGAACAGTTTTTGCGCGTCATAATAGAATATGTAAGTACCTATGTATAATAAAATTATTACACAAAAAATACGACTGCGTCGTCCTTTCGCGATAGTTAATGCAAACTCAGCGTGATTGCATTAAGCGGCCCGCGTCGCCCGACCCCCCGCCAGTTCCCCTCCGTTTCTCTGCACAAGTACATTCGTCGCCATACTGTAGGAAATATGGCCGCAGCTATGGCAAAAAGGATTACTTAATCAAGTTTTGAATAAAAGTAACTACCTAGGTACTGTATTTTGAAGCTTGTCCGAGTATAATAACTAATAAGTTCTTTATAAAAGGGCAACACTAAAATTTATTATTGAATGAAAGTAACCCTGTATAATGTACCCTGTATAATCGATAGGTACTCAAGTAGGTATCCAGCCAAAGTCCCGGTAAAATATTATAATTAGTCTAGCCGTTTCAGAGATTAGCTGACATTACCTTCCTACCTAGAAATTTGTCAAAATAGCATATTTTTGGTAATTAATTAAAATCGTACCTATGAAAGGAGTTATATATATATGAATTCGTGAAAACAATTTAATTCATCGGATTTGATTAATGAAATTTCCTAGAAAGAGCCGTAAGTTAGCCCCATGCGGCTCCCACGTTAAATTTAAAATTTAAAATATTAAATTACAAATTGACCAAGTTAAAGTTTATAATAAACAACTTAAGCATCATCGCAAATTCTTTGTAAAAACGGAGATCCTCTAAACAACTCACGCTAATTGACTCTGACAGCCAACTCCATATTTATTACAAAAGCTTTAATGCCTAAACCCCAAATTCCTCTTGCTTCAGGAATTTTCTATCAATATTTCGAGACTATTTAAGCTATAAGTTTAATTGAATTTCCTTTCAAGAACAAACTTTGTTTATTTCATCGTCATACCTATCAACTACTTAATTGTGGTTTTCCGTTTTCGATTGACGTAGCTGTAGGTACGTTCACTTTTAATAAAAATGTATATTAAAACATGCCTTTTATTTGCTACTAGACATTACTAATAGGACCAACCAATATGGACATTGAGAGGTAATTCATGAAATGTATAAACTTTATATTTAAAATATATCGTTGAACAACAAAGTTATATGAATATGAAAATGTCCTACATGTAAAACCGATAACAACCTTTTCTTTGAGGGTATACATATACCTACTAAAAATATATTATCAGCCAAATTTCATCGTATTGTAACAAACAATTGTTGCCAAGTACCTATTTCTGTAGGCATAGTTTATTATAGTTCATGGAAAAATAGGAAACTAGATCAGATATATGAGTTAAGTGCTATTCAGGTCAAACTTATTGAACCCAATACTTTCGATACCTTTTGAGATAAATATATTTGTTTATTAATATCTTAGTTATTATGTTCATCTCTAATTATTTCATCTGTAGTTTTTATTCCTCTTGAAAATATTAAATGAACTAATTTATTATTTCTATGTACGTCAAAGTATATGGCCTAGCTATCCTTATGAATTAGTTTCAACGATATTTCTTCATAATATATCTATCCAAGCACACCCGTATTGCATTTCACAGGCTGACATTTAAACAGTGCGTAGGCGTCAGCTTTGTAACTAGAATATCAAATTAGTGGCCATTTTACTCCAAACATTAGAAATGAAGATTAGAAATAGCAATGTGACGGGAAACAGTAAATTGAAACGGGTATAATTTGATTAAGGCTGGACAAGCGTGGCAGATTTGATTACAAGAATTGGCCCAGTTTGTTTTCGATAGCCGCATGCCAACAAACACTGTGAAACATTGTTGGGATATGATGTTCAAAGTATCTGAATATTTGGGCAGCTATCTACGTATACATAATCAAGAAAGATTAAGATGTGAGGAAATCGAGGAAACATTACGAAAACTCCAAATAAGAAATTTTGTTCTGCACGAACGAACAAATAATATAGAAATATATACAGATCTTCAGATATATCAAGATGTTGTAGGTTTTTTTTTTCTATTTGATTACAATATTAATAAAATTCAAGCTTATTCGTCACGACATAAAATGTTGAAAACTAGTCATTTTTATAAAAAAATCTATTATTAGAAACCCTTTACCAAAATGGCTCAGACAGTTAATAATATAATGTTGTAACTGTTTAAATTTATTAAAATGGTTTGTTCAAAAATAAAAATAATAATTTCAACTACTTACTTAAAAAATATTTCATGATTTCCTTGTTTCGCAATCCATTGCAGGTTTAAGAATTGAACTAAGTCGAAAAAGAGACAAGCGTGAAATCAAAATACAAGCGCTATCCATTTGTCTTTACTGCAATTGATTTTCTTTCTTTTTATTAGATTAGAAACCTTTAAACGACAAAAATTTATAGACTATGTAACCTAGGTACCTACTTGAAGTTACTTTTAGTTATTGCCTATATTTATTTACTACTAAGTAATAAAAATAGAGATTAACCAGTGATATATTATGTAACTTTTGTTCACAAATTGTGTATACGCGTTATTAATTATTCTGTGGTAGATTTAAGGACTAACTTTTGTGCGATTTATTTGCCCAACTTCTTATCATTGTGTGAAGTTTTCGGCCTAATAATACTTGTGAATTCAGTATGTTTCTCTTTTCATATTAAGTATTATAATGATATACCGGTATATTTTTAAAGATAGAAACGCATCATCTTCCCATATATTGCAAAGATTGTCTTGTATATTATATGTATTTTCAAACTCAGCAAAACAACGTCAACCTTATGGGTGAGGATTTATTTTAACTACAATAAATTATATTAATTAATCGCGGCGAAACGATAATATGATGAGAAAATGCTCATTTATATAATGATTATTTAAATTAATCAAAGAAAAAAAGTCTAACCTAACATACATAGAGACATGATATAATAAAATATTATTTACGTATAGCACAATGCAATGCCTTCGCCAACACTTCCTTATCGGAACAATCTTTCTTATTCGGCAAGATCGTAAGCCTATTTATTATCTTGGATTCTTGGAGTAAGTAGTGGGTATTGTGAAAATACACGCACAAAAGCTCTGAGCAATAAATCTTTGTAAATATTCGCGAAGTATGTTATATTTGATAGAACAGTGCAGGACGTAGGCGAGTTGCCAATTCTTTGAAAGCATTTGGACTTTCTTTATTCAAATAAACCCTATTAGAGTTTTGGCTATGTTCTATGAACTTTTTTTTTATTTGATGTGAAGCTATAATTGTATACACGGTGTCTCGTAGAGCTTTATGGTAGAAAGAAGAAGTAAATAATTTATTTATTTACAATATGAATATTATAAATAAATTTTTTATTGCTCTACGTCTTATTTTATTATTCCCAGAATTAATAAATAGGGATGATTTATATAGAGAAGCTTTTCAGCATCTTTCTTAACTTTTCATTGTCAGTTGTCTACAAACAATAAAGAAAACGAAGACATACAACTTATTATTTCACCAAATCACAAAACATTATAAAAGTCGAGTGACAACGAATTATTCTTCTTCATAACGGAAATCGAGTCAGTCCCCACAGACACAGATAATGTAAAATTTTTCATATTCCTTATAATTATCATCTACTGTAAACGGAAACTTTGTTGGAAAGTTCAATAAGGGCCGCCCAGGGACTATTACAGTTTCGGTCAAAAGTTGCAACTTACCGTAATTTGGTCCAGAACTCAATTAAAAACTTTTAGCAGCCTCAACAAGAACCCATTTGTATATTAGGAAACAAGGGTTTTACTTAATAACTACAAAGGTCAATTACTATTTATTTTAGTCAGTTAAGAACAAAGGTTTGGAAAGCACTTTGCTGTAATCATAGACTTACTTTTGTTTGTTCAAGTTTTATGATTAATCATTAGAAGAGAAGACCGTACGACATTGTTGGAAAATTCTTTTATTGAAATATTTTTCTTTCTAAAAGACATACATATTTATTTCTATAATTGCCTACCGAATTAAATGGTGGACATTATATAGTTGTATCTGTGTGTACCAAAGTAAAATATAGAAGGTAAAAATAAGGTATCTAACAAGTGTACATGAAATAATTATATCGGTGGGCTGTTATAAATTGTATAAATGTATTATCACCAGAGGTTATTCTCGAAAGGCTCTAAATTCCGACAGAATCGGACATCTTCACCGACACATTTAAATTGATTTTGGAACAGTGCAATAAATCCACGTATATTGACGTTAACTGAATTACTTTGCTCATTCCTATTTCCTAATGTTACATCTACCATCATTAGGTAATGTTGAGTTATTAGCTAGGTAGCTAATAACTCAATCGTAAAGATTTTCTTTAAAAACTATGCAATCAAAAGTGTAAGAAAAGCAAAAAAGCAAAATAGAAAACCTACCCTACCTAGGCAAAAATTAAAAAAAAAGTTATATTTACACAATCAACTAAGGATATATTATCAACAATTCTTCAGATAAGAATATTACCTTTTTCATTCATAACATTCTAAAAGTTTCATCACATAAAATCTCCATTAATCTTCCCGTTAAGAAAAGGCAGGAAAAATCTTGCTTATTGTCTCCTCCCTCAAAAGGAACTAGGATACGTCTCAGTGGAATCGAGGATAGAGGTTTCTTTGATGAGAAACTCTATAGGTAACATAAATGCAAATATTAAAAGAGCTGAATGCAAAAGCCGAAGTCTAATCATCTGAAAAGCTCATTCAATCTTTCCTTTCACGAGCATCGACCGTAAACAGATGCATTGCTGCATAGTAATCATGTTTCAGCAGATGTATTAAATACCGTCCAGCTTTGAACTGAATTCATATAATGGCACAGTTCTGCTTAGATTGTGTTTAAGGCTCAGGATGCCTTATATGTTTATTAGAATAGTAGCTTTCGTCCGCTGCTTCGCCCGCTTTGGCTAAAACCTAATAAATTATATTATATACCTACATATAAACCTTACTCTTGAATCACTCTATCTATTAAAAAACGCCACAAATCCGTTGCGTAGTTTTAAAGATTTAAGCATACATAGGGATATTGGGACAGAGAAAGCGACTTTGTTTTATATATACTATGTAGTGATAGTGATCATCAAACTATCATATTTAATAATAATTTGATTAATGCGAATGTGAGTAAATTAAAAATCACGATATAATGACTGAAATTATCTTTCAGATATTTAGCAGAGAAAACTATTAAACTGTCTCGAATTATGTGCAAAGGGTGCAAAAATACGAACTTATCTAAATTATACTATGCATATCGTTGAAAAATAAATATTTAATGTATGTGATTGAATATTAATGAGTATTGAATATTGAATGGGGTGCATTTTATATAACCAACAAGGTCCTAACCCTGGTGTTATCGTTCCGTATATTTTTAAAGGAAAATAGGGAAATGTTTTCAAATAAATCGCGTTAAAATAGCACAAATTTCTAATTTACACATTTATTTGTCTAAACCAAACTCCGACTGGTGGAAACAAATAAAATGAACCACTGTAACCTATTTCGTTGTTACTTTTATTCGGCGGGAAACATTTTCGGGTTCACCTCCATGGATTATTTATTAGTTTTATTTTTAAACCTTTGCCTCGTAGCTAGGATAAACTGGCTTTAAAAATTAACTACTGCTTACACGAAATAGCGTTGAACATTTACAATTTATCCACATGTGATTTTTAGAGAAAATAAATAAGCAACATGTGTAATGAATAAACTTTGTAAATAAAATATTTAAAAATTATATATGAATTTAAGTTGATATTTCAAAATGATAAATATGGTTTTTCAAAATCGTACCAATCGTAGAAGACTTTGAAGGCAAGTTGTAATATTTTATGTCTATTTTCGTATTCCTTAGATATTGTTAATTGGTCCTATCGATTGACGTAACTACCCACTTACCATATTAAATAAAGCCTAACGAGAGAAACGCGCCTAATTTGGAAATGTATTGCCGATCCCTACCACGTGTAACCCCGAGAAGCCACAGAATCTAGATAAAAATAAAATCAAAGTGAAAACTGTATCAATGTGCGGAAAAGCCCGTATTGATCGCGCCCATTTCCTTGAAAGCCTCATAAATTCTTAGCTGGCGTAATAAAAGAAGCATCCGATCACTCATCGTAAAGTCGATGCGATTTATAGTGTCGATGGATATAATTCATGTTGTTATCGCCGTGAAATATTATTTAATCGTTCGCTGCTTTGGTGTGAACTTAATCAAAGGGAGTGAAATCAAAGAAAAGTTTTCAAATCGTCTTTACAACATGATTTTAAAACTTTAGCTCTACCGCTACGTTCGGAGGTACTTACTTCTCTGTAGATTTATCTTCTATTGCCAATGTTTATGTAATTGATGCAAATTCCTTTTTGTGGCAAATATCTACATAAGAAGTCTGCGTTGGTAGAATATCAGCGTCAACGTGACACCGACATATGCTGAGTCAAGTCTAAGAACGCAGTTCACATGTTTTGTTTCTATTATTTTATATTATGTGTGTATGGGCTAGCCGCTAGCCGAACATCCTGAGTCAGCGATTTACACGATCCAATTACATACATTACCGTAAAAACAACATCTTTACGAATCAGTCTGCGCTCGCGGCTCGTGTAAAGCGCTATATCAACTATCAATTAGTATCATCAACTATCAAATATCATTCATAATCATATCATTATCATCATTAGTTTATAGCATTCAACAATAAAGTAGTGATCAAAAGCTATAACTGGTTTTATATCATCATCTATCAAACTATCAAACTATCAATTTATCAACTAAAGGAGTGTATGGGATATCATATCAACTCAGCAGCCCATACAATGTGTTTGACATAATTAGTTTATTACTGTTTTATTTATGTTATATTAACTATTTAATTATAAACTCTGAATAAAAATATAGGCTTCCGAGTCCGTCTTCCGATTTACGAGAAAACACAGACATAATAAACAGAAACATGCAGTCTGGCTTGATAACAAAAACATATTCAGATATTTAAAATCACTAGTTTATCTATTTGTTAGAGTTAACTCCTTGTATCATACAGTTTGAAGTATTTCAATAAACACTTTTCTCCCCATCACTGTACTAACTGCTTATCACCGTATCTTTGTAGCAGCGTTGGTGATATATATATTTCAAAACTTATTTACCCGCATCATTTGTTAGTTTGTCTCGAAATAAGGTAAAAATAATGAGCAAACAATTTAGAACCAGGTCAAGGGAAATGTTTGCATAATGCTACGGATTACTCTCAACTGGGAAACAAAAATATAGCGAATTAATGTAAATTGCTGTATCACCTCCGCCGCCGCAACTCCGCCAAAAGGAATTGTCGTCGAGTTATATTTACCTACTGCACTTGTGCTCTGAATAAATTCTATTTAAATTGTCAGTGCCTATTTCAGTGTTTGTTTTGTTAGAAAATACCAGGAGAAGCTTAAGCTTTTGTATTAATAGCAGAGTTTACTCTGGTGTAATAATATTATATTTATTCATTCATTATAAATGAACACGTTTTGCCTACTAATTTGTGCTGGTTTATACATTTTCCGTTCTTTGAATTGGTTGTACTAGATCTCTTTGCGATCGCTATAGACGTAAGTATTTATAAAAAGAGAAAATTCCTTTTAATTGGTCTCGTTTAATGAAAAATTGTCAACAAATCTATTCCATTCGTCTTTGTCGTTCATAATAATTTATCTTCGTCTCATTCGTTTAATTAATTTGAGGCCAGATTTATTTTACGGGCATTGAGGAAAAACTCAGAACCAAGATGTATGAAGGAAATCTGTTTTTGATTTCTTTACTTTTCAGTAAAGGACGCTTTGACAAATTCTTTTAATGTCATATTGTTAATATTCCAACGTCTTTGTTGGCTAAAAGCTTACAGGTAAATTAGCTTGGAGAAATTTTTGCGTTTGTAGTAGTGTATGGTCAGCAAATAAAATAAAACAACATTTTATTTTTAGTTTTTATTTTATATATATAAGGGATTTTAAATTAAACTATATGTGTTTCTCCTCTGAAAAAGATGAGACTTTATTTTAATATTTGCACATTTAACATACGTATAACTTTTACATTAACAATGTTACTAAAATGAAAAATTTACTAACCTGAAAAAGAAACGACATTTAAAGTTTAATTCTTTAGTTTGAGAAGTCAAAGGCTTGCCTCGACCATGTTTTAACACTGGAGCCATTTTGAATTAACAATATAAAGTTACAACACTTACACACAAATTAAACACTTCAACAAATATTATAGCAATACAAATAATAACAACAATCAACAAATACAAAATTTAACAATTAAACTACTAGACCGGGAGATATTGACACAAAATTTCGAGTCATTTGTAACAGGATGGCGGTTCTACAGGGGTCTTAGTACGCAATGACAAAAAGAAAAACGATGGTGTGAACGCTGGTACCGGCGGCTTAGTCGCGTGGGCGTTAGTCGAACTCGTCGGAAAAATAGCGAAGTCAAACAATTTGTAACACAAAAATTTTAGAATTTACCGATAGCCCATAAAAAAGAAGTAGGCGGTAGTGTTATGCCATACTTTTCCGGTGTGACTTACAGCCCGCCATACCGACGCGAATGTGTTGATTTAAAAAAAAAACAATTCAACCATTTGTACCAGGCTAACTTTTGCACAGGTAACCATCGTCATGCAGCCATTTACGAAAATCGCCATGCCATACTTTTCGGACGATTCCAAATGGTCGCCATACCGCCGAAAATCTGCAAATTTTTTTTTTCATGGTTCAAAAGTATGGCATGGCGATTTTCGTAAATGGCTGCACGACGATGGTTACCTGTGCAAAAAATAGCCTGGTACAAATGGTTGAATTGTTTTTTTTAAATCAACACATTCGCGTCGGTATGGCGGGCTGTAAGTCACACCGGAAAAGTATGGCATGACACTACCGCCTACTTCTTTTTTATGGGCTATCGGTAAATTCTAAAATTTTTGTGTTACAAATTGTTTGACTTTGCTATTTTTCCGACGAGTTCGACTAACGCCCACGCGACTAAGCCGCCGGTACCAGTGTTCACACCATCGTTTTTGTTTTTGTCATTGCGTACTAAGACCCCTGTAGAACCGCCATCCTGTTACAAATGACTCGAAATTTTGTGTCAATATCTCCCGGTCTATACGTAATAATTATAATTTTTGAATGAAATGTGTGCTTTATGTTCTAACGGTACCAAACGACTGCACGTGGCACCTGCGGACAGCGTAAACTGGTTTATTCTGGTTTTGTGCGTGTTTCCACTTTCCACTATCAAGTGACGATTTATTTATTTGTTTTGTTTCGTAATTATTATGGTCAAATATTAATTATGAAACAAATTATTATGGACACGATATTTTATTGTTTCACGGTAGTCGTCTTGTCGTTTGCTCAAGGACGTGAAATTGAATGATATATTTTTTTTTTTATAAAGTCAAAACCATATTCTTTCAAATAAAAACTTGTTTTTATTGAAAACAAAAGTGTTGCTAGGAATAAGTATAAAATTAAATAGTAATGTTAGGATATCGAAACATTTTTGTATAGGCCAGAACGATATAGTGGAAACGCGCTCTAAGATCTGAGTAATATACACACCACTACATATGCAAAAATTTCTCCAAGCTAATTTACCTGTAGCTCCTAAAAGAAAAAAGAGTAAATTATCTTTATTCTATTTTCCAGAAGAAATAAATTAATTAGGAGCCAGCATGTGTGGAGGGTACGACATTCCGTGTAGGTTAATTTCATTACTCACATATTCACTAAGAGTCCAGGGTCTACTAATGGTATATACGTAATGCTGTTAACTTCATGTGATTATTGTTTTAATATTCAGAGTGGCCTCATAAGAGGATAATTAGAGCTAGGAAATGAGAGTGCAGTAAGTGAATGTGTTTCGGCTTAAACTGAAAATCCTACGTCGGGATTCAAAATAATTTTTAAGCTACAGAATTAGTCAAATTTGCGTTCCAATTAAGGTTATTGAATCAAAAAATTTAATCCTAAAGTACCCACTTCATTAAGAAAAATAAGTATTTCTTTGGTTTCACAAAATAACATGTTGCTCATGTAAAGATTGTGTTTTAACTTTTAATGGCATAATCACATGCGTTGTTGTTACGGTCTAACTGACTTCATCGTATCTTAATACATTGTAAATGTTAAATTATTCCCTGTATTTATTTAAAGACTTAAAAATTAACTGAGCGAACGAAGATTTTCAAGTAAAAGCACCCTTTGAACAACACATCCAAATTGACATTCAGTCAGATTAGACTGATAAACGCCAACAATCTTCAACATTAAATTGTTAGATATACTTTTCTCATCGAGATTCCTGCATGTCGTCCACATGAAGAAATCTCATCAATATTTACGCAGAAAGTTTATCGTAATGAACGACTCTTGTAAGACGTATAAAACTTTCAGTTCTCGAGAATATTTGTGTAGATCCCTTAATGTTTCAAAGATACACATTATATGAGAATGAATGCCCTAGTCGAGACGTCGTTATCACGATAGCACGAGACGAGCAAATCACCGCTGCAATCTAGGAGAGCAAACGAGTAGATTCAGTTTATCTTGCAATCTTAACTGCACAGTCTTATTCTGCCGTCGCAAGAAAAAAGGGCACAACTAACATTTTTTGAAAAATTGAGTTTTAAACATATTTGGAATCAGGAAAAAAAGGCGCATCTGCTCAATTTTTTGTAGAATTTTATCTCCAAGGAATCCAGAGATAAAAATTTATAAAAAGGCACAAATGACACAAATATTTTCGTTTTATGTAATTAAAAGGCACATTTACTTACCATTACAATGAAAAGGCACATATTATACGTAGATGTGACTTTACTTCAGACAGATTTTTACTAAAAACTACTTTCAAAAGGCACATCTACAACATAACGCAAAGAAAAGGCTCAAATGCCAGATGTGTGGCCAGATGTGCCCTGTCTACTTAATAAAAGATCCTTGCATGTTTCAATTAATTAACGTATAAAAGGCACAAATAACGAGTTGTGCCTTTTCTTTTAACTATTTGCGATTAGGGGTGAGGAAAGGAGGGCAGAGTTCGGTCGAAACGCGCCAGTTGTGCCCACAGTCAATTATGCCTTTTCTTTTAAATATTTTTTTTTAAGTTGAAAGGGAAAATTTAAATTTATTAAATAATTAATTATATATAAAAACTTAAAAGTAAAATATATAATACTACTAACCTTCATGCATTTAAGTCATCAATTTTTTTTTCTATTAAGCAATGGGTTTCTACGCTATGAAGCAGAATATGGTAAAAACTTTAAACCCAATTATCTCAGTTCCACCAAAATGCTAGATGTGTAGTACAATACTCTCGTACGACGGCAGTATTGTATTTTTTAAACAAGAATTTCGAAAGAGCTCGTTCTTTTTAATTGAAAACATACAATTGAAGTGGAACTACTGTGTTTTATTTTTATACCGCATCGTCGGGTAGTTTAGATAAACAAGAATTTTTCTACAAAAATAAAATGAATATAAAACTCTTCTTAGTTTTGAAAAGTCTTATTTTTCTGTTTTAAATTCGAATTTCATAACTTTTTTATACGCAAGACTACTAAACCTAAATCCATTATTAAATTACATAATACATATAAGCTAAAGTAGTTGCATAATTGATCTAGACAATACACAATGCATTGATAAGTGCCTGGAGATAGTACACGAGTGTATCCCGTAGCAACGGAACATAAAGGAACATCGACTAATGAAATGCCTTGTATAACGAACACTCGCATACTCGACTAATACACAAACGTGTACTAGCCTGGGGACCATGTCACTCTTCGGTTCCAAATTAAGCGCAAAACTCTATAGCATAAATCAATGTAAGCCGGCATCGTCATAAATTCTATATCTGCTCTATGGTTATGGTCTATTAAAATATCTATATTTTTTACTGTTGTTACGTATCAAACATTTCTAGATAAACACACTAGTTCTAGGGTTTTTAAACCGAGATGGAGAGCATTTACTAATAACAACATGGTGAGAAGATGACTTCACATTATTTTTAACGACCACGTTTGTAGGTATATCATACTATATAATATTATTGGCAAATAAAAATATTGTTTGTATAATGTATAAAAGATACAAAGAATATTTTTTATTCGACGATAATATGAGTATATTTAAGTAAACAATACTAATACTCAACTCCACAATAAAAGCACGAAAGATAGCTTTCGTACAAATCAAATAATATAATATTTATGATTGTGTTTTATTATCAATGTTTCTGTTTACTAAGTTCATGATTATTTGTTAGTCTTTTTTATGATTTGAGTGTCATAATACGTAAGAGTTACCTAATCCATTTTCTTAAGTTGCACGTGATATTAGATGTAGTAGTTTGTATATAGAGTAGCGAGCATAAATATTCTATAGAGAGGGTTTATAACATTTGTATATCTTAATATATATAAATCTCGTGTCACAATGTTTGTCCTCAATGGACTCTTAAACCACTTAACCGATTATAATAAAATTCGCACACCATGTGCAGTTCGATCCAACTTGAGAGATAGGATAGTTTAAACATATAGGTACCACGGGCGTAGCCGGAGCGGACTACTAGTTGATTAATAAGTAATAGCTTAGTTAGGCTTTTTGGTAGACTTCATTCATTCTATGCAACATATATATACCTAGGTATATCTAGTGCAACACGAGTAAACATCAAAACTGTATTGTTGAATGTTGATAAGAATTTGCTTTGATTTAATAAAAGTAGTAATTTTATAAATATGGAAAATATAAGCCTGTTTCAATATTTTCGAATAATTAAATACGTTGAAACTTCTAACAAATTTTGTAATTTTCTTCCCACTTACGTGATTATCATTCAAATACATAATCGCAAACTGAAAATATAAACAGATTATGTAGCCCGCACGGCGTGGGCATTTTGATGGAATACGTGACTAATATGGGAGTAAACACGTAACTCATTTAGATTCTACTCAATACCGTCCGATTTTATATGATCGGCCGAATTAATTATACTAGATTACTATTTGCTGCTTACATTATCAATGCGAATTAATTAGCTTTGGTGATACTATTTTGATTAAATATTTTCATAGTTTTTACTTTTTATGTAGGTACCTACCTAATTTTATTCGGAGAAACAAGGTGAATATCAGTTCTTGTGTTATTTCAGTAAATATCTAAAAACTAGTAAGATGCGTACAATAACGCTTAAATAATATTAATTAATACATGAAGCCTTCTATAATTGAAAACAATAACATACAATTTGATACATACCTACAGCATTAGAAGGAATGTCCGCTACAAAGTACTGTATAATAAACATTTAATACTCCGCTAATATCATTCGAATGACGAATTTTCATACACAATAACGGCATTTTAAAGAGCTTATGATAATTACAAATGTATTTCATTAATTTCAATTACGGACCACGATTGGTTTGGGTACCGGCGGACAAAACCCATTATCACTAATGGACAATTAGCATAATGGCGCGGCGAGTGCATCAATACTTGTGTAGTTATTTTAACATTATCACTTTGCTATCGCTATTTCACTTACAAAGTATCGAATAACAAATTTTCATTACTCAGTGCGTCCTTTTCAAATTGGGACTAAAATGTTTGATTGGCAACTTGGATAGAGTACCTATATAAATATTATAAAATATATTTAGAAGTTAGGGCATGAGGTTCTGGGTTCTGTTTCAAATTAGGACGAAATAGTTTTAGAATTTAGTTCAGAGCTACAAGGCTCATCACGTACTTGTCTGTGAAGAAAATCAATGAAACAGCTGACGCAAAAAGGAAAATCTCTACACTTTCTATTATTTTATATGCTTTTTAGTGTTTACTTTTTACAGTTTTACGAGTTAATAACACAGCTACACTGAGAACTCATTCGATGTATTGTGATAGGTAATTGCCGCTAATGAGCTTTCGTAGCGCTTGAAACTTTGCTGAATTTAAAGTAGGAAAAATTATTTTCTTACAGATTGTTGCTTGCGCTTTTACGTGCCATCACACATTTCTTTACTTTTAGGTTGCCTGGAAGAGATTCCTTCTTTCCAATAAGAACGCCTTTTATGCATTCACTATTCTTTGGCAGTGATATTTGATAATTTTATTTACGTTGCTTACAACCTGGACTGTACAATGAAATATTTTAAAATAAATATGGCACAGCCGCTCAAAAGAAGGGTTGAATTATTATCGTTAAAACTTCGTAAGTAATATCATTCCCATTAAAAAAATATTGAATTTCAAATACACATTTAGTTACCCAATTCTCCAGTCGATGGAGCACACAATTTTCATATTGTTTTTCATAAAGGGTAACCCTGTTGGAGGGGCGCAGAAATCCAAGCTCCGTATATAATACTTCTGTGAATATTTTATCTCAAGGAAAACGTGAGATATATATTTATGAGTTACTTCTGATTAAGCTTTGTTATCTTATAAATGGATGAGTACTTAATCTAGTAAAATAATGCCCTAATAATAATCCAATCGATTATAATCTTATAATAGGTTTATTATTGTTCAACCGATGTTTTTACAATGGTTTGTAATTAAAGGTGGGTTTCCACGGCCTGATTTCTTCACAGATCCGACCGCGCCAGACCAGACCACATGCCGTGGAAATCGGCGCGCCTGTGGTCGTCTGCCGAGGCCCGTGCTATCCATCGGAAGTCGGTAAGATCAAAGGCGCGGCGTGGCGCGGCGCGACGGCGTCCGTCGACGTCCGTCGTGGTCCGTCGGGGCCTGCCGTCTGTAGCGCGTATGCGTCGGTTGTAATCGTTCATTTCACCTGCGGCCGCGTATGCGAGTACACGTGCTGATGGAGTGGACGAACGAACTTATTTTCGAGTTTTTAACTCTATACCAAAATGAACCAGCGCTATGGAATTGTTCAAAACCTCAACATAAAAATAGAAATTACGTTAATGATGCGTGGTTACGAATAAAAACCAACTTAACACATGGAAATATACCTATCGTTGAATTAAATTATTAATTAGTAGGTATGACCGTCCACACGCCTCGCCGGACGCACACAGGCCGTGGGAACGCTCAGTTCAGATCGCGACGGATGGCGACAGGCGCTTGTCGCCTGCCGAGGTCTGTGAAGAAATCAGGCCGTGGGAACCCACCTGATGACATACCATGTATGCCATCACAACGCGGATGATGTATCAAAATACATATTTATTTGTGTGGGAGAATTTTCTCCCACACAAATATCTGGTTAAATTAGTGCCAAGATGCAAGCCAGACTGTAAGCCTATAAGGCAATTCGAGCAATCGATAAATATTCCATCTCTTTGGAAGTATGCCAAATCTTTGTGATAGTTTGGCCTTAATTCGCCCAAACACATCGCTTTGGACAATATCTGTAGGCACTAAATTAACATCTCTAGTCTGGGGCGTTATCCAAGCTATTCATCTTGGCTTATTGCAAAAGAATTGCTAGTTATTGTTTTTTAGATTCAGCGTCGATTGGAATGAAAATGACTGCTTTATTACAAAGATGCAGCGTTCCCTTTTGTACATCCTTTCAGTAGTGTACTAGAATCTGAATGTAGGTAATTAATAGACCGTAGTTATAAAGGTACCATACATTCATCGTAACTTCTTTGTAGAGTATCTTTTAAAAGGATAGTTAGTAGTATACATCATACTGTATATTAATACTCGTAATATTAATATATTAAATCGTATACATCATCAAAAAGAAATAAATATATCTGAAAATGTTTTCCAAACAATAAAAATCACTGGTTACTGTCACGTATTATACGAAGCAAGAAAGCAGGATAATTTTATTCAAACTTACGATGGAACAAAAATATAAAGTAGCATTATTGCTCTTATTATTTTCCCTCTAATCTTAAAATTAAAAACTAAAAACAGAAAGGTATTTAGACGAAATGTGGAATATAAATATTTAAAATGTACCTACCTAGTCATTAAACATGTTACTTTAGCATAAAAGCAATCACATCTTTTATTAGAAACACGACACTCACAATTTACCTTTACAATCATAGCAGTTAAATGAACCTTCTCTAAAAATTTCAGATTTTTTTTCAGTTAAAAGTATTTTTCTTAAGTTTAAAAGCTGCCTAAAGTGAGGCTTTGCTTAATTTACGTGAAGTGCCTTAATGTAACCGTATTTTTTCCGTAAATTTTTATGTAGTTAGTGTATTCACATTTCCAATTATATTTATTGAATTAATTTATATTATTTATTCGATAGTCCGAAGCAACTCGCATACTAGTCTATTTCCAAGGGGGAATAATAAACTTCTATAAACTACATAAACCTACGAGTAATCCTAACAAATTGTAGGGATGTACAAAAAATATTATAACTATTTTGTATATCATATTATTATGGTAATACATGCAAACATGCGTGATAACTCATAATATAGGCCCATGTTTTAGCATGTCATACACAGATTGATTTCACTAATGGACAAAGTGATTGACTAGTCACTAGAAGATCCTTTACTGTTACTGTCTGAAATTATGAATAAACAATAGCGGTCATATTAAAAGAAAATAACATTTTCTCGGACAATATCGTAGCACGATATTTAATACTTAGCTATATCATACGTCACATCCTTGCCTAGCGAGTATATTTGCTACTATTTCCATACAAAATATGGATAATATCGCAACGATATGTGGCATCGTATCGGCCGTCGCATCCCTACCCAGTGGACAGCAGTAGTGTCAGCGCAGATCTGACTGTCCGGTCTATGCAAATTAACTGAAGTAAGCCACAAAGGGGGCTGGTGGCTGATGTTTCTGTTTGACGACTCCCCGACCGGAACGATTAAACGTTTAGTCTCTTTGTGAACTCATCTGGCCATAATTGTTGATCGCCTGCTGCATATGCAATGACTACATACGATATTTATTCAGGATTCGAAACTTGGGAAGCTATCGTTTAATGCGGATAAAAAGATTGCACTGCAGTGAGACGAGTTGTAGAGAGTATGTTCAGAATTAGTTGAGGCAGCAACTTTCATAGCACTTTGACAATGCATTTGAGTGATGTAGTGGATGTACCATATGAGTAAGAAGGATCGTAGGTTTATATAAATCTTCAATTTTATCTACCACTTGCAATTATTAAAACTTTTAGATTTAGGTTAAAGGCTAAATTAATGAGCACAATCATCTTGTGTCTCAAATATACATAAGTAATTATATTATGATATTATAGCAACTAATAATGGTTAGATTCAAGAAAAAGGATGATAAACGATTAAAAAAAGATATTTATCAATTTCGAATATTCTAGGCTTAAGATATTCGTACTCAAGTTTCTTTCAAGTTTCTAGATCCATATACATACGAAAGCGGATGTTTTTCTTAAGATTTCCTAATACTGAATTTTTTCCTTATTTTCCGACAAATCCGCTTATTTTGGTTATAGTTACGTCCTTGAGAAACTCGACTTCTTTGCTTTCTATTTCTTATGTAAACGTGTTTATTTTCTTGATATCCCTTATGTTATTGTATAAAAGATAAAGTACTTATATAATTCTTTAACCCTAGTAGATAGTCTGCGTCAAAATGACTCCTGCGTTTTCGAAATATAGCTGTATCTTTTAAATGTCGCGAATCCATAACTGTGCTTATAGGACATTTCATAAGTCACTGAGAGCTACCCTATGGTATACGTGTCAATAGAGTTAGAGTAACCGATTTTGAAATATAACGACTACGTGAGTCAAAATTATGCATGATTATCTTTACGGTGACTTTTAAGATTTTGACTTCTATGGTAGTTTGAATATTTTTTAGCTTATTTTTACTGTTTATTGTGACTTAGGTTAAAAATTTATTTTTATACATATTGAAGCAAATATAGAAAACAATTGGGGATAGAAAATTGGAAGAATATTGTATACTAGCCGCTCTTATGCAAAGCGATGAGGGTCCCTATGAAGAAACCGATAGTGAAGTAGGAGGACCACGAAATTGAAGATGACGAGCAAATTGACACAGAAGAAGCTTTTCCCGATGAGGTACAAAGCAAAGATGATATATTACATTCAAGCAAAAGGCGGAGTAGATGCATTAAATCGAATGTGTTCCCTGATGTTCAATAGTAGGAAGACAATGAGATGGCCAATGGCTTTATTTTATGGAATCAATAAAATTTCCTGCATATTGCATATTAAATTTATAGCCACAATGTTAACAACAAAGCACAAAAACATCTGAGTCAAAAAAACATGAAATATAGAAGCATGGAACTGTCTTCTTTGTTTATGCGTGGGTGTTTAGAATCACCAGCTTTGATAAGATATTTGCGTGATAATATCTACAATTTGTTGAAAAATGAAGTATCTGGTACATCGTAACAAAGTACTGAGGAGGCCTTCAGTAAAAAAAAACGTATTTACTATACTTTTTGTACTTCTGAAATATGACGAAAGGCAAATGCCTCCTGCAAAAAATGTAACATAGTTATATGTCGTGAGCTTGCGTTGATATGTGCTAAACTTGTTTCTCACTATTTTTTATATAACTATATGTACAACATATTTATAACATATAAAAAAGTCTGATAATTGTGGCCAAAAATAAGTTTTTATTAGAAATAATACGTGTTACAAGAATTGTAGATTTAAAGCAGACGTTTAATGTTTTCGTTTTTTTACATGTAAAAAAATAATTAAAAATAAATTATTTGTAATATTAATTATTCTAATATAACTGTAAATATATAATAACTTACAATTTATAGAAAAAAAAACAATATACCGCGACTTAGAGCTAACTAAAAAACATGCGTAAATTTGACGCATGACTATCTTTCCCGTACTACTCAATATGATTATCTTTCTAGGGTTAATAAATATCTTTGGCACATACCATAAGGATTTATGTAGGCTACTTAAAAATAAATCTGATTCTAGTTTAAATTACGAGAATTGCATGACACGGACATATTAAGCAAAAGAAAAATTGCGCGAACAAATTTCTTATGCAATGTTTAAAATAAAAAAGTGGAGCTAATGAAAAAATAGCTCAAGCAAAGCGAGCTATATTTATGCGAGTTCCTCTCGCCTGGCGTCATTTGTCCACGTAATTACGTCTCACGACAGGCAGAGGAGGGAGGGCGCTTCTCACCAAGTTTTTTGAGAGATTACTATAGTCATAAAGAATGTATTCCCCTTTTCTTTGAACAAAGGAATCACGTAAAAAATAACTGCGTGATCTAAGAGTTACGGGAAATATCCGATGCAGCTAACAGCGGGTATTCCTACGTTTTATACTTTTTATTCTTTTAATTGTAGACGTGATCATAAGCAGACTTGCGTAATAAAAAAGTGGGACAACAGCTTATTTATAAAAATACATTTTCTATTTATTAAAAATTCTTAGCATTTCATTTTAATTTGAGATAAATAACTATCAGATAAATGAGAACTCGGCATCTCAAACACAAAGACCAGGAAATTCTACGCTTAACGCAATTTTTTCTAACTCTACTGTCTTGTTTCGCTGACCAACTTATTATAAACGCTCATATTATAAATTAAAATTATTATAAATGGACATAAAAGTGCTGAAACCTAAACCTTAAATTTTGTAAAGCAAATTAAATCTTACGAGCTCTCCTTTTTCTCTGAAACGCTTTTAATAAACGCCAGTCATTTGTTCCAACTAGGTAATAGAAGAAAATAATACGGGTGACTGATTATAACCGTCATCCATTAATTGTATCGGGCAGAGCCCTGGGAATTATTTTAAAAGGGAAGCTCTTAAAAGCTTCATTATTATCTTCAAAATGTATTTATTTTGTTACGATACTAGGTCTAGTTTAAAAGACGAATAAACTTCTTTATTAAATTTATAATTTACTGGTATTAGATTAAATCTACCTTTGAAATATTTTTATTTATAAAATGAAAAGACAAAACTTAAGAATGTAGCTATTAACTCAAAATGTCAACGCTGATTTTCGGCTAAATAAAGAATGTATTTACCTACTATTAAAGAATGGAATGTTCCCACAACATAAATATCAAATAGATAAGTAAGGGTAAGGCACATGTTTATAGGTAGGGAAGAAGCTTTGAGTGATACTATTTTCAAATTTGTCAAAGGTTGAGGTTCTTTTTTCCTTTGAAGACAAGTAAATAGCAATTACATAGTTAAAATTGCCCTGTGAAGTTAAATGCATTTTTATTGTACCTACTGTATTTTGCGATCTCAGTATAAGCAAGCTATCTTAAGATCTACTAAGATACAACGGGATTTTCTTTACAGCAGTGTAGCGATTAATTTTACCCTGAGAAGTAATTAATTAAACTCTCTTTTGGTAATCATCCAGTCTGTGCAGTTCTTTGTGTCTGAGAAATTAGATTAAGGAGTATCCAAATTAAATTTTATTTCCTAGCTCAAGAGGTCTGATTATTTTCGCTACAGCCTAATCAATTTAAATATATAAAATTTGTTACATCCATAAAAATGATTAGGCATTTCTATTTCTTTAATACCGATGTATTTTCTGACATTGAAGTAATAAATAAATTTGATTTATCCCTACAAAAAGTAGTCAAAGTTATATTTACTCTTATCATTTTATTTGTACTTATTCCTTTGTAAATTCTCAAGTATAATCGCTTAGAAATTATTATTAAATAATATGATCCTATTTGAATTACGATGTAAAATCATGTTATCTAATCTGAAAAATAACAATATAACTCTGAAACAACTCACGAAAGTTAAACCCACAATATATAATTAGAACTAATTACTAACATACTTAAACTCGAGTTCCAAACTTTCATACCCAACATCTTAACGTTTGATATCACGCAAAGTTTATTCTAACAACACGGAGGAAATTTCAAAGCTAATACAATAATAATATGATTATCCGTTTGCATTACCTTCGAGCTGTAATTAATACGCAGGCCTTACCTTAACTTAGTATATTTTAATAACCGTACGTAACTAAACAATAGATAGAAATTTAATATATGAACTGGTAACTTCATGGAATACCTATAGTGTTTCGGAAACAGTAGAAGTATTATGGTTATTGGAAATTACATTTTGTCTTGACTCTTTCTGCAAAATAATAATATAGTACCTATCTATCAATGTATATTTTTCATTAGGGTTACAATTGAGGTTTATTCTATGATCTACTAGTAATCGTAAGGTAGTTTTCCAAAATTATTGTAAATGGGAAAATAAAAAAATAGGATAAGAAATCCTAGTACTTTTATATTGTCTACTTTGGTCCAGGCCGTTTATTTAAAATGGAAATACTGAGAAGATTTTACAGTGTGATAGAGTAAAGGCAACTAAGTAAGCCCATATCACTCAAGAATACGAATAAAACATTATCAAAGGACATTTGTCCATCCAATTCTTCATTGACCCGGCTCGGTTATCGAGCCTTCAAAGAAAAACTTTCACGTCAAAGTCCGAACAAGTTCATGATGTAGGTATCTATCGCGATTTCTCAAGTCCAAATACAACTTTATAAATTTTTTAATTAAAAAGAAATCTCTAGTTTGAAATTTATTTTAGTTAAAACGATTTTTAATTAAATTAGCAGGCTTGAAAAGCTAAAGTATATGTAATCAAGTACACCATCTTTTTAATTTGAAACTGTAAACTGTGATTAAGATAAATTTTTACCTTTTACGAATTTCTTTTGCAATCGCGATTGCGAGCAATATTTTAAAAGGTAGTATTTGTGTGAAATCAATTGTAGAAAAATTTTACACGTAAATTCACATCAGCCATATTTGCACACTCCATCTTCAATATTTTACGCATTGCGCCAGAGACTAGTTTATAATAGCTACAATATTAACTACATATTCACACGGAACTTTACAAATTATCCTTACCCACAGCGGAAACTAATTCTGGGAAGTGGGTTTAATATCTAAGAGCTCAGGTTTAAGCTGCGACATAATTCATAACACAAGTATTTGTAATATTATGAACGATTTATATCATATTTCAACTTAACTCGAGTGATGTGAAAGTATCGTGTACAGAGACATTTTAATCATGTTTAATTAATTACGACTCATATTTAACTTTATGTTTGTAACATCTCATAGAGATTTAATTTTAAACAAGCAAAAAGTACGTAAAGAAACGGGACGAAACGTATGGGACTGAAATTTAAAATGCAAATGTGTGTGAATTGTGGTTGTAAATCGGCTCTGGGTGGGCAATAATGGTGCCTAACAAGGATACTGTAGCGCTGATCACTTTTTCTGACACCACAATGCTTCAAACTAACAAACTTTTGATTTTTACATTTTAAATTACACGTGTAACAAAATAATCCGAAACTTTTTTTGGAAATTATTATATTTACTAGCTTTCAATTATATTTTATTTTTTTACTTACAAAGCATAAATTATAATATATTCGTACTACCCCAATTTGATCACGAAAATATAATTGTTTCATTATTTTATGTACTTGATGGCATTCATTTGTGTGGTGAAAAACTTTGCAATCTGAAACCTCAAAACTGATTCATATTACATATACATTATATATCTAACCCATAAACCTCTGTCCCCATTAACCAGAATACAAAATCAACTTATTGATAATGAATATTAATGTGGCCGTATAAAATAATAGTTGTACCGCAAAGTTCGTAACATCCATGGTAGCAGATGTAATTGACGGCAGCCTGTGCCGACCACACGTTTTAAATGTTAAAAGCAATCTGATTTGTAAAGTAAAACGCTTTTAGGCCATTTAGCATGCTTGAGTACCTAGGTGAAATTTTCAACAATTTAAGTAGTTGGTTCAATATGTTATTAGAAAGAATTAGGAAGCTTCTCAAAGTTGAATTTTTCATGTAGGTGCCCATATTACAATATGATAGCTCCATGCGAACTTTTAATTTAAATAAGGCCACTAATAAAATAAGTAATCCATAAATTGATTTCATAAGTAGTAGGTCATCTACATAACTTTATAAGCTACAGCTATAATACTTTTACAAAAACACGCTTTCTTGGAAGACGGCAAAAATTGAGCAAACTAAAAATTTTCTTACGATGAATTTCAAACAAAAACAAAAACTGTAATTAATGAAGATTTTTTCCAGACGCTAATTGATAGGATCTTTGTAGCTCGTGTTCCTTTTTCCTCGAACACTAGATCCTCAGTATTTTGTTTTCTTCATTAACTTTCGTATCAACGTCGTACCGCAAAACAGTAGTGAAAGAAGTCTTAGAAGGTTCCAGAAAATATCCGAGGATGTTGTTATGATAACTTTGATATGTTCAGTGTTCATACTACAAAGTCCTGATAATTTTCCAGAAACCAAATTAAATCAGCGCTACCCGAGTGCATTGGTCAATAAAGTTAGTAAGTTGATTCAGGTTTAGATAGGATTGACCATTAATGAAATCGTGGTTTTGGGGTTGCATAATGATACTGATTCTACATCTCTCATGGTTATACCACAAATACTAGACTTTGGACTTTTTGTGGTGTACTTTCTTTTTATTTAACATTTAAAAATATTACATTGTATATTGGAAATGATTCTTTAGCTCGCGTTTTTTACCGTAAGGTAGCGTAGACCCACCAAAGCCAATCAAATGAGGAAAAGTACACAATGTACGACGGTATGTACATTAAAATAGTAAAAAAACATACATACGAACAAAAATTTTGCTGAGATCCTAGTTATTAGTCTCAAGTTCTAAGTCTAAGTACCTACTATGCACTAGCATCCACTGGAGAATCCAAACGACTGCAATACAGCAGGTAGACAGCACTCTCGTATATTCTATTAATTTGCCCGTCTCGCATGCCAATTGGCACAGCTTCGAATAATGGATTCTCATATACCATTAACAATAGAACCTTATTGAACATAATTTGATTTGAATTCATAAGCCAATTTGAATCGATGAAGTCTAACATAATAATGGTGGGTGTTCGATGAATACAATATTATTTTTATGCCAAAAACCTCAGTAAATAAACCGACCTCATTAATTCGCTTTGAAAAGAAAATGTTTGTTCTGTTTTACAACCCCTAATTATGATCCATTCATAATGTTATTCATTCCTAAATATTTCACTGTAAAATAAATTCTATGGCATATTCATAGTTTTTAAAAACTACAGTTTTGAGTGGCACAGCGGTCACAACAGTTGCAGTATGGAGGTTGACAAAAATATCGTAATGGAGTGACAACCGCAGGCTTTTATTCAATTTGCCGGATAATCCCAACTTCCCGATATCCCCTCTTCACTACACAACTTTGCCATACGTGTTCCCAATAACAATATGACTTATTATGTTGTTACATGTCTTGTCCAGCTTTTTATATGATGACCTAAATAGAAACTTTGTATGTTCCTTTAAATTTATCGAGAACCATTTTTTTATAATTTAGCGCAAACTGTCGAACTATTTGATGTAAAAGAAAACTTCTTTAAGACTTGTGAGTTATGTTGAAGATTCAATTGTTCAGAATTTTAGTGCTCTGAACCAATTTTTCGCCAATTAAATAGGTTAAGAAAATACGTTTTTATCCGAGGCCCAAAAACGTTTGAGGTTCTGTAAAATTTGTTTACCCGGTCAATACTCCTCTTAGACCTTGCGGCAACTTGTGTGTATCCTGTAAGATACCAATCTCGCCTTAAGCAATTGTTCAGGGCTTTTAAAAAGCAAGATTTATTTTCCTCTGAAGCTACAAAACAAGCATGACAATATAGGCGTGTGCTATTTTAATAAGCATTTACACAACTTCACAAGTTTACCTCCATATATGATTAATTAAATTTGTAAATATTGCACTGTCTTACTATGTTTTAATGCACAATTCATGAGATTTACTCCAAAACTAATTGTGATTCAGAATAATCGAAACAAAACAATAAAATATTATTCGTTCGCACTGCAGCGAGCCCAGTGCAGTGGGAGATGAAAAATGCGGTTACATTGGACGCGTTCCCAAATAACCGTGAATATTACCTCTCAACAGACTGCACACATTTTTCACAATCTACGTCATTGTTACGCTTTGCTGGCTCAGCGTATTTTCTGTATGAGACATCGGTCGGTATTACAGATTATTTGTTGGAGCAAGCAACGAGAAACACTTTTGTGAATAACCCCTTCAATTCGAAGTACGTACATGTTTGTTTGAAGCAAACAAAAGTGGAATGAGTAATTGTTAAACTCGTTATTAATTGTGAAATAATCTCATAAATTGCAATACATTATCGTCAAATTAAAGTGCTTTGCCACTTTATATCTATTCACGTTATGTTTGTCACAATCTAAAAATAAAAAAAATAACAAAAACGTTTCTACGTTTATAATTACGTGCAATAAAGCCTTTTCATTTTCATTGTCTCTCACAAGGGTGAAACACTTTGTATCATATTCTCTGTAGGAGCAAAGGCTTTACGTAAACTTTAGAGAACAACAGTTATAGAACATCTAGCACAATACTTTGTAATATTTCAGAGCAATTAATTAAACAGGTTCTATTTACCAAATATCAACGAGGCTAGTTATCAAATGAGCAAAATAATTCGAAATTATATTTGTATTATTTTTGTTATTAACTAGTTGACCCAGCAAACTTTGTGACCTCGTTAATTTTCATCATTTTTACAATGCTTTATTAGTCATTCTGGTATTGGGTAATAAAAATAATATTTTAAAAATGGAATAGAGAACTTAGCCAACTTTCAAAAATATAAAATGATGATGATGAAAACAATAATACAATATTATCGTTTTTATTAGTTTCAGTACAAAGTAAAATTCAACATTATAATTAAAAAAATACAAGCATTTATATTTACTCGTAACGAAAGGTTAAAGGAATTTAAGACGCATTCAGAGAAAAAAATAGGTACTAATATTTAGGTATAGTAGAATTTTTCCTGGAAATAACAAAAATATGCTATGTCTACGCAAACATAGTAACGACGTCATTTTATGTCAATGTTAATCTAACTTAACCCACACAATATTATATGCCCACTGTTTAGGAAAATACATGTTATGGAAAAGCCTCTACACGCTTGACTCATGCTCAAACAAATGATGCTAATGGTCTTATAATAATTAACTTGGACTTCTTCCAAATACATTTTTGTTTATCTATATGTATAATTGTATAGGCAACAAGACACTTCCCTTTAAAAGGGCAGACAAAAAACCAGAAGTGTCAGCCAAGCAGTGTAAACGTTTGATAAATTAGACCGGATCTTTTTCACGAATTTTCTCTTGTAATCCTTTCATCAAAATATATTTTCGGAAGTAACTATAATAACACGAAGTTAAGAGCTTATTAAGTAGTAGTTTACAAATATGTATTATTTATTATGGAAAGAAATTGATTTTGAAATCTTCCAATTTTCCAAACGTAGAAAAAATCTACAAGAAGTAGCGAATACTTTTAAAAATCTTTTTCAAATCTTTAAATAGTAAAAAGCGAATACTTTGAAAAATCTTTTTCAAATCTTTTAATAGGATTAAATAGTAAAAAGCGCTGTAAAGGACGTTGATTATAAAGAAAATTCTTCGCAACACCTTGGGTTCTTTGATCGTATCTCTCGGGCCAGCTGAAGGATAACTAAGTTTGCGGTTACTTAGTCCGAGTGTCGCTATCGTTCATTCATCCTACCTTCAATTTATTTCTCCTTTTTTATGTTTTCATCAGCCTAAGAAGTCCTCCCCTATTATATTTATTAAGTTTTGTCTGTCCTATTCTTTATAGGACTCTTAGCTATGAAATACCAAGTATACAAACCTGAAATAACTTAGCACTCTAAGTACACATATAGAACACGATATAACTCTGATTACTTTTATATTTCATTCACTTCACTGTATTTAACATTCTTGTTCTCAAACCTGGTAGGATTAATAAGGAATTTTTATTCCTTATTAATCCTACTATCATACTATCGTATCAGTACTCGTGGATGAATTTATATAAATTATTATGAGACAACACTAGCTAATATTCTTTCTATCTTCACGGGAATGTAAACTATTGTCATGTCTAGGCGTAGTGACAGTTAGACGAGTAAGCACTAAAATTAGGGACCATTTTTCACATGATCTTATTTAGCACATCCGTGATATATTGTGTTGTGTATTAAAAGCACCACTAAGCTTTAAAATACCATTTCATAAACATTAAAGCAAGATTGGTAGTCGAACATCAATTATAAAGTAACATATCTGTGATTTTGTCAATATTCAAAAAATGTAGATAAGGGATGGCTTGGAGCGGGCACCATAAGGTCGCCATTTGCACATTTCACTTTAATAAGATATCGATCGATAAGATTCGACCGATTGTACAATGAAGAAAAATTAAATAAATAGCAACCATAGCTCGAACAGAGTATGAGATATTTCGACGCCATCTGGAGTATGCAGATGCTTATTACACAGTGTATGAAATATACCTATATTTCATATTGCCTGTCTCTTCCTAGGAACGACAGAATCAAAATTGGTGACACAAGTATTAAATATTTTTTTCCTTATTTTCTTTCGGTATAAAAAGTGAGAAATTTATAACAAAAATAGAGCCAGAGATATAAAAATAAAATATACTTACTCAAAACAAGACGGTATGCCAAGAATTCTGTTAGATATGCTTACATTCAGACACCTGTAAGACCTCAAAAACACATTTCTATAAGATACCAAGATATGTATTAAGGTTAATCGAAAAAACTTCAACAGGAACTTAATTTAAATTATCTATTTAAATCAGTATTCAAGAAACTTTTCTAATTATTTGGATGATGTTAAATTCGAAACATCATTATTTACCAGAGTCTTCCTAATGATTCTGGCAACACAAACTCCTGATGGATTTAACTTTTATCAGTTTCACGGGCCAGTAGACGGAAAGCAGTCGGTGTCGATATGACGAATTGGCTTTATCTCCTATAAAGATAGGCGGATGGATGGCTGGCTTTAATTCTTGTTTATTTGTCAATTTATCCAATCCTATTAAAGAGATACACAGTTTAGATAACATTTGTAGTCACTTTGTTATTACTTGAGCTTCAAAAAATAGTAGAGGCTATTTATTCATTATTTTTCCCTAAACGGTTTGTCGCTTCCCATTAAACGTTTTGCACGCCTCATAAGCGAAGCGTTGAGGTGGGTACTACTGTCACTTCGCGCAAAACATCTGATTTTTCAAACTTAAAATGTCTTTATGTATCATACATTGCACTTGTAAGATAATACATACACACACATATTAAGAAAAAACACTATTTTTAACATTCATGATATTTTTGATGTCATTTTTGTTATTTAAACTAGTTAAAAAACAGTTTAAAAAAGTTCTGTCTTGGACGTCCGTGTGTCTGTATGTGCGGAGGATTTTCTTGTTAACACGATAGCGACCGAAATACTTTACTAATCGAGTCTTTTTTTTTCTCTTACGCTTGAGTATGCTCAGGAATAGAACCCTTTCATTTTTCAGGGTCTGATTCGATGTGGTTTAATTGTTATTAAATAAACAAAAATAATAATTAATAAATAATTATTAAAAAAAAATTATGAGGCGTGCACTTTTGGATTTTCCAACTTATTATTTTAAATCCTACAACGGTGTATAAACTTAAAAGGATTATTTAGAAGGACTTAATTGTTAATTACACTTTAATCCAGTCAAATAAAAAAGAGTTTTATTTAAGCATAATTTTACGGTTACGTAGGTAATCCCCGAAACAAATTATTAATGTACCATATTTAGAATTTAGGTCATCCCTATACATTTCAGTTAGATCCGTCCCTAAACAAACATTTACTAGACTAATTTATGTACCCAGTGCTCGTATAAAATAAAATATTCAAATGTTCAGCACTTTAAGAGTACCTACTTAAAAAATATGTTGTAACTCGAGTGAAAAATCACACATTAAAAATGTATTTGCGAAAGTTTCGTTCAAGAAAACATAGCTTTATAAATGCATTTAACTCACATTGACAAAACAAGCCGAAGTTCGTTTTATTGTTCCCGTCGGAGAAACTTTCTTCTGAATACAGTTCCAAGAAGGAATAACTTTAAACTTAGTAATTGATTCAACTCAAACAGCATTAGAGATATATATCTAAACGAGAATTAGTTTATAAGTCTATATAGTTTTCGAATTCAAATTATCGGCAATGTGGACGATTTGGTTAACCTCAATTTGGTTTAAAGTAACGTTATAATCCGCTTCGTTTAATCGCTATTAAGGATCTCGTTATAAGTGCGTGATGTAATAATTAAAAATTATTTATTCTAAATATTAATAAAACGCACAATACCTACATGCATATTGTATCAAATTGTTAAAAAGGTAAGACGAAAAAAGCTTACAACTTACATTTTTTATAATTATATATTATAATATATTTTAAGTATCTGTGACATGTTCACTGCTTTTTTTTATTTATATAATATCACCTACCTATATTTAAAATCGTCAGTTAAAGTTCGTATTATTCGCTTTTTCTAGAATAAAACTCGAAAACTTCAATAAAAATACAAATCATTCAGAAGCTTAATTAAATTTCCACTCGTAATAAATTACACCTAAACTTTAGAAGCGGCCTCACAAATGCGCAATAAATAAGAATAAACTCGTGCTATATGGAAATATTGGAAAAGTCAATCAGTTAATAGCAGTCACAAAAATCGTTCAATAAATGTTCCACAATCGCAATAAATCGGTATAAAAGTAATAACAACAGGAGTAGGCACGAGCGAGCAAATATTGCTTTCGACTAATGGAAACGGAATAATATTTTAGTTTTGATTTATTTGGTCTTGAATTTAATACCCGATACGTTTATCGTTTGTCATATTTGAACACGATTCGTCGTTTAATATCATATTGGACGTTATCAGAATATTTATTGTATGAAAAAACAAATCGTCATTCACATCGCAAGCTTGTTTCCGATAAATTTATTTATGCAATTTACAAGAGACTATTTCGATATCGTAGTTCGTAGGCGAGATAATAAATAATAATCGAACATTTTGTAAATTATAGTTTCAATCTTATTACAATTCTCAAAAAAGTATAATCAATTTACGGTCCACAGTCCACACTTCCAAATCACCTTAAAAAAAAAGACGGGTTGCACTCCGGGAGTGCCGGCAGAAGTGAAAACTTGATTATTAACGTTGAGCATGTTTGATATCCATCCGTCTTACGCTTTTTCGATCAGGTCACGTGTCCTGACGCGAGTTTAAGATTTTATACCCAACGCCGCTAAAGAAGTTTTCACTTCAAAATTGAAAGTTTTAAAACAACTTACAAATATTGTCAAAAGACAGAAAAAATATCACCTAACCCTAGGACAAAGATATATTATTACATTGAGTTCAGATGATACACATAGTTAACTAATGGACTAAAGCCTGAAACCTTGTGTTACTTGAAAGTTAAAGGCCTGTAATAACTCCGCCACAGCTGGTCTCTCAACTGCCCTATATGAAACTCACATAGACAAACTAAGTTTTTTATATTAGGCTTGAACAAACGAGCGTACTCTGCACCTGATACAGTTAAGTACGTAACTACATAAACTTTATAGGTTATGTTCACTTGGACCTAATGAAAGTAACTCGGAAGTTTATTTATTTTTGGGGTAAATACCTTTTATTTTCATATAAAAATTCCATGTATAATATAATATTAAAATGTGATGCATTAAATACTTTACTTTTAAAATTAAAAGAAAGGTACTGATGAAATTTAACTGACGACCAAGCTTTTATATTTAGTTATTAAAAGTTTCTTTTAACCTCTTAACGCCCACAACATCATTATATAGATGATTAAACCAAATATTTCACTTCTTATGACTTTTCAAAATATTTTCTTTACAAATAAAATTTGAGCATCACACGCATTAATTCTTGTACCACACGCCGCGTGGAAAGTTTCCCAAGCTGCATCGTTGGACATATATCAAAAGCCACGGCCCGAAACGGCTGAAACAGATAGCGTCAAATAAGCCAAGTTTAATGTGCCGTAACGTTACATATAGCGTCGACACTTTACTCTATTATGAGCCATTTAACATAAGGATATTAAAAAGAAATGTTTTTCGTTTTTTAATTCTAAAAAATTTAATACACAAAGAAGGGATTCATTACTTCGGCTCCGAAAATAAAAAGGACAACTTTAAAATATAAATATATATTGAATATTAAATGAGATACAGGTATAATAATCCGATTAATATAATAATATGATACAGATCTATGTATAGATTATAGTATATAGGTAATATTGTATCAATCGTATGAAAATACATTTTCATTTTTGAAAGAGGATTAATAAAATAAAAAGATTTGACACAATATTGTTAACATCGTCTCTTGAATCTGGATCTGATAAAAACTAATCTTGTCCTTTGTATGTCTTCTTATCATTTTTTATTACATAATATATTCCATATATGTAGATAATATGAATCAAAATCTTTCAAGATTTATAAAAGATACTTCCATAGAAAATTAAAACTTCATAATACATTCTACAAATAGACATTTTAAAACACTAAAACGTCAGTAAACGATTAAATCCAGAGGGAATCTGCAAACTGCATGCTTCTATATTATTCGCCACAAAACATATACTCTGACGTGTTAACTTGCCTAACTTTCATGCAACTGCTTTATGTGTAATGTGCTAACATATGTACGTCTGAAGTGGTTAAGATATCTTCTCCAGTAGACAGAAAGGATGTAATTGCAGCTTGAAAGTCAGTGTACAAGTCTTCGTATTACATCTGAAAATGTACAGAGAAATGTATTAAAATAGTATGCTAGGTATAAAATGAAATAAATAAGTACCAAGTAACCGAAGTTGCTGAAAACGGAAGCTTCGTTCAGAAATGAATGTGAATGGAAAAAATGATTTTTATTAATATTCGAATAGTTCAATACTTTTTCATTATTCCCTTTTATATTTTACATCTGTATTCTCAATAAAGTATCATCATTCAAAATACGAATAAATTCTCATTTTAATCATATACCTTAGTATAACTTTTCCCAATTTTTTCATGGTTTTTTTTAACGCAATCTCTATTAAAACTTTAATGTAATCGCACATATTGTAAAAAGGAATATTATAATTTCGCAAACTTACAACTACTTCAAACATAATAGTTCAGATAATCCATTGTTAAAATGTCATTAGCTAATCAACGTATTAGATTGATCCAATTTCAATACCGCTATCGATATTAGTTTCAAAGTAAATAGAATTTGAGCAAATACTCGATACAAGCACAGAGTATACAATCGTCTGCACCTGTACTTAGCTGATTGCAAATGAATTATGCTTCAGTTCATATAGTCACGTCGACATCACGTGCTATATCTGTGTATCTCGAGCTCTCTTGCAATAATCCAATTGCTGGTTCATTGACTGGTTAAGGTTGGAAAGGACAATCAATATTTCTAGAATGTTAGTCAGCAATCGTCAGCAGTTTCTTTGTGATGTGACTTGTAGAAATGTGAGTCTAACACTCATAACTTCTCTATGTGCCTGTGATCAAACTCGTTGTAAAGTTCGATACGTTGGGACTAAATATAATACATATATTAAATAAGGGAGAGTATGTATATAATAAATAAATATGAGTTTAACGTTTTTTATTTCTAAATTTGTAGTGCGCGATGATAAATTAGGCTTAAACGTGTTAACGAAAAATAGTTTATCTGAAGAGTTAAATTAAAATGCGCCCAATAAAACATTTTTGTCGATTTTCATTTTAAATTAGTATTATTATTGATTCAGTGAAATACAATTAATAGAACTGCTGCTATTTCTAAATATAAGATACATATGGGATGTTCGATCAATGGACGCTACATCGTCTTTGTTATACAAAGTAGGTGTTGCGGCAACTTGTACATAGTCTACAAACTTTACTAATTGTGTTCTACGAAGTCTTATTACAAATTAATTAGTTCAACAATTTGCTCCATTCTTCGCGGTTACTGAAGCAAATTAAACCAACGTTGTTTTCTTATTAGATTTACTCTGAACATTTATTTGTGTTATCAACTTTGAATCTGACACTAAAAGGAAGTGGAATTTGTGGCATTTAATGCTACCATCATCTCACTTGTTAAATTATTTAAACGCAAAATTTTTTTTTGTTGACAGGTTGTCCATATTCTATGGTATTTTTTTTTAAAGAGATAGTTACTCTGCAATATTTATTCAAGGGCCATATTATATATTATGAAGGCAAAATTTTAAGAAGAAGGAAGGTTAGTTTAAATGCAAGAGGGGATAAAATGTGACAAATATTTAGCTACTAAATTATTGTTACCTAAGCAGGTATAATAATGCGATATTTACTCGAAGTGTTAGCTTAGCTAAAAGCTTAAAATATAACCTGGTCATAAATGCTAAGCTACAAAAACCTGGACAAAGTTTAAAATTACACCCAATTAACTCGTATGCTCTCAATTTATAATTTAAACTAAAACTTTAATCGCTGCTACTACCTACATTCAAATAATAATTATAATAATTTTAGTGGGATTTGGATTTGGACAAGTCTTGTAGGTCTACTCGTAATATACTTGTAATATTTATCAACTGGGGTAAAAATAATAGGTATTATCTAAAAAATAAAGGTCTTTAAAAATATAACAACAATAAAGAATAACGGTCATAAAACTCTTCTCCAGTTTTTCAGGGCATTCCCACCAGAGTCTCAGCCAGCATTAGTATACTTGGAGTCGAAATATCGAATGATGTCCAGTTTCGTTGTCATCTGGAAGGAAAGGCTAAGCTAGCCTCCCAAAAACTTGGTGTGCTCTGTAGAGCGGGACAGTATTTCACACCCGGCCAACGCCTACAACTTTATAAGGCTCAAGTCAGGCCGCACATGGAATACTGTTCCCATCTCTGGGCCGGAGCACCCAAGTATCAGCTCCTTCCATTTGACCGAATCCAGCGACGAGCTACACGATTAGTGGACGACCCTCGTATTACTGATCGGCTGGACTCTTTGGCTCTCCGTAGAGATGTTGCATCTCTCTGCGTATTTTACCGCATCTACCACGGCGAATGCTCTGACGAACTGTTCGGAACAATACCGGCTGCTGAATTTCACCATCGAACTGCTCGCCACAAGTTGAAATATCACCCTCAACATCTGGATACTTGGCGCTCATCCACCGTGCGATTTAGGAGGAACTTTCTGCCACGCACCACTCCTCTGTGGAACGACCTTCCGAGCTCAGCATTTCCGGACAGATACGACTTAGGGTACTTCAAAAAGAGAGCGTACTCTTCCCTAAAAGGCCGGCAACACACCTGCAACCGTACAGGTCTTGTGGGTGATTATGGGCGGCGCCAATCATCGCATTAATCCGATGACGCGCCCGCGCCAGCTCGTTTGCCCGCTTTTTTTTTTAAAAAAAAAAAAAAAAAAAAAAAACTTGTTTCTAAACTTTACCACGTTTCGAAAACTAGCCAATTCCAAACAGATAGTCATACTGTAAATTCCATACAATTTAAATGAGTTGCGACAGAACACTGTATATCTGAAAAAGCTAACAAAAAGAAGCTTCTTCGAAAAGGGTCACCAAAAAAGATCGTTAAATATTCAAATACAAGGAAATAGGAATACTAGTTAGTTTTCAGTTAAACTAATAATATGATTACTAACCTGAATCTGCAGTGACATTTATCACGTAATGATTTCTAGTACGAATTATCAAAACCCACCATTATTCTAATTTGTACACGTTCCGTACAAAATAAAAATAACTAAAGGGGAAAAAGGTAATTTAATGTTGATTTTTTCATTTACTAGAGCTGATTTACATTTTCATTTGAGTCTCTACGGCGAAACCACAAGATAAACGAACCGAGGGACCTCCTCATCAACCCTTAGCTCTTGGGACGTTTTACATTTCACCAAAACAGCTTAAGACACATTCCAGTCATTTTGTATCCTTTGTGGAAAACTTAGTGGTCATTTGGGAATAAGATGCCAATTTGGACCTACAATTCGACACCAACCAAAAGTTAAAAGGCCCTCTTTTGAGTTGACGTCTTTACTACTTATCTCTATCTACTATTGTGTATTAAAGTATTAAGATTTTTTTTTTCAATGAACTTTAAAATACCACCTTTAGGTTTTAAAACCTTAATAGTTACAGCATAGTTATACAAAATGAGCTAGGTAAATATTGAACAAATAAGAGTAATCTTGAGCACAGCGAGGCTGCATGTTAAGCTTGTAATCAATAAGGTAGAAGCTATTAGTCCCGACACCTGAGCTGCGAAGCCTCGGGCGACGACAGGATAAGTAAATATTAATGTTCATTCTCGATCCCGTAGATTGTGTTATCTCCTAGATTGCTTTGCGTTCCTGGTACCTATATTGTGCTGGATAATATAACCCTCGACCAGGTCGACCTTAATAAGTGTGTAGGTACAGTTGGTCCACGTCTCAAGAGAAACATTATTTTATAATTATTAAGGACATATCCCTTATTGCTTCTCATATCTCATTACATTGGATTACACAGTACATTACTGTTTGTTATAGTTCTTACAAGAAAGCAAAATTTCATAAACAGTATCAAGAGCAGGAATAAACTGTCATAAAATCAAATTATAGTGTAACAATATAAACGAAACAGGTTGCATGCCAAGCTTAGTCTAGATTTTTCCAAATAAAATTGTCCAGGCGAACTAGCACTGGACCGGATTGGATACGATATTACCGTTGGCAGCTCGCACGTGCTCGACATAGCAGATCAACGTAGATCAACGGATTTTTTAGCTAGCTAGCTATATTAGTAGAAGTTGGTTGAGTAGAGTCTCATCAACAAAGAAACATTTGGTTTGGTTTGGTTAGGAGCATTGAACAAAGAAACATTTGGTTTGGTTTGGTTAGGAGCATTGAACAGACAAATATGATGAAAATGTAATTTTGCAGGTAAGCATTTACGATTACAGTGTAATTCAGGGTTTCCAGTATTTTAATTACGTCACTGTAAGTAATTAGCAAGATCGTGTATGATTTTTTTATCGGATCGAATTATTTGAATATATCTTTCTTGGTCATGTATTTCTTATAATATATTTCAATATCTTATACACCAAACTCTAAAGGTATAAAAATTCTAATCGCTAGAAAATTCTTATTTTTATTTTGCACACACGTTTTTGTGTTATTTTGCCGCAACTTACGGAACCCAAATGGAGGCACTAAATAAACCTTGTATCAACAAAAAACGCCATTAAATCTTTTGTTTTCATTGTATTATGTAGGTACTAATGTATAAATAATAAATATGTTGCATGCTCGCATTTCCGTATTTATGTTGAAAATAAAAGCTCGTCGTCCATTATTATGCGTGACGGAGCGATTTAACACAACTCGAGTTTTGATACAATAGGAAAGTGTTTTCAAAATAGAAACAGAAGGCTTAGAAAATCTGAGCAATTATTTAATGTTAAATTTAAATATAACACAAACTTTATTTAAAAACGATATTATCCCTTCAAAGAAATAGGTGCTGAGGAAAAGTTCATTCCATATTTTCTTTTAAGATAAACGTGATCTTGGCAAATTCTTAGAAGAGACTAGAGAGGATTACTTACCAGTTACCTGTTCATATTTTATTCTTGTTAAAATATTCTTATTCTATTAAGTTTCATTTAAATTCTGTATAAAAATAATCGCGAAAACACAACGTCTATCCATAAACCAATATGTAACATCAATTGCGATTCAGTTCAATTAATTATTCTCAACAGACACCAAATAAGATAAGAAAGCAGGAAAATATAAAGTTTACACAACTTCAATAAATCTTAGATCAGTTGCAATCATTTCTAAAGCTGAAGATTTCTGTAAAATACTTTGTAAATAAAAATAAGAAGTTAACAACGCTCGAAGCGGGAAAACGGTAACAGTATCACTTTGCACAAAGAATATATCTCATACAAGAATACTTGCTATTAAATATCAATGCCGATTCTTATAATAAACATTAAGCTTTTTTAAAAATCTTATGTTCTCGGAATACGTACCTAATACAACAAATACTAGTTACAATTCTTAATCTACAAAGAGTCCACTCGATTTCTAATTGAGACCAAAGATCTACATTTACAAAGCAGAAGATGGTTGCCAGGACGAAATAAACTGGAAACAAATCTGTGTTAGACATTTTCATTAAATTCTCAGTACTCTTCACTCTATATGCTAATACATCATTTGAGGTTTTGTCCGCACAATGGAACGATTCCAATAAAACTTCTGTACCATATAAATCAAAAAGTAAAATAATATCTATAATCCCAGTATGATTGATGCACGTAAGAACTCTCATAAAGGGACAAGAAAGACGCCTTAAAATGATAAAACGGGTAAGCACCATACTTGAGTGCCTCTGAGGTGGAGCCATTTGTACGAGATAATACAGGGAGAGATTTGAGAAATATATGCGGAACACCACTAGACCAGAGTGATGGAGTTTATATATCATTCTCGAGCCTCAAACAATGCGTAACCCATATATCTTTGTTACAAAACTTTTTGAACGTTGCCATTTCCTTTCAGAATTTTAACGTGAGAATGTTTTTCGACAAATATTTACCAACACGAAGATTGAGAAACTTATACTGTTTTGGTTTTCGATTATGTATGCTGAAAGATAATATAGGTTATAAAGAAGTTCTCTTTTCATTATTTTTACACGGCCAGCCCTGGTTTTGGGTCGTTTCCTGAAGTGGAAGGCTTGTATACAATCGTCAGTTCAAAAGGTGATTAAAATCTTATATGGAGCAGAAATTACCTTTGAATTAATGCTTACCCTTATGGAAATGCAGCGTGAGCAAAAACAAATTATTAAAGAGAATTCACAGCGCCGCGGCCGTGGCGAGCAGAATTAAATCGTCGTGTGTACGCAAAGCCGATTTAAAGATACCTATGTATTCCGTAGTAACATTTGTATTATTCTGTACTAACATTGTATTGTAGGGAATGGGACCTGTCCATATTGAAGTACAATTAATATCTTTTCTGTAATTTACGTTGATCATCATGTTTGGTAATTGGTAGCATGTGTATTTTTATAGATTTTTTATGTTTCTATAAATAGATTGTAATTGTTTAATTTAAATTTTATAAATTTATATGAACTGTTTCTTCAGTTCCGTTTCTCACTCACGAAACTCAAACGCTATGTGTGAGGCTTGTGTGAGGTCATATACCTAAGTAGGTCAAAGATTTATAGCCTTCCTGACATTTATTATATCATTTAATAGCGAAGATATCCTTTCAATAAAAATATTGAATAGAAATGTTGAAAAGAAAAAAGGAACATCGCAGAATATTATAATTGTTAAACCAAGTAGAAATTACGGAGAAAAGGACCTCATTTTATCTTTCGTGTAGAGATTTTGTTTAGACTTTAATTGCAAGATATTTCTTAACGAAGATTTCACCGTACCTGGTATTTCATCTTAACTTGTGTTAGGTTAGAAAAATAAATTAGATTCTGTGGTGTTCCCGACGCTTGCACGAGATTAAAAGTGCCTTCTCCGGGAAGTTCTATGCAACGTGACATATTCAAATCACTCCTAGTCTGCAGTTGGAAATACGTTTTTATACGAGGTCGTTAATTAAATTTTTGTTTCCATACAGATTTATATGGGACATATAAAAAACACGAAATGTGATTTAGTTAGAGATAACTTGAAATTGTATTAGTGAGATAGCAGAAAGACAGTTTAGTTGAAAAATGGATATAATGGAATATAATCTAATAATCGTAATCTTTGATAGCGGATAGGTACTTACGTATCTTCTATCAAAGATTACGATTTATGTTGTAGAAGAGAAGATGTAATTGTAACTCTATATAGCCAACCATTCTGAACACTACGCAAAAGCCTTTGTCACAAACAAAAACAAAATAATACTTCTTGAGCTATATAATCGCTTAAAGCTATCAGCAGGTGTACCTACAAAAGGATTACTTACATCGTAAGTGCCCAAGATACCTAAGTTGGACTAAGCGAAAGTTATACTTTGATAAATTGCGACAACGCCGTCGTATGATGGATGGGCCACTAAATGCTGTGGTGGAATAAGATCTTAAAATATACTAGTTTTATTCGCTTGAACCGACGTTCCTATAATGAAATAGTTTATAGTTAAGAAACCTGCACGGTATTGGAAGTATAGTAACGTAATATGAGCAGTCTTATCACTACATAGTATAAAACAAAGTCGCTTTCCCTGTCCCTATGTCCCTATGTCCCTATTTCCCTATGTCCCTTTGTACGCTTAAATCTTTGAAACTACGCAACGGATTTTGATGCGGTTTTTTTTAATAGATAGAGTGATTCAAGAGGAAGGTTTATATGTATAATAATATCCATTAAATAGTGGAGAAGTACTGTTATTTTTGAAGTTTCTAATGTGATGTCGTAAAAAATTACATTTTTTCCGCTTACATTGCAAACGCAGGCTGAACCCTACGAGTTTTATCAAAATAATGTACTAAGTATTATACACATTGAAAAGGTCTACAGAAAAGTCCGCGATGGTATATGTCTATCTCTTATGGATAACCCACAATAACTTTTTTTTGTCATTTACTTTTTACGACAAATAATGGCTAATTTTCGATGCGATTTTAACCAATACAGCATTAATCCTTAACCAATTAAATACCTTGAATACATTGTTCATTTAATATAGGTCTATATGGCCCTTTACACCATATGATTTAAGTGAATATTTTCGAAGATATTACAGATTTAAAAATTGCGGGACGTAGCGTTTGCGGCGGTACCGGCCGGCCGCCCGGCTATCTATTTTATACCCGTGCGAAGCCGGAGCGGGCCGCTATGTTTTTATATACAACGTTCACAGTTTTTCTGTAGTGTATTTAGTATCAGCATTGCACCCGTGCGAAGCCGGGGCGGGTCGCTAGTATTGGATATTTATTAATATTGAGTGAGTGAACATGTAAGATTATTTTATTACCTAATAATTATTTTGAAAGTATTGTAAAAATACAAACATAATATGTAAAATATATCATGATGAATTCCTTTTTATTCCGTTTTGAAATAAAAGTAAAAACATCAAGTATTTTCTGAAAAATAGCCTGAAAAGCTTATTGCTTAATCAGCAATTACTGATATATGTAGCGCTGAGTACGTAAATAATAAATTGCTAGCGCTCATTGTCAGCATTCCCTTTGAGATCTGGCTGTTAGTCGTTTTGATGTTAATGTAGAATCAAAGGTATTGTTAAACGTATTGAAAAATAACCAATATAAAATTGTGTGCATGATTGATGAGCAGGGGCTACAAAAATCCTATGAAAAATTTAATTTAATTGCAGTAATAAGTTCCAAATATAGCTAAATACCTACTAAAAATAAATATAAGCAACTCATTATTTTTAACATTGCTCAGTCTCGTAAACTAGTTCACTTGAATTTTAATTAAGTATACTGACCATTTTATTTATTTATTTATTTATATATACCATTTTATAAGATACCTTTAAACTTTATTCTTTCAAAATACTTCAATAAAAATATTTTTCGCGGAATTCCACGATCTCCACGAAAAGTTACATAAATTTAATTAAAAAGCGATGGTAAGCAAAAAGTATTAATAAATTTGAAATTTATCACACTCGGGATAATATCCTAATCCGCCCACAAAAGAAACATAGGAATAATTGTTTTTAGTAATAAATTGTCAAAGACAATAATTCTTTTTTTATTGGTGACCCGATGTTTCTCGGAATGTAGATATTTGAGAAGACTAAGCACCTTCGAACGTCGAAGTAACCATTATTTTTTTATTGTTTACCCACTTTTTATTTTTTAAAATATAAAAATCATCCGTTGTAGTAAAGTTATTTAGTTAGCGGTGAAATTAATGAACACATATTGTATTAAAAATATTTCTATTCTTATAGGTAATAATAATATTATCTCCACGAAGGCAAAGTCGCGGGAAACAGCTTGATGTTTCAAAAATTGATAGGTACTCGATTCTCTTTAATATTCAACACGACACTCAATCAAAATCAATTACTGTTTGTTAATCCTAATGGCATCTGCGGAGTTTTATTTCCGCTCAATTTGTGTGAGATTTTAATTTCGATATTGGCTGTTCCAATCGACTTTATACAATGCGTCATACATAAAAATCGTCCTGATTGTTTTGAACGTAATTGGATATTGATTTTCTATGAATATTTATGATAATCAAATCAAAAGCTATTTTTATAACACGTAGAAACCAAAAAAACGGAAGCGGAAATACATAAATTGTACGGTATCCGTTACGAACATAAATTTCTTAGGTATAAACATAGGTACATTAGGTATATACACAGGCTATTTGGTATGCATATAAGATCATGAGGCATTACCTTGGTATCTGGACAGTCTATTAAGTCAGGTCTATTGAGAGCCGTAATACCCTTAGGTCAAAGCTGTCCAATCATAGTTGGTGATTTTGTATAAAACATTTGCATACCTAATATAACTAGTATGTATTAAAAATTCACATTCGCAATACCTGGAAACTTTACGGGTTAGAAAAAAACCGGCCAAGTGCGAGTCGGACTCGCGCACCGAGGGTTCCGTACAAACCTGCAATATATATTTTGTAATGTAACTAAAAATTTAAGGTTTTCGGAATTTTTCCTTTATGTGTGCTATAAAACGTTCCTTCATGCCAAATTTCAAGATTCTAGGTCGACTGGAAGTACCCTTTAGGTTTTGATTCCCTTGCGAGTACTTGCGAGTTTCAAAATATGCAGCTTAAATTGCTGTTTCTTTTGATTGCGTTGACATAGAAGTTTGATTTTGTTACAGCTTATAGGTATTATAGACCTGAGTATTTGGTATGAATTTCAATTTAATACCTTTACACGTTTATGAGGAAATGGGTAGTAAGTTTAAAATTATTAAAAAAAAATATATTATGTGATGTAACTAAAATTTTATGGTTTTCGTAATTTTTCCTTTATCTATGCTATAAGACGTTGCTTCGTACCAAATTTCAAGATTCTGAGTTCACGGGAAGTAGGTTTTGATTCCCTTGCAAGTGTCGAAAATTTGCGGCATAAACGGCTGTATCTTTTGATTGCGTTGGCTTAGAAGTTTGATTTTTTCACAGCTTCAAGGGACAGTAGACCTGAGTAATTGATATAAATTTCAGCTTCATACCTCCACGCGTTCCTGAGAAAAAGGGTCTTGACAGACGGACGGACGGACAACAAAGTGATCCTATAAGGGTTCCGTTTTTTCCTTTTGAGGTACGGAACCCTAAAAATGGTGAAAAACATAACCTCCATAAAAATGAAGATAAAAATGAGATTAGAACAAAGACTAAAAGGTATCATAAGGCTGAAATAGCAGGTATTCTTTGAAATAAGCTTTTCTAGACATATTCCTATATTATTATTCCATAATCTTTCCGGGCTTTTGTAACTGAAAGAATTTTTTAATCCAGCCGAGTGTTCTTTGCTTGCGTTTGTGCTAAGCCAGCTTGGTGTATAATATATTGAAGACGATCTGTAATTTTGTCCGGAATTTTCAATATGGGTCGCCATGGAAACGAGCTATCCGCGTGCTAGAATGTAGGACTGAGGGTCTCATATTAAAACTATTGTGAGGATGATATTATCTTCCAATTTTACCTATACATCAGTATCGGTTCTTATCTGTGGTTCTTATAAAATGATAATCATAATAAATGTTTATATATTATATATTTTGTAAAATATTGTTCAATATTATATAAGGTATAATAATTCTACTTTATTGAAAATTCTACATTAGGCCAACTTCAATAAATAATGTGCAATGCAATAAAGCATGTGAAATTAATGGAATCAATAAAATATAGGGTCCAAATTCGTATACTTGATCACGTCCATTTAATTCTGAATATGAGTTAAATTCTGCGAATATTGTGAGGTTAGGGTAGTGTGTGCCGGCATCAGGCATGTGCTGCTATCATAAAGCAAATATAATGACCCACGTTCGTATGTTCTAAATTAACTTACATAACTAAAATTTAAATTTACGTGACTCTTCAAAATATTACATACATTGATGTGGAAGAAAATTGGAACGTTGGTTTATACTTTATAGTGAAATGAAAATATAGATACATATAATATAATTTATGAGATTTTCTCGGTTTCAAGTTTCCGTAGCCATTTTATTTTTTAAAGCGGGAATTAAGATCAAACAAACTTTACAATATGAGTCCTTAAATAAAATAAATGTAATTTCATAACATTATCTTATTATATATAAAAATGAATCGCAAAATGTGTTGGTAAGCGCATAACTCGAGAACGGCTGAACCGATTTCGATAATTCTTTTTTTATTATATTCCTTGATGTACGAGGATGGTTCTTATGTAGAGAAAACGTAAACATGTACCACGGACGAAGCCGGGGCGGACCGCTAGTATATAAATAAGACTCAAATTTACCTCGACACAGCTGTTGTTCGCTGAAGGTTTGGCAGGATACACGTAAACATTATTTTTTATCATAATGGAATCGCATTCGGAATAATAAGCAGTTTGGGGAAATTATGATAAAATAACATAAAGTAAGAAAAATTCTGTGATTTTGAAGAATCACAATATGAATATTGTTTTTTATTGTAACGTTACTGTCGTAAATATTATGATATATAAGATGTAGGTATTTTTGTTTCAATATTCAATAAAAAATAAAAATAAGACACGACAAAACTTCAAAAAATTGTGGATCCAAATTAAAAACCCTTCCCATAAACGGCTAAAAGCATAAGAATTCTTTATTATGAGTTCGGACTACAAAGGAAAACATTGAATGCCTTTCAAAGATTTTCATTGTTGCGTCCAGCACTTGCATGAAAAACATCTCATATTCACCTTTTATGTTCACTTGATGTAGAGATCGTAATAACTGGCATTTTAAAAGAATACGTAGCTCTCCTGCTTTATACCCTGAAAAAAATAATGCTTGTACAATATTTTGTTATCTGCGATATTACTAACAATTTTAATTACAGGAGGCATTTGGACTGAGTTCCTTTTACGTATTAGGAAATATACACGACATGATTTTTAAATGTATCTAATAATTATTTTAATCAAAATTAGTGTATTGTCGCCAATTGTGTAGGTTTATTAATAAATAATACAATATTCTCAGAAATTTGAGAACTGATGCAATAATTACCTACATTAACTTTTGTATAGGTAAACCAGAATCTGATGGCAATTAGGGAAATCAAAATTTTGAGTGTGCAACCCTAGGGAAAATGGATTGAACGATCTTGATACTACTTATTTTTTATTTTGTCCTCAATATCCTTAGTAATCCATACTAATATTATAAATGCGAAAGTAACTCTGTCTGTCTGTCTGTTACTCAATCACGCCTAAACTACTGACCCCATTTGCATGAAATTTGGTATGGAGATATTTTGATACCCGAGAAAGGACATAGGCTACCTTTTATTGCGAAATAATATGTACCACGGGCAAAGCCGGGGCGGACTAGTATTACATAAGTGGACAATACTGTACTTAATAATGAGATGTCCACTTAATATTATGTAGGTACATACTTACATGTAGGTATAATATACATATTACTTTTACATAGGTAATACATATTATTATTTACACATACCTATTTTTGTTAATTCATTATAATTATGCCATGTGAAAATATGGATGTTATGATAATGCAGATCAAAACTAGATTGCTTATATTTTTTATTAAATAAAATATAAATAAAATAAAACCATGTTTATTTTCATAAGTATTAACAGATACACACATTATAAAATTGACTTGGACAGCTTGGACATGACGAATAGCCTTATTGGAAACTCCTGTAATAAGTTTTCATAAAATTATATTATTGTAATCAACAAACAATATTATAGTTACCTTCTTAAAATATTTTTAATTTAAAGTATCAAAACGTCCACGGTAACGGAAACGGAACGGTAAGTCCAATTTACCAATAAAATCTTCAAAATTGAAAATTGTGATGTGTTTGACCCTTCTTCATCGAATATTTTTTTATACATATTATAAACAACACGTCTTGCTTGTGATCGCAGCGGCTATTTCGACATTTTCGAAGATTTTTTATACAGAATCTAAAAATTTATTCATCAACTGCGAAGAAGACACCCAATTTGATAGTTGTCAAATAAAGTTGCCATATGAAAATCTTTTATTTCTAAAATATAAATATGCCATCAGATTCTGGTAGACCTATACCTACATTAGGATCTATTGGATCTAATAGTTAATGTTCATGGCGAAGTAAACAAAATTCTAATTACTTTTGCGAATGGTTTTTACTTCTGTGTTTTTACTCTAGCAGAATCAAGTTTAGCACTGCAAAATAGGTTTTAACGGAAAACTGCACCAAACACCAAATATGTAGCTGAACGTAACCAGTTCTGAAAAAAAAGGTAGCCGCGTCATGTGTCCACGTCACAAACCACGACAATCCTTTGATGTTACCGACACAAAAATCCGACGCCGGATGCAAAAGAAATTGAAAAAAACCTACAAACGTCAATGAAAATACCTACATGGAACTATTTGCGAATTGCACATAAGCTTCACTAACCTTGATTAAAGCTTTACTATTTGAAGGAATATTTTAAATAAAACTGAATTGATATTATAAATAAAATAGGTACGTATGAAGATTATAATTTATAATACTTAAGTATATGCACGTGTGTATTTGAATTGTCAAAGTGAAGTGCAAACTATACGGTCTACAAATGGATTTCAAGAATACTCACCAGTCAACCTATTGCATTACCTTCCAATGGTAGAAATGCTTCATTTGCGTTTGTCTTGCCAGAACAATACAATTTGAAATCTCTATTCCAAAATTTTGTCTTTCGTCAAGTCCTTTGATAAATTCATTAGTCTATTTAATAAGCATCATAATTAAATGCTTCCTTTCATTAAAAGCGACTGACAGCGCACACAATTAATAAAATAAACATTCAAAATAAAGAAAAGTACATGCCACAGATCTATTACAACTAGATTCCGAACATGCGTGGCCACCTCAGTGCATTTCGCTCTATCTTCGAGTGTTGCCATTTTATAAACTTTCCTGCATTTTAGGGAAAATTTTCATTAAAAATACGTTCAAAAATACGTCCTCAAATTCACTCTTACATTAATTATTTATTACAATTCAGTGTAATAAATAAATAATGTGAGGTGAATTTGAGGACGTATTTTTAATGAAAATTTACCTTTGTAGTTTTTTAAAATTCCGAATTGATAGTTTCCTTAAAAATGTCCTGAAAATCACCTGCAAAATATGTTTAATGTGACTCATAAGAAGAGAATATTTTTTTCTCATTCAGTAATAGTGTGACAAGTTGGGGGTATGACTGGGAATAACCACAATAACCGTTTTTAACCCGCTGCTTTCATTTTTTTACTTATATGTTCGAAAGAAGACCGGTATATAGGAAGTTAGGTATATCTTTCTTATTTTTCCTTGCAAATCATCGAGTTAAAAGTTTTGTTCTGACAAAAAAGCTGTAGATAACGATGTGCACTAGATATACATAATATACATTCGAGAAGGGAAGACCACAAATAAAGGAATATTAAATTCAGATACAGTTTCAATGTGTTTTATTATCATAGATTATTTTAAACATGTATAAATTTCTGTGCTAAGGGCCGATTACAAATATTGGAACATAAAAATCAAGTAGGTACAAAATCTACGTAGCCCGATGTCGAATGTTTTTCGAACGTAAATGTACGCTTTTGGGCTTATGAAATTTAGACATAAGGAAAAGTTTCGTAATTGGCTTGAATATCGTTTCCTTGAGTTTTAGAAAATCTTTATTTCCGTTTTCGATGCTGCGGAGAACTTCTGTTTCTTCCATATTTATAAGCATCTAACAAGCAATTTCTTAAGACGATTAGCTGATATCTGTTTTAGCTTCTGCAACTGAAAAAATAAATTTTAGAATATAAAATATTTTTTGTGTCAAGGCCATTATATTAATTATTTTAATACTGGTATCAAAGTATAACATTAATATACATATATAGCAAATAATTAGAAATAAAAATACTTCAATATATTAAATTTGAAAGTATGGCATCAAAACAACTCTGCTTTTAGAAATAAAAACATTTTTTTAAAGAGAAATGCTAACAATTAATGGCAAATAAAATGGAATTAATGCTTAATTTACTCCGGTTATAAATTTTTATCCATTATTAAGTATGTATTACCAAATAACTTGTTATTTTTATTAATTAAGATGTATTTTTTAGTACAAACCAGTTTTCGAGTTTTAGCACCTGGGGACACATTTTAATCATTTGATTTCTGTCTATTCCTTTTAACTCCTCTATAGCTTGTTGATGGTATTGGAATTTGGATCATCATTTTGTGTTGCCGATACTGACTGCACAGATTCAAACTAAAAAATATAAATTCTTAGATCTATATTTTACTTTTATTTTACTAGAGAGTTAATATAAAAAGCAATTTAATATGTTACAAAGTTTAATAATCGCATATGAAAATAATCTATCTTAGGGTTATAGGGAAATCTAACAATGGAATTTGATTGTGATTTAAAATCAACTTCTTAAAATGTAGATAAGTAATTACATTCATGCTTATTGTTGGCGTAGCATTTGACTCAAGGAGAGATAATTTAGGTTTGCAAACAAAAAAATTGCGTTAAAATTCTTTGAACACATTCTCGCTTTTTAGATGGTACCCAATTTTACCGACTAGCATCAATCCATATTTTACCAATGCCATAATACGTTGGAAAACTATGACAAAAATTTTTTTTTTGCAATTTTGTGGACTTTTTTTCCCATTTGCAGGCAACATTGTGATTGAGGTTATCTTACACTTAAAAGCTAAAATTACCACGAAATATTAATAATAAGAATGATCAGTTGATAGGAAACAGTCAATTATAATGATTCTGATATAATGTATCTTTATTTAATTGTTTACTTACGAATGAAATGAAATTCCATCGGCGTTTGTTTCCGTGCGGCTGTTATAGCCTAATACGCTGCAACCACCCATAATTATAAACACTCAGTACACGTAGTACATTCAGAACACTTTTATAATTAACTTCCAAATGTATTTATCACCAAAAAGAACAGTAGACACAAGAAAACTAATTAAATATCAGATCTGCTTTGTTTGTTTGGCCCAGTTTTGACAGTAGGCCATCAAAAAAGTGGCCACGCAGATAAGGACAAAAAAAACGTATCTACATCCCCTTCACTCACATAATGTAAGCGTAGCTATCTATCTCTTCTCACAATAGCATTGCAAATCTACTTGTACTAGATCTGTGGTACATGCAAAGACATTCCAGACTAATGAAATTTCCTTCATCATGCACAGACAGGTAAAATATTAATTATAACTACACAGTTGGAATGCATATTTGCCTCCATCAGCTTGACGCCCAGCGAGGAAGTGTTGACATCAAGAAGCTTATATCTAATACACTGGAGATTTCAGTATGAACATTAACTTGTAACAAGAAAATATGACCTTGAATGACGCCTGTATGTTTTTTTATCCCTTTCACACCTAACTTGGCAAGTGGGTGTGAAAGGGATAAAAATACATACAGGCGTCATTCAAGGCCATATTTTCTTGTTACAAGTTAATGTTCATACTGAAATCTCCAGTGTATTAGATATAAGCTTCTTGGTTGACATAAACAGTTGTGAGTTGACTAACGGAAATAGAAGTTTATTCCCACTGCATCCAGCAATTTCATCCCTTCAGCAATTTAACTTCGTGTCTTGTATAAATGAGGTTTTATTATAAAGATGGGTTAACGGAACATACATAATATTGTATCGAATAAGCTTAGATAAAAATGCATCACGAGATTTTTATTACAATATCTACTATTATATTTACAATATTTGCTTACAGTTTTAAATATCTACTTTCTTTGAATTATGTAATAAATACACTTACTATGTATATTCTTTTCCATTCCGTAGTGGGTATAACAATTTCCAAACCATTTGTCATTCCTGAAATGTAGCTTTCGACCAATGATTTTTTTTATTCGATTTAATAATAGCTTGTTCCAGCTATTTCTTCCAACACACTCCGAACAAACAATTTACATATTTTGCAGCCTTACGTAATACCTAGTAAGTATATTATTTATACAGTTACCTGAAAATTAAATTACAATGATGTATTATTGTTCTCTGAATTATGTGCCTTTGTGAATCCTCTAATAAATGAACTATTTATATTTACACTAGGTAGCAAAAATCCTTGAATACTAGCTCATTTGAACAAGGAGACCTATTTCCATTATGATACCTTTCACACTGAAATGTGAATGTAGTTGTGACCTATTATTGATAAACATTCAAATACCCTCAATATTACCATTTCTAACACATTACTGCCACATATTACTATATAGTTTACTACTTACTACTAACAGAGGCATCTTAAATTGTCATTATAATAAGATATATTGTTTAGATATCTAGAAGAAAGGCACAAAATTAAAGGCACAAGGCAGACTATTTACCACGTCGTCACCTGTGTCGTCACGAATAACTGCTGTTTAGTGTAACGACAAACAATTTATGAGTGCAAACAAAATCACTGAGTGAGACACTAACGTTCATTCTATTGTATTTGTGTATATTTTTTATTCATCTATGAAGTGTGTTTTTGTAACATTGTTATTTGTTACCATTACTCTCTCCTCTGATATTTGAACTTAGATTTTCAATTTGTTCGCTACGTTTGAAAATGCTCTCTCATTTTGTTTATCAAATAAAATTTTCCGTGTAGGAAAATTTGTAAAATGTATTCTTGCGCTAAAGCTGACAGTAGACGATCATGTTAAGTGACTTGTGCCCCGTGAATAATTTCCAGCTGCAGCTTGCATGATGTTTGCATGTCATTCACTTTAATCGATATAGTATAAGGTTCGCATAATACCATGAACCCATACATGATCGTCTATAATCCGTATTAGCATAATATATGACTTGGTGAATTTATTATATTAAAAATCAATAAAATTATTCATAGCTCACTTTTTAAAAGGTTGTCAAATTTATTATGTGATTTCATTTGTATGTGTCGTGGCCATATCGTAGATTTGCTCATTTCATGAAATGGCCAATTTAGTTTGGCCAGATCGTTAAATCGTCAACGTTTCACGATTTTTAATTTCACGAAATACGACCATTTTTGTTTCTTTTTTAAAAAGCGATTCGCTTCTGGCACTCGCCGGCCGCTGCCGCGGCACGCTCGCTTTGCTCGCTCGGCTCGTGCATTGTTTATTAAAGTCTAACCTAACCTAACCTAACTGTTTTCTATTGAAAAAACCATTCGCTTCTGGTATTCGCCGGCGCTACCGCGGCACTAACTTAAATGACAATAAACAAGTTCTTAAAATATTCTGATTTTTTTAATGTTTTATGGACTCTCTAAGATATTTTATACGATCTGGCCAAATGTCGATGACCAAATCGTGAAACGTTGACGATTTAACGATCTGATCAAACTTTGTTGGCCATTTCATGAAATGAGCAAATCTACGATATGGCCACGACATATGCACTATATTCTAAGACTGCTTTCTGTCGTTTAACTTTTGGTTCATTTTCTTAATATGTGAAATATATTGCCTACTTTTAAGGATGAATTTCTTGTATGTAGGTATGTGCCTATGTATTGAGTGTCACCAAAACGGCTTTACCTACCTACCTATCTACCTACATACCTACTGCCTAAGGTAAAGGCACCAGTCGTGGACAAGCATCCAATAATGGACAAAATAAATATTAAATTTAAATATTAAGGCCAAAATTAACGTTATATAATTTGGCAATACTTAAAATAAAAGTTTGGTTCATAAGCTATCAGAATACGACACTTCATCTTATTCGGCCAAAATGTTTGAAGATGGCAGAACGTTATGTTTAGTTGCTGCGACTCGTTTCGAAGAAATCCGTTTTTACTAAGGAAATCCTTAAGGAAGTGAGGACACAATTTTGGTTATAAGAATTTTTGTATAAATGTCAGCAAAATTTGATATTACTTTTATTTATAGTAGTTAAGTGTACGAAATATTACACGATTTAGTATCATGATAGGTTATGTTGTTTTAATAAAATTCTTCAGTGTCCATAACTGGATTTAATTCTATGGATATATCCATTTATGGACATATGTCGAAAATAAACTTTTTTTAAAGGTATTATTTACATGCGCTTTTCTGTATTGTCTTTTCTTTCTGATTAATAGTATACCTATCACGACCATTTCAAACAAAGGGTTCCAATATTGTACAACAATTGTCCATGACTGGATTTGCTTTGGTTCCTATAATGGACATTGATATTTTTTGTTAAAATTACACTAATGGGTCCAACAACATAATATCTATCTAAACATGAAGAATATATTTTAGAACAATGGGTCATTATGTGCTGTGCGACTCGTTCTCGGCTTCATTCTCTATCACTGCGTAGAGAAGTCGCATACTTATGCGTATTGTAACGCATCTATCATAGAGAGTTCTCTGATGAACTGTTTGGATCGCTGTCTGCTGCTAAATTCCACCACCATATAGCATACACGCTTAAATTTCATCCACACCATCTTGACAACAGTTTAAAAAAAGCTTTTTGCCTCGTGCTACAATTTGGAATCCATATCGATGGACCGATCAGATTAAGGCTGCTGGCGGATTCAGATTGGCGATTCACTTCACGAGTGTAGCGGAATGCCAGGAAACAGAGAGATATGGCGGAACATCGTGAAGCGGGTAACATCTACCCCCCCAAACCTCATGTTGACCACGTTCGCTCTGACTAGAGTGATATAACGAAGAAGAAGAGGTCCCAAAATGGATGGAATGGCAGTACTTTTTTAGTTATATTTTTCATCCCTGACTTATTGAGAAAAAAAAACAATATTGGTGTTTCTTAACGGACATAACTCGTATTTAACGATGCATTTGTCCAATTTTTGCCTAGAAAATGGAAATTAAGACTGTTTTAAATATTGTAAGTATGCAAAATAATTAATAAGTACTATTTTTTATAAATGCATCCCCGATTTATTGTATTCCAATCATCATTTTCAAGATTCTATTGATAACTATAAGTCTTCTCCAAGTGTAAATAACTGGAGAAACAACATTAGGTACAGTCATGTACAGTCCATAAATGGGTGTTCATAACTGGATGTTGTCCAAAACTGGGTGTCCATCATTAGATTTTCACTGTCCAACACTGGTGCAAAAAAGTGGTTTTTTAATTTATAAATAACTTCATTATTTATGCGTTGTAATCTTTTTTCTAACATTGGTTACGTTAAACTAACATTGAACTAAAGGTATAACTAAACAATATCCAATAAAGTTCAGTCGCTCGGCGCCAGCCGTGTGAGCTGTACGTGTTGTTTACGCGCAGGCGCTTAACGTCGTATAAAAATGTCTGACAATGCGTGTGCGATCGAACCATGCAGTGGTGTTTTTAACGAAGAATCGGGTGGCGAACTATTTGGTTTACACCCTATGTCTGCGGTTATGTCTTCGGATGAATCAATACATCGTAAACGGGTGAGAGATTATAGTGATTTAGACAATGATGATTTCATTGAGGTAAATAGAAAATCGAAGCGGTTAATTAAGAAGCAGTCGAAAAGAAATGCAGTAAACGACATTCAGGTAACGAACAATAGTTCGATTCACTCTCAAAGTTCGGATATAATATATGAGGTTACTTTGACGTCAAAAGATCAACTTCCTAAACAAATCGCTTTCGCAAAACTGTTAAGGGACTTGAACATTAAGAATATAGTAAGAATTAAATTTAAAAGTAATTATAAAGTATCGATTGCTTTTGGAGATAAAGAGAATGCTGACCTTTTAATACAATGCGAAGAAATAATTAAGAGAGATTGGAGATGTTATAGAACTGATGAGCTGAAATTTTGTTATGGTATAGTGAGGCAAATAGATTTAGACACAAGTATAGAAGAGTTAAAAAAGATTTTTGTATGTGAGAGTGAGATAGCGTCTTTGCGGCGTTTACGTCGTCAAAATAGTGAAGGGATATGGGTTGACAGTGAAACTATTCGCATTTGTTTTAAGAGTACCGCTATACCGCCTTATGTTTCTGCATACGGTTGTCGTTTTATAGTGGAACCGTATACATTTCCAGTCTCGCAGTGCGCGAATTGCTGGCGCTTTAGTCATATTAAAAAATTCTGTCCACATAAAAAAAGAGTGTGCCCTAAGTGTGGTCTTAACCACGAGAATTGTGACACAAAATTTTACAAATGTGTAAATTGTGGTGGTCCTCATATGGCGATTGAAAGAAGTATATGTCCAGAATTTAAAAAAGAAAAAGAGTTAAGATGTATAATGAGCGTGGAGAACTGTTCATATAAAAAAGCATTAATGGTGTATACAGAGAAGATGAAAACAGGTTCTTTAGGAAGTCAGGATACAATAGTGGAGAATACAAGTATAAATATACCGAATGATATGAGCGTCGATAGGAATGTTGAAACTTACAGTGGAGCGGTATTAAACCAGAATAAAAAACATATAGATAAGGAATACACTAACGATCATCAATTTTTAAATAAGGAGTCAGAGAACATTTCAGTGAAAGAGGGACAAGAAGTTAAAAAAAAATGAAAAATAAACCCAAGAAAAAACGTGATGATAGAGAGAAAACTGTAGATCAGGAAATAAGTGAGTGTAATGGAGAAGATTATGAAACCAGAGAGAAGCATAACTTTAGTTTTATTAGGTTACTTAATAGATTAAGAGACATTATTTTATCAAGAAAAATGCTGAGCGAGAAATTCACGGACGTGTTAAGCGTAATGTTTGAGGAGTGCTACCCATTGGTAGCGGATTTATTTAGAAGAGGAGAATTCTTCTCTAATCTTCTATCTATTTTCGGTCATGGATAGCGTTCCTGTTAAGCAGCGCTTCATTAACATAGTCCAGTGGAATTCGCAAAGCATCAAACCAAAATTGTTAGAGTTAGAATGTTTGTTGATACAGAATAAGATACATATAGCCATCTTAAGCGAGACTTGGTTGAATGAGGAAATAAATATAAATATGACTAATTATAATATGCATAGAAAGGATAGAATTGATTCATATGGGGGGGTAGCAATTTTAGTTCACAAATCAATCATAACTGAAGTAAATCATGTTAACATTAATAATCCTGGAATAGAAGCAGTAGCCTTAAAATTATTAAATTGTAAATTTATTCAAAATATAGTTTCCATTTATTGTCCGTCATCAGTTAGAACAACTCAATCAGATTGGGATGAACTTTTTTCTTTGTATAGACATAAAACGATAATAGCCGGAGACTTTAACGCGCATCATACAAATTGGTCTTCGAAAAGTGATGTCAGGGGTACTCAGGTGTTAGATGCTTCACTAGATAATGATTTTATTGCTATGAATACAGGAACCGCAACTAGAGTTAAATTAGTTAATAACCTTGTACAAGAGACTTCTCCGGATATTACATTTGTTACGTCTGACGTTATTGCAAATTTTACATGGGGTGTAATGAATGAAAATCTGGGTAGTGACCACATGATAATTAAAGTTTCTGTAAATTTTGAGGATGTTAGCCACTTTGTTAAAAAGAGAAATTTTAAAAAAGCTAATTGGACAGATTTTTCTAGGGCTCTCGAACTCGCGTTACTAGAATATAGTATCGAATCTGAGAGTATTCAAGCTGCTTACGATAGATTTGTTGAAATGATAAATGAAGCTGCTGACAAACATATTCCATTTGTAAAAGTAAGCATTGACCCAGAGAATAAATTCAAGCCTAAGTCATACTGGAACCCATCTCTTTCTCGTTTAGTTGCCCAACGTAGATTAGCTCTAGGCATATTTCGACGAAATCCAACTCCACATAATCTTACAATATTGGAAAGTAAAAATGAATTATTTAAATCTGAATTAAGAAAAGCTAGGTCTATTGACTGGCAGAAATTTTGCGATTCTATTAATGAAAGTACTACGTTATCAGATATGTGGCATAAAGTTAAATGGATCAAAGGTAATCGGAATTCCCGATTTAGGGCTCCGACTCGGGATTTACAAGAATTACTATGTAAATTAGCTCCTGATTTTGTCAAAGCACGTAAGCCAGAATTATCATCTGTAAATAATTTACTTGAATCATCTTTCAGTTTAGAAGAGTTAGAGGTGTGTCTCAAAAAGAAAGACACGTGCCCAGGAAATGATAGTATTACTTATTCTATGATATTTAATCTCCCGGAAATAGGTAAACGCCATCTGCTTAAAATTTTTAACGATATATTCGATACTGGCTATATTCCTAAACAATGGAGGGATATAAAAATTGTACCTATACCTAAGTTAAATTCAAATTTAAATAGCGAAGTCAAATTGAGGCCTATTTCCTTAATATCGTGCATATGTAAGATATTTCATAATATGATTGGTAAAAGATTAGAATGGTATGTGGAAAGAAATAGTATTTTGTCTGTTCATACAACAGGGTTTAGAAAATCGCGTTCTTGTCTAGATTCAGTAGCTTGCCTTGTCTCGTCAATTCAGATTGGTCTTACTAAAAATATACCGACGTTAGCTTGTTTCATTGATGTAGAAGGGGCGTATAACAATGTTCTTACTGAAGCCGTAATCAAAAAATTAGACCTTTTAAATGTGGGTTATAAAATGTGCAATTATTTTTGGGAGTTTTTAAGTGAGAGACATCTACTAATTAATAATTCTGATTACTGTAATGATGATAGTAATAGTAGTAGTAGTAGTAATCTTTTGGTTAGGTGGGCGTCTAACGGTTTGTGCCAAGGCGATCCAATATCTCCTCTTCTTTTTAATTTGGTTACTGCTGAGATTAGTAAAACCATTAGTGTAGGAATAGGTCAGTACGCTGACGATTTTGTGATATATTCGAGTAATCCCGTTATTAATAATAGCGTTCAGGACATTCAAAATGCATTAAATATTTTAGTATCTTTACTTTATGATATAGGTTTACAGGTATCGGTAGATAAAACAAATTTTTGCCTATTTAGCAGGGGACGAAGACAACATAATATCACTCTTAAAATCAATAATTTAGATTTAAAATATAATGAAAATATTAGATATTTGGGTGTTTGGCTGGATCGCTCTTTACGTTGGGGTAGGCACATAAATGAAATCTGCAGCAAAACTCAAAAATTCATCAATATATTGAAAGTCTTAGCTGGTAGCGGTTGGGGAGCTCATCCTAAGCACTTAAGAAGGCTATATATAAGTATCATTAGGAGTAGAATTGATTTCGGTAGCTTTTTATACGACAACAGTGCACAATGTCATGTCTCTAAACTTGATAAAATACAAAATCAAGCGTTAAGAATTATTGGTGGCTTTATTAAATCCACGCCAGTGCACGTAATGGAGAGTGAAATATGTATACCTCCGCTAGCTATACGTCGGAAATATTTAGCTTACAAATATTGTCTTAAAGCCAAATCTTTTTGTAATAATCCCGCTACTAGTCTTTTGGACAAGCTCGGTGCTCTTTGTACAAATAATTATTGGTCTAGAAAAAAGCAGCCACTGTTGGCGTTAACTTACATAGAAATTAAAGATGAGAGGCTTTTTACGTCTAACACTTTAGAATTGTTTCGGTTTAAAAATTGGGTCCCTGGAGCAAATATTAAAGAATATATATGTGATTACTTGGATTGTATTCGGGATTCAAAAAAAAATTATAATTTATTGGTTTTAAAAAATGAAGTTGTTTGTGAAATTAATATTAAGTATAGTCATTGTTTTAAAATATTTACGGATGGATCAAAGGGCACCGGGCTGCCCTCTGGTTGTGCTTATATCGATGTTACTTCTAAAGTAGAAGATTGTTATAAAAATTCGTCGCCTGTTTGTATCATGACTTTGGAGTTGTTTGCTATATCAGCAGCTTTATCCCATATTCTAGATAATTATAAGGCACAGGATAGTGTAGTGATACTTAGTGATAGTAAAAGCGCTATACAACATTTATTGCACTGTTTAAATGGGACTTTTAGAGGCTATCCTATTGCATACGATATTATAAGTAAATTTAATAAGGCAATTGAAAATAATATAAATGTAAAACTGCAGTGGATACCTTCCCATATTGGCTTAGCAGGGAATGAGGAGGCTGATCGTTTGGCAAAGGCAGCAATCAGTGACGGTTCGGAAATTTATATTCTTCCGAATCACTATGAACTTTTACCTAAATTTAAATTTTTATGTTTGGAGCAGTGGCGCGAGTATTTTGATGTCCGTTCAAAAACAAAGGGTATTTGGTACAAAATTATGCAAAGTCAGCCTCATCGTTCTCCTTGGTTTGTTGGAAATATTCCGCGCAATATTGTTGTGTTGGCACATAGATTGCGTTCCGGGCACATGCCATTAAGAGCTTTTGCACATATGATGGGTAAAATAGAGTCTCCTTTGTGTATAATTTGTGGAAAGACCGAGGACGTGCATCATGTGCTTGTGGAGTGTGTCCGGAATGAGACGAAACGTGTGGAATTCTTTCAAAAGCTAGATGCTTCGCGGGCCAATATGGGAATTTTTTGTAGCTCGTTATCCAACCCTTGCTCGGAGGAGGCAGGGTTGGTGTATGGCATGGTGGGAGATTTTCTTTCAACGTATAGCGCTGGCTCCTAGGCGTTCTCATTGTTATTTAGATATATATTATGTCAATTAATTTGTGTTTAGTTTGTAAGTTGATTGTTACAATGGGGCTGCCATGAACATTCGTTCAAAAGCCTTGAATAAATGATTGAAAAAAAAAAAATATCCAATAAAGTTAAAAAACCTACGAGAAATTTGCAAAAAACTTCAATTTTTTCCTTAATCTGTACAAGACTGGTGCCGTTACGTTACTCCTTCAAAGAGTTAAATTACTATTAATTACGTACCAATAAATTGCGTATATGGATCATATCACTAATTGCTCAGTAGACACAATAATGTTTGTGGTTTGCGTAGAATTATGCCCGTATAAGTTACGGCATTGAGATAAATTGGAAATGGTATCGAATTAACCGTGGTCATTATATGCCAGTGATTTGTGTCGCATGTGCGGAATACGGATGGCACCAGGTACTATATTGGACAAAAGATTTGTCGTTGCAAATTCCATAGATATCCGGAAATATGAGTTGGTCTAGCCAGCTAGACCAACTTAATAAGGACCAGTCCTTATGGGATATTTTCTATAGACTACATTTTTTCAATTAAAGTTAAAACACAAAGTGACTAATCATGATTTTTTTATTGAGAGTTTTATAAGACGAACACTGGACGTATCAAGGGAAATTTTCCTGGGAGGCGTGAGATGAGAATTTATGATTTCTAGCGTTGATTAGAACTTTCTTGTAGTCGTGGTTAAAATTGTATATTTTTAAATACACGCACTTATATTATAAAGCAAAGAATGGAGGCATAAAATTATCTATTATCGTGCCAATTTTTGCACCATCCATCGTATTCTAAGTCTCGTTACAATATCTCATAGGCCCTAAATCTCACTGAACCTATAATACATCACACGGTGGGTAAAGGAAACATATCTAATACGTTTCTCGATGTGGACCCATATCTTTGATCCATGTTTCCCCTCGTTATCGCCGACAGTTCATTTTATTAGGTTACATTACCGCTATATGCTAGAGTGCAAATATACGCAAATGATCTGGCTATGCTTATTTAACGTACCTATTAGTATAGAACAGCTTTTGGAATTTAATGACTCTTAGTAACGAATAAAATGATGGGTTTTAGGCAGGAAAAAGTAAAGATTGATAAATAAACTTGAGATACTTTATTAGACGATATGCGTAGCACAAAGGGTAAAGGCGGAAGAGAAAAATTATACAATGACAGATAGATATTTGACATACACACATTTGTTTATATAAACTCCTTTCACCAACACTGGCCCTTAAACAAATGTGTAGGTACACAGTACAAATATCTACAACATTAAACAAGTTTAGTTATTACAATTTAACAATGTAACAAATTTATTGTAAACCTAAACAAGTTACAAACTTATAATGTTTTTCTTTAGTAAGTGGTTTTGTTAAAATATCGGCAGTCATTTCAGAAGTACACAAATAATTCAAATTTACAATATTATCTTTTACAACTTCTCGTATAAAATGATGCCGCACATCTATATGTTTCGTACGAGCATGATACATAGGATTCTTACACAATTTTTGTGCTGATTGGTTATCATTAAAAATCGTAACAGAATAATGCCTACCTAACAATTCATACAACAGAGTTCTTATGAATAACGCTTCTTTACAAGAATCTGATAGACTATAGAGCCATATATTCTGCTTCTGTGCTAGAAAGAGCAACTGTTCGCTGTTTTCTACTTTCCCACGATACAGTACAGTTCCCAATTTGAAACACAAACCCAGTGTACGACCTACGATCGACCTCACACGAAGCCCAGTCAGCATCAATAAACCCATTGATGTCTAGACCACTTCTACTAAAAACAAGTTTGTAGTTTACAGTACCTTTTAAATACCGTAGCACGCGTTTCGCGGCCTTCCAATGACGCTGATCATAACAATCATTAAACTGACTCAGCATGCTTACCGCGTGCGCGATGTCTGGCCTGGAGCTCACTGAAATATAGTTTAAACAACCAATTAAATTTCTATATTCCAAATTCTCCTCCTTTTTATCAGCCTTTACAAGTTTCAGTCCTGATTCCATTGGAGTTTGAGCTGGCTTACAGTCAGTCATATGAAAACGGTCTAAAACATTCTTTATGTAACTAGACTGATCAAGATAGATATATTATCTTGGTTTCTTGTGATGCGCATACCAAGAATATGGCTGGCTGGCCCTAAATCCTTCATTTCGAATTCTTGCATAAGTTTCTTCTTTATTTCACCTTTCATTCGTGAATTTCTGGTTGAAAATAATAATATATCGTCCACATACAACCCAATGATGACTAATTCTTCTTATCTAATTGGACTTAAAATACACACAGGGCTCTGAGGACAGTCTTCTGAAACAAAGTTTTGTAACCAACACATGGTTTATCTTTTCATACCAAGACTTCGAAGCTTGCTTTAGGCCATAAATTGCTTAATGCAATTTATATACTTTATGCTCACTGCCTTTTACTTTATAACCTTCTGGTTGCTCCATGAAAACTTTTTCTTGCAAATCTCCATTTAGAAAAGCAGTTCTCACATCCAAGTGATCAATATCCATTTGCTTTTCAGCTGCTAAAGCCAATAATATGCGAATAGTGGAATATCGAACCACTGGAGAAAAAGTTTCCTCGTAATGAATTCCATAGCGCTGTGTAAAACCTTTAGCTACCAATCTGGCTTTATACTGCTTTAGATTTCCATCAAGATCTTTCTTTTTCTTAAAAACCCACTTGCACTTAATCGGTTTTTGATCTTTAGGTGGATCAGTTAATGTCCAACACTTATTTTTAATAAATGATTGATACTCATCAGTCATTGCTTTCTTCCAGTGAACAGCTTCAGACCCTCCTAGAGCTTCCTGAACTGTCTCTGGTTCATCTCCGATACACGTCTGCATTGCAGTACACGCACTATCATATTCTGATGTATCCATCGCATCTTCAAGTGTCAATTCACCTGGAATATATGTGACATCAGAAGAATCAACAGAACTACTGCTGACAGAGTCATCTAACTCAAAAATACACTGTCTTCTGGGATTAATTACGATCTCATTTTCTTCCCCTTTTTCTGGTGATACTGAATTTTCAGACTGTGCTACTTCAACGTGAGAATCATTTGAGTTTAAATCCTCAGTCTGTAAATTATTTATCATCATGAAAAAATCACCATTTTCACCTTTTTTAGACGTGTTTTTTGTATAGAATTTGTTTTCAAAGAAAGCAACATCCCTTGATTTAATAACTTTGCTGGGATTCTCTGGATCAATCAATCTATAACCCTTACTATTTTCACAATATCCTACAAAAATGTAAGGGTTGCATTTTGAATCTAATTTCTTACGATTCTGTGTCAAGGCATAAACCACACAACCAAATATACGTAAATGGCTAAGATTCACCTTTTCATTAGTCCATTTTTCCTCTGGCGTAATACCGTAGACTGCTTTTGTAGGGGACCGGTTCTTCAAATAAACAGCGGTATTGACCGCTTCTGCCCAGAACTGCCCATCTAAGCCTGCGTCTCGTAACATGCTGCGAGCTTTCTCAATAATTGTCCTGTTGGCCCGCTCAGCAACGCCGTTCTGCTGAGGCGAGTGCGGTATGGTAGTTTGGTGAATGATGCCGTTATCCTTCAAATATTCCTGGAATATAGAATTGACATATTCGCCTCCATTATCCGTTCTCAACGATTTTATTTTTCTATTGGTTTGGTTCTCCACCAATGCCTTGAAATGTTTGAAGTTATCGAAAACTTCACTCTTATTTTTCAGAAAATAAATCCATGTTTTCCTACTACAATCATCAATAAACGTGAGGAAGAATCTAGCACCACCTAAAGATTTCACTGGCATAGGCCCGCATAAATCACTGTGTACAACACCTAACAGTACATTTGACCTACTTTGTGCCTTCTTAGGAAAAGGTAATTTACTAAGCTTCCCCTTAACACAAGCTTCACATGGACTGAACTGTGATTTATCATAAGTAATGCCTCTAGCCATACCTTTCATTAACAAATGCATACTCCTCATATTGAGATGTCCTAGTCTCCTGTGCCATGTCTCCTGCGTAACAGAATTAGCAGCCGCCTGGAAACTCCGCTCAGTTTCCTCCTTACAGCTCTCAGATGCTTTCTTCTGCACTGAATCTTGAGCTTCTGTATTTACCTGGGTAGTCGCAGATTCCACACTATTCCCTGAAAACATAGAACAGCCACCACATCCTACCACACACAGATCACGCTCTCTAACAGATTCTGCAGTTTCTAATTGATAAACACCATTTTTATGTACAGCTGTAGCTGCTAGCTTATTACCATTGAATATTTTATATTTTTTATCAAAAATAACTTTAAAAACCTTCCTAGTTAAAGCACTGACTGACAACAAGTTTGTAGCTAAGTTCGGTACATGATAAACTTCACTGATTGTTTTGATGTCTAATTTTAAATTTACTATCACATCACCACGACCAGCAGTAAATAGTTTTACACCATTAGCCACTTTGACTTCAGTCACATAACCCGGAACAAAGTTATTTAATTTATTTCTGTCATTACACATATGACTACTTGCACCTGAGTCTATTATCCATACATCACTCTGCACACTAGCTGATAATGCAATTAACAGTGACTGTTTTGTTGAGCTCTCCGCCTTAACTGGTTTCATAGACTTACAGTCTCTCGAGTAGTGTCCAAGCTTCTTGCACGGTATTTCTTTAGAAATTTGCGGCACGAATTAAGGGGGGGGAGGGGAGGGAAAGGGAGGGGGGAGGTAAGGGGAGACCCCCTATAAAGTGGGGGGGTGCGGAAACCCCCCCTTCTATTTTTTTTTTATTTTTTTTTGAGATTATATTTATACTAGCTTACCGCCCGCGGCTTCGCCCGCTTTGACTTAAACCTAATAAATTATATACTAAAACCTTCCTCTTGAATCACTCTATCTATTAAAAAAAACCGCATCAAAATCCGTTGCGTAGTTTGAAAGATTTAAGCATACAAAGGGACATAGGGATAGAGAAAGTGACTTTGTTTTATACTATGTAGTGATGTAGTTAGAAATATAACGAAGATTATGGGCTTTCTTGACTGCTCCGGCGCTGCAGAACGTGGCGCTTGCCCCCGTGTACCTCGTTGCAGGCAGGAGTCCTGCCTGCTCCTCAGCACACGCGGGCGCCACGCTCCTCCGCGCCTCCGACTTTTTTAATACACTCTAGTGTATGACAGACAAGTACCACGTGGAATCGGGGTGGACAGATTCGGTTCTGTGACTAACAATTTGTGTGCAATATCTTCTTTCTTTCTTCTTTCTCAGCCCGGTTTAACCCATAGTTGAGTATAGGCCTCTTCATGTGCACGCCATATATGTGCAATATACATACAATAAAAACATTTTTTTTAAATAATTATTTATTCAAATCCAATATGTTTTAATAAATACAATATGTTTGATACAATTTACAATGGCAATGAATGGATCCATTTTATTTTTTTCCACCCATAGTCTCCACATATTCTATAATATTATCACCGAAGTTTGCTGGGTGGGTATAGTTATCTTTATGCTCGCCAATAATCCGTATGAATTGTTGTCCCCTCAGCAACATGCTTTTGAATGAACTATGGTTTTTAATATGTACATTACAGGTAAATTAGCTTGGAGAAATTTTTGCATATGTAGTGGTGTGTATATTACTCAGATCTTAGAGCGCGTTTCCACTATATCGTTCTGGCCTATACAAAAATGTTTCGATATCCTAACATTACTATTTAATTTTATACTTATTCCTAGCAACACTTTTGTTTTCAATAAAAACAAGTTTTTATTTGAAAGAAAATGGTTTTGACTTTATAAAAAAAAATATATCATTCAATTTTACGTCCTTGAGCAAACGACAAGGCGACTACCGTGAAACAATAAAATATCGTGTCCATAATAATTTGTTTCATAATTAATATTTGACCATAATAATTACGAAACAAAACAAATAAATAAATCGTCACTTGATAGTGGAAAGTGGAAACACGCACAAAACCAGAATAAACCAGTTTACGCTGTCCGCAGGTGCCACGTGCAGTCGTTTGGTACCGTTAGAACATAAAGCACATTTCATTCAAAAATTATAATTATTATGTACGTAGTTTAATTGATAAATTTTGTATTTGTTGATTGTTGTTATTATTTGTTATTATTGTTATAATATTTGTTGAAGTGAATTACATGTCCCGCAGCCGGAGGCCCCAAATGAAAACTCAGATGTACTTAAAAACTACATTTAATAGCTAAAATGAGACTTTTACACCCATGTCTGCACGATGCAGACCGGAGTTAAAGAATGAATTTATACAGTTTAATAATTATAAAGACGTAAGCTTGGATGCTAACTAAGGGAAATCGCATCCACATTCTATTCCCGTGCGAACGGCGTATTCAGCAGTTTTGTATGAAGGCAGGGCCATAACTAGTGTTTAATTTGTGTGTAAGTGTTGTAACTTTATATTGTTAATTCAATATGGCTCCAGTGTTAAAACATGGTCGAGGCAAGCCTTTGACTTCTCAAACTAAAGAATTAAACTTTAAATGTCGTTTCTTTTTCAGGTTAGTAAATTTTTCATTTTAGTAACATTGTTAATGTAAAAGTTATATGTATGTTAAATGTGCAAATATTAAAATAAAGTCTCATCTTTTTCAGAGGAGAAACACATATAGTTTAATTTAAAATCCCTTATATATACAGGGTTACTTGTAAAACACCGGCAACCTCGCAGGACAAGATAGCTAACATCATAAGTAACAACATTTCGACTTTTGATAATTTGTTAGATTTTATTTTCATACAAAAATAAATATTCATTTAATTTTCCGTCTGAATATTATAAACTCTACGCCTCCCAAAAATTACGTAAACAAAAAGCGAACGAGAGGGGGAAGGGGGCGTCGCGTCGTCCATCCGATAATTAATAGAACATAGACTTACAAATGTAAGGAGAGTACAATAAAAGTTTAAAAAATCATTTAAAAATAATTTATTGCGTTATGCCAAAAGTCGTAGAACAAATGTTGTTACTTATGATGTTAGCTATCTTGTCCTGCGAGGTTGCTGGTGTTTTACAAGTAACCCTATATAAAATAAAAACTAAAAATAAAATGTTGTTTTATTTTATTTGCTGACCATACACTACTACAAACGCAAAAATTTCTCCAAGCTAATTTACCTGTAAGACATTTGTTATCTCTTTCAAACACAATTCTTGTAGTTTTGTCAATGTAACTCAAACAATTTTGAACATAATCTCAAAAATTAAAAAAAAAAGATTTCTCTGTAATTACACGTTTCCGCACGAAAAGCCGCTAATGTATGTTTCGGGGCATCATTATCGATCGATAAAAATTAAAATCGCGCCGAAATTCGTGCCGCACGTTTCTAAAGTCAACCCTCTTGCACTTAAAGCATTTGATTTTCTTACGTGCCGCCACCAACGCTGTTGAAGTCGTGTCACCTTTTCCATCACGCCGTTGCTTCTCCTGCATGAGTTTCGCTTTGACCACCTCACTTGACAACTTGATATTAGAATTTTCAAGCGCCATTATGAGCGGATCAAAGTCTTGAGACAAGCCACTTAGTAAGAGAACTGCAACGAAATCGTCTTCCAGAGGTGAACCAATATCATTCAGCTGTTGACTCAGATCGCTAATCTTCGCAACGTAAGCTTCCATGCTTTCACATTCGCATAATTTTGTTTCAAACAAAAGACGAAGCAAACTCAGTCTCCTTGACAACCCCTTGTCTTCGTACGCCTTTTGCAAATTAATCCAAGCATCCCGCGCCGTTTCTGCGTTTCTTACATGCGTAAAAACTGAAGGCTTTACTGACAAACAGATCTTAGCAAGAGCTTTCTGTGATCTCTTCATATAAGCCGCATCTTTGACATCTTCCGTTTTATCTTCCGAAACGACGTCCCATAAGTCCTCGTGAATGAGTAGCATTTTCAGTTGGAACTTCCAATTACTGTAGTTTTCTATGCCGCTCAATTTCTCCACAGGAATTAAAGTCGAAACCGATGTCGATGTCGCCATTTTTACATGTATGGACCGGCGTTTTAGTTTATTTCTAAAATTACTTTTATTCTGCCGAAACTCAAAAATAATTATATACAGAGCAAAGTAAAGATTGATAAATAAACTTGAGATACTTTATTAGACGATATGCGTAGCTCAAAGGGTAAAGGCGGAAGAGAAAAATTATACAATGACAGATAGATATTTGACATACACACATTTGTTTATATCACAGATTACTATATATTAGTCAGGTTTATATAAACTCCTTTCACCAACATAAAATGCATTGTTATCAAAATTGTAAATTTTCAATTAAGATAATATATTTGATTCGGATATTTGTACGGTTTCGGTACATAAGTAGTCGTAGTAGTATTCTGTCCTTTTCAGCTATTTTTCTTATAAATGATTATTTGAGATTTTTCGTTGGCTAATGGACTGTTGCTGATGCGAAGTTGTATCTAAAATTGAAATATTAGGTTCCTGCTTATATTAGGTATTGTAACTAGTTCTTTGTAAAAAGGTGCTGAAAATAAAATAAATGTGCGTGCCAGTATGTGGGATTAATAAAGGACTGGAGCCTGCCCACAGGCCACAGCCCAACGGACGCTCCATTTGCATATGTTTTCAACTTTAATTTGTAGGCAGATTACTCTTCCTAATTCAACCTTATACCTCGTAGTCCCGTTTAAATACCGAGTTTAAAGGTGCTTTCGGTTTTCATGTAATTGTTACCAGAAAGTTAAGACTTTAGAGGGTCGTCTAAATTTAGAAGTTCAATAGCCTTGTAAGTTCAGGAAGCCTTATTTCAACATCCAAACTGATTTATATGATATAATATAACTAAAACATTGGAACTTTATATGTTATGGGTACCTATAGGTATACCTACCAGATCTATTTGTTTTCTCTTTCCGCTAAAAATTTCTTATTTGTGAACTTACCTCGAATTTCTAAATAAATGAATTATTTTCTAATTAAAGCAAAGGAGTAAGGCAAACAATATACCTTGATTTTCTTGAATATATTAGAAACTTTAGTAGCTCAACTATTTGCCTTTAAAATTACTGTCAACCCAAAGATCCTTAATTAATTAACAAGATATTTGTGGTTATGTATCTCCTTGTTAAAGATCTGATATCGAACTTACGGAACAAATAACCACAAAGTCACAAACTAGTTGATGCTTATGTTTAGGCCATTCTCCCATTGCGATACGCACAGGCGATTCAAGTATCCTGCAAGTCTCGGAGACTAGTCGCCGCGGAATATCTCACATACATTGTACCGGTAGCGTAGTGTGCGAGCCTACATACAAATGTATGTGAAATACTCCGCGGCGACTAGTCTCCGAGACTTGCAGGATACTTGAATCACCTGTGCGTATCGTAATGGGAGAATGGCCTTATGCTTTTATGCGTATGCTTTCACATTATTCTGTTAAAACATGCCGCCAAAAATCGAGATACATGGCGATGTACTGTCGACGCCCTTTGCCCCACCTAGGGGCCTTAGGATATTAAGTAAATAAGTAGGTACTGTTAGACGTAACTTTTGATTTAATATTTTTGTGGATGAATAGTTGTCAATATAGCTGTCACTGTCACCTGTCAGAACATGCTTAGCTGTCGAATACTATAAATTGCCGCTTTCCTTTGACTCGTGGCGCAATCGTACGGATCGTGCCTAGGGGCTCGGACGGTGTTTATACGACGTTTGACCCAACTACCTTCACTTTGCTAATAGTCGTTGACTTGCTGCGATTTGTTAATCAATTAGGTAGCTGTGTAGAATCGCAGTACATTCTAATTACATTTCAAACTAATATTTAACCCAGTCTCGCGTGTAATTTCTATTATCAGAAGTGGGATAGAATTCAAGCCCACTATTTTTAAATGTGTTTATGTTTACGTAGTTTTGTAACTGGCATTTGTGTTTTTTTTTTTTCGTGCGTTGTGTAAAGTAAAAGTTTGTTACGTGGATTATTGTAACGGGAATGTAGTCCATCGAAGAAATTGTGTGTGCTATCTGGGCTGCGGTCCAGTGTTTGTAATAAAAACCTCTCAGTTCACAGGTAAATTAGATTCAGGGATGCGAGGGCCCTACGAAGTAGTGAACATCCTGCCTAGTGGTCGATACGAGTTGAAACTCGTTGTGGTGACTACGGAAAGAAGACTCAAGCCGCGGCACAGCATAATATGGTGCCCTGGCGTGGCGAGTGGTGTCCCGAAGCATGTGCCGAATTTTTTGACGTGACAACGTCTTAAATTAGGTTGCGACTGGGAGTCACTTATGAAAAAGTGTAACGCTCGGTAACGTTACGATGAGTCACCGAACGAGAGAGAGGCCCGCGGTCTGCCGCGCGCGCAGCACATAAATATTCTACCGAGAAAAAGACGTTGTCACGTAAAATCTTCGCCCGTAAAACCGACTTTACAGGCAACCATTTTTGACGATGAGTGTTATTGGCTCGTAGAGTGATTCAAATCGCTAGTCGAACCCTAGCGTTGAGGTATTGTCTAGTCGCTGACGTATCGTAGTGATGTATTTCACTAGTCGTACGAGCGTAGATATACCGTCAAGTCGCCGTCTGTATGTCCGTAGTGAGTTGTCTCGCTAGTCGGATTTGAGCGTTGAGGTATTGTCTAGTCGCTGACGTATCGTAGTGATGTATTTCACTAGTCGTACGAGCGTAGATATACCGTCAAGTCGCCGTCTGTATGTCCGTAGTGAGTTGACTCGCTAGTCGGATTTGAGCGTTGAGGTATTGTCTAGTCGCTGTTTTACTAACGAGTGCGTAGAAAAGTATGGTCAGTGTGGCCGAGGCAGTGTGTTTTCGAAATCCCGAGATGAACTACCGTTGTATTGTAATACGAAAAAAGGCGTACGAGGACGTACGTTTGTCAGTATGGCCGTGTTAGACGTAACTTTTGATTTAATATTTTTGTGGATGAATAGTTGTCAATATAGCTGTCACTGTCACCTGTCAGAACATGCTTAGCTGTCGAATACTATAAATTGCCGCTTTCCTTTGACTCGTGGCGCAATCGTACGGATCGTGCCTAGGGGCTCGGACGGTGTTTATACGACGTTTGACCCAACTACCTTCACTTTGCTAATAGTCGTTGACTTGCTGCGATTTGTTAATCAATTAGGTAGCTGTGTAGAATCGCAGTACATTCTAATTACATTTCAAACTAATATTTAACCCAGTCTCGCGTGTAATTTCTATTAGTACATTATTCTGTAGAAAAATCTTTCTTTATTTAGAAGTGGCGTAGCAAAAAGGGGGTGTAGTGGCCACATTCTGATCCTAGATTTTCCATTCAAAATACGGGTAACGGGATATTAAGACAGGTATCCGTCTGGATCGAGATCTATTGAATAAAATAATTTCAGATTTCCTTTTTAATATAATTCGTAACTCTGCGCTAATTTCAAATCAATCATTCATTAACTAGTAACTTGTTTTTCGTATTTGTGGTTTTAGTCTCAATTTATACAAGACTATATCTACCAACCTAACGTTGTGGATCTTAGAGTTGTGGATCTCATATTCCAGGGCTACTAGTTTAAGAAGCAGTTTATATTCAAGATGATAACATGTCTGAGTAAGTGACATGTGGCAAGAACACGACAATATCTTACAGCGAAGGAGACACCGTGATTAATGTTGTAATATATCATCATTACACGTGTTCTCTGGATATTAAGGAGTTTATTAAACGTATGTAAATTGTCGGATTGTATAATTAGCCATTTAGTTCAGCATAATTGCTCTCCATTAGGAATTACCTATGTACCTAGGTATTAATAATCCAAATATAAACAGCAGCTCAAATTAAAACAAAGCAGGGGTGGGTAGCCTTTTGCATTATTTATTTCTAATTCCAATGTGATTCATAACTAACTTACATTGAATTATTAAAGTTCAGTAATGGTATTGCGTTCCAAAATACGTTAAAATTCAATTAAATAATATGTTTGACCGTAGGCGAAACAGAATGGAAGGTTCGTAATAGAATTTTTAATATTCCGCTATCTCCTTTAATATCTTTCGCCCCGCTGTACTCCTAATCAAATTAAAAATTCATCGGGAATTCGCCTTCGGGTGGGAAAAATTGCTTGGTTATACATTTCTGACGATATAGTGTAAGATGAAAACATTCATATTTAGGATAAAAAATGTGCAGCTTTTTTATGAAAAATACAAACTTTTTTTCTTCAAGTCGGTAAAGGAAATATTTCAATCCTCAATGGGCCATGTATGTGCCCATAGAAATACATAGAAGTGGCATAGGAAAAGAAACAGTAGGTACCGAAGAAAGTACCAAACTATCAAACATATTTTACCTATTCGTAAATTTATTATCTACCTACTTATTTTATGATTAGGTATAAAAAGAACTGTAAAATTCAATAGGCCATCCACAGATCTAGTACCAGTAGATATGCAATGCTATGGTGAAAAGAGATAGATAGCTACGCTTACATTATGTGAGTGAAGGGGATGTAGATACGTTTTTTTTGTCCTTATCTGCGTGGCCACTTTTTAGATGGCCTACTGTCAAAACTGGGCCAAACAAACAAAGCAGATCTGATATTTAATTAGTTTTCTTGTGTCTAATGTTCTTTTTGGTGATAAATACATTTGGAAGTTAATTATAAAAGTGTTCTGAATGTACTACGTGTACTGAGTGTTTATAATTATGGGTGGTTGCAGCGTATTAGGCTATAACAGCCGCACGGAAACAAACGCCGATGGAATTTCATTTCATTCGCAAGTAAACAATTAAATAAAGATACATAATATCAGAATCATTATAATTGACTGTTTCCTATCAACTGATCATTCTTATTGTTAATATTTCGTGGTAATTTTAGCTTTTAAGTGTAAGATAACCTCAATCACAATGTTGCCTGCAAATGGGAAAAAAAGTCCACAAAATTGCAAAAAAATGTTTGTCCCATAGTTTTCCAACGTAACACTGAATTGTAATAAATAATTAATGTAAGAGTGAATTTGAGGACGTATTTTTAATGAAAATTTTCCCTAAAATGCAGGAAAGTTTATAAAATGGCAACACTCGAAGATAGAGCGAAATGCACTGAGGTGGCCACGCATGTTCTGAATCTAGTGGTACTAGATCTGTGAGGCCATCAATCCGTTATGCAAATACAGCCTTTTTAAATTGATAGATATTTATAGGTATGTAAAGGTTAAGTTATACCTAAGTACCTCAGTTATTAGGTGCTTAATCAAAAACTTGTTAATGATCGAAATTTTATTAAAATGAAACAAAGTGTTGACTAACTTTTCTCACGTCATGAAAGCTAGAAATGACATTTGACTGTTCTGAACAATGTCAAAGTCAAACGCTAAATCTCTTTGGAAACTCACGTGTTCGGTCTAGACTGGTCTAGACATTGTAATAAAAGTAAAACACTCGACTTTTCTATTTGCAACCAACAAGTAGATACTTATATTAGATGTGTCTGCCAAAAAGATAATTGTTGGTTAGTTATTAGATATTTATTAATAATTTTACTGCGGGTTTTTCCATCGATCGTCGAGGCGCACAAACTCTAGGCATCGCCATATGGTGGACGTTCCATGTACCCGGACAAAGCGGTTCTGATCGACATTCTTCATCCGAACCGCGAGGGACTGGAACATGCTTCCTGAGTATGTGTTTCCCGACGAGTACAATATGGGGTCTTCAAGCGAAGAGTGAACGGGTACCTTCTAGGGAAGCGCGCTCCATCATAGGCCACATCTCAGCTTACCATCAGGCGAGATCGTGGTCAAGCGCTTCCCTATCACACAATAAAAATAAAAAAAAGTAGGAAGTTAGTTTTAATTAATTTGACAACGTCGTTTGAATGCAAAAAATGCTTTAGGTACCACAGGCTTTACTTACCATTTACATAAACAATCAGTAAAACTATAACTACATCAACTATATAATTAAATAAATAATATAAATAAGCATAGGTAGGTACATGCCTACCTATCTATTGACTTATAGAGTAGGGGGAGTCCGGGAGACTTGAACCGCTTTTTAGTAAAAACTCTATAAAATCTGATCAGTGACCTTGAGAGCTTTAAGATCTATACCATATGGAAGCCTTATTATCTGGCTAAGATTTTATACCATTCTGAAAATAAAAATTGCAAGGAGAAGACAGTAAACTAAGTTGAAATGAAAAATGAGTTTTGATTCAAGTCTCCCCAACCGGTGGGACACTTGCTCATAAGGTGCGGGACACTTGCCCATACCTTTTCAGAGAGGAGAAACGAAGCAAATAAAGCATATTACACATTATTTAGACGCGTTTAACAATAACTAGAATATTCATAATCACACTCTAAACAAATTAGTGAAAATAATTAACCAAATGTTTTCAGAGCAACTGCATAACATAATATTCGCTTTTTTTATTAATTAAATACTCGTTTTGAGGTAACTACTGCTATATAAATCTACAAAACTAATTTAAAGACACACACACATGCAAAATCAACATAGGTTTAATAAGTGGAACTTTAATTCAATGAAATTGGCGTAGTCGAATGCTAGTTGCATTGCTTGTTTTCTGGTTAAACCATAGTGCATTTTACTGCAGGTCAATAAGTAACGAACGAGCAATTTCTCTTTATTTACATTGAAAATCTGGGAGCATTTGTATTGGCTCCCCTTGTCTTGCAAAGGTGTTAACTTTTTTTCACCTAACAGTTAATACCGTCGTAAAGTGGTTCTGTCTATCCCATACTTGATTGAAATTTGACGAATAGATTTGCCACTCTTTATTTCTCTGCCTGCACTTTCAATCTCAGACTAAGTAAACGGTTTTCTGCAACGACTACCTTCCTTAGGCTTATACTGAAATGGAATTTTCTTTCTGAAACAAAACAAAAGCTAACTTAAATAGTATACAAACTGCAAAGGGAGAGTTAAACCACTGTTTAAGTCTCCCAACTGCAGTCTGGTTCAACTCTCCCACACCCGACTCAAGGCCATATCTTGATTTTTTCCAACAAATCCGCTTTCAATTGGAGAACAACACTGAACGTACGACAAAATATGATAATCTAGTAATGAAATAACGTAGGTGTTTGATACATACCTTCATAAATGCGTGCATAGCAATTAAAACAACAAATCCAAAAAAATTCACTCTGCGACGATGAAAACACTTTTTCGTAACTCACGGTCGAACGCGTCTGTTATCACTCAAAATTACGAGTTGCTTGTGATTGGCGGATTATGCGCTTTCATATGTTTGCCACTTTGCGTAATTTGGCGCCTAATTTAAAAAGTTATTGAAAGTGGTTCAACTCTCCCACCTGGGCAAGTCTCCCGGACTCCCCCTAAGCTTTTGAAGAAATCATAATGAGTAAACTATTGAAAATTCCTTTATTAGTATTGAGCTGATAATGATAATTTATTTTCAGATTTTTTTAAATATTTTTAAATTTTGTTTTGTAATATAGCAATATTGCTTATTTCTTGATACACAAATCTCGTTAGGCCATAAAGCAGGCCAAATAAAGGGTAAGTAGTATTTTGGTACAATGATTGGTATTACCTTGAAAATAACATCTATAGGTAATTTTATTAACATTGCACAATAAAACCACTAATAAAGTGTTATTGTGTCAATGTTTCGTAGGCTAGGCTCTGTTCATCGATATTACAGCCAGTCACGCCTTATCATTTCATTTCTCATTGCCTTGGCTGCGCCCATCTTTTCTAAACGATCTTATTAGAGTAGTAATAACTATAAATACCCTATACCACAATATAACGATGTATTGATGAAAACGTTACAGTTACAATTTATGTAGATTGTAGGAGGTACGAGTAGTTGTAACCCAAAAGTTTATAGGTTAAGACCATAACCTTAATATTCAGGACCCTCCAAAAGCACAATGGAATGATCCGCCATCGTAAATTTAAATTACTCCAACATATTCTCCCTTTCTTATGGGTCTTAATGATCCTTCTGTTGGGCTAACAAAATATCGATTGACCTACTTATGAGATGAAATCAGTGACACGTTTTATAGCCTATGACTTTCCAATCAGCTTTATCTTATCGTAAGTTCTTAGAACTCAGAAACTTCCCGAGGTTATGAAGGTTAAGTCTAGCCACATCGTTGGATATAGCCTGATAAATTTAAAAATAAGAATGTAGAGAATCTTAGCCAGGCAAAGTTAGGATCCGTATTCGCATTGTGCCTGAGAAGCAAGGTAATCATGACTTTACAGAGAATGAGTGGCTTAGTAAACTGCCATTAAAACTTCTATTTAGGTACCTAATTTTAAAATAGACATTAGTATAAATAGGTAAAATAGACAATAGTATAAATAGCTATACCTATTTGTCGAATAAAAGCAAGTTACACTGAGTACAAATGCAATTAAAACTTGCTGAATACTTTTTAAATGACAACCTCGGTTTGGCCTTTACGTGGATAATGGATGAGATCGAATGGACCTCTAGAGATCAGCGGTAAGAATTAGCATTTTAAGTGCACTCACCGTTCAGTACCTCTACCATGAGTTGACATAGTTAAATCGTCTGACGTAACTACAATAGTAAACGTGAATAGTTCTTAACTTTCACGAGATTATTTACCGTGAATGACGTATCTATCGTCGAATAGTTATAAACTATGACATATGTCAAAATTAGAACTCATGGTGCAAAAATTGTATGGTTACTACAGCGAGTGTAGTATAGTTTACTATACGTTATCTACTGTAGTATACTATAATGCACCTCATGGTAGGCTTTTTAGTTCCGCTACGGCACACTAGGGGCGCTGTACGAAATTTCATACAAACCGCTTACTACAATCGCTAGCGAGTATCGTGTGCGTAAACTCATGGTAGACCTACTGAATGCCATGAATTCGACCAAATCCCTTAGCTTCTTTATTCCTTCTGGAAATTACACCTTCTGTGTTTTAAAATATTAATGTAATTTATATTTTTTTGAACAAAAATATAAATATTTATATAGGTAACAATTTAAATGGCCAACCGGAGCAAAAAGCTTTTAAATAAAAAAAGAATAAGGTAAAAAATGCCAAAAATTACAGTCAAATTAAGAACCTCTCCTTTTCAAGTCTGTTGAAAATTAATTAATAATTTTTAGTAAGTAGCATATAATATTTCAATGATATTTCTCCGCATATTTAAATAATAGTTGATATTCAATTTCCAGTCATTCAATTGGTAGGAGACCTTTTCCGTTAGAAAATCTTACATGATTAAACTTCTTTACTCCGGTGAAGGTAGGTTATGTCAGACATCTACAAATACCTCAAGGTGACCTATATCTGTGTAAGATGTTGAACTCCAAGCTCAAATATAACGTAACCTAATTCTAGGTATATCATGATGATGTTACGTTATTGAAAACAACTCAAATTAAAACATTTATCTAGACTTCTTTTAGAAGCACTAATGAATCGTCAAAATGTTGAAAGACAGAAATAAGTAGAAAAAACTCACATTACTAAAATAGTATTACAAGAAAATGAGAATATGATAATATCACAGCTGATAAATATTATTATTAAAGTCGCAAAAATTTCCAACTTTACATAACTTTTATAAACGATCTTCCAAACAAACGTAGGCTTAAACTTTGCTCTTTAATGTCTTCTTAATGAGTTCCGAAAAAGAATATTTTTCTTTAAAACAATGTTATTTATGATGTACCTAAGCTTAATGAAAAATGAAAAAGATTATGGAATTTTTCTGTATACATATTTGAATGAAAATATTCATTTAAAATTTACAAAATTGGGTCGGAATCCATACTATAATATTATAAATGCGAAAGTAACTCTGTCTGTCTGTCTGATACTCAATCACGCCTAAACTACTGAACCAATTTGCATGAAATTTGGTATGGAGATATTTTGATACCCAAGAAAGGACATAGGCTACCTTTTATTGCGAAATATGTACCACGGGCGAAGCCGGGGCGGACCTCTAGTAATATTATAAATACAAAAGTGTGTTTATTCGTTTTAATGTTACATGACAGCGGTGAAACGACTCAAACTAATACGAATTTAACATCAGGGGAATCCGCGGGCAAAGAAAAATATATGAATATTGTTTTCAATAAAAATGATGATGATGATATTGTTCATGAAATTAATAATAATTCCATAATTCCAGGGCCCTGGTGAAAGCGCCCAACGACCAGGCGAGTTTATACGTTCGCTAGCTATGCAGATACTGAGCCATTCTGCGCACGCGCGGCCTGTGGATAGAGAGCATAGCGTACGGGATGTGGGTGGAAATAGGTGGCTGGTTTACTTTAATCAGTCGTAAGAATTTCCAATTTAAGGAAGATTAGAAAAATGATTTTAACAATATTTAGGGAAATTTCGATTGACAGAAAAATTACGATAAGTCAGGAAAAATTTCTATAAGTCAGGAAAATTTCCATAAGTCTGGAAAATTTCTATAAGCTGGAAAATTTCCATAAGAAAGGAAAATTTCTATACGCCAGGAAAATTTCTATAAACAAGGAAAATTTCTATAAGTCAGGAAAATTTCTATACGTCAGGAAAATTTATATAGATAAGGAAATTTTGTATAAGTCAGGAAAATGTTTATAAGCCAGGAAAATTTATATACGTCAGGAAAATTTCTATATGTCCGGAAAATTTCTATACATGAGGAAAATTTCTCTTTGCCGCAAAAATTTCTATAAGTCAGGAAAATTTCTATACGTCAGGAAAATTTATATAGATAAGGAAAATTTGTATAGATAAGGAAAATTTGTATAAGTGAGGAAAATGTTTATAAGCCAGGAAAATTTCTATACGTCAGGAAAATTTCTATAAGTCCGGAAAATTTCTATAAGCCAGGAAAATTTATATACGTCAGGAAAAATTCTATAAGCCAGGAAAATTTCTATACGTCAGGAAAAATTCTATAAGTCCGAAAAATTTCTATAAGCCAGGGAAATTTCTATACGTCAGGAAAAATTCTAGAAGCCAGGAAAATTTCTATACATGAGGAAAATTTCTCTTTGCCTATTTCTATAAGTCAGGAAAAATCCATAAGTCGGGAAAATTACGATAAGTCAGGAAAAATTTCTATAAGTCAGGAAAATTTCTATACGTCAGGAAAATTTCTATAAGTCCGGAAAATTTCGATAAGACAGGACAATTTCTATACGTCAGGAAAATTTCTCTTTGTGGGGAAAATTTCTATAAGTCAGGAAAATTTCGATAAGTCAATAAAAAATAATATTATAGATAAATTATGATAAAATACGTATTTAAGGCGATAGAAACGATTCAACTATAAATTTATATTTAAACATGGTTTGCATAATAAATAACCTTATATTTCGTGTTTCTCAGAAAATATAATTCAGAAGAGAACTTAATACAACGGTTCCGTGAGATGGGAGAGGATACGGAAGATTGCTCTAAACCGTTGTTAGGCGATTGTGAAGGTAATATTATTATTTATTCAATTAAATATTTAATTTGATAGATAAATTTAATTTAATCAGAGAGATAATGTAAAAAGCAGTTTTAATCCTACTAATATTATAAATGCGAAAGTTTGTGAGGATGTGTGTGTGTGTAACAAACTCACGCAAATACTACTGACCCGATTACAATGAAATTTAGCACACATATAGAAGGTAACTTGGATTAACACATAGGGTAGGTTTTATCCCGGAAATCCCACGGGAACGGGAACTATGCGGGTTTTCCTTTGAAAACGCGGGCGAAGCCGCGGGCGGAAATCTAGTAAATTTATAAATCAGCAGCTATAAAACGCAGTGGCGCATTACCGACAGAATCAATTGCTAATGACAATTAGCAATTGATTCTGCTAGATATTGACTGATTAAAAAATTGTAGGTACTTATGAAAAATTAAATTCTGAAATAATAAACATAAATTAATAACTATATACACAGATGCCATGGCTGTTTTTATGTAGGTACCTAAGTATTGAAAATAATAAAAGCCATAAAAATGATGTCATACAATTTATTTTGTAATCGTTAGAAATAATAATTTAACCATTCTGCTAGCGCAGTTCGGTAAGGAGAGTAATTGAAAACGTATATAAAATCCTATGAGATAACAACAAAACGAGCTTGATTTTTTAAAATAAATATACATGTTATATAAAATCACCAATATCCAGATTAATTAGATAATTTAATATTATGGAATATGGGCCGTAGTGTACCTGTGCATAGTTTTGTTTTTGTAAGTCAATTAAGTTTTGATTATTTATTTAACTTTTGAAAATGTTATTTACAGAAAGAGAACCATACCAGGTATAGGTATTGTTAAACTTTTTAAATCAGAAATCTCATTGGGGCAGGATTTTCAGTCAAATGGTATAGAAGAATAAATAGACAAAGAGAATTCAATAAATAAAAGGCAAATTGCTTTCCATTAACATTTATTTGTACATGTAACCTAATAAGAAGCTAACTACAAAATAATACGATTGCTACACTTAGATACAATAATAATAAAAACAGAGATTTGTTCATCGACATTGTCTACTCATTTAGTAGTAATACATATTTAATCTAGCAACATTAAATATAGACAAAAGTATTTTGATATGATAACACCCGATTATAAATACACCAAGAAATGCAGAGGTGTTACCAGTACAAAATAAAATACATTTAAAATGTGCAGAAATAAATGAGCAACATTTTAGTTCATAAATAAAGTATAATGAGTGATAATACACAAAATATGTTATTATGTCGTTTTCTCCTTACTGAGATCGATATTTTCAACTTCAAAACGTTTCCGTCACATAAAACTTCGCGAGTCTCATAGTTACTGCCTCATGGAAGTCAAATCTTACCAAAAGTCTGCCTTGATAACTAAAATGTCCAAGCTTGACAAGCTACTACTATATATTCATTTTAATAATCTGTATTTACTAATAGAAAAACACGCAGAAAGCCAACGATGTTTGCAAAGTTGACTGTATTATGACCCTGTAATAAAAACCTAACGTAATTATAATAACAACCATTATTTTCTAACTATAAATGCACAGATAACCTAGTTCAAAGGGAATTGAAGGCCAAACTTTTCGTAAAAAATATAAGTAAAAATATTTACAACAAAATTACATCCAAAACTAATAGATATCAAATAATTTCTCAATAAAATGCCATTAATTTCAAACGATTGCTAAAAATGGTTAATTATTTATTTACTAAAGTTTCAAATTACTGTCTCTAATAATTCCATCAATGTTTTTAACATTTAAAATTTTAACAATCAGTGATCGCATAGCGAATTGAACAATCTAAAAAGGGAAACATTAATATTTATCAAGAACATTTAATAAACTTTCATAACGATGAAAGTGTACAATAAAGACGAGGAACAAACTTTATTGGCACTGATAGTATCAGTAATTCAAATATTACACATAACATAATAAATGTAAAGGTGCCTATCTAAATAAGATTTCGGCATTATTCATAAATAGTTCGATTCATATGCCAAAACATTCCATACAAGCATGATTATAATAAATATCACAAACTAACCTCTAAACAGGAAGACGGGGCAAAATAATAGCGACCACCAAGCGAACATGCAATACACACGGGACTTAAGTGCTCTAGGTGAATAAATGTACTACAACAATGTATGGAAACGCCAACAATTCAAAAATGCTTCTTCGCACAATTGATTATCACCCAATCGCAAGAATTGGATGAAAATCACTCACTCTCAATCGTTCGTTCGGCACACATTGCGGTAGCGCGTCGCCTACGTACTAGGTGCATTATGGGTATAAAAGGCGGGGCTCACTAAAACGAAGCGAATAAAACAAATCAAACGGGTAAAAAGTGCATCACGTCAAAAATAGAAAAAAAAAAGTATCTACGAAGTAAAATTTTTTCGATTTTTTTTTTCGTTTATATATTTTTTTATTCGTGTATTTTCTAGAAAACGCATTCTTTTACAAGATAACTAGATGAGGGTGGAGACCCGCAACGCTCCCACGCGCGGCGCTCGGCCGCCCGTTTGAGTATTGCGGGGCTCGACGCCGCCCACATTAGTGGCCGGCGTCTTAACTATTTTAATAACATTTACCAGCTGACATGAATTACGCACTTTCAGCAAAGAAAAATATGTCAAAACACTACTAACAATTTTTTCGACTTGCAACTAGTGAAATCAACTCTACTTGACCATTAATCGATTAGATGTTTTAGTTCGTTTAAGAACCCCCTCGATTAGTTTGTCCGCGAATGCACAATGTTTTAGTGTCACACCCTGTGTCGGAAATGTCGGCTTCGCTCTCACGCGTCCGTCGCACCGCATCGTGCGTGCGGCGGCGGAGCGCCCACACACCGAGCCCTGCGTCGTCGCCACATAATTTCCCAGAATTCCGTACGAAATACAAGATTCCAATAAGCGAACGGATCTCGATAATTTAACATCGCAAAGGACGTCCGATTATACATTTTTTTTTTTTATCAATGCAATATGTTTCATAGAGACGAGATGCTTTAAGAACACATTCAATACACGTTTATCAATAAAATCTGAAAACATAAATCTCAATTGAACGATGTACCCGCAATGTAAACAACTTCGCAATATCGGGAAGACATAACGTAAAAGAACCGCAATTTAAAAGTGCCCGGGTTTGAAAATAGGCAAAGGTTCGTCTCTACATGAGTTTGGTTGATTGGTTGGTTGGTTGGTTGGTTGGTTGATTGTTGGTGTGTAATGGTTGTCTAGAGTTGACATACTGCGGCCTGTTGGGGGCAGCTACTCTGCGCCAGCGTCCTCACTGATTGTCTTGCCCGCTTTCTCTTGGGAAATGTTTTGACCTGCAATACAGAGACATGTGTGTAAAAATGCTCATTGAAGAGTGTTTTAAATATGACTACTTATTTATAAAATCTCGTGATACATAACTATTATCCCGGCATCATTATTACTAATATTGCAGGATTTTTAACAAAGATGAACTATGAATGAATTTATAGAGAAGAGAGTTTCAAAAACCATGCTTAAAATTAACATTTAAAAGTAAATTATAGTGTAAGTGGTTAAAAATGACACACTGAAAATAATACTGCTATAAGACATCATGGAACAGGGGCAGTGCATTGAAAAACTTGACACGTCGACCTTGGAGATATTGAAAGATTTCAACCTATCGACACTATACCAAACACCACAAGCTAAACGAGAACTGACCCTTTTTCGCTGATGAAAGTATGCACTTCTTGCAGCTTATGAAGAAAAAGGAGACACGTTGGAGTTGGGTGTGGAGGGCATGAGGTCCATCGTCTTGCACACCCAGCCCGCTATGTCCACGCGCTCAGCCTCCGCGCCGCGGATCCACTCGTGGTTCTGTACACGTGTTTGGATTAGTTATATATTAAGATTTTGTAGTGATTATTGTGTCCGCTCCTGTTGGCCTCGCCTTCATTCGCGTGGTTAAAGAAAATTAACAGTTGTCATACATGGATTGATACAAATGCGCCTCATATGGATCTTTCTATGTAAATGAGATGTATTACTGCAGCCTATGTCACTCTCTAGCCTCTTAAATATCTCTATACGCAAAAATCATACATAAAAAATCGGCCTTATATCACATGAAATAAGGACAAATAAACAAACAAACACGCTTACGCATTTATAATATCCATACTGAGGCATAGACACAAAGGAGAATGGCGAAACTGGGCCTAACTGTTACAGAAATCATAATATATTTAAAATTCATTATGTTAATTTTAATAATTATTTGTAAAATATTGACTTCTGATTCTATGGGAAAACAAATCATTGAAAAAAAAAGATAAATCGTTCACTACCGGTCTTATCAAGCAAAGATGTCAGTGTTGTCAGGAGTAAAATAGTCAAATATATAGATTAATACGAATGAATGTTTATTTTTCATTTTTAGTTTTATTGAATTCAAATGCTATAAAAATCAGAAGCAAAACTTAACTTTTTTTAACAAACATCTTAATTTATTTAGGTCATTCTATAAAATAAAAACATATTTTACTTAATCAATAATAATTAAAACTTTTTTTATTTAGGTAGCTGGCCATTAATAAATGTCAAATTATTAATCATAATTGTGTCAGTGATGAGTGATTTGTTATGTTTGTTGTTTGACTTTTGAGTGAAGTTTTAGTAACGTTTTATTCAAAATTGCCTTAATCGTCTATTTTTACTCTAAAGATATTATTTGAATTGATTAGTCTTTATGAAAGCGAATCCTGATTCATCCATTTATAAAGATATAAGAAATGTACCTACCTAGTGATTGTTGATGTTTTGGTAAGTTAAAATGTGTGTTGAATAATATGTGTTGGAGCCAATATTTCTATTACCTGACTGTTCTACTGTTACACTATTACTAGCTAGACAATGTAGATAGAAAATAAACTTACCTGGACCTAGAAAAATGCAATGCTATTCATTTAACTCAAGCAAACTAACTTTTATTTTTGTTACTTTACACCCCAATATCTCTGCTATCCCATAGAACAGATCTTTAATTATTATATTCATAGAATTTGTATATTTTTATCTATTTAATCCCCCATAAATGATCAGTGTAAAGATCAGGCCCAGAGTCCTATGGGAGTTTGCCATTCTCCTTTATAATTAATATTTTCGATTGGGAACTTGTTTCTCTAAGTTTCCAAAGTCATATCTTGATCGGTGAAAAAACATTAAGGTATGTTATATTTCAATAAAGTTTCATAAAACTTATACTGGATATATTATGTACTTCTATAAAATTTTTGAAAGAATAATGACATATTATTATCATTATAAAAACAAAAACAAACTCACCATCAGCGTCTTAAGGTCGGCCCTTTCATCGGGGTTTTTCTTGAGACATCGATCAACAAAATCGGTGAACTCGTCGGAAAATACTCCACCCGGAAGCTTTGGTGGAGGTTCGTTCACTATGTAATCTAGTAGCTCGAATATCGCCATTGGACGAGGCGAATTTGGCGCCTAAAAAGTGAATAAATAAAAAAAGTTTTTCATTTTTTTTTTCTTATTGATTCGAACTTTATACTAGAAAAAATGCAATAGTTCTATATGTGAACTAATTAATGTTTTACGAACAGTTAGTATGCTACAAAAAGAGTATTCATGGTCTGATAATATGAAGATGCAGGATGATTCTCAAACGAATTTTCGATATACAGTTTAGATATAGATATTTTGCTTAGAGAGTGTGTGAAATATTAACTATTTTAAATTATACCTACGCTTTAATTTCATAAAGAATAATAATATATTCATGTGCACGACCCATTAAGGTGAACCTTAACAAATTCACTTTGCATTCTTATCACATATAACGGATGTATGCAACTGATATGTGAATAAGTAAAACAACTGTTCTTTTTATGCAATATCGACAAGATAGTTTTTACAAGAATTTAAATATTAATATTAAATTTCAACATGGTAAAGACATATCAGGTTGTAAAATGTATATTTCACTATCATTTATGGAAGCAAAATTTTAAATTTTTTATAATACAATTTAAAAAACAAAATATTTTTTTTTATAAATTATAAAAAATATATTATTTACCTGGCCGGGCGAGTGATCTTCATTCTGACCGCCAAATATAGCAGCTAATGTTTTTGCATCGGGCGGCGGTATAGGGTACATGCCTATAGCCATCTCTACTAGCGATAGACCGAGAGACCAAATATCTGATTGCACTGAATAGTGTGTGCCTTGAAGACGTTCCGGCTGGAAATAAAACCATTATAACGATTACAATTATTGAAGCTAAATTTAAGATTTGATAAACCTATTGGCGGAAGTCATTTATATCTCATGACGCAAATTTGAATTTCATTGGACTCAAGGTAATCAAAGGGATAACATTATAGATACGTTGTATACGCTCTAGAAGGGCAATACGAAATTAAGGTAATTGCCCAACTTGTAAAGATGAGTGTGCAAGATGTAATGTGTTTATCAGAAATTCAAAATTTTAGTTCACAACTTCTAATAATAGTACTTTGATGATACAGTAGAATCCTTTTATTATGACTCCGGTTATATTGACCAACCGCTTATTATGACGTATTTCACAGCAAAGTTTGGTTTTCATATAAAATTCTTAATAAAAGTCGGATAAAATGACTTCGTTTATAGTGACATATCGTTTATTGTGACCAATTTTTAATGAATTGTCCGGTTATACTGACCGAAATGAATTCTAAAACTTTCAACACTAATTTCTGTTTGGGAAAATTGAGATATCTGACAACACTTTTTTTTTTGTTTGTTTTGAGTCTCAATGTGTAGGCATCTCTATTTTGTTTCTCTGTATTAGATACTAACAAAAACAGGAGATTGTTTATTTTCTACAAAATGCTTTGTATAACGTCCGCTTATTATGACGTGTTTGTCGATTCCCTTCGATGTCATTATAAACGGATTCTACTGTAACTAAACGAATTTAACTTAAAAATATAATAAAAATTATTTAAAATCAATTATACATACCGACATATAACTTCGCGTTCCCACAAAGGAGTTGGCCATCGAATCAATGAGTTGTCCGGACACACCAAAATCGCAAATCTTAATCTCTCCGTTGCTGTTCACGAGAATGTTGGATGGTTTCACGTCACGGTGCATTATTGCGTGCTTGTCTCGCAAGTAGCTGAGGCCCTTTAATACTGCTGATGTGATTGTTCCTGAAAAATATTTTGCTTAATTGTTTAGAGGCTCAATGATTCATAATATTAAAGATATGGGTGATTTTTACAGATATTTTTATATAATGTCTAAGAAGATTCACATCTATATTCAATCCTAATGTAGATTACATTAGAATTGAAATACCTCAACTGGATTTTTATATAATTAAGGTCTCATAAGGTCTCTATCTGCACTATATTAATTTAATTAAACAGTTCAACATATTTTAAATACATATTATTAATGGCAGAACTAACAGAAGTGTGAGAAATACAAAAATTACATTCACAATAACCTTACTGTGTAGAAGAAAATAAACATTGAAACCCATTTAATTAATTAATTTCTACCTAGAATTGACTCAGGAATCCTTCCAGCTTTCTTCAATATCAAATCCAACGATCCACCATCCATATATTCCATGCAAATAGATATTTCGCCATCGCTATAAAATGCTCCGTAGAAACCGACAATGTGAGCAAAGTTACATTCGTGAAGTACTTTCAGTTCCCTTATAATCTGTTTCTTAATAGCTGGCTTCACTTCGAGATGGATTAGTTTCCTTGCCATGATGAGACCCGTGGACTTATGGCGCACCTTCATCACCACACCACCATTTCCTTGGCCTGAAAAGTAATAAAAAATATTTTTTATAACATTCTATGAACTATTCAAACATTTAAAAGATTCTTTAATTCATGTTGATTCAATTAATTATATTTAATGTAAGTAACAGTATCAAAATAATAATTTTCAAACATATCTTAAATTAATATTAGACATTTTTACATACACGGTTTTGTTATTCTTTTATTTTAGTTCATAAAAAAAAAATAAGAGGATGTAATACATAAAAATATTCAATATTTTACCTAGTTCACCAAGCTTTTCAAAGTCATCATCGCTCAGTTCGCCAATCTTCTCTTTCTGGCAGAGGAAGACTTCTATTCTTCGTCTCTGTGTGTCGTCCATTTCGATCTGCTCCAGTCGCTCAGTGAGAGCTTCAATACTCGTCTTTGATTTGCCAGCTAAACCTTGTCGTCTATAAAAAATAATTTACATTTAACATATGATTTATGGTTGCAATTATGAATACATAAATACAAACTAACTGGTAAGTATAGTGGTTTATTTAAACAAGTCCCTGTCTGTCCTGCAGGAGACAGAATGCGTACTTGCCAATAAAGAAATAGATGAATAATGCATCTACCCAAAAACCCACAAAGAGACAAGGGAATTGGGAGGGAGAAAAAAACTTACAAAATGATAATGCATTATGTATATGTATCACAACTTTCATACTAAACCCTCAAATACTTGGCAATTCAAATAGCAAAACAGTTACTAGTTATACTACCATACTACTACATACTTTACTGAATTTAAATGAGATGTAAATTAGGCACAATATAAATATAACGTAAAAAACAATAACAGTCTGTGCAAATTATTAATTGCCACATCTATTCAATGTTGAATACCTGTGTAGAATACACACAAGGATGTTCTTCCTTTTAATATTAACATATACTATTAATGAAATGAATATTGCATGTAAAAGATTAATGAAATTATCAAACTAAAGGATTTAAAATGTTATGCTCAAAAATTATTATGTTTCCACAGTACATTAAAATTAAAACAAGTCTTGTATATATTTGAATACAATATATTGTTAGCTTGAATTCATACACTACTAATTTAAAATAATAGTTCTTAATATAACACAGGTGATGCATAGAATATAAAATAGCAGACATCTGGTTGCTAAGGCTATGAATCATATTATAAAGCTGAATCATGACATGTCTGAACACAGATATGCTTTTTATATAAACTAAGTAAAATTTGATAATAATTATTTATTTGAATATTAATAAATTAGGTAGATATAAAAAACATTATCAAAATGTATTTAAAATATGTTTTGTTAAAATACTTTTTTGTTCATAAATACAAGATAGATATGCCATTAATTGATAATGGTAAGGCATTTTGTAGACTGTAATTTTCATAGATTTTAAGATATTGTGTTTTTATGAGAAATTTCACATGATTAATCCTTACTAATATCCTTACTTTCCTTATTAATTGTTACTAATGAACTATCAATCTGAACGGTTGTAGTAGATTGTTTGTATTTCTAAAAGAATTTCATGGTTTGATTGGCTTGAGAAGCTAAAGAGTGAGTTATATTTTTTACTACTCTGATACATTTCTTTGCATGGTAATTTCCATTCTTTTACCATGGAGGCAAAGCTACAAGTAAAGTATTTATTATTATAAAAGTCTGGTATTCTATACGCAAGATAGTAATAATACATTTTGATGTGAAAGAACAATGTCAGAGACCACACAATAATTTAAGAAATCTATGGTAATGATTTTTAATGTAGTAAGAAATTTACAGAAATTACTTATTGTATTGATGCAAATTGTTAATTAAGAAGAATAATATAAAGATAACAATGGGCAAAAATTCAGAAAAAAGGTTATTTTTTAATTTATCATAACTTATTTTAGTCTGGAAAGATCTTTTGATATACAATCTACAGAAGTCTTATCAATGTTGTGGTATTCAAATGTAAAATTCAGTCAATGTAGTACCCAATGTAAATCCAATACTTTTTTTAAATATGAGTATTGTGTATAATTGATAAAGTATGTACTTATAGTAAATATTTATATGTAGTATGTAAAATAAAATTTAATTTATTCATCAATTCTTATACATTATAGGTATCTGCTGATTACCCAAAACTGATATAAGGTATAAAGGTACTTGAATTATACATATAATTTACATTTTTATTACAAACTCAAAATCAATATATTAATATAAAATTAATTGTACTTACTCTGAAGCAGTAGCTGATTTCAGCTGTGGTGTCATATTAGACGGTGTTACTGCTGGAGCCGTATCTATAGACCCTGGTGGGAGGGTCAAGTTTAATTTATTCTTCGACATTTTACTCATTTTTAATCAATGTTCGTCACGGCATTTATACAGTTAAGTAATCTCCTTTTTGCTAAGAACACCTTAACGCAGTCAAACACCGGGTCCGTGTAACAACATTAATCAACAAAGAAACACAAATTATAAACAGACAAGTTTCGCAAGCATTGGAGGAATTATAATAGGTATCAATTTATCAGTAATCAGGTGGATACACAGAGTACTTTTTTATATGGTGGATACAATAAAATTTCGATTGACTTGACGTTTTATGACGTCACTAACGTTCTGTCATTTGTACCACAGATAAGCGTTAGGGCATTTATACAGTTAATTAAGAATCTGGCGTCTAGGCCGGAGTATAGGGCGACTGAGTGAGGAACCTACGGACTATCCGAGCGTTTTCCGAACTGGATATAACTGGATATACTTATTAACTGGATATATTATGTACTTATGATTATAGTGTGTAGGTACAGTACTCCAAAAGTAATAATGCGCATAGAAAATAGAAATCTTCGTCACTGTTCGGCAACTGTCATATTCCCGGAGCGTCCGAAGATGATATGTATATAGAGTGGTATGGATTTTCTTCATGCATAATTTAGTCAAATTATGTGTTTTGTGCTAAAAGAGATTAATATTTATTTGTAAGTAACGATTTTGTTTCGATAATTCCTTGTTAGTAAATAGCGAGGATAACCCCACGATTGCGAATATAATATCTTTGTTGGATTAATTTACTATAATATAGGAAAATTTTATAGAACTTTTAAAGTGTCTCACTGAAGCTGGTGTAATGATGGAAGAAAAGAAGGTTAAAATAACACAAAATTTATATTGTATAAAATATGGTTTTCAAACACAGGTTTACATTTAAACCATATAAATCTAATCATTAAAATCTCATTTCAAAAGTATTTATAGTACTGATCATTCTTCAATATTATCACAATTACAAAAAAATAAAAATAAAAACAATCAAAATCAGGGATTATCTTTATTTCTGACATTTTAGATACATCGGAACTTTCATTATGCTCTTCTTCATTTTCACTTTCCCTACTGCCATCACCTGTGTAAATCATTTCATCGATTAATTCAATTCACCTTTAAAAACAAAACCAAGAAGGGTATGTAATAGCAGCTCTATATAATTCCACACAGAGAGAACACGTGCAGTCACCACCAATATTTAAAGACGACTGACGGATTTTTGAGTTTTTTGACTGACAGGCTACCGTCACCTACCACCCGAATTGTTTTTGATTGTGTATGACCGTGAATTGACTTCTATTTCTTTTGAACAAGGTGTAAAATGCAAGTGCATTGTTTAGGGCTCTTACGATTCAATGATTCGAGTGTTTTCGGAAATACGACAATTAGCGAAGATTTGCATGCGCATTATTAATTTTGGAGTACTGTACTGTATATTATTATTGTTAATAACATTTTGTACTACTATAACTTGCTCTGTATTTTGTACCTCTTTCTCCTCTCATTATTTCATGTAAATGATATGACAAATAAAATACAATTTTAAAATGACATCTTAATTTTAAATTGACTTAGTGAAAGCTCATTATCACATTGTTTGTATGCATTTTCTGAGTAAATTTCCTATGGTAATGTACATTAAAATTATTTACACCATCAGAAAGTAGATATTTCAACGAACAAAAAGCCCCCAAACTTTTTGAAAAAAGCTGATATTTTGACGTCAGAATTTTCGATTGAAAATTAGGTTGTTTTTTGACGTGACAACGTCTTAAATTAGGTTGCGGCTGGGAGTCACTTATGAAAAAGTGTAACGCTCGGTAACGTTACGATGAGTCACCGAACGAGAGAGAGGCCCGCCGAATGCCTTGCGTCTCTCTCCCACTCAACTATGATCGTTGTCACGTAAAATCTTCGCCCGTAAAACCGACTTTACAGGCAACCATTTTTTTGGTATTAAGTTGAAATAAGGCGACAAAATAAATATTTTCAATCAAATAAATTACAGTGTATTTGGGATATAATAAAGTAAGTTTTCACCAAATTTCGTAGAAAAAAAATAAATTTTGAAGTAGATAAAAATAAAAAACCAAAAACTTGGTTTTTTTAATCATCATCATCATCATCATCATTCCAGCCTTTCAGGACGTCCACTGCAGGACATAGGCCTCCCCCAAAGATTTCCAAAACGACCGATCACCAGCGGCCTGAATCCAGCGGCTCCCCGCCACTTTGATCAGGTCGTCTGTCCATCGCGTTGTAGGCCGTCCCACACTGCGACGTCCTGTACGTGGTTGCCACTCAAGAACCTTTTTGCCCCAACGGCCATCGGTTCTGCGGGCTATATGCCCAGCCCAGTTTTTTTAATTTTTCACCTAAATTTTGAGGTTATGTGAAAAAAATTGTTAATACAAAAGTTGTAGATCTTTTTATTACCTACAACTTTGCCATTGAACTTTTTTTCCATAGGACTTGTAGTTTTGTCGGAATTTAAGAGAAACCATTTTTAGCCTTAAAAGCTCCCCCCCTCCCACTTCCCGAACTCGGATTGTCTGTAATTTATTTTTCCTTTAATTTTTATCACATTCCCCTCCTTTTCTAATGGGTTTCATCCTACTACTATTTTTTTAGGTTTTTATGATTTTGGAAGGGATTGGCCCTGGTGTATATAATACATTCGCATTCATAATATTAGAAAGTGTATGATACAAAACACACCACAAAATTATTTTTAATACATTTTTAAAAGAGTTTTAATTTTAAAGTTAAATAAATAATATGTTAAAATATTATAGTTCTTCTTGTAAACTATCGAGTACAGCGTTGGTCAAGTCACATCACTACGATCACGTGGCGGCAGTGAGGCGCGCGAAGGGTGCGCGAGCGAGCCTGCGCGTGTCCGCCTCCCACTTCCCCTTCACCCCCGCGATGCTAGATTTATTTTCATACAAATAAATACAACAATAGATTTACTTATGAAATGTGATACTGGATTTCAATTTTGTGTTTTTTCTAGTATCGTTCTTGCAAGATCGAACTGCACATATTTTCACCGTGTTTATTCGTAAATATGAAAAAAATCCCTAGAGAAACGCACTTCGATAGCACTCAACCACGACTACGAGCGCTCGCGGCGGGAACGTTGTGTTGTTCCCACCTGTGCCTACTGTTCCCACTTCGTTGTTCGCACTCTATAGTTAGTATATATTATATACTCTAAGGATGGGGTGCTAAATTTGCATTGGTACGTATATTATATACTTAACCCCTCATTCCCGGTGTCTAACTATCTAGATCTGAATGACATCGCATGCGTAATTTCTAAAATGGCGGCCAGAAATTGCCTTTCACAAAAAAATTAATTATTCCGCATTCAAGCCATATTTTATCATTCTGAAAACGACAATTTACTCATTGATATATTTCCTATCTTATAAAAATTGATATGATTATTAGGTACCAAGAAAGTATAGCTGTTTTACATGTCCAAAGTTTGCAAACGTGTTCTATGGACTAGATTGCAGAAAATAAATGCATTCTCAGTTATAATACAAATAACAAGGACCTATGCTATCCACTTATGTAAACAATTTGACGAATAACACTGAGATGTTTATAAAAACGGCACTTGAAACACGACCCAACGAAACAATAACATCACTAGGGATGTACCTATTCTTTTTCTAGTTTATCGATAGTCACGTTTTGTGTAAGGAATACAAGTATAGGGTAATAAAAAAATACAACATGTTACAATTGCTTTATTTGCACGAAAAATATAAACAGTGGTTATAATGTTCATCATCATCATCATCATCATCATCATCATTGCGTTCAACTCAATTTGAAATAAATATATTGCTGGATATGTGTATTTCCTAATCGGCGGCATTCCCATAAAATTCTTGTTATTATACCGAAGGCTATTATCTTCATCCTGTGAAAAAAAAAACATTTTTATCTATACAAATATTATAAAGACGAAAAGTTTGTATGTATGTATGGTTTTCACGCATTATTCGCACGCATATTATTCTGGCGAATACACAAACTTTCATATTTACAAATACATATCATTATATTATACATCCAACCATAATCATCTGTCGACCTATCGATAAAGCTATCGACAATCCTCCGTAACTATTCAAATACGCCTTGCAAGCCATTCACCACCGTACATTCATACAAATAGGGATCAAAATGGCGTGCTTGAAATTTATCAAGAAAACCGTTATTTTGATACATCGAATACAGAAATTCTCGTATTTTTATTACAAGATTTCTAATAAAAATGATTAGAAAAAAGGTCAAATCTGAATGGAAACTAGTTTCAATTGAGTGTTTTAGTAATTTTATAGTATTCACGAAGCTAAATCGCAATGAATTCTCCGGAAATATGCGACAATAGGTAGTCACTTTTGAACTTGAAAATCACTGATATTACAATGTATTTTTTACAACCAATTATCTACAGAGCTTCAATATATGCACAATAACACAGTTTAGTAACAGTTATCCGATATTTTATAGTACTTACCTTACAAAAATCCAATAAACACGCACGAGTTGCACAATGACACTTCAAACAAAGAGGCCTCTAAACGTAGATAAAAAATATAGAAGCGTCCATAGTTCACTGTATTTTTTCGTTTGACTCGATGGCATATTTATCAATGTTTGTCTATGACTAAACTTGTTCAAACAAAAGTAGACTCTAAATATATTATATTTCGGGTTAAAGTCGATGAGCAAGCGCGCCCCGATAGGGCCTAACGGTGTTGAACAGAATGGCGTATTACGTCATAGCGCGCCCCGATCGGGCCTTACGGTGATCAAGAGGTTAAAATTAAAAAGTGGGTGTAGTATATTTCAGTATTGTACTTGCAGAAACCTTGTTTTTACATTTAAAAATGTACTTTACAAACGGGAAAATATTATATTCTAGCATCGAAAACGTTTATGCTTATATAATATGTGTTTTGAAATAATATGTAACACTACCAATTCCTGAACGAATCTTCAATCTCCCGCGCTTTCGGCTCAACTGTCAAAACTTTGCTATTGAGAAATGCGAATGTGTTCATTGTTGAATAGATCTAAATAACAAAAAGCAATGTGATTGGATAAACTGTTTATAAAGCAGTTAATTATTATTTTATTGGCATAGTGTACGTATTTGTCTGTATTTTGCGCACTATGAAACCTCAAAAATCACCTGAAAATGAAGAAGTGACGCCGTCCAAGAAAAAACTGAAGCAAGCTCGGCTTCCATTTAAACTTTTAACTGAAGTATCACCAAAAACTGATGTAGTGCAAACAAGAAAGAGAAAACTCTCGGTACCAGATCCGCAACCAGTCACAAAAGTTGGTAAAATAACCAAAGAAAATGAAATATCAAATGAGTTAGTCGTGATCAGTGATGATGACAGTAAGGATACTGAAGGAACAAAAGTGGAGAATAACCCTAAACATCTCAATCCATTCGTCAAATTAGTTGATACCGCGTGGAAAAAGAAACTTAATAAAACAAAAACGTCTAGAAAAAAGAAAAGTGTATTAAATAATAATGTTACGGGAGTTTGTAATGGCAAAAATGAGATTGGAACAGCAAATGATTTGGTCAATGATGCAAATAATACTTCCCGGTCTGAAACAACTGCAGACGTCGAGAAAATGGATGTTGATGAGACAGAAGATGCAGATCATAATGAAACTGTAGAGCCATCTGGAGAAGTTGAAAAATCAACAAAAAACTCAAAGTCCGATTTACTAGAAAATGAAAAATTAGATAGTAGTAAAAATAAACAGGATATAATATCATTGGAGGACTCTAATGATCCCACTGATATTGAACCCAAATGTGATGATAATGTGGAAAGTGTAAAAAGTAATAATGATGAAGAAAAAAATGAAGATAATAGTGATTCAGAGAATAGTGAGGTTGAATGTAGCAAAAATACTAAGAAAGAGGGATCTGAAAGTACAGAAAAGGAAAAAAGTCCTGTAACACCAAGAAGAAAAACTCGGAATAAGGTCAATAATAGTAATAAGAGCCTTAATACTTCCCAAATAAGTACAAGTGATGATGTTAGCTCTACTCCTAATACTCCTAAACGTACCACCAGATGCTCTTCAGTTGTTGCAAGTGAAGGGGATGTCTCGTTAAATGAATCTGCAAACACAAATCTCACTCCCAAACAGGTAAGAAAGCATATACAGTTTTGGTCCATAAAAATAAATGCTATAGATAAAAGATTAACTATTTATTTTGCTATATTTTTTATCCTTTTTTGCCTTTTTACATAATATTTGTGGCAAATAATAAAAATTTTCTGAGTGCATTGAAAATTGTAATGATGTTTTTAATTTCTAACATGAAAGCAGTGAATATCTGTTCAAGAAAAAAATAGCATTTATGAGAAACCTCATCCTTATATTGTATAATTAAAAATATAGTTTATATATCTCTAAAATGCACTTCCATCAAGGGTTAACAGATAACAGTACAAAATATAACTTAAAGTAAGCTATGCACCTTTATATTATTAGTATGGAAAATGTCCATTGTTATAAATTTATTATTAATTCACAGGCACAAAAGAAACTCGAATCTGCTAAAAAGAAAGAAGAAAGGGATAAGAAAAGACAACAGGAAAAAGAGGAAAGAGCTAGAATAAGGCAAGAAAAAGAGGAACAAAAGAAAAAGGAAAGGGAAGAAAAGGAAGAGGCCAGGAAACGAGAGAAGGAAGAAAAGGAGGAGCAGAAGAGGAAAGAGAGAGAAGAGAAGGAAAAGCAGAAAGAATTAGAAAAAAGTGAGAATCATATTTGTTTGTATAATTTATTTAAATATACATTAGAACCCCATTAAGTCGAACCTCGATAAGTCAAAAACCTCCAATCTCGAAAAAATGTTTTGTTCCCTTCCCTTCAATCACCAAAACCTCCATTACTTGAAATATCTACCCTCTGTTAGTCAAAATAATCACAGAGTCCCTCCAAGCCATTTTGGTACATATTTTCACTCTATAATTCGAAAAATTATTTGACCTCTGTATTTCGAACATAGCAACGTTTTATTTTACAACCTTTACAACTTGATCATTAGGAATTTATTCAAATTTATAAGAATAAACCTCAAACTCTTTACGTCGAATCAAAATCCGCCTAAGTCGAAATCCTCCATAAGTTGAAAACTCTATAACTCGAATTTTTTGGCGTCTCCCTTGATGTTCGACTTATAGAGGTTCTACTACTATCAATTTTTGCCTTTGAGTGAAATGAATTTAATTTGTGCTACATGGAAATACAATAATCAATAATATAGAAATTAAGCATTTTTGACTGTATATTATGGAAAAATTTATATTATGATTAAGTAAAAATGCTGCTTACCCATATTCTAATTTTTATTTTGCTTATAAAATAATTGAAATACTTTTTTAGAACTGAGAGAAGAAAAGGAGGAGCAGAAACGGAAGGAAAAAGAAGAAAAGGAAGAGCAAAGAAAGAAAGAAAAGGAGGCACGAGAAGAAGAGAAAAGAAAGAAACAAGAGGCTTTAGAACAAGAAAAGCAAGAACAAGAGCAGAAAAAGAAAAAGGCAGCGGAGGCATTTGTGAGCTTTTTTGTTCCGAAACAAAAATCGGAAAAAGATCAAACCACAATTTGTTTCAGTAAAAATGATATGTTATCAAACTTCACTATTAAAGCGGACATGAGATTAGCCCCAGCTGTACGCGTAACTTTAGCAGATGATAAAAAACAAGCATTAGATAATTTCCTACAGACGCAAAATATAAAAGATCTGTACATAAAGAATATCAAAAATGGTGAAATAAAGCCATTGAGAAGTGGCAAGACGTGGCCACTGGATGAGAAAGATGATGATGTTATGATTATTGGTATGTTTTTATTAAATTGGCTTTATGTACAAATATAATTCTCTCTTAATTTAATTTTTCTTGAATATTCAGTTCAGTTTTTTGGTTCTCATATCATCCAAACTAGATAACTGCGACATGTAAATTATGGTGATAGTTATGAGATATTATAAATAAAACAAAGAATGTATGTGCTTTCATTTTATTTCATTTATACATACATAGAATTATAATAAGCTCCAATTCCAATATTTTGCCAACTATTTCATATTATGCCTTACAATTACAGAAGACGAGTTGCCTCCAATAGACGGTGCTGGGGAGGTTCTAGAATGTGACTCAGTTGTAAGAGAAAAGTTAAGGCCCAAGTTGCTGAGTTTCCATGAAAACCGACGTCCACCTTACTGGGGTACCTGGAGAAAGAAAAGTGCACATATTAATCCAAGACAGCCTTTTAAAATGGATGAGGTATGTTATTTTATTTTGTTTAATATAGAAATGTTTGTAAAGGTGATTTAATTTGTATAAAATTTGTGTGATTGGTGTTTAGTAACAAATAACATTTTGTAAAAAAAATATATTATCCTTATATGATACTTAAAAAAAAGTCACTGCATCAACTACATAGTACATAGTATGAAACAAAGTCACTTTCTCTGTCCCTATGTATGCTTAAATCTTAAAAACTACGCAACATGGTTTTTTTAATAGATTTGTATGATTGAAGGGGTATGTAAGTATGTATAATTTTATTAGGTTTTAGACAGAGCGGGCGAGGCCGCGGGCGGAAAGCTAGTTTCTATAGTAGAGCCATATTAATAGGCAACATTTGACAGTTCAACAAAATTCAACAACGTAACCTAGTAACGACGACATAGAATAACATGATATTTCGGTTTGTTAGAACTGCACATTTGCTTATTTACACTTATAATTACGATTACATATTTATAATAATCATGACCAATACAAGTAATTTTAAGATTTTATTTTACTGATAAACCATTCTAACCAAAATTAACAATTTCTGATTTAAAGAACTGACGTCGCTACAATTTTGTGTCAATAAACCTTTTTTCTTTTTAAATACCAGAGACGTTACTCTAAAAATCGAAATCTGACATCTAGAATCGAATGCATTGTTTACTTGTGAATAAAAATCATCATAAATTAATAAATGCATTGTTTTTTTTTAATTATGTGTTATACTTGTCTTATTTTGCTCCTTAAATTTACGAAAGAAAGTGGGACAGGGATTCGCCTGATGAATTTTAAAATTGGAATGTGTTTCAAGTTCGATTGACAAATGTTTCAAGTCCGTATCGATTAATTCAATTTAATCGATGTTTTTAAGCAGGTTACCTCTCTTCGAAGATAAAATTGATAGACGTCAAATGTTGCCTATTAAATTGGCTCGACTATATATACGATTTGATCTATGCATATCTATATAATGCTTTTAATATCTGCTTAAAAATAGGTAATTGAACAAATAAATACGCCAGTTTAATTTTAATCACATGCCTTATTGTATTTATAGAAACAACTGGACTACGAAGTAGACAGTGACGAAGAATGGGAGGAGGAGGAGGGTGAAAGTATAGATGGTAGCGCTGCGGGCAGCGACAATGAGGAGGGGCCTGATGAATATGAAGTGGACAATGAGGTGTTTGTGCCGCATGGGTACTTGAGTGACGAGGTCCGTGCTATTTGCAAATAAAACATTACAAGTATTAGTATTAGTATTTCAATTAAAAGACAAAAAATATTTATGATAAACTAACTTAATGAACTAACCATTGATGTCAAAAGAAAAACCCTTTTATAAATGTAAAAGATACTACAGTAATGCTATTAGGGATATAATTAAAGAAATAATTGAAAAAAAGTGATAAAGGATAGTGTCTTGATAATAAGTGTTACTTTTATTCATATAACAATTCTTAATTTCCAGGAAGCAACTATGGACGACGATGACGTATTGTCTCTCTCACCTGAAACACAAAAAGCAAGACTGAAAAATTTAGAAGATGAATTCGAGTCGGAAATGAAAAAACCGACGGAAAAATTAAAACCTAGACTCTATGGTCTGTTGTGGGAAACGGCTGACGGCGGGAAACCAGAAAAGTGTGTTGATGCTCTATGGAATTACTTTAGCAAGATGGCTATGATTATGAACGATCCAACTCCTTTCTTGCAACCTTCGACAGAAACCGAAGGTACAGAGAAGAAAAAAGTTAAAAAGAAAAAAGTGCCTACAGACACTGAACTAAAGAGTCCCAACGCTGAGAAAAAGAAAAAACCGAAAGCCGAATCTAAAGAAAACAAAACTAAAAATGAAAAACAAGAAAAGAACCAACTGGGTATTAACGCATTTTTGACTAAATTAAAGACTTCGTAAATTACAACTCCATTGTTAGTTCAAAAATTTTATTTTTATGTTTAATTATCTTAGATCATTAAGTAATGGATGGAGTACGCTGGCAAATGTTCTAACTAAACTTTCTGCTGATTTTGGTGCGGGGAGGGTAACTCACACTATTGAAACACAATCACACATTCACAAAAATAATTTGTGTCACGAAAGTCGTAAAAATTTACGACCTTTTAAGCGACGAGTTTTTAAATTCAACTCTATCCCTAAGTTCATAAAGATTAAATTTGTATTTCATTCCAAGTTGTCTCGTGGGGAGTGCGGTTCAATATCGCGTTCTAAATTCAACTTTATAACTTAGGTCATAAAGATTAAATTTGTATTTCTTTAAAAGATAGTCTAGTAAGGAATGCGGTTTATTATCGCGTTTTAAATTCAACTTTATTTCTTAGTTCATAAAGATTAAATTTGTATATTTTCTTTCCATGATAGTCTCGTGGGGCCGCATCAATGATCGAGTAAACATGACTCGATTATTTGTCTTGATCATATCGCTAAACGATACATCGACGATTATTAGAAATTGCATTTAATTAGAAATGTACGTTAAAAAAATAAAAAAATATACACAAATGAAAGGTTATTCCATCTTTTTTAATATTCGACATGTTTGAATTGCTTCTGCAAGACTTGACAGTGCAAAACGGCATTTTTAGCGGAGCACTCGCAGACGTCCTTTCGATGTTTTACGAATACGCAGAGTGTTTGTAATCGATTACGCAAGTAGTTTTTATGAAAGCATAAGATTTTTCGATTCGAATAATCTTATACCTCGGCAAAAGGGGAAACGCCTGCGAGTGTTATCCATTACTTAATGATCTAAGTTAATTATTTAAGGTTTGATACTATATATGCATATGTGCCTTATTTATCTTTCTCCTAGAGTGTTGTGAATCTTTTTGATGAAGATTTAACTTATTATTACATTTAGCTGGATAAAAATTATTGAAATATGTTGAGGATTATAATTTATGGCGTATCATCCTATATTAAATACAATATAATTATTATTACTGTAGTAGGTTAATAAGTTTTCAGGAAGTTAAAAAAAATTGCCGTCATTTTTAATAGGGTTTCATTTATAAATGTGTACATCCTGGTAAAATGACATTTTTATACTATAATTACTTAATAATTTGACAAAATTGTAAATAAATATATTTTATAATTTCCTACTATAATAAAAATTTCATAAAACGTTAAATTATGTTTGATTTAATTATTATACGCTTCTATTGGCGTGCCGCGTACATTTAATTTACAGCGAAAGCCTTTCTCGATAAATGAGTTATCTAATAATCGAAGAATTTTTCTAATGCGACTAGTACTTCAGCTATATGACGTCTTTTTATAGCTATTTATAAAGGTTAACTATTTCTTTTATTCCGATAATATTTAAATTAACAAAACTAAGAAGGCAGTAAATTGTTAAGCATTAATGAAAACTCCATAATTGTTTGATATAAAAATAAAATATCATAAACAAAATATTAATATTAAAAAAAAACATACAACTGACGTTTTGTTCAGTTTTAAATTGCAATAGCAATAGCAACAAACAATATTAAAATGTCGAAGAAAATACAATACAGAGATGTATCCGACGGATTAAAGAAATTACGGGATTTTTTACTGGGCAGGAAGTATACGTTGCCCCATCGTTTCCCGCCTTTCATTGCGCCTAGGACTATTCCGCCCGCCGAAATACCTAGATGTCCGGACTATAAATATTCTGGTCAATATTACTATGAGAGGAATGCATTTGATTCAGTCAAGCCGCCTGTAGTCGCCCCTGTCGCCGCCGGACCTCCTCTCAGTCATGACCCAAGTAAAAAAGGGGCTGCGCTAAAATCGGACGATGTAAGTATTTCGTCGTTTTTATGTATAGAGGTTTTGAATGCACTCTATCGTTTTGCCACTAGCACTATAACATCTAGAAACCTTTCATTCCATTTATAAAAGTTTCAGTGTTGTAAATGAGCAACTATTGAATTCCAATAGAGAGAAATCTTTCGGTGTAACTAGTTACGAGTTATTTGTAATTATTTGAACATAATATGATCGATGGCTAAACTGTACATTATAGGGCGTGGAGTTGAGAGTCGTAAATTTTTTTGTGGTTAGCTATTGTCCTATGGAACCTAAATCTGAAATTTCACACCGCGCAAACTTTTAGTTTTTGAGTTACGAATTTTTGAAAATCGGAAAATTTTACTCCATTTTAGCTTTGAAACGCGAACTTACTGTTATGACAGTGTCAAATTGACATATAGCGATTGTCAAACGCGTTTCATTTCAGGTAAAACATTTCTATCTAACAAAAAAAATATTATAATTTAAATTTTATTTATGAAATTTGTATATTTTTTAACAACAACATTAAAAATAATTATTATTAAGTATAGTTATTGTAAAATAGATTAAATAAAATAAAATTATTAATATTCGCAATTTATAATTTAACAAAAATATTAATTGTACGCTTTGTACCGTGGAACAAAACAATAACGACGTCATTTTCAGTTACCGTTCGTTTGCCGCCTTTCAGTCGAGATCGTTTCGTGCGTACTCCTGTTAAGCCCTAAAACTGTACAAAACTATTAAACTTTTACTTTCAGTATTCAAATAGGTAGCGAGGAGCGAAGCGACGAGCGTGTTAGGTTATATTAACATTTGAACTGCCGCACGAGCCGAGCGAGCGAAGCGAGCGTGCCGCGGCAGCGGCCGGCGAGTGCCAGAAGCGACTTTAGGGCGATTCCCACTCAAACAAAAAAAAAAAACTACAGGTTAAGAAACTAAAAAGAAAAGCAGTTTACTATGAAAAGTCCCTTTATCGATTAGACACCTCAAAATAATGAAATTCAGGGAGCATGTTTCAAAAATTTAACCATAATGTCTATTACATTAAATCTGTCATATTTCAAATCAAAGAGCTAATGCAATATTACTAGTATTGAAAACTATTATTGTAAAGTATTAATAAATATTAATTGCTTCAGATCAATGTGGAACTGGAAAAAAATACATGCTTTAGTTATAAATTGATGTTAATTTGCATCCTTGCCTGCCAAAAAGTGGTAACAATCCAACATAACCTCAAAAACTTCATTTGTAAATATCTCGAAAACTATTAATTTCCGCGCCCCCCCCTTTACAGGGGAAGTTCTTAGTACCCACCCCCCCTCCCTCCACCCCCCACCACTTCCAAATTCCACGCCCTATAATGTACAGTTTAACCTGATCGATTACTATGAACAATTTCAATGAACATATTAATTGTAGGTATGTATTACCTTTACCAGAAAGTAGAGACTTTTATGAATCTGTTAGAGCAAGGTATTTATTCAAATGTAGCGAGGTGGTGCTATAATAAGAGTACATATTATATTGACGAATTTCTTTCAGATTTGCTTCAACCAACCGCCAACTCCCGGACAGCCCTGGTGGTGGGATGGGCACTGCTATTACGAGTACGTTGACGATCCTCCACCAAAACCAGTTGTGGCCGCAACTAAATCTGATCGACATTCCCCGCAATGCCCTCCCTCGTCGTCTCCTCCGAAGAAATAGTTTTAGTTTTTGAATATTTATGAATGTTATTAAATTATGCTTTTTAAATTTGCTTGCCCATTTTCATTTAGTTTGTAATTTTTTTTACAACAACGCAACGTTAAGAAGAGAGGTACCTTTAGTGACTTTAATAAATTAACTATTAAGCGCGTCACACACGGTGAAGATACTATAATATTTTATCTTAAGATACGGTAATATTTTATATTATAGTATCTTAAGGTATCCGGTATCAGCGTTCTGACCATCATTTTTCTTATTGTCATTGCGTATTAAGACCCCTGTAGAACCGCCATCCTGTTACAACTGACCCGAAATTTTGTGGGTCATTTGTAACAGGATGGCGGTTCTACAGGGGTCTTAGTACGCAATGACAATAAGAAAAATGATGGTCAGAACGCTGATACCGGATACCTTAAGATACTATAATATAAAATATTACCGTATCTTAAGATAAAATATTATAGTATCTTCACCGTGTGTGACGCGCTTTAGAGTCTAATAGTATTAAGCAATAATATAAATATCAGTACTGAAGAGTAATACAACAGTATAACTACTTTTTCAAATATTGTACACATAAATTTAACCTTGATATTTGAACGAGCGGTCACGAGTTGTCCCTTAACCGTTAAATAATAGTTTACGTAGAATAGCTGTTTAATTTATGTACTAAGCAAAAAAAAATAGCTCTTTTACGCTTCTTTTAGACAACTATGTGAGTAGCATAGAAATATGAAAAAAATCAGTAAGTACCTAACTAAACTTTGCCTTCAACGATTTATGAATATGCAAAATGTAGAGCTGCTGTAAAAATTGAATATTGTGCCAACACCTAGCTATACAAAATATTATTAAGCTTGTAATATTTCCTTTGTGAAGATTCTCTTATTCGATCGTATTTCATTTCCATAATGTCAAGGCAAGAATTGTGAAATATCAGACGTGCTTAGGTACTTACATTCGCACTTCATACATTATGTATAACACATTTTCTTGTGACTGCATTTTATTCTTGAGCAATAGTTTTCAATATCACTGATGGAATTGAAGGTGTGTGATAAATAGTCTACGCCTAACATAATATTAAATAAGAAATCTATCGTTTATCTATCTCACTATACATATTTACCTATTCTAGGTACTTCTTTTATAGTAGGTATCCAGAGACCGATACGGAATGTTATGTTTTTATTTTGATGATGCAAAAAATAATCATAATTATACGAGCTAGACGTCGGTCGTTGAGCTCACACGATTGTTTTTTAATAATCTAGCATTTACCCTAACGCTTTTTTTCATTGCGACGAGTAAAGTACAGCTTTCAATTATCCACAATTCGCAAATCCAAAATGCGATAAGGGGCTTATGCTGATAACATCGAATGGTTATTAGACCGCGTTCGAGACAAGAGCTCAAGAGCGTTCATTGCTAGTGATTAGGATTAATCTGTTGAACCATAGCTACAAATTTACGATAGGCGACCGCGGCGGTCGGCGCATGAGCGAAATTACGCGGTACGCCCGGCCGCCAGTGCTTCCAACATCATTACTCACTCCACACGTATCGGAGTCGCCAACCTCCGACTTATCGAGAATAATGACATACCCACACCCACCCTCAGCGCCGTCGTACTTCACGAGTTATTAAAGAAACTAAAATTATGACCCATAAAAACGGTGTTGGAATGTTGTGCTCGCTCTAAGGAATCTGACTGTATCTGTGTTCAGTGACGCTTTTGAAATTTAAGTGCGTTAGTGAGAAGAGCCACCTGTGAACCGAGTCCCAGACAGCGTAAAGATGAAGGAAGACAGCGATAATTCAGCTCTGGCTGAGCGAATTGCTGAATTCAAGAGCGATCCGGAGAAACTTCGGCAAGCCTCTGAATTCGTAGATCAACTGATTCAGCAAGCAAAGAAAGAGACAGAAATAAAACATAAAGAGAAAGAGAGAAGCAAATTTGTAAGTATCAATGTATATTTATCCCCGTAAGGAAAGTGGATGTGATAGGGCGGTAAGTTCATTGTAGATTTGCAATAGAACGCAACCGCTTCTTGATACTAGATCCCTAGAATATCCGACTTAGATCGAAAATATGTAAATTAAAACTATTTTGCATGTTTAATCTATTTTCGCGCACGTAAATTACCTCCATCACTCTTTGAGTCTTTTGACAGCAGATCAATACTCTTCATTCGCCAGTTTTATTATAAACAGCTGTTAAGAACAAATAATGTTCGGATGTTCTGATCATCATTTGCAATATGTTTTTGTTTTCAACAAGTGTGGGTAGATGTTATCTTTATCCATGTATAATGTATTGCATAATTTGATCCATATCTGTAAGCAGATATCTTATATTGGACAAATAAGCGATAAGTTTTGGTAACACAATATTGATGTTCATGAGATTAGTATTTTCGATCTGATAATAATGTATCTACAACTGCATAATATCTATATAAATAGACTGATCAAAAACATAAAATATTTTCCGTTACTTTCAAAAGTAATGTAGGTACCTATCTATTTTGTAGGATATATATATATATCTGATAATATAGTACCTTCTAAACTAATGATCAAATGACTCGTAAATATTGTTTTATATTGTTCCGAGGTTCTTGTACCCATATTGATTGTTTAGAAATAGTAAATTTATTCGTTTATAATAATTATACTTCCCCTTATTCTCATCTATTTCGACCTCTATATACCTACTCTTACATAAAATATAGGTACCTCTCTCTAGTCTCTACTAAGTTGTTTGCTTAAGTCCATTTGAATTCCAATATTTTATCGACGATCTATCCTCATAAACGAATAATTTATTCCAAGTCATCTCATTAAAATTCCAACAACCTTATAGAAAAGGAAACTCGGGTTATAATAAATAGATAAGTCCTAAGGCGATAACCTAGGAAGATTTCTATTCATAATTTTCTTTGATGAATAAATTGGAAAATCTATTCATTTAGGTAATAATCTTAGAGTACATGTACCTACTTACTTATAAATAAACTCTATAATTGTATTTGTTTATAGTTTTAAATTTCCATTGCTCGCTTTTGCATCGTCCAATTTTGTAACCAATTTTTTTGTAGTCATACTAATAGTAATACAAATTTCTTATTGTTTCAGGAATCACAAGAGCTGGGATCAAGTGAGTAAATTATCTAATTAAAATAAAATCTATTCTATATTAACTTGTAGATAGAAAATCACATACAATATCTACAATTTCATCAAAGACGATTTAATAGTTTCGTAGTGACAATAAACATAGTGTTACAGGTCACTAGATTTAAATATTGATAAAGATAACGTTTAATTATAGTAGATACGATATGATCCTGCGACTTCTAGACATATCTGTAGTCTGGCCGAAGTCAGCATCTCAAAATCTACTCTCATACCACAACCTGAATCTAAACAAGTTGATCCTTTTATAGTTTTATTATACCTACATCTATCTTTGTTATATAAATCTTTTTATAACCGTATAAACTATAATCGATCGTTCAGGATATAAATACCCCATTACCCAATACAATTTCTACTATGTACAATAAGTCAATATAGACATAATCTTAGGCATATTTACGTTTTTTGTTTGTTGTAAGTTCTATATTACTTAAAAGTTATTCAATTTGTCATGAACAAAAAGCTGTTGTACTTTGTTTTTGTCAAAAGCTCTCTCATTTTGTATGGCCTCTTAAAACTTTGGTAATCTTTTATCGTTCTTTAACTTTGAGAATATGAAATAAGATGTAATAGGAATAAGATGTAGATCATAATTTACCAATGAATGGATTAATCCATCATACACAATAGTTACTTCAATTAGTGAAGTAACTATTGTGTAGCTTTTAATAGAAAGCAATATTTTTGTGTTTAGATGTACCGACAAAAATAGGCCATGATATTATGTTCCACCCTTCTTTTGAACAAAAGTCTTCAAAGAAATAAGAACGGAAGGCATTCGTGCTTATTCAAAATAGGTGCCCCTTCGAACAATAAGGTCACACGAAAATGGACCTTTTATGTTCCGGAACTAAAATATTCATAACCGTCCTGATGTGAGGGTTCCGTAAATTATACCTATAGAGAACTTTAAAGGAATAAACCATCGGGCATCGTTTTTAATTTATTAAATGTTTTTATTTAACAGATAACAATATCAAATTAACATTCATTTATTTTTCCTTTTATAATTGACTAGATTTCCGCCCGCGGCTTCGCCCGCGTTTTCAAAGGAAAACCCGCATAGTTCCCGTTCCCGTGGGATTTCCGGGATAAAACCTATCCTATGTGTTAATCCAAGTTACCCTCTATATGTGTGCTAAATTTCATTGTAATCGGTTCAGTAGTTTTTACGTGAAAGAGTAACAAACATCCATACATCCATACATCCATACTTACAAACGTAATGTAAGTATGGATACTTACATACGTATTGTCTCTTCGATTTAATTTCTTTAAAATAAATTAATTTGTTGACATAGGTATCACATAAGTAGCTAGAGTAAGCTCTCTCAGCACATACCTACCTAATTAAGATTAATGTACGTAGGTAGACACTTCTTTAGATTAGCGCCTGCAAAAGTAGGAATATAGGTACGGTACTTACCCACAAGAAAATCATAATATAATATTAGGTAATCAATTATCAAATTAGTAATTTTTCTTCTCCACACTGAAAGTGTGTATATGTCGTGGCAATATCGTAGATTTGCTCATTTCATGAAATGGCCCATTTAGTTTGGCCAGATCGTTAAATCGTCAACGTTTCACGATTTGGTCATCCACATTTGGCCAGATCGTCGATCTGGCCAAACGTGGATGGGCATTTCACGAAATGCGACCATTTTTGTTTCTTTTTTAAAAAGCGATTCGCTTCTGGCACTCGCCGGCCGCTGCCGCGGCACGCTCGCTTTGCTCGCTCGGCTCGTGCGTTGTTTATTAAAGTCTAACCTAACCTAACCTAACTATTTTCTATTGAAAAAACCATTCGCTTCTGGTATTCGCCGGCGCTACCGCGGCACTAACTCAAATGACAATAAACAAGTTCTTAAAACATTCTGAATTTTTTAATGTTTTATGGACTCTCTAAGATATTTTATACGATCTGGCCAAATGTCGATGACCAAATCGTGAAACGTTGACGATTTAACGATCTGATCAAACTATGTTGGCCATTTCATGAAATGAGCAAATCTACGATATGGCCACGACATATACTTTCTTATAACCGTTATACAACAGCATCGATAAAAATAATTATCTTTTAACCTACCTACCTTATTAGCCTTCTCTATCTAGTAAGATCCAAATTAATTTTGAGGTGTTGGTTTAATGCTCTAAGGTACCTACCTATTTACCTACCTATTTGTTAGAGATTTGCAGGAATGTACTAATTGCGCGTTTATTTGTGTTGAAATAATATTGCATAAAATCTATTACCTACTAATTCTATGAAATGTCGCATGATAAAGAAGGCATTGACATGATTGTCGACCTATCACACATGATAAAATACCTATAGCCTATAGGTAACGTTAGTGCATCGTAAAGGCAACCAATAACCACGTTTAAACCATTTATTTAAAGTAATGAAGGAAGTACTCAATTGTATTGTGAGTTAAAAATATCAGAGCGAAGTAAAGCGACATGATTGTTTGATGACGTCATTGCTTTGTGTTTACTCACACAAGGCAAGTATTAATTTCGTGAACAATAGATAAGAAAATCACGAGCTACCTGTAAATATGCGGATTATTTGTCATCTTTATCGAGATGACATGAGGGCCTCCGGCCTTGGCTTGTGAGTTGTGATAATAATATTAAGTAACCTTGACAGTGCATTATTTTGCGAGGTAACTACAATGTTTTTTGTGGCTTTACTTTTTTGGGGACACAAAAAGTTAGTTAATTATACCTACTTTGTTTGAAGCTTAAAAGCAAGCCGACCTGAATAAGTAATTATAGTATCTGCGCAAATTAATATTTAGAAAAAATGAGAACGGTTTATTAAAAAAAAACCGGCCAAGTACGAGTCGGACTCGCGCACCTAGGGCTCCGAAAAAACCTATTTTATATTACGTTGTACTTGTAACTTTATGCTTTTAACAATTTTTCCTTTATCTCTGCTTTAAGACTATGTGTTCACGAGAAGTTCCCAGTAGGTTTGATTCTATGAACAATGTAGAAATTTGTTTTGCATAATGCATTAATACATATAATGTGATCAATGATCATGTCATGTCACTTTACGCTCATTATCATCTGAAAACAGAATCTGAATACGATAACCGCAGACAAATTTATTGATCAAAATAGGCCAACTAGAAATAATTTATTCATAACTAGCGACCCGCCCCGGCTTCGCACGGGTGCAATGGCGGCCGGCCGGTACCGCCGCAAACGCTACGTCCCGTAATTTTTAAATCTGTAATATCTTCGAAAATATTCACTTAAATCATACGGTGTAAAGGGCCATAAAGATCTATATTAAATGAACAATGTATTCAAGGTATTTAATTGGTTAAGGATTAATGTTGTATTGGTTAAAATCGCTTCGAAAATTAACCATTATTTGTCGTAAAAAGTAAATGACAAAAAAAAGTTATTGTGGGTTATCCATAAGAGATAGACATATACCATCGCGGACTTCTCTGTAGACCTTTTCAATGTGTACAATACTTAGTACATTATTTTGATAAAACTCGTAGGGTTCAGCCTGCGTTTGCAATGTAAGCGGAAAAAATGTAATTATTTACGACATCACATTAGAAACCTCAAAAATAACAGTACTTCTCCACTATTTAATGGATGTTATTATACATATAAACCTTCCTCTTGAATCACTCTATCTATTAAAAAAAACCGCATCAAAATCCGTTGCGTAGTTTCAAAGATTTAAGCGTACAAAGGGACATAGGGACATAGGGACAGAGAAAGCGACTTTGTTTTATACTATGTAGTGATTTTGTCATTGTGGTTAGATGATTCACTATAAATTAGATTTTTTTGAGTTTTACTTTGTTTTCGAATCTTTCTGCTCAATCTATGAGGTCTGAAAAAAGAACGAAGGACTAATTTATTCCACTATGTATTTGCAAAATCTACGAATTAATTAATACTTTACTTCATATGTGCTATTCTATATGGTCATTAATGTCAATTATGTAGCGGCTCGCTCATTAAAATTTTGCACAATTATTAATGATGTGAATAATACTGAAATATCAATAACGAATGCACTTATGTTGTCTGGGCTTTTGCTCGCACAATACGTTCGGATCGATCGAAGCTCCGTAGCCTCCCTACGTGTAATCCGCCCCTGAGCGATGAAAGCAGAGGTTTATTTGCCTTTAGAATATATTGATTTTGCATATTATTTACCTGCATGAGCAACTAACGTGTCGCGTAACGTGAACTGACAAAGAGAGTGTGCATGTATAATTATGGGAAACTCAAGTAGGAAGGTATAGGTAGGTAGCAATATAAATATACAAAGCCTTACCTACGTAGGTAGTAGGTCTTCAAGTGTACGAATATCCATAAATTCATTATTCAAAAGCACGTGTTAGGTAATTTTGAATTATATTTAAATGTAAGTAGCTAATAAATTTAGAAAAAGAATAAAATTAGAATTTTAGGTACTGATTGTTCTTTCTTTATTGACAAAAAAAAATATTTATGTAAAAAATAAATTAATTCTTTATGGAAAATCCAAGGCAGGCTTAACTACTTACCTAAACATTTTTCTTGGTCTTTTCAATGGCATTATGCTCATAAATCATAATACATACATATTATATGTAGCCAGCTAAATAAAAACATTAAGATTAGGTAATAGATAATAGTTATTATTCATAATAACATAAAGATACAATGTAAAGTGTAAACTCTAGACTCATAAAGCTCAACTACTAGTACTGTAGCTGTACCTACATCGTTATGCCGCGTAGCCATTTCATTCACTTTAGAGCTCTACCGCTAGGGGAGATACGTAGGCGGAGGGCGGTAGGGAGGTGCTCAAATGAGACAAACTTCAACCCTAATTAAATTGAAGGTATACTCGGATTTTTAATTAGATAAAGTAAACTGACGTTTACTGTGTTGTCAGTTTTTGATGAAATAAAAATAGCGTTGTCACAAAGTGAATGATTGAAAATCGGGAATGAATGAAATTGAATCGATCGTCTAGTGAATATTTAGTGTGTAACAATATAACATCAAATAAACACAACAATGACAACAAACACAACGTAATTAGTTACAATTAACGGAAAAATTGCAAAAACAATAACGTAAACAGCGTAACAATAAAAATAAAAAAATGATTATAATTACATTCTACTAGTAACTTATATCTTATATAGCTTTATATATTATAATTAGAAATAATGTTATTTTATAGTTTCAAATGATGAACTATTCACACTCATTGTTCATTCATCTGATTGAATGTGAACTGAATTCCTCACTATTACTTTAAATGTGGCAACATTATTTTACAAATTGACATTAGCTGCTGTCAGTTTACTTTATCTAATTAAAAATCCGAGTATAGACACGACAATACTTCTCTTTTTTACTATCAAGCCCGGCACGTTCATTCTTTTATTACGTTTGTGGAGCTTTTCGCGATATCGCACCGTTAAACCGTGATTTATTGTTCGCGTGTTAAACTGTAAACCAGGGGATTTAATGCAATGTACAGCCACATAAATCGACCATTATTTTAAAATGTATTTAGAATTTATATTTTCTTTGAGGCATAATAAATCTGGGTCAGTGTACATGCCGTAATGCATGCAGGTCCGTTGTTGTAAAAAGTATATGATTTATCCGGTGTGTTTGAATTTTTAGTATGAAATATGCACAATGCATATTCTAAAGTTTTATTTTAACTTTGTGTTGTAAGGTTACTCACAATACGTAGGTTCTCGACTACTTACTTACTCGTAGCATATAGCCTAAAGCCCAGCCAAATAATATCTATGAAAATAGTCTCCAATAATTTGAAGCCAAATCGAATTACATAAATCATTCAATTTATTTTTGGAGCTAGTCGGTAATTTTAGTCATAGCGTAGGCTTAAGGAGGCTACTACCACTGCCAGAACAAAGCCTTACCATGAGGGTATTAACAGTGTCATTTGAAATTATTATCTTTTTCAGATAACCTCAAACGGCGGTTCGGTCGAGCCCGCGGTTTCATGCTGCGTATGTTTGACGCTCTTTGCAACTGCACGCAGACAGCGGCCGCTGCCGCACGCACACACGCCCGCAACAATCCCTTTACAAAGCGCTAAACATTTGCCGCCATTTTCGAGATCAACTGGTACGTGTTGGCACTTGGCAGTGAGGGTTGGTTTGAGACACGCGAGTAACTAAATGATATACTGAGAGGAAGATAAAGAATGATCGGATGGAAAATATATTATTCATTTTAAGAGTGGTGCGCTTGCAATATGATAATTCATTATGATACTGCAAGCATTTCTAGATAGGATAGAGATGATCTGTTTTGTATTATTGATAATCCGGAATTTAATAGTGACGTTAGCTAACATTTTAAGCGTATACACGTGACCTCTGAAGTTAAATGTCGAGTTATGTAAGTTGTATGCCGAATTTGAGCTACGGTAACATCAATATTCAGGGCGAAGGAAAGCTTGCGATCTCAAATTATTAAGATTGTATATGGAATTATTAGATAAACTCTGTGTTGTAGGTACCTACCACGAACGCGCAAAAGCAGACACAAATATATTTAATTTATAATATTATACCTATACTATATCCTTTACCAAATAGTTTAGATTAGTGTCTTCCTATTTTCCTTAGACGTTGTGATACCCACTGATGTATTCGTAATTAAAAAAACGCTTAGTATTTATCTTCTATATTGTGTATAGTAGCATTAAACGTAGCGAAATATCTTGAAGACCCATATCAGTGTATTTTGGATTATACGAAAATGTAGAACTTAAAATAAATGTTGTAAGTTTATAGTCGATGATGGAATTAAAAACAAACATTTTAACAATTGATGTAAATAAGTGTTAAGTTGTCTGTAATGAAGCTTTTTTATCTATATCCTAATCTTATTTATTTTATAGTTATCTTGAAACATTTATATACCGAGTATATATTTTATAAAATTATTATTTAATTTGTAACTATATATAAAATACACATAATATATAAAATGACTGCAGTATTGAAACTTTAACTTTTACGTATACTTTTTGATGGCAATTTTAATAAAAAGTATCCCTAAGAATTTTTATATGACAAGATTTTTACCTTCTGGTAGACTTCGGAAAGAAAATTTTTATTTATGAAGTACCTAGCATTATTTTCAAATTTAACCAAAATATTTTGTCAAATAAGTAGTCGATGCTATCACCAAATATAATAAGAAATGTTTACCTACTACTGCACCTTTAAACTTAAAGGTAACATAATTATTGTGTTCAATTTTGGTTTTTAAATAGTGAATTAGCAGTGGTAGATAATCTAGAAGCTATAATATATTCTTCTATATTCTTCGACCTATCATAATATAAATGTTTATTGTAAAATTATTGTTTCACTGTCGAGCGAGATTGTATGTTCTTGTGAGCTGTATTATAAATGTTGAATGTGATATCCTGCCTGTAACTAAAACTTCCGATGTGATCTGACTTGTGAATTCTTCTATCAAATAAATGATTTTGTGAATGGTTGTTTTATTTTGGAAGCTATTTTGTGTGTTATATTTAATTTTCCTGTGTAGGTAAGTACTTGTTACGTTTATACTAAAAATTTAATTATCCCGTGTAGGTAACTGGTAAGTACTTGTTACGTATAAGTAAGTATACTAAAATAAACAAAACGTGTGAAATAGAAACCACACCTTTGAAAGCATATTACCATAATATCTTTTTGGAAATTACTTACATATACAATATGTTAGTTACATAGTTACCTAATATATAAAACCATTAACTACCAAGAATATGATAAAATAATGTCTCTCGGCTCTTCTCTGAAAAAATAGTCCGGACACTACACTCCTTTACCTTCTTTACCCTATTCCTAATTTCCTAATAGCATTTTAGCACAGATTACTAAATAGTAAATATTTAGTTACTAGGCACGTAAGTAGTAAAGTAGGTATTACCTATCTGATAAAAGTGTATGATACCAATTAAAAAAAATACTGTTACCTAAGTACTTAAAAAAATAATTACTGTGTGATGTCAATAAACGAATATAAAGCGCAGACAGAAAATCCATACTTAATATTATAAATGCGAAAGCAACTCTGTCTGTCTGTCTGTTACTCAATCACGCCTTAACTACTGAACCAATTTGCATGAAATATGGTATAGAGATATTTTGATACCCGAGAAAGGACATAGGATAGGTTTTATCCCGGAAATCCCACGGGAACGGGAACTATGCGGGTTTTTCTTTGACTGCGCGGGCGATGCCGCGGGTGGAAAGCTAGTTAAAAATATTATTACGGTGTGATGTCAATAAGCTTTTATAAAGCGCTTATAGCCTCAGGGCCCAGACAGGCTAAAGTTGAAAATCGTTATCGTCTAGTGGCCACAAGATTTCACAAATAAAGTACCTACGGTCTAAAGCTTCTGCGGTTCCGTCAGAACTTTCTAGACAGACTTGTGATATCTCCCCGTATCTGGGGGCACGGTAGTGCCCCCGCCAAGACGCCAAGACGAGCCAAACGAAGCGCACGGGCACTACCTACCTTTTCTCGAAGCGCTTCGACGTTTTTTTGAACCCTCATAACTTGGGTTTGGATTATGCTAGATCAACAAAATTTTCGGGATATATTCCTCTTCCCCTCGGACCGTCGTTAGATGTACACGTTTGCGCGGTTGTTTTAATTAATTAATTATTGTTATAAAAGTGATTTAATTCAAGTACGAAAATAGGAGTGCATAACTTTTGAAGAGGTTCGTTGTACGCCTTTGAAGAAAAAATAGCAATCTCCTCAGTAGTGCTGCTGCCCTGGTACTTTTGCAAAAAATTGGCCACTCAAGAGGTACCGTAAATCTCATTTGTCTAAACTTTATCAAATCAAATGAAAGTGCACCCAATAGTCTGCACTGAATAATTACTATTGGAAGCATCAAAGTGGGCGTGTCGAGCTAAAAATAAAACCTCCTATAAAATTCTTAGCGCCTAGTAATTAATATGGATAAACAAGACAAATCTTTGTCGGAAACTAATATTCCCGATCAACTTGTGCGCACTCCACCGACGTATTTTATTACACAACGTAATAAACGGGGCAGAGAACTTGACTGCGAGCACGATTTTGACTCTTTTAGAAACGAAATAAAGGCTATGTTGGTGCAGCAACAAACGGAAATTAGTAAGATTCATAATACTCTCGTAGAAATTAAAACTACAAATTCTAACATAGAAAGTTCTATGTCGTTCCTAGCGTCTCAGAATGAAGAGTTAAAGCAAAAAATTGAACAGTTAGAAGTGCAATCTAAAAAAGATAGAAATTATATTACCATTCTAGAGGACAAAATTGAGGACATGCAACGAGAAACACGTAAGACGAACATCGAAATTAAAAATGTACCTAAAAATATGAAAGAAACTAAGGAAGACTTATTGAATATGGTTTTATGCTTATCGAAGAACATAGGTTGTAATGTCGATAGGAACGATATCAAAGATATATATAGAATTCAGAGTAAACGAGACATAAATAAAACCCCTGTTGTTGCTGAGCTTTCGTCTACCATTAAAAAAACTGAACTCTTAAGAATGGTGAAACAATTTAATATAAAAAACAAGGAAAAACTATGTGCAAAACACTTAGGATTTAGAACTGAAGAATACTCCCCGGTATACGTCAGTGAGCAATTGACAGCTAAAGCTGCCCGTTTGTACTTTCTCGCGCGGGATCTAAGTAAGTCAAAGGATTATAAGTTCTGTTGGACTGCATTTGGAAGAATATATGTAAGAAAAACTGATAATTCACCTATATTAATTATAAAAAATGAATCCAAAATACAAACTCTCATGCAAGATAAATGACTATATAAGAAGCCTAAATACTTTATTTTTTGTTTATTTAACTTCTATTTGTATTGTATAAACTATTGTTATAAGTCAGTATTAACGCTAAACATTTATTATTTTACTATTTTTACTCTTATTACAATATGTAAAGAGAACAGAACAATTTTCATTAGTACTCAACTTAATCTAATACAAAAACTCAACACATATATTGTCAACATACTATCTCACTATATATTTGTAATGGACTATATTACACTTTCAACTTCAATTTATACATACACTAAAAATGCACTCCTTACACTATTAAAATATACTAATAATTATATAAAACTTAAAAATGTAATGCATACTTTAAATGAATTCAAACATTTTATAATAGAGTATGGATAGTTCACTTAATACTTTGCATGAATTAGATAATATAAATATTGCGGACTCTCAGGAATGTACTACCCACGATTTTATAACTTTGTGCAAAATACAAAAATCCGATCTTACCATAGTATGTCAAAATATTCGTAGTATTTATAAAAATTTGGAAGACTTTAAATTGAATCTTGTACAACTACAAATCTTGCCTGACTTTATTATTCTTAGTGAGTGCTGGCTGGACAGCAACAAATCTTTACCCATATTAAATAACTATACCTCATATAATACGAGTCAACACATAAACCACTGTGATGGTGTAACAGCATATGTAAAAAATATCCATTCGGTAAATTTAAAAGAAATTAATATCTCACAGGCATCTTGTATACAAATCAGTTTTAAGGAATTTATTTTGATCGGAATCTATCGGTCGCCGTCTAATATTAATGCTGAAATTTTTATTAATTCATTGAGTCTTTACTTGGAATCCATAAAAAATTCCAAACAAATTATTTTGACTGGAGACATAAATATTAATTTAATACACAAAGATAATGAAAGTTTTCATGATAAAACTAATCGACTTAGATATTTAAATATGTTGTCAACACATGGTTTACTTCCGGGACACATAATACCCACGAGAGATAAGAACTGTCTCGATCATTTTATGTTGAAAATTGATCCTAAAAATAAAGCTTCTATTGCGGTGATAAAAACAAGTACTTCGGATCATTATACAATTTTTCTAAAAATAAAGAAATTATCTAATAAAATAAAATGTAAAAACAAATATAGAAGTTTTTTGGATTATGACAATGCATTAAAAAGCCTTCAAAACTCTAACATTAATGATTTATTTTTAAGTGTTGATGCTAATATTTTGGCTCAAAAATTAATAAATTTATTACAAAAACATATAATTGACAATACTTTGGTAAAAATTATTCCGAATGTGCAACGTATTTTAAAACCGTGGATGACTCAAGGGGTATTACGATGTATTCGCAATAGAAATTATTTACAAATAAAGCTTCGATCTGACCCACAAAATCATGTATTGCAAATCACATACAGACGTTATAGGAATTATTGCACTAGTCTCATTAAAAAGCTAAAGCGTAGATATGAACAAGAACAAATAGCTAATGCTGCCGGAAACCCTAAGATGCTCTGGAGAACCATCAATAATATTACACAACGGAAGACACTGCATGATAAAAATGTTGAGCTACTATCTATACAGTCAACCCCTCATAAATGTGTTAACCTCGTCAATGATTTCTTTTCCAATGTTGGAAAATCACTTGCTGTAGAGATTCTATCCCGCCCAAGTTATAGTACTAGTTCGACCACATATTTAACTCCGAGTTCCCATGGTTCATCTTTTGTTTTGTTGGAGGCTGATGATGATGAGGTTAAATCTGTGTTGATGAGTCTTAAAACAGATAGCGCACCGGGATACGATAATATTACTACTAAATTTTTAAAGCAGGCCGGGGAAATAATTATACCTATAATGACTCATCTCACAAACCTCTGCTTTACAACAGGAGTCTTTCCGGACGCTCTGAAATTGGCCTTAATAACGCCTGTGCACAAGGGTGGGAATAAAGACGATCCCAATAATTACAGACCCATCTCAGTCCTCCCAGTAATGGCGAAAATTCTAGAGAAATTATTAAATAACCGTTTAACTTCTTACTTACATAAATTTAATTTACTATCTCGCTCGCAATTTGGTTTCAGACATGGTTTAAGTACTGAAGACGCTGTTACAGCTCTGACGTCTTTAATCGTTAATCAAGTAGATGTAGGAAACAAATGTCTAACTGTATTTCTAGATATAAAAAAAGCATTTGATAGTGTCTCTATCCCCATCCTTGTGCAGAAGCTAGAGCAAATCGGTATACGAGGTACTTCTTTAAACCTATTTCGGAGTTACCTCACAGATCGTAGACAAAGGGTCAAGATAGCGGAGCATTTTAGTGATGATTCTAAGGTATTTTATGGTGTTCCGCAGGGGAGTGTATTGGGACCAACCCTCTTTTTGCTTTACGTTAATTCATTATGTGATATGTCTTTAACAAATGGATATGTGTTCTCATATGCAGACGATACAGCTGTTGTATTTTGTGGAAGAGATTGGGAAGAAGTACAAAATAGTGCTGAAATTGGTTTGGCTAAAATCGCACAATGGTTAGAAATGCACCTCTTGACTCTTAATATAGCTAAAACCAACTACATCTGCTTTGCTAATTACATTAGAAATCAACCTAATATTAATATAAAAATTCATTCTTGCCCTAACCGTGATAAATTAAACTGTTCATGTCAACAAATCACTAAAGTATCTAGCACAAAATATCTTGGAGTAATCATAGACGAACGTTTGTCGTGGCATCTCCATCTAGAACTCCTCATGACAAGGACTAGAAAGTTTATATGGTTCTTCAAGACCCTAAGACATGTCGCAACTACAGATTTGCTGAAAATAGTATATGTGTCACTTGTTCAATCGGTGCTTACATATTGTATTACCGTATGGGGAGGGGCTACCAAAACAAAATTTCTAGATCTAGAGAGGGCACAAAGATCTTTACTTAAGGTTATCCATTTTAAACCTTATAGATTTCCGACTCAAGAATTATATTCGGTGTGTGATGTTCTTACAGTTCGAAAGCTTTACATATTAAATATTGTTCTGAAACAGCACAAAAGTTTAAAATATGATCCTAAACTTGATAATAGAAGGAGGAAAACATGTGTCGTTCCCAATGTACTTGTTAAAACCGCATATGCTCGAAGACAACAGGCTAAACAATCTTCTTGCCTATACAACTTAATAAATAAAGCCTTAAATATATATCCTAAAACAACGAAGGAGTGTAAATTGCAACTAATTAAATGGTTAAAATATAAAAATTATGAGGAAATAGAAGAAATATTAAAATTAAATAAAATAAATTAAAATAAAGCAACATATTATATAATATACACATTACACACACACTCTCTCACATACACACACGCACATTCACACACCCACACACACACCAACACATACACACACTTGTTCTGTTCCCTATAATACCTATATCTAAATAGTTTTTACATATTTCTCTTTATATAAGAAAATGTTATTCGTGTAACACTTAAACATAATGTACTGTCGGAAGAGCGAGATGTCCTAACACAAGCATTTAATTGCTTAAAAGGATGTCTCAATGACTGTAAAAAATTGTAATCATATTTGTTACAGAATAAATATTTTTGATTTTTTTTTTTTTTGATATTGTCAATAGCGGACTTATTGAACATATTAAGTTTTAATTACATTAGCTTTTATACTTCAGATTTTATTTATATCTAAAAAACGCTAATTTCGTCACTGACTCACTGATGATCATCAAAATTCTTAAGGTATTTCCTAATGTCCTAGAAAGCTGAAATTTTGTATGTAAGCTAGTATTAGCACACAAACAACAAAAAAATTATAAAACTTGTAACTTTCATCCCCCAACCCCTTAAACTAGGGGATGGGAGTTTGTATGAGACCTGTAATTTTAAATTAAATTTTGATGACGCTAGAGGTCTAATCTAATAATCTAAAACTTGGTTCCCCTAGATATATATATGTATAGGTACTCCTTGTTAGAAAAATAAAAAAAAAATTTGTTAACTACAAACAACTTACAAAAAGAAATGAAATCCCACCAAAAACATTTTCATGTAAAATGTTGCCAAGACGAGCCCATATGACTCGCACTGTCAAAAAGCTATCAGATCTCATGTAGAGCCAAGCTTCTAACACTACACGCCCTAACTCTACAAGGCCTAACTTCACAAACTCTACACCTTAGTCAAAATATGTGGCTTGGCCGTTCGTTACTACAAGAACTATTGTATAACACAAACGTAATGAACAGTGAATTAATTTTTCACCTTACGCCGATGTGAATGTAGCGAAATGGCCAAGCCACATATTTTGACTAAGGTGTAGAGTTTGTGAAGTTAGGCCTTGTAGAGTTAGGGCGTGTAGTGTTAGAAGCTTGGCTCTACATGAGATCTGATAGCTTTTTGACAGTGCGAGTCATATGGGCTCGTCTTGGCAACATTTTACATGAAAATGTTTTTGGTGGGATCTATAGGATTACAGAAAATCAATATAATACCAATGTACCTGAGACTTCAGTTACAGACAAACAGTAATCAGAGGGATGAAGTAGATAGGTACATACATCACTACATAGTATAAAACAAAGTCGCTTTCTCTGTCCCTATGTCCCTATGTCCCTATGTATGCTTAAATCTTTGAAACTACGCAACGGATTTTGATGCGGTTTTTTTTAATAGATAGAGTGATTCAAGAGGAAGGTTTATATGTATAATAACATCCATTAAATAGTGGAGAAGTACTGTTATTTTTGAGGTTTCTAATGTGATGTCGTAAAAAATTACATTTTTTCCGCTTACATTGCAAACGCAGGCTGAACCCTACGAGTTTTATCAAAATAATGTACTAAGTATTGTACACATTGAAAAGGTCTACAGAAAAGTCCGCGATGGTATATGTCTATCTCTTATGGATAACCCACAGTAACTTTTTTTTGTCATTTACTTTTTACGACAAATAATGGCTAATTTTCGAAGCGATTTTAACCAATACAGCATTAATCCTTAACCAATTAAATACCTTGAATACATTGTTCATTTAATATAGATCTATATGGCCCTTTACACCGTATGATTTAAGTGAATATTTTCGAAGATATTACAGATTTAAAAATTGCGGGACGTAGCGTTTGCGGCGGTACCGGCCGGCCGCCCGGCTATAATATATTTTATACCCTTGCAGCCTTGCGAAGCCGGAGCGGGCCGCTATGTTTTTATATACAATGTTCACAGTTTTTCTGTAGTGTATTTAGTATCAACATTGCACCCGTGCGAAGCCGGGGCGGGTCGCTAGTAATTGATATATTCATAATGAATTAATAAATACTAAGTGAAGTAATAAATTCCTTGAATTAATTTTGTTTGTCACTTCTGTTAATGAAAAAAATATATATTAAGGTCTCAGCTACCATAGTCCTTTTATTGTTAGGGTTGCCTCGTAGCGATCGCTACTTATCAATAAGGCCGCCTTTTGTTGTTTCGTGTTAAATTTTTCTTTACTTAAGTATTTGATTTTTTTTGTAACGCATTAAAGAACATTATAAAAAACTCTTAACTACTCACAAGTAGGAATGGAACTAAAGAACACAATAAAAATATAGAGGTCAAAAAATATCCCATGCATATAGATCGTTTAAATGAAATTGGGTCATATCCATATCGATACAAGCTGAAAGGATTTGTGCTTTTATTTTACTGAGACTGACCTTTCGCTTAATGCAATAAAGGGCGGAAGTTATTCTTTCATAATTTAAAATGATTTCTCTTGAATTATGGTATCGCCACACCCCGGACACTCCATACAAAATTATCGTTTTGACAGTCACACTGTAGAGACTGCAAATGTGTGTGTTAACGCTTTATGGTTGGCACATTTGTAAACAGCACAATATCTAACCATTTTCTACGAAAAACGATAATCACAAATCCAAAATAATAAAATTACTTTAAGTCAATTTGATTAATGTTGTCAATCTTCGTTGCGTATCGTCCTTGCAGAAAAATAAGGCCCATTTTAATCACGATCGCGCGGGGTGAGGTAAGTTTAATTTTGGCGGGAGGCGGAGAGTGTCCGTTCTGTAGCGTTTAGCTATGGTCCGGGAGCCAGAAGCAGATTTTATGACCAAGTTCCTCTCAAGCGGTAATTAGTAAAATGCATCAAAGTATAGTATTATGAAGCCTCGTGAACGTCAGCTGGAGCTCGGTTGGGGGGGTGAGCGGTTGTAGCCTCTCACGCACGTAAGAAAAAAAAGTATATTCATTCATTTCCTCTCAGCTAAAAATTTGTCAAATTGTAGCTAACCCAATATCTCAACGAAAAATAATAATCAGCTGGTTACAGCATGGTGTATTATACGTCAGCTGGTGTCTCGAATATAATGAGACATTAACAAAATCATCGAGATACGTGGAATTCCATCAACATAAGTCCCCGTAAAAGATAAGTAATAACTTTATTAATTATATATTATACTATTATTTTTTTAATAATTATAGTTAACTAATGTTTTTAGTGGGTTATTTCATATTTGTTACACTTTTAGGTAGTTATGTGAATTTGATGATGTGATAGTTATTTTTAAATGCAGTTTATAATACATATTTGTAAAAACATGTTTACCGATGTGGCTGAATGTACGTAGTACCCCGATCATGCGCACAACTAACCACCTCCAAGTACCTTATTACTGTCTATATTATGCTAGCGTGTGTTGCTTGAATTTTTAAAAATAACGATAATAATTAAAGATACGTCATTTCATCTCAGATGAAAATTTGTGAGCTGATTGTTAATATACTGATGCGATAAATAAAAAAAATCAGCTAGCAATAATTCGAGGAAAACCTAGTCAGTTGATGCATATAAATTGGCAATAGATGCTTCTGTCTAACTCCTATGTAATAACTTTCAAAGTATCAGCTGACGGTTTTTCCACCAAGATACAGCCAGCTGACCTATATATATATCCACAGTTACATATAAGCTATCATCAGGTAAATTTTTGTTTGAGAGGAAATCACGGAAAATAATTTTATTTTTTTCATGTTCGAGACACCAGCTGACGTATAATACACCATGTTGTAACCAGCTGATTATTTTTTTTCGTTGAGATATTGGGTTAGCTACAATTTGACAAATTTTTAGCTGAGAGGAAATGAATGAATGTATTTTTTTTTCCTACGTGCGTGGGAGGCTACAACCGCTCACCCCCCCAACCGAGCGCCAGCTGACGTTCACGAGGCTTTGTAATACTATACTCTGATGCGTCTGACGAATTATCTCTTGAGAGGAAATAATTAACCAAATTTGCACCTGGCTCCCTAACCATACTATTATGTATTCTGTGGTATCGCATCGTGGCCTAGGTACCTACCTTGTCCTGTCTTAGTTACGAATATGAACGGTTGTTGGCTTGTTGGTTTAATGCTCTAAGGTTAAACGCGTAAAGGGTTCTAATTATTATTAAATAGCGCCATCTATTGCATACTTACTCAATCCCGACAATAGATGTCGCCATATGTAAGAATGGTTTATACATTAGAGCTAACAAATATGTAATTATTGTGACTGTCAAATAATAGACAAATAAAAATTTGAAATAAAATAATTTTGCGGATTTAAATTGAAATTGAAATGTAACCTATCCTATCTTTCAAGTTAGATCAAACTGCACCCGGGGTGCAAATCAAATTTAAAATCGGTTCAGTAGTTTTGGAGTTTCAAACTATCTAGTTATGAATTATTAATTATGGATCATTGATCATTAATTTATATAGTATAGATAGATATGTAGTTTGAGATATTGAAATGGTATATAAGCCTAAGGTATAAGCTAAGCAAATTACCCATATAACACTCATCGATCTGTCGTCAATTGACGTTTTACAAGATACAGCAGTAGTTACGAATTTCGCCACAATATTATGCCGAATGTTCTTGGTAACACTGTAAATTTTATGTAATTGCTCAAAACGGAAAAACACTCTTCCCGTATGAACAGTGGAAATTATATGAAAATATTCTCGGTGCGATGCTGAAAGTTAAAATAGATTGCGCGCACTATTCATTCATGTTGATAGTGTAGAATAAGAAAGAGATAGAACTTGGTGCGCTTAAGTTAATGGGGATTTTAATAATTATATCTATTAATGTTCTTATAAATATTTGAAAAATATGTCAGTGTAAAATTTATTTTAACAAAAAGTTTCCTCAACAAAGATAATCTAAAATAATTAAATTCTTTTAATGATATCGTATCGCAAGTGAATATAAGGTATAAAGAAAACAACACCTTTAAAAAATCATATAATAAAAGTCACATTCAATTAATCTTATTTCCTATGTTTCTTATAATTAGGCGACCTATCCCTATCTCTCTTTTTCTTTTTCCCTTTCCTTTTCTTATCAATGTCCCGTTTTTCCTTTGAACTTTTGCTGTGGCTTTTTTTCTTGTGCTTATAATTTGAGGAGGAGTCACTGCTGGTACTATTTCTTCGTCTATCTTTCGATTTATTATATTCAGAGTCAGACGAATTTAGAGATTCATTACTGCTATACTTTCTGGTTGATTTCTTCTTATGTCTTGAATCCCTGTCACTATCGGGTGAATTATTTCTTCTATCTCTTGATCTATTCCTGTTATTCGATAGACGATCTTCATAATCTCTAGGCTTCCTATCATTAGAATTCCTATTAGATGAACTATCTCTATCAGTCTTTGAATGCTTGTTTGTAGGTTTTTGTATGCTCTCCTGCTTTTTGTATTCTTGATATGAATCAGCATCTGAAAAATACGAATCAGATATTAGTTTTTATTTTATAGAATTTAAATGGAACCGATTTTGATGTTTAGTTTTATAGCATTCAAAAATTCTTTTAAAATTTGTCATAAATGGAACATTTTGAAATTATGAAAAAAGTGAAAGCCTGGCAAGGTATGCAGCAAATGTATGTAAGGATAAATCTTTTTCACTAATGCATTTTATTGGTGTACACAAGCGCGGTCCCAACCTGACATTTGGAGGGGGGGGGGGGGGTCACGCGGCTGGAAAGGTATGCAACCTCCCCCCCCCCAATTGTACTCGCTAAATATCGTATTCAATAGAAGTGATAAGAAAAACTTGAGAAAATTTCTATACGTTTTTTTACTTATTTTTAAATTTACAAAGAAAAACCGGCCAAGTGCGTGTCGGAAGCCGTTAGCTGCAAATTTTCGCAAATTGCGACATTTGCAAGGGATTAAAAACAGGTTTAAACGGTACTTTAGATGTGCGAGTGACTCCGATTCGCACTTAGCTAGTTTTTTTTTGTATATTGTACAGTATAAGAATTTTTTTCTATTTTATCGAGTACGATTTGGGGGGGGGTCATGGCCCCCGTGACCACCCCCCTGGGACCGCGCCTGGGTGTACAATTACGTGACTAAATAAATTAACATTCTGTTGTTATAAAATAATGTATAAATTAAAATACAATATGCAACATAGTCAAATCTACTCACTAATCACTTTAGATTCTCTGTCATATTCTGATTTTGGCACTGCCTGCATCATCAACTCACTCAAACTGACTGTTTCTTTTTTTATTGGAATATCAACCATTGCCCTTCCATTTTCTTCATCGAGACTCACAACCTGTAAAATGTTTGTATAAGAATACAGTTCAAGGCAGTATACTAATAAATATTTCTAGTTTATACCAGGACATTGTGATACTTATGAGCAGCACTGTATAAAAAAAAGAATATGGAGTTAAAAAATTTCATTTAATTATTTAGTTACATAATGTTATGTCCTTTTAACAATACATGAGTTTAGAACTAACAATACGAGAGAACTAACTACAATACTAACAATTCGACTACCGGTTGGCTTGGTGGGTCTGGTCGTGGGTTTGATTCCCACCCGGGTCAAATATTTGTGTGATAAACATAGATGCTTGCTCTGTGTCTGAGTGTTAATTATCTATATAAGTATTTATTTAAAATTATATATGTATGTTTATCAGCCGTATGGTATCCATAACACAAGCGAAAGCTTAGTATGGGATCAGATCGTGCCGTGTGTGAAAATTGTCTCGAAATATTTATTTATACTTTTCGTGAATATGCTTGCATGGCACTATTTAAAACAACTACTATTATAACAATATAAAATTCAGAGAGAAATAGATTCAAGAAGTAGACAAATATAATTGTTATAAGTCAGCTGAGTGAACCTTTCAGATCTAATAAGTGAAGTAAAGTACAGTACACGTCATATATAAAGAACGCTGGAAGAAAGTCGTGTTGTGTTTTCGCATGGATACAGTTTTGCACGAAAGTTATGTGTCTATTACTAATTTTATTTTTGAACACAGTTCGCGAGTCGTGGTTTCACACATACATATTATTTTTTATTCTTATACCAACTGCATACCAACAAACAGACTGATAAATCGCCTTTGCGCAGCTTCACCGTCAGCGTTCTTTTTACATGATGCAACCTGTAATTGGCTCTTTAAATAAACTCTTAAATTATATTTATTTAAATACCTGTCCATAGAATCCTGCATATTTCCCTGTCGTAATTTTCACAAACGATTTCTTAACAATCGCAAGTTCTTCGTCATTATCTTTTGTGTTAGATTTCTTCTTTTGATTTTCTTTAATTACTTTATCTGCTCCTAATCCTAATCCTTTGGGTCGAAGTTCCGGAAGTTTGTATTTTGATCTGTGAATTAAAAGTTGTATAAGTACTTATTAATCAATATTTGTAAAATAATCCTTACTATTTAATATTATATATACGAAAGTGACGTCTTCTGTCCGTATGTCTGTCTGTCACTTCTTCACGCCTAAACAACAGAACCAATTTGGATAAAATTTCATACAAACATAGTTTGAGACCTGGGAAATGCGGGTTTTCTTTTGATAATAATTTATAATATCTATAAGTTACTGTGATGCGCGCCACGCACACTATTTTAGCTTCGGAAAATTATTAGTAGGACTACAAAACAACAGGTTTTAATTCTGAATTTATTATTGCATAGTAATAATAAATTACTTTATTTCAATTAAAGTTTACATGTCACAATCAAAAGCAACACACTTAGTGAAAAACGTTTTTGACTGCATTCATCAGTTTCATCAGGTTCTGACTAGCAATAATTTTTGACTTCAACATATTGTCATATGTAAAAGTCATCATACAATACTTACTGATCTTTCCCCGGTGCCCAACCCATTCCACGCAGCATAGCAAGTCCAAAATCTTGTATTGGCACAGATTCATAATCGTCTAATGTTGACTGAAATTATAAAATAGAAATATTTATTTTATACATTCTTAATAAGGGAGGAAAGTAGTATTACATTGGTTAAATGGATTTTATTCTACAAATTAACAAATAATCATAATATTGATATGATATGAATAGATACTAATACTAATGATATAGAGATATGAATAGAACAGTATTACTAGTAAGTCATAATGTGCCTATTTTTGAAGTCTAAATATTCATATAACAAAGTCGCTTCCCACATTCTGTCTATCCCTATGTATGATTATCTTTATAGCTATGCAATTGATTTAAGTGTGTTTTTTAGTTTAGAGTGGCTTTCAAGGTAGGTTTTATAAAAAAAAATTGTTAAGTTTTATACAAAATAGCCAAAGCCACATGCAGGATTCTAGAATAATCTAAATACTTATATATCAATTTAAGATTAATGAACTATATTTCTAATTAACAATATAAATTTTCCTACCTCTTTCTGTCCCTCAAGCACAGGCTGAGCGGGCACAGGCACAACTAAAGTAGACACATCAACTACAGTCTTTTTCTGAGCTTCCTCCAACAACTCCCTGGCAGCCATTTGTTCCAGAGTTTCATTTTCATGTTTTACTTCAGGTATAAAATTGTTCTCTTCTTTAACGGGTTGTTCTTCAAAATTTTCAACTTTTTCCGCTATTTGACGAAGCCGTTCTGCTGTTATCATAGTATTTGGTTTCATGGGTATGACCAGTGGTGCCTCATCTTTAACCTCTTCTCCGCTGGAATAAAAAAATGAGTGAATTAGTATATATTGTTTCATGTCTTGTTGATGTCAAAATATTGATGTTGCTAAATATAAATGTTGTCCCTGTTTGGGAACTATTTTGTAAGGATGTGTTTCTGTAGGTCCTATGGAATTACCTTTTCACTGTTATACTATGATAATAAATTTATACTATGCCTTGAATATAACATAATAATGCAATTAAATATGTTTGAAAAAATGACATATTGTGTTCTTTAACATCATCATATTACCAAACTCTATGTAGTTGAGTTTTAATAAATGTTAAGTAATAAAAATCTGATAGCTTAATGATTTCAGCCTATAATGCACGAATATTCCTATCAAACTACTTAATAGTACTACAGATCTCTGATAAACCCAATTAAAATATAGCCTACATGAAATTACCATGCCAAGCCAGTATGTATGTTTTAAAAATTTACGACGCATTGTGAAATTATAGACAATTATTATCCATTAGTAGCAACTTTTAATTTATAAATCATAACGTAAATAAATTTGTAAAGCGAAGACTTTTGTACATACCCAACTACTTTAATGGACTTCTCTTCCACACATTCAATATATTCCTTCTGTTCTGTGGCCACTGGCTTATCCTGTTTCTTGGTTTTCATAAACCCAAAAGATATTTTTTTAGGTTCCATTTTTGCTTTTCTTCACTAAATTATTGTATGTGTTGATTTTCAAGTTAACACATAAAATATAAAAATAATATTATTGGTGAATTGTCTTTATAAGCTGTCTCAATAGAATTATAAATATTATTACATGATCAATATTCTGATTTTTCAACGTTGATTTATATTTAAATTTTAAAATAGAATCTAAAAAGAATCTAAAGACGAAAATGCTTCAAACTTAGAGTATATATTACAGTAATATAGAGCGAGTGTATTGCACAAATTGCTTTGTGCACATCGTAGGCAGATGAGCTATAGATACTATATAGATGTGTGTGTGACAAATAGGGATGGGTAGGTATCAATTGCGTGTTGAACTATCGATAAGTTATGTAAATAAATATGTATCATAAGTAAATTTTATGTTCAATAAGTTATTAAAGGAAAAATATATGAATAAAGTATAAATATGTAATTTCAAATTTGTTTACCAACTGAATAAAGTTTGTTTATTCCATTTGAATATTTCTTGTATTCATTATAAGTACTTTAAAAAAATATGTTTAATTGGAATATCAGAAAAACGTGAGTACTTTTTAAATAATAAAGTTAATAAAATAAAAGATCGGGTTTAGTGCTATTTCTTTAATAATAAATCAAACAATAAAAATAATGTTTTAAAAATGTTAAATAACAATAAGAAATAATTAATAATTTAAAATGATAATATAATAAATATTAATAATTTTTTTATTTAATTTTATCCATTCTACTATCAAAATCTTCAAAATCAATTTAGCGGTTCAGAAAATATATCGTAACATTACATACTTTACATTTACACTATAATACATTCGCATTCATAATATTAGAAAGTGTATCATACAAAACACACCACAAATTTATTTATAATACATTTTTAAAAGAGTTTTAATTTTAAAGTTAAATTTGTTAAAATATAGTTCTTCTAGTAAACTTTATATCGAGTACAGCGTTGGTCAGGTCACATCACTACGATCACGTGGCGGCAGTGAGGCGCGCGAGCGAGCCTGCGCGTGTCCGCCTTCCACCTCCCCTTCACCCCCGCGATGCTAGATTTATTATTTTCATAAAAATAAGTATAACAATCGACTTACCGATGAAATGTGATACTGGATTTAAATTTTGTGTATTTTCTAGTATCGTTTTTGCAAGATATAACTGCACATTTCACCATGTTTATTCCTAGATATGAATAAAAATCAAGAGCAACGCACTTCGTCAGCACTCAACCACGACTACGAGCGCGCGCGGCGGGAACGTCGTGTTGTTCCCACCTGTGCCTACTGTTCCCACTTGGTTGTTCGCGCTCTATAGATACTATCTATACTCTAAGGCTTCAAAGTTTAATACATATCAATTTTAATCAAAGAGGAAAGAGTCAAGAGAATCCAACTTTGACAACCTCAAGGGGTTAAAGTCCATTTCAAGAAAGAAGTCCCGCGGACAATTATGGAACTAATTTAACAGATGGGGAGATCGGCCAATACATTACATATATCAATTTTTTTATCTAAATATTCGAGTCGCAGTAGTTTATAAAATGAAATTAAATGAACGATACATAATTTCCTTCACAGATTTCCCCATATTTAACCCTGCCAACATTATTACGCGCGCATACAGCGTTGCGTCTGCGGGACTTCTTTCTTGAAATGGACTTTACCAAATTACACATTTCATTCTCCCTAGATCGCATTTACCTCTCAAAATCCACAACTTCCACGAATATCTTGAATTGAGATATTAGATGAAATAAAACTTCAGTAATTTCATGGCTAAATTAGGTATATCTGCCATGTTGAATTATTTATTTTATCAGTTTACTGAAATTGAAAATGCTATGAATCGGAACGATAACCTAAGATGGAAATATTAACCCATATTTTGAGGAATCATTTCGGAAAATGAAAACCCTGTCTTTATATGACGTTTTACGTGACGTAATCTGTCATGCTGACATCGGTTTAAAGGAATAGACAACCGTTGTCTATTCCTTTAAACCGATGTCAGCATGACAGATTACGTCACGTAAAACGTCATATAAAGACAGGGTTTTCATTTTCCGAAATGATTCCTCAAAATATGGGTTAATATTTCCATCTTCGTTTTTAGTATTAAAATTTATCAAGATACTTCTACATAAAATGGGCATTGATTTAAACACGATTTAAAAGTTAAAATCACTTAAAAATGAAAAATAAACTTGCATAAAAATTCTGTGAACGAGTGAAATAGTGACCGAAATATTACTATTTCTTAAGTCACTTATAGTATAATTATTATTATAGGAAGATAATATTCCATAATAATATTATATTATAGTTATTAAAATCTTTTGAATTTGTCGTTGTTTGTTGTAAGTAGTAATATTAAATATTTATAGCTTAGCTTATTCATATAGTGGAAATTTGCTGATTTTCGGCGGTATGGCGACCATTTGGAACTGTCTGAAAAGTATGGCATAGCGATTTTCGTACATGGCTACAGGACGATGATTACCTGTGCAAAAATTAGCCTGGTAGAAATGGTTGAATTGTTTTTTTTTTTAAATCAACGCATTCACTTTGATTATATACTCCCTAGATAACGCCTCACGCAATGACCGATGCAACAAAAACTGGCCAGTATTTACAAGCGTGTGTGAGTGAGGCACGCACACACGCTTAGCGATTGCTATGTCTTACACCAGCGTCATTTGTATCAGGGAGTTACCAGCTAATGAATCTATCCCGATAAAATGGGGCAAAACCTGTAAAATTATGTCATGTTAATAAAATCATAAATAATAATTTTCCTGTTTTGTGATCCCAGGGAGCCTCAGATATCGATTTATAACGAAATCGGTACAATAACAAAGAATTTCAAAATGGCGCTGACTTTTTAAAATTTTGGTACCAGTTTCCTGTTTTGCGATCCCAGGGAGCCTCAGATATCGATTTTGAACGAAATCGGTACAATAACAGAAAATTTCAAAATGGCGTTGACTTTTTCAAATTTTTGTAACAGTTTCCTGTTTTGCGATCCTAGAGATCCTCAGATATCGATTTGGAACGAAATCGGTACAATAACAAAAAAAATCAAAATGGCGTTGACTTTTTTAAATTTTGGTAACAGTTTCCTGTTTTGTGATCCTAAGGATCCTGAGATATCGATTTTGTACGAAATCGGTACAATTTAAAAAAAAATATACTGCGTCCATAGATATTCTTAAACAGGTATACCGACCTTTGAGACGTATAGATTTTTTTTCTATTTTTAAGTAGCGGAAATTGTGTCAACAGACTATAGAGCGTTATTTCCATCGGAAAAATAATCTCATTTACTCTCAACCGCGCCTAAAGAAATTTTACTTCAAAAATAAATATTAAAATATTTAAGACAAAAAAAAAACATCCGACTGCGCGGAAGCTTGCAAAACAAAAACAATCGGTCCATCCATTAAGGCTGTAGGCTCAGCCAAACAGTTTTTAAAACACACCCACATACATTCATACATACATACACACACCTTCCCTGATGTATTTCCTCCTTCTGGTGCAGTCGGGTAAAAATGAACATACATCAGCTTTTAAGACAACTCTCTATGGGGAAATTCGCAATCCAAGACTGGCAACACTAAAAAACGACGCGTTGATTTTGTGAAAATAATTATGAATTTGTTATTTTTGTTTCCGTAAATTACTATTAGTTTTGAGTTACTTACCGATGGTAGGAGATTTTGTTAGTTGTTCGTAAACGTCCTTTGTAATTTCTGCAGATTTTAATCGCGCAGCTTGTCATTTTCACCGAAATAATCTAACGCAAAAAATGAGCCGTGCGTGCGTATCTCTTGACGTTACAATTGACACTGAGGAGTGGTGAGCGCTTTAGAGGCTAACAGTTAGCTGATATTTTTATCGACGCTTTTGACGCGCCGATACTCTATCTAGGGAGTATATAATCAAAGCGCATTCACATCGGTATGGCAGGCTGTAATTCACACAGGAAAAGTATGGTATGACAATTGACACTACCGCCTACTTCCTTTTTTATGGGCTATCGGTAAATCCTAAAATTTTTGTGTTACAAATCGTTTGACTTCCATAATTTATCCGACGAGTTCGACTAACGACCACGCGTCTAGTCCCCCGGTACCAGCGTTCTGACCATCATTTTTGTTTTTGTCATTGCGTACTAAGACAGCAGACTGTAGAAGACTGTAGAATCGCCATCCTGTTACAAATTACCCATTGTGTCAGTATCTCCCGGACGGGAAGACATAATACCTACTTCACAAAGAAAAAACATAATAGGTAATTAGTAGACATCGGATTATATGCACTAACAAAATGCCAAAATATGCATGCAAATATGCACTAAAAACGACTGATATGCCTAAAATATGCACAATAAAAAATCAAAAAACCTTTATTATTTTTATATATTTGAATCTTTAATCAAAGATTGTACAAAAACAGTGAAATTTTCTTGAAATTAAGTATAGTTTTTGTGCCAATATACAATTAAACATTTTTACCAAATTTTCGAGTGCAAATTTGTGACGTTTGTCACCCGCGAGCCCAGTGTTGCCACCTTAGACCTTTCCGGGCTAAATCTAGCCCTTTTTTGAAAATCAAGCCGTTTTTTAAGTTTTTAGACCCAAAAGGGTAATCTAGCCCTATTTTGAATGGCTCAAAATTTACTTAAAATGGAGCCCATTTTTTAATTTTTTGCCATTATACCATGCCAAAATAGGGTTTGTTTACTCGCTTAGCGTTCTGATTGGCTAATAAAGGTTAGTCAACCAATCAAAACTCCCGCTACTTATCGAAATATGCACGATTGGGGAAAAAGGCTAAAATATGCACTAACGCCGTAATTAGAGAGTTTTATGCATTTGCATATGCAAATATGCAAATGCATATAATCCGATGTCTAGTAATTAGTAATTACTAATTAGCCAATGTCAGTAAAAAGTTTGCGGCTTTGTCCAACTATCCTCGAGTCTGCAAGAGTTTGCAAAGTCGTCGATCGCACCTGATTAAACCAAGAGCAATAGGATATCTAAGGACTAAGAAGTAAACTTAAGTTAATAGTCGGACACTTGAAAACACAGCTTGAAAACTATGATAATATTATGTTCTGTAATTAAACGGATTTTTCGATAGGTTAATTTTTTAAATATTATATTAAAATATAATATAGACTTTTATTCCTACACATAGGGTAACAAGAGGTCCCTAAGTTCAGTGTGCCTTTTGGCATAGGCCTCCTCCAATTCTTTCCAATGTAACCTGTCCCTTGCTACTCTCATCCAAAATGGTCCCGCAGTCTGTTTCAAGTCATCTGCCCATCTTCTGACTTGGCTTTAAATATTATTTTTATTATATCAACTTAGTATATCAAGTAGTCATATATTATTTTTATGTCAAGGTTATAACAGTAAATATTAATTTTAACACTTAGTTACCTATATCTAATATCTATAATGTATTTCTATAATATGGGAATAAACAACAAAACTGTAGGTGAAAAAGTTAAATATTAATAATATTTTTAAGTTTTATTCACCCGAGCTCATACATTCCACAGTTCCACTACCAGCAACGCGAACGTTGTCAAGTTCAGTGAAACTGAATTTATGCATTTTTCCGGGCCATAAACAATCTTCCATAGAAGGTTCGTAAAAACTTTTTACGTGAATTTGAAAGAAAACATAGATGATAGAAGCCAGTTATAGAAGCATCTCTGCACACAGAACAGTAAAGTAGATAGAAGTGTGATGTGGGCGTGGCCCACGTGTCACTGGTAAGGTAAGATCACCTAACTTGCTCTCAGTTGTGCGCAGAAAAATATTCGAGTCGGTTGTCAGCTGTCAAACCTTTTTTCTATATTTATTCATTAATTAGGACGTGTTGTTCGGTATTAGAGTGCAAAAATGATAGCAGACGAAATAATATCAGCAATGGAGGCATTTCATACCATCGGTAAGTCTTATTTTTATTTATTTTAATTATATTTTATGTTATAACTTCGCTTGTCGTAATTTGTCAAAATTGTATACAAATATCTAGTCAAAATGAACCTTAATCCGTAAGAAATTAGTACTATTATAGATTGAACAGCAAACAAGACTTTCTGGAATATTATTGCAATAAACAAACTAATGTCGCTTTAGTGATGCTTGTGGCGCATATCGACAGTATCGATACTTTAGAAAAGACAAACATTATAAATATTAAATTTTATTTTATTTTTCCTTAGCTTTCATTTGTCCAATTTATTTATAGATTTCCCAAAGAGGCTAATTTAAAAGAGAAATGGATAAATGCAACGTGACGAGTTAACTGGATGCCGAACAGCACTAAGCGGTCTAACAAAGGCCACCGATACAGCAAACCTACGGCAGTTCCAAGATTTAAAATAATGCATATTTTCTGTTTGTATTTTGTAAATATAGATTAATACTATTCTATTCCGTTTTTTATTTAATAATAATAATATAAAAAGACCTACTTAGTAGTAATAAACATACTCCAAAATGTGACACATTATACTATACTCATATAAAAGAAAGAAAAAAAAAATACACAAAAAATATTTATTTGTGAATTATCGATAACAAGGCTGACATCCCTCAGAGCATAGCATCAGATAAATATCAAGTTAATGTCATTAATGTTGAGTGACACAAATTTCAACCTTATCTCTATGTGTTGCGTTTCAAATTTATATCTATCGAAAACTAACGCCCTCTGTTGTGGAGTAGCTGAATGTTTTCGAATTTGGAATTTCTGTGCAATGAGAAACAAAACAGCTAATATACCTAGGGATGTTATACTAAAATAAACCGTAACATGGTGCGTTAGGGTACATATTGAAATGCTGAATTTATAACCTAAGCCAGTTTTTACTCAAATTAAGCTGTCCAATCAAAGGCATAGTTTACTTGTAGTGTACTGTATAACTATCGGTTTAAATGTGTGGGTTTGGCGACACAGGTTTTCATACTAATTATGACATTATCGCACTTCTATATGTTTTTACTGTTCTGTGTCTCTGCAATATTTTATTCTTGATTTTATTGCTTTGGAAAAGTTACTAAATAATTACCTACTAGGTTATATAAATAATTTATTATCTTTTTGGAGAGTAAATCGTTTCATCAATTCTTTACATTTGATTCTGTTATTTCCTTACGAGCTGCAAGTCGTAACATCTCCCGGTATCTGCTGTAAAGCTGGTTTTTATGTCACACCGCCTGTTGTTACGGAAATTCGATTTTACAAATGGGAGGATTTATTGAAGACCTCTGTTTCCTTAAATTTAGTATACATAATTTCGTTTTCATATCGTGTACGTTTGGTTTTTTATGGTCTTATGGACACTTACAATTAATAGTGACTTCATATTATAATAGGCATAGCAATTAGGATAATTTAAGATTTAAGATAAGGATTTTTAATATTTCTATACCCTAAACACAGTTTATATTATCAGAGGATAAAAGATTAATTTATATCTACTTTTCGTAAGTAACAATATGAAAATAATATACTTTGTGCAAAGCGGAAGAGAGTAAGCATTTAATTTTTAATAAATGAATAATTCATCCTGTAACAATAGTTGTAGACAATTTCCATAATGCCTTCATACATCGATGTTTAATGCTATAATTGAATAGTTATGGGCGATTAATTTAATAGTAGGTATATTACCTACGTGTATAAACACGATCTCAATATGTATAATGAGATGACAATTATAATTAGAGCCGTAATTACCAGCTTATTAGGGGAATACATGATTATTATCTAGTAACAATTTTCAGCTTGGTCCCCAGAGTGAATGGCAATTGGGGTCAGTCATGTACTTCCCAAGCCGGGTTTAGCCGGGCTGTAAGGCAATGCATGGAGTCGAAATTATTCATAGACGTCTATGCAATTTCAAATAAGCATTAGCGCATGTTTGACTAAATAACTTTCACTTCAGTACCCACACAAAATTGATCTTTGTGGAATCTTATTGGTTTTTTTTATGTGATGTATAAAATAGGGGAAATATAATAATTTATTGTAATAGAGGAGGACATTGAGCAATAATATGTTGTTAGGAGAATGTCGATTTTATTTTGCTTTAAAACAAACTAAAGAATATTTATATTTAAGTACTTACCTATGTTTTTAAAATGAATAAATTATAGGACTCAGAAAGCGACGAAGCCAACAGTGTCTTCTTTTAAATGTTATACAGCAAGTATGTAGTATTCTATTCTTTATAAATTTATAAGTATGTAGTAGCATTATTGAGATCGATTCAACATTTAAATAAAGAATTAATATACATTGCACGTACCTGTAGGTATCTAACCTTCACATAACTTCATCACTATTAAATTAGCTACTATAAAAAAAAAAAATTCTTATTGACAAAAGTTTTACATTTTGAAATACTGAAGTCTCTATGAAGTAGGAATGACTACAATTCTTTATTATTAGTACCTAATACAAGTAGGAATAGCAATAGTTTTCGATAACTAATAAGATCATAAAAGCCAGATAGTTCAAAACTAATATTGGTACCTTCATAACCAATACCCCGTGATACGCTTACATGGAAGTAATATGTAATTAAGGCAAAGTTTGTTGTTTGAAGTGGTTCCAGGAATTACAACGGACCTTAGTTAAATAATATTCCAGCATTAAGTTTAATATTCCATCAATAACACGTGGAGATCAATCTCAAAATGCGATTAAATAGTGAAAACCCGGAAGAAAAACAATTACAATGTTGATTATTATTAAGTAGCTTTTTATTCACTTTTCAGCGACAGCCTTATCATTATGCTTAGTTGGAAGTCCGTTTCTACCCACGTCTTTTTTGTAGTCGCACAATAACATCCCAAATCCATATCCAATCGAATGTTGAAATATCGATGTTCATGTACATTTTAAAAATTTTGTCAATTGTGATATACGATGTCCCAACCAACTGTATTTTAAAGCAGTTTCTAATATTTCCTATAATTGAATAGTATGGTTTAACATTTATTCAGGTAAAGCCAGACCAGCACGTTAGTGTTAAATAAAAACCAATAAGACATTTCTCGGTGAAAAGATTACGGTTGATTGGATTTTCAAGTTTCTTAAAGACAGAAACAGCAGAGACGTAGATAGCCAGCAGTCTTAAGTAATAATATTAGGGATTTAAACTAATTTAACGGCGCTTAAAATCTTCGTAGCGCGAAGAACTTGCAACTTGCAATTAATTTCAAAGACTATTTGACGTTCTCTATCTTTTAACAAAAATATGTTATTGTTCTTAACTATGTTTGCTATATAAAGGTCTTCTCTTTAAAAGCTTATCGACTGCCAAGTATATGCAGACATTTTTGTGAACGTAATTATTCGTAATTCTCTGATTGCATTTGCTAAATTACAGTAAAATCCAATTTACTTTTAAACGAAACCCGTGAATATTATAATTGTCTTTATGAATTATGTATAGAAAGGTAGATATTGGAAATTCGAATTAATTTTAGCTTTACAAACAGGGGTGATCTACTAATTTCTTATGCGCATTTTTATTACTGGGACATTTAAAAACTAAAGGTATAATTTGGGTCAGGAGGAAATTAATTATTCTAATAATTTAGGACTTTGGTATCTAGCCATTCAAGTTGTATTTATTAAGTATCATATCTGCCAACGAAACCAAATTAATTACTATTTTTGCAATACTAGGTGCGTTGAAGGACTTAGTTACATATGTACTTCTCTTCTCTATGTACGTACTTATGAATAGAATGCTATTTATATTGCTATTGCTTTATCTATGGTATGTAAGTTTTTATATTATCTGTGCTATAGATAAAACAGGGTTTCTTAAGGTTCTATTAATGGTTATATTCATTATCACTTGCACATAGCGGAGAAAATTTTCGTTATTGAAAAAAGGGTAGTGTGTGTTACTGGAGTTAGTTTTTTTTATGTATAAAAATCATAAACTTGTGTATGTTGCTCGCATTCGTGTCGAGTCGAGAGGTTAGCTCGCGACCCACTTTATGCTAGGTGGCATTCTGACGCGAGTAAGGCGGGCCGCAAACCAGCGCCACATGCTACATGCATCGAACATTTACGTCGCCACAATCAATGCGCTACAATTTAGCTTGCTACAAAGGTATTGTATAATGTATATGCGCACATCGGAAGCACAGTTGTAGCGTGGCACCGCTTTGAGAATGTCGACATCATCGTCTGATGACGACGATTTCTTGGTGTGGCGCCACAAATAACGAACGTGTTCGATCTTGAATTCGTGTAGCGCGGACAACGTCTCGCCACAAAGTGCGCCCGCTACAAATGTTTCCTCGGTGTGCGTGCTCGCGTACAAATATATGGGGGCGATAAATGTGTCGCGTTTCAAATGTGGCGCCACAATTATCGAGATACAAGTGTATGCCTGGTGTGCGGCCCGCTTGTGTAATGGTATAATGTTGAATGTAAGCTTTGACTCAGTTATATTTGGACGAAAAATGTTTCAGTCGTTTCCGTTTTACGTTTATTTAACCAATCAAGCGAATCGCAATATTTTTTTTCCCAAAAAAATATTTTGAAAGTCAGATAAAATTTTGAAAAAGCCGGTCGGTTTTTTTTTTTATAAAAAAAAGATGCTTTCTTCGTTATTGTTACGAAAGATAAAATCGAGTTTATTTATGAAATATTACAACATAGCCGAAAGACGACTTTTTGCCCTTCTTTGCCTGAAAGAGTTACTACTATCTATCGATAAGGCCGCGTTGTGTTTTTATTTCTAAAGCAAAAAAGGATTATCAATTCATTTCATTAAGTTGTAAGGTTTCATCGGTGTAAGATTATATTGAAGAGTTTATAATATTCCAACATTTATAAAGGTATTAAAGTTTTACAGTGAGATCTTGTAAATATACGCGCTACCTTGATATTTGCAAGCATATTGAATTCGCGACTTAACATAAAGCTTGAACTGCACTTTGATACGCCAACAAAATTGTTATTGCGCGGAAATGACTTCAACCAACTTTCATGCTTCTGTACATATTTACTGAGAACTTATATGGAATTCTTATAATTCCGCTAAAAATTATAATGTGTCCTAGCTATGTCATTGAATAATGGTGCAAACTATTATTCACAAAGTATTGTTGAATTTTAAAGGTTAGTGTGTTAATGATTTTATCAAAATAATTATTAAAAAATATAATGTACCGTTATATTTTCAAAGAAACTATCATTGTTTTTCTTTTGTAAGTTTTCTCAGACTCGCATAAGTCTTCAGAGTCATGTAAGCCTTAGAGCAAAATGAGAAAAAAAAACATTTTTCTTTCTAAGTAGCTATATTAAAAGTTTAACTAGAAAACTTTCAAACGGATATTGGGCCAATGAATAAAATATATTATTCAGTTATCTTGTTCGCAAGTCATCGTCAATAAGACCCAAAGCAATAAATGGGGGTAATAATTTCTGAGCTCCGGCAATGAATCCAATTATACACCCTTTGGTGGGCGACATGTTAAATGTTCGCCATTGATTTGTCTGTCGCTTTTGTGACCATACCTCAATCTATTTGATATTATATAATACGACGATATTAGTACTATTGAAGCCATTTTAAAGGACTGATTTGGTTAACGCAGTTCGGATTCAGAGGTAAATTACGTAACATACGTAAATTTTGATGTTATTGTTAACGTGTATTATATCAGTTATATCAATTTTATTAAAATACCTATTGTTGTAATATTTTACTGTACATTTTACTTTGTAATTTTTTTGGCTTTAATTTATGAAAACAGCCTTTTAATATTTTAATGCTTCAACTTAATGACCTATTGCGTAAGCTTTTATTTGCAACGAAAAGAAGTTGCTCCAGACGTTTTTTATACTTACTAAGTATATAATTATACAGGAGATTTAGAAATGTATTTGATTAAATAATATCACAAAGTCACCTAAATAAATTGTTAAATCAAAATATTGTTATGGTTATATAAAGCTCAGCTATAAATGTAATACGGCGAAATGATCGAAGTAAATGGGAAATAGTCTTATTATCGGTCCATAAGAAGATCTACACTAAATCAAAGTGACAGTTCCCAATAGAAGTGATACCACAGAGTATCAATACATACTAATGGTTGAGTCATGTACGGTCAGCCAAGAAAGTGGTTTACCAGTTTTGATTTAGTTTCCCGGTCATCGAAAATTACAACAAGGTTCGTTATAAAAAGATATTACTGAAAGAGACAACATTATCATGACGTAAACCTATGTATTTAGTATTCATACGTCATATGTCACATATAAGTACATGACATTTTAACCTTTAGTATAAATGAAAAGGACATTAGTTTCTACAAAGCAATTGAAATGTTTCCAAACAAAAGTAATAAAAACTATTTAAATAGACAACCGAATTCCATTTGAAAAAGAAAACTGACAATTGACATTTTGTCAAATATATGCAAAAAATCGATATATTTTCCGTGTTATTTTTCAATCAACTGCATATAAAATCATCTCAATGCCTGCCAACTTGACCATTGCCGAAAGAGCACAAATAATTGCCCAATTTAATGAGGGAAGCAGTATCAGTGCGATATCCCGGAATTTGAATATATCGAGGCATTCTGTCCGCTTTTGGATTCGTCGTGAAGGAGAGGAGGGAAGTTTGTTGGATCACAGAAGAAGTGGTCGCCGGCCTGCACTCTCCAATAACGATAGAGAATTCATGAGACGGGAATATGAAATCAATGGTTTTAAGCCCACAAAACATTTTGCGGAGATGTTCGATGTGAGTGCCCAAACAATAAGGAATCATCTACATTACATGGGGTTGCACCACAGGCATTACGCCAAGAAAATATATTTGACGGATGCTCACAGACTTGCTCGTCTGAACTTCGCCAGAGAGCACTTAGAGTTTGATTGGTCTAATACAGTGTTTTGTGATGAAAAAACGTTTAAATCCAGTCAGCATGGACGTCTTCACCTTTGGCGATATAATTCAACACGGTATAAAGATGATCATGTAATCCCAAATAGAGAATCAGGTCGAATTTCCGTAAATATTTGGGGCTGGATGAGTGCGGATGGTGTAGGAGAATTGTGTTCTCTACCTCCTCGAGCGACGGCTGTAAATTATATCGACGTGCTTCAGAATGCAATGCTACCGACAGTCCGTAATGTTTACCCGGAGAACGAAGTGCCACAATTTGATTTTGTTCAAGATAATTGTTCAATTCATAATGCGAGGATCGTAAGAGCCTGGTTTCGTTCACACACTGACGTAAGGGTAATTCAGTGGCCCTCAAGATCGCCGGACCTCAACCCGATAGAAAATCTTTGGGGCCTTATGGTCCAACGATGGTCGCATCAAAATGAAAGAACCAAACAAGCTCTTATTAGTCACTGTAATTATATTTGGGAGGAAATGCGGGGAACCGATATTTGCTCACGGCTTGTTGGTTCAATGAGGTCTCGTCTTTTAGAGGATATAGAGGCCAACGGCGGTTACACCCGTTTCTAATTTTTTAAAATTTTCAATATCTTCTAAATATTACTATATATGCTATGTTTTTGTTTGTTATAAGTATTTTAAAATTGATTGTAGAAATTTAATAAAAGGATAAATCTATTTTTAGCTTGTTTTTTATTGATATTGTAATTACAAGTTTACAGAAATTGTAGGTTTGTGGATTCGCCTTATGCCTTTACAATTTTATGTAACTTGTTGATTACAATTCTGAATTTGTAGATACAATTTTGTCATCAAAATCTACAGCCCCCTGCCGTTGATTTTACGACGTCATTGGTTCCATCAAGTTCAAACTAAGAACAGCTGTCACGTTACAAACAGTAATAGTCGTTATCAATAATCAGATAAAGACAGCAATAGAAGTTGTCAGATCGATCTGCAAGCGAAACTAATCTTTATCACGTATGAATCTGCAAGCGATATTCAAACTTAGGGTGGTACACCACTTTCTTGGCCGACTGTACATAATTAGTTAAGTGACGTCACTAAGCTACTTAAACGACGTATAATAAATTAGTCCCGCGAAGCGTAGATAGTGCAGTAAATTATCATCTCCATTAGATCAAATTTCGCTAATTAGGTCAAGAGGAAAAGAATTTGCGGAGACAATGTAGCTTTACAAACAAATCCAGCTTTGGAATACAGTGAAAGTAGGCTGTTATAATTTTTTCCTTTTAGGCTGCGTTCATTCTTGTGTTTTGGAATATGTTTTGATATTGGGTTTTTATTGGCCCATCAGCATTTTGGACATCGGGATGTATACAACGACCATGCAATATATTATCAAATATCGTGATCTATTTGTTGTGGAGAATATTTTTATATCGATAGAAATCAAATATATAAGCGGTCACCATGTCTTGGTTAATGGCATTTTTGCATTTGAAAAGGAAAATTCACAACATTTATCGGAGCTCAAGTAAAAAGAGAGATTTGAATTACCTCTTTCAACTAAAAATCTATAAAAAGATAAGGATAAGGTTTTCATTTTTTTAAAGATTACATATATTCATACTTAATAAGTACATTCCATTCACGATGTCAGTTTTAAAGGCAATTAACCGGAAATTTATCTTAATTTACAAATGAATTCAGTTTCATTACATATGATGCATATTGCATATTGCAAATGTTTATTATATTGATTAATCTATCGTTCTATTCCATCACATCCAATTCACAGAACATTATCTATTGTTTAACGACAATCAGGCCATGAGAATCATTATAATGCGATTATAATTAATACGGACAAACCTATAACGTTATAATAAGCAATCATAATAATGTATAATTAAAGTAGGTACTAAACAATAATTGAAATAAAAAGTATAATATAAAGGTAACATAAAATTGTCAAATTTCAAGGACTCAAGGAAACGGTATATGAGCATTGCATGTTGTCATTATTACAGAAAATAAGGTTCCTAAAATTATTTATTTATTTATTTTGACTGCTTAAAACATTAATTTAAGAATATTCACATCTTTTGTTATAGGTAATTCTGAATTCGAAAATACATATTTGAAATAAGTAATGAAGAGCAGTCATATCAATACTCAGAAATATGTAGAGACATCATCGTCATATCAAAAGTCACTAGATCATTTAAATGTAACTGTTTCATAAATATCAAACAAAAATAAGCCAACAACAAAATAAATACAGAAGGAACCATTAGTATTAGAGATAAAAAAGGGCAAGAAACTCATTGATACAAACGTTTCGTGAAAAGTTGCGAAATGAGGTTGGGCCTGATAAGAACTTACCTCCCGTCTTCGGCTTCGAAAATAAATATATCAATTGTATTCGTATGCTAAGTTTTAATAGAATAAATATTAATGTACATACGATATTATAAGAAACGTGGTTTATATTTTATGTACACCAGTCGCTTGTCTCGGTTCGCCCGGTAATATTATGACTAAATTACAGGTAAGATTGTACTGTGTGTAATTGATCGAGTTGTTTTTGATTTTTACGATCATACGTTAGAAAGAATAAATGAAGTCCTTCTTCCTTAAACTTAACTATTAAGTAGTCTCTGCTTAAACACAAAGAAAAGAAGTACTGAGACGATACATACTGGGTCCTACGCGAGTAGGGCTGGTAATAGTTTCCTATCCAACTATTTAACTATTATGAGAAAGTATGGATGACTGCATGAAATTGGGTATAAAGTTATATTATAGTCTATCCAGACTAAACTACTGGTAAAAAGCATATGTGTTAATCCTAACACATATGCTTTTTACCAGACACAGATATACTAAAATTATGGTACCTACTACAACTACGTGTAAGTAGTTGTAGTAGGTACTTAAGCAACTAAAAAGGCACAGATTTTTCATTAAAAGGGAAGAACTATTTTAATTTACCTTCCATTGAGAAAAAAAAACTCTAGGTATATTTAATAAATAAACATCGTTTATCTCAGAATGAGACAAGAGCAAATCAGTTAGTACCTAAATTAAATACAACAATAGAATGTCACACAGAACAAAATTTCTAGAAATTTCTAATGTTATACAACAGGCATACAAACAAATTCCCGACAAAAGCTAGTGTAAATAATATTATTCATAGCAAAAGCGTGCGATGATACAGATTCCATTTATAGCGGTATATTGTGTGCGACACAACCAAATTTACGCGAAAATTTAAGGTAGGTAGTCTTTCGGTTTAAAGAACTTTATTTATCTCATATTTCTTTACCAAATAAGTTTCCATCTAATCTATGACACTTTGGCAAGAATTTTCGATTAAATATCTAACTATAAACCCTGTAAACTAGGACTAGTATTGTATTTTGTTGTAGGTACGTAAAGTATGATAAATAAATCATAGCGTTCTCTAAAATTCATACGGGCACAAAATTAATCCCTGACGGTATAACACGAGAGTACATCAAAGAACTTGTGATAAGGGTCAATCTTAATAGCGTCTGAAGTATTATATAATAGCATGAATAACGAGAATCTGTGTCCTCTAAGAAATTGGGTAAAAAACAGCAGGAATAAATAATAGTTCAGAAGTGAGATATAGGTACTATTAAAATATAATATTATTTAGTTGTATTAAACATATGACATAAATTACACACTTATTGTTCCTAATATTATTTGAGTGTCCTAACACTTATTGTCCATAAAGGGGATACAAAAATAGGTATCCACATTAACCGTAATAAAACCCGGCCTAATAGGCTCGTTATATAAGCTGTACTACAGAAACAAATTCTCGTTTTTAGCTGAATTGTATCGTCGAATATATTAGAAAATAGCTTATCCAACAAACACAAGTATAAATCAGTAAATGCTTAGTCAATAAAAAAGGAATTCGCCGCGTTATTGCTTTACGCGACACGGTTAACAAAAGCCTGCCGGGTGTCGCGTACCTACTGCAAATCGAAAAACCAATACGTTTTACTTGGATGAACAAAATTCAGGTATTCCTTCAGACACAACCTTTGTGTTCACCTCAATATATCCACGTGGACGTCTAGAGATGAAAAATATTTTCGTTTCGACATATTCCCAGGCGTGTTTTTCGGGGAACAGATTGCAAAAGCATTTCGGAAGCTGGGACAAATGTTCCGTAGATAGTAAATGAGAATTTGAGTTCCGAATGCAGGCTTATGAATGTAATAATGGACGTTTTTGCAGACAGCTGTGCCACACAACAGTTAGCGTTTCATGAAAACTAGGTGCTTTTTTAGATGTTAAAATAAGCCGGAATTTTGTTGGGCTTACGGCTAACAAAAATATTGACATATAAATGGAGGCTTCAAATAAATAGGTGTTTGCCTTTCTCTTTACAATATTATTCTTATCCATTTGGCTGTTGTCAAGAGTTGTTTTTATTCTTGTCAACTTTGTTGTCAAGAATAAAAACCAAAATATAGATACCGTATTGTGAGCGCATTTATAAGTTTCAGATATTTATCAGTCCAGCAGGCCGAGACTAATGGCAGAGAATAGAATAAACGCTAAGGAATAGAAACTGCTATCGCTAATTATTGACATATGCTCATGACATTTTAGTAATGGTTCGGTCACACTACCAACGACGACGACGACAACGACCAAAATTCCCATCCAGACAAAATTCGTTCAAAATAAAATATTAAAATTTCCCGTCATACTGGTACTCGAAAAGAAAAAAATTTCGAGGTCAATTAATAAAAAAATAGGTTTTTTGCGATTTTCGCCGAGACGGTAAGTTAATCGTATAATTACCTGGGACCAAAATTGTAGATCATAAAATTATCTATAAAAAACTTCCAGTACATTTTTTTCTAGGAGCCACCGTTTCTACGAAAAATCTATGTTTTCATTCATTATTCTCAAAAAAAAAAAAATTCCAATCACCAGAACGACAGGAAATTTTAATATTTTATTTTTAAGTGTGTTTTTCACAATTTTGTTAAATTGCGACTGGATGAAAATTTTGTTTGTGGTCGTCTTCGTCGTTGGTAGGGTGAACAAATCCTTAGCGAAATATCGTACGCCTATGACAATTAGTATCGCTAGCGGATTCTATTCCATTGCGTTTTGACGTTTGGCTAAAGGGGCGGTATTAGAATTTCACTTGTACTTTGCAAACACGTTCGAATAAATATACTATGTCAAAACCGGTCATGTCTAGGATTCCGGACTATGTAATAAATTTATAAATCCGGATAGTTTTATAGGATAAAATATTCAGGATGTAGCCGTGGGCAGGCATGTGGACATCATATTAAAACAAGAACAAACTCTAATGGGACAGATTTGGAACGCGGATCCGTATGATAAACGAGTTTTATTACAGTTTTGAATGTTTATACACTCTTATTTACTGTCTCTACATCTTACAATTTATATGTTCAAAACGTGAATGTATATATACTAGTTCTAATATGTTTTTTAATTCAATTAATAAGCAAAAACGTAACGAAAAATTAACATTAATAAATGTTTGTTATTAAAAAACATTTCACTAAAATAATATATTGCTTGTCCGTAATTTAAGTGACGATTCGTACCGGCATTAAATTAATAACCCAATATTCCGTGCCTTTTGCCTCCTTAACCGCTACTTCAATCCGTGGTTTCAGATAAATCGCCCCATCGGGACTCCTATTTGATTATAATCGCCTTTTATAAGCTTTTTCCGGCTTAGAATTAAAGTGCTCTTGGAGATATTCGCCATTCCACGGGCTATTGGTTTTCAAAGAAAAAAAAAAATACGATTTTATCATTGGATGTCCTACCGAATGGATATTTGGTGTGCGACCCAAGCGTGTTGAGGCTTTATTGAGTATTGAGATGAAATTGTATACTCTTTGTGAAAATAATATCATTGCAAAACTGAAAATACTTATATAGTTCTAGGAGTACTAGTCTATCAAGATTCATTTCGTAGGTTTTGGTGTAAAATGTTGTCACAAAAATGCTATTTAACGATAACGCTATTTTATAGTTTTAAAATATCTTGTTTTTTTTACACGTTATATTGTTTCTACATATTTTTTACTTGAAGAAAAGGAAGCAGGAGTTCGTTATTCAAGAAACCAGACTGCATTTTGAGCACAGATCTTTGTTTAAAGTTTTGAATGCATTGTTTTCTTGAAGCGAAATCCTTGCTTATGCAAATTTTTATGCGATATTAACAAAACAAAGCTAGAATGTGAATTGGCCGGTTTGCATTCTTACATAAATGCATTGTTCATATATTTGACGAATAGTATAATGCATTACGAACAAAATATCCGCTTTTATATATTCATTTATTTGAACAGTTCGTCACATGCAATTAACAACATTACAAAATTTTACTATTTTCTTATGCTTTAATTTCTATCAACTAACTAGGAAACATATTAAGAAATATGCAAATTATCTTTAACAGACATTTCCAAAGCGAAGTTGGTTCTAAATTCCTAGCATTTTTTTCAATTCTATCATCTCCACCATCATCACTTGCATCGCGAAATATTCTCATATCTTTGTTTAATTCAGATATCGGTATAATATTTTCAACGTCAGTAGACATCCGTGTATTTTGTTTTTCTCCACGAGGTGTTATTCAGCTCTGACAGATCACATCAACGCCTCTAAGCCCAGTGATGCGCACAGCACGCTGACATGCCAAAATATTTCAAGCATTTTTCATTTTTAGCAACTCGCTTCGAGCGGGTTATTTTTCATATCCGATAAAGCATGTGCACTTTTAGTGTATAGCTTAGTTCTGCATCAGGTTTTTTTATAAATTAATAATTTAATTTTATGTTGATCTTGGTCAAAATGATTCTTGTGCGTTTAACATATTATCTATAGGGATCGTTAAGACATATTAGTCAAACGTCATTTTCTAATAATTTACTTATCGAGTAGGTACTCAATTGTATTGGACACAATTTTTTTTCTTTAAATAAAAATATAGTATTAAAAATGTAAATAAGAAATTTATTACTTCATTGTGTCTCTATTGAAGCGAATCATTACTTATTTATTTCAATTAATTATTGCATATTGTATGTAGCAGGATAATATATTTTATGCAAAGGGTAAAATATAAGTGAATTGTGACTTCGTCAACTTAATCTATGTTTATCGTACAATTGTTATTGTTGATCATCAGTTTTCAGTGACTATTATAATTATTGAATTTTTAAAATAAAAACAATACGACTTGTAATTTTTTCGGCTTATAATAAAATATTCATGATACATTTTTTTTTTTTTTTTTTTTTATACTTAGATAGGTGGACGTTTGACCTCAGTCCCACCTGATGGAAAGTGGTGACGAGATCTAAGGTGGTAAGTCACGCCCGCCTAGAAAGTGCCTGTTAATTCGTCTCTTGAAAATTCCCATGTTATACTTCTCTGGAAAGATGGACGCCGGCAGAGAATTCCACTCTTTGGCAGCTCGCATTAAGAAAGAAGACGCAAAGCGTGCTGTGCGTGCAGTCGGCATTTCTACCAGATAAGGGTGGTATCCCGCCGTACGCCTGGACGTCCTTTGGAAAAAAGGCGAAGGTGGGATAAGGCCATGTAATTCAGTTGCACATTCCCCGAAATGGAGTCGATAGAAAACTGAGAGACCGGCGATTTTACGGCGATGACCAAGGCTCAGAAGCCGGTTTTCGAATAGCCGGTCGTTTCCTATAATTTGCTTGGCGCGACGTTCCATAGCATCAAGAACCTCGAGGTGACATTTGGCGGTGCCTGCCCAGAGGTGGCAGCAGTATTCCACACAAGATCGAACTTGAGCTTGATAAAGAGTTAGAAGCTGTTCAGATGTGAAATACTGCCGCACCTTAGCTAGTATGCCAAGCTTTTTAGCTGCGAGTTGAGCTTTGGACGTAATAAACTGGCCATAGTTGAGGGTTGGCGATAGTGAAACTCCAAGCATTTCTAAGTTGTCGGCTAGTTCTATCGACACACCGCGGAAAGAGGGAGTTAAGGTGAACGGACTCCTTTTGGCAGAAAAAAGACACGCCTGTGTTTTGGCTGCATTAAACTTCACCAAGTTGGCATCTGCCCATTGAGACACTTTTTGTAGAGTCTGGTTTATTCGCTGCACCATGGCCTCTCTTTCGTTCTGGATGGTAACACTAGTTGCACGAGCATTTGACAGGTATCTCTCCACAACTGTACAATCGTCCGCGTACCCAAAGATGTTTGATTGGAGAAGGTCATTTATATGTATCAGAAAGAGAGTTGCGGAGAGAACAGACCCCTGAGGTACGCCGGCGTTTATTGCCAGTTGATCAGACGAGCAGCCATCGATGACTACCCGAATAGATCGTTCCCTCAAGAAGTGGGCTATCCAAGCTATGAGGTCTGGAGGTAAGCCGTAAGAAGGGAGCTTGCTTAGAAGGGATTCGTGCCAAACCTTGTCAAAGGCTTTCGAGATATCCAATGATACAGCTAATGCTTCACCGTGGTTCTCAATGGCTTCTGCCCATAGGTGCGTTGCGTGTACTAGGAGGTCGCCAGTTGATCTTTTAGGGCGGAAACCGTATTGCCGATCGTTCAGTAGATCGTTGGCCTCTAGGTACGCGAGAAGTCGATAGTTCAATGCACGCTCCATAATCTTACAAAGTAAGGACGTGATTGAAATTGGACGGTAATTGCACGGATCAGAACGACAACCTTTCTTAGGCACTGGCTGCACGTTGGCAAGCTTCCAAGCTTTAGGTACAATTCCAGATGAAAGGGAAAGGCGAAATAGGCGTGTCAGAATAGGAGACAACTCGGGTGCACAGGTCTTCAAAACCACTGCAGGAATCCCGTCGGGTCCACTGGCTTTATTCACATCTAGATTTTGCATAATTTTTAATATTTCTTTGTGGGTAATACGAATTTTTGACATGTGCGAGCCGCAGTGGGGTATGATCGGTGGACTTAAATTGGTGTCGTCGAGATGTGAATTTTTAGCAAAGAGTGAGGCCAGAACATCGGCTTTCTCTTTTGCTGAATGAGCTAGGTTACCATCGGGTTTCATGAGTGGTGGAAGTGAAGACTGAGAAAAGTTAGACTCAATAGCTTTTGCTAGAGACCAAAAAGCTTTGCTACCGGGTGGATACTTAGCAAGCTTTTCACCTGTCCGTCGGATATGTTCATGTCGAGCTTTTTTCAAAACTTTTTTACATAACTTGGCGGCTCTATTGAAAGATCTCTTTTTTGCACCAATATCAGGTAATTTGCGAGTGCGAGCATCGACCCATGCTTTGAAGGCGTTCTGTTTAACATGATCAGCATGTCTACATTCCTTGTTGAACCATGGTCTAGCTTTGTCAACCGCGAGAACGTCAGAGAATGGAATGTAATATTCCATTCCCTGACGGATAACGTCGGCAACATCGTCTGCAACTTTCGACGGGTCGGTGGAGGAGAAACATACTTGCCGCCAGGGATATGATGCAAAAAAGTGACGCATCTCGTCCCAATCAGCTGACTTGTATCTCCATATTCTTTTTCTTCCTCTTATAGTGTTGTCTGGAGGAGAATATGTCGACACTGACTTTACCAGACAGTGGTCGGAAGATCCTAGAGGAGCGGAAACCGTAACCACATATCGGTCTGGTTCAGTTGTCAGAAGAAGGTCAAGACAATTGGCCGTGTGGTCTTCAATATCCGGGACCCGAGTAGCTTCATTCACCAGCTGGTAAAGGTTGAAAGATGTGGCGAAGTTAAACGTCTCTTTTCCAGCATGGTCAGTCCTCTGGAATGGGTACAACCAGTCTGCATGACACGCATTAAAATCTCCCAGAAAGACGAGTTGGGCTGTAGGGTATAGTGTCTGTGTGCGGTCTGCTGCTTCACTAAGGTAATTGAATAGACGAGTTGTCTCAGAATTTCCACTATGCGAACGGTAAACACATGCATTTCAATGAAGCTGGTTTTTATTATTGTGCTGAGATAAAAGACTAAAAAAAGAACTATAAAAAATGTTTTATTGATTGCCGATTCTTCAGAATATTATATCAATTCTATAAGAAATATTCTTCTTTCGTTTTTAATACATGAGTATTTTATTAATTAACTACAAAAAGGTAGAATTTCTTAGATGTTTTATTCTCGTTTATAAAAATTCTTAATTCTTAGAAATTTGAAACATTGTATTTGCATAAAATAAAAGCTTAGAAAATACTCGTATAAAAATGCTGTTTTATATAAATAAACAAGTTCGGACGTTGGAAAGAATTCTAGATAAACATTTAACATTTGTTAGAGTTTAAACAGAGCCAACTAGCAACATTTACGTTTTAAGAAGCATATTCTTACTTTATACATTTAAAAGTTATACTATCTTTCATCTAAGTATCTAAGTTGATGGCTTCATGTTAAAAGTTCTTAACTCACACATAATATGAGGTCAGTACCTATACCAGCTTTACTTAGCTAGAAACAGAAGTTGTTTAAAAATGTTACTTATCTTTGGGAACTTTGTTACTTTTAATAAAGCGGTAGTATTTAAAATACGAGCCATATTGCACACTTGAAAGTTAGCGTATGTTAATATTTAGTACTATATAAGTTTGGTAGCTGAAATATTTTCGTGTTAAAAGTTGCCAATTTTCAGTTGAAATACGTAGGCAACGTCGTAAAATTTACTTTTTTAGCTGCCTTGAAAACGTTCTCTTAACAAAAAGCAGTTACAAATAAGTGTTTCTGTCGGTTTGTGGGTAAAGTTAAAATTTCACGCGACATTACCCCAGAGAGCGCTGCATTGTGAATGGACTCCTTGCACAGCATATATTATTAGTGGTGTCGTTTGTAGAATGCGTTCGGATGCAATATTAAGGGTTTAGAATGGTCCATCTATTAACTATTTTAGTGGTATTTACATTGGCGTATGTTACGGCAATGTTAGATTATAGATAATAGTATAAAAAATTACTAATGTCTTGTTATGATAATATTTTTCTGTATATTAGTTCCCCTGCTTTTAGAATTGTTAACATTGTATTTGACTGCAATTATTCCAGTATCGCATGACATTGATTATTATTATGGGCATAAAGTTGTCCTGTTGTATCAAATTAGCTATATTTGTTTCCTTATTATTGAATTTATAGCATATTTGTATGTGTTTGCCTTTTAAATGACATGACTTTCTTTATGAATGACATTTTTAATAAACAACACACTCTTAGTTACTGTTTAACTATATTAACACATTACCTCGCTGTTATTAGTTTCATTATATTCTGTAAATCCTTAAAATCAAGTTACAAAGCTACTATATTAAACCAAAATAATTTGTGCGCCAAGCTTGCACCATTTACGAAGTTTAATTTCCGTCTGAGAGTAAACAAGGCTATTCTTGTCGAAATAACGAAACTTCATCAAGTACGATAAATCAATGTATAGGTGACATGTATTTCCTTTGAATTATGATAAATTTATCGCCGTCGATAACACCGTGATTAGTTGGGAAAGTTCAATATTATGTCACGCCTGTAATATGTAAATAGTGCCTTAACATGGCCTTAACGTATTGGTTCGTTAGTATAATTATGTTAATAGTAAGTATATTTTGTTTGTGTTGTTACTACATGATATTTTTTGAAGTAACGATATTCTATCTTTTAACGAATATTGGAAGAAAATACAAATTTTTTAATTACACAAAAAATTAATTAAAGAGTTTGTATAATGAATATGAATTTCCGTAAAATTCAGCAGAAGTTCAAATGAAAGAAACGAATCTAGTAATTAAAGTTTTTTCATTCGTTCAAAGAGCAAAGTACCGCCGTTTCATTTATCTGCTATGAATCGTTATTCCGAAGAAATTGAAAATGTTTAAAACAAAGTTTTTGTTGAATTTTCAACAGTGTAGATTACGAGATTGATTTTCAATATGAATGTAATGCAGGGACATATAAATTGGCTACAGCTTTATCGGGAAAATAATGTGCAAAAAGTAAACAAAATCCAAAGGATCTTTTGAGATAAAAAATGAATTGTAGCTGGATATAGTGAACCGATGCCGTTAGAAAGACACATTGCTACGTTTTTGGACTCAAAATAAAAGCTTTTCTTTGGAATCATACTGGTAGACTAGTTTCAATTCCTGTAATGGATACCTGTTTGAATTTATGTTCTTTTGGGAATTTTGAGAAACAAATGTCTTTTACAAGCGTAGCCGATCGAAGTCGTTGGTTTCTACTAGAAAATAATGTAAAACAGATTTAATCAAAGAAGTTTCACATTTATAGTTTCAGATGATGTTTTTTTCTGAGATGTTTTGAAATTTTAAATGATTAGATTTTATTCAAAATAAGTTTGTAATCATCGAATTCAAACATTACATTTTATTCAATAATTCTAAATTATCCAAATAAATGATACACATTATGAATCTTCATTAAAATATGAATTAAGCAAGAACCGTTTTACATAAGTAAACAAAGCACCGCAAACAAATATATCGAAAAAGATAATTAAATCCTTCCATTTCATCAGTACAGAAAAGAGTAACAAACGTTCAAAAACCCAAACGAGCATGTGTATCATTCACGGGCCATGAACGAAATTAATAATAAATGTATCGCTGATACAAATACAAAAGGGTACCATGATACATTCTAAAGGTGTGTGATGAATTGAACACTAGGTGAATAAAAACAAGCCTGCTCGACCCGGGCCATTTCCAGCGAAACTCTCCATCCGAAGATTTATGTGAAGCAGTCAGACAGTTGGCACGGGAATCCTTTAAAAATACATGCATTACGCCTTACTACCCCCGAATTTCGTTTCGGTTCGTAAACATTTAATTGTAATCCTTCGCTCTCGGATGTATCGTAATTAATTTCGGCTTTGTTGGTGTTTAATTGCTAATGTGGACGCCGTGTAGTGATGGACACTGTGATTGCGGTGTTTAGCGGAAATCTCGGTTAAATTGGGCTGTAAAAATAATATAATTATGAAGGAAATTATGCGTTTTACAAAAATATGTACTGACAATAATGGGAAAAATACAAGGTATTTTTATTTAACCTTCAGATTAAGATATTATGATATCAGAGGATTGATATTACATATAAAAAATCTAAAGATATTTCTGTCCTATATCTGCGTGTATACCCTAATAACACGGAGATATAACTTATGAAGAGCCGGCTTAGTGCGCCGTAAAAATTGTAGGTAATGATGATACGTTCGAAGTTATAAACTTTGACGCGAGGTATCGAAATTGCATAGTAAGTCGGCTTATACGTGCTGACTTTAAAGTACTTCCAAACGATAGATGCCATTTCCATCCCTAGCCTTGTTACATTATTCAATGAGATCATCCCTTCTTATAAAGTTTGAAGGTACGCCCAGTAACAGACGGATACCATGGATTTTGTACTCGAGCAAAAAATTTATTTGTATAAAGTTATATTTTCCGTCATCTACTATGAAAATTTTCCATTTTAGAGACGTATTGTAACAGTTCCACATTAGGTGAATTTAAAAACAAAAACTCCTTGCGTCTTTCGAATTTACATTAGTTTTGAAACTTGTTATCTTTCAAACAACAAACTGTAGGTTTTCGCAATATTTTCTCGCATAACAAGAATTTGTAAGAGCTATAAAGTATCTGTCATCTTCCTGTTATTCCTTGAGATGTTTCGGAAGTTTGTTTTGGTCAACGATTGCAATGTTTATCTTGATCCTTATAAAAGCGAGGGAAAAAACAAAAGTCGTTGAAGCTGATAATTTAATAATTCGCAATCTGTCTGTCTTGCGACATTCTATTATGATTCTTTAATTTTCTGGAATATTCTTAAAGCCATTGCTTTTTACCTAAGACTTTCAATTTACGTTCCGACATATAATTTCTCTGTTTCGTTATTTCGAGCCGAGTAAACTCGAAACGCTTATTTTTGAATGAAACAATTTAATCTCTCGAGATATTGTTTGGGGTTCCTTTTTCATGCGCTGTTTGACGAAATGCTTGCTCAAGTAAATATAATTAAACATTTTTTCGAGCAATATTTTGCACTTTCACTTAAAATTCATTGGAAAATTGGTACAATTACTTTTGTGTTTCCTTTCCAATATACATGTGTTATAACACATACCTAATCGTCGTCTATTCTTCGATTTATCCTTTACAAAATTCCGTGTACCCTACTCCATCCTCAAAGAAATTGAATGAAAACAGAACCGTATGTACACTTTACGAAATGATATCCCCTAATTGAAATGATAAGATCCATTGTGAACTTGGGCCCCTATAAGGTTATGGCTTGTTGAAAACGGTTCGAGATCATTTTCCAATCTCTTTGTAATCGCGTCAGAAAGTTGGTAACACAATAAAATATCCTTTGTTGAACTAACACAATTTCTGCCGATACAAAGGTACTATTGGCAATAAAGGGATACTAAACAAGAGCTACAGTTACTTCGCCACAAAGAAAATGCAAACAGGTTTATGTATAGTAGTACTAACCGTAAGAAGATGTTGTGAATCTGTTTTCTTGTTAGTTGTGAAAGTATAAAGGAATTTATACGGATAAAATTACGACTTCTTATTGAATAACACGTCTATTTCTTTTGAAATACGATGATTATTGTAAGACTAAATCAAACAGTAGCACCTCTTATCTTTTTCTGTCTTAACTTTCACAATACAAGACCGGGAAATGCGATGTAGCAGTACATATTTTCCTAAGCCTTTGATCTCTCGAAGTATATGTGCAGGAGTGAAAAATCCTCGAGACAGAAGCGGAATAGAAACAAGTACAATTCGCGTCATTTCCTCGCTTGTTTTAGCCTCGGATAGTGCACTCTTTGAACGAGTTAAGATAACTTGAGGGTCCTGAAGCTAAACACGTACGATGAAAGTATTGCTGCAAATATACACGTGAATTTGCTTCGAAAAAGAGCGAACATACGTATATATTATGGGTGTCGCTTGTAAGATAAAAGTAGCTCATAAGGTTCGTTTTTCCTGTTGTGGGTGCAAATATTTATTACTATTAGTTTGTATGAATTGGTGTTAACTTCTTGTAACGAGCTCGTTAATTTACTATTAGAAATGAAATTAAGAATACAAATAAAACCATTCCTTTAAAGCTTACCTAAATACGTGTAAGAATCATTGTAAAATGTCAAAATTAGTTTAATTGCACACCTAGCTACATTAACCTAACTCTTTGTAACGAAGTTAACCGGAGAAATTAGTTTTATGCAAATGTTGAAGTGGCTGTGTTAATTTAAGAAATAAGGACACGAAATGACTGGTAAAATGAAGTGTTCATTTGGGAGAGCATAATTATTTAAAATTTGGTTGGTCGGACAGGTGTATTTACCTTCACCGAAATTAGCTCTTCTATTATTAGTATCAGGTATTTAAAATATCACTATCTTTTGTATTTTACTCGTACCGACAGTAAAAGGACACCAAAGGTACGCTCTCGAGGCCTTTTGACTCCCTTTGTCAAATACCACATTAAATTCTAAAGATGAAAAGGGTCGCCTATAATACCGGCTTTTCTTGAAGTGATAGTTTTAATTTTAAAAATAAGTCGCGATAAATAGCTGCCAAGCACGTAAGCGTGGTATTTCGATCCTCCCTAGCCCCCTCCGAGTCCTCTGATGTTGATACCCTTCCTTCGCTTCTGCGAAATTGTTAAAAGCATTTTTAAACTACGTTCATGAATAAACAGCGCAATTTCTTTTTCTATTTGCCGCTTGATAGCTATCTGGTTATTGCAAATATGGATGTCAAGTGTTCTTTGTTCATTTGAAAAATAAAGATTTAGTAAAGTACACATGTTGATGTTCGAAGTATTTCATTGATGAATAAAATTAATTTTATACTGCAAATTTGGAATATAGATTTCTGTTTAGTATTGAGATTTATTATATTGTTTCTAAGATAAAGTAAATGCCCGTTCATATACATATGGTTTTAACGTTTGTAATTTATTGCATGTTAAGATTATCATCGCATTAATTATCTATACATACATATAATAAATCTGTAGAAGGGTCAATTCTGTACATTGAAAATATTTAAAAAATAAATAGCAGGGGGTGTTACTGGATCGATACCAAACCAAAATATGTGTTAAAAAATTTTTTATCTGTCTGTCTGTCTGTCTGTCTGTCTGTATGTGAAGGCATCACGTAAAAACTAACGGTTCGATTTCGATGAAACTTGGTATAATTATACCTTATTATCCTGGGCATAAAATAGGATACTTTTTATCCCGGAAAAATACGTAGAAAAAAATAAATCTTAATTTTTCTTAATTTTTCCGCGCGGACGGAGTCGCGGGCGGAAGCTAGTTAATAATAATATTCATAACATTAAAAATAAGTAACATTATTTGTTGACAAAGTTGATTCGCTACAAACGTAGAACTAAGTTTTTCGTTATTTCAATAAACGGAGGAATTCAATAAATCGAAATAGGCTCTATTGACAGGCACTAAATATCGACATCAAGGTTGGAATTTTAATACAAATGCGTAATGAATATCCACGATCTCATTTCCAAATATTCTACCGACCGCACTGACACCTCTGGATTTTTAATTTATCAGAAATGGATTCGTTTAAGTATGGTTTCATTTGATATAATTATTTATACTTCTGGCGCAGTAGCCAATTTCGAGCCGAAGTTATTACTTTTTTAATACACATAAATACACCTCGGTGACGATTTTTAATTGCGCATGTTCGTCGCCAGACCGATATTTAACATTCACAGATTGACAGCGTACAGAATTAAACAGCGTTTTAATTTACATACAGAAACACAGAAAATTTACCTAACTGAATTCTTTACATATTTTTTTTTAATTTGATCACAAATGTTTAAAAGCCGTCTTCTCTCTATTTAAAAGCTTGCATAGTTTAAAAAGTACACTTTATTTTAGTAACAGATACAAACATTATTTCTACTACATTCTTCTGACGACTGTTATAATTATTTCATATAATTTACAAAAACACAGCATTCGCCGAGCAGAACAATTAGCGCAAGTTCTTAACAAACGGCCAGCGAACAGCAGAATGAAAAATAGTAAATAGTATTCGAATACAAAATTAAATTGGAATGTAAATCAAGTCCGCCCGTTCACTGTTCAACCAATTACAGATACATCCGATTGATAAATCCCACTACAGTAAACAATGCTTAGTCACTGAAAATTCACGCTCACACAGCACACTATCTTGAATTCCACAAAGTGCTGTAGGTACAATTTGCGAAACTGGGAGATAAGCGTGCATAAGAATTGATCGTAACAATGGGGACTATGCTGAAACAATATCGGTATTAATGTTAACGAAAAGAATGCGTTCATCAAATGAAGCCGCATATTATAATACTAGCTTCCACCCACGACTTTGTACTTGCATCCCCGTTTTTCCCCGTTCCCGCAAGAATTTCGGGAAATCCTTTCTTAGCGGATGCCTACGTCCTAACATCTACCTGCATGCCAAATTTCAGCCCGATACGTCCAGCGGTTTGGGCTGTGCGTTGATAGATCACTATATCAGTCACCTTTAAGTTTTATATATATATATATATATATATATATATATAGATAGATATAGATTTACTTGTATGACGTCATCAGTGAGGTTGATTTCGTCACGAATAAATGCAAGAACTTTTCATTAGTATTGGATGGTATTGGCAAAATTTTACAGTAAATTCATATACATTCAGTTTGTGTGTTGTTTGGTTGTGGTTTGGAAGTGGTTTTAAGTTTTTATCTGAAATAATGACTTGTGTCTATCGCGTATTTCCATCTAAATCTTTAATAGTATTTGCAGTAATTTTTGTGGATGCTCAAAGACGAAGTGCGTTCCAATAAGCGTAAGTGCACCTGTGTCACAAATTGAGAAATTGAAATTGAGAGCTTTAAATTTAATTAATATAGAGACAGGTACAAGATTTATATAAGCGAAGAAAAATTACTAATTAAAAGAGGGTTTGAACGTTTTTCGATTGGTTTATTAGGGTTACCTTCGACAACTTTTAAGATTGGATGTTTTTTCTTGTGAACTTAGTAAACTTATTGCAAAAATGAAAGGATTTTCTTACAATTTAAAATGCGTATATCGATAAATCATACGGAACCTTTGTTACTATTGAATTCGACGATCTAGAACATGATACAACACTTCTTCATATTTTATAACTTCCTGGTATCATCTGATATCAATATTTCAATTTATTTCTAGAGTTATTTATTCATTGTGATGGATGTCTACGAGTATTCTACGAAATGCTACGACACCTACGACATATTCCTACGAATATGTTTACCTCTACAAGGCTACCCTTGTAGAGGTAAAATTGTATTTACTTAAAGCTTGAAATAAAACTTTACATTTTTTATCAAGCAATAAGTAAATGATTATAACAGTAGTTACAGGACTTTAAAGATCTTCTTTCACAAACCTTTCAAGTGATATCTTAATGATTTTTTTCTAGCAGCCGTTAAACATTTGTTAAACCAATTACTTTTATCTTTCTTAATGAACTTATTTACAACTTCATATAAAACAGGACAGGATAAGAGTTCTTTTTATTTTAAGGCTAATTGTGTTCTTCAGTATTTATTTTGCTAAGATTGTAGGTAAGAAAATTCTCTTGCGCAAACCTTTTACGATCTATAAAGCGAAGTATCTATCTTGTTTAGTACGTCGGTGTACAAGGTAAATTTCTCTTAGCTCCTAAAGTATATTACCTTAGGTGTCATTGAAGCACCCCACCACCTCACACACGTATAATTGAATAGCTATAGTAATTCCTTTACATGTGTGCATTTTATGAGTCTATTTTATATGTTCATGCATCTTGTAAATTGGAAAATTATCATATCAATCCATGTTTATTTTAACCAATCAATACATTTTATTATAATATGTTATAAGTTCCCATTCTATTAACCTTTAAATTATCCAAATATAAAAATGTAGTTATTCGAATGGAATACAATATTGTTCTGTTAATCACATTTCGTAGTTAGCATGAATACAAATTATTATTAAAAACGGAATACGTTAAATTATAACAATTTTAAAGATAAAGCAACGTATTTTTGGCAGTGTAATTTAGCTGACCGCACAAAGCGTTATAGTTAAATATGTGCTTCATCATTTTGAAATTATAATTATCATTTTATGATTATTATATGCTTTCGTATCAAGATTAAAAGTTCCTGATCAATCTTTGGTTAATTAAATGCCGTTCAAAAATTAATGTCATAAATACTGAAAAATGTATATATTATGTTGACATTAAAAATATTGGCTTAAACAAAAGTTAAAGTAACATATCATTTCCATATGAAAGCAAGGGAATTATAACAAGCAACCCACCTCGTATGATAATGGCTAATGAAATAATAAGAGTAAATATAAAAGGGTTCACGGATCGCCACGAAACACAGGCGAATCGTAAAAAAGGCTTTCCACAATATCTCAGGCACAGCTAGGTAGTGATCTGCCTTACCTTATTAAGCCAGCATCCGACCCTTTTATAAGATCCGTCGAAATGTTTATGAAAGTGAAAATGTCCTTAAATGCACCTGTTTGCCCCATTACAGGGGATTTGCCCGAAATTGAATACAAAATTGTATCAAACGACTGAAAAATTTGTTGTAGCGACTTAATTTAGGCTCGTAAAACAGTGCAATTTATATTTTTCTTTGTTGTAGACGTCGTAGTAAATTAATCGCTGTAATATTTCTCTCGAGATGAGGTTAGGTTAATATTATTTAAGAATTTATGATTGTCGTCGTTATATTAATATTGCGTATGCTTTTATATTCCTGCCGTAAATACGCATAAATTAAGCTCCGAGACTATTTATCATCTGTATTCACGATTTCGCCGCTTGATAAGGTAGGTAATTTATTATTATTATTTGCAATACTAATCATAATATGGAAAAAATTACGAATTATCCTATTTATTGTATTTAAAAAAAGTAACTTCAACGTGTGTTACAACCTATTTAAGCTAGAGATGCACAACGTTAATAAACAGTTTATTTGTTGTCTAACAAAATATTTTAAAGAGTCAATGAAGTGTATTACTTTTATCTAGGATTTATCTCTAATCAATATTATACCTAATAAATCCATTTCCATAAAATATCTTTCCTATAAAAAAACATGTTTGTCACCATATTTGTGCCAAATCGGATTACATAAAAATTCGGCAAAGCACACAAAGTAAGTATAACGTATAGAAGTGTAGAAACGCGCATAGCGTCAATTTACGAGCATGTAATATCGGGACGATTGTCGTCTGAAGCAAACGAGATGTGAGGAACGCGTCCTCTAATTTATGAGACGTAATATTCTAGCAAAGGCATGTCTGTGCCTACCTTAACCTATAAACGAATACGCTCATCGCCGTTATCTGTACGAGAAATTTATTTCCCTCCCGTGCTTGCGAAACATCTAACTTAATCTGTTAGGAAGCTTTTTTGTTACAGTTAATGAATGTTTTGGTCGAGCTGAGCTAAGATGCTTTTCAAACAATTACAGCTCGGTGCGAGTTGTTTTTTCTGTTCATAAAATAGAACAGTAGAACTTAACCTGTAAACCTAATGTTTAACGAATCGAATCGAACGTAATATGTGATAAAGTACTTTTTTTGTTGTCGAACAAACAAAACGCGTTACGATAATTTTGCTTATGGATTTTTATATTGAATGATTATAATATGAAATATGTTTTACGGGATTTGAGATATGTCTGGAAGGGTGGTGAATAGTGTTCTGAATTTATTAAGGTGCTGGTTTATCTTCGATTTAATTATTATTATTAAGTCCAAAACGTGAACGTCTGCGAGATTGAGAGGATTTGTTATCTCAATAATATCAGTTGAGCAAGTCTCACTGTAAATTATTGTAAATCCCTCAATAATCGTGATTTACATAGCTGTAACCTAGTTGTCCCCTCTAATGGCACAGGCAGGCGTATTTCAGACGCCTTGTCACCAATTCGATATCTAGATGATTCAATTTTCAATAGCCTTCAACAAATCAATTTATTCTAACAAAACAAAGCCCTTGCTGAAATATCTGTTGTTTCAAACAAACGACTGATTCGATTATACAATTTGTTCCAACGAAAAGGTAAATATTTAGCAATAAATTAGTTTAAAGTATGAAATGTTGTCAGGCAACTAATATTAATAGAGGATGGTTTATCCGCTTAATGAACATTTAATTTGCGGTGTAGCTTAATTTTGTATTAATAATTATTGATGCTTTATCGTGGTTAGAGTGACTTGAAACTTGGTGAATATTTATACGGAATATGTTATGTAAAATGATGTTTATGGGAAGGATTAATGAAACGCTTAATATCGTCGCTGAGTTTCTTGGTATTCGAGACGGATTTAATCGGTTACATTGCTCAGATATTTACAGCATTTGAATTATTAAATTCATCATTTACGTCTTAAGCATCAAAATCTTCATGCGGAATCATTTCGTCGAATATTTGACTTACGTTGTAATCATTCCATTGCTGTTGGTATAATTAATATCGTGTCTATGGTCTAAGATACGGGATTAGAAAATTATACCCTCATCTGTTATTTAGATGAAACAATTTTTAATAAGCTGATTTCAATATCGTGAACTTATAAAAACGATCTCTGCCATCATAAGCCTGCTGCAATTAATAGTAATTAAATAATTAACAACTAATTTATTTTTTAATTTTTACTTTCTCATGTTCGTTACATGTAGTAAAATAAAACCGTCAATGTTTTATATTTTATACATCGAAACAAATATATATGTATCATAAAATTCCAATAATAAACAACTAACCAGATAATAGACTGATGCGTCAGTTAGCCGCACGAACTGATGCTAATATAATATCTGATATCACATTCAATGAATACCAATATATATGATTTAGATATTTTACAACAATGACTGTATTCTAAATCGGCATACAATAATTATTTGATTGCTAATGTTAAAAGCCCTTAAAATGATATCGACAGTAAGGTAAAATAACCTTGCGTATGTTATTAATACAATTATTTCAACCTAATGTGTTTTGATGATGGATACCCCTATCGCTCAATTGATTTATCAAAACATACCAAATAAACAACAAGCCGGTATAGGAAAAAAATATGGGTCAATTGAACCACCAGGGGACATATCTAGAACGATAGAAGAGCATAAAATAATAAGATTCATCACTATGCCGTCACTTGTAAGTTGTCCAACTGAGTGCAGATGAGAATTCAAAAGTACAGGTAGACTCGGTAAATTTTGGTCATATATTTTTGTACGGCATTCTTAACCATCGATAGATCCATTAAAAATAATAAGAAACCGCTCAGTGCCGTACAAAAATGGTGGTCCACAAAGTCGGAATTTTCATTTAATTTCCGAGAGTTACCGGGGGTAAATTTGGTCATTTGACCATGTACGGCATCTGTGTCATACTATTTCTATACTACTTTTAATCCATTATTCCGCAACGCCGTACAAAAATCATGGGGACAAGGGGAAAAAATCGAGAGTTGCAATCCCCTCTCTTTCACCACTCCAGGGGTTCATTTGACACAACACGAAATAAATTTATTTTTAAAGTATTTTATGCATAGATAATATTTTTTCGTGTGCCGTACATTTTCATTGGTTCAAAGGGGAAAAATCTGAAAAAGAAAAAAATCCATATAACGAAATGTTTGCTGTATATTTTGATAATAAAATATAAATATACATTAATATTAAGAAGCTCGAGGTGGTTAATTATCACCTTGGAAAGTCGGAGTCAGGTCGAATGGACTCCGTTAAATTGATGAACTAATAAAGAAGCTATGAACGAAAAGATGTGAATTATATGCAATCAGCCCATGAATACAGGTAAAGTCACAAGCAAATGCTAGTAATATATACATATTCAAAATGTATAAGTAAAGCGCTTTCAAATGATACCAAACACGGCATATTTATCTTAACTTAATTTTTTTACTCTGTATGTTTTGTCCGCTAGAGGGCGCCACATTAGATTTTGTGAAACCCCATATAGCCTTTAGCTAGCTGGTCGCTGGTTATCCAGTGAACAATTCAGACGCTTCTAATGATATGTCATTTGGCGAATTCTGATAAGTAGTTTAGAAGTTACGAGGGAATAGATGAACATACATACATGACCTGTCAAAATCATAACCCTCCTTTTGCTTTGCCGTAGTCGGGTAAAAATATGTTAATGCCGTACTGTATCAGATGGCCATAAAGCACCCTTAAAATTGTAGCTTTCGTCGCTTTCATCAGCCTAAAAGATGTGGTCTGCACAAAAATGTACGGCATCGTTTTTTCCTAATTTATCTATGTTAATACTATTTAAAACAACGAATAAAGTGTAGAAAACTATTATATTTCATTAATCTACGATGTTTAAACTTTTACAAAATTTCAGTTTTTGCATTTCTCTATAACTTTTTTTAGAACGGTTTCTTTTGAACGGCAATACTATACAATAATTGAATTTTATAATATCATGTTAAAAAAAAAGTTCCCGTACAGGGTCAAATGACCTTACAGCTCTTTATATCAAGAATTCGATGAAATTAAGATGATTATTGGTATACATTTAAAAGAACAATTATTTTTTGACGGCATTGCTTTTAATAGTACTTTTGAGTGCTAGATAATGTTTTGGAACCGAAGCCGTACTTAGTCAAATGACCCCCTGGAGTGGGGAAAGAGAGGGGATTGCAACTCTCGATTTTTTCCCCTTGTCCCCATGATTTTGATGAATAATGGATTAAAAGCAGTATTGAAATAGTATGACACAGATGCCGTACATGGTCAAATGACCAAATTTACCCCCGGTAACTCTCGGAAATTAAATGAAAATTCCGACTTTGTGGACCACCATTTTTGTACGGCACTGAGCGGTTTCTTATTATTTTTAATGGATCTATCGATGGTTAAGACTGCCGTACAAAAATATATGACCAAAATTTACCGAGTCTACCTGTACTTTTGAATTCTCATCTGCACTCAGTTGGACAACTTACAAGTGACGGCATAGTGATGAATCTTATTATTTTATGCTCTTCTATCGTTCTAGATATGTCCCCTGGTGGTTCAATTGACCCATATTTTTTTCCTATACCGGCTTGTAGTCTAAAATGATATCTCCCTTTATAGGCCGGGAGATACTGAACAAAAATTTCGAGTCATTTGTAACAGGATGACGGTTCTACAGAGGTCTTAGTACTTACGCAATGACAAAAAGAAAAATGATGGTCAGAACGCTGGTACCGGCGGCCCAGTCGCGTGGGCGTTAGTCGAACTCGTCGGATAAATTACGGAAGTCAAACGATTTGTAACACAAAAATTTTAGGATTTACCGATAGCCCATAAAAAAGAAGTAGGTAGAACCTACTTCTTAAAAAAGATGTAGGTAGTGTAGAACCACCATCCTGTTACAAATGACCCGAAATTTTGTGTCAGTATCTTCCGGCCTATTATTATTCGTTTGAATAGAGACGAATAGAGTGTATTTACAGTGTAATCATGGAGATAAGTAATATTGTTAGACATGAATTTCTAATGAACCCTCTCATGTTACTATAGTTACGTTGCTGCAATTTGAATGCATATTCTAAATTGAGATATTGAAGTATGAATTTACATCGAATATGGCGGGGAAAATTGTTTAGTTTTAGTTTTATAGATTTTCTGAATAAGGTTGTTATCAGCTAACTCATAACTCGTAATAAAATTGTGAACAACTTATGAGATATTTAAAAAAATCGTTATGTTATAATATCATTTTATAATATTATCTGCTATCCTATTATTTCACATAATAAATATTATATTGTTCAAGCAGTTTGAAGATCAATAAGCCAAGAAAAAACACATTAGATAAGTTGTTTAATACATTTTATTTTGAGAGCAAAGATGTCTGCTTGATTAGTTATAATAGTACTTTCTTGAAAAAACAGAATTAAAAATATAAAACAATATATTTTGATATAAAATTATTATATAAATATTCAAAAGGTAGGTAAAAGAGAACGAAAAAAAATTACAATTGGGAATATATTTTAAAAGCATCTCGAACAGTTAATTCTATTTCGCTAAGTGATATGATGGAAGAATAGACATAATGATCGTATAAAATATAAATATTTCTCTTCAAAACAAATAACAGCTGCAATTGATGTCTATAAAGACTTCTCAAGCGTTGATCGTTTTAATATAAGCAGACATGAGACATAGTAGAGCCTTTCAGTTTTCTATTATAAGAGATTTAGTACATAGTTGAAGGCTAAGCATAGAATAATAGCAGTAACAGTACCGCGTAATTGTCACGTAGCGAACATTAGCAGCACTAAATTAATCCCAACCCCGTTGTGCCGTATGTTCTAAACAACAAACAATACAAAGCTACTCCTCAATCATATTACGTAAAGCTGTGTATATGCAAATTTGTTGCAACCATCTTCATTCCCCCGACGTTCTATTTACTGCATGTATACGCCTTAATATCCGAGGCTAATTATTTTAGTCCCGTAATTATTCTTGTACTCTCCACCTAATGATGTGCAAACGTTCGAGTAAAATACTAATGAGGTTGACATATATTTAAAGGCTCATTATGTTAGCTTAATGGGTATTTTTTATTTATAAACGTTTCTTGAAAGTTGTTCAAAGGTAAGTGTGTTTAAATATTTTCTGTTCATATTGGAAAATGTATTTAAAATATTCAGCATTATTTCTGTATTCATATTCCACTGTATAAACGATTTTTTGTAACTTATCATTAATAAATGCTAAAGGAGCATGCTTTTGTACTGTATTTTTTTTAATTGTGCAATGTAATTAAATAATTGGTAACGTATTTGTTTAGATAATGAACTTAGATAATATTCATTTTTTATGAATTCATTTGAATAAATCTTTTCGCTAATAATTGAATATGGGAGCAAAAAGTGTCAAGTTACTATAAAAAAGAGCTCGTGTATTGTGCGCTTCAGAGAAAATATAACGCGAGATTAAATTTCACGAATAAAAAATAATACGTACATTTCACAATATTGTGCGAAATAAGCAGACAATAAAAGAAATAAACACAAATAATTGTTTTTGAAGTTTTCCCTAAGAGCTTTTTCTTCTAATGAATTATGGCTAAATATTCAGAAACACATGGAATAAAAAATAAACATCAATAAGGTTCAAATGAACCTTATTGATGTTTATTTCTCTAATTCACGAGTCGGGTTGATACCCGATAAAATAGCTATAACTTTTTGTCTGTCTGTGGATGATTTATCTTATCATATTAGGTAGACAGAACAGCATGCCTTGTCACTCGTAGCAAATAAATATTAGTAAAACTAATATTATAGTAGTATAAATTAATAATAATTAAAATAAGTGCAATAGTCATAAGATGATAAATAATTATAAGTCCAGACAAACCTGACTATATACCTTAATTTAAATTATTAGAAATATTTTTAAAGTATACATTTCTATCACTCATCAAACGCAGGCATCTATAATTATTCAAGTGTCATTTTTTGTAATTAAGTTTCAAAAGCATTTCAAAGGCCCTTTTATTTCATGCTGGAATCATGCAACCACTTCATACGCTGCTTCGTGCACTAACGATCATTAAAAACTAAACGATTCTCTACGGCGCCCTATAAAGAAGAGGCTTAACGAGGGAAGTAGGCTGTACTTATATTGAATGTATATGGCTTCAATAACACCTATACAAAGATAGCGCTGCGTTAGGTGCAGGCATTTGTTTTTTGCGTTAGGTGCTGAATTGCCACTAATTCAGTTGTTGTAAGCTTTTAAAAGTATTTGAATGGTAAACGCTGGATTTAGAATAATTGTAAGTTTGTAAACGTGGTGTTTATGATATTCTATACCTACGTTTACCTTACGTATGGTCACAATACACATTTTAAAAATAAACACAATAAACTAACGAAAATATCTACAAATATCCTATGAATAATATAAAATACAAAAAATATTTTAAATAAAAAAAAAAACTTATATAATATGATTCCTAAAATGCAAAAACAGTTCTCTTTATTGTATTTCTCGTTAACTCCCAATCGCAGCCATTTCAGTATGTGGATCACACGAAATGTCAATATGGTGACGTCACAACAAAATTTTCCATTCCATTTGCCAAAATCCATTCTTCGTAAGCAGCAGCAATAAGCCGGCAATGTCGACGAACGCGAATACGGGTTGCACCAGTATATGCATCCATTTTCCTTACGACACTATTCGACACTCCCCAAGGATACATTTTTGTACTCTTGTCCAAATTGCTTGTTAGGTTTTTATTCTATTCAACCTTTTATCTTTGCGGATTTCGAATTTAAAATGGAGAACTTTAATGAAGATTGCAAATGCTAATTTGATTTTTGCTGCATCTGCCAGTAAACGATGCTCCTTTTATGACTGAATTCTAACTTGTTTTTGTTATATTTCCTTGTTTTAAGCAAAATAAGCTAATTACTTTGAAAGTGCTCTTGTAGAGCGGTTTTATTCGATATATTAGTTGTTGTTATTAATATAATTATTCAGTTTTGCAGATTACACCAGGGTGCACGTACTGATTCACATCAGCTTCCAGTTATTATACTGCAGAATGCATGCGGTCCTCTACTTTCGAATCCCTCAAAGGGATTACAAAAGTTTTAATATCACTATCGTCAAAGCATAGCTCACAAAACACATACCAGATTTATTTTACTAAATACGCAAATAATTTTAAGCAAGCTTTCAGCCATTTAAGATAATTAGGGAACAATCAAAAGCGTGTTTGGATACATTTTAATACGGGTAAATGATATCATAACTTAGTTTCGTGATTTTGGTTTAAATCATGCATTTAGCTGTGATTTACATCAGAGTTGGAACATGTAAATTTACTGTCTGATCAGTGGAAATACGTTCTCCAATATACGAGTAAATTGCCATCTAATTAAAATTTATTCGGCTGTAAGCATGGCACGTAGCAATGAAAATAAACACCTTAATTATTATAAATAATAATTTTATCAGTTACTTAACTTGACGCGACGTCAGGTATATTATGATAAATATAATTTGAATAATAATTTAAAATTTTCTATAAAAACATGTATTTCATTTCATTTTTTTAATCCGATTGTGATAATTCATTTGAAAGTATTTCTTCTCAAAATAACAGATATGAGCTCATGATTTATTCAAGCTTTAGTTATCTTGCTATATCCCGTAAAGCAGAATCATAGCAGAACGTCACGTGGCTTAATGAGCGTATATTATTGACCCATAAAATGCCAACGTGTTCATACCAGCTTTATATTTAAATTATTTAATCTGTGCCTTTAATATACTATGAAGTCTGTATAGAACATGTATACAGTGTGGTACAATTTCCGATGGGCCCTGGAGGGAAAGTACTTGAAATACTGGAGATAGCAAATTTTGCTGAAAGGAAACATTACTTTATTATTAAAATTTAAAAAGAAATAGCACTTCATTCAAAAGTTTTCTAAAATTCACTTGCATCAACCGGGAATAGAACTAACTAAAAATTAAAAATATAAGTTTAAAGTATATCCTTACAAAGATACATACAGTGTACATAAAATCCTCGTATTTATTTAGGGACATTTCCATAAAAGAACAGGTTTTAATAATTACGCTCTAATCACTCGAGACGATACTGCCGAAAGGTATTATAAATATTCATGATGGGAGCTTCTCTAAGTCACAGTTGAAAATTTGTTAAACCTAATTTCAAGTTACGGACGATATTGCGAATGTTTAAGCTGAATACATTTCAATATAAAATCGTTCACATACCTACTTGGTTTATAGAAAGATTTTTTTTTTATTATAAATTGTGAACATTTCTTTTTTGATAAAGTGAAAAGTTATGTTAAAATACCAGATCGAATGCTATTTTAATTTCTGTAAGTGTTTGAACCAAAAATAGTTAATTGTATAATATCTATTACTTTACATCTAATTTATTATATGAAAGTGATGTTTGACCGATACAATACTTATCTAATATGATATTAGTAATAAGCTCTATTAGTAAAACTACCCACTTTGCTTTCTAGGTAAAATCATGATGAATACAACGCCCTTATCACGCCCTTACAGAACATAATAAGGACGTTAATTCTCAAGAGCCAGAATAATATAATCCAAGGTCCAACAAACTGAAGCATTCAGGCTTAAAACTGAACCGACCAAATTTATACAAGTGAAATTAGAATTGCAAACTGAATTTGCTTGTAATTATGATTAGGCGAGGGCATCTCAGGTAAATATCTCCAAGGTACCCAAAGACACACAAAGGTACCCAAATCAATTTACACGGCAGTGTGGCGAGCCCGGCACGTTATAATTTGTTACTGGGACGAAGTTTGGGGGACGTGGTTTTGGATTCAGTGACTACATCTCGTGTAGTTACAAGTTTAATTTCGGCTTCAATTTAATATTTTAACTCTAAACTCCTATTTTCATTTATAAGTTGCTCGCTATTTATGATGGGTACGTAAAATGAAGAATAGTTTTAAAAGCGATTAGAAATTTGCTGGAACATGTTAACCTTTAAATAGTTAGTGGTCGAAATATTATGTATTTTACAGTTTATTGATTTGTTTTTTTCTTATAAATTGAGAATGAAAATTAGTTTGATCTTTTCAAAAATTGTGTAGTGTAAGTGTTTGTAATTCGTATTATATAATACTGTTTGTGAATAAATATAAATAAGTGAAAACAAAAACATAGTTTACTCGATAAATTAAAGCAAAATCTTTAGAGATGAATCCGTTTCTGGCAGCAAATAGCAGACTAAAAGTGTAGGCAGCTACATAAAATCAAATAACGAAACCGTCCTCAATTCTTTATCGCTAACATTTCCCGTTTACCATACAGAAACAAAATGGGTCATACACGTTCGGGGAAGTCGGGGAATGAGAGTGACAAAAGAAAGCAATTTACAAATTCCACGATCGGCCGTACGCCATCAAGTTGGGGCTGCGGAAATTAAGCGAGCCATTAATCCTTCACGTATCTACATGGATAGAACAGCACTGTAGCCGGCGTTCCATTCGGCAAATCCAATTTAAACGCCAAAAAGATTTAAGATTTCTCACCGAAGATAGGTAGCTCTTAAATGTAACGTTTTAATTGAGTGTGATCATGTTACGTTTCGTGTGAGAACAAAGTGTTAGAGTCACCATTTATCTGACACTGTGACACATATTATATTGGAGTAATTTGTCTGTAATGTGAGAGATATCACACAGTAAAATATAATTGACTTTATTTTTCAGACACTCTTTTGGCACTAAGTCAAAATTTAATTGCGTGTTTATACATATGTGCTTCTTTTATTAAGTAGGTACTGTTGTAATGAATATGAGTAATCGATTTATTATAGTCGCTGTACAATTGAAAAATTGTTTGTGATAGAAGGACAGAAACAGATGATTTATAAAAACGTTTTAAAAATATCCAACAGTCTGCTCTCTCCATCTCAAATTATTAAATATTTATAGTTATGCTGGAGTACCTTACTGAGAAAAGATATTATATAGAATCTATAACGTCTATTGTATTATTATATGCATAATGTATACGTAAAATAAATTGGTAGAATAAAAGGCGTATAAAATAAAAATTTAAATATTTTCACGAGTAAATAAAATTGATGCGGTTCACATATTACTTACAGCTGGTAATCCCACAATAAAATGCGTCGCTACATTGTACGACTTTTCACAATAAAAAACGGTAATTCGCGAACTTATGTTCAATTTACACGTACGTCATACGAATGAAATGTGAATTTTATAATTGTATTGACATTAATAAATTCGCTCAAAATTTACGCAATCGTTTAAAGGTTTATTTTATTAACAAATATAATTATTTTAACGTCGGTATTTAATACGGAATTATAAATGCGCGGAATGTATTTCGCGTTAAAATTATTCTGGTAATTGGTTCTTGTATTTTTGATGTTTGTTGTGTTATTTATTGATGATCGTATATTCTGGGCTATACTTTGTATCTTTCGTGTTCTGTATGTAGTTTGTATGTGCACGAGGCCCCCGGGAACTCGGTTGGTAACACAAATATCTCCCGGTATGGCAACTATAGAGACGTATAGGCCGGAATAAATTTAGAATAAATAATATGTGGTTTTGTTGACCGCAGACCAATATTTACTTTCGCCGCAAATGTTTACAAACACGCATTCGTTACGTTTTAAGGGCTTCAAGTAGATTTGGGCGTGACATGTTTTGTTGTAAGTACTATGAAAAAAAATAATTTATGTATATACTAGTATACAATGAGTAGATTATATTATTATATGAGAGTCTTGAATGAAATTATTTAGCTAATCGAAATGCTTACCTAATAAACTTATTTTTAACATTTACATACAAAAAGTCTCAGAAGATAAAATACAAGTATCTTAATAACTACTATAACTATACCTAACTATAACGAGTTAGTCCAAAGTCCCTTTTTTTTTTTTATAGTGGGGAAATCTTCCAAAGATACCCACAGCCCCCGGGGAAGGAGCCGTGGGTTATGTCAGATTCTTACCGACTAAAACCCCACTGTGTTCCGTCGAGCCGCTTTAATGATGGGGCCGCGGGTATTTGTTAGAATTCTTCCGCGACTTTCGCGCCGCTTCCTCTTCCTAGAAAACAATCATATTGATGTAAAAATCGTATCTATATTTAGTTACAAGTTCATTTTTCTGTTTTCCATGAAACCTCAGACACAAGAGTAGAGACTAACAAACGATATTTTTCACCAGAGCTTAAAAATCGGTAAAAGTATCATGTTTATTCTATTTGAAAAACTATTCCTAAATTGCGCTCAGTTTTAACTCTCATTCGTAGGTTCGTAGGCCTTCGTAGAGGCGTGGCCGTTTTGTATGGACTATGCCTACGATATGAACACGCTTTTTATTAGCTTCACCTGTATGTTCATAAGTTTGTATGTAATCAATTTCTTCATAGAGTCTTAAAGATTTAGAACAATACAACATAATAATTCAATGAATTTATTTGATTAAAATGTATTCTGCAAAAAAATGCATTAATATGGAGAAATTTGGTATACAACTATTTGATAACGTTTGCATAATAATGAATCATAATACAGTATACATCAAATTCTATTCCAGATTTATACGTCTTTTAAGAAAGTAAACTAAATGAATTGTATCATAATATTTCGGATCAAGAAAAAATTCTAAAATAATGTTTTGTTCAGTAATATTCTTTAAAATCGTTATTTTGTTTGCTATTCATGAAATTCCAATATCTGCGGCTGAGATGCTTTTCAGTTGCTTATACAATATTGGCGCAAATATTATATACAGTTCATTTAATTGTATGAATAGTCTGAATTTACAGTTAATATTCAGACTTTTCATGGAAAATGCAGCTTTTAATTGAGTAAAGAGTAGTTAAAAATAATGATCGAAGTTGAGGCAATAAATTAAAATATAATATCTATTATAATTAAAGTATCTATATTTAAAATATTTGGTGTGTAAACTGATACTACCAATCATGGTTCATAAATGTATATTGATATCAGTTTAATTATAAAAGTCGGTTTATATATCAAGTTAATTTTAGTCAAAATACATTAAAAAAAATTATCATGCCCACATTTTTTATTTTTCGTAATCCATTTCAAATTGTTACTGAGCTTAAAAAGTCGTTTAATTTACAAAGCTTAACATGGCTTACTTTTAAGTTTTACAATAGCATAAAACTAAATGCTTTATTGAAATATCTACAAAGTAAACGTAACACGGCTGTATAACCTCCATTTTATTCTTCTCATAAATTCGTCAATATACTTTTGGCAACGTAATTAATTTTACGAATTGTAATTACAATCCAATAATGTTCCGTTTCAAAAGGAAATTCAAGTTCCCGATATGGCCCGAATCCATGCGAATAATGATTTATTAATATGTATGCGATCCAACGGATGCCTGTGTCATCTTGGAATTGATTTATATGCGAATACAAGGCGAATACCTACGGTTGTTGACGTTGCTTTGATTCTACTGGGGGAGCTTTATTTTCGGACCAAAAACGTTTTTAGAGTTTCCCAAAGTACACAATTGAATGCATAAACTAACCTGACCGTTATGGCCGTTCGAAAATTGCTCGGTAGGTACACAAATATTTACTTACTCTATTTGATGAAATTGTTTCCTTCATTCCACAGATTCCGTTTTAGTAATTTGTTATTTTTTGCCTTAAGCTTTTGGAAGTAACGTTATAATAACATAAAAGCAAAAGCATTTTGTTAAACTAAAACAACATAATATATTATGTATTGCTATCCCAATTTATGCTTGTAATTTATAACATTGTTTGATATATTGAAAACTCAAATACCGAATACCTTACCTACTCAACATTTCAAATATGGGTTTCAATACCATCGATACCCTTATAGATCGGATTACATAATAGTAAAGCGTATATAATATGTAATTACTACGGATTTAACGATGTTTAAGATGATATATTTCGATGGTAATTGCTTAATGGTCAGGAGGATCGCGGAAGAATTCCAACCAATACCCGCGGCCCCATCATTAAAGCGGCTCGACGGAACACAGTGGGGTTTTAGTCGGTAAGAATCCGACATAACCCACGGCTCCTTCCCCGGGGGCAGTGGGTATCTTTGGAAGATTTCCCCACGATAAAAAAAAAGGAGGATACGTTTCATGATTACGCAAAGCAATTACGCTTATACTGTCGTGCCTGGACTATTTGCTTTGTAGACAACACGTGTGAAGCGTAATAAAACATTACGAGCTTACAAGGTTATCGTTCTTACGCTATAATAGGTGAGGTTATGTACTCAAGGTATAAAACAATCTGGGGATGGGATCAAATTCCATTGCACAAAATTCTGTTGTCCATTGATTGAACAATAACATATCAACGGTATTCCCAACAATCCGAGTAGCAAAATTGTATCCAAATCTGATTGGATATTTTGACGTGATTTACAAATTAATTTTGAAATTAATATTACTAGAACGATGGTATGCTCTCACAAGTGCGAGCGTGACCCATTTCGTACGAAAGCATACTCCACTCTCACAGAAATGTTGTTAGAATAACCCTTTAAAACGTATATCGCAATACATTGGCAAGCTCGTTTGCTTAGACTTGTAATATGTAAATAAACGCGGTTAAACGTATAACCTTCCCGCGGCAGCAATATCTCCGGAGAGAACTGCTTACAATTCCGACAGCTTTACAGTCGCTTCAGACCACAAACGCTTAGAAAATGGTTAACGTTTTAAATTTTGAGATTAGGTTATAAAATATGTGGTAAAATATATATTTGACTGACGGAATTTTGAAAATTTTATAGTTTTTTGTGACTGTGAATGATCGTTGTATTAAGGCAGCTTCAAATTCTAAATTCTTATATCTTGTCGGTAGATGATCTATGGATTTTTCTGTAGGCAGTGACAGTCTGACATAGCCCACGGCATTTTCTCCGGAGGCCGTGGGTATGCATTGCATAAGCATTCTTCACTATAAAAAAGCTTTCATTATCTAAAAAAACTCCGTAGATTGAATATAAGAAAATATATTAAATTTGTTACAAAATTCATTAACGCTAGCAAAATTAAACAACAATTTAAACAATTTTAAAAGATAATTGCTTGTCTACAACATTCTGTGACGTGAAGTCTTGCTTACTTTAGTTATAAAACTTGTATGAAATTCATACGCTAATTAAAACTTCCACAGCGGTTAGCATCGCCAAGAAAATTGGGTTCGAAATTGTGTTATAGGAATTATTATGCTTAAATAAACCGCTGTCCTAAATAAATTTTGCTCTGTAGGCATACCATGTGCCTCATATTATTGTTTATCTGAGGATGAATTATTATATACAGAAATTGCCGCCATAATACCCTTTAACAATATGCTAATGCGCAACGGAAAGTAAACAATGGCGGTCTAATCTAAAGCTTCTTCATTTCTCTAGGTTTGTAATAAAGTTTACAATTTTTCTAACTTAATCTTCGAGTTCTTTCACCGAAGGCATAATTTGCTCGACCCCTTCTCTGGCCTTTGCTTTGTTTTAAAATTAATAAAAATCCTGATGGTCGAGTTGTTTTCATAACAACTTGTTATTAATTGCGTCCTTTATTTGGCTCTATTTTTATACTGTTGGTTTTTGAGTAAGAGTATTTTTTTCATAGTTATACCTGAGTGAAAAGTAAATACATTTAAATCACACGGATATGGTACATGCAATCTAACAGCTAACAATTTAGAATGTTGTGAAATTTTACACAAGTTTTGCTTTAATCAAATAAAACCTGAGATTTTCAATTTAAGTAAGCAATTTAATTGTATCCTCAGAAAATTTATGTCACGCAGTAACGATAGCATTTACATTCACATTCATTCAATGCATTAATGGCTAAAATGCTATGCTATAAATAGCTCCAAACAACGCATCGGTTCAGAGCTAAAACAGCGCTAAATATAGAAGAACACGAAGCATTTGATACATAGCTTTACTAAACAAGCTCTTCGAGAACACGATATTAAAATTCGTCGTCTGTTTGTTCTTTCTTTAGTGGACAATGAACGGAGTGTTCGTCAAGATTCATTTAAGAACAGAATAATTAGATGTAGCCGTGTCACGGAGCGTTTCTGGGAACATTTCGTTTGAGCGACGTCTGCGGAACGTGCCAGCTAAGTGCATAGAAGTCAAAGTTAGTCTATAAGTTTCTTTGTAGAAGTTACTAGAGCTGGTGTGGTGGTATACGCTAAGGTGATATTGCTATGTGAATTTTAAACGGACTTTTGGAACGTGGCTTCTTGTTAGCTCATTAAGTTATGATGACGAGTACCTACAGAGCGAATTATATAATATAAGAATTAATATTTCGTACATCTTTTAATAGATAAAATACATATTTTTAAATAATTGCATTGTATCTTATGTAACAATTGAAGTACAATTTACAATCAATGCCTCTCAATTAAAATATTTTCTATTTCTCATTTTATTTCGTAACTATGAATGAAGGAATGATAAAATCTTATACAAAATATTCCCCAGCAATATTATGAACCAATAAACAGCGATAAAATAGTATTGAACCCAAATATATTCTAGTCTCCCAAAGTGAATAATAGTTCTACGTGTCAAGCTTCAGTTATGCGGGTGAGGTAAAAAATTGCAAGACCCATCTCCACTGAGTTAAGTTATTTATTTGCGTTTACTTTAATTTAGCCGTTGTGCAATAAATTGTAGCCATTCGTAAATCGCCAGCTCCAAACTAGGTGTACAGCGTCTATTAGAGGGGACATTACTTTTGGGATTAGCTGACCGCGGGACTAAATTGTTAGTTGGTTACGTTTTATGAGACCTTTACGTACGTTTAAATATACGTTCTTGTGGTTCTTACATATTCACATGCCGTCATATAATTTATAGATGATGTTTAAGTACGAAAATTTCAATTGTAATGCAAGTTGAAATTCTCATATTACATTGATAAACAATATTTAATGAGGTTCACGGGAAAGTAGTGGAATCCAACTCGCCTTGTGAAATCAATAATGAACCTGTAATATTACCTATGTTTATTTCAAAGTTTTATCTTTAATTGTACGTAGAAAACATAATACAAACGTTATATAAGTATGCTTTGTGCAGATGCACAATATGTCGCATTAGAAGTTACTGCAGGGAACATCGTATTTAAATGAGCCTTATTTGACGTTTTCTCAGAAAATACTGAAGACTCTGCAACATCTTATTTTAATGATTTGAAAGCGTACTTACAACTAAAGTAATAAGTTCAAGGGTCATGAACTTAGCATATGAACTTAGTAACTTAAAGGCATGCTTCAAAGGTGAGATATCTCGGGTTACAGACATTCATATCCACTTGTGAAACTTTGCCATTAGATCTAGTTTCAACTTAATCGCAAAGGCACAATTCAATTTCAATTATTGCGTATATTCAGGCGGAAATATAGCAGTAGAATATACATCAACTTTACTAACACTTAAGTTTAATTGTACGATTTAAATTTTGTTCTTTTTTCACAAAAAATCTATATACCTACTTAAGCTATATTACATTAAAATTTTCGCACGATATGCTAAACGTTATAACTGTAACTTTCACGAACGTGACTCCAGTTAGCTGTATAAAAAAAAATAGAAAATAAAATGCTCTTTCAAAATCATAAATGAATTTTTAATTACAGAGCTTATTCATTGAAGGCGGCTCACAGCCGCGAGCGAAGTCCGTATGATTTTATACTTCCATTTTTACAGCACAAAAGAAATAAAATTTTGAAGCGCCGAGCCTGAGGTTGTAGAAGTTCTCGTATTTCAGTGGCACGCGTCGTTTAAGCGAAAAATACACCTCTATAGTCTATGGTAATCCACAAACATTCCTCTTCTGAATTTGCTCCTACAATTGTACCTATCTGCGTTGTTATGATTCGACGCCAACGCTCTTGATAATTTTTTGCAAACTTTTGTTTCAGTGTGCCATTTTTCTTATGAAAGGCTTTTGTAACACGCCACATGTTTCTGCGTATTTTTATGTAATTATTTTTCTTTTATGCTTAGTGTTCTTGCTCATGAAGCGCTAACAATTAATATCGGGAGAGGTCTCATTGTGGAAGGTGACCCAGAATGTGATAAGATATTTATTCAAATGAGTGTAATTTATTTCATTTTTTATGTTGTTTTAACTTAATTGTACGATACAAGTATTATAAAAATTAATATGTGACTATTTATTGAACGAAATCAAATGATTAATTATTGTTTCTAATGTTAATTTTGGAACTGTAATTAAATTAAATTATTTTTGTAATGTAATGAAATTTAAATAGAACAAGAAAGACCTAAAGTCTCGAATCTTTAATTCATAGTAGTTTTATTGCAGTTGATTATTTAGTTTATTCGAACTAAAAAAAATCAGTTGGCAAAAGTTCCTAATTCTTGATTCTGTCTGATTGCAGACAGAGAAAAGCGAAGTTAAAAAAGCCGAAGGTACTTACTCCAGCATGAGTCGAATACAGATTTTTTCAAGCTTTTTTTATTAACTAGACGTTGCTTTGTGCATTCGAGCGGCTCTGCAGTTTGCTTCGTCTTCTACGTGTGAAGCTTTAGTATTCGTATACCGTGTTTGCAGTATGTATTTCTGTAACACACTTTGTGGCGCATCAATATGCATGCTAACGACTTCATCTTGTATTTCAAGATTGAGGTCGCAATTTGATAAATTTGCTTTGGGACATCGATATGACTCGAAAATTGGAGTAGGTACGTAATGGAATAGATAGACCACCTGGGTGAAGTTGTTAACGAGAGAGTGTAGAATCAAGAGATCGTGGATTCGATTGCTGGTGAAGACCAGTAAAAAAATTACGGTCTGGTCGGACAGGGCAAGCAGGTAGCATAAGTTAAAATATTCTGTCATTTGCCATTTTCTTTCGTTTGATAAGAGTATTATTAATTAAATCCCTTTCCCTTTGCCTTAGCCTGTAAAATTGCAAAGCCGATAAAGAGTTTAAAACTCATAGGTACAATGCAGATTTTTGGGTGACTTGATGGATTCTGACTTCATTACTCGCCGATCCTTTGAGTTTTATAAGGCAGTTTTTAATGAGTTTTTCCTGTGAGAGATATATATTGAAGCGTTTGTCCCTATTACGTTATATCTATAGTTGAACCATAAATAATTTTTAAATATAAGAGAGAGGGAAGTAAGTATTCGTGAAGCATTTTGACTCGTCTTACTTAAAATGATTATTAAATATACACTACACTAAACGTATCAATCATAAAAACAAAAATCAATTTATATAAATAGTTTGCATGAAAACAAACACCATAGTATAATTATTGATGTTAGAAATGCTGGATACCTTAAATCATCCTTATATTATGAGCTTTTGATTCGCGAAAAAGTTTTATCAGTAACGGATAATGGGAACAAAATATCTTCGTCACTTGAGCGAGGTCGTTCCCATTTTTCAACTCTTGATAGCTACATTAGGAAGGAAACTGCAAATGTTCTGGAAGCGATGGTATAATAAAAGTGTCGCATTTTGGTAAAGCAAATTTTATCGGCATTTATTTGTAAAACGCTATAGATTTGCCGCGACAAATCAATATTCTACCAACGACAGTCGAAATGTTGTTATTGAATTGAATCGTTTCAATCAATATGTTTCGAATTCTTTACGACACATTTTTATGATTGGTATTTTGATATTTTGACAGGCGACCCGGATGGAATAGTTGGTAGTTATACTACTTGTATATAGGTAATAAGTGGACTGTGGTATGGTTTTTATTAAGTAAATAACTACTTTGCCAGCGGGTATGAATTCGATATCCCACATAGGAAAGATTAAAGATTGTTATTTTGTCTTTTCCGTCTTATTGTTTCCAGAAAATAAGCATCGTTCACTTATGATTAAATTTGTTTGTTATTAACGTTTAGAAAAATAACTTTTTATTTAAATACATACCTATACTTCATTATTCATTTTCATACTTCATGAACATTATTTGGGTTTGTTATTTTTTAATCTTAGTTAAATTAATATTACTCGTTTAATCATAACAGTATATATTTGAACATTACCTAATTCGTGGGATTCATATATCTAGTTTGATGAATAGGTCATTGAAATAGGTTCAGGTAGGTTTGACCTTACAAGCCTTTACCCGCCCAAAGGTCACATATCTGTTAAATTGTATTATCACTATTTTATCTAGTCCCGTCGGACATTGTTGAACGTTGTTATTCATTTTATGTGAATTTGAATAACTTATTACTAAATCAGAAAGGAAATTTATTTGATAAACAAATACAAACTTTGTTTGCGTATTGAATTATATTGTATACTTTTAACATTTTAAAATTGTATTCACTAGTTAATTAACCTTGTTATGCTATATACGGTTAGTTGAGTAGCAGATGCAGAATCCAAAACAGTGTTTTTGCCGTAATATAACTGTGAGCCAAGTACTGGAACATATTTCGGCTAACTCGAGCTTAGCAATTCAGCGCGGTAATGCTGTGCAGTGTTATGGCACGGCTACGTTTCTGTGATGTCAAACCATTTGTTTGATCGTGAATACGGGTTATTATACAATAATTGTGGTCTGATGAATTTAGTCACAAAGAAATGTAGGTAAAGAAGAGCTTTTTGGCATTTTTAAAGCATCAAATCTTATTTATTATAAATCGAAATCAGCAAACTAATAAGGTACTGTCGCCTTTGGCTACAAAATGAAAGGTTTATAATTTAGATATCAGTGAACGTATCCTATTGTGTCATACTTGAATATCCATTCATTATTAACAGTGAACCTTCAGTGAACTCCTTCCGGCTACACTTTTCTGAAGCTTCCAGCAATATTGCTGCATTTCTATAAAAATAAAATGCCCTCTATTTACACGCTGCATAGTTTTGACCACATTTGTTTCAATACCGCTCCAACCGTTGTCGGGTAATATAGTTTTATGCTATTGCCTTCCATAACAATAATGACTACGCACTTGTTCTCTATTCCATCGTTTCCGACACGGTTAGGTTATATCCTCGTATTAAATGACAGCGAGATAACTGTTTTTAGCATCGTAACAATCGCTTATAATTATTATTGGAGGTGACGATATTGGAAATCGTAATCAAACGTGTAATGTTTTGTATAGATTGTATTATCTATTGGGCGGCGGATAATTTAGTACTTTTGCTTATTTATAGAATTAAGTTTCTATATTTCATAGTCTTGAAAGATCATAAGACAACTTTTCTCGGAGACTAAAGTCGGGATTAATAATTTTGTTCATAGGTTGCTAGAAATATTCCTGAAAATCCCACTGGCTGCGTATTCTTAACACTTATGATAATACTACTAACAATTATTTACAAGCAATCATTTTCATTGATTGTGATATATTGCATATTCATGTGGCTGACAAAAGGCGGGTCGACATGTAGCGAGCAGCCTCGCGAAGCAAAAGTATAGTATTTCTTAAGAGCTACCTACCTATTAATAAATAAATAAAAATTACTGTTCATACTTCACAGTTGACAAACCAAATTGAAAAACTTATAAAAATTTAGAGCTACTCGTTTAAAGTTTCCCTCTTATATTAAAAATGAAAGAAAATCTTGAATTTAAAATTAATGCGAAATAAAAAAATCTAAAAATATAAACCCCTAAACATTGATTAGTGTCATCAAAAATAATAACACAAGGAATAAATTAACTCGGTTTCTTTGTAGCTTGCCAGCTTTCACTTAAATGCTAAATGTCTTTTTCGTGCCTGAGAATGAAAGCTCTTAAACGAATCAAGTGGCTACTTTAATTTGTAATTTGTTTCATTCAGAGTATCGTGTCAGACATTTTAAATAGAATTTCCTCTTTCATTCAGAAGGTTATTGGACTGAATGTGTCTGGAAGCCGGCGTTTCTTAAATAAAGCGGGACATTTATTCTTTTTTAAGAAAATGCTTCTTAATACAATGCGTAAACTTTTGTGTGGATAGTTTGTTGGGAATGGAAGGAATTTGTGAGGCATAATTGAAATCAAGGATAATAATATTTGTTAATTTTTTTTGACATATCTTAAATTAAGTAGAGGTAATACTTGGGCATAGGAAAAAAAAGTGTACTGTTTAGACTTAACAAAAAGCAAACTTATTTGTTTCTCGTTTACTGAATACCTTTTATTCTAGAGAGCTATAAAGATTGAGAATAATAAACCCTATTATTTAATATGTAAATCAAATTATCTGATGTAATTAATAAAGATTATTAAATGGCCAATATTGAATCAAAAATAAACAAAAAAATGAAATATTTAGAAGCTAATATACCTCTGGGATTATTGGAAATATTCCAATATCAAATAAAACAAAAGTAAATTATTATCAAATTATTTTTTATTGCTACGAATAAGCCTACAAGGTCCCGCCTGTAATAAATATTATTCAAGGTGTGGAATTTTTTGTAGAAGCTGTCTGATCCATAAGGTGGAACTTATTGGCATTACTTTGGAAGATATTTAATTTCAAAGAATTGTATTATAACTTTTATTACTGATTTTTTTATACGTCGATAAGAGATTTCAGTCGTAATTCGCTAGCGCAATTATAGGATTATATTCGAAATGAATACTGAGAAAAAACGAACGTAAACGTTCAGAAATCTTGTTCAGTGTATGTGCTGAAGTTCAATGAATTAATATCCTATACATTAGCACTGTACATCAAAGTAAACGTATACTTTCCGTAAAGGCCTCTTTAGCGGGAAATGAGCGCCTAACATTAGAGGCCTCTTCAAACGAGGGTACATTATTGCTCGTTAGGGTTTTAGGGCGTTGAGCATATATTGATATGTCGCCCTAAATCCTTATATTTGGTGTATCGAGCTTAGGACGCAGTTGGGAAGGATGGGAGCAGCACTAATGACTTTTCATATGTCAGAATTGAAAATGTAAGTATACAAATCACAAAGCACAGCGTAATAAATTTTAGAAAATCAAAATATAAAATAAAATAATGAATATAATAAATAATTGTTATAACATTCAGACATCTAAGATAAAGAAGTAAATTAAATTTAAAAGGATCTCCAAAGAATGTAAATTTGAAATTGGAGCACATTCGAAATCAGTTTTTTAGTTCAAATGAAAGTTTTGACGCATAAATGAAAATTCAATGGATAAACTTCTAAATTTCTTTGCCACTATTTCAAATATTTAAGACCTTGCTCCGAGTAATTTTTCCTTGAACCAGAAACGTGCTACCTGACATTCGGGCTTATATTAATAATGTACCTGGTCGTTGATGAAAATTGACTTTATAAGTAAAACACGATTCAATTTTGGCAGCACGTACCTATATTCGTGTACTCCGTTACTCAAATTAAGTATTAATATTAAAAGTGTAGGCATTCATCGAGACCGGAGACCGATGCTCGAAATTAAAGTCGACTAATATTTATATTCAATTTATTATTCCATTAGCCTAGTCGATTCTCTTGGAAATACATCATGTTGAGTGGCATCGAAGATCACATTATGATAGCGTGGCTGTGTGTGAAATACCTCGGAGCTATGTTGAGCCGTGATGCCCGGATAATGTCAGATGCAGTAAGTTAAAGCTGGCTGAATTTCATTTACAATTTCACATTGAATGTACCTTTTACTGCCTCTAGTATGAAAGTTAATACGTACTATTCCTCGTCCTTTAACGTACAGGTTTCTAGTATTGGAGCCTTAGGTATTATCTTCCTTTGTATGTTGGTATGACTTTCTATAATTAGGTGCGGGCAAATGTATAAATTTGAAGAATGAACTTATAAACACGACGTATCATGGCGACATGATACTTGTTATAATATGTTCTTATTATAGGGACCTTATATTGGCAAGATTAATAGGTACTATAGGTACAGATACAAAGATCTATAATATAAAGATATTTGTCACATCAAAATAATGAACTATTGACTATTGTCATCGTAATTCCAACTTTGATTTCATATTTTAACTATCCTATAATTATTCTCAAGAGAAAATTCATCCATAAAACTTGTTGAATGCAATTTTTTTAAACAGAGCTATGAATTGAAAGTTTTAATGAAGCTGATAGGAATCAGGATTGGGTGTAATTAGGTTAATTGCACTCTTTCGCACTATAATTTCTATAAAAGCTTAGAGAAATAGCAATGGTATTATTTATTATGAAAATTATTTAGTTTTTCACAAAATTTCAAGGTCGCGACATGGCAATACCGTCACGTCATGGAGTAAGGCGACAATTTTTGGATCTTGAAATCTTGCCAAGGAAGTTTTACTTCTGACACGTGTGCTCACTACGCTCTTTTTATGAAAATGATTTTGTTTACTATTGTTTCGCCCCGGCTTCGCCCGTGGAACATATTTACGTTTTCTCTACATAAGAACCATCCTCGTACTTCAAGGAATATAATAAAAAAAGAATTATCGAAATCGGTCCACCCGTTCACGCGTGATGCCGTGACCAAGGAAAACGGGTTTCATTTTTATATAATAAATATAGATTATGTAGTTTAGACTTGAGGCGGTCAAGGATGAGTAGAGATTCAACTTATAAGTTCAATGCCTTTGTTTGAAACTTTGCTAGAGTCGATGTCTGTTATGCTAATAAATGTAAACACATTTATATCGTTGTTTGCAGACTCTTGTATTTTAATGAATAAATGTATTTGTTCTGTAACTCGTTGCAAAGTAAATCCTACCCACCAGGATAGTAGGTGGTCTGCAGATTGCAACTAAGCGCTTTTAAAGGTTTTTTAATTTTTTTCTCAAAGGAAAATTACCATCCGCTTCTTTATGTAGTTCTTTTTAAACATTTTCTAGAAGATACTGTAAGGCGTGTACCATAATAACTATCATGACTACATCTTACCATGGGGTGAAGTGTCTCCTTGCATTTTACATACTTATTTATTTTTATTAAATACTAGCGGTCCGCCCCGGCTTCGCCCGTGGTACATGTTTACGTTTTCTCTACATAAGAACCATCCTCGTACTTCAAGGAATATAATAAAAAAAGAATTATCGAAATCGGTTCAGCCGTTCTCGAGTTATGCGCTTACCAACACATTTTGCGATTCATTTTTATATATAAGAGAAGATTTATTTGAGAGACAAAATTCTTAGATAATTGTTATCATATGTAAAAACTTATCGTAGGTACTAAGTATATTAAAAATTGCTCCGAGTACCAAAATACACGTAAAATACCCGTTTCTGCTGTGAAGATGATGTATATATGTAAATGGAAAAGGATAATTGAAAATACGATTGTTAGGTATCGAGACGTCGAACTATAGGTTGTAAATTTAAATTCAAATCTACAGTAGTCAGTAGGCTAAAGATTTCGAAGGCTAAGGTCAGGGCTACAAATTGACCTCTGCTCTACTCCGAGTGTGGCGTTAATTTAACGAAAGCGTAGTTATAGTATTCTCTCTCTCTCTCTTGGAGTGGCGCAGGGACCCAAAGTGAGTCTTGGCCTCCGACAATAAGAGCCTCCATTTTACTCTATCCTGCGCCATCTCTTGCCAGTAGTTATAGTATTAAAATAATAAATAAAAATATTATGACTTTTATTATTATTTTTTTATAAAAAAAGGTATATTTATAAACCACGAGCTTCCGCCCATGGCTTCCCTCAAGGAGTATTAAATTAAGTAGCCTATGTGCTATTCATAATACACGTATGTAGTTAATCTATAAGAGTTCTAGATTTCCTTCAAATCAATTCAGACGTTTTCTATTATACAGTAGGTTTATTGGATAATTGCTTAATAGACATTGATTTAGGTACGGATAAGTTATCTCTCTTACTGCGAATGAAATGTGGTAAATAACTTCGTAGTAAACAAAGGATTTTGCTACATACCAAGCTTTTAAAAACTATATTTGTTCTTGTATTGTTACGTACTGGCTATTTCTATACTATGATTTCTTTAAAACACGCTTTTATTAACGCTTCAACTGAATGTTTGTATGCTTGTTTGTTTGACTCGATTTTTACTCGATTTTGACCTTCTTTAAGCGGATGCTTTTTATTCAAAAAAGTTTTAAAGTTTCAAAGGATATTTTAGAGAGTTTATCTTATTTAAACGTATTTTAAACTGTATAATAGATTTCCTCCCAATACACAAGTTATGATTAATCTATTAAGAAACTGTTCTGTAAACCTGTTGAGATATTATATCAAATCTTCTCAAATACATGTGCATATTATTATGGTACACCTTTATCTAAATATAGGTAGTTACTATAGTTTGGTTGTTATTACCTATATTTCAAATCGAACCATTATAATATTACGGTCGGTACATATTAACTCGTAAATGGAGGATTTGGTTTCTAAATATTATTATTAAGTACGTAGAATATAAAGTTCACCCCACTTGAATTGAATAGGATCATCGTTTTATTACAGGTAAGGTTCGAAGGATCTCTTTTATTGTATAAAATTTTAATATGTATTAAGCAGTATTCAGTATTATATCGACACGTAATATGTATTCCATATGGCCTAATTTGAAAGATAAGGGTAGCTTATAAAGGTCAAGCTAACAAAGGACAGATGAAATGATAAATTTATTATCATATTTTAATTAAACGCTAAAGGAGAATGGCAAACTCCCATAGGACTCTGGGCCTGATCGTTACACTGATGATTTATGGGGGATTAAATAGATAAAAATATACAGATTCTATGAATATAATAATTATAGATCTGTTCTATGGGATAGCAGAGATATTGGGGTGTAAAGTAACAAAAATAAAAGTTAGTTTGCTTGAGTTAAATGAATAGCATTGCCTTTTTCTAGGTCAAAGTAAGTTTATTTTCTATCTACATTGTCTAGTTAATAATAGTGTACGAGTAGAACAGTCAGGTAATAGAAATATTGGATCCAACACATATTATTCAACACACATTTTAACTTACCAAAACATCAACAATCACTGGAGATTGCACTATGACCATTAATTGTAACAAGAAAATATGACGTTGAATGACGCCTGTATGTTTTTTTATCCCTTTCACACCAACTTGCCCAAGTTATTATTATAGTATTAGATATAAGCTTCTTGATTTGACTATTTTACTCCTGACAACTCTGACATCTCTGCTTGATAAGACCGGTAGTGAACGAATTATCTTTTTTTTCAAAGATTTGTTTTCCCATAGAATCAGAAGTCAATATTTTACAAATAATTATTAAAATTAACATAATGAATTTTAAATATATTATGATTTCTGTAACAGTTAGGCCCAGTTTCGCCATTCTCCTTTGAATAGCCCTCGAAATTCTTTTGTGTGATCAAGGTTTGACTGGTTTATTTTTCGAGGATTAGTGTCTGTCCCTTGCGTAATATAAATGAATTCTTTTGGTATTTATTTGTCAACGCAATAATATATGACATGCATTTCAAGGAATTTTAACATATTGCATTCTATTTTATTATATAACATGTTAATTTACTAATCGGATATTTCTTTTAAAACTCTAGTTTTTCATTTTACAAATCGACACTTGGGTATTTCTATTAATTTGAATATTTTAAGGTCGTTTTGTTAGTTTGTCTAAAATTCTGTTTCATTACGAATTTCAATATAAATTATAAGTTTTGTGTAATAAAACGTCACGTCAAAAGATAATCACAACTATTTGCGAAGTTAAACTTTTCCTTTCGATAAGTCAGAACTTATAAAACTATCAGTGTCACGCACACATGCTACATCGAATATTCAATATATCTTTGAAATGAAATTGGATTGACAATAATATCCTGTGGGATTACGAGTGCTTCGTGGTAACGCTTTGAAATTGATGCGTGTGTTTATGTGTATATCTTGATAAACAAGTAAATTCCAACTTGGTAAACAAGCTAACGATCAAAAGATTACGGATTTTATTATTATAAAAACGTAGTAACGTCAATCATAATAATCCCGTCCACTTGGGGAATATAAATATAATTGTATTCTTCGGAATAACGTCATCAAGTCGCAAATTCGGTCAGGAGGCTGAGGTCAATAAACTGAGGAAAGTCTGACTTTCTTCTATCGCCACCTACGATCGCACAAACACACTACAATCTGGATCAAGGGAGCTAGAATGAGCCCAAGGGATACGGTAAAATAAAACAACAACTTGTAACACTTAAAACATTTTATTTACAAAAGTATTCACAGTTTAAACTAAGTTGATTTCTAGTGTTTTATTTGTATTCAGACGCAGAATTCGTAGGTAGAAGAAGTATTGTTTTATACACATTATGTCTAAATCTACTATTTACATACAATGATATTACGTTCTACGAATATGTAGGAGACTTTATTACGTACAAAGTTAAGCCCTATGCGCTTAAAGCCAATTAACTTTCGATTCCGATCCGATTCATCAAGATCAAGTTCCCATTCATAATAATGGAAAATCTGGCAAAAATACGAGTTTCAATCTCTTTATCATGTTTGAGATTATATGATAAACTGAATTGGTAATATACTTTATATTTACATTAATTAATTTGCGCTTAACGACAACTCATGTCTGTATTTCCTTTAATAAATTCCTATACATCTTCAGAGTTAATAAATTAATGCCCTTCGTTGTTAAAAGATTATTCTATAAGATAAAGTGTTTTAATAAATGTTAAAATGAGATTGAAGTAAGTAACTTTCTTACGTACTTAAGTACTTTATTTTAATATTCTTAAAAGCGAAGGGACCACATTAGCGTTTAATAATGCTTATAAAAATAATGTTATGCTCTAACAATGTTTCTTTTACTTACTTTTAATATAGTTCTAAAATTAAAGTAGGTAAATTTTATTCAATTAGAGGGAATTGTCATTTATCATATTATCAAATAATTGGTATCATAATTGAAAATTTTGCATTCCCAAATTTTGGTTATTATTTCAGATTCCACAAAGTATATTTACTAAATATTCCCGCATTTTAAACAAGCTAATAAAACCATGTCACAAGTTTTAATACCGTTTTAATAACTCCATTAACTACTAGCGGAGAATTAAATTTTCACTGACAATTAATTAGGAAGCATGCGATATTTATAAACAATATACATAAAACCGCATATGTTTGGCAGTTATTTCAAACATTAACAGCAAACAGAGCAAATTGATTTAATTCAAACAAATTATTTATGTACATAATTTGCTCACTGAATTAGCAACAACGAAATTGGGCCGCAACAACAATACACAAGTTTATTTTGTAAATTTAAAACAAACAAGAATCAAATACTGAAATTTGCAAGAATACAAATTAATTATTAAGTGTTTATGTTACAAATTGTACACACACAGAATTCCTTATGTCAGACGTGTCATGATTTCAATCAATTCCTAGTAAATTAACATTACATCTATTTTTCTTACAAATAGCTATCGTACATACTTTGAGATCAGTTATAACACAACCTTGAGACGACAGGGAGGTACGTTTTTATCGTTCAATCCACCAGTTCAATCACTTCAGTTAAATATACATTTTATTTACAAATTAATTAAACTTCTTAGAATAATTAATTCTGCAAATCAGCTTACATTTATTTACATGTAAAGGTGAAATAAACGAACCCGAGAAATTTATAGCGCCTTTTCACGGCATCGTTACATCGCTTTTAATATGCCATAAAACATACAATGCTAGAACATAAAATTCTGTTATTATTATATTTACACCTCAATCTGATTATACATAAGTGCTAAGAACAGAAACGGGATGAGTTATTAATAATAATTCGTTTTCTTATCGTTCATACTAAACATAGTTATCAGCATTTGATGCTCGTCTAAAAATGATTATATCATCTAGAAACCAGAGTTTGATCGTTTCGAAATCGTAATTTGAAATCGTTGGCCATGCAATTAAATGGAATAGTGATCATTTGCAGGATTAGTTGTTTTAATGAGTGCCTATGAATATTAAGATTAATTAAAATTAAAATGGTGTAGAGTAAGGTAGGAGTAGTGTTAGTTGCAGCACTCTGCATGGCTGCTGGCCGCTCTCCGCTTACTACGTGAACGACTACCGATGCTGAATCTGGGGAGCAAAAATAAAGCTTTAATAGGAATCGAGCGGTTAAAATGAAATGTTTCGTAAGCCTACATTTCAGTTCATTCTTCTTTTCTTCACTTCATTTCATTTCATTCCCTAAGTAACAGACAGTTTACAGAGAGAATACTTCGAAGGTATAGTAGCTAGTATTGTAATAATTATCTTTTAGTTGAAGTAATACTACCCTTTGTATGAAACTGTATGTTGCATGTAACGATGAAACATATGTTCATTTTAAAGATAAGCGCTTGCTAGAAATAAAGAAGACATAATAGGTATTTAATTCTGCAATTTATGAATGTTTTTTCCCTTGTACAAAGCCTACAACTTAGATTAAAAAAAAAAGATTAGTAAGTGGATTTATCATGTTAATGTTAAATGAAATCAATAATTTAACGACATGCTTGCACGCAATAACGTGGGAACTACTTATTTTATGGCAACCTTGATTGTTACGAGTGTGGGTACATAATTTCTAAAGCCAAATAGTTCTCTTTGAACATTTTATTATCTATAGAGACATGATACAAAAGTTGTACCCATTTTAAACGTTAAAATACGCTACATATTTTTATATCTTGTAAGGTTTTGTATTTCCTTTTAGGCCTGCTAAAGAACATGATATTTGTTACCAATAAAGAGGCGGGCTTAATAAACGCCGCTTTAGTTTTAAAAATAAAGTTTTAAGTAAAAGAAGAGTAGGTACAACGATATCGTCCCATCCATAATTTTTATTACTCAATTTTCAGTTTTTCCAGCGCTATTGCACTAACCGTGCCTAGCTTTGTAATAACTGACGTAGCGAAATTCAAATTTTGTTAAAACCCCAACTACAACGTTAGCATTTCAACAAAAGTTTTATTCCGTAATCATCTTACACGCTATACTTATTTTTACGCTACGTACATTAAGAGATTAAAATTAACATTGGATAAGATTAAAAAAATATGTCAAAAGATTAAAAAACAAACCCTGGGCTGATAATAATATTAAAATGAAAGCTTTTGTTTCTACCGTGTTGTAAATATTTTGGTTATCAAATTTAAAAAAGTAGGTCATGAATTTAACAAGGAGGTAGCATTATTTGCGTGATTAAAGAGGTATATTAAGATTAAAATCGAGTTATAACTCACCAGAGCTGCTAGGGGCACACGTATAATTTCCGGAGTCACGAGGCGAAGCGCGTGCTATCAGAAGCCGACTGGTGCGAGTCCTTTGTTCCGTTTCGACACTTATGCCTCCCCGCTGTGCGTAGTTCACCACGTTCGAACCACGGTACCAGTATATGAAACTAAAAAAGAGTTGTTTCGTATTAATATTCTGATTTTTGAAGTACATGACGGTTGAATAACATTAAGAGCAAAGCAGAGGTATGCATGGACTTCAATAATTTAATTTATAGCTTTCATAAAAATCGTAAAAGTTAGTCTTCAAAAAATGATAAAAGTATAAATTCGAGTAACAGTAAAAAATATTTTTAACTCAACAAAAAGTTCACAAGGAACATTGATCGTAATTGGATCATTCCAGTCTATGGATTCAATTAATTAATTGCTAAATTTTCCATGAAGCGAGAACAACAATTATATTTACCTAGGCGGATCTGGTGCGTGGCGCGCAATACACGTCAGGTTGATGTCCGATCCCGCTCGAACAAACAACTCCGGCCCAGACAGGATCTCAGCCTTTGATACTGTAACAATATCAGTTTACTTAGCCATTATTGTCCGTATAGCTTTCTATGGAACGTTTACGGGGATACATTTACCTTCCTATAGTTTCGTATTGGACGAAATTTTGCGTGACTGTTTGATAAATTGGGGTCGTAAGCGAAATTCTGTACGTATCAATAACCTATAAATATGAAATACCCTAGTATAGCATTAAGCTAATCAAACCTGTTTGTTTATAGAATTGATCTCGGTGATTTCATTATCCATGCATCATTGAAGAGGACAGGAAGATAAATTGAGTTTAAGATCAAGAACGTACGTCATTCATTATACTTTATTAGTATCATTCAACATTTAATGTTTAGTTCCTATCTCAATGTAAAGACATATTTTAAAGGAAGTGAGTAATAATAATTTGCATCTTCAAGATGATCTCAAGATCGCAAACTCTAGCACTCTCTTCCAAAATGTGTTTTCGGTAAACTTTAATTAAACAGTACGCGAACCTAAATGCATTCACGGATTTCAAATAGAGCTCTGAAACTTAAACATTATTTAGAGTTCACGAAACATTTCCATTAACGCAGGTGTTCTAAGTACTCCAAGTTGAAGCTCGTGTGATCAAGGAACGAAAACTTGCTAGTTCTTGACCGTGCCTGTTTAGTTGCTGCTTCAGACTTGTTGCGAAGTGTCCAAAGCAAACTAAATCTATTGAAGCCAAAACTAATTTCGTTCGACAAATCGTTGTTCCTTCGAGTGTGTAAAATCACTGCTGTTAACTTTGGAAATTTTCTTGCTCAATTTAAAGTGAAGAAGGAAATGTTTTTCATTGTTAAGGTTAAATTAGATAATTAATTAGAAGGTTAATTAAAGATGGGTTGATACTTAACAGATTCATAATACTCGTCATAAATAATATTACTGCTAATCCTTGTAAAATAAGAGAATTATTTATAAGGATCAGTTTCTAGAATAGGAACCTACTCTTATAAAAATATCGCTTACTTAGTCGCCCACGAGTGAGCGACGGCTAATACTATAATTTGTATCAGTTAGCAGCGCTTTATAACATATTCATGGAAAATGTAACAATGATCTATAAATGCTGTATGTTGGGTGGTATGTAACATTGGTTAATGGGCTCAAGATTCAATATTACAAAATATGATTTCATTATATTTTGCATAATTTATACACATATTATTTTCTTCTTCAAGTAAGCAATAGCATGTACATCGATTTGTTTTGCACACATAGAGTCTCTTAGAGCTTTCTTTCTTTATTCTCTGTAATGTAAAAAAAAAAAACTACAAGTATTGTCGTGTTACTCGGAACTCGTGGTAAACATGTTTGATTATGTCTTCAACTCTAATGCTAGATAATGCAGTAGGGTTTATAGTTCTGGTGTATAATAACCGGTGTCGCTATATTTAGTCACTGAGCTTTCTACAACGAGTGGATTAAGCGTACCTACGTTTAGTGCGGCTTACATTCAACGTTAACAATTGCTTGCAGAATAGTTCTAATTTCCTTGTGTACCCTTTCAATCTACATTAAGCGAAATTAACTCTTACATTTTGTATTTAACTTTTCTAGGTATTACAATTAGCTTGAAACTTACCGACAACTGTGAGCCAGAAGGATAGGCTGATCTTTGGTTCAGTGGAGACTTGGCATTCGTAAGCCCCGGAGTCTCTCGGTTGTGCGTGGGCAACCCTGAGGGTCCATTCGTCAGAGCCATCTGTGTGTAAAGCTGCGAAACGGGCATCGCTGCTGTATGTGTGGACACCGACGGTTAGAATGTGCAAGTCACGCTTGCGGATCCATGACACCTGAGAAAGAAATTGTTTTTAGTTTTCGTCTCGCTATTTGAGCAGGGTTTACCGACGTAAGTACATAGGTACATGTTAGAACTGCTACGTTCTTTGGAAACTAATTTCCTTTTTCGTCTGAAGATAAATATTTAACTTAATTAGCTGTGATGAATATTATCAGGCGAACCGGCCTGAATAAGTCCTTTCATTATTAATTAGAGCACTAATTATAAAACGATATATCACTAGATATCCTAAATTGAATGTTCGTAGATATAAGGGTTTTGTGAGTTTATTAAATTAAAGAAGGTCTGTAAACCTTTATCCAGAAAATACGTAAACTATCTACAGTAGATATTTTCTATAATCCTTAGAGAAAACATCTACTGTAATGTATCTCTGGCAATTATACTTGCTAGATCAAAATTATTTGTTTTTGTTATAGATCTTTTATTTATTATATGGCAACCTTTGTGAGTCACAAAATTAATATTCACTAGTGTTTCTAATCTAAGTAATATAAATAACGTTATTTGAGTACAAACCTTTCGCTCAATATTATAGGTTATATAAAAATGGAAAATTAATGTTGTTAGGTATATTTTTACCCGAATGCGACATAATGAAGGTTATGTTTTTTGAGTGTATTTCAAAGAAATATACATATAGGTACATGTATTTATATTTCTTTGAAATGTCCTAGAGCATCAATAGATTCGATTTAAGTCGAAAGAGTGACACTGGGTACATACATCATTGAAAAAAAAATTGTCGCCAAAAAGAAATTAATTAAATAAAATTTGCAGTCGGTTTTTTGCTTGTTGTGATTATTGCTGTAGAAATAAAATGTACAAATATTTATCAGGATAATATAACAACATAAGAAGATAAAAAATATTGTTATTGATTCCCATTTCATAACGCAGAATCCAAAAACATAATCTTCTTTCAAGGTAAATACCCAAGGACGATTTACGAAATCAAACAAATTGGGATCAAGGTATAACAATAAAATCTTCTGATTTTAATATAAATAATTCATTATTAAGCGGCTTTGAAGATCATAGGGATAAGCCTAGACACATGTTTTGAATACTCCAGTATATTTTCTACGAAGATGTAATAAATATAATTTATAAGAAATATTATATAAGCATCAAATTGATATTCAGTGGACGTTCTTTCTTCATTTCTACGCTTAAGCATCAGAATAATCAATAGGTCGGGCCAATAATTTCAAAGTTTGTTTCAATACCGATTTATAGGAGATGATTACTAAAGTTTGAACGATGTAAAATAAAATTATATTATAAATATTTTTTTTTTTTTGAAAGAGCAATAACAAATAGGAAGGCAGTATTAAAATTGTTCACAAGTTTATACCAGATACAGTTGAAATTAATATACTTTATGAGCTTTGCTTATAGGTCTACGAATTCGTCTACGAAGATTGTAGAGCATATCGTAGACCCTGTAGAGCGTAGCGGCGATGAATAGACGTGGTAGCTTAGTGGATAAGACCACAGTCTTTATGATCGAGACCAGATGATCGGTGAAAGGAAACATGGTGTGGACAACGTCATGTCCAAGAGTCAAAAGTTTGTAGATATGTGACATTTTCCAACCGGCATTTGGCTTGTGGATTATGGTTTGAATCCTTATAGGATGTCCTAGTAGGGGGAACCAATATTAACTACAAGTTAAAACAAGCTTATGATGATGATGATGACAAAAGGATGAAATGATAATTAATAAATACGAAATAAACATACGCACTATCGAGTCATATCATATTTGTAACCAATTTAGCCAGAGGGTAGAATTAGCGATGACATCCAATAAAATATCGTTTAAATATTACGCTAACAGTTTTTTTTTACAATTTATCTATAGAAACATTTATGCAATATATAAAGGTAAACGAAAGGTAATCTTGAATGTAAATAGTGGAATGATAGTCGAATAAAAATCATTGCGTAAACAACTGTACATTTTTAATAAACTTAAAAATATAATTTGGCAATATATTTGCAATACAACATTAATTTCAATATAAAAAAGAGCGTGCGTGCCGAGCACACGTGTCAGTCAGAAGTTAAATTTCTTTAGCTAGATTCAAAGATACCAAAATCGTCGCCTTACTCCATTACGTGACGATGTCCAAAACTAAACATTTTCGGACGAAGATAGTAACGTAACCGCCTTCGTGTTTTGTTTTTAAAATTATACATAATAAAATATGTGTATGATATCCACGTGCAATGAGTTAAGAAAATGCCTACAAACGAATAAAAATATATTTGAACTTGTGTGATTTTAAATAAAAATTCATTTTAATACCATAATTATTTATCTTTCTCTGATACTATTTTATTTCACTTCGTTGTCGTTTGTTGACCTTGTTACAAACTTGCTAATCTACCTCAGAGTGGTCAACTTCATACAAACAAGCTGACTTTGTTACCTCTCATGGTGTTACTAAATAAATTGATGTTGCGATTTAGTATATGAATAAAATGTTAATATAGAAATCGCCATCTGTAGTAATATTATAAAGCCAACGACGTATAAAGCTGAAGAGATTGTTTGATTGTTTTAAGCCACCACGTCACCGATTATTTGACTAATCGTTAGATACTCTTTAGCTATATAATATCATCACACTAAGACCAATAGGAGCGGAGCAATTTTTACATTCATTAATTATTATTATCTTTTCTATAGAACTGAAGATATACAGCCCTAATTAAAAAAATGCAATAACACTCTCTTGAAGTACTCTTAATGAAAAATAAACACTCTTTATATTACTTTGAATAGGTCCTTAAGGCAGTTGCATCTATGTACCAGTATTATGAGCTATAAAAATTAAAGTTGTTAATCTAGTCTATAGAGTCAGGGCATATAGCTTTTACGATGCAGTAGACGTTATTAAGTCCATTAATGCTTTCATTAAACCTGCTAATTTCGCCCGCTTTGCTCGAGACTGAAACTGGTTCATTGCAGGTGCATCAATATTGAGACGACGGTATATTTCACACTAATTTGTATATAAGATGGATTAAAATATAATACAATTTTTATGTTGCTTTGTGTAGATCTATTACAACATGTATTGTGTATACGATTAGAATTAATATATAAACATTTTAAAATTAGTATAATCAGAATCAACGTGATAGAATAAAATATGATAATGCAGTTGATTTAATAATTTATTAGTCTTTTAATGGCAATATTATAACTATTTTTAAATATTTTTTAAAACAACACTGATGAAACTAAGTCGATCGAGGTTAGGATCGCTTACCGAAATTATTTTCCGTAATATCACAACATTATGAATGGAAACTAAAAACTTGGAATTTTCCTTTACAGCGGTATCAGTTTCTTTTGTTAGGATTTCTAAAATATAGAGTATTTTTTCTGGAGATTTTTAGATCGTTTACAATTATTCAGTTTACAAAAAATGAGAGTTTCAAATATGCTTTTTTATAAACATCTCTATTAAGATCTTGAAACTGGCAATTTGTTTAAAGATATTTATTACTACACAATACACATATCATTGATAAAATAAATTAAATTAATTAAATGAAATTAAAATGTGTCGTTAATCCACGCTGTAAAATATTTGCACTTTAGTGAAATATAGAAACTCAACAAATGAATTTAAATATGGACGAGGTTGAAAGCATCGCTGAAAGGAATTTAATCAAACTTATTTTGACTAGCTATCAAACTGTCCATTAATTTTCATAAACTTTGCCAATTCAGTCGTTACGTTTTCTCCATCCTTAATTAAATAAAAATAACATTTAATCAATAAAAGTTTATTTACGACGTCAGTTTCATTAACATTATTAAAAGTGAAATCAAACAATTTAAGAAAATAGGTCGTACTTAAAGCTATTTTTTACAATAGTATAAAATCTGTACAACTGTATGTTTTTTTTTATGGATTTAAAAAAAATCATCAAGAAAGCGTATTTATTTCCTTTTCCTTTCAAACTATTGGTTAAAGCTAAACAAACTAAAACAAAATCATCAGCACTAGCCGAAATAACGTTTTTAAACAATAATATCACCAAAAACGTATTTACACCATGAATTTTGTTTTCTAATTCTTAGTAGTGCTGTTTGTATCAATAACCTACATAAGTAAAACATAACTCATGTCATTTATCCAATAAGTGAATGAAATTTGGTCAGAAGTTTGGCAAACATTCTTGAAATGAAATCCGATAATCCTTGCTTTTCGTGTATTGGTTGATTCTGGTACAGTCACACGTATTTACTCTTTCAACGCTTTAAGAAGGTTATAATCGTGCGACTTGGCTATCTATCGAAAAACATTTTATTGACTTAGGGATTAAGACTTTTAGTTACCTGGCAAACAAACGCTTTAAAGATAAGCACGATCGTAATGCTCGTCAGAAATTTTCCAAGAAAATCCGGTAAAAATTTTCCTTTAAAAAATATTCGTAGATAAACATTGTAAAAGGTAAGGCTAAAGTTAAAAAATTTAAAATGATATGGTGATGTATATTTTTTTAATAATGTGAAAGTATTTATAAAAGTATTTCTCATTGTCATGACAATATCGTATAGGAGCTACCAACGTTGACAAGAGAGCATTTTAGTATAGTTGGTTCTTTGATATACTGTTCCTCTTGCTATTTCGGTTAGAGTCCGGGCTGTCTGGCTGGTCGCAGTGGTTGCGTTTATTAGTGCGCATCTTATCTGCACAGGAAAATATCCTTAATTTAAAGACATTTTTTAACGCGTACCATGGTAGATTGTTGCAAAAAAATTGTAAATAGTAAAATGAATATTATATATAGTATAAGTAACACAGTGATTACTTATCCTTCACGGGGACTCATGTTGATGTAATTTCACTTATTTCGATGACATTTTAATTATTTTGAAATAAAAAATTGCGTATGGCACCTATTTAACAACGAAAAAAACGTCTTGCAATAAAACATTTATGTCTGATGGATCTATCTAAAGGCAAAAGATTAAAAATTACGCGTTAATAAATGACTTTAAATTACGGATATTTTCCTGTGCGCACTAATAAACGCAACCACTACCGCCAGCCAGACAGCCCGGACTCTAACCGAAATAGCAAGCATGAGCAAGCATAAAAACGTTACTAGCTCCCGTACCAATAATGAATGGCATCATAAATTTGTATTATCCTCGTTCTTATTCGTGTGAAAAATTCTTTAAATAAACATTATAGGCACGTTATCTTGTCTATCTAAAGCATATTTATTATGACGTAGGTAAGTGTTAATATTTTAATTATAAGCAAATGTCTTGCAATCGCAGTGTTAGAAAATTTGATGGCAGAGCAAGAAAAAGGGGCAAGTAACCTTATGTTTAGTGTTCACCACCATCCACAAATTTTCGCTAGAATAGAAAATTTATCAACAACTACAACGGAGGATAATATATCATCAAAAAATGATCTACTCTTTACCCAACTACATTAATACTTAACTTTATTTATGCGCAAGAAAATATTACTGACCTCAACACAAGCAAATTTTTTATCTTTGGATCGTTAAAATAGATTATATTTTATGTTTATGCCTTTGGTTTATGAATAATAAGGTGAGTGAAGGGTTCGTTGAACATTGCAGATCGCTTGGTTTTATGTATCGGCTATCTTCTTTATTACTCATACCAAAGTTATAACATTATATAGAAAATGTTATTAGCTTTTACGTGGTTAAAACTAGCGTGAAAGAATGCGTGCCGACTTTTTGAAAAGCGACACAATTACATGGTATTAAAAATGATTACAGATTTTAGGTAGAGAGTAGAGGGAAAACATAATAATTATTACTCATGTTGTTAATCAAGAAATAGTTACATACAAATCTGTCTTCTTCAAAATTGCGATTATTTAGTCGCAGCGAGAATAGTCTACGCGTCGCCGTCGCAAGTGAAAGAAGCATAAATTCGGTACACACATCGATTCGTGCTGGTGACATCACGGACTTCAAGTTGATCACTTGACTGTACTATGGGTCTAGCTTCGTGACAAATGTATGTACATACGAGCTATTGACTGTGTGGGGTACAGTCGTGTTGTGAATGTGGTTTTTGTGTAGGATAACACGGACCAACGTTAATAACAAGATTAAAATTTTCAGACACGTTTTCGTTGCTTTGTTGATTGTGTTTCTTATTTTTGTTTAATTTAGCACTATGTTCAGTCTATACTTTTATAAGTTTGTAGTCACATCATAAGCAAAATCACTACATAGTATAAAACAAAGTCGCTTTCTCTGTCCCTATGTCCCTTTGTATGCTTAAATCTTTAAAACTACGCAACGGATTTTGATGCGGTTTTTTTTAATAGATAGAGTGATTCAAGAGGAAGGTTTTAGTATACATAATTTATTAGGTTTTAGATAAAGCGGGCGAAGCCGCGGGCGGTAAGCTAGTAATACATATTACAATGTTAGCTTTGTATACCTTCAAGTAGGATCAGTTTTCGTCTGTTTTGTTGACGATGGGCTCTCATGGGAATGAAGCTTTGACGTACATAATATCATGCTCATATTGGCGAAGCTACTATCGGCTTGAAGTTATAATTAACAAGCTTTGCTGTTATTACGTAACTTTGCTTTTTATCATATTTGTTTCATAGTGATAAAATATTTTTCTTTATATTTGTCTATTTCTAACAATAAACTCATTTATAATAGAAGAGTGTCGTTAGTTTTATGTGTATCACGTATCAGTAGTTTAACCTAGCTTAAGCGGAAAAGCTTTCGACGACAGTGGAATATGAAAAAGGGCTAACCCAGGTAAGACTCAATCCTTATCTTTAGTCTAACCTTAACTGAATACCAAAATACCTGGTGAAATTAGGAAAATATATTTACTGTTCAAATCTAGTTTCAGGTACTTAGGATAAGTGGACTCTTGGATAAAATAAACCGCAATAGCTTTGTCAGCAAATATTTGAAACATTACTTTGTTACGTATCGATTTCAGCATTGAATATTTATATGCACAGTATTTTCGGACGTGATAGAATGCTTGGCAATGGGAATTTATTTAGTTTTGGGATTTGGATAGACTATTTTTCAGTTCCTATGCCCGCTGCATTGAGCCGTTCATCCACTAAAACGCTCCAACCATTTTTCCCGCGCGGGTATTTTTCAGTATTTCGATCGAATATTTTACGCTGTTTGCAAGCGACATACCGTTCATAAATTTTTTACAGCTCTTACATCAAGTCCGTAAAACGTATCTAAAATTGAGGGCCGATTGGAAGTAAATATTGTTGAAAGATAAAATTTCATGTCGTCGTCTAATGAACGAGAGATATGGAATATAAAATGCATATTTGAATAATGTCGAATATTTTTTTTATGGATTTAGAAAATACTAAAAATCCTTTCTATATTTGCGATAGGATTTACGAGTTTTGATTATAAAAGAAATATATAATGCATAATTATAATAATAATAAGGGCGTAGGGATGTGACGACCCCATCGCCCACGGTTGGAATATCTGCTGTCTACGTGACAACAGATATTCCACCCGTGCAATCAGTCAACCCGCAGGACACCTTGTGGCGTGGTGTCGGGGAGTAGCGACCCCGCGGGAACCGAGTGCTCCCGGGGGAGGACCCTGTCTTCATCTCCGGCTCGCCTTCACCGGCTGGTCGGAGTGAAGCCTGACGAGGACAGGACCCCCACCTCTGGCTTGCCTTAACCGGCCGGCCAGAGTGGAGTCGCGAGAGCTTTTAGCTCGAAGGGTGGATGCGAATCATAAGTGGCGAGTGGGCACGTGATGCTGGACCCTCAGGGAGCGCGTGATCGTCGTTTAAAGTCCAGGGACGCCTCTCCACCCTTAGCTGCTCACAATATGTTGCCCCCTTGTCGCACTATTGCAGCGACTTATTTCGGGGGCCCATACAGTGAGAGGGCGAGTCACCACCTGCCAACATATTTTTACTTTCTTTTAGTAGAAATGCAGGTGCCATAGTTTCCAATAGTCCCCAATACCAGTCCATTTAGCATCCCAATCCATAGCCCAGTTATTAAATTTCCATACCCTGCAATAGTCCTACATCGGCCGCGGACTGCCTAGGACTGTATCTCTATAGTGCATTCATGGGCAGGCTGCGGCTGGTGTCCCACAACACATTAAAATTCTCGAAAGGGCCTCTGCGTGTTGGATCCGTGTCCCCACGTAAGCCTTCCAAAGATCCGGGTACCGTCCTTCTGGTGGTACCCGAGTATTATGGAAATGAGAAACATAATATATTATATAATTATTATACATAATTTATCATTTGCATGTTATTTAAATCACTCATTGCACAAAACATGGTACCTATACAAAGAAAGCGTATTTTAAATTTTTGAATAGCACATTATATACGTATACCTACATCTTAGTAAAATTTGGTTTCTTGTTTCTTATATAAAATTCACATCGGTCCAGTCGCGCAAGATTTAGATTAAAGTTATCTTTGTTTGTTAATTTAGCTCTGAACACTTGAACAATCTGCCTTGTAAAACTGGTTTTAAGTTCAACAGTATTAGTTTCAAACTAAAGCTATAAATATGTTCACTGCTTACAGAAAATAATTTTCATAAGATTAAAGAATATGGTGCTGGTTGTATTAAACCTATTCATTTACTTTCCTATATACTTAATCTAAAATACGAAACAAATTTGGTCTATCGTAAATAATACGTAAATTACTGCATGAAAAAATGAAACTATTAACCTAAATGAAACTAAATCCATATTTTCGTAACTTCAACAGAACAATATTGAAAACTTATTTGAATCCCGAAAGTTAACATTCAAACTTGGATTCACCGAAACGTTATAAAGCATTATGTAAATATATGCAAACATACATGTTACTAATTTATATAGATACTTATATTTCATTCATATTTGCCCCGTCTGTAATACGAGTACTTTATTTGCGTAGTCACCGCTATACACATAATAGAGATATTTTTCCTAAGGGAAATTTTCGTTGCCCTTTTCTTGTTTGGAATTACCTTGGACGAACGCTATTTGCTCCCAAAATCTTTTATTAATTTTGACATAACAGAGGAAAGATATTTGCTTCCTTATTTTGCATAGGTAATAGGTATGTTATTATGTAGAGATGAGAGCTTTTTTTTTTTTTTTTATGCTATAGGATAGCAAACGAGCAGACGCGTCGCCTGGTGTTAAGCGATACACGCCGCCCATAAGCATCCACTCCACTGGGAGAGGATGTGTTGCTGTCCTCAAAAAGGAAAGAGAGGGATATAACGGGAATTATTTAATTTATTTTTTTTTAAGTTTACTGCCGGTTTTTCAGGTACTTAAAAGCACTCTTTTTGAAAGACTCCATGTTGTAAGAATTCGGGAATACCGCTGTTGGCAAGTCGTTCCAGATCTTAACAGTTCGCGGGAGAAAGTTTCGCGTAAAACGTACTGTGGAACTCCGCCAGCAATCGAGGTGGTGAGGGTGGAACTTATTTTTCTGGCGGGAAGTGCGGTAGTGGAACTGAGCGGGTGGAATTAGACCGAAGAGTTCCTCAGAACACTCCCCATAATAAATTCTATAGAAAATACAGAGCGATGCTAAATCTCTTCTGAGCGAAAGCGGATCGAGTTTGTCGGAGATTTTAGGGTTGTCAATTATTCGAGTTGCCCGACGTTCAATACGGTCTAAAGGAAGAAGTTGGTATTGTGGGGCGCCAGCAAACAGATGGGAGCAGTATTCCAGGTGTGGACGAACCTATGCCTTATACAAAAGGAGTAGATGAGCTGGTTTGAAATACTTCCTCGATCTGCTGAGCACACCCAATTTTTTAGAAGCTAGTTTGGCTTTGTCTTCTAGATGGCCTCGAAATTGAACGGCACTCGATATTTGGACACCCAGGATTGCAATGCTCGGTGAGATATTAAGGGGAGTGTTCTGAAACCGAGGGGAAACAAGAAAAGGGGACTTTTTAGTTGAAAATACGCAGACTTGTGTTTTTTTAGGATTAAACTCAACTAAATTGAGCCTTCCCCATTCAGAAACCTGATCTAAAGAAGTTTCTATAGTATTCACAAGTTTATTTCGACATTCCTCCACGTATGCCCTAGAACTAGACTTGTGAATGGCCGGAGTAGTAGGCATCTTCCGTACTGTCATCCGCATAACAGTGTATGTTGCAAATTTGCAACATGTCGTTAATGTGCAGGAGGAACAGCGTGGGGGATAGCACACAGCCTTGAGGGACACCGGCATTGAGAGGCAAAGAAGCAGAGCGAAAACCGTCGATAACGACCTCTATTCTTCTGCCTGAGAGGAAGCTGGTAACCCAGTTACAAAGTCCCGAAGGAAGTCCGTAGGAGGGGAGCTTGGCGATGAGCGCCTTGTGCCAGACCCGATCAAAAGCTTTGGCGACATCCAAACTTACAGCCAAGGCCTCCCCCTTACTCTCAACAGCCTCCGCCCATTTATGGGTTAAATAGATCAAGAGATCGCTGGCTGAACGACCGTGGCGAAAACCATATTGGCGATCACTCAATAGCTGGTCTTTCTCTAGATAACCCAAGAGCTGGCTGTTGATAATGCCTTCCATTATTTTTGAGAGTAAGGAAGTTATGGCAATGGGTCTGTAGTTTGTCGGATCCGATCTATCGCCCTTCTTAGGAATCGGGTGAACAAAAGCGATTTTCCATGATTTCGGCACTACTGCTTTTGTGTAGGAATGTCGAAACAGGCGCGTTAACACTGGCGTAAGCTCGGGAGCACACGTTTTGAGCACTACCGCAGGGATTGCATCCGGCCCACTCGACTTGGATGTGTCTAGGTTACAGAGTGCCTTACGATTTACGAATAGCTCGTTGTGAAAACCGAATTTCCGGCATTGAGCTTAGTTGACGTGGAATCGAAGGCGGCGTTTTTCCCCCATCATCCAATGTTGAGTTACTCGCAAAGATTGCGCCCAGGAGATCGGCTTTATCTTTGGCAGAGTGAGCCAGAGTGTTGTCACCCCTGCGTAAAGGTGGAAATGATGACTGACTGAAGTTGCCTTGGATTGCCTTGGACAGTGACCAGAATGCTCGAGTTCCAGATGGGAGTTGTGCAAGTCTGTGACCTAACCTTTCTATGTAGGCAGCCTTCGCTGCGGAGATTTCTTTTTTGTAGGCCCTAGAGGCGGAGTTATATTTCTTTTTATAAGTTGCTACGTTGGGATCACGAGTAGCCAGTGCATTAGCCCAGGCTTCGAACTGTTCTTGCTTGCGGCGAGACGCCATAATGCAAGAACGGTCAAACCAGGGCTTGGACTTGCCACCGACGGGTACTACAGATGAGAGCTTATATGAGAGAGTCGCTTTTATTTTATACAAAAATGTCATCGAGTTTGTTAAAACATTTAGAATAGGACATAACAAAGTTTAGTGTTGATTCTATTATTGACGCGAACAACTACATCACTTTTCTGAATACACACCGACGACGACAATACAAATCCACGCAAAGTAGACCAAAGCTCAGCTCCGTCCCCAATAAACGTCGCTCCATACTTGTCACAAATGGGACAATCCCGTTATTAAGTAGGAAAAATTGTCATACAATATTTTTACAAAATGAAAATAAACAAAAATTGCCACGGCTTAGGTTGGCTCCATTCCAAATGTACTTCGCAAGGTTCGACCCATTTCTATGTACTTTATTCGTTTTGGCGTACGCGATATTTCCTATGGTGCTTAGGAGAATCAAACTCGCATTGCGATCGTACCCAGTGGTCCGGAGGCACGTTCAATAAAACGTTTTGCTAATACAATCCCGGGCTTTCATTGCTATCGTTATTTAGCGAGCGATGATTCGATCTTTAATGTAACAAAATATAACTGGGAACAAGAAAAGACACGGAGGAAACTTTTGTCAAACTGAGTTACTACTTCGACAAGAACAATTTCGTCCAACTTATCGAGATATGCTCGAAAAAATCTTTTTTTTATACTTCTGTTAACTTTGTAAAACTGTTTCTTTAGTTGGTATTCACGGCTGTTATCTCAGAGAGATTGCGTTATGAAATTCTAAGAAAAATATGGGAATCTTGTTAACAAATACAATTTATCTGAATGGATTTTTTTTAATGTCCATAAGATCACTTTATAGGATCTTTTATAATTATACAAGAATAATATTGTACCTTTAAAACATAAGCATAAATGCCGGCAAAGCAACACCACCACTCACCAGTCTTTGTGTTTATGGGTGATGAGGAACACTTAAAATCACCGGCCCCTTTGTTTGCGCTGCCAAAAAGCCTATATTTCTTTTATAACCTATTGTAAAGGACCTTCAAAAGTAATTCTAAATTTAAAATTAGATTATTAGTTAATCAGATACTTCAAAGACATCGCCTTTCACTTGTACTGTTTCAAATCTTAAAAATATCGTCTACTTGAACGTTCGAAGCTTTATTAAGTTTTAATTGTTGTATAATTACGTCGAGTTGTTTATGGCTGGGGATCCTAGCAGTAGATAATAATAAATGTCGTATAATATATTACAGAGAATATCAAGTTTCTGAAAGGGGATGTTATTGGGGCGTTTACAGCGTAAATAAGTAGTCGTTACTGAGCGTCATTTATTAAGGAAAAAGAAAGAACTCTTGTACGTTAGCAAAAACAAATTTGTGTACATATTGAGATGGAGCAATAACACAATCTTGATGTATGTCACGCATTTTTGGGAGTAATATTCATTTTATAAGGCAGCTGTATATGAGTTAACAACGTGATACTTACTTATTATTTGTAGGATCATTACACATTATTGATGAAGGAAATAGAATCATTCTAAAATCCAGACATCATTTATTGGAAAGTAAGATTGTTTTGATTTTATGTTAATGGTTTTGTTTAGTCCCTTCTTGTTCTTGGTATATATCAATGATCTTCCCTATTATTTGCAGGATAGGTGTGAAATAGTTCTGTTTGCAGATGATACCTCATTAATTTTTAATGTGGATAGGCATGACCCAAATGTTGACGAAGTGAACAGTGCTCTTTTACACATATCTGAATGGTTTACTGCCAATAATTTATTATTAAATGCCAAAAAAACCACTTGTGTTGAATTTTTACTTCCTAATGTAAAAAAGTTGAACAGAGATATTGCCTTGAACGGGGAGGTATTGCATCCTACTGAGTCTACTGTATTTCTAGGGTTAACATTGGACGAGAAACTACAGTGGGGAGCCCATGTCAACACCGCTGCAGGTAAGCTCAGTTCTGCTGCATATGCAGTCCGAAAAATAAGGCATCTCACCGATGAAGATACGGCTAGATTGGTTTATTTCAGCTACTTTCATAGCATTATGTCCTATGGAATTCTACTGTGGGGCAGGGCTGCAGATATAGAAACTATATTTATCTTACAGAAAAGAGCCATTCGCTCTATATATAATTTACGTGCTCGGGACTCACTAAGAGATCATTTTAAGAATACTGGTATCCTTACTGTACCATCACAGTATATATTTAATAATATTTTGCATGTACACAAAAGCTCTGACTTACACACAAGAGTAGGAGATAGACACGATTATGGCACAAGGAACAGGAATAGAATTGAAATGCCATTTTTCCGATTAGCTAAAGTTAAAAATTCATTTATGGGTCAAGGTATACGCTTATACAATAGAATTTTTTAAGCTGGCCATACACGCTAGGGTGTACCTGACAGGTTTGCCTGTGCAGTTACGCCTGTCAGGTAAAGTTGAGTTGAGAAGAGGACATACACGCAGCGGTAAACCTGCACAAACTCTCATTTGAAACCATGCCCTCGGCCGCGGCGCTTGATATCGACGCAGTAGCTTTAATTGATTTATTATTTATTTTATTGAAGAAAAAGAAATATAAACGAAGATACCGTGAACGATGGTGCAAATCATGGTTATTGCAAAGTTATTGTTATTATACTCTCATGTGAACTTGTTGAAAGAATTGATATTTGAGCCGAATGATTTTCGCAACTATCTACGATGAAAAGACGTATCTCAAACTATTAGCAGCTATGACTCCTTTACACATATGCACGTGTTTCCCTGCTAGCACTCACTGGACAACTGACGACTACGTCGAACCGCCCCATACACGCTCAGGTTTGCCTGCACAGTTAAACTGCACAGGTATACCCACGCGTAAAAAATATAAATTTTCATATTTTTTCTGTCGCCTGAACAGGTGTGAAAACTTGCACAGTTCTGTAACATACACGCTCCGGTTAACCTGAACAGGTGACCTGTACAGGCAAACCTGTCAGGTACACCCTAGCGTGTATGGCCAGCCTTAAAGAGTTTAGTAGTTCTAAATTTAAAACTTACATAAAAAATGTACTAGTTCAGAGAGCGTACTACAGTATTCAGGAATATATGGACGATAAAGACCCATGGAGGGTTGTCGCGTAAAAACCACAGGACAGTTCTTTGGCATATTATGTAGTTAGATATAAGTTACATATTATGTAAATTTATTGACATTATTTTAAAAGAGCAACTATGGAGTTTCTTGCCGATTCTTCTCCATAGATACTGCTTTCCGAATCGGTGGTAAATGTTAAAAATACTATGTAATGACGATTCGAAAGTGCTACTAAATAGTAGTCTAATTGAATAAATGAATGTTTGAGTTTGAGTTTGAGTTTAGTGATCTTTACTAAGATAAAACATAATCATATAAATACATCATATTTAACCCGGCGTCATTGTGGCTACTAAACAGAACTTGGCCGTTGTGGCCGGGTAAATATTACCCATGTACATTATTGTGCACTGAATCAAGCTTATGTCATTATTAGTTTTCTATAATAGGGAAATAGGTAGTTAAATACATTATTAATAAAAATCAAACATTTATTTATCATAAAATAAGCATATTACTCATCAAATTAAATCTTTTTATTCTGCAATATTTTTTTAGAACATAAACATGAAATCATGAACTATATAAAACAAAGCTTATTTACTAATAATATACTTGTTCGCTATCGAGATCAACGCAGCGTTTTCTGACCCTGTGCGGACGTTGGTCCGAGGTGGTTGCGAAGACCATTTGGTGGAATTGTCTTTACCAATATAAAACTGCTGGTTATTTGTTGAAACAATTACTTCTTGCTCATCATCGCTGCATTCCTGTTCCGTATCACTGCCTTGACTTCGCTCTGAAATATGGTCGATTTCACCCTCGTCGTCTGAACTGCACTGTTCATTTTCACTGGCGTCAGCTTGTTCAAACAAGGCTAGCAGTCGACGTTGTTCGCTTTCGTAAGACATGGTTCATAAAACTTTGAAAAACGATATGCAATTTATCAATAAACAATAAAAAACAACAAACACGCTGCCTTTATAAACGTTACGTGGCCATTGTGGCCGGGTATAACTTACCCGCGCGCTCTTTACACATGTCTACACTACGAGTTAGCCGCAGCAACACTAAATAGAGAAGAGAATACGCGAACAGAGGTCAACGACCGCAGCTACTGTAACGGACAAAAGACGTGCGCATTTTGTTTTAAAATTATAACAGTTTTAAAATGCGTCGGGTATTAGATACCCGGCAACAATGACGCCGGGTTAATAAAAAAACCATAATATTAAATATTATCATCATGCTTTAATTGTTTTGTTAAAAGCATTGATAGAAAAAGTCATTGGAGTTAAATAATCTATAATAAATAGTATTAAAAAAACGTGAAGGCAATTAAATTCAGTTAAATGTATATGTCGTGGCCATATCGTAGATTTGCTCATTTCATGAAATGATTGATCATTTCACGAAATGGTCGCATTTCATGAAATGGCCAGAACATAGTTTGATCAGATCGTTAAATCATCAATGTTTCACGATTTGGTCATCCACATTTGGCCAGTTCGTATAAAATATAGATAGTCCATAAAATATTAAAAAAATTCAGAATATTTTAAGAACTTGTTTATTGTTATTTAAGTAAGAGCCGCGGCAGCGGCCGGCGAATGCCACAAGCGAATGGTTTTTGCAATAGAAAACAGTTAGGTTAGGTTAGGTTAGACTTTGTTAAAACAACGCCAGAAGCGAATCGCTTTTAAAAAAATAAAACAATTATAATAATATAGTAGGATATATAAATATAGCTATGTATAGAATTTTAGACACATTTTTTCTTCAATATAACATATCCGCATTTTCCATAGTACTCGAACCTCTTCGTCGTAAATTCTTTGCTATGACTTTCTTCATATTGTAATTAAACGAATTATGGAGTTTTTAACTGAGAATAATTAAATTTTCGCCAGCGGCCGCCATCTTATCCCATAAACACAGCAGCGCCTCTACCAATAATTAATGTAACTATTTTACGATATGAGCAAATAATTTTGATCATTTCATGAAAAAACCGCGCGTTTAGTTGGCCATATCGAGAAACGATTTCTTATCATTGATCTGCTCAAACCACATCATGATGTGGCCAATAGACATTCGATCATTTCATGAAATGCGACCATTTCACGAAATGATCGATCATTTCATGAAATGAGCAAATCTACGATATGGCCACGACATATACATAAACAATGTAAATTCAATAAAATTAAACAGCAATTGCAATTATGAAATACCTACTTAAAAATGTATATTATGCTTTATGTTTTCGCTATTCGACTACTTTATTGCTTATTTAAAATAAACCCTTGTAATATTATACTTATAGTAGTTTTTCACCCGCGGGTTCAAAGGGAATTCCCATGGTGAAATTTTTCCACAGTAAAAAAATAGCTTATGTCACTTTCTAGCCAAATTGAAATCGCAAAAGATATTTTTAACACCTATGTATTAGATATGTAAAAACTGATAAATAAACGTTAAATATAAAGCTACAAATTGAGTTGCTCAGTGACTTCATTTTTATAACAATAAAAAAAGTTTCACTACATTAGGTAGTACAGTAAGGATTAAATAGAACAAGTATTTGTACTTACATCATTCAAACCATTAAACAATGTACATAGTTCACATGATATACATATAACATATTACAGAAGGACATAGACCGTGTAAGGTTTTGAGTCACCATATTATTTCCCACTTGTCGTATGAAAGGCGATAATTTATAGTGACTACACCTATCTCAGAACCGACAGGTGGTTTCAGCATGAATAGAACCAATTTGTTAAGCTTCTTACTTCATATTAACAAGGTAATTATTATTAAATTCATTGAATACGAACAGATTCCAATATACGGGATATAAATTTGTCGGCAGAATCAGGAAGCGACGAGCTCGCACAAAGATTTCAATCGCTTTCCTTTAAATCCGAACCAGTATTTCTATCGGGCGATTCCTATGGCATGCCGTTCATTGTTTGCTGTATGCTCCGATGAACAAGTATCATCCATATCATCCGCTGAAAGTTATGGCTGTGTTTGTGGCCAACACTACTAAAATTGTTTTTCGTTGTATTGTTACGGTATTTCCTCTTTCCGAACATTTCTTTTTGGCTGCAACGGCTTCTAAAATTAAAACTTGAAATATGGATAGACGTTTCCTTTTAGATCGCGCGATTCTATGAAAGGAAACTATGAAATTGAAAGTACTTTTCGCAGTAACAATCGTACTTAAGTTATTTTATTATTGCATTGTTTTGCTCTGAAATAGCTTTGCCAAATGCACGCTTTTTACGAACATGCATATAGTGTGAGATACGTCGAACGTTCTTGGGAAACTGCCGTGGAATAATGCCTAGAAGATAACTTTGTGCATGCAAATGTGAGTTTTCCGTAATATGTTATCGATAGGATACCACAGCTCATTATAAACCGTTGTTATTATTTTGTATTTTGTAATGGTTTTGCATATCTGGAGCAAGTGTACGAGATCAGTATGCAAATGACGACTTAATTTAGATATAAGCCGTATTCGCGAAGCTTCTGTCTCCGACATTGTGTACGCGTCGCAGGGCTTAAGAAAATATGGGGATTTTAAATATACATTGTACGTAGAAAGTTAAACTGTTGGTTGGGATGTCGCATTGTTTTAGTTTTATATAAATTAGAGAGATTAGATTCGAGAGAGATGAATTTATAGCTAAGGTTACGTTTTGAGAGTATTATTTACCTATGTAGCTCTACATACATTTCATTTTCCATACTAGGTACATAATCATATAAAAAAAATATTATTGGTAAGACGCACAACAGCTATGTTTCCTATGAATACAATAAATACTCACACAAATAACTTTTATTAATTACATCAGCCAGGACCAATTACATGGATTTTTCTGTTTGGTATTTCCTAAAGGTACACAAGATCATATAAAAGATATCATTTAAAAGCATTAAAGAAACCAATTAGCAACATGTTTCCAATCTTACATATTTACAATGAAATTTTTAACAAATATGTTCCTACTAACGACCACATCTCCATAAGGCTGTGAAATTGCATTCGTAAAAATTAAAACAGAACAAAAAGCTGCCAGAAATATGAAGCAAGACGCAAATGAACGACACTTCGAGCATGTTGACCTCGCCTAAACACAAAACTACATAATTTTCAGTTCATTTCGGCGTGTGGGCTGGTTATAAGGTTTCGTAGGTCTTTGTTAAATCCCTCAAGACCTACAATTTATAACTTGTGGAAACTGGAAGTTGCAATTAACTATTGTAATTATTACTTTAGTGTAATAAAATTTATCCTTTATATTAACTCTTTTGTTTTATATTCTGCCGGTATACCTTCAAGCACATGCTCTATGTAGTATTGTAAAATGTCATCGTAATTATTGCAAAGGGTCACCCATCTACCAAACGGACTTAAAAGAACTTTCATAAACATTAAAATATGGTAATAAATAACAAAACAAAAATATCAATAAAATATTACCTATATGCCATTATAACAAAATTATAATTAGTTTATTTCAAAGATATTTTCGAACAAAGACCTACTTACGTCTGTACATCGCAAAAAGTGCGACATAATTCTTTCAAAATTTCCCAACAAAATGCAATCGACATGGATACTGCTGTATAAAACCACTCCACGTAAAATTTTAAAGAGCCTTTAAGCTTTAACGAGTTAAACGCAATAAAAGTTTCATCCGATCCGCAATGTTCTGTGACACTTTTAGACAATTATACAAATATACTGGATTTATAATATCAAGTCTTTTGTACGAGAGCGAGTATCGTATCGAATTTTTTAGTTTTTTTGCGGATCCCGCATACCATTTGAAATATTATAGCGAGTATCTATATTGAATTGTTCATAAACGTGTGTTTGAAAATAAGCTTTGGATTTAGTTGTAACGTGAAAATTGTTTCGATGGCTTTGAGACTTTTTATTTTTACTAAATTGTTATTGGGTAAATTTTATATAGGGCAGTCTTTTTTGATTAAAAATGATGTAATAAAAAAAATTGGGCATACATCAAAACACTCACGTTGTTCAATTATTGTAATATATAACATTTTCTCACCTAAGGTTAACGATAATGTTGTTGTGTAAGTTAGGTAAAATAAAGTAGTTAGATAGTCTTAAGTGGGTGAAGTAACTCAAATATAAATAATTGACGAATTACCTTCGTAGTAAAATTTTCATGTTCAAATCTATTTATATTTTAAATGATCTGTCAAATTAAAATAATTTGAAATATGTAAGAAGTAAAAACATAAAATGAACATGCTTTACCAAGCCAATATAGACCGGACTCTCAGTGGAGTTTCGTTTGCAAAAATCGCGGACCTAAATCTGACTTCTGATATATATTGTATAGATCCCAGACATCCTATAGACAGATGTTGCCAACCAGTTTTGTGGTCCCCCTGCCCGCACCCCGGTAATTAAATATGGCATACAAAGAAAAAAATAAAAATTTCCAAAACATGCCGTGTGGGGTATCAAATGAAAGAGCTTATTGAGTAGATCACGAATATATAGCATACTATATACATTTCTTACACTTTCTCTAAGATTTTTTAGAAAATTTACGAAAATGGTCCATTTTTGAGTTAACTTTAAACCACTATAGATTGAAAACTCATAAATATATTTTTTAAATTATTATTTTAAATAATTAACAATAGTCCATTGTTTACGATTCAATATTTCGTACAGTGAAATAGTTGCATGGGGGAGTGGGGGGAGCATTCAAAGATGGCGAGTATATTTTCAAGTTCATATAGTATATAGTTATTTTCATCAAATCCACCACATAGCTCACTTATATTATATTACGAACTATTGAATCATAAACAATGGACTATTGTTAATTATTTAAAATAATAATTTAAAAAATATATTCATGAGTTTTCAATCTATAGTGGTTTAAAGTTAACTCAAAAATGGACCATTTTCGTAAATTTTCTAAAAAATCTTAGAGAAAGTGTAAGAAATGTATATAGTATGCTATATATTCGTGATCTACTCAATAAGCTCTTTCATTTGATACCCCACACGGCATGTTTTGGAAATTTTTATTTTTTTCTTTGTATGCCATATTTAATTACCGGGGTGCGGGCAGGGGGACCACAAAACTGGTTGGCAACATCTGTCTATAGGATGTCTGGGACCTATACAATATATATCAGAAGTCAGATTTAGGTCCGCTATTTTTGCAAACGAACATCTCCTTGGAGCCTGCTCTAATACACTACCACATACAGTTTTGTATTGAATATAAAAATAATAGATCATAAAAATAACAATGTGTGTACGGTACATACTAATATTGTGATATACTTAAGTTTTGCAAATTAAATGTATTACAATTTTTTTTATCTAACAATTTTATTGATCATCCGTCCAAAAGCATAAAACGCTATCAAGTATCCACATATTTATAAAATCAGTGAGGACGAAAAACGGCTGTAAATATCTAAAACAACCGCCTACTTCAGTCCGACAAGAATTTGTGATGTAAGATAGATTTTTATAAACTTAGTCGGCGATGTTTCAGGCTACAAGCGTGCTCCTAAAGCCTTGCTATTTATATTCGAAGGAGCATCTAGCAAGCACAGTATGATTTAGAAGTAGTGAGCAATTTCGTAACAATAAATGAGAGCAAATATTTTTAAACTTCAATTCTTAAGCGCTTGTTTGATACAAGAATTGCTTTGTAATTTTTGTTTTGGTCATAAATCTTGTACATGAACTGAAATTCCAGAACACTATAATAAACTTGCGCATGACTGTGTTATTAAAATCAATAGAATATTGGTTGATATTAATCATGCCCAAAAATTAAATGAATGATGTGTTATGTTCTTCTACGTTGTTATAATTAATTGTTGAAAGTTATTTTGCTTAGTGTAAAAATTAGAAAAATGTTCATAAGATATTTCCTTGCAAACAAACTGTATTTCTTTGTTAGGTACCTACTTTGTATGCTATAATTTGGTGTAGCGTTAAGCATAAGTTATTGTATAAAGTGCTGAACAAATTTTAAAAATACACAATAAAATAATATGTTTAACTTTTTTTTATTATTTACTTCAATGTTTGGCTGTAATAACAAGCTATTAACAGTTGGCACAAACGTTTCCCGTTTCCGTAGTCCGGCGCATTGCTGAAATACCACTAAGCGATCACCCTTCAAATTGACTGACTTAATCCTCAGATTAAACACCGATGCAACTAGCCACGAGCGCTAGAGTAATGTTTAATAAAGCAGAACAAATTAAAGCATGTAATTATTTACTGAATATACATTTTTATAATGAGGTTAGGCTCGCTTACGCTATATAGGGTAAGCAAACCTACAGCATAATTACATAATATTCATAAGAACGAACTTTTCTTTCTTGTGCATTTATAGATAAATCCTGTATAATAAAGTATACAAGTAATATTAATTTAACTTGCTATGTTATCATAACTTTCAAGTTAAGATAAATTAAGCTGATAATATGGATTCCATAAGAGCTTGGCTGTTACGCTGACCCCGATGAATCACAGAATCTATATTTTAATTTCCTAAAAAGCTCATGGATAGAAATCTTTAACCATCAAGCGACCACCTTCTATTGGCCGCAGTATCAACTAACACACATAAATTAAAATACTTACAGATCTATCTCCAAGATTCTTGACTCGACAATGCAAGTACGCTGGCTGGCCTACAGCGGCGGTGTACTCCCGTTTCGTGGTGTTGTCGAAGTGCGGCTGAACGACAGTCTCAGCGGTGCCATTGCTGACCGCGAAGATGCTGTCCGGGTCTGTGCTGTCAACGCCGCCAGCTGACAGACCTGTGGAGGAAACAGGTAAATAAAGTTGTACGTAAAGATGACTGTTCGTTCCAAGTAGTCTTTCAAGTTTGTGTAATAGACCTGATAAAAGAAAAATAGATGAGTGATTTTGGTTAGTTTACTAATAACACAATACTAACATGTTTGAATCAGTAGTGCAGAGGGTGGCACTATTAGGCTCTAAAAGGATAGATAATAATCAACTGTTCAGTAAAAAACGTAGGGTACATTACAGCTCTACATATCATTCTAATTCTAAATAAAAAAAAAAGTAATATAATATATTAAATTCATAACCGTCTTTTTTTTTGGTATAGACATATCACTTCAGGATGAATAACAACATTATTCTAGCTGATTCTATGAAATTCGTACCATCTCATAAATTTTGTTCAGTTGTATTTTTTTCGAGATTTTTCTGCTGTTTTCTAGTTATTCAGATATTTGGGACAAATAAAAAAAACATGATTACCGTCGTTTCTGATTATGAAATATATTCTATTTTTTTTGTGTAATGATTTCAGGATTAATAGAAACTACACCTTTATATTCTGGAGAGATCAAACGTAAGAGAAAGGTATGTAAAGAATTCTGTGTCTTTATATATTCTTCTTGTAACATCATCCTTATCACAATATAGTAACTAATAAAACATTATTTTGACAATTTTGTTTTATTTATTCAATAAAAATTCAAGAAATCCTTCCGTAAATACTGTTTTAAAATTTCCAATACGTATCTAATTGTCCCTTAATATTGTTTCCACAAAATCCATGAGTCAGCCAATATTTTGCGATAATGGTACTTACGGGTTAACTCGAACATCGAAAAATTTGTGAGGCGTAAAAATGTTTATATCTATTGAATGTTCCTGCTTCGGGTAAAACATCGGAATATTAAATATTGTACCATATTTCGTGAACATAAATATTATTTGCCCATATCTGTGACATGAGGATAAACGACTATTTACATAGCGTCATGTGATTTTTTCCTCTTAAGAGTGAAATACTATATCGCTTGTCCCAAAGAAACTGGGTCATCTTTGAAGAAAAGGGTCAGTTTATGTAATTTATGTCTAAAACAACTCTCTATACCACAAAGAGGAATTCTGATAATGAGCAGAAAGGAAAAAATGAAGTACCACAAAATAATGTCTAAGTATATTTTTCACTATGTTTTTCTTTTAGTTACACGACCTGAATTGGAACCTCAAAGTTCATGAAGTTACCTACAATGTCAATTCAATCAGTCTGGTAGTAAGTCACACTAATAAAACATACTAGTTAAAAGGCGCATTATTGTATTATTGTATAGCCCTCAAAGTTCAGCAAATTTATAATCAATGTTCTAAAAATGGGTTAAAAATGTTGAACCAAAACGACGTACATCCGAATGAAGCAAGTTAAATAAAAGCTCGTAATTACGAATCCCTTTTGACCACAAAGGTAATGAAATTCAATGTAATGTAACCCTGCTTTGTTATAACTTTGTTAAAAACGATCAATACTTGATTTAATTCATTGATGTGCAAAATGGATTTAAATAATTAATAAATAACGCTTTAATTAAGCACCTTTCAATATTATTAATACTAATGAAATTAGTTACGTTTTTACATAGAGTTCAAAATTTTTGATTATGCATCTGCTTTTGAAAGTTAACTAGGTATAATATATTCCTTTTTAGTCTCTTAAAAATAGCCCTAGATATTGAACTCAAATGAATATTGAACTCAAATGAAATATAATTTCAAAGAAAAAAGATAAGAGCAAGATTAAAAAAGAACTTTTTAAGCGCCATCATTAAAGCAAATGCGACCATTTTTGTACTAGCTGTGCGGTTTTACGATGTTTGAGGGTGTGATAAACATTAAAAGGGATCAAGGTGATATTATATTGAAATTTATTACCATAGCGATAAGATACGATGATACTTAAGTATTTTTTTCACAATTTTCTAATTAGAGAGGCCCTACAGCTCGAGCAATAATTAGTCTGTTGCCGCGAGCATTGTTTTACAAATTCGAACGAGAATTAAAAGCCCAGTTCGTTTGGAGTATAGATAATTTGTTGAAGTAATAAAACCTATCTTTTGATTCAAAGTTCTTATACAGATACACAATTTATAACTGTAGGTACTTCGTATATTATTTATGTAAAAGGATATCAGATTTAGTTTTCAGTAATCGTAATAAATTATTATCCCTCTAAATTTCCACTGAATTTTTCACAACATGTTCAAATTACACAAACATGCCATCTATAAAACCAATAATCTAATTCCTAAAAAATATACGTGAATATTTTGCGTTATTCGCACGAACGTTCGCCATCACAAATATAGTAATCATATTAGTAACGAATCCCGCACAATGGGCTCGGCAAAACTAAATACAATGAAAGCAGATTTATTAACCCTTAATTTGGCACTGTATGTACCGTCATACATGAACTTGAAAAAAAAAATTGTTAAAATAATTACATCTTCCGTGTGGAAAATTAACATTATTATGTTGCAACACTAACTGTTATTGGGTGGAAAAAATAAACACACATGTAGCAACATTTATTTTGACATAAATTGAAAAAAATGACTACCCGGCGGACGTCAACTGTATTGTCCAAGGTATTTATTCTATTGTTATGAATATTACTTAGTTTAGGACAGGTGTAATGACTAAAATGTATGCTTTATTGTGTAATGGAATAAGTGTGATAATAATTGTGATGTATCTATTACATTGAATGGTTCTATTTTGATCACTAACATGATGTATGACGTGACATACACTGCCAAGTTTGTAACGAAACACCCGCCATTTTGTTTGTATGTCACGGCATACATTGCCAATTTGGGGATGCTTTTTTTATTTACTTGGTTTTATAGCACGCTATATTTTCTTTGTCGGCAGCAAAAATTTCTAACTCGTGGTGGTAGAATTTTAACGCTTGTGCCTGCTGAGCATGCACTCTCTGACGGTAGCGAAAGTTCTGACGATGAATTACGTGTGCGCACCCCGCTTTCTGCGACATCTTCTTCTGCACCTTCTATAGATAGCTCAATGGAAAGGCTCAATTTTTTAGATGATGATGAAGACCCCCCCCCCCGACCAGAATGTTCGACTCACACCAATTTTTCGAAGCGTGTATTCAAGCCCGTCCCTAGAACCAAATTGTAAAAAAGTTTCAATCCTGAGTGACATTCCGTCACTCCCATTAACTTCCGCTTCTCCTGCAACCCCAGCAACCCCTGCACTTCCTGAAGCCCCCGCACCGCCTGAACCAACAGCAAGTGGCTCCATAACTGGCTTAGTTGCAGCTCGCATAAGGGTTTCTTCCAAGTCGCGTCCCAGAAATACCAGATCGCAACGGCCCACTGTTTCTGCTGTTAGACGACCTAAACGAATCACCAAGTTCACTCTGAACTATCAGTGGAAAAAAACGGTTTTTCGACACAAGGCAACTGTAGAAGAAGACTCAGATCACACCGACATATTAAACGAAACTTCACTCGGTTATTTCTATAAATTCTTTTCCCCTGACGCTTTAGTAGACATCGTAGAGCAAACAAACTCATACGCAGTATTTAAAACTGGGCGTTCTCTTGGCTTGACCGAAGATGAATTGCGAGATTTTTTAGCAATTCATATTATAATGGGTGTTGTTAGTTTGCCATCGTACACCGATTACTGGAGTTTGCGGTACAAATACGATCCCATAGCCGATTTGATGTCTCTAAAACGGTATCAACAAATCCGTCGTCATTTGCATTTTGTTGATAACAATACGCTATGACAATGTTGGCTATTTTATGGCAATGACCAGCCAAGGTCGTTGTAGGCTATGTTCAAAGCTAACGTCAGTGTTATGTATAAAATGCCAAGTCCGTCTGTGCTTTGTAACTGGAAAATGTCCTAGGAATTGTCGATTAGACTACCATGTGCGGGTTTAGTAAAGTTGGCCATTTCTAGGCGTTGTCACCTTGTTTTTCTTTTTCATTCTAGTAGAGGCCTTTGCCCAGCAGTGGGAAAGTAACATTCTGGTATTATTATTATCCTTTTGTACTGTAATTGGCAGTGTATGTCCCGGCATACAACACATTTCCTCAATGTTTTTATGGGCACTTGGCAATGTATGCTGTGACATACACTGTTTTTCAGGAAATCTGAAGTTCCTATATTTTTTTTACTATTTTTTTGTAACACCTATAAATGTCTACAATAAATTTTTATAAAAATAAAATTGATTTTATTACATTTTATTCTTTGCCAAATTAAGGGTTAACTCGACTCATGGCTTGTTTGTCTTACAAATAAAACTTTACCGTGACGTCATTAAGATAATGGAAACCGATGACGAAGTTCGAAAGGGGTTTCCGATTGTTTTCTGCTAAGATAAATATTTGATCGATCTTTTGTTTTGACTTAACAATGTAGCAAATTTTGTGCAGATAGTCCGAAAAGTTCAGTTGATCAGCAATTAAGAAATTGACGTTGATTGTAGATATTAATTTATTTTCTTCTTAATATTTAATATTTATGTGTTTTCGTGAACACTTTAAGTAGAAGTTTCATAAATATGGTAGCGCCCGTAGCAAAAAAATAGATCATTCGATGTTAAACTTCTTTTTTTAAAATTATGAGAGCCTATATGACTTTTTTTTCTTTTTTTTTTAAGGCACCCGCCATCACAGGGTGTTCGCGCCACCTCTGGATTATAGTCCAGCGACATTTTTTTTTTCAATTTTTTTTTAATTTTAAAATACTGGTTAGGTAGGTAATATAAATAATTTACAAGTAAAATTATAAATACTTAATATAAATTACAATATAAAATAAATCAAAATTATTATAAATAAAGACATTTATTATAAAAGTATTTAAACTTCATTTACACTGTTTGTCGAACTGCAACAGTAAGGTTAAAATGATCATGTATATTCCATCCTTTTTCTTATCCCTTAAACGCGTAACAATCAATTTTGGACCGTAATAACTTCAGTTTTTTTTATTAAAAAAGCCTCAATACGCATTAAGAAGGGCAGATGCATTATACACCTGTTTCACTGATGGAGTCTCTCTTGTAGCTAAATATAAAAACAATACAAAATTTTAAATTTATACTAGTTAGACTCAAATACGTTGTTAGATATACCTAACAGCATATCAAGTCAGATATAACGTCCATCCCAAGAGAGAACTGGGTATAATTACATTTTACATTATCGCTTTTTATAAGCAGAACTCAGTGTTCCATGAATATTACTTTTTTCTTTTTTCTACATCACTACAGTTCTGACGCTGAATATTCCGCACTTAAAGCCGAGATAAAACTCGTGTTAGTAAAATAAAGTAAAATAAAGATAATTGTAACGGGTTCAAAGAAATTCATGTTTATTCAGTATCTTTATTCTTAGTAAGATATATTTTGTAAAATAATTTTCTTCAAATCGTCAGATTAGAAAACAAAATAAAAAGTATTATCATGCTTTATCCATTTTTTTGCAATATACTTTTCAAGTAACATAGACAAAATATTACAGAAACTACGTAGCGTGAACACTAAATCAAATTTTATTTTTAATAAACAAAAGCCTACAATTTAATTTGATTGAATTCCATTGCTTAAAAAATAAACAATCGACTATCAAAAGCATTTATTTCAAAAGCTTTATAAATGGTGAATATACGTAGAAAGAAATTCTCCGTCTCCAAAGGGGACGTTATCAACAATAGATTTCTATTAGATTCACGATTTCCACGTACTTCGTCTTATTTCTTCGTTTTCATTTATGTGCACTGCAGTCTTATTGTGACATCACATTATTCACGATGCATGCAGTTATTTAATGTTGTAGATTTATAGAACGGACGCACTGAGAATAAATAATGGAAATTTAATTTTATCTTTTCTAGAGCACTAGGCACGTAGGCTTGATGCATTTAAACATTTCGCTTTAAATTCCGTGTAAATCTGCAACGACAACAAACATAAATAAAATTTAAAAGCCGTTGTGTCCACGGATGTGTTAATGCGATTTCATATTATATTTCGAATGTGAAAAAGAGCGCCATCAAATCTTTAAAAACATGTAGCTAAAATGGTGCATTCAAATATATGTTGACATTGAATATAAGAGCGTAACGTGCATGAGCATTCAACAAAAGAGCGTAAAGTTTGCAGGCTCGGATGAATATCTATCCCCTTCAACTAAACATATTTCCTTACGTGTTGCTATTTCAAAGAACGTATTTATTCGGATCAGAACCTATGCAAGATCCAAAGGACCCTCAATCCACAAAGCTCAACGCGTATGCGATACGATAAGTCTGTCTCGGCTTAAGTCTATACTTTTCAGTATCTCGAAGGCTTGAGCTAAGCCGACTGTGTTCTTAAAACGTCACTGAAACAAGTCTTGCATATAAAATATAATCGTTTTAATAGTGCTAGTGGTCACTCCCTCCGTGTACCTATATAGGTTATCGGGTTGTCATTGTTATGTATGTTTTAACAATCTAGGTATAAAAATATTGAAGTTAAGTTTATAACTTTGTATTGTAGGGGAAAATCTTTTCACTAGCAGACAGTCACACTATTCGCGAATAACATAGTATTTATAAATGCTCAACCCGGGCAAAAGCAGCTAGTTATAAATAATAAAATCAATTGGAAACATATTGTTTATTGAAGTTTTTCCTTCATTTGGCATTTCACATCTTTTTCGGTATTTGTTTTTACGTAAAGACGTGACCTTACTTACGTCACTTTACGTATTGGTATATACAATAGAAACAAAGCTAAATTAACTAGTTAACTGCCTAGATCGTCATGAAATCTGATTATGAAGTCGGATTATTCAGGAATGGTAAATGGAAATAAAAAATTGAAAAAATAAGATCACAATCATTTCGAGATCGAAATTATCCTCTGATTCTCTTATCATCTTTGTTAATGTACCTAACATTTTTATCATGACTGCGATCTGACAGTTTTAATAAATAAAACTTAATTAGATTTCCCTCAGAAAATGATATGCGTACATGATTATAAAAGCCATATTTCGATGCTAATCTCTTTTGTGTCTCGAATTAGAAATTCAGATGGGATTATACAAAATATACATTTCATCTGTATGGGATTAGCTCTTTCATTAATTTTAAACGTAAGAATTGACTGTTCTTAAGGCAAAATTAATATTTTCGTGATTAATTTTGACATGAATTAACTTTATCTCTCTGAGTTATTATTTGTCAGACATATAATACTGGTTACTTGTAATAATATACGAATGAATAGTTATTTGTAGGAGTATGTCGAAAGAAAAATAAAGACTACAATGCAGTGAAGTAGACATTTCATATCTTAATGCACTGAAATTCGTCTCTGGGGATAAGAGAATACTATGAAGCCGTAATCTAGGTTCCTGAACAAAAGATAATTGTTTATAAATTTATGTAAAAGATTGAATAAAAAAGCTTGACTCAAATGAAGAACTCTAGTTTTGCATGCGTTTTGTATTAACTTTAATAATATGTAATGTTTTTAAATATAATTTTCGAAATTTTCCCTTTCAGGAGGCGTTACAGTGGGAACATAATGAGCCGATGATGATGATGCAAGATAATTAACATTTTATTATTTTTTCAGGCGTAAAAACGAAGACTTAATCACATGTCAAGATGTATGTCCAATAACAAAACAGTACTATTGCCATCAAGGGTATTTGTGTCAAATATTTCAATTTCCAGATACAGTATACATTTAAAGTGCTAATTAAAATACGGGTAATTAAATTCCACTTGTTTCAGTAATAATGTCTTTCCATTTTGAAAATTCCCTTAAGAAATACGAAGCGTTCTTATAAAATTGTTTAATTTATACAGGGTTTTTATTTTTCTTGCTGCGACTCAACAGCTGTTATTATTGTTCAAGGCTCATTTAATTTTCAGCATAAATTACGTAGGTATTTTAAACACGAAATTATTTCTGGTCTTTCATTATTTAACAATTTAAAATTTTAATTCTGTTTTGGACAGTACCTCTATGAAAATTAACCCTTTAAAAATATTACACATTATTTATTTTTTATACATTAAAGAATAATTAATTATATAATAATATCATGTACTTATCATAAATGTAAACTTGATCTAATTTCAAATGAAAAGTTCTTGAAAATATATGTTAATTTTCTTCAAATACTATTAACACGATTTGAAAGCACTATAAATCTTAAACCATCTAACCATTAAGTTATTTGAGAGTTTAATAGCCTGGTGAACTAGTGTTTCTAAATTATTTTCTCGAATAAGGATTTGTGGTTGGTCAAACGTATGTTGCGGTTTGGCTTGTATTTGCTGAGTTATAATTCCATTGGCTTAACGCGGTATCTGTGCTTATTCAGCTCTATAAATATGTACATTTTAAATTGGATAATGTTTTATTTAAATGGAATAAATGCGGTATTGAAAAAAACTTTTTCATTTGAATATAAGGGCCCAAGAGTGTCCCATTGTGCGTAAGAATGTATTTTGTTTTAAAGAAATATACATTAGAAAGAAAATACAATCCCGCCGTTCCCCCGTGTAAGATCAGATGTAATAATAAATCTTTACAGCAGACGTGAAAGCAATTTGTCCTCTCGAGAGGCTGTTTTATGAAATTCCTGACTTTGACCGGTTCCAAATAGGTTTGCGATATCGAATAGCCCCCAAGGGTGAGTTCCCTTCACTCGAATCGTGGACACATCATTCATCATCCTGACGGCTGCCAATAACACTTACTTTTCTCACGTAAGAAATTGCAAAATGAAAGCGTGATTCCAATTTACGTTTAAGTCAGACGAATGAAAAAACTATTAGGACTAATGAGAGGTTCAAAGGCAAGATGTGATTTCCTTTGATGTGCTTTTGTCTTTTTGATGCAAACTACGGCATACTTGAAAGATGTTTTTTGAGCCGGTGGTTGAAAATTTAATCCGGCAAGATTAAACAGACAAAAATTATAGACGTCATATTCATTGCTTACTCCTATATACCGGGTGTCACGGATGTCCTATCGTATGCTTAATGGAGCATATAGTGTTTAACCTTCTGATGCTGTAAAAAATATTTATAAAATCCGGTCGTGCAGGAAAAATTATCTCAAAACTTTTCAATAAACTTCGTGTTCGTAACCCTAACTACGCGGATCATACTCGCGAGCGTTATACATAAGCGGTCATTGACCTCGAACGCTATGCTTAACCTCGAACCTCGAAAATAAATACCTACTGTTTGGATCATCTTTTTAGAGTATACGAGACAAATACACAAATACACTATCGTTTATTTATACCAAAAAAAAAAAACTGAAACTGAAACTGAAACTGACCGCGGTCGCGCCCTTTTAATACTTTTTACTTAACATATTTTAATCCTTACTTAAGTTTTTTTAATTATTATTTTTGTCTGCATTATGCAATGTGTTTTTTTGTTTTGCTTTACTAGGTACATATTTACTTATACTTTTAATTTTACGAGGAAGTCTTCAGATTTTTCATGAATCGAAAAACTTCATTAAGCTAATACACATAACTACACGTTCAGTAAACAACAAAAAAATATTTAAGTATCAAAGTTTTCATAACGATAAAAATAAAGTACGACTCCCTCAAACTCATAAGTCATAACAACTACCTACATAATTAAGATTACTGACAAAATAATTATTGTAATAATAGTACCTACTGAGTTGTGAAGGCTAAATAATAAATTTATTTATTTAATAAAATAAGTCTAAAATATTAATAATTATTGATAATTATACGACCTTACCCTATTTGCCATTTGGGTTAAAGCTATTAAATTAATAATTATTAGTGAAAATGAATAATAATACTTTGATTTAAGAAATAGAAAGTATGTTTTACTTATGATTTTTAGTAATTAGATGTGTCGTAAACAATAATTACATGCACACGGTGTCATATTTACTAGAAGAAATCAACGGTTTCAAAATGCAAACACTCACCCGATTATCATGCACAGGAATCACAGGATCGTAATACATATTGCACAATGATGACGAATGATGAGTGACGAAGGTAAACAAATATTACATAATGTATTAAATACGCACTACTCCAAATATCAATCACTTCTTAAAATAACTAAGTAACATAAGAAAATCTCGTAACTACTTAAATACATTATCTTACGGATTTATACAATCACTGCTTTAATAACTTTAACTAATTATTATAAACACAAAATACGAATTACGACGAACGATCCCGAATCTCCCGCGCAGATCTATCACAGCCCTTACGCTAAGACGTTTGGTGGAGCATGGGTGGAGCACTATTCACTAACAATTTAACAAAATTTGTGCAATTAATAAAATACGCGGACGCTTACACGTGCCGGTGGCGGTATCTTTGTGCACCTAGCAAAGGTAACGCCGCCTTTCGTTTGTAAAATGCCGCCTTTTAAAAATATGGTTCCGTTGTTTATTTAATATTTTATTTTACTTATCTTTTTATTATTTACTTTCAATTTTCTTTTGTTACTACAAATGAAAAAATACAATCATATTATAATTTAATATGAAATTATCATGAAATGATATTTTTAAGTTTTATGCTGGGAATAATATTATTATTTAATAGGTAATTAGGTACCTTAAGTTGCTATTTATACTCTAATCTAGATTAGGCACCATATTTTAATTATTGAGTTTCATCTAGCAAAAGTCGAAAGGAACAGATATTATTATGTAAGTATTCTAAATCATTCTTATTATAGGTATTTTTACAAACATTTCCTTACGAATCCCTAAACTCACATTGTACGTTTATTCGTATTTTTATTGAAGTTTGTAAGTAATTTTAAATAAATTTTTGTTAGTCGCTTGTTTCATCTTTCGGTGTCAAGTTGCTATCGTTTGCGTTTTCTGTGTTTCATCTGTGAGTATCTGAGTCGGTAATGTCGTATTATACGAACGCGGAGTAGGTATTACAAATTACAATATGATTTTGTGTGTGGGTGCAGAGGATGGTAATCAGCTCGCTGCAGCTCGAGATTTATATCGGCAGCGATAGGTACATAGACGGAAGAGAAGCACATCACCAGCGGAATTTACCGTCCTATAATTGTTTTCGAGCGTATTTTTGTTCCGTTCGGAGGTACCTTATTCGTAAAACTATGTTATGACAATTCAAAAGTGCTTCTAGAAGAATAAATGTTTTAGTATGTTGTGAAATGTGAAGTAAAGTGTGTGATAGGTACCTACTGCATGTTGTTTGCTGAAATTTCTACAAGTTGGTATGTACCTTATTTCAATGTCATTGTACAAAAATAATTGATACGCATGTATCTCAATAAAAAAATTTAGTAAGGATTAAAATATGATTCAGTATTAAAAGGGTGCGGTCAGAAGGCGATGGTACTAAGTAATTTTTCGTTTTTTTTTTGTATAAATAAACGATAGTGTACTTGTGTATTTGTCTCGTATACTCTAAAAAATATTATCCAAACAGTAGGTATTTATTTTCGAGGTTCGAGGTTAAGCATAGCGTTCGAGGTCAATGACCGCTTATGTATAACGCTCGCGAGTATGATCCGCGTAGTTAGGGTTACGAACACGAAGTTTATTGAAAAGTTTTGAGATAATTTTTCCTGCACGACCGGATTTTATAAATATTTTTTACAGCATCAGAAGGTTAAACACTATATGCTCCATTAAGCATACGATAGGACATCCGTGACACCCGATAGTGACTTAATTTAATGTTATAGGATTGCTCAGATATTGTCTCACACACATAACCTTTGTGATAGCAGGATTATTAGTTTGGCATGTAAGCGAAATATATGTGATAAAATTAAGGAATTTTTAAGAAGCTTGCATATTAAATCAACGTGTACACTGTCTATAATACGTAACGTATTCATTTGTTAACGAAGCTCTTTTTACGGAGCACGAATACCTTCAGTTTCAACGTATAATTCCTCATTGAACCGACTATTTCAGACCGAGAAAATCTTAAAGAAATACTTTTATTTCTGGATAAAATTTCGCAGTTCCGAATTCCCATAATGCAATCAATATTTATTACATTATTCAGATGAGACGTCAGCATCGCGACATCAAGGCTTGCTCTAGTTTTCATTCTATTATTCGCTCCTATAGATATTTACAGTCCAATAAAAAGCCCGTCATTTTTTCCACCATCTACGACGCTCGTAAAAATCACTTTATAGATTTTTTATGAATAAGACTTTGGTGTTTTTAAGTGATTTATTACTTGATATTCGCGGATATTATATTGGAAACAGAAAACATTGTTATTATCTTATTTGTTAGGCTAGCTTTTAGCATAATCTTATGATATGAGCTGTTTCAAAAAAGAAAGTCTATAATAACATTATAGACTTCAATATATGAAATTCATTTGTGAAAAATCACTTCATAATTTTCCTTTTAATATTGAACAAAAATGAATTGAGAGATGAGAGCCTGTTATTATAAGCAATATATAAATTTTGATGAATGCTAAACATATTTTTCGACAATTTCAATGTTCAGTATTAATTAAAATTCATAATATTAGATATTGTCTTGTCTCTCAAATATTTTTTCAATAAAAAAGTTTTAAGTATTCTTATAAATAGTGGCCTGTATAAATAATATACTATCTTTCCATTATATTTATGTGTATTTCAATAATTATTTTACCTACATAGATTAAAAAAGGTCCAGCAAAGTAAAGACCGAGCTTGAATCACGCCTCATGTTTAATTAATGTTTCTTATATTAAGTATGGATTAGTTTTTAATGGATTGGTTAGATATATATATACACTCTCACAACGTTAACAAATAACTTTTATGATATTTTGAGCAAATATATGCGCAATATAGGTTACAAAATTGTATGTCAACATGCGAAGTTTGGAGTTTGAAAAGCTTGTATACCATACACTGAACCATCTTTATAACAGTGAATTTCTAATGTGAAATAATTTCAATTATCACACACGAACAATTTAATAGGTTGATTTTGCCATAAATACATCACTATAGCGTTAATTGCGTAGTCGTGTCAACAAATAATAACAAGCTACTAGTTAGTCAAGGTAAATAATACTGGGATTCCGTAATTGGCATAGTAAACGTAAGCATGAAAAGCCAATCAGCTGTACTTGCGATCAAATCTTGTTAATACTGAATCACGCCAACCATTTCGATACAGAATGTCTCTCGCGTACAAATTTTATAATTGAACCGAATTCGTAGGTTGGTTTTACGTTCGCATTGTTACATAACTCGGGCGCTAAATGAATTTTCAGTTAATTCACGCGCTGTTTTTTGGTGTTTATTAGATTGTGATGCAGTGATGTAATTTTGCTATGAATACGAAAATATAAATATTGTTATATAATATAAATATAAATATTGTTGGAAAGGTATTATAACAGTAGGTAGTAAGTATAAATAACAGTAGGTATATATTATTGTTTGGGAATTTTCATTATACCGATTAAATAACATTAATTATAAATTCTTGTTTTACTCACAATAAGCTAAAAAGCTTTCCTTAGTGGGTTATTGAATAAAGTTTAGTTTTGACTTTCAGGCAAAAGATTGGAAACCGTTTTATTTTATCCGACTCTATCGATTCAAAGTCTAGCAAGTTACGCAAGATACTAAATCGAGGTTTATAGTAACAGTGTCATAAAATCAGACAAGTTTTATGTGCGCTAGCCAAAACGGTTAGTTTATATCTTTTAACACTTAAAAAGGATTTAATACGTATTGTAATTTATCGTTTATTTTTATTATAACAACTAAATTATAATTGGCTGTTGTTTATAAAAAGTATAATAATTGATGTATAAGCTGAACAGAACATAATATATTCGAAGTGTATGAAACCGTCAATTTTATACCTATGTAATAACAAAGGTAGGAATGTTCTAAAAAAGCTGTCGTTACAAAGCAAAATGCTTGGACATAATAACTCAAATATTGAACCATTGAAAATATATCCAAATTGAAGGCAGCATTCAAAAAGCTAAAAATAAAATAAAATCCAATAAAGAAGGAATATTAATATTTTCCTTATCTACGTCTGGCTAAAACATTCAATAAGAGCTGTCCCAATTTTACAGGGAGATTTTCAAGAAGCTAATAATTATATTTAGTCCATTGAAATGTTACATTTTTTAGGCCAAATCTTACGTTTTTTAGAGGACGCAATTTTATTTTTTGGATGTGTAGGGGAGGTCAGTGTGAAGCTAAAACCAAGTTTATGGGGTCGCCACCCTTGTCCCACGGCCGCCATCTTGAAAATAGTGGTTGAAATGGTTTTTACGATATATCACTTAAACTATTTATCTGATAAAAAAACATTATTAGCATTATTTGTTGCAAATTAAATTCTCTACAACTTTAGTCCAGTAACTTTTTGTCGTAGAACTATAAATAAACAAGTTATAAGCGAAAATGTTCAGAAATTAGAGCTATTTATATTTTTCGATAATTTTTTTTTTATCATTTTAGGAAGAATTTATATCAGACCATTTTTGTAGATTGTTTTTCGAGAATCAATTTTTATTTACAACATTTTTTAATTACGTCAGTAGCTAAGGTTTTACAGCGCTCTGAAGTGAGTACTATTGATCTAATGAAAAAATGTTATTTATAAAAGTTGTTCCTCGAAAAACAATCTACAAAAATGGTCTGATATCATTTCTTCGTAAAATGATAAAAGTAAAAAGTTTTATTGAAAAATATAAATATCTCTAATTTCTGAACATTTTCCCTTATAATTTTTTTATTTATAGTTCTACGATAAAAAGTTACTGGACTAAAGTTGTAGAGAATTTAATTTGCAACAAATAATGCTAACAATGTATGAGTCTTGAAAGGGCCACTAGCTTGAGATATCTGGGTGTCACAATTGACCACGTGGAAGCAACAGATTGATACTGTATGCTCTAAAATCAGAAAACTAGCATATGTGTTTAAACGCCTCAGAGGAGTCCTAGATTTGTGTTACTTAAAAAATGTTTACTATGCATTGATTCAGTCAGTTGCCTCTTATTGCATAACATCCTGGGGAGGTTGTGTCAAATCGTTGATGATACGACTGGAAAGAGCCCAACGGGCTATCCTCAAAGCTCTCGTTAACAAACCTCTCCGCTATCCAACCAGCGAATTATATGCCCTTTGCCAAGTTCCTACCGTAAGACAATTGTTTATTCTCAAAGTTGTTTTGAGGAAGCACTCAGATACCGTGTATGACTCAAACTTCATAAATTCTAGGCGCAGAAACGACAGGGTTTGTGTTATTAAATTTCGAAGAACAGCAGTAGCTAGTCGCCACTATCCTTTCATTAGTTCTTGTATCTACAATAAAATTAATCAGGTCCTAAATATTTACCCACTTTGTCACCATAAGCTAAAGACAATACTCCTTAAATGGCTTTTATCCCTCTCCTATGAAAAAACTGAAGAAATTATTAAAACCACCATCTAAACTTCTACATTCCTCACACACCTTTACACAACTTACATAATCTCGCTCTCACATACACACACACACATACAATCTCACACTCTCACATATACAAATACACACCTGCACATTTATGTCTTTTTAAATTTGTGTAATCGTCTTACTTACTTTTATTGTTTTCTTATGTTTTTCTTTTGGAATTATTAATGTAAAAATGTTAGTCAGTGGAACTTCTAATGTATGGAGGCGGGCGTTGGCACCTGTGCCACAGCTTTTTTAAGCTTTTATAGGTGCCATCGTTCATAAAGTTTTTTGTATTGTGTGTTTTTATTGTTCCAAATAAAGAATTTTGAATTTTTTTTTGAATGTTTTTTTATCAGATAAATAGTTTAAGAGATATATCTTAAAAACCATATCAACCGCTCTTTTCAAGATGGCGGCCGTGGGACAAGGGTGGCGACCCCACAAACTTGGTGATAGCTTCACACTGACCCCCCCTACACATCAAAAAAATAAAATTGCGTCCTCTAAAAAACGCGACCCCAAATGTAACTTTTCAATGGACTAATTCTTTGTGTTATAATTAGGGTACTTTCATATGCGATAAGAACATTGATGTCGATCAAAAGAAACGCTATAGCGTACTTACAATAAAAACGTATGAAAGAACATAACGGTAAAAAAAATATCCATTCAAACTGATGAATGTTAACAACCCTGTCTTGAACTGGAGAGATTCATTATTTTAACAACCTGAAAGATCCGAAGTCATGAATACAAAAATGACTTAACCTTTTGGCTACATACCAGAGAACTCGGGGATTTTTTATTAACTTTGCTAAAAGTATAAAGTATTGCATTACAATATGTAAATCACATTCAAATTTGCAATCTCAGTTGTTAGTCGCTGTTTCTGCATCTGTTAACGTTTCGGGAACTGAAATACATATAATTTGCATAATATTGTGAAGGTAGAACCTGGAGCTCGCAGAATGTGGTAATACAATTACCTATGCACTTGCTTTAGTTGTGAATGTGGGGGCATCAATTTAGAAATACAATAGAGTGCTTTCACGGTACGTGGACATTGCCATTAAATTAAATTTTAGCTTGTAGAGGGTAGTCGAAAAGCATTTCAGTCTAGTATACTGTTGTTAGTCCGTGAGAACTATCTATTAACTATTTGATTCTCCATATATAGTTTACTATTGCTCCATTATATTCCTCTACACGTGGTTAAAAGTTATTGTGTAATATTAAGATTAAATAAAATAAGTTATTTAGTCACTGAAAGAGCAGGAATAAATAACTGCTGTTATAACAAATTCTCTGACGGAAAGTAGTTATTATGCTAGTTGTAGCGAAGATTTCCTTTTCCAATCTATGCTGGAATTTATTATCTGTGTGAGTAAAGATGGTGAGAAAAACAGATTCAATGCTAAAAATAGGTTACCAATGATTGAATGGAAATTTTATATTCAAAGATATTTTTATTGAAGCTATGATTTCTTCACGGGAATGTTGTAATAGAAGAAATCAAAAAGCCTTCTGACTTATTTTAAATACTAAAACAAAATATATTTACTAAAATGTCTTACGAGCTATCAAATCTCATCCTCCAAACAAAAAATAGGGGTAGGTTCATAAAGCTACGACTTCAACACATTATATTATTATTTAATTACTTTTTTAACACAATCCTAATTAAACAATTTCATATTACAATTTCGCATCACATTGATTGTAAGTACTTAATATTTTACTAAACGTAACTACCTACTTAATATTTATCTGACAATCGTAAGGAAAAACTCAAACTAATCAACGTTATTTCGTAATAATGATTCAATGACAATAATAGAAACCGCCGAGTAAAGGTAACAAGTTGGATTATATCCCCTTCTAGGGTGAGCGATCATACCATTACGCCATACGGAAATTGTATTAGGCACACCTTATGTTCGAGCTCCGAGCGTATATACATAGTATAAAGAGAGAAGTAGGCCAACTCCCGGCGTTTAGGAGCGCACGGTACCTAAACTTGCGAGGCACAGGAATATTTTAAATCATTGTATAAACAAATACGCTCACATCAACGGCGCGGCCCTCACGAGACCTCGACCGGTACCAGAGTAGGAACCGAGCAGCTTTGTGTGCGTGCGTACGTACATGAACGGGGGCGTGGCCAAGCACTCCCCGTACATACAATCGGCGCGATGTACCTTTGTTCGAAGATAACATACTACTATCTCTATACTATGGTACATATGCAGAGTTGAATGTATCATTTCATTAAACGCAGATAGTAAAACCATTGCGATGGATTCAGTTCATCCTTTCATTAGTCAGGTTGATGTATCGATGTGTGATGATTCATAATGTCATTGTGAATCATCGTACATGTTCAATCCGTTAATATTGATGGATATTATGATTTAGTTCCGTCATTTATAGGTTAAGTTTTATTATAGATTTTTAAGTGGTTGGGGCCTTAAACAAATAAAAGATGAAGAAGGACATTTAAGCTTAAGGTGATGATTATAATTTTAATGGTTTGTAGGTATTGTGTTTCTTTTTCTTGGCAAAGGATGTGAATACAGCGCATCCCATACGTGACTAAAAGAGATACAGAGTTTCAGAGGTCGTTAAATTTGCAAGAAAGGGATTCACGAGTTCTGAAATTTGGTCGTTAATCGAAAAAATAAAGCACATATTTTGTTCATATTTGCACATTTTTTCTTTATTTTTTTGACATTTTTCATTTTACTAACCTTACATTATAAAAAGATATAAAGATATCCTGTGTAAATGCTTTTAAATTATCCTTATATAAAAAGTTTTGGATATTACCTACTTGTATGTCGCATTCAATTTGTTCTGAAACTCTCTGATCATGTTATAAATAGCCTCGATTGAAAGGGTGTTTACATATTCGATGTTCCTTACCTTTCATAAATATTTTAAATGCTCTATTGTTTTCTTTCGTCTGTAATAATTTATTGTAGATTGTTAGAGGAAAAGTTATATATCTTTATCTTTATTTTCATCATGTCATAAACACACAAAGCCTTCGACTATATTTAACATTAAGCCTAACATTTCTGACTACAACCTTATTTTTATATACGGCCTTTATACGATTTAACCAATTCTCACCAACTTGCAATAATTTTATGTTAACGTATTTTTACTGGCGCTTGTAAGTTACAAGTCAAACATTACGTAATGGAAAGCTATTTGGCACCGACATCTTTCAATGCGTTCAAAGTAAATAAATGAAGTGGAACACAGTAATCAGCCTTATTGGACTAAAATGTAAATGTGTTGAGAAAGTCGACGTCTCAGCGTTCCGAGTTCATTCAAACCAAAGCTTCGGATCTATATGAAGTACCAGAGGCGAATTGTTTTCGCGTATATGAAATTTAGATAAGAGCTTATTAAAATAAACCGTGGGAAAGACTTTTTCACCTACTATCTGAATTTTTGCTTCTATTTTGTGTATCTACCGCCAGTTTTATGTTTAATAATTTACAATGTACAATGCTTTGGCAAAACCGTCGAATACGACACGAATGTTGCTTCCTTCTTCCAACTTTTTACAGGAGAATAACCATCATACAATAACAAATATGAAACAATGCCAAAATATCCATGTGTCAAAGTTTTTTATATAGAGCTTATTGTACTGAGCTTTGAGTTTAATTATCACATAAATAAAGAAGAGCTTTAGAACATGAAACTATTTTAATACCAACTTAAAATTGTTTATGATATTTAAAAGCGCCATCTAAATCATTTTGAGATATGTACCTAAAAAAGAGGACAAGAAAAAAACAATAGCAAATGGGGAGGAGGTACATAATTTTATATTCAAGACAACTCGGTTTATTTATTTCTTGCGTTTAAAACAAGCTTTGAAGAAGAATTTAAATTGATTCTTTTAAACTGGACGAGGAAATTCTTTGTTCCAGTGTTGTTCTTTGAGATTGCTGTTTATAAATAATCGAGTGTGTTTACTTATCCGATACAAAGCATATTTATAAAGTGAAACAATAATTGTAAGGCTATGGTAAACTATGGAGAATCATATTATTAAACTGGATCCTCAGTATCAAATTTCATACAGATTCAGTCAGTTGTTTGCCATATACAGGGTGTCCCACTGTTGGTATACTAAGCTCAATGGAGGTTATAGTTTTGCATACGCTGAGTACGTAAAAAATACCTACTTATAAAATTCCAGACGCATTTTTTTTTCAAATAGATGAATTCTTAAAACTCTATGTGAACACCCATAACAAGCAACCCGCCCAACTTTGCCACCAGCACGTGAGCTATCGTTTAAGATTATGTTTTCATAGACAAAATGCTCTCATTAGAGAAGCGGTATATGCCGGCTGCGCGAAGCAAGAGAAGAAAACATGGATTTTCAGGAAAAATTTAGCAAAAAATTATTGACGTAATTTTGTTGTTTAAGTAATTTTTACGTGATCAGTGTATGCAAAACTACAAGTCCCTTCGCGCTTAGTATACCAATAGTGGGACACCCTGTATAGTATCAAACATCCATACATTCTTATAAACTTTCGCCTTAATATTATTAGTTGGATAGGATTAGTACGATGCTTTTATAAAGATTAGTAGGATGCTTTTAATATAAACTTCTAATTTGATAGTAGCTAGTCTTTTCCTTGGTATCGTATAAAGCTTTAGTGTTACGGTCACATATGTCGAATGTATAGTCGAATATACGTTCAAAGAAGTCTAAGTTGGATGGGTCGAAAGTGGATTAGACGGTTAGCAATTAGCATACGAGTGTATGACGTCACCGATGTCATACTTCAAGCCTAGCCTTTGATTGAGTACCTGTATTAATCAATTTGCACTGTTGCAAATTCAGTCCAAGTAAGGGAATAGTTTGATATCTGCATAAATGTGATTTGATTAAATAGTATGAGAAATACATACTTCTCTACTGTTACTGATCGCAATAATTATTATTAATGGTTCAAAAATAGGCTAAGAATTTTTGGCCTACGCCGAAAATATATAATTTACTGAACGCCTATTTCATTTAATATCCTCTGAAATGTTCGGAGATCCTATCTATTATTCATTAAAGAAGATCGACTTTAATAAACATTCTTAACAGCAATAAACGTTTCATATATATTTACATAAATATAAAATTCATGCAATCTAGCACACACTTCACACTATAATAGACGTTTGTATACACGCGAGAGGGAATCAAGTAGTAATTGCTGTTAGGGATATATTCCTTTTTTCTTCACTGAATCGATCTCTGAGAGTTGTAATTAGTATGCAAAGTGGGGAAACCGGAGACAATCTATACATCCATACTAATATTATAAATGCGAAAGTAACTCTGTCTGTCTGTCTGTTACTCAATCACGCCTTAACTACTGAACCAATTTGCATGAAATTTGGTATAGAGATATTTTGATACCCGAGAAAGGACATAGGCTACTTTTTACCCCGGGACATAGGATAGGTTTTATCCCGGAAATCCCTCGGGAACGGGAACTATGCGGGTTTTTCTTTGACTGTGCGGGCGAAGCCGCGGGTGGAAAGCTAGTAGACTATATATAGGTAGGTATCTATAGCTTACTGCTCAAGGTAACTTCCCTCAAAGGTTTTTAGAACCGGACTTTTTCGCAGCCGAGTTTATTTAGGTAGTCCTACAGTTTATTAAACACTGAATTGGTTTTTCTTTTAGCTAGATTAAAGGAAATTTGTTTGATTAAAATCCATTCCTGGTATGAAATGAGGCGAGCTGAGATACGAAGCGACTAACCTTGGAAACTTTATTTTAAATTCACACCGATTTTATTATTAAACTGTTTATGAAATTATTTTTGTTACATTTGTTCTTGCCTTTGTCTTGCGTGTAAGTACCTATATGTGTGTATTTAAAATTGATGTACAATATTTTTTTGAAATTTCTTTAGCCGCGTTTAGAGTAAAATTTTAAGGTCGCTTCATGGCAATACCGTCACATCATTGAGTAAGGCGACGATTTTGGTATCTTTGAAAGTTGCGAAATCTTGAAACGTGTGCTCGGTACACACGCTATTTTTTATATAACAAGGGTTTTCAAGAATTTTTCAATAAGAAGACGTTTTTAAATAACGAAAAAGGTAAAACAGCTTGATTCCTTTAATCACACTACATTCAAACTCCACAATTCATATTTCTTTTCGTAGATAGGTATCTACTCTTAATTAATATTATTAAGCATTAAGTGTACCCACCCATTAAGTGTATTCATTACATTTCATACCTACTTAAATTTTAACAAAATGCTATTTATATAATTGAAATAGGCTTGTAAAAAAATATTTTATATCCAGACCATATATTATATGAATTAAGAACGAATATGTTGGGTAGATTCCTGTAATCTAAGATATTTTAGTAATCATAATCTCCGAAATATTATACCACATAAAAGTTTATTAATCGCAGAAAAAAATATAAATGGATATGGTATCACAATGAATGCTTAGAAATAATTTCATCCAATTGAAATGTATTTTATGAAAATGAAAATACGATATTTCTATTTGCGCTATGTTACGGGACAGATGATATAACAATTGTATAAAACTTTTGTAGCGCTGTAGAAAAACTTGGCATCGTTAAATTATTACTGTGTGAACATTCAGGTTTCTTTGTACCAAAACTAGGCTGCGACCTAATGACCAACGTTGGCATTTCAACACCTCTTCGTAGAACTGCTAAAGAATTTTATTTTATTGTGATTTCTATGCTTACGAGCAAAAATAGGTTTTGTATCGCGGAATTATTTTCGTATTAAAGATAAATTAAGCATAGCCTATTTTGTGCGAGATTTCTTCGCCTATTTTAGAATAATGATCATTATTTCAATGTTCTTTGTTGATCTTCAATGTTGTCTTTTGTGATATAAAATTAAAAGTGTGGTTAAAATAGAGAGACGGCGATTGTGGCTGTTGAATATTAAGGGTATGATTTAAAGAACTTTTGCTTGTGCGTAAAAATATTATCTATATTATCAAAGAAATAAACAAGTTTGAATAAAAAATAAATTTGTCTATATATACCAATATTGAGTACGTACCAAAAAATAAACTATGCAAAAATTGTGACGAGCACCAACCATTATACGTCATTATTCGTCATTTGTAACGTACGAAAACCTACATGAAACTTAACATCTGTTCGCAATTTCCAACTTTATTACAATTTTGTTTCTTTCATGCATGAAACTGTGATGAAACATGTTTCAATAAAGGTTTTTATGATAAATGTTTCTTTTCGACATTACATAGGTATTACTTTTTGTATGATCGATAACATTCAAACAATTAATTCACCATTTATTTTGTTAGTAAATGGAGATTAATTAATAAGATAGGAATACGTTTGATAACTTTTATGGAAAAAACATATGCATAAATCTACTCTTGCTTACTTCTTTATTATTCCATTATAAAGAGATTCGAGAATGTATCAAGTACAGGTATTTCAAGTAAATTTATAACTATTTCTTTATTCAAATATTACAATAGAGACAAATCTATACAGAGAACTCAATAAAATTTTGATTTAATTTAGATTGGAATTACATCTAATAAGTCATTTTGTTAATCGGCATTTGGTCAAAAATTAATTAATATCCACCACAGTTTCATTTACATATTACCAATAAATGTGTGTAAGAGCGTTTAATCTGTTGTGATATCGAAATATGTTATTCCTATTTAATTTTGTAGGTAATTAATATTTTTGCTTGACAATCAATTAAATTTTCTATTTATGGAAACGATTAAATTCCTCATTGTTATCCCATTAAGGAAGCTGCCTTCGAAGTGAACTTCTCTTATTTGACTTTTAACCTTTTGTTGAATATTCTTCATAATCGAAAATGGGCATAATCTGTTTAAACGGGAATTCCTAAATTAGAGAAAAGCCATTTAAACTTCTGGAAAAATGATTTTCCCCTTGTTTAAGCCGACATCAGATAAAAGCGAATAGACAAAATATGAATTAATCTTAACTCAAAAATCTGTTCCTTTATAACAAGAAGACAGTTATCCAAAACGAGTTTTATACGAAGTAATTTCTAGGAAAATTGAAAGGATACAAATTATTCCAATCCAGAGCACTAAGGGTATGAAATAAGGTAATAATTCTGTATTAATATTAAAAAGATTAGTTTCTGAAATTTTACCGGGTAACTAAGTGATATTTTATATATTTAAATCTAATTATATAACTTGATATATTTGCAAAAGACATGATAAAAAAGTAAAATTTATATGATAGTCATTGCGAAAATAATAAAATTGTTTGTGATAGGTATGGTTTCATATTAATATGTCCATATGATTTTTATAACAATAAGATTGATTTGAAAGACAATAGTTGAAGTAGTAGACTACAAGCCGGCATAGGAAAAAAATATGGGTCAATTGCACCACCAGGGGACATATCTAGAACGATAGAAGAGCATAAAATAATAAGATTCATCACTATGCCGTCACTTGTAAGCTGTCCAACTGAGTGCAGATGAGAATTCAAAAGTACAGGTAGACTCGGTAAATTTTGGTCATATATTTTTGTACGGCATTCTTAACCACCGATAGATCCATTAAAAATAATAAGAAACCGCTCAGTGCCGTACAAAAATGGTGGTCCACAAAGTCGGAATTTTTATTTAATTTCCGAGAGGTCCCGGGGGAAATTTGGTCATTTGACCATGTACGGCATCTGTGTCATACTATTTCTATACTGCTTTCCATTATTCCGCAACGCCGTACAAAAATCATGGGGACAAGGGGAAAAAATCGAGAGTTGCAATCCCCTCTCTTTCACCACTCCAGGGGGTCATTTGACACAACACGAAATAAATTTATTTTTAAATTATTTTATGCATAGATAATATTTTTTCATGTGCCGTACATTTTCGTTGGTTCAAAGGGGAAAAATCTGAAAAAGAATAAAATCCATATAACGAAATGTTTGCTTTATATTTTCATAATAAAATATAAATATAAATTAATATTAAGAAGCTCGAGGTGGTTAATTATCACCTTGGAAAGTCGGAGTCAGGTCGAATGGACTCCGTTAAATTGATGAACTAATAAAGAAGCTATGAACGAAAAGATGTGAATTATATGCAATCAGCCCATGAATACAGGTAAAGTCACAAGCAAATGCTAGTAATATATACATATTCAAAATGTATAAGTAAAGCGCTTTCAAATGATACCAAACACGGCATATTTATCTTAACTTAATTTTTTTACTCTGTATGTTTTGTCCGCTAGAGGGCGCCACATTAGATTTTGTGAAACCCCATATAGCCTTTAGCTAGCTGGTCGCTGGTTATCCAGTGAACAATTCAGACGCTTCTAATGATATGTCATTTGTCGAATTCTGATAAGTAGTTTAGAAGTTACGAGGGAATAGATGAACATACATACATGACCTGTCAAAATCATAACCCTCCTTTTGCTTTGCCGTAGTCGGGTAAAAATATGTTAATGCCGTACTGTATCAGATGGCCATAAAGCACCCTTAAAATTGTAGCTTTCGTCGCTTTCATCAGCCTAAAAGATGTGGTCTGCACAAAAATGTACGGCATCGTTTTTTCCTAATTTATCTATGTTTATACTATTTAAAACAACGAATAAAGTGTAGAAAACTATTATATTTCATTAATCTACGATGTTTAAACTTTTACAAAATTTCAGTTTTTGCATTTCTCTATAACTTTTTTTAGAACGGTTTCTTTTGAACGGCAATACTATACAACAATTGAATTTTACAATATCATGTTAAAAAAAAAGTTCCCGTACAGGGTCAAATGACCTTACAGCTCTTTATATCAAGAATTCGATGAAATTAAGATGATTATTGGTATACATTTAAAAGAACAATTATTTTTTGACGGCATTGCTTCTAATAGTACTTTTGAGTGCTAGATAATGTTTTGGAACCGACGCCGTACTTAGTCAAATGACCCCCTGGAGTGGGGAAAGAGAGGGGATTGCAACTCTCGATTTTTTCCCCTTGTCCCCATGATTTTTGTACGGCGTTGCGGAATAATGGATTAAAAGCAGTATAGAAATAGTATGACACAGATGTCGTACATGGTCAAATGACCAAATTTACCCCCGGTAACTCTCGGAAATTAAATAAAAATTCCGACTTTGTGGACCACCATTTTTGTACGGCACTGAGCGGTTTCTTATTATTTTTAATGGATCTATCGATGGTTAAGAATGCCGTACAAAAATATATGACCAAAATTTACCGAGTCTACCCGTACTTTTGAATTCTCATCTGCACTCAGTTGGACAGCTTACAAGTGACGGCATAGTGATGAATCTTATTATTTTATGCTCTTCTATCGTTCTAGATATGTCCCCTGGTGGTTCATTTGACCCATATTTTTTTCCTATGCCGGCTTGTAGTCTATAGAAATGACAACTTTACTAATTAAGGCGTAGGTACTACAGTATTATAACGTCAATTCCTTAGGCAGTAAAAATGAAAAAAAAAAAAATGAAAAACTTTGATTATTCAGTTTATATGACCTGACGCGGATTCGAATCCCGCCTTATGCTCGAATAATTTTCATTCTTTAATTTTATCAAAATAATAGTTTGTATTCCACCCACGCTTACTACAGTAATATTATAAAACTTTCACGTAACAATATTTACGTTCAGTACCACGTCATATGGACGTCAACCTAATTAAGTATGATTTCCTATTGGGTGATAATATGTATATTGTATGTGTAGGCGTATCATGGGTGGAACATCGTAGGTATAATAAAATATGTAATTGCATTGCCAAAGGTTAGTAAACTAAACAGAATATTTAACGAACTTCCCTACTTTGCAAAGGGATTTTTAAAATACAGACTACCAATTTAAAACTGAAAACAGCTTCAGTCTTTTACATATAATATAATATAAAATAGGTTTATCTGTAATAATTTGATTCACTGTTAAGCAATAAAAATTTAAGGATAACCCGGTAACCACTCTCTTCGTAAGTACTTCGAAATTTCGATATGAATATTTACTTTTGAAAGTCTTTAATTCCTAAAAAAACAATATAATATAGAGTAATTTGCCACCTTACTAAATTACATACTAAAACCACAGTATTACCATATTTCCTACAGTAGTGCGACGAATGTACTTGTGCAGAGAAACGGAGGGGAACTGGCGGGGGTCGGGCGACGCGGGCCGCGTAAAGCAATCACGCTGAGATTGCTTTACCTATCGCGAAGGGCAGACGCTTCAGAGTTTTTTTGTGTAATAATTTATACTTACGTATTCTATAATGGTGGGCATAAACTGTTGTGTTTATGGATGCAAATCTACATTTAAATCCAAGGACATAAAGTTTCATAGATTTCCTCGCGACGAGAGGTAGGTTTTTCAAATTCTGTTTAGTACCAATTCAAAGATGTTGAAGATGTTTTTGACTATACATATTTTAAGTAGCTATAAGATATATATAAAATATATTATTGATGATTTTCAAGAAAACCAATTTGTTTCTCTGTTAATTCAAAGTTTTTATTTTAAAGTTTTCACAATAGTTAACATACAAATGGTTTGTTACTACAACAACTTAAAATATGTAATCTCACCTGTAAATTCAAAGAAAAGACATTTAAAGTCCACTTATAATAAATCCTCAATTACAGTAAAAGTTCCTTATTCGCGGGGTATATGTTCCATAAATATGCCTAATGCCGCGAATACAGAAACCGTGAATACGGAATGGTAATTTATATGGAATTATAGGGGATACGTTCCTAGGTGACGATTGAGATTTTTTCGTGTCGAAACTCGTTTCTCATTTTTTTTAGTTGACATTATAAACTAGGAAGAGTGCAGTGGATCACAATTTTTGTAACGAATGTGAAAGACGAAACAATAAAACACGCAAAGCGGCTTTTACTATAAACGGAACTACATTTAAAAATATACTTTATTTATTGAGTTATAAGGTTGCTTCCATTCTGTTTATTTACATTCTCAAAAACATCAATCGCAGTAAAGGCGGCTTGCGACAAAGGCGGCTTGTGTCAAAGGCCTCGGCGATATCATTTAACAACATAATATGTACTTTAGGCTAACTTGTAATAAGATCTATTTTACTTTCTTATTAGTCCATTTGACAAGGATATTGGGTTAGATACCTATTGGAATAATTTTATTATCATGTATGTACTTATTAAATCCGCGAATAAAAAAAATTTTAATCGTTTCTCGCCATTTTTTCTTTCTGCTACGTCAATCCGAGCCACAGATAACATGAACACGCGAAGCGCGCCAAATTTGAATAATGATGAAATGTTATTTCATTACATATAATATATGTTACCGGAAATGTATGAAATCAAGGAATTGTATATGTTTTCCCATTTGGTGACAACCCTAGCATATTTACACGTGGCAGCGTGAGTACCTACACTGGCGGCGGCATCGCGCGACATCAAAGGCGATTCCTTACTGTAGGAAAATAATATTGTAATACTGTGCTAAAACAGTTAATCTTTTAATCCAGTCCCTCATATATGGAAGTTTAAGATTCGCATACAAGTTTCAAGTATTATACGTCTTATTTATTTAAACTTTTCCCTTTGCAGAGTTATTTCGCTTCGTTCTTTACTTTATCTTTTATTCATTTTCTTGGTTTTAATATTACAATGTCTCTTCACTTTAGTTTGAATGAAATGAACATATGTATATGTGTGTATATTTTTAAGAACTTTGCAATAAAATTAAAATTGTATGAATAAAACACATAATTAAATATTTCTCAAAGCTCTTCGTAAACAATTTTTATACTTCTTCTCGTAAAAACTGATGTTATGTTAATATAAGGCCGTTTTTTTATAACTCTTGGCAACAATCGGATAAAAAATAAAATAAACCAAAGTATTTCGTCTGTGTAAATTACGAAAGTAAAAAATGTATACACAACTATTGGAGTTCGAATAAAACACTGTTAAAATTATTCATACAATTTCTTAATTATAAAGATAAAAATACAACACCAATTCAGTTGCCAAAAAGAAATCCACAAAAACACGAGCCTACTCGCGCGACGTAACAACTCAATATGAACTAGATAAAGAAAAATCACTACGGAAAAAGTGTTTCGTACACGCAATAAAAACTAGATTGATTGACGTGTATTAAGCCATTTTTCCTCTGTTGACATGTGTCGGATGTAGCATCACTATTTTAGTGAACAAAACCCGACTGATATATGTTTTAGAATACATTCGAAGAATTTTTCGGGGTCCGTGCCCAGAGGGGCTAACGGGTTCCTATTAATTAAGCTACGGTATCTATCCATCGTCCTGTCCGTTAGGTACAGGAATCCATTTTAATAATAGTGATAGCTTAAATGGTGAAATTACAACTGGGCCTTTATCTTATAGATTGGTGAATGTAGAGCAAATTTAGAAATCGCATTATAATTAACTAGCTTTCCGCCCGCGGCTTCGCCCGTTGTCTAAAACATAATAAATTATAAACTAAAACTTTCCTCTTGAATCACTCTATCTATTAAAAAACCGCATCAAAATCCATTGCGTAGTTTTAAAGATTTAAGCATACATAGGGACATAGGGACAGAGAAAGCGACTTTGTTTTATACTATGTAGTGATAAAATGTCACATAGTATTTTCTTGTGTTTGATTTTACGTATTATACATATTATGTAGGTATATTTAGAAATATACATATATTATGTATAATTGCACAGTATTTCCCTTTGCCCACGCTCGCTGCAAAGTTTGCGAAACGTCGGGATAATGTAATATAATGAATAAATCGCGAATAAAATCTATTAATATCTTTAATTTTTAAAATGTTGCATTCTTTAATGTTCGAAAATTTAAGAAGAAAATTATAAATGCACTGGATTCAAACCACTTTGTAACGTTTTCTTTAAATATTTGTATAAGTAATTATGTTATTGAATGTTTGGGACTAATATAAAAACCCCTGCAACTTATATGTTAACAACAAGTATGCAACAGGTGTTTATCCTACTTAAGCTATGGTACAGTAAAACAATAACAGCAAAACTTATAAGCAGTAACGTACACTGTTTAAGTGCTGAGTTTTTGTTTTTTTCCCGACTTAATGTCCCGTACTTAATAGTTTTAACAACTGTCAGCTTTCGACGGTACCTGAGTGCTTCTAAAGAGGCATTATCTTAATGCGTAGATGGAAAAATATAATAATTTTTAACTACGCTTGCAAACTTTTCTTTTCTACACTTTCTTACAATTTTATATTATGCTTCAAACTAAACTTAAATTATGCTAACAAATAATATTTTATATTTCAAGAATTCAAAAGAAAATTTCAATGTGTTTTCACGAACAGTGTAAACTTGCGCACTCTTACATTCTCAACTTTATTCAGACGTGATCGACCAGTAGGAGCTTTTCTAATAATGAAAAAAGTCTTTAAACCTTATCACCATGCCTCACCCGAACGTTAAATATAGAGATTGCAGACAAAACATCTAAATAGAGCCTTCTCAAAAGGATAAAAACCCGGGTCCTCTGCTATCGTGACCAACTATCTTAAACAAAATCTTTCCGTATTGGAAAGTCGCATCTTATTTTTTCTTCACACAAAATTGAGCTCTGAGTTGATACATTTGAGGCTGATTTCAGCAAATGTTTGGGTATTTACTTATTTTTTAGTAAAAAGGCATAGTATACCACAAGTCCCTTTTACCACGCAAGGCCTACATCCATTTACTCTTATTACTATTACTGTCACCACATCCCGTATCCCATTTCGTTCCTTTGACGTCCTTCTGATGGATTTCTATACGAAAAAGAAATATTTAGTGCGTTTTATTTTTCAAATGAAATGCTTTTCAAGAGAGGTCACGCCTCGTTATACATATGAACAGCTTCATGCATTAAAAATAAAATTCAAACATACTTAACTATTAAAAGACAGCTATAATGTTTAGAAAGTTTTTAATGAGCGAGAAATTAGAGCGTCTAATTAGGCGTTCTATAAGACATCATATCTTTCATATATTTTGCGAGGTCGACGTTATCGCAAAAGATCTAAGACACTTTTTTCAGAAACCGCCTTCATCTCGTAGGGTCAGCATTATTAGGAGATGGAATTGTAAAAGCTTTTGGGGCTGATTGAATTGCGAAGGTTGTATGTCAAGTGATTCGTTAAACCAACCGCTCTGGAATCAATATGGCACCTTGAATTGACCTCACCTTTACTTCTTTGCTCTTACTGGCTCACGGCCAGAAATAACTTCACTAAAGATTGATTTTTAACTGGGACATTGCTTTTTACGGCTACTTTGAATAAAACATTATTAAAATATAACGCCAGTATTTGGCAAGTGGCTTTGAAATTAGAAGTAAAGATTAGGCAAATAAAATTGTACTTACGTAACTAAGTACAACAATATAAACTAAAATCTAAAGCCAAGTGTTCCGAAGGGTATGAGAAAGAAACTACGTACCTAAACAGTTTGCATTGAATTTTAACTTTGTGAGCAAATAAAGTATAATCATATATCCATTTTACTGGCGGTTTGTTGCCTTTTTGGAGTAACCGAATGAACACGTTATCTGATAGGACGTCACACGATGCATGTAGGCGCATTCAAAACAATTTGCTGCAAATGATTTAATACAATCAGGATTGCAACATAAGAAAGAGCGGTCATTCATACATTTGTATGAAACGCGTAGCTGTGCCCCGCGGTTTTACCCATATTGTTGGACTATCTAACACTGAAATAATTTTTCAAATTGAACAAGTAGTTCCTGAGATTAACGCGTTCAAACAAACAAACTCTCCAGCTTTATAATATTAGTATAGATCTTATTAATTTATGCGTTTTAAAATAATATACTACGTATTTAGAATTGCTTGACTCCTAAATATACTCTATATTAAAACATTTTATGAGCAATACTTATTCGTCTTTAAATAACGCTTTACATTCATTTTCGTTTCATTTTAAATTGGATACGACACGATAATTATCCCAAAATTGTATAAGCTAATCAAATTATACTTATATACGCCATTCGCAGCGAGGCTTAATATAGCGAATTGCGATTTATTTTCCAGTTACTGCCTTAATTAAATCTAATTAGTCCATGTAAGCTTTACTAAACATAGATTAACTTAATACGGTTAAGGGTTTGGATTTAGGGTAAATAGGATGAGGGACCAGGAGCGAATAAACGTTACTTTAAATCTTTATCGGCGTATTTAATTGCATGTTTTTTCACGTATTACGCAAAAAGTACGATTCTGGTATGAAATTTCAGTTTTCTAGGTAAATTATTTGATATCATACTGTTCATTAATATTACGAATAGTAATTTGTAGACTTAACTAATGGTTTTTTATAAAACTACATCAGTTTAGTTTAGAATTTAATAATTTAATTACTTGAAGCGAATTAGTATAAAACTATACAGTATAAAACTGCGAATATGAATTTAAAGACTTCACAGCTTCAATGTGACTCCAGCAACTCATTTATCATTAGTTCTAACGGACGGTTTGTGGGCGGAAAATATTGTAACTTCCATTAGAAGCATTAATGAGTATACCTACTTAGTGTTTATTGACGTAGACGAGTCTTAATAACCTTAATCGAATAACATTATTTTTCTTCGTAATTGAATGTTTTTCTACAAATAGAATTGTTTTGCTTCTTTATCCTAAATAACTGTGTACTGGGAATTAATCAAATATTTACCTAAAAATATTATTTATGAAGCAATAAGCAAGCAAACCACAATCGATTACAGCATACAGCAGAATTCACAGAAGCTATTTGTGAATTATACGGGCCGAGGGAGCGGGGCGAACGGAATGGACTAGCCTAAGAAAAAATAAACGCAAAATGAATGGGCACCCTTCGCAGTAACTTTTTTTGATGTATAAAAACGGTTCGGTACTTTATTGACTCAACTTTGTAGGAAGATTATAAAAGTTCACCGCCACACATATTGGTTTCTCGGGAAAATATCAGATGTGAATAAAATGAAGTATTCAGACGACGTTTGAAATAATATTAAACGAACAGAGCTCTATAGCTCGCAGCTAGCAGATTTTCGAGGGTAGGTGCTCAAAAGTGACTAACGTTTTTTTTTTGAGCTCTAAGTTTGTAAAAGTTTTAAAAATAATTTAAAGCACTCTTTCGTTTTAAATCTATGTGTCTGTAAACCACTACACCTACCAGCATTTCATCCTTCATTGATTTCCTTGTATTTGCAAAAATTACCAACACTAAGATGGAGAACTTGAAAGACAACATTGCACAGATGACTGAGAACTTTAACACTAGGATGGCAGAGTTCCAAAAGCAATTACAGTCTAGCAACACCCCTGCATCCTCAAATATCACTACAGAGTTTTCTCTCTTCCAAAGCTTTATTTTGTCATCGCTGAAAATCCTGCAGAGTGAAGTTGAGATGTTATTCAAGCTTCATGATATACATGAAATGCGTTCTCGTCGCAAGATTCTTCTTCTGCATGGTGTCAAGGAAGACAACAAAGAAGATACTAAGGCTGTAGTGTTAGCAACTTTATCAAGCAAGCTCCAGTCGTTGAATCTTGATGCGGATTCCTTCAGTCGCTGTCACAGGATGGGCCATGTGAGTACCAGTGCTGCCAAACCCCGCCCTTTGTTAGTTAAGTTCAGGGATGTAGGGACAAAGAATTCTGTCTGGTTCTCAAAAACTAAGTTTAAAAACAGCGGTGTCACTGTGTCGGAATTTCTGACTAAATCGCGACACGAAACCTTCATGGCCGCTCGGAAGAAATTTGGTCTCCCCAAATGTTGGACGAAGGATGGCAACGTCTTCGTCGTTGGTTCTGATGGCGAGAAGTACCAAGCAACCTGTTTAAGTGACTTAGACTCTATTCCATGCGCGCGAGTGGATAATGTGCAATTGACTTCCAGTGTTCCTCTGTTGACCGACTCAAATAATTGTTCTAAAGCCATTTCAAGACCTAAAAGAATGGGTAATAAGATTAAGTAAACCTAAAGTATATTAAAGCACGCTCCAGTATTGTATGTTATGTCCTTTTCAAACTATTTTCACCTTTATTGTTGTGTCTTATGTACTCTTTTTCCTTATAACTTCCTTCTGTATGTCCAATTATTAATTTTTACCCTCTTCTGTGTCTATTGTAAGTAATTTTTTTAATTTTTGTGTCGGTTTTCAAATATTGTTTTGTAAATTGTAATGAAATGACATTATGTCAAATATTGTCAATATCAGATGTCAACTGTCATTTAAGTGTTCCGTTTCATGTAGTTTTGCGATAACCTATATTATTTTGTATTTGCTGGGGGTGTAGAAAAAATAAGCGTTTTCTTAGACATAACTTATATTTTAATATTCATATATATATTAGTATACATATTATTATAGTATATATCTATCTGTCTATTGGTATTCATATAGTACGTATTTAGTATATTCATTATAAACTCAAAGCTATCGTGGTGTCAGTAAGTTGGTGTTTAAACTTTATAATTGATTTAAAATGGTTAACGACAATTCATCTAGTGACCTTAATTATATGTCTCTCTCTTCTGAAGATGATAATGATAGTGATGAGAGTTTTCGCAGTTCTTCTTTTGTCCCTTTGAATAATTTCCTATCCTCTAGTCTCCCTCCCAACCTGAAAAGCTTCAATGTAATCCATATAAATGCCCAAAGTTTGCCTGCACACTATCCCGATTTTCTCACTTCTTTCGAGTCTATTAATGTCCATGCTATCCTAATTTCCGAGTCTTGGTTCAAACCCTGCCTTCCTTCTTCCAATTACTCACTTCCTGGCTTCCACTTGATAAGGAATGACCGCCTGGGGAGGGGTGGGGGAGGCGTCGCGATCTATCTACGGTCCCACCTACCGTTCAGTATTATTAGTATGTCGCCGCAACCCCCTCCCCCGGACGCGGCTGAACATCTTATTATTGAAGTTTCCTTAGCTCATAAAAAACTCCTCTTGGGTGTGTTTTATAGTCCTTCCCTTTCCATTAATTATTTCCACTCCTTCGAAACCATCCTTGAAAAACTTGTCCCTATCTATGAACATTCCATCCTTATGGGGGATTTTAACACTTGCCTCCTTAAAAACGACTCCCGAGCCAAGACTCTTCTTTCTATTACTGAATCCAATAACCTTCATCTTCTTTCCCTTAAACCTACTCACTCCCTTCCAAATTGCTCTCCTTCTCTCCTCGATTTAATGTTTGTTTCCTCTCCCAATCTGGTCTTGAAACATGGTCAGTGTGATGCTAGTGCATTCTCTCATCACGACCTAATTTTCCTGTCATACAGTGTGCGGCCTCCTAAACCTAAACCCAAACTTGTGATGCGACGCAGTTTTGCGGGGATAGACACTGAGAGTCTTCACCGTGATGCTAGTAAGATTGACTGGTCTGTCATCCTTTCTGCCGATAATACTGACTCCAAAGTCGATTTATTTACTTCGCTTCTGACACAACTATACGACCAACACGCACCCCTCAAACCAGTCAAACTTAAGCATCTACCAGCTCCCTGGCTCACGGATGACCTCAAGTCACTGTTAATTTTAAAATCGAAAGCAAAAGCCAAATATAAAGCGAATAATAGTGACTTGAACAGGGAAAAGTATGTCAGGATTCGGAATCGTTGCAATACATGTTGTAGAGACGCACAACGACGCCATATTCACTCATCTGTCGAGAACGGCGACTCCAGTAAAATCTGGAAATTCTTAAAATCCATAGGAATTGGTAATAAAAGTAGTAACTCTCTTCCTGATAACTTAAATATAGAACTTTTAAATCAACATTTCACCGATTCTCCACCCACTTTAGATAATAATACAAAATTAAACACACTTTATAATCTTTCTTCTTTATCAATTCCTAATTTTCCACCGTTTCATCTGAGCCAATTCGCTGATGGAGATGTTAAGAAGAGCGTATTGTCAGTGTCGTCTAATGCAGTCGGTAGTGATGGCATCAGTCGTAACATGATCATCCCTATCCTTGACCTTATTATCCCAATCTTAACTCATATTTTAAACTGCTCCATTTCCTCGGGTTCTTTTCCCTCCGCCTGGAAAAGTGCTCAGGTTATTCCTTTACCAAAAAAGCCCAAACCCTCTTCCCACAGTGACTTCCGACCAATTTCTATTTTACCTTTCCTCTCCAAAGTCCTTGAAAAATTAGTCCATCAACAACTCAGTAGTTTCCTTAATAGACATAATTTATTGAACCCTTTCCAATCCGGTTTCCGTCCTGGTCATGGGACGACTACTGCGCTCACCAAAATCACTGACGATATTAGACTCGGCATGGACAACAAGCAGCTCACAGTGCTCACGTTACTCGATTTCAGCAACGCCTTTAGCTCTGTAGACTTCGACTTACTGCTGGGTTTGCTACGCTCGCTTAACCTATCTCCATCTGCGTGTAATTGGTTCCATAGTTATTTACATGGACGCCGGCAGCGAATTTCGCTTGATGACATTTCCTCGTCTTGGCGCAATATCAATGCCGGCGTGCCACAAGGATGCGTCTTGTCACCTCTCCTTTTTGCAATTTTTATTAATACCTTAACTCAATCTTTAACTTCTCTCTACCACATGTATGCTGACGATGTCCAAATCTACACCCAAGCGACTCTGGAAGACTTGCCCAATGCAATCAGTAAGGTCAACAATGATTTGTCTACCATTGTAAACTGGAGCAGGAATTTTGGACTATTATTAAATCCAGCTAAAACACAGACAATCATCATTGGGAGTGCGTCATACGTGTCAAGGATTGATTGGGCAGCTCTTCCGGATGTTTTGTTGGACGGCATACAGATCGGTTACAGTACCCACGTTAAAAACTTGGGTATTTTAATGGATCAAACCCTGTCGTGGGATGTTCACCTGAAGGAGGTCAGCAGGAGGATGTTTGCTTCCGCTGGCTCACTTCGGCGCCTGCGCAACTTTCTGCCTATCCCTACAAAAATAATGCTAGCTCATTCCCTTCTCCTTTCCCATCTTGATTATGCAGATACCTCCTACCTTGACCTTTCCGAAGCCCAGTTGAGTCGACTTGAACGCCTTCAGAATTTTTGCATTCGCTTCATCTTTGGCTTGCGTAAGTTTGACCACGTGTCAGACTATCGCAAAAAACTCAACTGGCTTCCCATCCGCCTCCGTCGTAACTCCCACATCCTTCATCTTCTCTTCTCCGTCCTGTTTGATCCTAAAGCTCCTCACTATCTCAAAGATAAATTTGATTACTTTACCTCTCCTTTCCCTCGCCCTTCCAAAACTTTACTTTTGCGTGTCCCTGTCACGAACACCAAATTTTATGGTCATTCCTTTGCTGTTCGTGCTGTTAAACTCTGGAATGAACTTCCACTAGAAGTACGTCAAGCGCAATCCTTAAGGAGTTTTAAACACCTTCTTAAGTCACACTATCTTTCTCTTGCTTAGCTTCTTCCTCTATTTCCTTACTGTTACCTTATTTTCTTCTTTGTTATATACCTACTACTATATTATATTTGTTCTTTATGATATACTTATTAAATATTTATAATTATGTTTTCTCTTGCTATTTATTACTATATGGTTGTTGTATATGATATTATACATATATTTATAATATATATTGAATATTTATAATTATATTTTTATTTTTTCCTAAAGCCTTATTTTTTGCTCACCCACCTCCTTTTAACGTCTCTCCTTACTTATTACATACGGTGGCCTGGAAGAGATCGCTACTTAGCGATAAGGCCACCGTTTGTACACATTATTTCCTATTAGCTGTACTTTGTGTGTCTCTATGTCTTTTGTGTGTGCAATAAATAATTAAAAATAAAATAAAAATATAGCTCTTTTATAGCGCTTATAAATAGATATCCAAATTTATATATTTAGTGGTCGTTTTACGGTGATTTCTGTAATTTTCCTGTATATGTCAATGTCAATTCAATAAATCGTAAATTGAATTGAATGGTTTGAAGCAAATTTTATGGCTGAAAAGAGCGGTTTTCAATCGCTTTGTAATTTGAAGATTTCATTTATGCATCCACAAAATAGTTAATTGATCATTATTATTTGAATGGGATTGGATAAAGTTTTATTTATATTTTATGTTAATAATGACTATAAAAACCTCTTAACCATAATGTGGTTTTTGTAGATATAGCTTTTGATCGGAAATATAATATTGACGGTAAACTAAGTAAAAATCTAGTTATCGAAAAATAACAATACAGAAATATAGTTCTACGATACTCCGAAAATCGAAATTAAAAGAACAAATGGCTGTTTTTGTGGTCGTGCTCTGAAAAGGGGCAATGGAAAAATGGTAGTGTATAAAAGTGGTTTTGTACATCCGATGTTACAGCTTGCTCTCTATTATGCATTCACTGCCTTACAACGAGGATATTGGTTTACCCTAGTCGGTTACGTTAAAAGGTTTATTTTTTTCCCTTTTAATCCATTTCTTTATATAGACCTGGCGATCGTTATCGATTCAAATTTAGTCGGTGGGTCTTTTACGTGAGCGTAACATTAAAATTTAAAGACTTAAAAATATATAGACGGACCATCTGTCGGTGATCACGCTTGCAAAGTTAAAAGCTCTGCTTAAGTAATACTGAATACATTACGTTATTATCTTATTTCGAATAGGGAATTACACAAATTTCATTCAATTTCCTTAATCTTTATATCAAGTACTAGCTGTTGCCCGCGACTTCGTCCGCAATTACGTCGTTTTTCGTCATTCGTCGTTTAAAAAAAATACGTGACACTTTATTTTTGAATGTTCTTAATTGTCTCTTATAAAATTTAACTACATTAAAATTGAATACTCTGATAAGAAAATCTTAAAATCGGAGGACATCAAAAATCTGAGGAAAACATGAATGAATGTGATTTAAATTCTACATTACTTAGTAATTAAAATAATAATCTAAATTAAATTTAGATTAACAGTTTGAGCGCACCATTATAGAATATGTACCTAAGTAATAAATTACGTTAGTTTACATAGTAACTTTACTAAAAACACGATGACTTTCTTTCGCGCTCGGTACCACAAACTAAGCATGTTTGTGGTACGTGGCCCGCGTCACTTGACCCCCCACGAGTTCCCCTCCGTTGCTATGCGAAAATACATTCGTCGCCCTACTGTAGGAAAAATTGTAATACTGTGGCCTGGGCGTTATAACACGCCCAGGGAATTACTGAGTGCCGATAGACGTCCGTCTATCGGCATTTATACCAATTTTATATTAATATCACTATCTTGAGGAAAAGCTTCTAATGTCGATTTAAAACGCATACATACGAATTAACCTGATGAAACATGTTCTAAAATTGTGAAATGAGTTCAGTTTTAAATTCGAGAAATATTGATTTCTTGTATTCGACTATTCGTCGTAGTCGAATACAAAATATATTTAAAGAAACTTAGGTAGGCCTTCAGGCAAAAGGGATCCTATCAAATGATAAACTTGACCTTGTATCTTAAGCATGAAAGGACCCTCTGATAATTGTTGAGCACCAAAGGATCATTTAAAACGCACTACTATAAGAGCTAATATTGTCTAAGAACTGTTTAGATTGCACATGTTCCTCTAAAACTATCTATTCAAACGAAAGCCGACTCCTTACTCCACTTTAAAGCATTACAAAAAGAACATACTACGTTAATATCGCCTATACAGAACATGATCTGTAATCAATTGTGAGGTTATAAGCAAACCAAATTTTTATATTATTTTGTCGGACCACACCACCGAATTTGTAGATTGATCTTCTATGTTTACCTCTAAGTCATTAAGACTATGTCGAAATCTGTCTGCAGTAAGACGGGCCTCTCGCTATTCGTCCGTTTCAAGAGACCAATAGTTTCAATTCTTAATCTTTCATTAAACAAACTTATTAATCGTTCTTGTCTCAAATAATGGTAATATTCGCGTCCCTACTCTAGTCATTGCTTATGCTCATGTTCATCTTCGAGAGATCGAATAATATTATGGTGCACCCTATTATTTGTCAAACGGTCTTCATATTGAGTAAAAGTTTCAGATTCTCAAGATAAAATATGACGATCGTGATCAGCTGTGAGACGTAGACGTTTCGGTCTCACGGGATAGTACAATATGCCATTTGCGATCAGCTGTGAGACGTTATACCTTCTCAGTGAAGGTTTCGGTCTCACAGGATAGTACATGCCGTTCGCGGTCAGCTGTGAGCCGCAATTCTCGTTGTGAAGCGGTTTCAGGTTCGGCATAACACATGTTGTTTTCGGTCAATAGTAAGCCTCATTACTCTAACGATCCTTGAGAACTCTTATTTCTCATTTTATTAGCTTTGCTTGAATTTCGATATAAAGATTTTTTAGGTGGCACTGATGCGGGTGAATAAAAATTAAGTCAAAACGGACTAAGAGTGTTATAATCATCAATCATCATCATCAATACATATAATAAAATTGTGGAAAAGTGATGTCTGTACAATTAAAATATGTAGAAAAAAATAGCAGGTGTTATTATTATCGAGAAATCGAGAGAAACCATTTTTTTCTCTTAAAAGCTCCCCCCCCTCCCACTTCCCGAACTCCGATTGACCGTAATTTATTTTTCCTTACATTTTTATCATATTCCCCTCCTTTTCTAATGGGTTTCATCCTACTGCGATTTTTTTTGTTTCAAAAATTATCTACCCTGGTGTATAGGTAAATTTTCCACATAAAATGTCCTTTAAATTATGTCGTATTATATTTTTAACCCCCGACGCAAAAAGACTGGTGTTATGTGTATGACCGCTATGTATTTCTGTGTGTGTATGTGTGTCTGTCTATGGCACCGTAGCTGGCTAACGGGTAAACCGAATTAGATGCGGTTTTTTTTTGTTAGGCAGAATATTTTCCGACGCTGGTTCTTAGATAAAGTGTATCAAAATCGGTTCATCCACTTATTATACCTACATAGGGGTAAAAGTGGGAATGAAAAAAATGAAAGCTATAATTTATTTTTAAAGATCGTCGGGAAGTTTATGAAATTATTTATTCCTTTTTCTATACACTTTTCTTCGTCTAAACGGTTTAGTTACGTGCTCTCTCTCTCTTCAGCCTTTAGTTACGTGCGTGAGACAGGAAAGATCTAATTTGGATTTGTTGCTGGATTTGATAAAAACTGAGTATCGATTAAGCTGATCAGTGGCTACACCATACATTATTAAAAACATCCATTTAAGAAAGGAAGGAAATAGAATTTGCTCCTCTCCCCCCCCTGGTTCCTAAAAAATAATATGACATAATTTAAAAGAAATTTTACATAGAATTAGTTAGGCATTTCTTTTTTGATTTTAGATATTATATACTAATCATAATTTTTAATTACAATATGTAGTAACTATTTGGTATAGGTTAGGCATTTCATTTCTTGATTTTCTTTAATAAGTTGGTACGTAAGTTTTTTAGGTCAGTTTAGTAAGAAATTTTAATAACAATTCTTTTAATTATTTATGGTAGTACGTCTTTACTCAATAATAGTATGTTAAGTAGTAATTCAGCATGGGCGTAGCCACGGTGGGGCTGGGTGGAGCGCTTACCCTGGCTTTGATCTGGTAGGTACTAATTGTGAAGGGGAGTGGGCGTGGTCGTGGGATTGGGACTGAACGTGGCATATGGCGTGGGAGTGGGCGTGGGAGTGCGAGTGGGCGCGGGAGTGGGAGCATGAAAATAATGATGAACATGAAAATGATTTTTTATTGTTGCCCCACCCTGAGCCCATGGTCATAGGTCCCATAGTCACTATTCCACGCGAACGAAGTCGCGGGCACAGCTAGTAGACAAATATAATCAGAAAGCTTTGAACTCCTAAGCTCAACCATAAAAGGTACTAATTGTGAAGGGGAGTGGGCGTGGTCGTGGGATTGGGACTGAACGTGGCATATGGCGTGGGAGTGGGCGTGGGCGTGGGTGTGGGAGTGCGAGTGGGCGCGGGAGTGGGAGCATGAAAATAAAAATGAACATGAAAATGTTTTTTTATTGTTGCCCCACCCTGAGCCCATGGTCATAGGTCCCATAGTCACTATTCCACGCGAACGAAGTCGCGGGCACAGCTAGTAGACAAATATAATCAGAAAGCTTTGAACTCCTAAGCTCAACCATAAAAGATAGACATTTATGATGTCGGGAGATATTTTTTATATAATATGGAGAACACTTCTTTCATACTTGATTTCTGTGTAGCTTTAACTATTAAGGTTGCACACGCGACGAAAGCTTAAAATGGAGTTACTGCTCTGCTCACGAATATGAAAAATAATTGTACCAAGTTTCGTTTAAATCCGTCGAGTAGTTTTTGTTTCTATAACGGTTATACAGACAGACAGACGGACAAAAATTTTTGGCGTCCTCGTGATAGTTATTTAGGAAATATATTTCATGTACAGAATTGACCTCTACAGATTTAATATAAGTATATAAGTATACATATATTTAGATTCCAATTTCCATGTAACGTTAAATTCGACTATACAATAACTAACAGACAACGCAGGTTACTCTCGTTTCCGTAAGTTGAGGCGGCTACATATTCGGTCCTCATAACATCACTTTTTGTGAACGAAACGACAGCGCGGTTTAATTCGATGCCAACACCATCAGAAAAAAGGAAATATTTTTAATTGTGAAAAAATATTATGATTTACACTATTAATACTATTTTAACATTAACACAAAATATAAGACTGTGAGTGTGTAAAAATAAATCCAGCTAGTTTCACATCACACTTATGTTTATAATTAGGTATACGACATGAAAATATATTAATTACCAAGCAATAATCATACAGATAAATACTGAACAAAAGTATTAACAGTCAAAGTATATTTTTACTAACAACATGTAAATGATGAAGGAATAATAATTATTAACAACGAACTAACCTTTTTGTATTAGAGTCCCGCCTCGTGATCGAATTTTTAAAACACGAAGATTTTTAAAAATGTACCCAATGAACACAATCAATATTAGATTAACTTTGGATTAACTGTAATGGTGTCTAGTTTGACTTAAAATAATAAACATCTACCCTCACTTTTAAAAATGTAGTATATTCACACGAATTATAAGCGCACCTTATAGGGAAGGGAAGATATGGGTTAAAGAGTTAAATAAATAAATAACATCATTATATTTAAATTATTAATTTTTAACATTGTGTTCAGTAGTGTTAACATATAAATTGATTTGATTTTTACGAAATCTCATAGATGGCGCTGATTCAAATTTGTCTTTATACTACTAAGATTCATTAAACAGTTTCTCTGCCCAAATTACGTAAATGACGTAGTTTTTATAGTGTAAAGCTAGATAATAGCATGGCTTACTCAAAAACAACATTTAAACATGAGTCTTTAGATTGTACGCTGTCGTAGTACACGGAATACGTAAGAAAAGTAAAGGTTCACAGCTCCTCCCCCGGAGGTGATAGCATGATAATATGTTTAAAAAAGCCTCACCCGACCTGTTAGTAATATTCATGCAAAATTTGAAGTCAATCTATGCAGTACTTTTCGAGATTAGCCCGGACAAACATACAGACAAACAGACAAACAGACAAAAATTCTAAAAACTATATTTTTGGCTTCTATATCGATTATAGATCATGGATTATGTATTCTTTTAAAAAAAGATTCAATGTACAGTTTTGACTTTCCTACGATTTTATTATATGTATAGATTGGAATTATAATTTACTTTTTTGATTTATGAGATGATAATATATTGACTAGATTCCTATCTTATTTTAACTAATAATCTACGGTATTTTCAAAATTCCTTTGATATGAGTATTTCTATATTACTCAATGATACCCACATTTCGAGGGTGATAAAAAAAGAATTACTTGTGAGTCACCCCAATTCGATTAAAAGCAGTCAGATCGACCCTCTTTTTCAAAATAGAAGAAGTTATTCCGTGTAACATCTTCGAGTGAAAGTTCTACTAAAATTGGTCCCTCGGTTTCGGAACCTAGAAGTATTTAATTGATGTTAAATAAATTAGACACTGCAAGATACTTAAACTTCAACCCTTTAACCAAAGCACGAATTTTGAATCCTGCAGTTACCGTAAAAGGTTAATAATTGCATTCTACGTGTTTACAGTCTAGTATTAAATATTTTGTCCTGTAGGTATTATATCCTTCACAACCTCGTATATTGTATCTCATTTTGTGGATAAATAAAAACATCCACCAAATTGCTTTCCAAACAAACGGAGCCCTTAATACCTCTCCTCTATGAGTATATTTTAATGAAATATATAACAGTGATAAAGCTTATTACGCACTCTCCTTATTTGATGAGACATGACACGAATATGGCTTTATAAGCGACGAAATCGCCAAGAAAATATTGATGTCACGTACACGACACACATAAATAATGTCTGACGTTTCCTTTGAAAATTATTTCCTAGAACGTGTGAAGGAACGCATTAATTACGTAGCAATTAATTGTAGAAACAGCCTGTCATGTTGCAAATTTTGCGGTAACTATTCAAGCTAGAATAGTTTTTATACAAACGTTTAAAGTAATGTTTCTATTGTAAGAAATACAGACTTTTGATTGTCAAGAATGAGAGAATTTATTTTCTAGTATAATAATAGGAAACACTAATATTTGCTTTGCGTTCATGTATCTCGTGTTTATAAGAATGTTATGTCTAATTTTCTTATTCTGATAACTTAATGATAACTTCGTCTAGAACCTACCTATTATTTTATTATCACCTTTGTTTAGTTTTTAATATGGTCGAGAGAGTATCGGTCAATTAAGGAAAGCTGGCATGTTCACAGTACTCACACTTATGCAATTTCACTTACAGTATGTTCAAAAATAAATGCGACTCTAGTTTCATTTTAGACTTGAATTGTAAAATGGGTGCGTTGTAGATAAATATATGCAAATATAATTATGAAAGCTCTCACAATTGATTTACCTGTAAAATTATAATTTAAAAGTAAATCAATTGATGAAGTTAATTATTTATTCTAATAATAATCAATTGGATAAAAGTATTAATAATCATTCAATTATCAAATAATAATTAAATTTCAGGTCATAAAAACAATACAAATAACACGTGCGCTCACTCCCAACACACGGATGGTTGTTTTGATAATGATTTAAATAACGGACGTCTTCTGCAGTTGCGGAGCAGTCTTGTCCTGACTTTGGTCGAGTAAAGATATCTAAGAAATATTATATTTGTCTTAAGTACGTAATACCTACCAATACGCGCTAACAAATATGTGTTACATGTTTATTGTATAATTTTCACATTATTGGTTTTAAACTCAAACTCAAACATTTATACAATTAGACTTCTTCTAGAAGCACTTTTGAATCGTCATAACAGTTTAACAGTTTTAACATTTACCACCAATTCAGAAAGCAGTATCTATAGAGAAGAAGAAGAATCTATTTAATCATAATCGTAATCTTCTACTTCACTGAAACTTTCATCGCTCGAAGAACTCGCCGTCGGAATTTCTTAATGTTATTATAAATGAGTCAGTGTAATTATCTACTTTTGGTTCTAATTGAATATATTTTTCCTCATGTTCTCGCGTCTTTCTCCAAACGTCACTAAACATATCCAGACTAATAGCATTTGCTTCCTTTCTAAATAATTCTTCCACAGTTTTCAAGTTAAAGTTCACATTTTGTGATGCTACTTTCCCTTTAATTATGCCCCATAGTAACTCTATTGGGTTCTGGAAGGTATGGTGGAAGGCGCAATACACTATGTCCATGATCTTTGAGGATTGCATCAAGTAAAAATTGTGTATAGTTTGGCTTATTTTTTTTAATAATGTGATAACTCTGATTATTAATTAGTAATTTGATTTTTGAAAAAAAAAATGCCGATTTTAGTCAAAATTTATATTTTTATAACAAGATCCTTATCATCCAAATTTCCACCTTGGTGAGAAAAATTGACATTTCTAATGAAAATGAACAAAAAATTTAATGATTTTATTAAATACTGTAAAATAGTCTATAATTCTTCCATTTACTGTATCACAAAATTCTTCATAGATTTTTAGATATTCGTACTACACCAATTACATCACCCTGTATTTATAAACAATTGCAAAATATGACACATACATAGACCGGGAGATACTGACACAAAATTTCGGGTCATTTGTAACAGAATGGCGGTTCTACAGAGGTCTTATTACGCAATGACTAAAAGAAAAATGATGGTCAGAACGCTGGTACCGGCGGACTAGTCGCGTGGGCGTTAGTCGAACTCGTCGGATAAATAGCGAAAGTCAAACGATTTGTAACACAAAAATTTTAGAATTTACCGATAGCCCATAAAAAAGATGTAGGCGGTAGTACGGTTTGGAATCGGAATCGGAATTGGAATTTGGAAGCGGTTTGGAATCGTCCGAAAAGTATGGCGTGGCGATTTTAGTAAATGGCTGCACGACGATGGTTACCTGTGCAAAAGTTAGCCCGGTACAAATGGTTGAATTGTTTTTTTTAAATCAACGCATTCACGTCGGTATGGCGGACTGTAAGTCACATCGTAAAAGTATGGCATGACACTACCGCCTACATCTTTTTTAAGGGCTATCGGTAAATTCTAAAATTTTTTTGTTACAAATCGTTGGACTTTCGCTATTTATCCGACGAGTGTGACTAACGCCCACGCGACTAGTCCGCCGGTACCAGCGTTCTGACCATCATTTTTCTTTTTGTCATTGCGTACTAAGACCCCTCTAGACCGCCATCCTGTTACAAATGACCCGAAATTTTGTGTCAGTATCTCCCGGCCTAACATGTGCAATGTGTAAATGTGTTGACGTTCCAGCTCTTCTTAATGGGCCTATACACCTACTATTCGCTACCGCTCGATTATTGAGTTGTTTACTTTCAGATAATTATGGAAAATGTAGCTGCTGCATTTTTTCTTAAAATATGACTAAAACTACTTAATATTTCTGAACTTAATACATTACGCACAGCGTTATTGAAGAAGCATATTTTCAAATATAAATTAATTCAATAATATACTGCCGTCGCAAGAAAAAAGGGCACAACTAACATTTTTTGAAAAACTGAGTTATATACATATTTGGAACTAGCTGTGCCCGCGACTTCGTCCGCGTGGAATAGTGACTGCATAGTAGTTACTACTTAACTTTTATTGAATAAACACGTACTACCATAAATAATTAAAAGAACAGTTAGTACAATTTATTACTAAACTGAGCTAAAAAATAAAAAAAATAAGTGCCTAATTAATTTTCTACGTAAAATTTATTTTAAATTATGGCATATTATTTTTTAGGCACCAGGAGGGAGAGGAGCAAATTTATTTACCTTCCTTCCTTGTATGGATGTTTTTGACAATATATTGTGCAGCAACTGAGTGCCGAGGCAAACGTCAAAACGTAAAGGAATAGAATCCGCTATCGATACTAATTGACATAAGCGTATGATGTTTTGCTAAGGATTTGTTCACCCTACCAACGACGACGACGACCACGAACAAAATTTTCATCCAGTCGCAATTTAATAAAATTGTGCAAAACACAATTAAAAATCAATTATTAAAATTTACTGTCGTTCTGGTGATTGGAATTTTTATTTTTGAGATCAACGATGAATGAAAAAATAGATTTTTCGAAAAAGTGGCTCCTAGAAAAAAATGTATGTGAATATAAATTTATAAAGAATAGAAAAAATTCGATCACGAGGCGGGACTCGAACCCGCATCCTTCGCGCCATTCCGGGGCGGATGCCTCACCAACTCAGCCACTCGTGACCCGCCCGAGTGATCGAATTTATTCTATTCTTTCAGTTTTATGTGTCTGAAGGGACACACCGCGCGCCATCTATTGAGATGATTAACAACCATTTCAACCAATATGAAGCACTTTTCAGTGAATACAATATTGTAGCGATGGAACACGACCTTTTTTGTTGAATTTATATTTTTGGTTTTATGGCATTCAAATGCTTTATAAATATAAATTTATAAAGAATAGAAAAAAAACTTCGGTTTCTTATTTTCATTTAATATTTTCAAGTGAGCGAGACCTACCTCTACCTCCATAATACATTCCTACATCTGACATCTTTTAAGTTGGGCCGTAACCGTGCATAAATTGTAATGGACCACAGTGGCAAAAGAAGTGGTATATTTAAGAAAAAAAATTGCCAAGGGCCAGGCCTATGTGGCTTTGAGAAGAGTTCAAAATTTCCAGGGTGTGGCTATCCTCTCGCTCCCATGTCCCCCTCTTCTTTCACAGACTTTCAACCCTTCCCTTTCCATCCCTAGTAAATGGCAGAACCGATTTTGATGTAAATAATATTATCTAATTGTACCTATATGTACACGTCATATCCTATCGTTTGATGCTCCATTTGGTTTATTTATCTAACCACTGTCACCCCTAAAGTGCCCTATATGTAAAAAACGGATGAACCGATTTCGATAAAACATTACTAATTGTAATTCACCCGTTATGCACATTCATTTGATATATCACTTAGGTAGGTACTATCACAATATTTGACAACATTCGTTTCTTTCATTCCCACTTATACCTATACAGGGTGTAATCGTTAAGTGTGCACAGGCGATTTTTCCGTAAGTATTACAGATAACAAAAAACTTTAAACTGATATCGAAAGTACTTAACCTAATGAGTAAAATGGCGGTAATAAATTTTTAAAAATAAATCGAGAAATATCAAAAAAATTATCTTTAAACCCTCCCATTCATTAAGTATGAAATATGAATATCCCATATACCTACATTTAACATGAAAGATTTTAGCTTTTTTTTTTCTTTTTTTGGTTTTCTGCTTTAATTACTTCGCAAATTTGAAGTGACATTTTCCACATTTTTCCGGACATTTTCACGCATTTTCCGGATATTTTCCGGGAATTTTCCAGGCATTTTCCGGACATTTCCCTGACATAGCCTGTAAATGTCTGGAAAATCCCCGGGAAATGCTCGGAAAATCCCCGGAAAATGTCTGGAAAATCCCCGGAAAATGCCAGGGAAATGTCCGGAAAATGTCTGGAAAACATCGGGAAAATCCCCGGGATATGCTCGGAAAATCCCCGGAAAAAGCCTGGGAAATTCCCGGAAAATAACCGGAAAATGCGTGGAAATTTCCGGAAAAACCGTGGAAAATCCCTGGAAAAGGCCTGGAAGATATCCGGAAAATGCGTGAAAATGTCCGGAAAATATCCGGTAAATGCGTGGAAAATCCCCGGAAAATGCCAGGGAAATGTCCGGAAAATGTCTGGAAAACATCCGGAAAATCCCCGGGAAATGCTCGGAAAATGCCTGGGAAATTTCCAGAAAATGTTTGGAAAATCCCGGAAAATAACCGGAAAATGCCAGGGAAATGTCTGGAAAATATCCGGAAAATGCGTGGAAATTTCCGGAAAAAGCGTGGAAAATGCCTGAAAATGCGTGGAAATTTCCGAAAAAAGCGTGGAAAATGCCTGAAAATGCCCGGAAAATGCTCGAAAAAAGCGTGGAAATTTCCGGAAAAACCGTGGAAAATCCCTGGAAAATGCCTGGAAAATATCCGGAAAATGCGTAAAAATGTCCGGAAAATATCCGGTAAATGCGTGAAAATGTCCGGAAAATATCCGGAAAATGCCTGGAAAATCGCCGGAAAATGCCTGAGAAATGTCCGGAAAATGTCTGGGAAATGCGTGGAAAATCCCCGGAAAATGCCAGGGAAATGTCCGGAAAATGTCTGGAAAACATCCGGAAATCCCCGGGAAATGCTCGGAAAATCCCCGGAAAAAGCTTGGGAAATTCCCGGAAAATAACCGGAAAATGCCTGGGAAATGCTCGGAAAATGCGTGGAAATTTCCGGAAAAACCGTGGAAAATCCCTGGAAAATGCCTGGAAAATATCCGGAAAATGCGTGAAAATGTCCGGAAAATATCCGGAAAATGCCTGGAAAATCCCCGGAAAATGCCTGAAAAATGTCCGGAAAATGTCTGGGAAATGCGTGGAAAATCCCCGGAAAATGCCAGGGAAATGTCCGGAAAATGTCTGGGAAACATCCGGAAAATCCCCGGGAAATGCTCGGAAAATGCCTGGGAAATTCCCGGAAAATGTCTGGAATATCCCGGAAAATAACCGGAAAATGCCAGGGAAATGTCTGGAAAATATCCGGAAAATGCGTGGATATGTCCGGAAAAAGCGTGGAAAATGCCTGGAAAATGCCCGGAAAATGCTCGGGAAATCCCCGGAAAATATCCGGAAAATGCGTGAAAATGTCCGGAAAAAGCGTGGAAAATGCCACTTCAAATTTGCGAAGTAATTAAAGCAGAAAACCAAAAAAGAAAAAGAAAGCTAAAATCTTTCATATTAAATGTATATGGGATATTCATATTTCATACTTAATGTATGGGAGGGTTTAAAGATAATTTTTTTGATATTTCTCGATTTATTTTTAAAAATTTATTACCGCCATTTTACTCATTAGGTTAAGTACTTTCGATATCAGTTTAAAGTTTTTTGTTATCTGTAATACTTACGGAAAAATCGCCTGTGCACACTTAACGATTACACCCTGTATATAGGTATAGTAAATGGATGAACCGATTTTGATTAAATATGTCTAATTATACTTTACACGTCATGCCCTTTCATTTCATATGTCACTTGAGTCAAAATTCACTTTTTTTATTATCTACCACTTTTATACCTATATCAAATAAATGGATGAACCGATTTTGATAAAATTTGACTTATTTTTACTGATAGGTCGTTCACTTTCATTTAATATATCACTAAAGTATATTCGACAACTTTAGTTATTTTCATTCCCACTTTTACACAATAAATGGATGAACCGATTTTGATACAGTTTATTTAAGAACCAGCGTCGGAAAATATGCTGCCTAACAAAAAAACATCATCTAATTCGGATTACCTGCTAGCGAGCTACGGTGGCACAAACACACACACACACAGCGGTCAAACACTTATCACCCATATTTTTGCATCGGGGGTTAAAAATATAATATTATAAATACGACATAATTTATAGGACATTTTATGTATAAAATTTACCTAGAAATAAGTATAATTTTAATTTGACCCCTCCCCCCTACTACCTCAGCTTACCCCCCCACCCTTGGGGACTTTCGATATGATCACTTGGACATAACTGTAGCGTATAACAGATAACTTACGTTTTATCGTACACTGTATGTGTACCATAGAATGCCTTAGCAAATGTTCGCCGTGAGTACTTAAATGGTCATAACTTTTTTATTTATGAACCGATTGACATGAAATAAACACTAAATGTTAAATGAAGATTACCACAATATGTTAGTGAAAACCGCATCGAAATCGGATAAGCCGTTTCTGAGATTAGCGTGTTCAAACATACAGACAAACAGACAAACAGACAAACAGACAAACAGACAAACAGACAAACAGACAAAAAATTTTTTAACTACAGTTTTGGGTTTGGGATCGATTTAATAATAACCCCTGCTAATTTTTTTTTACATATTTTCATTGTACAGACACCACTTTTCTAGAATTTTATTATATGTATTGATCAGGAAAAAAAGGCGCATCTGCTCAATTTTTTGTAGAATTTTATCTCCAAGGAATCCAGAGATAAAAATTTATAAAAAGGCACAAATGACACAAATATTTTCGTTGTATCTAATTTAAAAGGCACTAAAAACTACTTTCAAAAGGCACATCTACAACATAACACAAAGAAAAGGCTCAAATGCCAGATGTGCCCTGTCTACTTAATAAAAGATCCTTGCATGTTTCAATTAATTAACGTATAAAAGGCACAAATAACGAGTTGTGCCTTTTCTTTTAACTATTTGCGATTAGGGGTGAGGAAAGGAGGGCAGAGTTTGGTCGAAACACGCCAGTTGTGCCCACAGTCAATTATGCCTTTTCTGTGTAGTAAGTGATATTTTATAAATATTTTATTTTTTAAGTTGAAAGGGAAAATTTAAATTTATTAAATAATTAATTATATACGTATATAAAAACTAAAAAGTAAAATAATATATAATACTACTAACCTTCACGCATATATGTCATCAATTTTTTTTCTAATAAGCAATGAGACCCATTGCTTATTAGATTACGCTATGAAGCAGAATATGGTAAAAACTTTAAACCCAATTATCTCAGTTCCACCAAAATGCTAGATGTGCCCTTCTCTCGTACGACGGCAGTATAGATATTTTTAAAGCTGTGCAGAAGTATAAGACCGTAACCTTTTACACGCGCTGCCTTTCCTTAACTGCCATGAACAAATTAATTTGTAAAATAAATAATTCAGTCCCTTTCCTGATTACATATTGTCAAATTTCTGCGAATTCTTAATGACTAAAATGTCCATGTTATCCCCAAGAAATTAAGTATGTTTTGAATAAAAAATATATACAGAAGTAGTATTCCTTTAATGTGTTTATTTTGTTAAATTAAATAAAGACGTTGGTTTAACACTAAGCAAAGTGAGTCATTTAGATAATCCAGCTTTGAACATTTGCTTAATGTTGTTTAGAAACACTAAGTTTATTTGATGTTGGAGCAAAAAAACGACGGGTGTAAGAGGTTTCTTTGCCCCATCACATAAACAACACTAATTAATTTTCGTTACAAAAGGAACTTTGTCGAGATTTTGAATTAATTTCATTAAATTGGTCATCAGGGATTTTGTAATTTAATATTCTTATTAAGGTTATCTCTCATACATAATGATGTTATATGCTTAGAGTGAAATTAAACTTTTTTAAGCTTAATAATTAAAATTGGAGGGAAAATATAACGCTTGGAGTGTTGTATATGAATCATTTTTTGTCCACCGTTGAATAAAAAGTAAATGCTTCAAAAATATAGGAGTCTGAGAAGTTACTTTGATACGAGAATTTAAACGCTTATTTTAATGATTTATTAAAATTTCTTAATACCTATTTAATTGTTAGGATTTATTCTCACAATTATGCACTTATCCATGAATTTGACTACACCAACCTTTAGGGAAAGAGCGTTAATGAAATAAAATATTATGAATATTTTTTTTCACATTTTGTAAACACTGTTCACGTCCATCCTTTCAATACCACTCATCAAGACTGATGATGTAAACGTTCAAATTTGACTAGGAAAATAATACAATAATGGACCCTCTTCACAATGAGCAGCGTTGGGCGTATAAAGGCAATCACGATAGTGTAGACTGTAGAGGGCCTCAATGTCTATGATCGGCCGTCATTGTAGATGTTATATCAAGATCGCCGTAATGGTAGAAAACATCGACGATCATTTGTTGGGCCAACGCTGCCCATTGTGAAGAGGGCCAATAACACAGGATACATACCCAATTGGCTGAACAAACACAGCGCCGCCGGGAGCCACATCACTGCTGTCCCTTTTCACATAATTACCTAACCACTATATCACTTACATCACATGGATTCGTTCGTATCACTTCACTTCACTGTCACTGTGTTAGTAGACTTCTGTAAAGAGAGAATGGTATGGAATTGTTTGGTGGTAAGAAATTATTATAAAACAATGCATTACATTATTGTAATTTATTTAATATAAATGCACAAAAAATGTTTAAAATAGGCAACCTCTTCCCTTATTATCTTAACCAGACAGTCTGAAATTGAATTTAAAATTAAATTTTGGACGTATTTTTCAGAAACATACTAGTTAATAACATTCAGAAACGAACTAGTTAATAACATAGCTATTCGTTAATATAAATAATAACACAATAATATATAACAAATCCTCTGTCAATCTGTGTATCAGTCAAAATTACTAAATATCCAATGATTATTAAATAACATAACCATTTTCATTAAGCATCATGATAGCAACTAATGAAATTAAAATATACTACAAAAACAGCGAATATAATTCAGTTTAAAATATTTAAATTTTATACCAAGGATACTTCACCATTATAGTGATCAAATTGCCTTGTTAAAGTACGAAGTTGAATTCTTGTAATATTTTATAATTTATTTGATATATCGTATTTCCGGACTCAAAATTTATTCAGTGAAGTGATAAAATAACTGAATATTCGTTATAACTCCACGTTGACTCAGTATGAACGTTCCAGTATTAGATTTCAAATGTAAACTTGGGTTTCATATGATAATTAAACAATCTAGATGGTATTATTCGGAATAATCTCCGATATAGATAGCCGTTTGATCTCGTATCTGAAGCTCTTCCGTATGGAATTGATTGGAACGTCAATGTAATCAATGTTGGTGGAATATCTAGCCAGATCGAAAACTAGTTTTGTGCTACTCTGAAATCAAAGCGAAGCATAGTGTAACGTACACCATTTAGAGGGATCAAGCCGAGATCACTTTTGGGTTGTAGCAACGTGCTGAATGAAAAAATTCAAATACGGTAAAACAATGGTTTTAAACTAAAACTTTAAGAGGAGTTAGAAACTCTAGGCAGTTAAATGAACTTAATTAAATTTCATGAAAACTCACTTGAATAAAAAATTGATGATAAAATTACTTTGAAAAATATCATGTACTATAAGTACGCTGTACGTATATAATATAACTAGTTTAAAAGGATTATAAAGGCTTTATAATTACTATAAATTAAGTCTAGAAATAAATAAAAAGATTTAAAATCTCTGACAAAGAAAGATTAGTCGTCTAGCAATCGCCTGAAGTCTAATTGAGTCGAACACGAAACAAAAGGAAAAATCTCAGAACAAACGTACTCAATTTTTGCCTCCTATTTCGCTATTATGTCGAGAAAATACGGGAAAATAATAGTATAAGTAATAAATGGAGACCGGAAACTATGGCTAATATTTTTCATTAAAGAATGGCGGAGAAAAGAATTCTCGCTTTCAAGTATTGCGAATTTATACTTCCCCAATCGACTGCAGGCTAAGAAGGGACCGAGATGATATAAATTTGCAAGGAATGCGGAGTTGCGAAGACGTTTTCGAAGCGCCCAATAAAAGCGTTGAATAGTGCTATTGAGATCTTACGTTCGACGATAAATATTCTCCGAGGCTTGTATTTCTTTTGATAAACAGTGTCGTGAGCTTATTTCTTACCTGTACAGTCATTGCGATGGGGAGTCTACAAATCTCGTAAATAGACCTACTATTTAGATTTATCTCTGAACTACTTACGTTGTCCACAATTTGGGATTATCTACACAGGTCTATAAACTTGAAGAGTATAGTAAAAAATTGGAATAGGTACTTCATCCTTATATTATGTCATGCGTGGGATATCTTTGTTGGCGTTTTCATTGGGATAATATGATATCATTTCGATGTGAACCTTTTGTGATGGAGAGCGGTATAATAGACAAGTTTGGAGAAATCTGCCCGAGCTAAATTGTCATATCATATTATGCGGGCCATATTTAACTTTGGTATTATATTTTATAGTATTGAATATATGTAAATTAAAGTGGTAAATATTATAATTTAGAAAGTTAAAGGAGATGTATACCTCGAAATGAACTATTATGAATTGATTGGAAATTACAGTTTCATAAAAAATATATTTACAAGAAACAGGTAGGTACAGTTAATATAGTGACCTTCGAACTAGTGGTAAACTGTGTTTCGAAGGCAAGTCTTTATAGAAACTCTTCGAGGTAATTAATAATATTGATGGAGGCTGTGTACTAAGTTTTATCAATAATTTTTCCTATTGAAAACAAAGAAAATACACACCAAAGGGACACACACACACAAATACACTTTAAAATAAAAACAATGTGAATAAACTGTGAAAATCCTGACTGACTACATTGAAGCGCTCGGAACTTAAAATTTTGCATAGAGATTTCTTTTAGATCTTAGACGACGGATAACGGATTTACCGCGTCTCCGTATTCTAGATAAAAATTTCAAAGGAAATTTATGAGCACCTTATCTGATATTATAGCCTCATCATTCTCTAAAATCGTCTAACTTATCCGTGAATATTTTTAAAAGCTCTCACTTGAAGTAGCAAGTTTTGAGATAAACAAAACGATTGACACTACGGAAGTTCTTGAGTTCAATTTAGCATTGCAACTATAGTTTTAAAAAGAAACAAATCTGCAAAATATAGGCAAAAAAAATATAGGTACGTAACAAATAAGATTTATCGGGAACCAATGATGGACAATAATAAAAAAACAATCAATTAAAACCAACCATTGCATATTATATTAATTGGCCATTCGAATTACATTAGTATCTCATCATTACAAATTATTAACATTGACTCGTTTTATAAAAACAAATATATTCTATAAATAATTAGTTTTCCGAATAATAACTTCTATATTATTTGTTTTACACCCTACATTTATACTTTATTAGAAAATTCCTTGTTTTCATCTATCGCAACCCTCAGGTGTAAATTATCTAGGTAGGGGAGTAATTGCTTAGTAGGCAAAATTTGTATTACACCCTTAAAGGGTTTATCTTGCTTTTACTGACTTTGAACATGATAAAGGGGAGGTGGACACGAGTGGGTTATGACATGTTTAAGCTCAGTTTTTCATACAGTTTATGACCTCGGCGGTCGCCTGCGGCAATCCTTACGTGTGAAGCGTGTAAATAAACTATCCATTCACAGCTTATCCTTTTTCGAAAACACAGGAAAATGTATGGAGATTACAAACACATACCTCTTATATATCTAGAATGTTTATTCGATGTTTTACACACTATTAGAAGCATGTGCAATATCGAGACGAAAGCTTTTGTTATTTTTTCAATTTAGGAATTTCATTCGAATTACGGTACTTTAAATTCATGAAAGCGTACAAATTAAATATTTCCAGCTAGTTTTTTAATCAGAAACGAGATTAAATTCAAAACTGTTTCCAACGAAAAATCGGGAGTTTTTATAAAACCTAGAAAAGTTTTGTAACATTTCATCTGTAATTGAATAAAATTGCGTCGTCTCGTCGCGTTGCCGTCAATTACATTTGAAATATTCAAAGATTCCTCTCGAATTTGGACCTTTATTTAAAATACGATTTCGCCGGGCCGCGTTGTGGACGTAAAAATTTTACGTTTCGGAAAAGCGTTTGTGCAATCAGAACGGATTGTGTGGTGAGACTTAGCCGAGCCGCGTTAAGCAACGTTCCCGGAAAACATTCGCCGTAAAATCCTATTATCGGTTTTAAACTTTTGAATTTTCAATATTTATCCTTCCGTGCCGCATCGCTTTTCACATTGATTATGCATCGCTAGAATAGCAACCGGGGATTTAATGGAAGCTTTACTGGTGAGTAATACCTATAGCTTGAGCGGTTCTATTATCGTTGAAAAAACAAAGATTTAGAATCAAATCTTTACAAAACTTATTTCAAATGTAAAATATAGATACTTTTAACAAAATTTAATTCGCATTACTTTGTAGTCATATATCGTATTATAATAAATTCCTATCGAAAATCCGATAGAAATCTAATCCAGTGACCGAAAAAGCATATTTTTTATTACAGAGTTCTCATTTTCCGCAGCTATTAATATCCAGTGGAGGGCTCCTCCAACGCAACGCTTAATTAAGCAGATACGCCGAGTTAATTATAGGCGAGTGCACTTTTCATTGCTAAAAAGAGGCGCGTATTTACTTTATAATTATTGTGAAATTAGATTACTTTTAAGTGCTTGCCGCCTTCGATAGAAAATATGAGCAAAGGCTATTTTTACCTTCGTATACTATTTCATTAAAAAAATGATGGCCAGTTTTACAGCTTCTAGATTAATTAAGTTTAGCCTATCTATCTGTTAACGTGATGATAACGTTTATGATTCATCAAAATGTGTCAAGTAGGTTATCAGCAACTGAAACCAGCCTTTAATATTGACGTAGGTACACTACTATAATATATCCTTCATATTATCTATACAATTACACGTGTTTAAAACCTATAATTATTATTGGAATGTTGAAAAATGGACATTCATTATTAAAACTAAGTATAATTTTGTACGGCAGTTATTTTCCGAAGTCTATAATTTTCAGAAGAGGTGTTTAAGATATAATGTATGACTTTCTATCTACATAATACTAAATTTGGATTTATAAGTAAATTGTGTATAATTTAAATGTGTTCAAATTATTGGTTGGTGTTGTAATTATACAACACCAAAAAATTCTGGAAGTTGTATGTAATAATTATATTACATACGTGTCTACTGTTGACTTTTGGTATTGTTTTTGTTACAGGTGCAAATAAAGTATTTTAAATAATTCATTTATTCTTAGATCTAAGCTATTTATATTGAAGTAAACTATTGCATTAATGGCGATATTAAAAATGCTATGTGTAAAAAATAATGCAATATTATAGCAAATGTTCAAATAGCGATTTTATTTCTAAAAAAAAAAATTGGTTGTCTGTAAAGTCGGTTTACTGACGATAGTTGAACGTGACAACGTCTTAAGGCCGATTGTGCTTCTTTGTCGGTCGTTCCGCGCTCTCGCTTGCACTATGGAACGCCTCAGAGCGAGGTAACGCCGCATGAGTCATGTTGTTTCGTGCGTGCAGCTGGCTCTATCGAATTATAAGACGTTGTCACGTCAAATAATATTTTTTAGGAAAACAAAAAATTCTCAGTTTATCGATAATCCCACGCTGAATATTTGAAAAGAATATTTGGTAAAACAAAAAATAAAATTTAACAGCACTAAAATGTTAGTAATAAAATATTTGTAAAATATATCAGTTTACGTTGCAATATTCTGTAAAATACGGAACGCAAACATTTTGTAAACATTCATTCATTTAGAATAGGCTAATTCATTTAAACAAACATTGTTTGCCTAATAATAATAAAATTGTTTTACAACCTCTCAGTTTGGTCTCATTCCCGCCTCTGAAAAATTTTGAACCATTATTTATTCCTACGGGAGCCAGTGAGCGAACAATTGCCACAAGGTACCAACTACTAAAATTATTTCACTATTTTCTTTTATAAAATTCGCATTTTACTATTTCAAAAGATAAGAAAGCTATAAAGAAAACACTTAAGCAGTTTTATTGTAACACAGCCTTATAGAAAATGAACTTTTTTGAGAAAACTGATTACAAAACATCCTTTGATAAATCTCAATAGTGAATAAATTAGAAAAAGAAATGTACGTCTGAATTATTAGTGGATAGAGCTTTGAGTTAGTATATGAGGGTATTTGAATTATTAATCCTACGCGCATATTATATTATACTTGCGACTAGTGGAGAATGATCAATCAGTGTCGAACTGTCGGACTGGAAACACGTATAGGCGTAGTATAGTACTTAGTATAGTAGGCATTAGTTTTGTAATTACATACCTTACATTATCACTTGAAATAAGGCCTAAAATATTATAGGTTTCACCAAGCTTCAAGTTTATATCTGAAAGTTATTTGATTTTTTTATATGAATTTATTTTTATTAAACACTTATGACCTATAAGATCAAGGGTCAAAGAGCCATTGCCCATTATATCGGAAAATAAAAATACGTACCTATACACTTAATTACTATAAAATTTCTGCGGAGACTGGCCCTTGACCTAACATATGATGGCACTCGAGAAAAAAAGTAATTTACAACGTTCAACTCGAAATTTATCGACTTTACGAGACCTTGTACAAATTTGTGATTGTATATTGCTTCTGTAAATAAGTTTGGTAAGCGTACATCGATAGCGAAGTGTGTCAACTGCAGCGGGGTGCCAAAAAGTATGGCATTCGGGTCAATAGTGCTCTGATAAGAAATAATTCTCTGCAACTTGGAAGGAATATACAATGTACCCTAAATTTGTGTGGAATTTATAAGAATGTTTGTGAAAACTTGATGCGTCTCAATTTATATAACGCATGAAAGTAAAATAATCAATGTAATTATTTACTGATGTCTATGTTTTATTCATTTTGGAAAAGGCACTACAAATTATATTATTAAGAAATTATAAATAACTGTCAGTTTTGTTAAATTGAGTCCAATAATATCTAGAATATTCGAAAATGTAAGGTTTATAATCTATTTTTAAGCTACATGTAAAATAAAAAGTCTTTAAAATTCCCTCTGTAGTACTAAAACCATATCGATTTTAATGCGTAGGTGCGGAATACGTAGATCCTATAAAATGGCTCGCCCGGAGCTGTGTTGACTTTATTTTTTTCGCCTCATAAATTATAATTTTTCATGAAAATAGAATGGTTTCTCGAAAATATTTGTTTTCTAACTTATAATGTATTTATTTAATTCGAAAGACTTTTATCTGCAAAAAAGTAAAATACAAAAAAAAAGACATAATATTCATGTTACGTTATATTAGTATGTATGTTACTACATAGTAATAGTGTTACTACATAGTAGTGCAAGTTGAGCTAAAACGTAAAATAGCCTTTAGCAATATGATAACGTAAAGGAACTGCATAACATAATATTGTCTTCGTGTTACGTGAAAAGCAGCTAAAGACCTATCATATTATAATCCTTATCCTTTCGATACTGACTATTTTTCTATGTTTTGCGTGTAACTACGAATATCATAAGTTTAATAATTTAATAATATATCTTTCAATCCCGTTCTGATCCAGAATAGATACAATTTGGGATTGACGGATCGTGAGCTGGGGCAAATATAATCAAGATGTGATTTTGCTCGAAGATAAAGTTTCTTTTTCTTTAATCAATGGCAAATCTTGGTTGAATCCATCAATTTTGATAATGTTTGTGGGGAAATTTCGTCAAAGTACAATTTTTCACTTCTGCACGTTTCCTTATGGGGCCTTCTACATAGTAGGCAACGTTGGCCCAAAATAATCGTCGATGCTTGCCGTCGTTACGGCGATCATGAATAAACACCTATAATGACGGCCGATCACATTTAAGCCCTTCTACACTATCGTGATTGCCTCTACTCGCCCAACGCTGCCCATTGTGAAGAGGACCCATAATAATTCATGAAAATAATATTATAATAACTTTGGATTTTATATTAAAAAATGAGCACTCTGCACTCCAAATTGATGAACGCAAATACGCAAATAAATGACGCATGAACGTGTCTGGACTGGAATATTCTTTTTTGATTATAGAAATAAAGAATAAACGTTTACATTACAATTTGCAAATTTATTATTCTAAATTATTTAATCATGTTACATCGTACAATGATATGTCAAGTATATTTTTATTCAGATTCGATGTATGTTTTGTTTTTTGGTACCACTTTATTATTTATCTTTATACGTTCAGATTCCCCATAGAAATAAAAGCAATTTTTGTAATATTTCTCTCGGTACATTATTTCGGAATCTTATTTGATTCAGTTAGCCTTCTTTTATAATTCACCACTATATTCCACGTATATATAGCTCCCTGAAGTCCGATTGGGATAATGTTTTATATAACAAAGGCTAGACATTTTGAAAAAATACTTGCTACAGTGATATATGGACTATAAATATTAACGACGTGATTTATATGGGCGACGCATCGAGCTAAAAAGAATATAAAACGTTTACTTACAAAAATGTATTGATTTATTTATATTTGAATACATATTCATCAATCATTTGAATGTTTGTCTAGTTAGTATCTGTATGGAAAATATGAGAAGTAATGTAACCGTCAACAGTTTCTGACGATAAAATCTTTTATTTATTTTTTCTTTAAAACTGTTCTGTGACGTCTAACCAACCATAAATTATAATAAAATAAAGGCAAAAGTAAAATATAGGTACACATAGTTGATGTCTTGGAAATAAACAGATTACCTTTTGAACATGATAATATTTAAAGAGGTTATCGCTAACTCCAACAGAGCTTATTTCAATAAACGACGGAAATGTATATGTTCGTATCGTATACTAATATTATCTACTATAAGTGCGGAGGAAAAGCTTTTTATATTTCTTTACATAAATATAAGAATATATTATGAATTTATTACATTACCTACGTAGCATCATACATGTCGTTTCTTATAGAACTTTTTGGAGAAAAACCATACTAGTACACGCGCAAGTATCGTTAATTTGATATCTACTAATAGCGAACTCTATGAATAAAACAACACATTAATATTATTAAAAAATTACCACGAGTCTTCTTACTGAAGACAGCTGAATAGAGTCATTAGCAAGATTGTACGAGCGTAAAAGATAAAGCTAAAACTTAGGTAAGCATGGATCGATCTCTAATTGGATCCCGTTTCAATCAGATTCAATACAAATTAAAACTCTTTCAGAACCCATTACAAGATGAGATCCATTTCAAAAGGTCAAAGACTTTGATTTTCGGCAACTGTCGTGCCAATCATTACGGAATTTAGCTTTTCAACAAGTTTATGATAAAATGAGATCTTCGCAGGTATAGTGAGACAGCGTTACAACGCAGTTTTCGGGCCGAAACAAAAAAAACGTGTAAGTTTTAGCCGAAAATTTCGGCTAAAACTTACACGTACCTACCTAACCTACCTACCTACAAAAAAAGCCGAAATCTTTATGTAGGTATTACAATAATAATTATTATACACTGTATGCACATTTTAATGTTTTGTTACTTGTTTGAAATTTTCGTGGTATTTATTACGCGTTTCAAAATGAAGAAATGTTATACCTACCGGTAATGCGATTTTCTTTCATACTATTTGTACCTATATTAGTGTTGTTTGTTTCCAAAACAAAATAAAACAAACTAAAATGTGTTTCGATGTGAAATGTTAAATCCCATCAGGGATTCGGAATCTGACTTCCATTACACATACAAGTAAGTTTTTGTAACAAAGGAAAAAAATATATGTCAATATCTCTACGATAAAATAACACAGAAAATGTTACAAAGAGCATTGGCTAGGAAAAATAAAAAATGAATAAATATACCAAACAACTTCGCACAACACCATTTAGAGTTTAACCAAACAAAATTTCTGTGAGCCTGATAAACATACTTGGATGTATATTTTGTAAATAAATAAAACATATTGTGGATAAGAAAATATATTTTCATAACATAGTTTAGTTTGTTTTTTTCTATGAAAAATATTCCGTTTCAAGTAGATACAGGGAATAAAAATATTAAGGTTTTTTTTTATAATATAATACAAGTATTAGGTATGTAATGATAGTAATATTGATTTAAACTGCTTGACCGTTATTATTGATTGAATTGTAACTCCTACAATATTATGTCAACTAGTGTGATGTAAAATAAACATAAACATGTTGTATATTTCCTAAATAAAACATGTTTATAATATTAGAATATAAGAAGGAAAGAAACACTCGAGTCTTTGTTTTGTTACTTGTTTCATAATCCCCGCTGATATTGTAGAGTAAACCAAGAAAAATAAATCTGTCATTGTCTATACAGAAAGATTGAATATCTCTATTACTCGTTAAAATAGAAATATAAGTTAGTACTTAAGTTAAGCCTATAAATCTATCCGTTGTTAGTTTTTTCAAGCCTGTAAATCGGATGAAATAATTATGAAATGTAAATAGGTACATAAAAAAGAAATCAAAAGATTTCCGGTCATAAATTTTATTTACGGAAACATCAAATTATAATTTATTAGGTAAAAAAGGAGACATACGAGTACATATTAATCGTATGACAATAATTGAATGACTGGAACAGAACATAATTTATAAGAGAACAAGTCGAGGTAAGAAAGTTATTGGAATATTATAATTATTAATCCATCAACCAAGTTAATCACAATTAAATAAAATCAAGTCAATTTCAAAAGCAATTATCAATATATTATTATAAAATATCAAACGAAATTCCAAGGCTAGATTTGTATTAAGTTTATACGCAAGTATATATGTCGCAGGTTTTTCATAAAATTAGGTTTTTGATCAAAAACCTAGGTTTTTCATCAAAAACCGGAAGATGACACATTTTAAACTCAATTTCATCAAAAACCTGTAACAATCCAGATTTTTGATCAAAAACCTGAACTAGTTTGGGTTTATGATCAATCTGATTGGATTGAAGGAGGAGAATATTGATTGGATCATGGATGTAAAATTTTGATAAATAAATGATTGTTTTCTTTCTACTAAGTTGCAAATGATGATGGATTGTTTTATTTATTTCATTTAAATTTGTCATAAAACAAAGCAAACCCGTGATTTTTACAAGAACTTTATCATAAACCCAAACTAGTTCAGGTTTTTGATCAAAAATCTGGATTGTTACAGGTTTTTGATGAAATTGAGTTTAAAATGTGTCATCTTCCGGTTTTTGATGAAAAACCTAGGTTTTTGATCAAAAACCTAATTTTTTGAAAAACCTGCGACATATACACAGACACTAACTTAGAACCATATTTTTACCTTAAGCCTTCTTTATGTTACTTTGTAATAGTTTTATTTTCCATTTTCTTTTATGTCGGTAAAGTTTATCGTTCATTTTGTAGATAATTTGATAATTAAGGTAACACTATTGTTATAGAATAACTACAATTATTTTATGAACGCGAATATTGAATATAGACGGATGAAGTTTTAGAGAAACCTACGCAAAACGTGTTTCATCATTATAAGATACTTAGAATACTTTTGACAATGGCTCGGCCCCGGTAAATCTGGGTACATTTAACATTATAAGGATATAGTTGTTGCCCTAAGCTACCAAAAGGTTTTGCTATTCAACCGTATACTAATATAATTACCGTATGGAATACAACATACAAGTTTATTTTTCTGTTTTTGTTACTATAGATGAATAAATAAAATCATCCAAAAATAATAATAAAGCATGGCCACACAAAATGGTACATTGCAAGCATCCATTTTCATTGAAATAATTCAGAAAAAAAGTAACAACACTGACGCGAGAACGCAATATATGCAGACGGGAATTTCACGGTAAATTTAATTTAAAAGGCAGATTTTAAAGTTTTCATTTTAAATGTTTCAAATAAATGTCAGTTTAAGCATTTTAAGATTTAGTTTTTTCTGTTTAATCTAGACTGAAATTAGATAAACTGCGCAAGAGCTGCTCACTCTGTGTTGTTACTACCATAATTCGATGCGAAAGAAGATAATATAATATACCCGTGAAAACATCAGACGCAGGACCGAAAGCCTTCCAAAAGCGCAGGTCCATTTATTTATAAAATTATGTTAAGTATTTTTATTAAGTGTAAATATTTTTATTAGAGCTGTAACTCCGTAATTAACTATGTAATGAAATATAAGAAGCGTAAGTGTGTATGTGTGTGTTCTTATTGACATTTCTGGAAAAATCTAATGATAGAACAATATTATGACGTCATTCAGCTGGTCTGATGATGATAGCCGAAGATGAGAGACGAAACCATGCGATGCCTAAGAGTAAACCCACAGAACATATAAACCTGTGAGTAAACCCGTCAACTTTGGGCGCGTTGAAGACGTCTTTGAATGGAATAATCCATTCACTAATGCGGGTTTATTTCCTTTATAATATATAAATACGTATTTCAATTTAAATTCTCCTTTGTACCCATGAATGTAGTAAAAAACTATTCTTTGATATATGGAGGAACCATAAACATGAGAATGATACTTCCCATCCCCACATATCCCAAGCAAAAGCCTAAGCCATAATAATAATGTTCTTTATAAAATCTTCCCGTTATTGGTATAAGGTAATCAAAAAGTCAATAAATTGGTAGGTAAAAGCATTTCAATAAGCGTATTTTATATGAAATCTCAATTAATTTTTAGTAATAAAAGATAAGTAAACTAATAAAGGTAATCATTTTATTAAAAATTAATTATTTTGTCATAAACTAAAAAAAAAAAAAACAAAATTTGTCCTCCTATCATGTTTTATTACCTTTTTAATAAAAAGTATTGGCTTATGGCTAGAAGAAAGTAAATTCCTCGCGCGCTTCGTGATGGAAATTTTCTATTCTTTGTAAATTTACAGATAGGAATTTACTTATTTTATAAGTAAATTCCTATCTGTAAATCATAATTTAATTATTTTTAAATCATATAATTATATTGATAACAATGGCAGATTCCAGGTATTTATTTCAACTTAAAAGAAATTTTTATATTCAATACAGAGAACTAAGTTCGCGCTAAAATCGTTACTAAAAAATAAACTCTACAATATTATGTACCACGACGGTAAATTTAAAATTGTGTCTACTGACTGTAAGATAAAATATTTTTAAGCTCACAAAAAATATATATTCAATTTCTTACCGACCAAACAATTTAAATTTGAGAATACAAAAATAGTTTCACCGCACTTCACAGCACTTTAAAAGTGTCAAATAACACTTATTCCTCAGTCACTGGCATAAAATTTTTAAGTCCCACGAAATAAAAAAAAATAAAGCCCGGGAATACTGTTTATGTTAACAATTTCAAAGTTCGAATTAGGAACGCTGGTTTTAAAACCGAATGCGCGAGTGTTAAAATTGGTTTTCGCACATCGCGCAGGCTCGTTCGGAGAGGGCACAAGCGTCGAGCAGACTGGACGTTAGGGGTGACGGCTACCAACGCGCATGCGTCAACAACCTCTTATAATTTGATATCTCACATCACCGCCTCTGTGACGTTCCGTGCTAATACCTACTTACAAAATATTCAATTCTATCCTCTTACACTTTTATGACTGCCAAACTTTCGTAATGCACGCGAATTCGGATTTCCATTTAAAATCATATACTAAAATAGCCTCCGCACAACTTTGTCACAGGAGAGCTCATTAGAAATTAAAACCCGAAGAAGTTAGCCGTACCCTCATTATGAGCGGATAAGTTTATTTCGACTCACAATCCGGAGCATATTTTGAACTTCCAACTTGGTCCGTGCACGGTAACACAAAGTTTCCGAAAGTCGGTCCCAAACTCGTAATCAAGTAAAATATCTGTGAGTTAGATCGAGCATTGGATCTATGGAGGTGTGTATCAGTATCGATTATGGAACGTTAGTGCACCCTGAACGCAGAGATTGTCGTTCAGCGAGCCTGCAAATAAAGAGAATGAAGCTTGCGATGATTTTTGGCAGTTTGCCGACGGACAAGTTATTCCATTCCGGCCCAGTGCATGCTCCCTCGTCTCTTAAAACTAAAACCTTTGCCCGGCCTTTAGACGTGAGCTCATTTGCAAGATCAAAACGGAATATTTGAATCTCAATGCGCATGTAAATATTTCCCTCTAACCAACCACGACGTTATAATGTTTACGACTTCTTTTATTCATAATTTACGAGTTCTAACTATAAACTTAATAAAAGTATAAACTTTTTCGTGGGTCGTATTTTTTTAATTTAATTTTCTGTTTTATATGTGACAGACGGACGCCCTGTTAGTTAATCATCATAGAATTTAGATATAAAAAACTAGCTTTTTTCATCTTGGAAAAAAATATATTTTAGGATAGTAGGTATACTTAAAATATAAGATAAAGAGAAAATAACATACCAATGACCATTCTTGTGCATATCTTTTCATATTAATAGAGCATGGCTGAAAGGCGAAATAAATTATGTAATACGATATAATTAATAAATTATACAGGCTTTTATCGAAACGGGGTTTATATTAGCAGATAAAAGGAAAATGAGGAAATGAAACTCAATAAAGGAACTTTGCTTCCCGATTCGCTAGATAAGAATATTGATTGTTTGTGCAAGTATAATTTCTTCTGCGTGTTTATTGTTTTATTAATGAAGCTTTAAGTATTGATTTCACAGTATTCCTCTGTATAACCTGTTTGAAAAACTCCGTACTTATAATAATGTTGTTTGCTTGAAATTGGTCTAACAATCGTTCTTATTACATTATAGATACTCGTATATTAAATAAATAACAAAAAATGGCTTGACTTAGTACTTATGTTTTGTGAAAAATTATATTTCCAGTTCCAGATTAGGTATATATATATATATCTTTGGTAAGGTATAAAGATATATACAGTCGACTCTCGTTAATTCAAACCTGCGATAATTCGAACCTCTCTATAATTCAAAGTTATCACGAGGTCCCTACAAAATCTCTTTATATTTCGAACTAAATCCATACATTTTTGTGCACTTGGTAATTCGAATGAAAATATCATTGCTATATATAACAAAACGACGCGTTAATTCGAACTCATCGGCGTCCAACACTCGACAATTCAAAGTTGCAGAGAGAAAGAGGCGGAAAGATTGTAAGCAGGTAGGTACATTTTGCGACAAGTTCAAACTTGTTCAAGTATTTTATCCCGGCCGTGCAAATACCTCTTAGGAAAGCCTCAATGAGAATCGAAACAAACTTGTGTCTGAAGTCGAGTCTTCTCTCCAAGAAGTCTCGGATTGGGGCGAACTTAATCTTGTCGAGTTCAATCCCCTAAAGACACAGGTTTGCGCGTTCACCGCTAAAAAGACCCCATTTGTCGTAGAACCTCGGTTTAAGAGTACTCCCCTTAGTATATCGCCGAAAATCGGAATCCTCGGAGTTGAAATCTCGAGTGACGTTCAATTCCGCAGTCATTTGGAAGCGAAGGCTAAATTAGCCTCGAAAAAACTTGGTGTGCTCAGTAGATCGAGACAGTACTTCAAGCCGGCCCACCGACTTCAGCTGTACAAGGCTCAGGTGCGACCGCATATGGAGTACTGTTCTCATCTCTGGGCCGGAGCCCCACAGTATCAACTCCTTCCTCTTGACCGCATCCAACGTCGAGCAGCTCGAATTGTCGATGACCGTAGGCTTTCCGATAGGCTCGATCCTCTGTCAGTGCGAAGAGACGTTGCGTCTCTCTGTATACTGTACAGAATCTACTATGGGGAGTGCTCTGAGGAATTGTTCCACCTATTACCAGCCGCACAGTTCCACCACCGGACCACACGCCGTAAAAACCAGTTCCATCCGCACCATCTGGATGGTTGGCGCTCCACCACTGTCCGCTTCACCCGCAACTTCCTTCCGCGTACGGTGAAACTGTGGAACGATTTGCCACCTGCGGTGTTCCCGAACAACTACGACATTGGGGCCTTCAAGAAAAGAGCTTATTTGTCCATAAAAGGCCGGCAAAGCACTTGTAACACTAGAAGTGTTGCAAGTGTCTATGGGCGGTGGTGACCACTTAACATCAGGTGGCCCACCTGCCCCTTTGCTTGCTCTGTCATAAAAAAAAAAAAAAGTAGCCGTTGTTTTTGTTATAATTAGTTTGACTTTACACTTCTCACGAATTGGTATGTTTAATTGTTTAGTTATCATTCGGTCTCTGTAGAATAGTATTTAATAAATAATAATTGATTAACAGTTAATAATTCGAAGTTTTATTTTCATTTGACATTTGATATTTCAAACTCTTGATAATTCGTAATATTTTGAGAGTCCCTCGAGTTTCGAATTAACGATAGTCGACTGTATATTATTTATTTAAAAACATATAGGTAATTTTCTTATCTTTTGAGATCGCTACCAAACAATGAAACTGCTTTAAGCTATTACTACCTATACATCAGTTTATTTTTAATAAAACTTCATATTCCTTTCGTTGTATCGAACAAAATCGATACTTGATTATCAAATAACATCTAATCCATAGAGGCCTTACATGATATTTGAAACTATTTTATACAAAACTAGCGACCCACCCCAGCTTCCCACGGGTGCATCTATGCATTTATTACACACACACAAACCTTCCTCTTGAACCATGCTATCTATTAAAAAAAGAGCGCGTGTGCCAAGCACATGTGTCAAAAGTGAAACTTCTTTTGCAAGATTCAAACATACTATAATCGTCACCTTGCTCCATGACGTGACGGTATTGCCATGACGCGACATTGGAATTTTACTATCAACGCGCCTAAAGAAGTTTCACTTTAAAAGTAGATTTAAAATCCGTTGCGTAGTTTAAAGATCTAATAATACGTAGCGGTAGCGGCTACCGGGAAGCGACTTTGTATTATACTATGTAATGATGATAATTAATGCTTTTTTATGGAATTCTTAACTTTATTAAGACCAAACAGTCTATAGAAATACAACTACATCAAACGAATATTTAGTATTTAGATACACGAGGAATGAAGGCGCATACTGTATCAGTAGATTTATGGCAAACCAGCTTTGGTTTTAATCTTTTAACCATGTCTAGTTTTTAGAAATGCACTGAGAGCTAAGGATTATAATTAAAATGTTTTTTAAATTATGCAACTAATAAAATAATTTTCTTAGAATTAAATTTATGAGAATAATTATGGGTAAATTAATGTTTTTATTTTTATTTTGATATTACGACAATCATTATACAGGGTGTAATCGTTAAGTGTGCACAGGCGATTTTTCCGTAAGTATTACAGATAACAAAAAACTTTAAACTGATATCGAAAGTACTTAACCTAATGAGTAAAATGGCCGTAATAAATTTTTAAAAATAAATCGAGAAATATCAAAAAAATTTTCTTTAAACCCTCCCATACATTAAGTATGAAATATGAATATCCCATATACATTTAATATGAAAGATTTTAGCTTTCTTTTTCTTTTTTGGTTTTCTGCTTTAATTACTTCGCAAATTTGAAGTGGCATTTTCCACGCTTTTTCCGGACATTTTCACGCATTTTCCGGATATTTTCCGGGGATTTTCCGAGCATTTCCCTGGCATTTTCCGGGGATTTTCCACGCATTTCCCAGACATTTTCCGGACATTTCTCAGGCATTTTCCGGGGATTTGCCAGGCATTTTCCGGATATTTTCCGGACATTTTCACGCATTTTCCGGACATTTTCACGCATTTACCGGATATTTTCCGGACATTTTCATGCATTTTCCGGATATTTTCCAGGCATTTTCCACGGTTTTTCCGGAAATTTCCACGCATTTTCCGGATATTTTCCAGAAATTTTCAGAGAATTTCCCAGGCATTTTCCAGGATTTCCCAGGCATCTTCCGGCGATTTACCGAGCATTTCCCGGGGATTTTCCGGGTGTTTTCCAGACATTTTCCGGACATTTCCCTGGCATTTTCCGGGGATTTGCCAGGCATTTGCCACGCATGTCCCAACATTTTCCGGACATTTCTCAGGCATTTTCCAGGCATTTTCCACGCTTCTCCCGGACATTTTCACGCATTTTCCGGAAATTTTCCGGACATTTACACGCATTTTCCGGATATTTTCCAGGCATTTTCCAGGCATTTCCACGCATTTTCCGGATATTTTCCAGACATTTTCCAGGCATTTTCCGGTTATTTTCCGGGAATTTCTCAGGCATTTTCCGGGGATTTTCCGAGCATTTTCCACGCTTCTCCCGGGTATTTTCACGCATTTTCCGGATATTTTCCGGACATTTTCACGCATTTTCCGGATATTTTCCAGGCATTTTCCAGGCATTTCCACGCATTTTCCGGATATTTTCCAGACATTTTCCAGGCATTTTCCGGTTATTTTCCGGGAAGTTCTCAGGCATTTTCCGGGGATTTTCCGAGCATTTTCCACGCTTCTCCCGGGTATTTTCACGCATTTTCCGGATATTTTCCGGACATTTTCACGCATTTTCCGGATATTTTCCAGGCATTTTCCAGGCATTTCCACGCATTTTCCGGACATTTTCACGCATTTTCCGGTTATTCTCCGGGAAATTCCCAGGCATTTTCCGGGGATTTTCCGAGCATTTTCCACGCTTCTCCCGGACATTTTCACGCATTTTCCGGATATTTTCCGGACATTTTCACGCATTTTCCAGATATTTTCCGGACATTTTCACGCATTTTCCGGATATTTTCCAGGCATTTTCCAGGGATTTTCCAGGCATTTTCCACGGTTTTTCCGGAAATTTCCACGCATTTTCCGGATATTTTCCAGACATTTCCCAGGCATTTTCCGGTTATTTTCCGGGCATTTCCTAGGCATTTTCCGGGGATTTTCCGAGCATTTCCCGGGGATTTTCCAGACATTTACAGGCTATGTCAGGGATATGTCCGGAAAATGCCTGGTAAATATCTGGAAAATACCCGGAAAATGCGTGAAAATGTCCGGAAAATGCGTGGAAATGCCTGGAATATCCCCGGAAAATGCCAGGGAAATGTCCGGAAAATGTCCGGAAAATTCCCGGAAAATATCCGGAAAATACGTGAAAATGTCCGGAAAACGTGGAAAATGTCACTTCAAATTTGCGAAGTAATTAAAGCAGAAAACCAAAAAAAGAAAAAGAAAGCTAAAATCTTTCATATTAAATTTATATGGGATATTCATATTTCATACTTAATGTATGGGAGGGTTTAAAGTTAATTTTTTTGATATTAATTCTCGATTTATTTTTAAAAATTTATTACGGCCATTTTACTCATTAGGTTAAGTACTTTCGATATCGGTTTAAAGTTTTTTGTTATCTGTAATACTTACGGAAAAATCGCCTGTGCACACTTAACGATTACACCCTGTATAATTAAATATGAGAGTTATTAGGTATATCAAAATATAATGTGATAGAGTGACAAGCGTAATCAGTGCGTATATACCTAAATATTAAAAATGATACACACAATATTTTAAATAGGTTTGTGTCTAAAATAAGAAAACTTGCCGTATAAATGTTGAAGATGTAATAGTTATCATAGTACAAAATATATTAATTAATATTCTCACCTACCATAATGGTCAGTATCTACAAGAATTATCTCAATATTTATTTCGCGCTTGTTATACAGTATTTTATAAAATAAAAATGAAATTCATTAAAAGGAAAACAATGATAGCAATTACCTTTTCCAAATGACTTTCTACAGATCTTGTTTAAACAATTTAACGATTACCGCAACGCATCTGGTGTAATTTATGTAATTGTTGGACAATTAGCAATATTAAAATCTGTTTTGTTAGCAGCATTCCGCGTAAAATATTGCAGGTTTTTCATTTCTAGATTAAACATTTACAGTGAATATTAATTTTACATCTGATACTTTAATACTAAAATAATATTAGTGGGATAAATTTAATTAGCAACGTTTGTTTGTATGCTAATAATGTTTTACCACAAAATTGAATTCTATGTGACATTTTCATATTTATTGCTCGTCAGATTGTGGTTAACGTAAACCATAACAATTTTGGCGAGTTGTTTGTTGTTTAAATATTTGATAAGTTATTTTTGAGCTAGAGTTATTTAAACTGAGAATGTCAATTACAATAAAATATTTAATTGGATCACAAATTACGTTTACGTGTGGTAGTCGCACTTTGACGCGTGAGTAAAGTTCTTTAATTTTTTAACCCGCTGATGAAACTATTTGAAATAAATACTTATTTTTAGTCAACATTACACATGAATATTTTTCATTAGATATCTCAAATCCGGAATGAAAAAACTGAACGTATTTTAATTAAGTATGTAACGAGTAATTGAAATTTTCCCCGATTAAGAATTAATCGGGACTAAAAACTTTACAATACCTACTTCAAATATTATGTACATTTGATGTTGGAATTATCAGCTTTCAACCAAATGACATCAGACTGAGAAGCGCTTAGAACTATAAATTAATCCATTTATTACAAGAACTTCAAGAGTTGATAGTCATGTGACATTAAAGTTTTAACTTGTAACTTATTTCTTATTTTGTCAAATTAAATTGAAACACTTGTTCAACTACTACGTAACTACACTGTAGCAAGGAGGTAAAATAACAAGCAACATTTCAGCATGCTATATCAATTTTCTTTGCTCGTAATTGATGACCTACGCTAAGAACAGTAGCGATAAACCAATGTAATCACCAGCAATCAGTATAGATCCGTTAACTTCGTCGAAGCGTAATAGGAAAAGCGAAAAATGAAACGATTGCGTTACCGAGAAATAGAATTTTTATCGCAAAGCTAAGTTCGTTTAATCGCTCTGAAATAATTAAAATACTTTTGCATTTTTACGAATGTTTAGACGTTGGATTTAAAACGCTTTTTAGCATTTTTAGTTTAAGTGGTGAATAGAGTTAGAATTCAGTAATTTATTTTGTTAAGTAGTTAATTTATAAAAGGAAAATTCTTATGAACGCTGAATAGGCGTTAATGACTAACTCATCTTTGTTTATGTTTCACGCCTTTTTTAAAGCCATATTTTTTAATAAGCAAATAATAAGCCAATAAATTACCTATAATACACTTTATAATAGCAGATAAGTAGGCCAGGGACGCCTTTGTATACATTTTATCGGATTATATTAACCCACATCTTCCTTGTGGAATAGAAAATGAAAGGTCAATTTTACGATAAAATTTCAAATGCCTGTTTGTTAAGACAGGGTTAATACTAAGCTTGGATACTTCGAGATAAACGTCGATTACGTATTTATTTACTGTATACGAATGAACTTTGAGTAAAAATTTAATTATTCTACGCTGAAAAAAGCTATCAGAAAATGCTAGAGATTGATTTCACGACAATAGCCAGAATTATCCAACTTGAATGTTACCATTGTTTCAAAGACGTGTTTGGTGTATTTGTTAATTATAAAAATAAAGAATTACATTATTGAAGACAACTTAATCAGTGTAAAAATAAACTAAAGACAAGTTCACAAAACTATTTGAACTCTACGAGATAGAATTACTTTAATGTCGTATAATCCGTCCTTTAACAACCCGATAAAATTATGTTAACTAGTCACATTATTCTAAAATATAGGAACAAAACCTTGTGTAATATCGTGAGCATTAATATCATTTACGCTTACAACTATCCACCTCACCTTTACCCTAGGTAAAGAACCAAAAGCCATCTACGAGAAAATAACTTTGACGCAGCAGTTTTCATGGAACAATTTATGAAACTTCGTATTCTCTCAGACCATCCATTTACCTTCTGACGTTCATTGGCTTCACTTGATTTAGACGTTCTGCAACTAACGTTTCGAGTTAGGGCCAATTAATTGTATGGATGGTATATTTTACTTTCAAAATTTAAAGTTACAGTATATATATTAGAGTAATTGAGGTTGGAATCAGTTTAAAACAAACAGGTTATAAAGTATGATATAACATCGTACATGAAGACGTAATATTAAATCTAATAAACAGATAAATATAAATTTGATTATTACCTCTAAATATGATAGGATTACCACTTGTGTAAGGTACATATTAACAAGTTAGGAATATGGGGGACAGAAAATAGTTCGAATGTATTAAAATTTAACTATGATAGCATACAACTGCCTTTTAATAGGCGGGTCTACACAAAGCGAGCAGCCTCGCAAAGCTATTGCTCCGCGACGCAGATCAGTCAGTGTGGCAGCCACACTGACTGTGGCTTAGCAAAGGAAAACGCCTCAACTCCACTTTCCTCGGTTCGGCCCGGCTAATAATAAATCTTAGCAAATTGTCACTCTCATCAAGACTACTAACAAAGTGAGGGTAGTTGGGTCGGCTATCGATCCGCCATTGACCAGTGACAGTTATGCATTTAATAAAATATTTAACTCACAAGTAGTGTCCAACACTGCAAAGGTCATATTTTATGCAGTCTGTGTCATGCCTTGATACTATAAATTATAAGAGTTACATAGCTGTAAAACATATCTTTTGGATTTACTTCATCTTACTTTACGAACCTTTTGATTTAATTTTCAATATTCACATTTATCGAACTAATAAATTCTCTTGACAATTACGAGATGATTTTTTAAATGAATATTCTACACATATACCCAAAAATCAATGATGAACTGGTGCACAATTTCCTTTGAGAGCTTTATAATTAATGTATGCAGCTGCCTTTAATAGCATATGAATAATTAACGAACAAATTCATTAAGAAAAAGCTCCGTTAAAATAAATATTATTTAAAAGCGTAGGTGATATTAATTACTTGTTAAAAAAATAACTACGCAGATGTTATTGAACTCGTTAGTTGCGAGGAGCGTGGGTTCGAATCTCTGTAGAATAGAATACTGTAATTTGTACGTTTCTTTAAATTTATGATAACGTTGATGTAATTGAAAAAAAATCATAGCATGTATGAGGTATATGTATTACAAAAAAATCATAGTAGTATGATAGAATATAGATTTCGATTGATTTCATATTTGATATTTAGCGACTTTCATCTTAAATAATAGATCAAAGATCCATGATTCTATGCTGAGAAATTGCCCCGTTTATATCATAACTAGATTTCCGCCCGCGGCTTCGCCCGCGTTTTCAAAGGAAAACCCGCATAGTTCCCGTTCCCGTGGGATTTCCGGGATAAAACCTATCCTATGTGTTAATCCAAGTTACCCTCTATATGTGTGCTAAATTTCATTGTAATCGGTTCAGTGGTATTTGCGTGAAAGAGTAACAAACACACACACACACACACATCCTCACAAACTTTCGCATTTATAATATTAGTAGGATAAAATTGTTTGTTTCGATAGTGTGATAAGTAATTACGCATAGTTCATAATATATCAGCTTGATATCGGAATAATATTATCAAAGCCTAAAATACTGCGAAACATTTAATTAGAATCAAATAATTTGGAATATTAACATAATTATTGGCGCCATTTGAATAATAATTTTATCGATGCACAATGATAACTTAAACCTGTTTAATATATGACAGGGACATTAATGCATAGCATTTTAACTATATAATTTTAAGTATGTATTCTAAACAACTATTTTATAAGTGACTAGCGGTCCGCCCCGGCTTCGCCCGTGGTACATGTTTACGTTTTCTCTACATAAGAACCATCCTCGTACTTCAAGGAATATAATAAAAAAAGAATTATCGAAATCGGTTCAGCCGTTCTCGAGTTATGCGCTTACCAACACATTTTGCGATTCATTTTTATATACAGGTCCCACTGTTGGTATACTAAGCTCAAAGGAGGTTATAGTTTTGCATACGCTGAGTACGTAAAAAATACTTATCAAATTCCAGACGCATTTTTTTTTCAAATAGATGAATTCTTAAAACTCTATATGTACACCCATAACAAGCAACCCGCCCAACTTTGCCTACAGCACGCGAGCTTATGTTTTCATAGACAAAATGCTCACATTAGATTATGTTTTCATAGACAAAATGCTCACATTAGCGAAGCGGTTACATGTCAGCTGCGCGAAGCTAGAGAAGAAATCATGAATTTTCAGGAAAAATTTATCAAAAAATTTCTGACGTAATTTTGTTGTTTAAGTATTTTTTACGTGATCAGTGTTTGCAAAACTACACGTCCCTTCGCGCTTAGTATACCAATAGTGGGACACCCTGTATAAAAGATTATTTTTCGCACTCAGAATAGTTTATAGTAAGTATCTTTATTCTAGTTAACATATTAAAGTAAGTATGAAGTAGGTAGTCGCTGCTTTTATAGCAATAACAGCAACGGGCACCCGTCAAATTATTCCAAAAAGCTCCGTTGTATGTAGATAATTTTGTATTAACTATTAAAGACTTAGCGTCTGTAAAAAAATAAAACGTGGTTAGATATATTAGAATAATTATAATATCTACTACCTACTTTTTTTATTTCTCGCCCTTCAGAATCGTTATTCTGAAGGGCGGGAATTCGTATTTTTATTTGAATGCAATGAAAGAAAGAAATATTACGAAGCCACAAAGGCTTCATTTCGACAATTTAAAATAATTTTTATGTTATTCTATCACAAACAATGACTTGGTTTTATTGGAAAATCCTAACAATAAGGTAAGGATGGCATTTTTCTTTTTCTCATTAAAATAATGCTGACTCTCACAAACTTGATAAAAGCCTATTGGAAAAAATGCATTGAGTATCTGTAAGCCCCAACTTTTGAACTTTCTTCATTACTTGTTATTGAAACGACGAGTAACTTATAAACTAAACTGTTGAATCTCTCGTTTAAGGAATAGTTTTCTTTTATCCTCTTGATACATTTTATGTTTAATTAAAAGATTTTGTACATAAAAGGTATAGATATAAAATGCTTTTAATTTAATATCATGGTTGTTAACATAATACTTTTAAATTTATTAAGAGGTTGTGTATTAATAAGTAGTTATGTGTAGAGTAATCTATTATTATATTTATTTTTAAGAATTCACTTATTTCAATGTCATACTAATCAGAAAATTTTCTGGATGACAACTCAAATTCAATTGGTGTAAAATGTTCTGGGTCACATGGAATGGGAACGAACAAAAAGTCCACATCTTAGCGGCCGTTAAACATGTTACACAGAAATATAAAAGTCACTCTTTTATATTTTACAACTGCTTTTTCCATATGAATAGGGCGCAACTAGCCCAATCGCGTATGTTCCATATTTCTTCATTTCCCACACAATTTACTTCGCTCGACACGACGTTTGTAGCCTTAAAAGTAATTTCTCGGAATCGTATTACCGTGAACATTGTACGCTGAATGTAAACGACTACCTACTAATCTTTTCGCGGAATTAACTTATTTCTGACGGAGTTGCTGACTTTAAACTAATGGTTCACGTTCTCGCTATGTCTTAGTCAGCTGTCGGGCCAAATGTAAAGGAAGAATTTCAGTACTTTTCCCAGCCTCAAAGGATGTTTTTAGAAGGGTTGCTCAGCTTTACGCTGGGTTTACTTTTGAGTTTTACAACTCTCATTTTTGGCTTTATCATTTCACTTATTTAAATGCGATTTATATCCTCGTTCAATATTACAAACTGTTTAGATAAATCAGTCAGAATATCTTTGTATATTGTAATGAAATCCTACTATAAATGCGAAAGTTTGTGAGGATGTGTGTGTGTTTGTTACTCTTTCACGCAAATACTACTGACCTGATTACAATTAAATTTAGCACACACATATAGAGGGTAACTTTGATTAACACATAGGATAGGTTTTATCCCGGAAATCCCACGGTAACGGGAACTATGCGAGTTTTTCTTTGAAAACGCGGGCGGAAATCTAGTATTATATAACTAGATTTCCGCCCGCGGCTTCGCCCGCATTTTCAAAGGAAAACCCGCATAGTTCCCGTTCCCGTGGGATTTCCGGGATAAAACCTACCCTATGTGTTAATCCAAGTTACTTTCTATATGTGTGCTAAATTTCATTGTAATCCATTCAGTAGTTTTTACGTGAAAGAGTAACAAACATCCATACATCCATACTTACAAACTTTCGCCTTTATAATAGTATAGTAGGATTTCTAAGCATTATCTTACTATGTATTTTTAAATAGACATTTGGCAAATAATTTCAATTATCACTTTATCAGTCTTCATTTACTTGGACGATGGAAGATATATTTGTTTACTTTTTAAGAAATGCATCCAAAGACAGGTCAGTTTAAAATGTGGAAACAATGCAAACCACACAATTAAGTCGCACAAAATGCAATTTAAACTGTATAATTGATTTCTAAATGGCCAGCCGAGCATAATTAAGCTAATTTATACAAACTACGCTGTATAAATGGCATTTATTTTTAAAAAGTGCAGTTTAAAATCCTTTATAATCCTACTAATATTATAAATGCGAAAGTTTGTGAGGATGTGTGTGTTTGTTACTCTTTCATGCAAATACTACTGAACCGATTACAATGAAATTTAGCACACATATAGAGGGTAACTTGGATTAACACATAGGATAGGTTTAATCCCGGAAATTCCACGGGAACGGGAACTATGCGGGTTTTTCTTTGAAAACGCGGGCGAAGCCGCAGGCGGAAAGCTAGTTAACAATAAAGCGGCAAAAGTGGAAAACCAACATCCGCTGAGTTGCGGTTTCAAAAAATTATTCGTTATTAAGCTATTTATGTGACGGTGTGGTTATGGTTATACTATGATGGGCTTTTGGTTTGCACTTATCAAATATTGGCTTGATTTATTATAAACTAGCTGCTCGCAGCGGCTTCATCTAAATACCCATTTTTTGGTATTTTTTGATTTTTTTTTGTGAGAAATCAATCAAAAATTCTTAAATTATAAGAAATTATTATATAATAAATTCTTGAATTATGTACATGATTTTCGTCTCTATACTATATTATATTGACTAGAATACTCAATAATTATATACCTACCAGAGGCGGCCCGCCCTAAGGAGCGCTGGTGCAGTGAACTCCCATAATTAATAATTATAATAAAATCATACTCCTTAATTTCATTATTAATATTAATTATTACTATATAAAATCAATCGTAATCGTAAAAAACTACTGTCAATACCAATGAATATATCCATCATTCCATCATCCCATACACCTGTATAATACTGTATTATGTAACGCGCGAAGCGGAGCGCTCACGATTGCGCTCCAATGAAAAAATATTTAGTACATTTCCTAATACGAAATCCAATAGGAGTGAAAGAGAAAGTTTGCCAGTGCCCTGCGCGTGAAACAGAAGATTTTCTATGGAAAAATAGCAAAATTCGGAGCGCCGCTCCCGCAAACGTTGCCGGTTCGTTTTTACAGCCCTGGCGCCCGTACACAGGACAGCGATTGCGCGCGACGTTGCCACTCCTATACAAACAAACACTCGAGTCAACTTCAATGCACGCGCGCGAATGCAAATTCGGGAATTTTCTAATTAAAATCATAAGATACGTGTTGAAATAGCCTGTAGTTATCAGTATTACTTGTGAGTGTTAAAATGAACAATTATAATGTGGCGTTCATTAAAAAGTGTGTTAAAACGTTACAAATTCGGCTTGAATTGAAAGCTAAGGGACCGCCACGGCCTGAACTTGACCTTACGGTGAGACATATGATTTTTTAGAAAACACAAAACTTAAAAACGAGCTAGTGGTTATTTACAGCAGGGAAGATTTCCATAATGCTGATGGTGTGATAGCTTTACTGCAACACTTTAACATAGAGTTCAACATGGAGTCAGTTTTTGTCGAAAGTATTAAATTATTAAAATTAATTAATTGTACAATACCGATGACCTCGGTCGAAAGTGAGCGCTGCTTTTCCACCTTAAATAAAGTGAAAACTTTTACGCGTAATAGCATATTTTTTTAATAAATTGTACTGCTTTACACCATGTATTTTCAGTGTTTTATTTCAAGTGAACACCCATAAAATTTTGTCACGAGCCGCCTCTGATACCTACAGAAAATGTATTATAACAATTCTATGATATTAAAAATGTTCCTATTAATAGAAATATTCCTCACAATGGAAATACTATCAAATATTTAGTTTAATCCAGACTCTTTCATAAGTAAGTGTTATAACATTGAGTCTGCGTTTGTCAGAGATTAATGATCTCAGATAAAAATTTGACAAACGTATGAAAGGTTTGTGTAATAGTGACACATCGTAGACGCTCTTTTTCACAATAAAGTACTACTTGACTAGCAATTTATTTAAGTGTTCTTGTCATTTTGTAAATAACTATTCGTAAAAATTATCTTCAAATCTCGAGAGATATACGAGTTATAAATCGTCAATTGTTAGTAAATAGGAGACTGAAAAAGTTATAAGTACCTACTAGGTATTAGATTTAGGTATTGTTACATTAAATAAAAATTGAAATTTATTAAAATTTATAAAAAAAATAAAGTTGACTATTTAATTCATAAACACTTGCAAAAGTTTACACGAATAAAAAAAAAAGTTTTGTTTTGTTGAGTTTATAATATTTGCTGATAATGTTCAAAAACGTTTTTAAAAGTTAATTTTATTTTAGTTTTAAAAAATAATACAATATTTTATATAGCCTTAATACTGTTATGGATATAGAAGAATGTCTAGTGAAAACTAGGTCTACTCATTGTAATGCTAATGTAGTATGTCAGATTAGTAAAACTAGGTTAGCACGAAGTTATAATTGATTGATGATTTCTCACAAAAAGTCGTATTCCATTCAATAGCAAGCTCGGATTAACAAAAAATGGTTATGGCTATCGGAAATGTGAAATGTTTGCCATTCTGTTTGCATATTTTAATCAATGTTATAACTAGCTTTTGATGAGACTTCAATAAATAAAAATTAACGGATTTAAAACGCGATTAGTTGGATTTATATTAGAATTTATACTGAGATTTATAAGTCTTGACATCAATATGGAAATTGCTGGATATTAAAAAGTTTTTAATTTATTTGTATAATTCTCGTGAAACCAAACACAAGACTATAATAATTTAAGAGCATATTTTAAGTTTATAGTTCCACGTTCAATTCCTAAATGATTCCTATAAATTTTATGCTGAATAACTTTATTTATGATCTTACTTTAACTTAGAGCTTTTATTGTCTTTAAAACAGTGTCTTCAGATAACATGATAACGTTTACGATATAAAATAAGTACAAAAAAGTGATGCCTAGCAACCGATTCAATAAAATATTATTACAACGTAAAGCCTCACATTACTCACCAAACTTCCACGATAGAATTAAGTGTAAAGAAGTGCACAAAATCTAATTACTTTTTTACCTCGTCGGTGGGAACTCCGCTAACTTAAACCTTTTACAATTAAATCGTACGGAAATTCGTTACGTTATTCTAAATACTCCAACTTTGTCAATTTAATGGCCACAATTCAGGTCGATTTGGCTACTCTTAATAAAAATAATTAAACAAAAAGGTTAGTTTCCTGGAAATCGATTGAAATCGTTTTGATATAACATAACAAGGAACACAAGAGCTGATTAAAGCGACGGTGGGACTTTTAAAAGCACCGCTTAAAATGTTTTTAAATTTGTTCTTTCATTACAGCGCTTTTATAAGACGAAGTTGTTACTTTAATGTTTTGAGAAGCACTCAACTTTCTGTGTCAATTAAGCTTCTAAAATGCCCCTTTGTATGTTATGAACACATTTGATAATGTTTTCTGTTCTATCCGATGAAGAAATGGCTAAATAAAAATATAAAGAAGTTATGAACATGAATGACTCTTGAATTATTTTTGCGAAGGTAATTTAACGTGTCAACACTTAATGGATTATAAAACGAGTGTTTTATATAAATTTATAAATCTAAACCTAGCCTAGTCCTGACCATCCAGCCTATGGTTAATACGTCCAACCCATAGAAATCTAAATAACAAGACACTAGAAGTCGTAAGCGTGCGTGACCTTGTCGCCACTCAGGTGATTTTCACATCACCAGTGATGTCGCAGCGTTGCAAAACCTACCGATTTTTCGGTAGATCTCCCGATATTAGCCCTCGTTTACCGAAATACCGATTACGAAGGCATGTCTACCGATTTTTTTAGTTTGCAGCTGGTTTTTACGACAAAGAAACTAAATACTTTATTATTTGTAGCAACACTACACTATTTTACTCTATGAACATGCTATGAACCCTGCCCATAGTCCATCTCAATCACACTTATTAACGACATTATTAAGCTATCCTTTTCTCGCGCATATTTTAATCTTATCGTCTCGCTCGATGCCAAGGGGAAGAACCTTGTTTGGCCGTATGCTTCTAATACTATAAATAAAAATGGACTCTATAGACTACGTCTTAGATAGATAGATAGAGATTCATAATACTAGAAGGGTTTGATAGGATACAGTAAGGGAAATCCCCTGTAAATATGAAATGACTTCGTTTTTGAAAACATTTCATATTCGATTCATAATTCATTCTTTCTCGTAGAGTTCGTACGTATTCATTTTGTAAGTGCGAAGTTAATTTTAGAATGTCTGAGAAATTTCAGAGACTACCAGGACATAGATACACAGTGGCGCCTGCTTAGGAACACTCAAGAAATTAATATGTTTAAAGATGATGCCGAAGATTTCTGGGCAAATGTAGCTCAAATGAAAGGCGGTGACGGAACACCTTTATTCGGATTAGTGACTACATTCGTTTTTCATATTTTATCTTTACCGCACTCATCTGCAAACGTGGAAAGGATTTTTTCTGCAGTAAATTTAATAAAAACTAAAAACCGCAACCGCCTGTCAACCGATGCCTTAGTTGGGCTTTTGCATGCGAAGAGACACATAGGCGATAAAAACTGCTATGATTTTAATATAACTAAAGCCATGTTCAGTAAAATTTCGTCTCAAGGATGGTATAAATAATAATTTGTCAAAATTAATACAAATAAAAATCTACCGAAAACTACCGATTTTTTACTGGCAACCCTACCGAATTTATAATTCTTGGTTTTGCAACGCTGCCAGTGCATTCGTCACTGTTCAGTTGCTCTGGAGACGTATGAGTGTATACATGGTGTGTTTCAGCAATTCCCATTGCGGAAATTCTTCCACAAGTTGTAATTATACTTATAAAGGAATAATATTTCATCGGAAAATATTTTTTTTTAGAAATAATGCCGT